>OX384540.1:40478568-41970734 GCA_947538895.1 Neoitamus cyanurus | reverse complement strand
GCGGTCACTGGTTACTGGATTGGCACAGTTTGCGCATTCCGCTGACCGCCCATTTTTGGCACCCGCAGAAAAGGTCTCGCGAGACCCCAAATGCGCGGGTCAAAAGGCAACCCGGACTCTAATGTACAAGCTCCGTGAAACAAGCATTCAATTTTCAGCACTGGCGAATTTCTTTCACAGCTTGACGCTGGCCATGAGCAGCGCAGCGCCCACAACGGTCCTATCGTGGAATTAGCCAAGACTAATGACTGTCTTTATTCACGACCTGCGCCGGGGCTATGATTACCTTGAGATGATCCAAAAAGCCCAGTTATCACCGCGTCTGTGCATTCAGCCCGACTAATGTTGACAAGCCCACTTTTACGCGCTGCTATTAGCAGAGGCTGCGAGTAGGTGTAACGCCGGCGCTTTCCTCGCGTCGCGACTCTCTTACGAGTTAAGTGGTTGTGGCGATAGCCGGGCGGCGCGGCGCGGCGCAGCAACGGTGTTTCCGCGAGTCGGCTAATTTACATTTCATTCCGTGAATTTTGATAATCTCCGTCATGTTCGCTGCTTCAGTTTTAAACTGTGTCAAATTAGCGTGCCTGGATGCGCTAATGCGACGAACACCAGCTAAGCGGACGGGTGGTCAGTGCTGACCTCGAAGCAACCCGAGACGCTTTCTTTGGAGCGCCAAGACGCTCATTTATTAGCACTCGCGATGTGAGCTTTAATGAGCCGCTGCAGCGCGCAGCCATAGAATGGGTGGTATGATTGATGATAGTGGACAGGTGAAAAAGCGCGTTGCTCTTTCACTGGTTTTCAATCTCAGGCGAGCACAGCCGGGAAATTTGGAATGAATGCGTAACGCAGCCGGGGAAAGCACTTGCGCTGCTTCCGAGGTCGTGGGCTGATTGCACTCAATCGTCCAGCAATAAAAAGCAAGAGGACGTCTCGCAGACGAAATAAAGAAATTCAGTGGTCGATTAACAGCCCGTGAAAAGTACGCAAAGGCATTTGCGGCTTTTTTAGCGTTTTTGCGAGATTACGCAAAAACTTAATGACCCGGAGGCTGCTGTTCGGCCGCCGTGCCAAAGAACTTCTTTGCATTGGAGCTGTTTGGGCCGCAATATCGCTCACCTTCACTTTCCAGCCACCGAAACTTCTAACTCTACCGGCGGCCGTGCAGCACTGCTGGTTTTTCGTGTCGCACCACGGTGGACTAGTTGACTTAGCGTTTTTGCTCTCCAATCCCGGCAAAAAATAAGACGTTTCTCAAGTTTTCTCCCTCGGTACCTTCCTGTTCTTTTTGCGAGTGTCACAACGTGCCAACTGTCTGCCTAATGATCTTAATTAACGCACGGTTAAATTCGAGATCTTCCGGCGTCGGCGTCCTGGAGAAGGCTCGCACTGCGGGGTTGGTTTGATCGGCTCCTATGCGGGGAGGTGAGCGGCTCGAGCGAAATTCATTCCTCGGACTAAAGAGGATTAACTTCTCGCCGCCGTCTATAATAAAAAGCACTTTCTGATTTATTTAATACTAATTGATGCACGCGTCATTTATCACCTTCGCTCCAGCAGATTTATTTGCATGCCGAGTTTAGAAAGCGACGGCGTTCGGCCCATGCGTGAATGGTTGGTTCTACTTATGGCTAATTTATGAGTTCCTCCTCAGCGGGCCTCGGCCACATTATACTCTCGCATTCCTGACTTGCAGCAACTCACTTCTTTTTGGAATTTTTGCATCCGCAGTCGCGAATTTCTTAATTGTTTTCTCAGACAGCAAAACTGTCGTCTGAAAAACGTCTAATTTCAGTGAGTCATCAGTAGATCCCCCAGCAGTGACATTACAAAGAAATTAAGCCTGCAACCCTACACTCAAATATGCGTGATTTCGCCATATTTGATTATACGTTATAATTGATTATCCCTTTAATTTTCTAATTTCTTAAAATGGCGAACTACTACTACTGTGTATTTTTGAAAATATCGACAAAGCCCCACAATTTTTCTGGAGTTTCTACTTTGTTTAGAGGCATTAGATTCATGCTTTACTTGCTGCAATTCCTACTGCATGTGTGCCACCGACTGCAGTGATTTCTCATATTTGATTGGATGATTTTTTATAGATTCTACGACTTTATCTATCACCTTTTAATTGGTAGGCTCAAGACGTCCGTCATCTAGTTTCCATCTTTTTATACGCATGAAAGACAATAATTCTTTATAAGTGCCAAATGATTTGGACCTGCTGACCAATAAATAAATAAACTAAACAACAACCCACAGAAATTTGGGGCATGAACTGACTGATCTTGACATGTCTTTTTATGGGTATATGGCACAAACGATTCCAAGACTTTTTTCATCGCATCTTGAATCGACAGAAAAGGAGATTATGTAACGGCACTACAGAAAAGAGTGGGTGTTTTAACTATTCTTAAGATTTTCGCTATTAGCGCGGGAGGTGATGTCGCCGCACGGTGCAAAATAATTTACTGAATATGTGTAAAACAAATTGACAACAAACAAGCCGCGATTAATAAGCGACACAACTCGGCAGTGTACTTTAACCCCGCGGCATTTCTCACAGTCATCACTTTTTGCCCACCAGGAGCGTGCATATTATCGCGAATAAGTTTCTTTACGTAGTGCGGTAATGTCTAGCGCTCGATCAGCGCGCCTTTATGGCAATTTTAACAGTCTTTTAGCGGAAAAAAGTTTGTCTGCAGTGGCTGCTCGACGCTCAGTGCCCGGTGCTTGGCGAGAACCACGAAGCAGTACAAAAACGCCTCCTCCTGCGCACTAAGTGGATAAATCAATCGATACAGATGGGAACAAAAAGGGATATGATCGGTGTTGACAACAATAGTCTGCGGTTTTCACCTCGGTAAGAAACTTGATTTATTCAGCAGATAAACGCGCACCACGCGGAGAAAGACGTCGAAATTCATATTCTCCGTGCAATGCGTGCGCGGGGAACTTAATTCTACGACCGCACATTAGTGGTTACGAAATGCAAAGACCCCTGAAGAGTGGCTAAGGAGTCGGGCAAAAAGTGCGAGGCGAAAAATCCCGCCTTGGCCATAAAATGCTCAAAACAAAACTGGCGCGATCAATTTCACTGCTGTAAATCTGTCAGTCACCGACCACACACCAGCGACTGCAGGGAAAGGATTGCGCTCCTTATCATTTTTATAAGAGTGCGAATGAATCACCGGCTTCTACTCGGCGCTATTAGTGCAACCATTTCTTCCGCTCCACCGTTTCCGGGTGATTAACATTAGCTGGCGTTTTGGACAGTGACAGCGACTGCCACATTAGTCCGTCTTAGCCGTAGTTTGGTCCAGCGGAGCTGCTTGAGATCTCTGCATAATACTTGACATATTTACGCTCATGCCGGCGGTAATCTGAGACGGTGTCTGGTCCGATACGCACTAAATAGCGTGCGATGCATTGCGCAACCGCACTAGTGGCGGATTATCTGGGCCCGAACCCGAAAGCGATTGATCTGCGCAAGGAGTCCATAAATTCACAGTTGGCTAATCCCTCAGTATGTTCCTGCAGCCGCGAACCGAACGCGAACTGCGAAGAATGTTCTTTCAGCAGGAATGCCGATTTCAACAAGAAACCAGTTCCCCCTCGAGATCATGAAATATGTCTCAGGTTACTACTTAAATTCGCTCGACATTTGCATATAAGACGGAGTGAGTAAGTGCTCCGATACCTGTCGGCCAGGTCGTATGCCCAGCGGTCCGGTCTTAGTCGTGGCATGTTTATTCGGTGCAATATCACTTTTGCAACGCGACCTGACTAGATGGGTGATATACGCGGCTAGATGCGCTCTAATTAGGCTGTCATATCACTTTTAACGAGGAATTCAAGCTATCTACGTCTTTTTCACGCCTAATCGTATTATGGGCTTGACACTTGCTGAGTGTGAAAAATTACGGTCCGCTGGCTCTGAGATTACACACAAGATATGCGGGTAATGCATGCCCTTACAGTGTCATTAGATTAGGCAATGTTTACCGCGAGATAAACGTATCTGAGGTAGTTGGAAATTTGTTTAGATGTTTGCTGAACATACATATTTCTTAAGCTTGAGACATGTGTACCTAAAACTGCTAAAACTCAATTTTAACCTTTATGTGCACTACTTCCGACTCACAATCAGTAGAGTTTTAAATTTCACTGCGGCATATTAAGTCGCGTTTCCAATGCTGGAATGAACTTTCGCTGAATTTCAGCAAACTTCTTATCACCGGAACAGGGTTTGCCTTGCTAGTAGATGACTGAAACCTCGAAGCACACTTTTGCCTGAACTGTTCGTTGTACGGCAAAAATAGAATACCATAGATCATTATTTTGGTGAATTTCATTATCTTTCATTTTCATAATAACCTTAATTGGCCCCCGAGCCATAGAAAGCGAACTTTGACCTTGAATTACTTTTCATGCGATAGTCACCTCGTTCTCGATTTTTGATATTTTATTGAAAACACTAAAATAAACCGATAAAAAAATTAAGTATATACTTTATTAGATCAGAAGCCATATTTTTGTCTAAAGTGGCCGGACTATTATGCGACATCGGATTGATCTGAGGAATTGATTATGTGGGGGTGTTTGTAGTTGTACCTACTGGTGAGTTTTCAGGAAGATCGGATCGTAGGATTCGCCGTTATCTTGAAAAATATGTCACTGGCAGTTTTTTTTCAAATAACTCGGCAATCGAAGCTTGAACGCTTTTTAAAAAAAGATTATGAAGGTTTCTAAAAGTACTACAACTTTGTTCCTATTAATTTCTTTCGAACAGTGAGTTCTTTTTAATTATTCTGGTATTCTGGCAACACTTTGACATAAAAAAAAGGAAAAAGACCAGAAGAAAAGTGGAATCTTTTAGAATGTGGCAAAAATATGGGAAATGCGAAATGAATTATATTTCAATAAAAAAAGATGGTTTTTTTACGATTAAAAGCAAATTACTAGTAGTAAAAATTCAAAAATAGATAAATCTAAACCGTCCATTTTTATGTTATTTTTAGATATCACACTTATCTCCCTATGACTATTAGTTTAAAAGTTTAAAGATATATTAAAATCATATTATTACTAACCGAACATTTTTTGAGATTAGTGTAAAGAAATCAGAAAAAAAAACAAAATTTCAAAGCTGTAAAAATATTTGAAAAAAGTGAAAAACATTTTTAAACCCTTAAAAGGAATGGCATGGATTTTGTCGAGATTTAGAAGAAAAATTGAAATATATCGACCATTTACCATTTACGAGAAAAAATTAAGAAAGGCAAAAAAAACCAATTTCGGGCAAGAAATAAACTTTATTGTAGAATAATTTAAGAAAAACTCACTGTACGAAAGAAATGAATAGCAACAAAGTTGTAGGACTCTTAAAAGCCTTCATAACGTTTGTTTTTTTAAATAACCTTTTAGCTTCAACGGTTGCTGAGTTTAAAAAATCAACCGCGAGTGACTATTTTTTAAGATGGCGGTGAACCCACGATTCGATTTTCCCGAAAACTCACGAGTACACCTTCCTCGCTTCAATGAAACGATAACTTTATTTAACACTAAGCGGGCGTTCAAGTTAAAGGCAAAAATTTAAAGTAAACATTTAATGTTTAAATTGATGTGTGTTCATTAAATTAAACATTTTTTTTCATATTCACACGCTTACGCGTTTTTAGAAGATTTTGAACCTTAGTCGTTCAATACGACAAGAAAATGTTTGTTAAATCCATTCTAATGTTTCTCTCCGTGAAAAAGCAAAAGCTTATTTAATTTTGCTGCGCCATATTAATATTTTTAATATTGGTGGTGAAGAAGGTCCAAATGTTAAAGTTGGTGTTGCATAAATCAGGAGATAAGCTGTCAATTATTATATGTTATGTATGTCAGTGGCAGAGTCGGAAGGAACAACCACTCTTTCCGCTGATACGAAAAATGACCAGTGCAGTAGAAAAATTAGGAGAAAATAACACTCCTTTTTATCTCCATTCACTATTCAGTAGAACATATTAGAGAAACGCTATAGTTTAAAAGCTACATTGATGAATTTTGTTCCTTCGCATCTGTAAGGCCAAATACTTTTAGTTATGAATTTCAGGCAACGGGCCTGTAGTTTTTTGGGCAACTGGTTCCACTTCACAGCTTCGATATATAGAAGGTTTTGGTAATTTGCAGTTTTACAACTTTCTAAAGTAGGTGGCACACACAATGAAATTCTATGCGTTCAAAGACTTTTGAGTACCAATAAAAAGTAGGCTTTCTAACAAAAACTTGTAGGCGTCGAAAAATTGGGAATGATGATTGCGATTAAATTCGACAACTCAATTTCATTGATGCTTTTATCGTTCAATTGAAAGCAACCGCCATAAATGCTCATCGAAAAACACCCAATTACTTCTGCAAACAGCAGCGCCGTGATATTTCTATAGGAGCAACTGGACAGTCATTTTCTACCAGACGCTATTATTCATCAATTGGAACTTTGCTGATGGCTTATCTCACCCCGAAGGCAGACAAAACGTCTACTGCGATTCCGCTTCGGGCTGATGTGGGTTGATCACTTTGCCTGCGCTGTCCACTTATTCCGACACATTGGCCGTTGGAAACGTTCTAATTGACAGAGAATAGCATGATTTAGCGGCGGTGAGCAGCAATTAACATTTTGAAAGTCGCGACAAAAAGGCAGCTATGTAAATTTATCCGATTTATGTGTGCAAGGACCGCGCCTGCAAAGAAATTTCTTGGCGGATTGAATTTTATAGGCAACAGCACTTTGGGCACCTCATTGCTAAAGCTTGCCGCGGCATGTGTCACATTGCAATGGATGCAGGTGCAGAATAGGCGCAGTGTGTGCCCCATATTTATGGTGACACGAGTCGATCAATCGCTGCACCTGACACCCAATTTACAGCGCAACAGTGTCGTTTCGGGCGGTGCATAGTGCGATTTAGTGGCCTTCTTTCCGGCTGTCCGTTCGAACTTAGAAGCGCTACCTCTTCAATAATGCAAATCGGAAATCGGACGGAACCAGTTGCATTATCCGCGTCGTCCGCCTCGGAGTTAATCAAGCTGCTTAGATGCAGCCGGCTCGGGGTGTTAAATTTGATTGAAGCTGATTTGCAGCGCGCTTCGGGCACGGGTGACTTAATATAAACTGATGAATGGCGCTTAATATGAACAGGTGTCTGGAAAGAGTCACATTAATGCATGGACGAGCCCAGCGAACCAGCGCCGAGTAGCTGCCTCAGATTGAGTTATAAATATAAACGCGGGGACCCGCACGTGATTATCATTTAATCACTTTCCCTTGGTGGCCTGAGTCAGGAACAATGGAACGCTAAACAAGCGATTCTTTCCTATACCGCAAGATGCATCGCGCCTTCTCAGCACTGTTTAATTAAGCGCTCGACGCCGCTTTTGTGCAAGGAGTTGCTTCTTTTGAAATTCGTTTACAAGTTAAGCTGACCGCAATTTTGAACGCAACCGGATTTTTATTTAACGTTTTAATAGTAAAAGCCACAACAATGCGCGGAACTAAGGCGACAGATTATGTGGCGTACAATATTTACTGGCGGATGTGGGCTTTTCTATTGAACTCACACATACATAATTTGAAACTCTGAACTATATACAAGTACGCCAAGCCACACCACAAATTGGATTCGAAACCAAATAAGAATTACATATGTGCTCATTATTCACAAAAATAAAAAAAAATTTGTACCTAATGTACATTAAAGTGCTCTTTTAAAAGTTTCAAAATCCATAGAATTTTGAAGATGGTACCTGCAGTGAGCCTTATTTATGGCTCATGTGTCTGTTGACCATTTTTATATTCCTTAGTAAACGAACGCTTTCCGAATGTCGTTTATGTCAGTATAACAAGATATTACAGATAATATTTGCTATATGCATAGATATTTTTATTCAAATTTAAAACTTAGTTTTGACCTTTTAGTGACCTCGTAGCCAAATATGACTTATATCGAAAAATTGCTCAAGTCCCCAAGTACCTTTATGCCAAGTTTCAAGACAATCAGGCGTATAACCAACAACTATAGTGATAATTAATTTAACAAAGAAAAATATGAATTAAAAATCGATGAATTTTGAAACAGTGTCGTATAATGAAGAAGCACCACTTTCTAATTTTATTATTTGGCTTTAGGCCATCTTTATTTACTAAATATATTTTTTACGAAATAGCGCTTAATTATATTATACAAAATATTAAATTACTTTACTGCTATCGTGGGATTCGAGTAGTCTTAGTCTAGTGGTAAGCGTGTGAGACTGACAATCCAAAAGTCCCAGGTTCGAATCTCACTCCCACAAGTCTACTTCCAGAGTGCACTTTTCCTATTAACCGACAAATGGAAGGCCCATCAATCACAGCGAATATAAACGGTTTAAGAAACGGAAGCAAAGCCTCGAAGTGGAGAGAGGTTTTGTGGAAGCCTTATACTCCTAACTGGAGTGAAGTAGAAAATGTATTACTGCTACGTGCGATCTGGTTGGCTATTTGTCTGCAAGATCCATATTTTATTTTGGTCTGAAAATTTAGCATTACATTTTTAAAAAGCACGTTGACAATATACATATGAAAAACACAAACAAGATTTTTTTTTAAATCTAGACCATCTGCGAAAAATAAAAATAATTAAAATGTTCTCTTAGTATTAAAGACTTCAATAAAGATACCGAAATATGACATTTATTTTCCAGTAATAAATTATTCAAACTGAGAAGACCACATAAATGTGCACATGCTCCAGTTCTCCATTTCCGGAAATCGCATTCTTAAGTTGTTCTTTCGGAATAGGGCGTCAAAATTCTACTAATTTCTTGTCGGAAGCAATTCAAATTCATCCAGAAAGATAAACCTAAAAATATCTCAACGTTTCTGAAAATAGCCGCCCTTAGAGGCATTCTTAGGCCGCGAAACGAACGCTGAGCCCAAAAATTTAATTGAATCCATAAGTGCTGGTCTAGGTTCATAAATATTTCATCACGCGTGAAACGAGCGCAAGAAAAGCCCGCGGAAACTTGCCGCCGACTAAAATTATCTCCGTGAAAATTGACGGCTTTGCGCGGAATGTAGGACATACTTTGAATTTTCATCAAAAAGTACAAAATGCAATCAACGTGTTTTCTATTTTGTTCTCCTTTACATTGGTACGCGACACGAAGCGCACACTCTTGTACATTTTCATTTTCCTCTGATTACTTGCCAGAAAAATCGCGTCCCTCATCTGCTTATATTCTGTCGGTCATCCCGCGTAATTAATTTGCCCGTTGGATAGCAATTAACTCTGATAATTGTAACTGACACCCTTCTGGTCAGTCCGCAGGTCTTCCCAAGGAATCTTGAGGTATTTGGGCTACTGCAGAAGGACTGTGGCGAAAATGCCTGATCCAGTCGGCGCTTTCTCTTGTTAGCGGAGATTAAATGTCTTAGAAACGCAGTCGATCAAAAACAATAAAAGGCAAAAGCAAAACAATTTGCCACTTCGAGACGCGAAAAATTGTAATTTCTCTAGCAATTACGCGACGGAAGAGAGGTGTACAAATTTGGCAGTGCCGGTTGTATCACCTTCCGGATGCGTGCCTGCGAGGAGTGGTTCAGGCATAAAATTGCCCATCAATCAGAGAAAGTGACACGACGTGACTTAATCAAAATATTTTTGTCAAAACTTCGCGATCGTGCATCTGGGAAACGCGCAAATGTACAATTTGCATCCATCGAATCCACCTCTCGCTGCCGACTAATTTTGGCGCCAAATACGCCGTGAAATCTCCATACATCACGCGTGATTTTTGCAGAAGGCAAGAGGTGACCTCACCACCTCCTACATCTCGCCACATCATCCGCAGGTGCTCGTTACAGTCTCCCATTCTGTCGAATCAGCAGACTGCAGTTGTTTTTTAAATAGTTTAATCAAAGCATCTAATTGCCTCCGGTGGTAGTGTGGCATTGTTCTTCCGGACCGCCCTCCGCCCCTGCCCGCTGCAGTGCATCTGTAGAATCTCATGAATTCTTAATGCGCTCATACACTTTTTACGTAATCTCTGAATGTTGCAATTAATTTGCATTCGAAGCGTCGTCGACTGTGGGATGGATTTGTATGGTCGATGCGTCCACTGTGGTGGGAGAGGGCCTCTTTCGCATGTGCAGCTTCTTCCATTTTGGACTTTTCGGCCATAACTCAGGCTCGTGTTGAGTTATGAACAATATTGCTGCCTTTTGCAGGCGGCATTCATCTAGACGAGCCTTCTTTGATTGATTTATCCGTGCAGCAGGTGCCGCGTTACATCATGCATTTGCTCATTTGCATAACACTTGTATTTGGGCGTTCGTTATGTTTGTCAACGCGCTTAATGGCCCTAAAAGGGAATACGGTAACCAGGACATTTGAAATATAGTCGGGATTTAACGAGCATGCCAATTAAGAGAAATCTTATGAATTTGGTTCACAATTCGAATGAAGTGCTTTTGTAGGAAACCTTCCACTGTAATATGAATAAATTTATTTGTTTTGTCACGGGATACCCTCTAGCCTGGTCTGTAACACGCAAACTTTTGTACCGAAAAACTGTTTGCTGGTGAGGAACTGTTAATGTCAGTCACAAGGAAACTACGATGGAGGCTTTGTTTATTTTACATGCTTTAGGTACCCGAAGTTGCCGCCATTAAAGTTTGGTTTATGAACCAGATTTTATTATTTGTGCTCAATAAGACCCTCTCTAATGACGAAATCCTATTTAATTGAATCATTTTACGGTTTTATTCGGAAAAGTAGTTTCCCCTTATGATATTTCGTTTGCAATAGTGTATTTAAGATCTGTGCCTGTTACAACTCTTTCGGATTTTTTATAGATTGTTTAACTCTTGGATGAAAATTTTCAAAAAGAAAGTTTGTGTCCCGGAAGTTTCTTGCTGGGCATAATCCCGTTACGCATGAAAGGGGTTGATGATTCCTATGACATATAATTATTATAATTTTTTTTATTTTCCGAAATAGGGAGTGTTTTTTAAACTTTTCTCCCCTAACTTTCTTAATAAACTTATTTAATATATCTCATCTAGCATTTTTGTTTTCGGAACCGACTATGAATTTGAGACGGTTCCCTATTTATTAAGGTTTTATGAATAATTTTTTACTTTTTTGTCTGTCTTAACTAAAATTTATATATTCTTTCTCTGTCCTAATTTTTTACTAATTATCCGTTTTTTCTTTCTTTCATTATAGGTGAGTGTCTCTTATAAACTACAGCGTTGACATCATAAACGGTATTTATATAAATATTTACACTCCTTCAATCATTAAAAAAATTTCTGAGAGCACTGTATTATCTACCAAAGGCAATTACACTAATTTATATCTAATGATGTATGTGTGAAATATACTAGAATTGCGCTTCCGTCAATTGATAACTATAATCATAAGTGGTATAACATAAACAAACACTTGTTGTGCCTGAACACTTATCACTCTATTCGATTGCCAAGTGGTATCTTATCGGCGGCAGCTCAATCAAGCTAGAACAGCTGTTGACCTGTCAGTTCAACACCCCACATCCGCCTCTGGCGTCAGGTATAGAATATGAAAATTTTTTTAGAAGCTCGTAAGCAACGTGGTCCACATCATCCATCTTTGACTGAAAATGTTTCTGATATTAAGGACCTGTCCGAATCCAAGTCTTCGTCTTTATCTCGTTATAACAGTTAATGTCGTCAGCAAACAACCCAAGCTATTATAACATATAAATCAAAGACAGAACCTATTCGAAGTACAAGAAGAGGAGTGCTTGGAATAAATTCCACTACAGTTTTATTGGTAGAAACATTTAAATTTTCTCAAGAAAGGACTGTATGAGAAAATGCAACCGCCATAGTAGAAAATAAAGTAACAACTGGTATTCATCGCTATTTTACCGTTTGTGCCAAGAATAAATACAAGCAGATAGACACAACTGTTTTGCTTGCAGTTAAAATATTTCAAGTTTCATAAAGACAAATAAAAATGGAAATCGTGCAAGTACTATTAAGGTGATAACACCATTTTTCTGGAACAGATCAGAGTATAGTTACAAACCGTAGATCTATTTTCCAATATGTAAAAAATAGTTGGCCTAATAAAAGTGAAACTCTGCTGAATTAGCATCACCTCCTTTCAGACATTTTAACATTTTAGACCCCGATCAATTCCCACAGGTACAGCCAGAACACGGCAATTACAAGATGACCCTGCAGCCTTATCCCGAACACAGCGACAGCAGCGAGCCTACAAAGCAAATGCCCACATACAATACATTTTGCG
The DNA here is from genome assembly GCA_947538895.1 of Neoitamus cyanurus. Classification (NCBI taxonomy): domain Eukaryota; kingdom Metazoa; phylum Arthropoda; class Insecta; order Diptera; family Asilidae; genus Neoitamus; species Neoitamus cyanurus. The sequence continues at coordinate 41,958,405 of OX384540.1, read as the reverse complement.
GTTTCGTATCCATTACAGCATCATGCCATTTGGGCACGGAAAACACTTCATTCGTGCGGTTGGGTTTGTTCTCGTTTTCAGCTAGTTCCAGATTCCAGAGTGGATCATGACTTAGAAACAAGGAACCCATTGTAGGTGCTGGAAACAATTAAATTCTTTCTGCACCGCGGAGTTAGGCAACACGCGCGGGCCTCTTCGCTCCTTTTTTTCTATTTAAATGCAAACGGCAAGATTGCACAAGGGAGGCGCATATCTTCGCAAGGAATGACCTCGGATGACATTTATTGGTTTCGAGCTCCCTGACCATCCAGCCCGACTGGTCCAGGCAGCTTGCGACATGATGCACAGGTTCTCGCTACCTCATCTTGCGATGCCACTGAGCTGCTCCTTCCAGCGGGCAGCCGCGGCATCCCACTGTTGGCCAAGACTAAACAAAGCCGCGGAGACGTTTCATTTCACGGTGATTTAAACACCGTCGCGGAGTTCCGCTTTCAGCCACTGCCTTTTCTAAATCATGAACGTGTCAACTTAATTATAAACTTTAGTACTTTCAATGGAAATGAATCACCCTTGCACCAGCGGTACCCCAGCATCCGACAGAACCCTCCTCGCCAAAGAACAGCCAGCCGAGTCACAGACTTGCAAATGAATTTAATTTTATTCGCGATCAGGTTCTCGTTTATTGTCCGCGGAGTGTGGGAAATCACTTTTACCTGCGCAGTCGCGATTCACCGCGAATGGAGGAGTTTCGCGTTATGTGGCTGCAGAACGCGAGCTGATTAATAGATCTCCTCTGACTTGACCCAGCTTGAGGTTCCGGTACGCAAGATCGCACGAGAACGATCCACGGGCAATTCTGGGTGTGCGGGTGCCTTTATGCGGATTTTAGCAAATTTTTATGGCGATTTGTCCCAGATCTCTTCGTGATTAGGCCGAGGATAAATGAATGGAGTCAATTTGAAACAAGCATACCGCGCCGTGCGGCCATAATCACATAGCTCCCATCCCAACCGGTGGGCATTCTTTCCTCACCCAGGCACGATGGGAACTATGCTGACGCTGCCAGCTGGTTGATGGAATGATGGTCGAGATTAATTCGGGTTTATAATTTGTAAACTGAAAACAAATGACATAACAGGACAGCTAATTACATATTTGCGAAGTGTTTTCTATTGGGGAAAATTGTTGCCATTCACAATAAGGGGAGAAGAATGCTCTCCGGAAGCGATTACCCACTTCACGGCCGTTCGAGGAAAGCAACGTTCCTTGTTTGCTGGCGAAATTAATTTCTCCATTGTTATTAGCTTAGGAATTTTCGAGCATGTTAGGTCATATCTGAGGTCTACTCTGCCCATGTATTTTTGGTTTCAGGCTTAATGTTCAACCTGATTGATAGAATAACAAAACTCTTATGGGATTGTAGTCATAGAAGAATAGAACGAACACATTTAATCTAGTAAATTAGGCCAATTATGGAGTACACATTTTTTAGCCAAACGAGGATATTTTTTTATTAATTATTAAATTAACCCTTTATACAGGGTGTATGGTATAACGCATGCCAAAATTATATTATATAAGCCGTGTTCTTTTGTGGCCGCCAGCCAGAACCAAAGGACGGTTCAGAACAGTGCATAAAATAAAAATATTTATTTTGCGATGTTAGTGTCCTTGCTCACGGAAATTCACATTTTCAAAGGTTAAAAATTTCAATAGTTTGTGTGTGATAAAATAGTAACTGAATAGAGCAATGGAGCAATTTTATTGTCAACTTTAAACATGCATAGTCCAGAAAAGATATTAAAATATGCGACTCGTCGGTATGGTCGAGCGATAAGGTGCAAAATTCGCCGGTGAAATATATGTGAATTACTGGAGTTGTTTTCTCCAATCAATTCCCCAAACACAACATGCCCGCCGATACTTTCTAAGGCCACACTTCTCTATTCGGATATTTTAGAGAACAGTGGATAAAATGAACAAAGAAAGATAATTCGTTCAAAAAATTTCGAAAGCCGTCTGATAGTTATCAGCTGACTTATACCGACATACGGGACATAAGCTCTCTCAAAAATTAACACGTAGCGCCCCTAGTTTACAGTAGAATAACTACATTGTCCAGAACAAGAGATTAGTTCTGCAGTGTGCAGAACCAACAGAACACGAGCAGGACAACAAATTGTATGGTTGTTCCAGAGCAAGGGACACAAAGGAACACAGCTATAGATCTCACCTAGGAGAACGGGAATCTCAACCGTTTTCGAGTTGCAGGGTGATTCTTTAATTCGGGATGCACATTATTATTTTATTTTTATCTTTTGATCTAATTAACACAGTGACATTAAACTTACGCCAAGCAACTACTATCTTAACGAGCTTTACAAAAATGACACTAATGTTGATCTACCACTGCCACTGTACAGCGAAATCGAAAAAATGCTCTAAAATTTCTTAAAAAGCCCATTAATCCATTCGAGACCGATTGCACACCGTGTGTGCAATTGATTTCCGAGGCTATAAGACGGCCTGCACACCGTGTGTGCAATAACACCAATGTGCAATTTTCAGTTATTCTGAGTAAACTAGTCGTCGAAATAACATTTTTCTTGAATTAATGAAATCTGTAAGGTACAGGAAAACAAAATTTGGCATTGGTATTACTGTGTACCAAAAAATCTGAAAATTATCTGAAGCCTTTCTTACATGTAATATAAAGAAAAACAAAAGCAATCGCTCCTGGGGATCGTGTCCGAAAAAATTCGTCGTCTCGAATGGGTTAAGGTAATATTTGTTTGGCGCAAGTTCATTTTTTTTTTGTTTAATTATATTCGTCAATTCTGCGCAAGTAACCAAATTTCAAACAGGCTTTATCTCTCCACATGATGAAATTGGTTTCTCTCTTGATAACATAAAAAATATGATATTACAAATTACAAAATAGGATCCATTTATTAGCTTATGTATAATAAAAGTCAACTAAGAGAGGCTCGTTTCATATCGTGGTGAGAACATTCGTTTTTAATGGCCTACATGTGTAAGTTATAAATAGTCAAAAATTAGTATGGATAAATAAAATAAGAAATTTTTTGAAAATGGTTATATCTATTTAGCACAAAGTTTTAAGAAAATTCCAAGATACAAGTTATTATTGATTACATGACGATGCCCCGTTCACCGACGAGAAAAAACATTTTTAATAGTTCTTGATTTTTGTGCAACTTTTATTTACTTTTCCCAAATAAATTGTCTGAGAGACCACACTTTCCGCCCATTCACAACTCCAATGGCGAAACACGACCATAATCCATTAAATATTTCATTTTGAAATCATTGTTTCGTAAGCGGCGCAGAATCGTGACTTTTAGTGTTAGTGTGGTTTATTACAAAAACCAAAATTCATTTCTCATTCGATAAATTTACTCTGTCATATCATGGTAACTACCAATAATAATCGCCTGCAGGGATATTTACAATTTCATTTATCCTTATGAACAAAAGCTGTTTACAATTTGTTACTAAAAAAATTATGTTGTATTAGTAAAATGTACAACAATAAATTGACGTAAACGTTTCGGAGAAATCGGATTTAATTTGGTCAAAATAATGTTTCGGTGTTTTCCTTTTGAACAGCATCTTGTGCCAAACCAGGTACCTACACATTGCAATTCAGCAGACAATAAAACCTCGGCGAACTAGCAGGCAATAAATAATTTTTACAAACGCTGAATTTGCTTCGCGTGGGAAACACCTCAAACATCCTTGCCTTGCTCAATTCACGGGATGTTTAAGAAGAAATACATTTAATCGCCAATTAATCATCTCATCCAACGGCCGCCGCCTTGGTAATCACCTGTTTCAAAACCGTTGAGAATTTACAAGCCAAACAACAATCTGCCACCTTCAAATTGCCGCTTGTTAACACGGCCAAAATACAGTTTGATTTACGAAACAACGGCTGCGGTTCGGGAATATTGCTTAACCTCTTGCTTCTCTTCGTCACATCTCGTCTGTTCAAAGTGGACGATTGTCGCAGAACGGCCGCTATAATTGCAGCGACTTCCTGGAGTTGGCGGACTGCACCACTCCACCCACTGAATTTTTGTTTGAGTTCTACCGGACGAAATCTGATGAAACCGGCCAATTCATAATATGTTGAACTAGTTTAGTGTTTTAGTCAATCCGCTCCCATGAAATATTAATGGCAGCATTGCAACAGTCCTCTTGGCTGATGTCTTCCTCCATCGCGCTGCTAGGGCCCGAGACCTGCATCCACCACACAGCAATGCTGCAAAAAGGCAAAATGATAAAAATGCTGGCGCGGTGCTGACGTGCTTCTCTCGAGCAATTTGCCACCGCTAGAATTTTAATGCTTTTTTTTAATTGCGAAACTAGAACGCTTATGCTGGAAAATGTGCTGTTTTTGTTTAGTGGAAATTGAGAGCGCCTAAAGTTAAATGTCTCGTTAAAGTTCTTTTAGAAATACTCGGCGTCCTTTCATTTTCGGTGCACCAGTCGTCGAGATCCTTTAGAAATGTTCATGCAAAACTTCATCGCGGTCGACTCTTTGTTAGACAAATTGATTACTGTCATCACATTCTCCTTTCGGAACGATTATAAAATCAAATGGCGGTAATTTTTACAACGTTTGCACAATTCTGAAAGCCGAATCAAAAATTAATACAGCAAACTAAACTATAAAGAAAACCATAAAGTCTGACCTAAATGCTCTTGTGCAGTCATACCTATAAAACTTTAAATAAATTTCATAATTTCTGCAACTTCAATATCCTAGATAACGTTTAAAGCCACAAAACAATTAAAATATGTGAATGCGGCTAAGGGTAGAGAACAAAAACTCTTGATTTATACTGGTCTAATAAAAGTCATCCAAAGCTCAAAAACTTATACTCGAAAGTTTAATATCTCTTTAGAGATAGCTCGGATATTTCGCGGTATGAAGATGCGGAGTGCACGATTTGCGGCAGCAGAAACATAAATTTAACAGGCTTTATAACCTTCCTCAAAGCATTTTATTAAACGCCATAAATTTATCCATTCATGTTACAAGCATACCTGCAGATATTCAAGGATAGAAGAATGGATAGCTATGAAGAAAATAAAACGGCAAATAGGGGAATTTCGATTTATTGATGGCAGCGGTCTAGACGTATCTATCAGGTAAGTATGTACACACTTGAAGACACCTATCCCTTGTTTAAGGTTCAAAAGTAGTTTCAAATTAAGTCTACTAGCAAAATGCAAAACGTAGAGTTAAAACGCGGAACGTTCATAAAACTGCAAGACTCCTTTAGTCAAATTCTTTGAAAATCCGTTAAAAAGGGGCAGAATTTTCTCTCACGCTTTAATCGTCGCACGATTCAAAAGTCCCTGTAATACGTTGTATGTACGAATTTTGAGAGTACATAAAACAACTAAAAAATTCACTTTTCCGAACAGTACTGTTATTATTTTAGTTTGAACGATTAAGAAATTCTTTCCGTAGCCAGTTAGGTAACCTTAATGCGCTCAGTTCGTCTGCCTTTGTATGTCACAGATCTTCCATCCTCTCATTTATTTACCTATTAAGGTGAAAAATAGTATACGGGCATAGATTGATGGCCGCAAAATAGAAATAATGAAATTTTTGTAAAAATAATTTTGTTAGAACACCCTCACCCTCCAACCCCATAGAGGTAACAGTAACATTTTTTTCCACTTACCCCATTGTGTGAGGTGTCGTTAGATAGGTCTGCTGCAATGCAATATAACATATTTGCGGACCTTTCCAATTTAACCCTTCTGTCGCAAGATATTTGCTTTCAAAATCGTTATTAAGCCCCTCGACACGCTCGTTCCCAGCACAACTTCCAGTGCGCTTGCCGACCAGTCCACATTAATTACCCTTCGCATGGTTGCAATGTGCAACGCGTCGTAGTAATCGGCTCTGGCACGTAACCCATTTAACGCACACCCGATGTGGTGTTAATTTTTTGTGCCATACGGACTTTACCTTTTGGATAATCTTGGTTATCAAAAGATATGATTTATGAAAAACTTGCGGTCTTATTGTATTTTGTGCTCAATAGCTTTGAACTCAGTCAATTTGGAATTTTAGTTAATTTTTTTAAAGTTGGTGGGGTTCGCGTAATCGGGGAACCTGCGAATCGGGAACCTCTGCCGTTTTAAATTAAATGCATTATTCATCTGGAGAAGCACTGTGCAACCGCGTGGTACTCGTGTGAATAACTTCTTGCCATTGTGTTGTGCCACGTAACCATTGCAATAAGATAACAATACCGCGCGGGTCTTTCAGGCCCAAAGTTACTGCATTCCAAATTTTTTTCTTTAAGATTCTAGGTACATCGATAGTGTTAAACTTTTAATTTTTGATTTGCATCTTTGTGGTACTCTACAATGTATAACTCCTAAGCTAAAATATGTTAAATTGTGAATTTCGTGTTCGTTTCATAGCCATCTTCTGTATGTATCAGCTGTCAACATTTTAATTCCTATTTTATTGGGTTTCAAAATAGTGCTCCTTTAATATTTGATAAAGATTTTGTATTCTCATTTAACAATGGACACACCTTTACGGAACGAACATTGAAATTAAAAACTCCATTGCAAACTTATGTTCAGAAAAAGTGGGCACCTAATATGTCAATTCAATTATTAATTTTAAGCACTATCAAACCAAAAGCTTCAAACAATTAATCAAAATTGATACATTAATACATTTGACTTAAAAACTTGTTTTCAAAAAACTATTTTGTGCAGTTATGATTACACTATTACATCAGTGAAATATATCAGTTATGTGATCGATGGAAGAGGATCATCGAAAGTGACGACAATATGTAGAATAAAAATATAACAATAAATATTAATTAATATTTATTTTAGTCTAAAAATCCAATACTACTCCAAGTAACTTTTTTGAATCATATGTAAGTTACCTCACGAGATAATTGTTGGATTTACTTCAAACATGGCTCTATATTGCAGTAGGTACTTTTTATTAAGCATGAAACATTATATTTGCAGAAAAACATATTTGGAAACCCGATTTCTTAAAAATTAAATCTGTTAATTATATTCTTATTTCTTCATTTTGAACTATGAGTATATTATTATTTCAGGCTCATATTTTGCACACGTTCGTATTTGTCTTTGGCGGTAGACACATCTATTAAGAATTTGAAAAACTGATTGTTCAAAATTGTATCTAGAACTAAAGAAAGGCCCCTCCATATTCTAAATGAACTTAAGTGGATCCCCCAAATAAACCAATATTGTCTGACATGTCTTCCTAAAGTAATATCCCATTACTCACCAATTACGAAATCCGCGTCACATTGTCTGCCCTTTATAATTCACCGAAAGAACATTTTAGCTCCTTAGAACTACTCAAAGATTCATCCGTCATCGTGGCATGCTGCACTCAATCGATTCAAGTCAAGTGCCATTAAGGGCCTTGCTTCGTCCGTCGGATCTCGTCAGCAAAATTTCCGACTATCTGTTTCAGCTCAAGAGCAGGAAAATTGGACCAATCGCTTAAACTTGCACTGTGCCCTAATTTCCGCCGCATGTCTGGCAGACATAGTTGCGTCTTAAGGCAAAGCTGCACTTGATGGCACCGGCTCCAATTAACCCAAATATTTGCCGATTTCCAATTAATTAGTCTTCTGCATGCCGATATGTGCCCTCCTTGGCCCGAGCCACTGTTGCAGCACCAGTTCCTTGCGTTCGCACTGAGAATGCGTGCAGCGACCGAAAATCGCTGAAAATGACGAAAAAGTCTGAACTGGTGCAACGCAACCGTGCCGTGAACATTTGGCGGAGGAGCGAGCAGTTCTCAACCGGAAAGAACAACCTCTGGTTGTGGTTCTGCAGCATGTATTGGCGAATTGCACTTCACGTTCTCGGGGACTTTGGGTCCAGTTCTAGTCCCAGTACAGCCAGTCAGACAGGCACTCGGCTGATCGTCCCGGCTCCCGCCTCCAGCCCACGAACTTTCCGTGGACTTCTTGCGCTTTTCCTTTCTTTCCATATGGCAAATATTTGTACAGGTTCGTGCATGATATGTGGACAACGATTACAGCAAGACGAGTATGCTAATGTGTGGTGTGTTTTATTTGGAGCCAATACCGCGCTGGAGCCGCTGCGCTACCAGCCCGGCCCGGTCAGCGACCCTTTCGTCAACACTTGTGGTCAATCGACTTGGCCGGCCCCAGCTTGGGGTTCTAATGAGTTCGAAGTTTTATTTGAGCGCGACTCGAATATTTGAAGAAGGAATTAGCAGTACGGCTGAGACAAATCTGGTCGCGGCTCCAATTTACAGAAGTAGTTTGCGCAACCCACTCGGTTTAGCCACACTAGTACTTAACAGTGCGAAGTAATGCAATTGCTCCGGAACTATGCTGTAAGTGGTCAAACATCCGAGGAAATTGGCGATTAAGAAAACTTGCGCGCCTTCTTCGCGACGCTGGCCATCGTGTGCGTGATACGCTCATCTGCAGTAATTTCATCTCGAAGCAGCAACACTTTTTCTTCGTGGAAATGGATGGATACCTATATCGGTACTTGTACGTCCATCGGCCGTAGCAAAAATGTCGCTGAAACGAGTTCTTTGAGACCTCGAGTTTTCCTGTTCAGAAAAAATTGATTTTGTTTTTTTCATTAGGCAATTATATCACCGGGGCTTCCTTTCAAAGTTTACTTTTTCCTGTTTTGGACGACAAAATTGCGAAGTTCTCAACCGCAATATTTCATAGCGTAAAGTGATTGAGACTATTGTTCCGTGTGCGGCTTCTATTAAGTCTATAAATGATGTCATAAGTATTGCAAACTAGACATACAACTTCAATTGTCCGATATGTTTCGCCGGAGAATACGGTAAAACGGTAATTACAATAAAAACCAATTTATGCTTTTTTCATTTCAGCTTTAAAATCAGCTAAAAAGATACTCTTACTTAACGCAACATCAGACGTGGTAAAATAATCATAATTCACTTTTGCGTTTTTAGATCTAGAAAATTCCAATTTCAATGGCTTGTTCTTGAAACAAAAAGTATACTTGATGCAGTTACTTTTTATTTTCAAGGTTTCGCTAGGGTGGATAACGCAATATTTGCTTTATTAAGAGTTGCTCTTTTTAGGACAATGACGCCATTTATTAATAATTAATTGTAGTAAAAACAAATTATTACACAATAAACTCATCCAAAATAAAAACCAATCACAAAATAGTGCTGAAAATTTCAAAAGCAATTTATTTTATGCTTTTCTATGCTTCATTTTCGAATCTACCAAGAAACTTGTTTAAATACTATCACCCCTTATTGGAGGCAAGGAATAACACCATATTAATTTTGTCACATTTGCCTTCCAAAATACATAATTTGTATTTCTCCAAAAATAAAATAGATAAAAAACGTAACTATTTTATATTTTTTTAAACCGATGTGGTTTTTATCATTTTTTTAATTGCCTATTAAACTACAATGTGATGGATTAATTCACGAAGAAGCTTTGCAATTTCCACTTCTACGTAAAATGTTTTCATATTAAGTACAATTAACATATAATTGCTACTTAATTGACTTTCGAACTTAATTAGAACTCGGCAAATTAATTTCAATCGAAATTGCTCAATTAGTCTAGAGGTAGGTACTCGTCCACTATGGCTAGCAAGTTCAACGTGTATCACAAATATTTGCAAGTGCGCAGATTTAAAATTGATTCCCTAATTAGTCATTTTAATTAGAACGGCAATTGGCTTCCATACTATGTAATGATATGCATAAAGTGCATATTCATTTTTGATATATATATATACAATTGTCCATATTATGTTATTTATTTCTTCGCAGCGTTTTAGTATGTGTTATTAGCATGTGTTTGTAATCGTCTCAATTTAAACAAAAAATTATTATAATAGAAAATAACAAAATACGTCAATAGATTAGAAATCAGTAAAGCTTTGTATAATAGCAACCCTCATAGCTTGTCAAGTTTGGTAAGAAAGCATTTCAACAAATTTTTTGGAGAACTTCGATTTTACTTCTCGACATACTCTCCATCGAAGGCTGTATCGAGTTTTCAATTTTATTTATAATTCGACATCAGTGATAAAACTCTTGAAAGTGCAAGTGAGTATAAGTAAAGTAATTACTTTGGTTTTTATATTATAAAAGGCAACGTCTCTCTGTGTGTTTGTCCGTTAGTGGCGTTATAGCTCGATAACCACTGATCCGATTTACATGACTTTTAGTGTTGAAATAATAGAACACTTATGCGTTCATTTCGGTGTCCCTCTGTCTGTCACAAATTCCCAGAGCGAGGCGGTAGAAGCTAGAGATTTTAAGTATGACATACTTATGTAAAGCTTATTATGTTCCAATGCTATGGTTTAGTAATGGGTATGGAGAACAGTTCGCTGTACCAGGCCTTCAAGCTCATTCAGGGAGAGAGTTACATATGCATCATGCTTCCGATTAGAGTGGTACGATTGTGATCTCGGTTTGGGTTTCTTGAGCTTCTTTATCTTTTTTTTCTCTCTGATATTGTTCTTCTTTTTTGCATATCATGCATTGTTTGTTGTACTGTTGCATTTTGGTTGATTTACTCTTTAATATTCTATAACAACCTGCTTCTTGTTTTGTACGAATGAATAAATAAATAAATTTGAAAAAAATAATGGGGTCAATGACAGCTTATAATACTTCATTCCATCGAGGTGGTGATCCATAGAAATAAGTCATATTTTCTTAAAAATTATTTGGTTACATTTTTTAATGCTTACATAATTGTAAAAAAATTAACTAGCTCTGAGCACAAAGTCTCACACCTCTTATCCACATTTGTCGATATTTTTGAGAAATTGCTCTCACACAGAAACTATAAACTACTTTAAGTTTTCATACAACAATTATTATGATATCATATGAATTCTTATTTCTGTGGGAACTTCCTTTCTACATAATTTACTGGCTTTCAACTAGCATTATGTAGCCATAGTTCCGCTAAAATCTATAGGTATAATTTTGTGTGATGTAAAGTGCGAAATAACTCAATTTCAAAATTCAAATGGTGCATCCATTCAGAAACTAAAATTTAGCATTAGAAAGGGAAAGGCTTGCATCAAAATTGCCTAATAAAACTAATTAATGTCAAAAATGTGAGATATCGAAAACGCCAATTTCAAATGTAAAAGTTCTTGACATGCATTAGGGTCTCTTTTGTTATGCATAATCGCAAGGGTGCCTGACACAATTGGAGACTATTTCCGAAATGACCTTTTAAATTATCCATGGGGTTTCCATCTTTTCTCCCAAGTCGACGAAAGACAGCTGATTTGAATTTTCGACAAATTATGACACGGCCGAATATTTAGTTTACACCTTCGGCTTTCCCTTTAAGCTGATCGGAACATAGCATTGAACTCTTTTCCGCTTTTAGCCACTGGCGCTTTTCGTAACATTCTCCGGCTCGGCTTTACAGAGGATTATCTGCATTAGAAAGAAAACAGCTTCTCGGTAAATTAAATCGATTTGTCTCCTGGATCACATGAGCCCAAGACAAATGGCGTTTCGGCAGAGGTTTGTTATCCGATCAGTCTGTGTCAGCGGGTATGGTGCAACGAATATGTTTTGTCTCAAAGCGGCCCCAAAGCCGGGCGCACAATTGCCGCCAGAATTAATTTTCACTCCTGGGGCATTGCATAACCCAAGCGTCGTTGCGTGTGCGTTCGTTTGGCATGCAACGCAACACCTCGCTATCGCGAGACAATGTGGGTGGGTCACTTCAGGAGTGCATTTATCACGGGCTTAACCAGACAGACCCTGGTGCACCTGGTGCAAATTTTCCAGGAATCAGCAGCTGCGATAGATAGACAATCATTAGGAGCTCATTTGTCCGTTGCCACTTGTAAGGTTGTTGGAATATTTAAAATTCTTTCGGACTTGTGAATATTCTGCGGAAAAGTGCAAATCGCTGAGAAGATTCCGGTTCTTGACTCATCTACACGGAATTCGACTTGTTTTGATATTTGAGAATTGCTACACCTACGTGGTCACCCTTTGCAAAATATCTGCTGGTTCTGCATGCAGAACCGCCGAAGATGCCGGATGGACCGCGGAACCTGCTGCAATTTGCGTGTAGAAGTGATTATAGTGATTCGAAAACCAGTCGAGAGTGAATCGTGAAATTCTACCTCTCCGCATTCGCCGATGTATAACATAAAGTTGAAGACGTTCGTGTCTAAGCTGGAGTTCTTGAATGAAAAATGATAACCCAGACTGCAATGATGCACTTTGGCCGAAGTGCACCAGCGTTAAGCCTAAGTGCCTTTTGAGTTGCAAGTGATCTCTATCAATTCGCAGTAAGGTTTCTCCAATTGATTTGAGAAACTCCCTTTTGTAATTACTCAACTTTATTGTCGAATGTTTGTTTTATTGCAATATAAGGCACACCTGGATTTACGCGCCTCATAGATGGGATATAAAATTAATTGCCTTATTACTGTACCTAACTTTATACTCGTATTATTACCTGTGCTCGTGTGGTACCATTTAGAAGTTTATTTTACTACAGTAGTTAAATTTTACTACAAATAAAGATGTATGAAACTAAACGGAAATGAAAATGACAATTATTCGGTTTTAAGTTTGAGCTCGATCCACTTATTGAGCCACTTTTGGATACCTTCATGAGAAAGGAGCAAGCCGCTTTCCGAAAATGGTCGATTGCATAGACCGGAATAAATAGATACGAAGGAGCCAATGTGAATGGTGAAATCTAGTAATAGCTTGGTAATCATTGTACTGTATTGTATTACAGTAAGTAAGTCAAAATTATACTCACAATTTTAATCAGTTAGCTACGGCGACCTCTTTAAATAGCGTGCACTTAAATTGTGTAGCAAAAATTAAGCGATGATACTTTGTTCACATTGTACACAGTTTTTTCGTAATAATTAATTCTTTTTAATTCGAGTATACCTACTCGTCATGACACAAAATATTGCCATTTCTTTATGACGAGTATACTCGTCAAACACAACTACCTGGTCAAAGTGAAAGCCACTGGGGATATACTTACCTGCTATTTAGTTGTTGATGAAATTTTTTAATTCCGAAAAGTTCGACAGTTTTGGACACAACTCTCCGTTTTACACTTACCCGTGTTGCATAAGTAAAATTTTCCCACAATGGCAATAAGTATTCGCTCCTATAAATTACGGTTTTATCTAACACCGATCGCCGGGGTATTGACACACTAAATATAAATAACAAAATGCAAATTTGCAACAGGCGTGACCGCCGAATCCGATTTCAGTATCCCCTTCAGGTGTGAAAAGTCCCGGCACGACAAAACGGTGTATCTGTAAAGCAAGGCGAGTTCTCAAAACTCTTACTGGAGATCACAGTGGTCGGGGACGGCATTTGGTAATTATCTCATTACTCGGTACGCCATAAAACTCAATAGGTGATGGCGGACACTTAATTAATCAGGCGAAGCCAGAAAACGGCCACTCACGATCCATTTGAAAACACCTTCGAATATCGTGATACGCCCCTCGATATGCGAATTGAGTTGTCGAGCCTTCCGTGGCCCTGGTCGATCGCGACTCTTTCCTAATAATGGAAAAGCGAATATTCTTGAGATATGCACAATCGGAGCAAATAATCACGATTTATTTCGCAGTTAGTGTGAAATCCGATGGCGCGGCTGGGTCGGGTCCAGATTCACGGGATGATGGGACCCACTGCTACCGGGGCCCGCCGCTGCCAGTCGGACAATCGAGCCGGCAATCTGGTGAAGCACTGGAGGGGAAAGTTGCCCAATTTACTAAATCGGCGAAAAAGCGCAACCGTGCAGGCCATAGAGCCGCACTAATTGCAGCCACTAAAGGCCCATTAGCATTCTTCTTATGGGTCACTTAGTAGGTGATGACATTTGCCGATAAGATCCTTGGAGCTTGGCTGCGCGAGCGTTTTCAGGAAATTTTCCGCTTCTCAAGTCACACGAGAACGCGAGTTATTTGCATATAAATCGCGAACTGCTGCGCCACTTAGGCTGCTCGTGAGTCGTCCAGACAATGAGCGCGCATTAGCTGCTGAAATGTTGTGCAAACGGTTTTTCTGACTTTAAGAAGGTAAATAAATTTCAGAGTCCGTGCCTGACTGACTTAAGGAAGGAACTGCGATGATGGATTTCTATTTGAACAGAGGCGATCGGTTGCGTAATATGTAAAGGTGTGGTGACCTTTCTGAAAACAGTACACCTATGTAATCTTTGATTTAAAAACAATTCCAAGGTTTTGTTCCAACAGTGTTTGCAGTACAACGTAATAGAAGGCACGAATTTTAGAGAAAACAAAGATATACATATACTCATTCCAGGGTCATATGCTTATGAGTTTCTGATTAAAACTTTACCATGAGTCCCAATGGAACACAAAAGGTATTTTAGGAGTGAATATTTTAAGATGACAAATATATTTCAGAGGCCACCAGAGAATAAATATATGTCTAAAGTGATTTTTAACCATTTTTCATTTTAGACTATTTCTATTAACGTACGATTAACATGTGTCTCGTCCTGTGTATGTATTTTATGAAGCCTTGCAATTCAAGGTAAATGCTCAAATGGTCATGTTTTAGAAACAATAGTATTCGAAATTCGTGATAAAAGTTGGACGTTTTCATAGTCCGGGAGGTAATAATAACAATATTTTATTTAAAAATCTGCACAAAGGTCTAGCCTTCTGGTGTACACTAAAATCCAAAGTTGGTATATTATAATATCTAATTAACGTAGTAACATTAACTGTAATAAATTTTAGATTAGAGAAAAAACATTTTAGGGTTTATCTAAGTTAAATTGTTTTGTGAAATGCAGATCTTTTTTACATTCGGCAAAAGGTTTTCTACGTATAAATGTGTATATTCTTTCTCTACCTGGACGGAGGTACAACCTCTTAAGAAAGGCAACAAGATGGGTACTTAATTAAAAAATAAAAAAATAATTAAAAATTATTTACATGAATTTCGGTGAAAAATTGGGAGAAACGTCCAGTTAAGTTTAGGAAATTTTAGAGCAATTTTTTCATTTTCGCAAGTGACTATACTTGCAGTGGCAGAAGTGGAATTTTTGGAAAGCACATTAAGATAGTAGTAATTTGGCGTGAGTTAAATGTCGCTGCGTTAGATGAAAATAAAATAATAATGTGCATCGCGCATTTATGTATCACCCTGTATCTCGAGAACGATTGATATACCCCCCCACTCCACCCCTATCTTTTCCCTGTAGGTTTTCAAAACTATTTCCAAAGCTAAATATTCTTAGAATGACCGTCTTTAGAACATATTTAAATTTAATCAAATTGGGGAAGCAGTATGCCCTTTTTCCAAATCAGCGGCTTACACATACATACAAAATTGCTTATATCATCATTCCTGTAGATCTCCGTAAAATATGACCAAAACAAAAGTTTCTCAAATTAACTTCCCTTATGACATATTTTAATTTTGTCCATCCAAATCGGGACGTTTTCCGAATAACTACCAAGTAAATATTGGACCATTAAATTCCCAGGAAACATAAAAAAATTCACAGTGTACCTACGAAACGCATGTCATAGAGAATCCATCTCTCATATTTTTCACACTCGAATACCTCTAGCGCCTGCATTATTATATTGGCTTTAGGTATAGTGTGTGTAGCTTTGCGTTCGTCTCAACTAGCGAAGATATTAATTTATTGTATTATACATACATGTGTATATGGCTTAAACATCAGTAATTAAAACTAAACTATAATGCGCACATGCAATTAAACAATTGTCATGTCCGACGGTAGAGTCCACTTGAGCTTTGGCAATTGAATCGTTAGTGTACCTACCATGAGTAGTGTTTTTTTATATGCACTATTTGTAAAAGACAAACAAGAAAGTTCTACTTAGGTATATGCTGACCGTGACCGTATGCTTACATGTTCAAAGTACTTAGGCCTTTAGATTTTAAAATAAGTAACACTGTGACACTCTGTCAATTGAGATGCGACGTATCGATTGACACCCTTATGATGACATCGACCCAATAGTTTAGGCTCTGAGAGGGAATCCTTGCTGGCTTCCAAAGGTCTTGGCTTGGTTACTCACCAAACCTAGTCCCGTCAGACTACCACTTGTTCCGGTTGCTTCAATCAGACACATCGTTGATTTCCACTTAAAGACACTCAAGGGGGTCGAGAGGGCATTGTCGACTGCCCTCTTTTTTTTTAAAGAGGTGATTCATCAACTGCCCTGTTAGGTAGCAAAAATGTACAGTGGCTGCTTGAGATAAATTTATTTTTCCTGAAATTTCAATTTATAATGTTAGCTTGTTTTAAGCAGTTTACCGCAAAATAGTTTTTTAGCCTTTACACACAAATAAAAGAACTGAGGAATGTTTGCCGCTGCGGGTAGACAAACTATTAAATATTCGTACAGCTAATTCATTTCACTAGTCACCACAGTCACCACAAAGGCAAATTACCATGTGCCGTTCGGTGCAATATGCATCCATCATTAGGGTGAGACCACGAATCCTTTCATTACTCAAAACATTTAATCATGCAACCGCAATTTATCCACTAGACGCGATGGCAGCAGGATGCGCAAGCAATCGCTTATCTTTGTTGCTGGTGAATGCCTGCGATTGTGATTTGCGGGCACGATCATTTCTCTCTACCTGCGGAGAGTTTCGTACAATGTTGCGTGATAGGGCCGTTTTCCGCGAAGACACACCGCATCTCTCATTCACGTATCATTCCCACACAATTAGGGAAAATTAAAGTTGAATAACGAAGTTGTCTTCTTTTTGCAGATTTCATGGAGTCAACAACCGTCCACCTATGAGTAAGTACGAGATTCCCATCCATCCGTCCATCGCAGCCGGCATGGCGGTGAGCCGTGCTAATGCCTTTTAAATGAACCGAGGGACACGTGCTCAGGTGTAAATCCGCGGACTTTGGGGCTTCTCGTTAAGAAATCGTAGTAGCGTCTTACGCCGTGCGGGAGCCAAAGTCAATTTAACTCGAATTTAAGCGAGTAATCTGATTTGGACGGCGCGGATATTGGATACCGCAGGAGCAGCGGTCGAAACACTTACCGAACGGCACCAGGCGACGTGCTGGCTTGTTGGTTTTAAGATTTCCCAGAATTCGTTCTTTGTCCGCGGCGAGGTGTGTGATTGACCAAGTGCCAATTCCCATGCCCTCGGTGCTGAACGAGCATGCATGAATCATGCGACGGCCGGGCAGGACGAACGTCCCGGATTGTACTCGTCGAGGCAATTTACAATCACTTAAGGTCTCACGACTGGGAACCCACTCCGAACGGCGGTGTATGATGCGACCCAAACACACATCGCAGTAGTCCCGCTTTGGGGAGTAGAATCCGCAGATATGAATTACAAGGGCGTTCACGAGTTGCCGTTCTGAATGTCCGCCACGGCGGAGTTTGGAATGGGCTCACTTTAAGCGCTTGATGTCATGAATATTTCACCGCGGAGGAGACTACTTCGTCGTCGCGTCGTCTTGGAGTTTTCTCCTATTCCTAGGCGTATAAGACCTTCCGCGGATGCTTTTGTTTGCGACTCACAGTCTGCAGTGCGCGAGATGTCCATGCATTGTAGTTTGCCATTTCCCACGTTTCTTTACGGTAAAAACACTTTTAAGGTAATTGTCAACATAACGGGCATGGCAGGTAGGTACTGGACTGGACTGCCTCTGATAAAAGGCGGCGACTCTACGTTGCTTTCCTTCTTTTGGGCGACTCTAATGAATCTAATGAAATTTTTCATGCAAATCTGCTCCAATTGTGTCGCGGTGAAAGCTAATGCGATTTATATAGCCAGCCGGGGGGCTGGAGTTTAACCTCTTCTCCTATTTAGCAAAATTTTCTCGCACATAAATTCCGCTTCAGTTGAAAAATTGCTCTGCATTCTATTAAGGCGGAGCGGTACAAACTTGAACAATTTGTCCTTGTTTAGAAACAGTTATAATATGCCATTGTAGAGAAGTTACGGTCATCTTTCACACTCGGCATGTGTAAGAAAACTAGGCAGCTGTGTCACAACATCGGAATTAAATTAAATCCATAAATCGATAAAGTATAAAGCGAAGTAAAATTTCAGAAAATCATTTGTTGGACATCTGCTCTTGGGGACCTAATAGTTCAGTGTACGCTGTGCTATCACCTCGGGGTCCCGATTCGAGCCTAGCTCGGATCATAATTGAGTTGCTTTAGATGGTAGTCCCATCAGTCAGGATAGCTACTGCGGGATAATCACCCAGCGTAGCAAACATAAACTATTAAAGAAACTGAAGCAGAGCCTCGAAGTGGAGAGGATTTGTGGAAGCCCTATGCTCCTAACTAGAGCAAAAAAGGAAATATTTAATCAGGGAGCTCTGTTGATATTTATATTTTTCTAAACTTGTGCAACAGTATTTAGGAAATGTACAACGAACTTTGGTCAAGACCGATCAAAGCGGAATCCTCGATTGGGTCGAATAAAAGTTCGATCGTCTAAACAGAGGTGTACGACTGGAAACTTTGAACGAATTTTCCTCAGAACTCAATGTTACTCCGTGTAATCCCGTCTACTGCAAAAAAACAATTGGAAATATGTAGACACAATCATATATAAAGGTTATATGAAAGCTATCAGTAGTTTCAACGGCTTCGTTCTTTTCTTGAAAAAAAATAAACATTCTAATTTGAACTAAATTCCAAAGATATTGTTCCTCTATTAGAATCAAGGTCAGTTCTGTTAGTGCCCACCAAGAGCCTTCCCTTCTCAAAGTTGGTGGCTTCTTCCCTTTTAAAAGCATTGTACAGCAACAGCGGCAAACATTGTGCAATCGTACATCAGTAATGATTTGTTACAACGTGAACGAAAAACTCCAGAAATGCACTTTTCACTGAAAGATCTTGTCTCCTCACAGTAAGACCTCATTAGAGGCGGAACGTTCGGGCTCGCTAAATCCCCCATAAATCAGTGAAAGTACCTCCTTGATAAATTTCTCTGGGTTCCAATAAATATATCAGGGCCTCAATTTCACTTATCGCTTAAGCATATCTTGACCAACCGTCAAGTGTCCGAGGTGGCTGAGATACTAAATAACGGCGAGGTAATAATATCAAATCGCTGGACCACCAATGGTCTGTCTTTTTAAGGAATAGAGGCAAAAAGCGGCGATCCTCGGCACATCTTGCTGGGCCTGGGCGGAGAGTCTGGTCAAAGCGGGAAATCGCCGTGATGTCCGTTCGGTGCACTTCTCATTGTTTAGATGCAGGCTCATATGGGAAAGTTGCGCGCGCACGACTCACAGTCACAGCTCGAGCGCAGCGCGACCAAAACGTAGGCAATCCTCCGAAGACAGTTAAATAAATTTCTTAAGTTTCCTGCGCCTCTTGGTCTTATTAACTTCCATTTATGATAAATTGCGGCTGCTCGGGAATTATGACAAAACCAGGCGGGCGGAGGTGCGGATTTTGAAGTAATGCCTCACCGTTGCATTGCTTGGTGGGAAACGTACGTGCGGTGGAAATGCACGATTCCGGTGCAAATCCTAGGTCGGGTGGAAACGCGATCTCATAGTGTCATTTGGAGAGATAAAATCGGCCGCTTGCAATCCGCTGGCGAAGCCCTTGGTGTCAAAATGGCAAACTCTGTGGGGCTCTGCGAACACGCCGCCGCTGACAAATGTGACAGAATTTGCACACGCGAGCCGCTGAAATGAGCTTGTTGCAAGCCTTGCAATTTGCATAATGTCGTGAGGTTCATTGGTTGCTAATCAGGCGCCGAAAATAAAGAGAACAAGGTGCCGAAACCGGAACACTCGTGCCCCAGCACAATTCGAAGGAATCCGAAGAGACTTTTAAATGGAAGTTAACCTCTGTGCGATGCTCGCTACGTAAAAGGAGCCCGATTGGCTCAGATAAGGTCCAGTTCCGTGTAATTATGTTAATTGAGTGCAATGTAATCAACCGAGAGTGATTTCGCACTATCATGGAATGTCTCGGAAAGAAAATGAGGACCGTCTTGCAGTCCGTGGGCTCGGCTTCTTGAGGAACCGCAAATCGAGCATGGGCTTGGGAGCGGCGAACTTTAAAAGGGAAAATCTCTGCGGTCCTCCCTCCCGGCAAACAAGAGCAACAAGCAATCCGACCATACGGAAATTAAGTCTTTGCCAGTTTGCCACAGAAATTGTTATCTCAATTTTGCTCCGAAAAATGGCTGCGGCGGCGAGCTGGACATGGCCAAGAAGCAGGAAGTCAAAGGCGATGATGGGAACCGCTGAAATCCGAAGAATTTTAAACAAATTCTGGCGAGCTTGTTATCTGGTTTGCGGTTGGATGCGAACGTGCCGTTTGATTGATTGCACTGCAAAACATTGCCCTCCGAGATTTTTGCTTGCGTGCATTTGCATGGCCTGCCCTTAAATACACGAAACGCTGTAGCGGACGTAAAAATTTAATGGTTTGCTCGTTATCGCCATCACGTTTTCAGCTCGTTTTGTTTTAAATTATATACACACCTTAAACAAGTTTTACCTTTTTTTGCAATTCATAGCCTGAATTCTGCAGGGAAATGCTAAAACATCAATTTATGGTATTTCTATTTTGTGCCAGGATGAGTCTGTTAAGTTTATTTAACCCCAATTGCGGTTGTAACTGTAAAACTGCACCAACATTAGAATTAAAACTTAAAAAACTAACAGGGTGGCCTAAGTGCATAAAAAATAACTATTCCGCCATCTTGGATGTTGCGCCATATTGGATTTCGAATGACGTCACATTATTTTTCGAGTTACTCTCAACAAGCCCTTTGATTTGATATCCATATTGTAGAAGTGCATAAAAAATAACTATTCCGCCATCTGGGATGTTCCGCCATATTGGATTTAGGATGACGTCACATTATTTTTCGAGTTGCTCTCAACACGCCCTTTCATTTGATACCCATATTGCAGAAATGCATTAAAAATAACTATTCCGCCATCTTTTATGGTCCGCCATATTGGATTTGGAATGACGTCACACAACTTATCGTGGATTGTCATCCAAACTAAACGTGTATACAAAATTTCAGCTCAATCGGTTGAAGATATCTGCTTCAAAATTGAGTAGCAAGATTCCACCCGACCAAACATACTTATGTACATACCATACATTGCAAGTTAAATAAAAGCTTTTAAAAATAGACTCTGTCCAACGGTACGGTGAACAGGTAACATTACAAGTTAATTCGATGAAAGTCTAATGGGATTTTGGATGCGATTTTCAGTATATTGCGACAACTATCTCAAAGGAGAGGAAAGTGACATTAAATAAGTGTTGTCTATATGCAACATATTCCAAATGCACTGCTTTCCTTACATATTTAAAGTGACGCTACCGTAAGGGTTTTCACTCCGCCGTTTATCGTCTGAACAATGTTATAACTGTAATAATATTTCATACTTGTTCACCAAGTTAACATACATGCAAGATGCCCTGAATACCAATGCTAACCCTGCTCATGACCGATCAGAAAAATCTAACGTGTCATTAGTAAGATCACATGGATTTTAAGATATTTGAATTTGTTTTAAATTTCTAGAAATTCCTGCCTTGGATACATGTTTCCAGTGTTGCACCTATAAATATTGGAGTTTTGTAATCCTGTCTTTTTGCTTAATGGCAGGCATCTACAGAATGTCTCTGCTTACAATTGTAAGCAGATATATGCAAGATATTATTATTGTAAAAGATTTTGGTTTTTGGACCCCTTTATTATTATTATTTTTTAATATATTCGTTTATTTGTTTATTCATCAAATCTGAGGGAATCGCGATATATGTATATACATTAGATCTATAGGTAGATACTAAGCTATATATAGGTACGTATGTATTTAATTTTGAAATGGAAGCTCAACCGCACACAAGTCTCCAATATGCAAAAGTGAGAAGAATTTCAAAATGTTTCTGTTTTTAATGGAATACTGTGCTGTGCTGTTTACCATAGTAAAGTGTTGTCTATTTTGTGTCTAAATAAAATAGACCCTGGACATTCAGCACTTTCAGCTAAAAAGACAAAAAGAACAATAAATAGCTGAGCGTAGCATAAAAGGTGAATTGCGAAATTTTACAATCTCATGTGAATTTCAGGAATAAACGTCTGACCATGTCAGGAGGGCACGGTGAACCGAGTGCAAGCCACAACCTTTCTCGCATCAAAACAACGCGTTCTGGCTCCATCTCTGCCTGGGGGAGCCGTCAAGCCATCAACGACATCGCACTGATGCCAAAGTCATTATCTAAGGCAAGCGGTCAAATTTCTAGCGCACGTAAGACTAAATAAAGTTCTACAAACTGGAACTCGTAGCGCACAGCACAGCATTCGTACTTGAAATTGAGCCTTGACAGAGGGGTGACCTAGATGTGGTTATGTTTTCAGCGACGTTTTCTTTTTTTTACCTGTCTATATCGTAGTCATGTTTCCACTTCAGTTGGGAGCAAATAAAAAGCTTTTTTACAACTACGGAAAGCCCGGGCGACACAAAGAGCACAACAAAACGACGGCGACGACTCCGGCTCCACAAATGACGACATCTGTTCCATGTCACTGGCTCGACAGTGCAATCGCCTACCAGTCCATCTCGCAGCTTTGACAGCCTTCGCGGGATAAGCCGCGCACAGCTAACTACTCTACTTTTCTAGAGGCGACTTCCAGTGTTTATTTTCGGTAGAGAATTACGGCTCCCATCCCATTCCCGTCTACTTGAAAGGCGGGAAGAACCGCAGTGCCTCCGCTTGATGGCTCTTAGTACGCAGGAGCCATCGGATCGGCCCTCGATGAGCCATCGGGAGCTGCGCCGGATTAAAGAGGTGCAGCTGTCACGTTTTATTAATCCGCACGCAGTCGGTAATTAATTGCCCAAACAAATCAGCTGCTGGCGCTGCGGCCGACGCAGTGGGATATTTTGGCTCGAACTAGTCCGGGACGATGACATAAGTCATTTCATACATGAATTCCTGCGATCTGTTCCAGCAGCAGCAGAAATGTCTTTGTCAAGGCCTCCGCCACGGAATGTAGACATAAATCTGAGGAATAACCTTAAAGAGAAAAACTGAGGCACTTTGGGCCGGAGGTGCCTGCGGTATTTTTAGCTTGTGACAAATATGAAATTATTACCCTGTTATGGGCTTACATGAGATTTAGAGTCACTTGCCGATGGCGTAAATTACTTGGAATGACTGACTGACTGATGGAGTTAGAACGGATAGTGTACCTTACCTCATTTGCTAAAAAAAATTTCGAGCGGATACAATTTGCAAGACGATTCAGGTGTTGCTTAACTTAATGATCGCATCCAAAAGAATTAGCAATTGAAAAAAATTGGACTTTGAACAAACAAAAAGATAGTTGGAAAAAATCCACACAAGATTAGGTATAGCTAAATTTTTTTGAAGCAGAAAATATCAATTAATTTTTTGTTCAACTCTAGTTAGTTAAAGGTAACCACTTTGGATAGTGCTAGAGGCAACGTATCTCTAAGGCAGGCAGCAGCATTATTTGAATACATGTAACGTGCATTGAATTCCACCAACGTTTCAATTAAAAATCAAAAGTAAATAAAGTAAAATGCAAACGAAATAAACAAATTATGAGCCACTTTAGATACATGTGTTCTATGGAATATGGCTCTTCTTATACTGAAAAGAAATACCTGCTTACCTGTGTATGTAAATGTACAGAAACTGAAACTACATAAATGGAGGTTATTCAATGGTTATTGCAAAATAATTATAATTGCAAAACAAATTAAACAAATATGTAATTAACATAACAAAACATAAAACACTCAAAATACATTACTTCCTGTTAAACATATCCACGAACATATACGAGAATACACAAAAAATAAATAAATATTTCACTTACCTGCTAGGGCTGTTGTCTGTTAGCGAATAGATAAGCCAGTATGTAACTTTCATAAAACTTGCCGGTATTCTAGAATTATTATATATACATAAATATATATTATAATATTATATTATACATACTATGATCAGATTTACGACTACAAAAAGACGGATATTGTAGCAAAACTAATGGGTCTCCGGGTTATTTAGGAACGGAATAATATGAATAAAATGGAAGAAAAATATACTCATCTTTCACAGCTACAGATGCATCACATCATACTGCAAACAGATCCTAACAATTACAAACATTGAGAACAAACCAAAGGGCTGAATTTGTAAACGGTTCTTTCGTGTATTTCCAAAACTAATAATTTTAAGGTGACCGTATTAATTGTCTTGAAAGTTCTTGCTAAATGCTACTATCACAAATGTTTCCAAATTTTTCGATCCATCAATTAGATTAGGAAAGGACACATGTAGTAAGTGTAGCTTTCCCTAGTGCCTACTGCCTATGCGTTCGCATCGCCGCTGTACCGTCCTCCTGCTCGGTGAGCTGAACTTCCAATTCGCTTCCTCACTGAATCACATCATATCGCGACAATTTCCGCCGGAACCGGAAGTGGCATTGTTTTTTCATCATTTTGGTCAGGATAGTGATTGGCACAGGTGCTGTTCGGAAAGTTACAATGTTATTACATTCCTTTGGGGTATGTGTTATTATGTACATACATATAAATAAATAGAAATAAATTAGTTTCTCACATCCGGAACAGAAAATAGCTCGCATTGACGCCATGTTTCCTTAAATTGGTTAAAATTAAAATTGTTTAAGTATAATTTCAATCTTTCAATTAGCAGTTGGTAAAAGTATTTACATAATTACTAAGCTGGACCCATGTCGCCATGAACACATATATATAAGAATAATAAAAACTATAAAAGAACACATCTGACAAATAAAATCAAGAAATTTAAAGGAGATACGTCTATCATTTTGTTTATATTTATAATTAACACCTGCGCAAAGCCATTAACATCAATTTCATAAAAGGCGGCTTTGCAGTTTTGGAATTATAAGGTCCCCAACATACAAGGCCATAAATATATGTAGATTCTTGTGAAACATTTGTTTTGGATTGACCGTAATCGGGAAAGAACTCACATGTGTCTCAACATTCTAAATCGCTGCCAACCTTTTTCACTTTCCGGCAAATATGGAAATCTAGCAAGCCACCTACTTGAGGTAAGACAACATTATCCGGGAATCGTTGGTTTATCGCAATGCGCGTTTCATGGTCAAAATCGCATTTATGTGCCTTATCAAAGAAGGCAGCATGATCACGCCGAATTTCCCCAGAGCAACTTAATTATGTTTAACTAAGCGCAGTTCTCGAAACCGCACCTAATGAGCCTATTGTTTTTGTGTTGAACAGTTGCTCAAGCCGCCAAGTCTGTAGGCAAAGCGTACAAAAGATTCACCCCACAAAGACAATGCTTAGGCGCCATGTACGCACATCCGAATTGATTTCGCAACGCTCTCCGATTTCCTCGCAGACGCGCATCCCATCCCGAGTCAAAAAGGTCCGGAGATAGAATTCAATTTTGAAACAATCCAAAAACGAAAAAGGTCATCCAGCCAACTCTGGGAACTGACCACGTTACACTTGAGCAAGACATGACATAATCACTTAACCGGAGCCGCACTTGTGTCAATGCTGCGCCGTAGGCACACGTCCAGTAACAATACCGCGCGAGCGGTTCAAGGTTGACCTGCGTTTAGCCGATTGGCCTGCAGCGGACTCGCCGGACCCGCTTCATAAAAAACACCGTCCGTCAATTCGGAAAGTGTCAACAGCTCTGCCCATTCGGCGGAAACGCACTCACCTGGGTTTGAATGACTAATTTGTGTTTTGGTGTCGTGGGTTTTGCATGAGACCGCAAAACGGTGATTTGGCGGCAACATCACCTACTTGCACTTACGCTTATCGCGGGCCGTGAAATATAAAATTAATTTCCACCTGGCCAGCAATAATTGGCTCCAAGGACACGCCAAAACGGCGAATGATTCGTTAGATGGAAGTCAAATGCCTTGCGGAGATCTTGCGGTTTCGCCTGTAGGAAGCTCTACCGCAAGGTGAGAATGGGTCGATAACATCAAATCCACTGAGCGTGTTGTATTGGCTCTGATCGTCTGAATGACATTCAAATTTTTTCGAATATTTGGAATGCCTGCGCGACTGGTTTGATGGATTTTCGCGGATCCAATCGTGGGACGCTTGAGCAACTTCTGCTGTTTGCGGTTCCAAAGGTGAGGGTCGGCTGCTGTACAAGGTGTTTATGTCTGTTAGTGACGAATACGACAAAATGCGGAGGATAGATCTTATCGAGAGCGTTGTGCAACAGAATTATAATAGTTGTGGCTATATTGGGAACATTTGATTAAGCAACAGGTTCGGACTAATTAAACCACTTCCTTAAAAATTAATATCGAAAATTAATGGCTTGTAACCGAAAGTAGTGACATAAGATAGGCGGACGAATAAGGTAAGCCGGCCTCTTATGGGCATGACATGGCTTAAGGAGAAGGTTTTTATTACTTGCAATTTATTTGTGCGAAAATCAATAACATTGGAGTATTTAGTTGGATTGCGATCAGGCGAAGTGGTGCAAGGCTATGTGAGGGTGTCGATGGGCTGCACCTTGAACTTAACAATATTATGACTAAAACTTATAACATAACTCCTATTTATTTGCTCTTAAAACGTATAATTTTGGTCATAACATTTCGAACTTATCTTAGTTTCATTTTGCATTAAAAAATCAATTTTTAAAAATCAATATCGAACATTCCTTGGGCTGCAAAAGGGAGAATGCCCCTTAAATTTTTCAAAGCCCAGAAATCATGTGGGTAAACACCCTACTGTCGTGCGTGGCGAAGTTAGTTTGAACCCAGACGGACTTTTCCCATTTTCCTGTCCCCGCGGCTGATTAATATTGTTACACTGGTGCCAGGTGTGGGGTTTCCAGAGACTCTTTAACCGGAGCATGATATGTCAACTACGCGAGGAGATGTAGATACATAGGTTGCTGCGGCCGAAGGAAGATGAAATATTTTACTCTCTACAGGTATAAAAAAAGCATTCATACCAACTCTCGAAAAATCACGTGAAATAACGTAAAATATCTATACATTTTTGGATCGGAACAAGCGATAACTACTTACATATTGTTTGGCTTCATATTTTATAACGCTAAAGTAAAGGAGAGGATTCATTCTCTTTATTATTGCACGTTGTGTAGAAATCATTAAGCAGTTTAATTAGCAGGGGCACTTTATTTTCTTTTAGCTTGCTTTATGTGAGAATATCACTTTAAATATATTTCTCGAAATGATTGCTTTCTGCTTACCAGAAACACAATTTTCTGATCTTTTGCTCGTGAGTTCGAACAATGGAATGCTGTTATAGACATTTCAGATAACTAACGCCCGCGTGCAATACCCAGAGGAGTTGAGATGTATACAAGTTCAACGGAGGTTAAAATGCTTGCTTTATTGCTTCTTTCATATTCACATAATTGAATTCACGGGTGGCATATTTCATTTCTTACAGTGCTAAAATCATAACCTGCGCAGTAATAAAATCCCCGGATATTTTAACAAAACGTGAGGGAGAACTACTTATGTCTATATAATAACGTGCAGTTGGACGATTGCTCTCTTCTCCGACTAATGTTGTATGTTATTGGACGACAACACCAAATGCTCTCCGGCCTTACGATTTTCAATTTTTCGGAAGTTTGACAAATATAGGAACTGTTAGCTGCTATTGTTATATGTATTCTTTGAAAAACTGCAAAGCACACTTAAAACTCCAAAACTATACGTAACGACCGTATAACGTGTAATTCAATAAAATAGGAAATAAATATTAAATCATAACAATTGTGTTTCCGTAAATGCGATTCGAATAACTGTACTAACGTAATTTAATTAGACAGCACACTAGGGTGCCTTATTTGATGAAGCCACAGACAGGTTTCTGGTTTTCCATTTGTAAAGGCAGTTTTTCAAAAAAACTCTGAAATAACGTTGAAAAAAAAATCAACAATTTCTAGGTATTGGTTGTGTGATATGGTGAAAAAATAAAATTAGTCACTATAAGTTCTGAACAAAACCGATTTTTATTAACGAGGACTCATTCGATTTATAATCGCTTTTCCTATAGTTCGTCTTAAAAGTCCCTAAAATTTTTCTGAGTGCGTCACATTACTCGCCGTTTCCCTATTTCATTTTCTGTTTTTCTTTATAGAAAATTTCTGGTTTATTTCAATCCAGCGTGAAATAAAGGAAGCGCTTCCACTCGGAGGTTAAGACAAGCACTTCCTGTGCATTTCGGATCCGAAGTAAGTTTTCTGAAAACTCCAAATTCTCATTGGTTCCATCGATCCATGATTTGAATTCTTTTCAAATGTCAGTTATCGATCAGCAGTTGAAGCAGTGTTTATGTTGTGTGTGAGTTGTGTTTCTCATCTAATCTTAAAATTTTCCGTATTTAGGGAGAACAGGGGTCACAAGTGCTTCCCACTGCATTCTTTTTACATTCTTCAGAATGGCAGAAAACAAGAGGGAAGCGCTTTTTCCTGCGGAGCATAGAAATATTAAGTAGATAAAGTGTTTGTGTACCTACTCCACAAAGAACTCCTTATGTATTGTTCATTGCTGAAAAAGTTGAAGAAGAGTTTATGGTATTAACATGAACATTACAGCGAGATAAAAAACAAATGGGAAAAAGCCAGTAGAGAGGAAAAAGGAACCATATATTTAGTTAAAAAAAACGATAAGTTCGTAAGAATTTATATTTAAGCACTGAACTAGAATAAACACATTAAATAACTGACTGTAAAAAATATTCTTTTAAAACAAGCTTATATTTGAGTGAAATGTGCCTAATAAAAATACAAAAAATTACGTCAGGTAGCTTATCGTATTTTACTCGTCAAACCCTTTAATTTGATACCCTCATCAAGGGGCTTGTGAAGAAAAAAGTAATCCGCCATCTTGATGCGTCCGCCATATTGGATTTAGAACAACATTGGATATATTATATATTCCATTGTCCCTAAACTTATGCATGTGTGCAAAATTGCAAAGCTCTAGACTCTAATTTAATTATTATAGAATTAGTAGAACTTTTAATTGCATGAGATGTAGGAGACAGATCAACAAAGCAAGTTAAATAGAAACTTGTTAAAAATCAATGACCGACAAATGACATGAAATGGCATACAAAAACCAAAATAATTATATTTGACGAAATGGGAAAGTTTATTCTCTGAAGTAGAGTCTGATTGTATGTACTTCACTACGTAAAACAACAAAATGGATAATAATTTTTGTATTCGCAAACGGTTTTTCAAAAGTCATACTAAATATTTTAAATGTAGATTAAATAAATTTACTCACATATTCCGAATATTTTTTGTTAGCGTTTACAGACTTTTGTGCTCATAATACTGTTTCACTTTTAACAAGGTGACCAAAGCACTTCTGTACAAAATAAAAGTGCAGTAATGTCATTATAAACCATAAAGCAAATTTGACCCAATAGCCAATAAGTACAGATTAACTTTAATCGAAAATCTCGTAAGACCCGTGCACAGCACAAGCCTATTTTCCCTTGGACGTTTCAATAGTACGCGTTAGTGCGTTTAATACGATTAGCCTCAGCATATTGGATAACGCATGTTACATGCAACTACTTTGCTAAACAATCAATAAATTGTGCGTAACTCACATTGAAACTGGTGGCGGCACGAAAATAGTTTTTCTTAGGGGTAATGTTAATGGACAAGGTGGGATTTAGTTTATTCAGTTTAAGGAATTTATATTTTGAGGAATTGTGGACAAAACCTGGCGTTCGAAGATTTCTCATTTTATTGTGTTTGTATAATCCGTTTCATTATTTATATAAGATTGTGAATTGCTACAAACAATTATTCAAAATAGCACACAGTTGAAATTTTGCGCACATGCTGGAGATTGTGTTCATTTTTATCTGTTTAACTATGTATGGATATGTGTATATATGTGGAACGACGTAAATAAAATTTTTTTTTGCGTATTCCTGAATTACTGAAACGATTCCGAACTATTCAATTTTTTTATATATTTTATATTTAATATATAATTTAAGTCCATCACCTTTCGTAGTTACATGCTTACACTTTACAGTTATCGTTAAAGTCACGTCTGAAAACTACAGTCAAATCCTAAAATTCTTTTATTTGTTAACGGCACCGCTGAAAATAATATTAATCGAACTAGGTGATTAAAAAACACTCAAACTCAAACTAAAGATCTAGTGGAATTTCTTATAATGATTTTTTTCTTGCACCTGGGTACATGACCTTCACATTTATAAACGCTTTACACTCCACGAAAACACAATTACGTAACATATATAAAATAACATGACATTTAAATCTTAAACAGATTGCAATCGCTATTTTCTAATCTCCTTTTCATCCATTCGTTACAAGATGAAATTATTTCAGGCGAGAGCTCGTCTTTATGGGACCCGACAATACCGCGTCTGATGAACCTATTAATGAAATTGTTAGTGTTTTTCTTGATATTTAAAATTTATTTCAAAATACTGAAAAGTATTGTCTGCATCAATATCCACATCACAGATTATTTTCATTTGGTAATCGCGACTACAAGCCTTATTATCTGAAATCAAAAATGTATCACACAAAATCCAGAAAACAAAGAATCAAAATTATTACTTCGCATACTGTCGAAAGACAAGTGATCCAGCATTTTGGTCAACTGCTCTTCTGTAATACTTTTATCCAATAATTCGCAAGTTCGTAAGATAACTTCCTTCAAATTAGTTTTCATTTCTTCGTAAGTTAGGATCAGCAGATTGGATCGATCTCGAGTCTTCCAGTATTCGAATACGTGATCGAAATAGGGAAAGAACGAAATTTTAGCATTCATAAACCTCTCGAAGAACTCATCTTTCGTTAGTGTCAAATTCTTCCAATTCCGTAAATTTTCATATAATGATATGCCAACATCTCTAGGATCTCTGACTACGTAGACCAACTAGAAAAGATTTTCTTAAACGAAAATTCAAATGAAAATTGGAGAAACGCAGATAGATTAATACTTTTGCATCTTTTGTCCAAATTTGTTTAGGAAGAAAAGGCAACGGTAGATGTGTCTGCACGCATCGAGGGCTCTTCAATTTTTCAATTTCTGCAAAACTATCTAAAAGAGAAGGAAACGTAGCGCTAAACCTACAATAAAAGTCGAGTTATGAATATGACCCCAAATAACACACAGAGTTTTTGTGTAAGAGCTCCACTTTGTCTTATTGCGTACATCGTTTGCCTTATGATTTCACTAAGTATATAGTTCGGACGCTGTATGTATTTTGGAAAGAATGTTGGATACGCTTTAGCGATTAGATATAACATTTTATAGTCTAGATCGTCCCGTTGATGAATTAAAATAATTACTTTGAATCATGTGCATCAACCGAAGTAAATACGGTGTGTGTTAAACCTTTCCATCACTGGATCGACTTCTTAATTTTTCTTCTGATTACTTTACACATTTCACGAGGACACAGTACAATACAACAATGAGAGGATATTTTTAAATTTTCTGTGAAATTGTCATCACAGGTTATTTATCTTTAGTTGTTGTCTTCATACTGTAACTATTCTTAGCAGCGACCGTACCAGTTTCGACTATTTTTGAAAAGAGCTCCTTTTACCTGTTATTTCCGACTAAAAATAATTTGGAGTTAAGACAAAAAAGTCCGACGGTTTGATGTATTTTTCTGGCTAAAATTAAAAGCCAGCTGTCTTTTATTATTTCGAGCCAGAAATAACAAATTTGTTAATTTTTTCTGACAAAATTAAATGACCAACTTAACTATTTGTTGTACAAAGTGGCAACTAATTTGATTCAAAAGTACTCTGGAGTTTGAAGTTTGATTATTTGCAATCTTGAGCAAAGGTGAACAAATAAACAAATTGTGCACATTTTCTTCAGACATGTTACTGCAACTTTATTATTTCAGGTCGAAAAATAAAAACCCCCGCTGGCTTTTAATTTTAACCAGTAATAATATTAAGCTTCTGAGCTTGTTTATCTTATAATCGGCTAGAAATAACAGGATAAACATATCCTTTTTTAAAAAAAGCTGAATTTTGAGGAGCTCGGCAGGAACATAACGAGGATGTGGTTTTTAAAAGTATACGGTGCCAACTTGCCTCAGCTCATACCAGTTATCTTCGGTCTCTGATTCCTAGCCATCCCGTAGTGCCAGGCGAAGTAAATTAAAGCAAAAATTTAAAAGCAGCTTTAAGGAAACACGGATTTGTGACGAAAACAAATGAATAGGAAAACAACGCCATGTGGGTATTCAGGCTTTGGTGCAAATAGGATGACTTGCAACGTTGCGATTAATTTACACATTTTGCAACGATACAATAGCAAATGCAACAAAGGGTGAACACCCCTCATTTCTTCCTCGCGGAAGCCACCCTATTAAACAACCATTTGTCATATCTTCTTGTACTTCATGTATCATCGAGATTCAAAATGGCATCGAAGTATAGAATGTCTTCACAGGAAGCTTCATATTGGTTGTCGTGGTCATGGGCTGAGGTGAAGGGATAATAGAAATATCAAATTAAAAATTTAATGAATGTAGTAAAACATGATTTTCTATGTGTTTAGTTAACCTTCAATTTTTTAAGGTTAGACAAGTTTTTTCAGATGTTAGCGATATATCTACCAAAAAACTTGTGAACATTATTATCTTTCCGGGCGTGCATGTAGAACAACAGTAATAATGAGGCGCTTTCTGCATGTTTATTCGCCTGCCATAAAATCTTGCAAACTTCAGAACGGCGGAACCGACCTGTTTTATTTACTTATTTAAGGCTTTCAGATGGCTTATGGATATATCACCTTAAATGGTTCAGTAGAGAATATTAAACGAGTTTTTTTTTTTAATGTCTTAAGGGAAACACCACTTTAATGGTTCAAAAACACAATTTTTTTTCATTTTTTTGTAGTATACATACATATTCATAAATGTGTAAAAAAAAAAAATTCAATTTTGAAATTTCAGTATATGTGGTTATTGTTATGCGTAGCCCATTTTTAAAATTTTAATAATTGCTATTTATTAAGACGTTTGAATACAAAAAAAAGTTCTCAAAAACGAACACAATTATTAATTCATTTTAACTTTGCACATTTTTACAACTTTCAATAAAAATTGGAATTGAACAAATTGAAAATATAATTAATAAAATATCCTTTACTCGATCCTTAAATTTTTAATTATAGCTGTGAAAATAATTCTCAAACATTGACAATTTTTGACACGTCACAATGACTTTCCTCCTTAAGGTGTTGACGACTTCTAATTTTGTGAATTTTTCATACTCTATAAAAATAATATAACGTATACAATATACATATAAAATACATGACATTTAAATCTTAAACAGATTGCAATCGCTATTTTTTAAATTTCTTTTCATCCATTCGTTATAAGATGAAATTATTTCTGGCGAGAGCTCATCTTTATGGGACCCCACAATACCGCGTCTGATGAACCTATTAATGAAATTGTTCGAACTTTTTTGATGTTTAAAATTTCTTTTGAGAATACCGAAAAGTATTGTCTGCATCAATATCCAAATCACGGACTATTTTCATTTGGTGATCGCGACTACAAGCGTTATTATCTGAAATCAAAAATTTATTACACAAATTCAAGAAAACAGAAATTGAAAAATATTACTTCGCATACTGTCGAAAGACAAGTGATCCAGCATTTTGGTCAATTGCTCATCCGTAATACTTTTATCCAAAAATTTGCAAGTTCGTAAGATAACTTCCTTCAAATTAGTTTTCATATCTTCATAGGTTATGAATAGCACGTTGGGGCGATCTCGAACTTTCCAGTATTCGAGAACGTGATCAAAGTAGGGCAGGAATGCTATTTTGTCATTCATAAACCACTCGAAGAACTCATGCTTAGTTACTACCATATTCCTCAAATTCCTGAAATGCTGATACATTGATATGCCAACATCTCTAGGATCTCTAGCTACGTATACCACCTAGAAGATATTTACACAAACAACAATTGGAGAAACTGCAAGTGTTTTATACTTTTGGGTTTTTTGTCCAAATTTGTTTAGGAAGAAAAGGCAATGGTAGATGTGTCTGCACGCATCGAGGGCTTTTCAATTTTTCCATTTCTGCAACACTATCTAAAGGAGAAGGAAACGTACCGCTAAACCTACAACACAATTCGAGTTATACCCCAAAATCAATAAGTAGTTAGGATTTTTGTATAAGAGCCACCATTTTGTAATATTGCACGCTCAATTCTGTTCACATATTTTGTATCTATGTAACGATAGAGGGCATCGGTGATCGACAGGCCTTACCCTAAACGCTACATCTTCAATACTAACATTAACAAGAGCTGACATTTTAAATTATTAAAAAATTAAGGACATTTTGTGAAAAACGGGATTTTTTAGTTCAAAGTACAAACTGATTAATTAATCATGGAATACAATTTCTGACAAGTAGCCTCGGCGAGCCTTCTTACAGATGGCAAATCTTTTATAGAAATTGACCAAGTACCATAAGAGGGTTCGCGGACGCCACTTGGCTGATATTGTTTTACATGATTAGTCAAGCAGTACTTTGAACTAAAATAGACATTTCACCATTTAAAAAAAATGTCCTTGATCCTTTAATAATTATAAAAGTAGGTCCTTTTTGGATAACTCTAATATAAGAATTTGGACTAATTCTATTGTTTGGAGAAATTATGAAACTTTCTCGAAATGGTGAATTGTGGAGCTCCATAATAGGAAGTCTTCTTCATCCAAATCTACCTAATAACAGATCCGTAATCACATGGGTTATGCAAAGGTCAGTCCGAACCAAACGCAAGTGGTGCCCTTACATTAAACAATCGCGTACAATCACCAAACTCACTCAAAAAATGGACATCTAACTCCAGTATCGATACTTTTTGCCTTCTCAAAGTCGAAGTCGTTTTGAATCAGCCAACACATTTCCTGTGTCCACGTTGTGCCAGATTTTGGAACAGAGGCAATCCACAAATCATCTTCGCGCACAGCAAAGTCAGCGATCCTCTCCACAAAAAGTTCTATGAGCTTTATAAAAGTGCAAGCCCTTGGCTCAAACACAACGTCTCCGATTTTCACTGGATTTTTTAACGTCACTGTTACTATTCGTTCCTTAAAAATACCACCGCCAGGAATATCTTCACTGGAATACATTTTGTCGTAATCAGCTTCCTTCAATAACTCACTGAACCGCCCGAGGTTATGACACTAAAGAAAAATTTGAATTGTTTAAGTAATTTATAGCAACCGAAATATATTTAAGTAACCTATTTTGGTTGTCGTCATTTTGCATTCATAAAAGAGAGTTCAAGTTTTATTGTGTATACTGGATCGAGTTCATAAATTTTTCTTCTGATTACTTTACACCTTTTACGAGGATACAGTACAATAAAACAATGAGAGGAGATTTTTAAACTTTCTGTGAAATTGTCATCACAGGTTATTTATCTTTAGTTGTTGTCTTCATACTGTAACTATTCTTAGCAGCGACCGTACCAGTTTCGACTTTTTTTGAAAAGAGCTCCTTTTACCTGTTATTTCCGACTAAAAATAATTTGGAGTTAAGACAAAAAAGTCCGACGGTTTGATGTATTTTTCTGGCTAAAATTAAAAGCCAGCTGCCTTTTATTATTTCGAGCCAGAAATAACAAATTTGTTAATTTTTTCTGACAAAATTAAATGACCAACTTAACTATTTGTTGTACAAAGTGGAAACTAATCTGATTCAAAAGTACTCTGGAGTTTGAAGTTTGTTTATTTGCAATCTTGAGCAAAGGTGAACAAATAAACAAATTGTGCACATTTTCTTCAGACATGTTACTGCAACTTTATAATTCGAGCTGGAAAAAATAAAAAGCTGAGCTGGCTTTTAAATTCCAGAAATAATATTAAGCTTCTGAGCTTGTTTATCTTTGCTTGAAATTATAATCGGCTAGAAATAACAGGTTACCTTTTTTAAAAAAAGCTGAATTTTGAGGAGCTTAGCAGGAACATAACGAGGATGTGGTTTTTAAAAGTATGTATACGAAGACAACTGTCCTTAGCTTTAATAGGTTAAAAATTGAAAAATGGTAGTTATTTTCGCTCCCTGATTCCTAGCCATCCCGTAGTGCCAGACGAAGTAAATTAAAGCAAAGATTTAAAAGCAGCATTAAGGAAACACGGATTTGTAACGAAAACAAATGAATAGGAAAAAACGCCATGTGGGTACTCAGGCTTTGGCGCAAATAGGACGACTTGCAACGTTGCGATTAATTTACACATTTTACAACGATACAATAGCAAATGCAACAAAGGGTGAAAACCCCTCATTTCTTCCTCGCGGAAGCCCTCCTATTAAACAACCATTTGTTATGTCATATTGCACATAAAAATCGAAATTCAAGATGGCATCGAAGTGTAGAATGTCTTCACAAGAAGCTTCATGTTGGTTGATGCCTCTACTAAAAAACTTGTGATCATTATTATCTTTCCGGGCGTGCATGTAGAACAACAGTAATAATGAGGCGCTTTCTGCATGTTTATTCGCCTGCCATAAAATCTTGCAAACTTCAGAAAGACGGAACCGACCTGTTTTATTTAATTATTTAAAGCTTTCAGATGGTTTACAGATATATCACCTAAAATGGTTCAGTAGAGAATATTAAACGAGTTTTTTTTTAAATTTCTTAAGGGATACACCACTGTAATGGTTCAAAAACAAATTTTTGTTTGCATTTTTCGGTAGTATACAATATACATACATATTCATAAATGTGTAAAAAACAAAATTAAATTTTGGAATTTCAGTATATGTAGCTATTGTTGTGCGTAACCCATTTTTTTAAATTTTAACAATTGCTATTTATTAAGACATTTGAATACAAAAAAAAGTTCTCAAAAACGAACAAAATTATTAATTCATTTTAACCTTGTACATTTTTACAATTTTCAATTAAAATTGGATTTGAACAAGTTGAATATATAATTAATAATAATAAAATAATATAAGTCCTTTACCCGTTCCTTAAATATGTTTTATAGCTGTGAAAACAATTCTCAAACATTGACAATTTTTTGACCCGTCACAATGACTTTCCTCCCGTGTTAACGACTTCTAATTTTGTGAATTTTTTATACTCCATAAAAATATAATAATATTACGTATACATATAAAATACTTGACATTTAAATCTTAAACAGATTGCAATCGCTATTTTTTAAATTTCTTTTCATCCATTCGTTATAAGATGAAATTATTTCTGGCGAGAGCTCATCTTTATGGGACCCCACAATACCGCGTCTGATGAACCTATTAATGAAATTGTTCAAACTTTTGTGATATATAAATAAAATTTCTTTTGAGAATACCGAAAAGTATTATCTGCGTCAATATCCAAATCACGGACTATTTTCATTTGGTAATCGCGACTACAAGCCTTATTATCTGAAATCAAACATTTATTACACAAAATCCAGAAAACAAAGAATCAAAATTATTACTTCGCATACTGTCGAAAGACAAGTGATCCAGCATTTTGGTCAATTGCTCATCCGTAATACTTTTATCCAAAAATTTGCAAGTTCGTAAGATAACTTCCTTCAAATTAGTTTTCATTTCTTCATAGGTTATGAATAGGACGTTGGGGCGATCTCGAACTTTCCAGTATTCGAGAACGTGATCAAAGTAGGGCAGGAATACTATTTTGTCATTCATAAACCACTCGAAGAACTCATGCTTAGTTACTACCATATTCCTCAAATTCCTGAAATGCTGATACATTGATATGCCAACATCTCTCGGATCTCTAGCTACGTATACCACCTAGAAGAGATTTACACAAACAACAATTGGAGAAACTGCAGGTGTTTTATACTTTTGGGTTTTTTGTCCAAATTTGTTTAGGAAGAAAAGGCAATGGTAGATGTGTCTGCACGCATCGAGGGCTTTTCAATTTTTCCATTTCTGCAACACTATCTAAAGGAGAAGGAAACGTGCCGCTAAGCCTACAACACAATTCGAGTTATACCCCTAAATTAATAAGTAGTTAGGATTTTTGTATAAGAGCACCATTTTGTAATATTGCACGCTCAATTCTGTTCACATATTTTGTATCTATGTAACGATAGAGGGCATCGGTGATCGAGAGGCCTTAGCCTAACCTAAACGCTACATCTTCAATACTAACATTAACAAGAGCTGACATTTTAAATTATTAAAAAATCAAGGACATTTTGTGAAAAACGGGATTTTTTAGTTCAAAGTACAAACTGCTTGATTAATCATGGAATAAAATTTCTGACAAGTAGCCTCGGCGAGCCCTCTTACAGATGGCAAATCTTTTATAGAAATTGACCAAGTACCATAAGAGGGTTCGCGGACGCCACTTGGCTGATATTGTTTTCCATGATTAATCAAGGAGTACATTGAACTAAAATAGACATTTCACCATTTAAAAAATATCCTTGATTTTTTAATAATTATAAAAGTAGGTCCTTTGTGGATAACTCTAATATAAGAATTTGGACTAATTCTAATGTTTGGTGAAATTGTGAAATTTTCTGGAAATGGTGAATTGTGGATCTTCGTAATAGGAAGTCTTATTCATCCAAATCTACCTAATAACAGATCCGTAATCACATGTGTTATGCAAAGGTCAGTCCGAACCAAACGCAAGTGGTGCCCTTACATTAAACATCGCGTACAATCACCAAACTCACTCAAGATATGGACATCTAACTCCAGTATCGATACTTTTTGCCTTCTCAAAGTCGAAGTCGTTTTGAATCAGCCAACACATTTCCTGTGTCCACGTTGTGCCCGATTTTGGAACAGAGGCAATCCACAAATCATCTTCGCGCACAGCAAAGTCAGCGATACTCTCCACAAAAAGTTCTGTGAGCTTTACAAAAGTGCAAGCCCTTGGCTCAAACACAACGTCACCGATTTTCACTGGATTTTTTAACGTCACTGTTACCATCGGTTCCTTAAAAATACCACCGCCGGGAATTTCTTGACTGGAATACATCTTTTTGTTAATGATTTCAATAACTCACTTAAGCCGACCGAGCGATTGCAAGTTTTTATAGAGAAAAAATCATCAAGTATTTTACCCCTGATAATTGTAATTTTGTTGTTATCATTTTATGATTAAGTCCATGGTTAAAAAATGTACGATGGTTTGAGAACGCCCTGGTTATTCGCTGATTTTCTTTTGTCATCCCTGATAAGGTTATTGAAGAGCTTACACGCGCATCACTTAGTTCTGCTCCGACTCGACTCTGTTTGCAGGTGTGGATTAAACGTAGCTTTTATTGACTGCATTAGATTTGTTTACTTCTTGCGGGAATATGACAATAGACCTGGTTTCAGGTCAACACTTCTGGAGCGTCACATTCAGATTTATTTGCAACGTAGAGTACTGATATTTCTATTTAAATTAATTAAGCTGAGAACACCCGCATATTTGTATGAGGATATACAATTTTTTGAGTCGCGTCGTCACCGCCATTGCCTTATACCTACATTATGTATTTCTGCTCACTGAGCTATTGTGATTAGGGTTTTGGAGTTAGCTAGATATTTTTTCAGATTTAGATTCGCGTTTTTTTACATTGAACTCTAATTAACAATTTATTTAGTTTACAAATTCTCATTAATTTATTATTATTTAATTTATCTATTTCTCTTTTAATAGTCATATTTGCCGTCTATAATTAGTGTATAGCTAGGAAAAGAATTTATTATTCTTGTTTGCACAATTTGTGAATAAATGAAATGAAATGTTAAAAGGAATTTCAAGTTAAGCAGCGTTTCCAACACAGCGTGTAGCACGGCGGCAGAGCAGGCCTTGTTCCAAATGGCAGCACAGAGTGTTCGAGCTTTTCATATTTTTCGAAATCATGGCTAAGTGCAAGTCGTTCAAAAATACAAATTTGGAGAACTAATTATTGCTTAAATAATGAGCAATTCTGCAGAATATCACATTTTCTAAATAAATTAGGCAAATGAAAAACAATTATTAATAAAGAAACAAAATATACCACTCTGTCGTGTGGAGTGTGGAGATCGTAAAATATCTGAACCTCAACGCTGTATTGGAAAGGCGCCATAAAATTTCAATTTCTTTAAGTATAGGCACAGACCATTTTTTTCTAGATGCTTGAGCTAGCACCAGCAATAAGATTTTGGATTTTTATCTTTTTAGAATTACATGTGGAAATATGTATATAAAAAGGCACTTTCTGCATGGATATTTGTTTGTCATAAAATCTCGCATGACTTGAGAACGTTGGGACCGATTTCAACCTATTTATTTTATATAAATTTCTTAAAGTTTTTTTTATTCGTTAAATAACTTGATAAAAATTGTTATGCTAAACAACTGACGAAAACTGATTTTTGTGATGTACCTACTTATGTTTTTGCTCAGTATATTAAAAATGTTTCTCTTGCGGTGCCTTGTTGTGTTAACGACTTTTAAAATTTTTAATGCTTTATACACTCTATAAAAACAATATTACGTACAA
Organism: Neoitamus cyanurus; assembly: GCA_947538895.1. Classification (NCBI taxonomy): domain Eukaryota; kingdom Metazoa; phylum Arthropoda; class Insecta; order Diptera; family Asilidae; genus Neoitamus; species Neoitamus cyanurus. The sequence goes on along the minus strand of OX384540.1, from coordinate 41,917,722 downwards.
TAAAAAAATACATGACATTTAACTCTTAAAGAGATTGCAACCGTTATTTTCTAAATTCCTTTTCATCCATTCGTTACAAGATGAAATTATTTCAGGCGAGAGCTCGTCTTTATGGGACCCGATAATACCGCGTCTGATGAACCTATTAATGAAATTGTTAGTATTTTTTTTAATATTTAAAATGTCTTGAAAATACCGAAAAGTATTGTCTGCATCAATACCCATATCACGAACTATTTTCATTTGGTGAACGCGATTACAAGCCTTATTATCTGAAATCAAAAATTTATTACACAAATTTAAGAAAACTAAATTTCAAAAATATTACTTCGCATACTGTCGAAAGCCAAGTGATCCAGCATTTTGGTCAACTGCTCTTCTGTAATACTTTTATCCAAAAATTTGCAAGTTCGTAAGATAACTTCCTTCAAATTAGTTTTCATTTCTTCATAAGTTATGATCAGCACATTGGATCGATCTCGAATCTTCCAGTATTCGAATACGTGATCGAAGTAGGGAAAGAACGAAATTTTAGCGCTCAAAAACTTCTCGAAGAACTCATCTTTCGTTAGTGTCATATTTTTCCAATTCCGTAAATTTTCATACAATGATATGCCAACATCTCTAAGATCTCTGACTACGTAGACCAACTAGAAAAGATTTTCATAAACGAAAATTCAAATGAAAATTGGAAGAAACGCAGATAGATTAATACTTTTGCATCTTTTGTCCAAAGTTGTTTCGGAAGAAAAGGCAACGGTAGATGTGTCTGCACGCATCTAGGGCTTTTCAATTATTCCATTTCTGCAACACTATCTAAAGGAGAAGGAAACGTACCGCTAAGCCTACAACACAATTCGAGTTATACCCCTAAATCAATAAGTAATTAGGATTTTTGTATTATTGCACGCTCAATTCTGTTCACATATTTTGTATCTATGTAACGATAGAGGGCATCGGTGATCGAGAGGCCTTAGCCTAAACGCTACATCTTCAATACTAACATTAACAAAGGTTGACATTTTAAACTATTAAAAAATCAAGGACATTTGTGAAAAACGGGATTTTTTAGTTCAAAGTACAAACTGATTGATTAATCATGGAATAAAATTTCTGACAAGTAGCCTCGGCGAGCCCTCTTACAGATGGCAAATCTTTTATAGAAATTGACCAAGTACCATAAGAGGGTTCGCGGACGCCACTTGGCTGATATTGTTTTGATTAATCAAGGAGTACATTGAACTAAAATAGACATTTCACCATTTAAAAAATATCCTTGATTTTTTAATAATTATAAAAGTTGGTCCTTTTTGGATAACTCTAATATAAGAATTTGGACTAATTCTATTGTTTGGAGAAATTATGAAACTTTCTCGAAATGGTGAATTGTGGAGCTCCGTAATAGGAAGTCTTCTTCATCCAAATCTACCTAATAACAGATCCGTAATCACATGTGTTATGCAAAAGTCAGTCCGAACCAAACGCAAGTGGTGCCCTTACATTAAACAATCGCGTACAATCACTAAACTCACTCAAAAAATGGACATCTAACTCCAGTATCGATACTTTTTGCCTTCTCAAAGTCGAAGTCGTTTTGAATCAGCCAGCACATTTCCTGTGTCCACGTTGTGCCAGATTTTGGAACAGAGGCAATCCACAAATCATCTTCGCGCACAGCAAAGTCAGCGATCCTCTCCACAAAAGGTTCTATGAGCTTTATAAAAGTGCAAGCCCTTGGCTCAAACACAACGTCTCCGATTTTCACTGGATTTTTTAACGTCACTGTTACTATTGGTTCCTTGAAAATACCACCACCAGGAATATCTTCACTGGAATACATTTTGTCGTAATCAGCTTCCTCCAATAACTCACTGAACCGCGCGAGGTTATGACACTAAAGAAAAATTTGAATTGTTTACGTAATTTATAGCAACCGAAATATATTTAAGTAACCTATTTTGGTTGTCGTCATTTTGCATTCATAAAAGAGAGTTCAAGTTTTATTGTGTATACTGGATCGACTCCATAAATTTTTCTTCTGATTACTTTACACCTTTTACGAGGATACAGTACAATACAACAATGAGAGGATATTTTTAAATTTTCTGTGAAATTGTCATCACAGGTTATTTACCTTTAGTTGTTGTCTTCATACTGTTAATATTCTTAGTTTCGACTTTTTTTGAAAAAAGGTCCTTTTACCTGTTATTCCCGACTGAAAATAATTTGGAATTAAGACAAGCCAGCTGCCTTTTATTATTTCGAGCCAGAAATAACAAATCTTTAGGCTTGTTAATTTTTTCTGACAAAATTAAATGACCAACTTAACTATTTGTTGTACAATGTGGAAACTAATTTGATTCAAAAATACTCTTTTGTTTGCAGTTTGTTTATTTGCAATCTTGAGCAAAGGTGAACAAATAAACAAATTGTGCACATTTTCTTCAGACATGTTACTGCACCTTCATAATTCGAGCTTGAAAAAATATAAAGCTGAGCTGGCTTTTAAATTTAACTAGAAAAAATATTAATCTTCTGAGCTGGTTTTTCTTTGCTTGAAATTATAAGCGGCTAGAAATAACAGATTACCTTTTTTTAAAAAAAGCTGAATTTTGAGGAGCTTAGCAGGAACATAACGGGATGTGGTTTTTAAAAATATATGAAGACAACTTTCCTTAGTTTTAATAGGTTAAAAAATGAAAAATGCCAGTTATTCTCGGTCCCTGATTCCTAGCCATCCTGTAGTGCCAGACGAAGTAAATTAGAGCAAAAATTTAAAAGCAGCTTTAAGGAAACACGGATTTGTAACGAAAACAAATGAATAGAAAAAAACGCAATGTGGGTGGGTATTCAGGCTTTGGTGCAAATGGGACAACTTGCAACCTTGCGATTAATTTACACATTTTGCAACGATACAATAGCAAATGCCACAAAGGGTGAACACCCCTCATTTCTTGCTCGCGGAAGCCCCCCTATTAAACAACCATTTGTTATGTCATATTGCACATAAAAATCGAAATTCAAAATGGCATCGAAGTATAGAATGTCTTCACAAGAAGCTTCATATTGGTTGTTGTGGTCATGGTCTGAGGTGAAGGGATAATAGAAACCTTTTGTAAATTTCTTCAACCGTATTGACAACAAATATTAAATTAAAAATTTTATGAATGTAGTAAAACATGATTTTCTATGTGTTTAGTTAAACTTCAATTTTTTAAGGTTAGTCAAGTTTTTTCAAATGTTAGCGATGCCTCTACTAAATAACTTGTGATCATTATTATCTTTCCGGGCGTGCATGTAGAACAACAGTAATAAAAAGGCGCTTTCTGCATGTCTATTCACTTGTCATAAAATCTTGCAAACTTCAGAACCACGGAACCGACCTGTTTTATTTAATTATTTAAGGCTTTCAGATGGTTTACGGATATATCACCTTAAAATGGATTAAGCGCATGAAATTGTTTAAAAACATTCAACAGTTTTTTTTTATAGCATTCTAAGCAACAGACGATCATTAATTTTTGTAATGAATGCTTCTGTTCAGTAGGGAATATTAAAGAGTTTTTTTAAAAAATGTCTTAAGGAGAAACACCACTTAAATGGTTCAAAAAAAAAATGTTTTTTTTTGCATTTTTTGGTAGTATATATATGTATGTACATATTCATAAATGTGTAAAAAACAAATTAAAGCAAAATTCCTGTGAATTAGGAGTTTTTACACACATAGGTACGTTTTAAATGGTAAAGAAAACTTTAAAGGCGTTTTTCGAAACGACTTTTTTTTACCCAGCGAAAACTCGACGACTAATGAACCGATTTCAATTTTTGTATTGAAATTTCAGTATATGTGGCTATTGTTGTGCGTAGCCCATTTTTAAAATTTTAATAATTGCTATTTATTAAGAAGTTTGAATACAAAATAAAGTACTCAAAAACGAACACAATTATTAATTCACTTTAACTTTGTACATTTTTACAATTTTCAAAAAAAATTGGAATTGAACAAGTTGAATATATAATTAATAAAATATCCTTTACTCGACCCTTAAATATTTAATTATAGCTGTGAAAACAATTCTCAAACATTGACAATTTGTTGACCCGTCACAATGACTTTCCTCCCGTGTTAACGACTTCTAATTTTGTGAATTTTTTATACTCCATAAAAACAATATTACGTACAATGAAAAAAATACATGACATTTAAATCTTAAACAGATTGCAATCGCTATTTTTTAAATTCCTTTTCATCCATTCGTTATAAGATGAAATTATATCTGGCGAGAGCTCGTCTTTATGGGACCCCACAATACCGCGTCTGATGAACCTATTAATAAACTTGTTAGTGTTTTACTGGATATTTAAAATTTCCTTTTAAAATACTGAAAGGTATTATCCGGATCCATATCAACATCATGGATTATTTTCATTTGATGATCGCGACTACAAGCCTTATTATCTGAAATTAAAAATTTATTACACAAATTCAAGAAAACAAAAATTCAAAAATATTACTTCGCATACTGTCGAAAGACAAGTGATCTAGCATTTTGGTCAACTGCTCTTCTGTAATACTTTTATCCAAAAATTTGCAAGTTCGTAAGATAACTTCCTTCAAATTAGTTTTCATTTCTTCATAAGTTATGATCAACAGATTGGATCGATCTCGAATCTTCCAGTATTCGAATACGTGATCGAAAAAGGGAAAGAATGCCATTTTAGCATTCATAAACATCTCGAAGAATTCATCTTTCGTTACTCTCACATTCTTCCAATTCCTTATATGTTCGTACAATGATATGCCAGCATCTCTAGGATCTCTCACTACGTAGACCAACTAGAAAAGAATTGCATAAACAAAATTTAAACCGAAAATTGGAAAAACTTCAGATGTTTTATACTTTTGAGTTTTTTGTCCAAATTTGTTTAGGAAGAAAAGGCAACGGTAGATGTGTCTGCACGCATCGAGGGCTCTTCAATTTTTCCATTTCTGCGACACTATCTAAAGAAGAAGGGAACGTCCCGCTAAGCCTACAAACAATTCGAGTTATTGCCTAAAGTCGTGTATAAGAGCACCACTTTGTATTATTGCTGTGTGATTTCACGCATTTTCAGTCGCTGAATGCATTTTGGAGTAGAGGATGTGTCAACGTGCTTTATCGATTAAATCATTTCAATTGGATCGTCACTAGTGGAATTAAAAATAATCTCTGTGCGTAATAATGGGTGAAGTAAATAATCCTTGATTTTTTAATAATTTACAATGAAGGTTTTACTGGAGAAATTTATATATAAACTTTTTTTTGCGTAGGTTACCATATTCGGAGAAAATGTGTCAAATTTTCTCGAAGGTGTGAATTGTGGATCTCCGATAGGAGGTATTATTCTTCTAAATCTACCTAATAAGAAATACGTAAACACACTATGTGTTATGCAAAGGCCAGTCCTAACCAAACGAAAGTGGAGCCCTTACATTAAACAATTGCGTACAATCACCAAACTCACTCAAGAAATGGACATCTAACTCCAGTATCAATGCTTTTAGCTTTTTCAAAGTCGAAGTCGTTTTGAATCAGCCAGCACATTTCCTGTGTCCACGTTGTGCCCGATTTTGGAACAGAAACGATCCACAAATCATCTTCGTATACAGCAAAGTCAGCGATCCTCTCCACAAAAGGTTCTATGAGCTTTGTGAAAGTGCAAGCCCTTGGCTCAAATACAACGTTTCCGATTTTCACTGGATTTTTTAACGTCACTTTTACTATTGGTTCCTTAAAAATACCACCGCCAGGAATATCTTCACTGGAATACATCTTTTTGTTAATGATTTCAATAACTCACTAAAGCCGACCGAGCGATTGCAAGTTTTTATAAAGAAAAAAATCAGTCGTCAAGTAAATTACTCTTGGTAATTGTAATTTGGTTGTTATCATTTTATCATTATGTCCATTATTAAAAAAATTTACGATGGTTTGAGAATGCCCTGGTTATTCGCTTATTTTCTTTTGTCATCCCTGATAAGATTATTGAAGAGCTTACACGCTCATCACTTTACCATCTGCAACTTAGTTCTGCTCCGACTCGACTCTGTTTGCAGGTGTAGATTAAACGTAGCTTTTATTGACTGCATTAGATTTGTTTACTTCTTGCGGGAATATGACAATATACCTGGTTTCAGGTCAACACTTCTGGAGCGTGACATTCAGATTTATTTGCAACGTAGAGTACTGATATTTCTATTTAAATTAATTAAGCTGAAAACACCCGCATATTTGTATGAGCATATACAATTTTTTGAGTCGCGTCGTCACCGCCATCGCCTTATACCTACATTATGTATTTCTGCTCACTGAGCTATTGTGATTAGGGTTTTGGAGTTAGCTAGATATTTTTTCAGATTTAGATTCGCTTTTTTTTACATTGAACTCTAATTAACAAATTATTTAGTTTACAAATTCTCATGAATTTATTTTTATTTAATTTATCTATTTCTCTTTTAATAGTCATATTTGCCGTCTATAATTAGTGTATAGCTAGGAAAAGAATTTATTATTCTTGTGTGCACAATTTGTGAATAAATGAAATGAAATGTTAAAAGAAATTTCAAGTTAGGCAGCGTTTCCAACACAGCGTGTAGCACGGCGGCAGAGCAGGCCTTATTCCAAATGGGAGCACAGAGTGTTCGAGCTTTTCATATTTTTCGAAATCATGGCTAAGTGCAAGTCGTTTAAAAATACAATTTTGAAGAACTAATTATTGCTTAAATAATGAGCAATTCTGCTGAATATTAAATTTTCTAAATAAATTAGGAAAATGAAAAACAATTATTAATAAAGAGACAAAAAATACCACTCTGTCGTGTGGAGTGTGGAGATAGTAAATAATCTGAACGTCAACGCTGTATTGGAAACGCGCCTTAAAAATTTCAATTTTTTTAAGTATAGGCCCAGACCATTTTTTTCTAGATGCTTGAGCTAGCACCAGCAATAAGCTTTTGGATTTTTATCTTTTTAGAATTACATGTGGAAATACGGATATAAAAAGGCTCTTTCTGCATGGATATTTGTTTGTCAAGAAATCTCGCATAACTTGAGAACGTTGGGATCGATTTTAACCTATTTATTTTATATTAATTTCTTAAATTTTTTTTTATTCGTTAAATAACTTGATAAAAATTGTTATGCTAAACAACTGACGAAAACTGATTTTTGTGATGTACCTACTTATGTTTTTGCTCAGTATATTAAAAATGTTTCCCTTGAGGTGCCTTGTTGTGTTAAGGACTTTTAAAATTTTTAATGGTTTATACTCTCCATAAAAAAATATTACGTACAATGAAAAAAATACATGACATTTAAATCTTAAAGAGATTGCAACCGTTATTTTCTAAATTCCTTTTCATCCATTCGTTACAAGATGAAATTATTTCTGGCGAGAGCTCGTCTTTATGGGACCCGACAATACCGCGTCTGATGAACCTATTAATAAACTTGTTAGTGTTTTTCTTGATATTTAAAATATCTTTTGTAAATACCGAAAATTATTGTCTGCATCAATATCCATATCACGAACTATTTTCATTTGGTGAACGCGATTACAAGCCTTATTATCTGAAATTAAAAATTTATTACACAAATTTAAGAAAACTAAATTTCAAAAATATTACTTCGCATACTGTCGAAAGCCAAGTGATGCAGCATTTTGGTCAACTGCTCTTCTGTAATACTTTTATCCAAAAATTCGCAAGTTCGTAAGATAACTTCCTTCAAATTAGTTTTCATTTCTTCATAAGTTATGATCAGCACATTGGATCGATCTCGAATCTTCCAGTATTCGAATACGTGATCGAAGTAGGGAAAGAACGAAATTTTAGCGCTCAAAAACTTCTCGAAGAACTCATCTTTCGTTAGTGTCATATTTTTCCAATTCCGTAAATTTTCATACAATGATATGCCAACATCTCTAGGATCTCTGACTACGTAGACCAACTAGAAAAGATTTTCATAAACGAAAATTCAAATGAAAATTGGAAGAAATGTAGATAGATGAATACTTTTGCATTTTTTGTCCAAATTTGTTTAGGAAGAAAAGGCAACGGTAGATGTGTCTGCACGCATCGAGGGCTTTTCAATTTTTCCATTTCTGCAACACTGTCTAAAGGAGTAGGAAACGTACCGCTAAGCCTACAACACAATTCGAGTTATACCCCTAAATCAATAAGTAGTTAGGATTTTTGTATAAGAGCACCATTTTGTAATATTACACGCTCAATTCTGTTCACATATTTTGTATCTATGTAACGATAGAGGGCATCGGTGATCGATTAACAAAGGCTGACATTTTAAATTATTAAAAAATCAAGGACATTTTGTGAAAACCGGGATTTTTTAGTTCAAAGTACAAACTGCTTGATTAATCATGGAATAATATCTGACAAGTAGGCACAGCGAGCCCTCTTATAGACGGCCAATCTTTTATAGAAATTGACCAAGTACCATAAGAGGGTTCGCGGACGCCACTTGGCTGATATTGTTTTCCATGATTAATCAAAGAGTACGTTGAACTAAAATAGACATTTCACCATTTCAAAAAAATATCCTTGATTTTTAATAATTATAAATGTGGATAACTCTAATATAAGAATTTGGACTAATTCTAATGTTTGGTGAAATTGTGAAATTTTCTCGAAATGGTGAATTGTGGATCTCCGTAATGGGAAGTCTTATTCATCCAAATCTGCCTAATAACAGATCCGTAATCACATGTGTTATGCAAAGGTCAGTCCGAACCAAACGCAAGTGGTGCCCTTACATTAAACAATCGCGTACAATCACTAAACTCACTCAAAAAATGGACATCTAACTCCAGTATCGATACTTTTTGCCTTTTCAAAGTCGAAGTCGTTTTGAATCAGCCAGCACATTTCCTGTGTCCACGTTGTGCCCGATTTTGGAACAGAGGCTATCCACAAATCATCGTTGCGTACAGCACAGTTAGCGATCCTCTCTAAAAAAGGTTCTATGAGCTTTACAAAAGTGCAAGCCCTTGGCTCAAATACAACGTCTCCGATTTTCACTGGATGTTTTAACGTCACTGTTACTATCGGTTCGTTTAAAACACCACCACTAGGAATGTCTTGACTGGAATACATTTCTTCGTAAGCGATTTCAAAAACTCACTGATGCCAACCGAGCGATTGCAAGTTTTTTTTAAAGAAGAATTGAAATCATAAAGTAATTTACCCTTGAGTTAAGTATAGGTTATCTAGGTTATTATCATTTTGAATAAACAACTGTAATTGTATACAAATGTTGACATCTCGGATTATATTGCGTATGGACTTTTTCTTGTGATCCACATTCTTGTTTCGTTTGCGTTTTTGAGTGATATTTAATTTTTTGCGTTTTTCAGAACTAATTTAGAGTGTATGCATAAAGAATTTATCTTAAGTAAGTGTAAATACGGGAATCTTTATGGTAAGAGAACCGACCTTGAAATCTCAAATCTGCCACACAAAAAACGCGGACCAAAATGATGTAACTTCAGCAGATATAATTGAAATTACACGAATCATTTCTAAAAACATTTGGTTTTAAGAAATTTGCAAACGATTTATCATATTCCCCTACAATTTATTTTACTAAATTTGTTAAAAGTAATCACACTACAGTAGTAAATAAAATAATCATCTAGCTTAGGAGCGAGCATGTTGAACGGTGTGGGGAATAATAGAAAACTATTGCTTTCCTAAAGAATAATGTTTTTGTTTTTCGTATGATTGGAATTATTAGGTCCGCAACTAAGTTCCCGCTGTTTTTCAATAGATGGCTCCAGTAGTAAGAGTTGGTCGATTATAGCATTACTAAAACGTCATGAACCAAGCTTAGACATATGGTAAGCAAGCCGCTTTGATACATTTGTGATTTTGTTTTTGGAACATATACTTTTGGTTGTGTGAAAATGTCTGATTATGTGCCAAATAATCGTCATTTGCGGGGAAGTGTTGCTTTTCGTTTTTCATTCGAAGAAAACGGCGGCTCAAGCGCATCGAGAACTCCAAAAAGTTTACGGAGATGCTGCTCTAAGTGAAACAACGTGCCGTGATTGGTTCCGTCGCTTCAAAGACGGTGATTTTGATGTTGACGACCGTTCGCGTGAAGGAAGGCCGAAAATCTTCGAAAACGCTGAAAAGACGTTGAAACCGAACGAAACGATCACTGGGGAACGGTATCGAACTCAATTGATGCGATTGAGCCGAGCACTGCGCGAAAAGCGGCCACAATACGATCAGGGCACGAAAAAGTGATTTTACAGCACGACAACGATCGGCCTCACGTTGCCAAACCCGTCAAAACCTACTTAGAAACACTCAAATGGGAAGTCCTACCCCACTCGCTATATTCCCCAGATATTGCGCCGTCCGATTATCACTTATTCCGTTCGATGGCACATGCTCTGACTAATCAGGAGTTCCGTTCATATGACGACATCGTAAATTGGCTTGATTCATGGATAACCTCAAAACACGAACACTTCTACCGTGACGGTATTCGAGCTCTGCCAGAAAGATGGGAAAAGGTTGTCGCTAGCGATGGGCAGTACTTTGAATAACTCATTTGTAACCATTTTGTCATAATAAAGTTTTATATTCATAAAAAAAAACAGCGAGAACTTAGTTGCGGAGTTTATAAAAATACGATTTTTTCATAAGTGTTGATGTGGTTCCGCTAGTGTGACTAACCGAAGTGATTACTTTTGAAGGATAACTCCATTGGGTTTCGTTGGAGTTAAATTAGTCCGGCATATAACGTTGATGAAAAATGTCTCTTATTTTTACCTTCCCTCTATTTAATAGTAGAAAGTTGGACAGAATTAAGTCAAAGAAGAGGAATTGGTGAAAAATTGTGTGACTAGCGTGAAAAATTCTGGATTTGCAGAGAATACAAGACAAGAACCAACAATACTCACTATGGATGTACTACTCTCATACATCAAAAGTAATTGAAAGAAAGATCATCGACCGGCTAATGGAAAAGTTTTGTTTTTTAACGATGTGTGTTTTCAAGTCATATATTTTCAAAATTGGAAAATGGTTTAGTTTCTGGGGTCACAAGTACTAGAAGTCAGTCTAGTCTAGAAGTTTTTGGGTTCTAAACGTCTGGTTTCGATTTTCTTACTCATTTTAAAATACCGGTATCTAACCGCATTAAATGCTCACTCGAAGTGTTGTTCCCTGAGCTCCATGAATGAAAATCAAGCAAACTTAATCTCGACGAGCCATCATGAGCGGCGCGGAATACAATTTAAAGAAAATTACAAAATCATCGCTTGTGTTCTGATATATACGTGTGTCTTCATATTTCACATGCGTAACACATTAAACCACCGCGCCAGGTATAGATGTATAGGCGTCTTTTTCCTTTTCTATTTTCATTTCGACGAGCGCGACCTGATCTGGCATTCTGATAGAATGGCTTGAAATTAATAGCGTCGCCATCGAAATGGAGCAACGCCAAACCACAATCGACCAGTGTTGTGTGGCGTATCCATCATCTCGTCGGCGTCAGTATTGCTGTTTCTTTGGCGATCTCGATCTCGAAACGAAGCACGTTGACTGGAGTCGTTTTCAGCTCATTTTCACTCCATTCTGGTTGAGAGGACTGAAGAATGTTTCACAAAAGGTAAACAACTTCCAGATAGTTGCGGTTTCGCTTAAACAGTACTTTGCATATTTTTCCATTTTTACAGCTGGAAAACTTGCAAAGAATTTTCTTTCGACGATAGGCTAACGAAAACCGTGCGGTTTTTTCGGTATGCGATCGGCCTGGGCTGAGGTGTTTTTCCTTTTTCGCAGTTGCGGAATGTTTCAGCTCTGGTCGTGTGGAAATAATTAAGGCCGATCTTATCTCCCCTAGGAAACCAAAGGCATCGTTTCGTGGCGGCGATCGGGCGATCGCCAAAATCCAAAACAAACAAATTGATCGGGCACGACCACCGAATTTTAGGGCCACAAGATCACCGGGAGAAAGTACAGTCGATTTCGCGAAATTGATTCGTTTCACCGTATATAATTACGCCGTCTGCTGCCGATCTACACCTCTGTGGCGGCCTGGGTGTCAGATCAATGAACGACCTTCCGCGCACCTCCAAGCCAGCTGGGCTGAATTCAAGCGTTCTCATTGGGCCGATCGAATGGTATCGGTGCCCCGGAGCATTGGACGTAATTACAGCGAGAAACAGAGGTAACCGACAATTTAGCAGTTATGAATATTTTACGCAAGATTCACTTACATGCATGTCATGTCGGTTAAAGTTCGCAAAGTGTTCCTTTCTGCGGTGATTTTCAAATTGTTACGCCTCGAAAACCGAGAACAATGCAATTGGCCCGCGCCGCAGCAGCCAAGAAGTTGCGGTTGCATCTTTAGAGCCGAGAGCTGCTGGAGACGGTCAATTGTTGCTGGGTCGCTTTCGTAATGGCGCCTTATCTAAGGCCACCACAGTCTCACATGAAAGGCGCTTAATTTGCAATTTCATTTCTAAACTTTGGCGCCAGAGCCACTTAGGCGCAGGGATCTGCACGGCTACTAGGTCCGGCCAGCCCGCCCACTAATATTGACATGCAGACAGCAGGTTTAGGGAACACGACCGAGATAAATTACTTTCGCGAAGATAAGCTTAATCCCCCAATTCGCATGCGTGAGCAGCTACTTAGCTGTGCCCTGAGTGGAATGCGATATTTGAGAGCTCTAGGACTGACTTACGTAAGGGAACAAGCAATCCGGTGAGTGTGGCGTTTACCAGTAACGTTGCAAAATCCATACAAATCACGATTTTCTCTGAAATATAAATGAAACGCCAATTTGGGGAATTTGTTTTAAATAAATCCGGTAATAGGCAAATGCCACGGGGGAGCGTGCGATTTGCATTCTCGAGACAACGTTCTTCCTTTCGCAATGGGCCGATTGGCTCAGGAATTCCTTAACGAAGCAGGCAGGGACAAATTGCATGGCATCGGTTTCGGAATTTCGCTTTTGCATAAGAGCTGCTTCGATATAATCTTTGCAATTCTACCTTCGACTGACAAAAGGGAGCGACTAATTGTAGGTTCAAGTTGAGAATATAACCTAATTTAAATTTATGGTTAAAAATTGTGTCCCTTCCAAATAGCAGCGCGATTGAGTGGAGTTTAGAATATTCTAAAATGCAATCAAATTGCCATATAAAGTTTATTTTAATTTGGACGCGATTGGAAGTCTTCTACCATGCCTGTTGAAGGTCTTCTTAAAAGGGATGATGATGGCTTGCTTTTCGTACTATCATCCATATCCTTGTTATGTAGCCATGTCCCAGAGAGACAGAGAGAAGGCCTTCATGTGCATGTTATTAGACGGCAGAACTTCCATGGTAGGTACTATTGTAATTATATTGTAGGCGCTTTTGTGATTAAAACGAAACTGGAACAAATTTCAGGATATAAAGATTTTTTTATTCAAAAGAGTCTCCTGAAGCGATACAATGACGGGCAGCAATTCAAACAAAACATTAATTCAAATTCTACACAGGCGTGGTTGACGTTCGTGGATCTTTTCCGGTTTTGGTTATTTTTTCGACGCCTATGTGGTACTTGGACGCTTTGTGGATTTTTATGTTTTGGTCTGACCATTGGCTAACAGTAACAATCGAGTTTAGTAAATCTGGGTACGTTACTATGCACGTATGCGAGGTCCGTTGACATTAACCCACTTGCATCCGCCAATATAATTCCCATATGTATAATTATGCGAGCAAAAAAAATGTACTACATACATATAGGTAAAACATTCACATTGTATGTGTGTATCGCTTTAATATCATTTCAAAAATCCCTAGAGGAAAAAGAGACCTGCACGAATAATCTTCGATGTCTCCTCAGCATGTCATTTAAAGATAGGTATCGCTTTGAACTCCCAAAAATCTCAATCGGAGTTTGAACTGGAGCACCTACTGCTTTTGAACTCATTATAAAATTAAATAAAATTATCGGACCGGGCTTGAACTCCCGTCTGCTTACACTAGAGTCTACATAGTTTCTTCACCGCTTAGCTATGTATGTGAAAAGTTGGTCATAGCACTGATGGAAGTGATGAAGTACATTTTAGGTGGGACTTGGTTTGGGTTTCAGTTAGAGATCAAAGCCACGCGTTAGTTTACGCGTTGCCAAAATTATTTATTTATTGCCGAAAACTAACAATAAGCCGCGTAGTTAGACCACCTGCATCGATCCCTTCTTCTGTTGTAACTGGACTCTGGTTTTCTCATCCAATAGTGTATCGTCTGTCATTGGGTGTGATTTGGCCCGAGTTAAAGGTGAAGCCTAATCACCGCCAGATCATCACAAATGTCTGCTACACGGGGCTAAGTCTCGGCCAATTTTACAACAATATGTACATATAAAATATTTAAACACACAAAAGCAAACGATATTTCGTAACGTGTGCATTTGACTGTTTTGCATTCCTGAATAACACCAAACTGAGAATTTTCCCACAACAACGAAATCACCATATTGCCAACCAATTATGTATTGAAGACTTTCCCAAAATTAAGCAATTCACCTCCTAGCCAGACCCATGCACGCCAGACAGACGCGAAGGTGTAATTATTTGAATAAGGTTAAAAGTGCAAATAATGTTACCCATAAGGCCAATACGTGTCAACTTTGTGTACTTTCTTCGAACTTTCCTCGTGTTGCTGCGACACACGATCATTGCGGGGACAAGTACCCCATCATTCTGCCCGGTGCGGCGCATCAGCGAGAAGCGAAATTTTGAGGTGATGGCACCACAGCAAGCGGGTACGACCGTACGACTCGAATTTGAAAAGTATCTGGAAAAGTGCCATTCAATCGATGAGTTATCGATGGGCGTAAATATTCTCGAGTTTTCCGCACGGCTCTACTTAGCAAGATCAACACGGCAGCGCGGCGGCGCATGCATAACTGCCCGGACACTTGTCAGCCTTTCTTCGGCCAACAAAGGCCTCCCGTTCACCGGAGTCAAAATAATAATTGAATTCCAGCCTATCATAACTGCCGTCATAACTTTTCCCGGCAGCGCCGCAGACTTTGAATAATCACCGAATCACCGTGCACGGCCGGGGCGTGCATTCATTACGGCAGCAGTGGACAAGGGGCCGAGCACTGAGATATGATAATGATCTCAATTGATGACTGTTTGCCCAGTCAATGGCTGCAAATAGCGCGATTGAGTTGTACCTGGGATTTGAAAGTGGCCTTTCAAAATGTGACCAAGACGAGAACTGATTTCTGCTAACACCGGTCAGCGGTAAAAAGCGCAGTGGTTTTTTCAGCGACCGGCGGAGATTGACAGCAGATAGCCTCCTCGGCCGCGCGGTCAAACCCCTAACCCACATTTCGTCACTGGGCTGAGCTGGCAGAATTTCGGCACCTACAGTATTCTGACCCCTTAATGAGCAGCTTTTAGGTACCCTGAGTCGCCGGAGCGTCGTCGGTAGAATATAAAAGACAGGGACGGGGAGTTCTCAAGTTCGGAATGAATTTGGGGCCAATTTTGCAAAATATTTATGCCGCGCTCGAGTGGATCTTCCCACCGACATCAATCGGCGGTCACTATCTCATTAGGACCTAACAGCCATCGAGCGGCACGTTCAAATTAAACTCGGTTGCTCGTCCAAGAACCGCTGATTCACCGGAACGCCTCTGCGAAAAGTGTAATCATCGCGGGAATCATGACTCGAAACACGGGGATCGGTCTCAGAAGGCGATCGGCCTGCAATTGGATTTTTCCGATTCCCATTCATGGTGAGCGGTCGGCGGTGGATCATTCTCTAATCGGATGAGAAAGGTGTACGAAAAGGTTTTCACCTGTAACAAGATCGTACCGCCGAGACAAAAGCTCCTGTTTACACCGGCGGCGCGGCGAGATCGAAATCGAACGCATTCCACGCATCCGCGAAAAAAGCACGCGGGTTCCGCGACCTTTGTGCGGTTTTTTCGGCCTACCGGAAGATTTTGACAAGCAGCTAAACACGCGTGCTAATTGGATTTCTCGGGGTCGCAATCTTAACAAAAGCGGGTGTCAGGACACCTTGCACCCCGGATTTCGCGCCTCTTTTTCAGTTAATGGAATCTCATTGTTGGGGACCACGCTTACATAGGCTGTGTTACAACGCTTACGCCTTCAAAAAATATACACGCGAATGACGCCGTTTCTCCGCGGCCTTTTTCTGCCCGTGCAGTTTAGGGCAGGCACATTGGTAAGAGCCTGTCAGAAACAACCGCTGAAAAAGTCTACAAATTAATCAAGCGAAAGTGTGCTAAATCGGGCTCGTAAAAATGATATTCGCCGAGCCAAATTATATATCAAAATTGAACTTGTTTCAGCTCGAATGGACGGCTATGCGCATAGTTTTCTCCAAATGGACAGTGGACTGGGCTGCTAAATTATTTCATTCATATTAATTACGCATAGCATCTGAATTACAGGCAATTGAAGTTTTTTCTGAAGTAATAGAAATGTCATTTCCTTCCGTAACTTTCCAATTACACCATTGGCATTGTCGCAAAATATCATAATAAAAAGCGCCAAGTATTACCAATTTGAGCGGAGAATAAAAAACCACAAACCTACTCTTTAATTTGCGATGGGTAAACCTTTGCAATAAATAAACCCTTCTTACTTGTAGTACGATTATGATATTCTAAGATTTGTCAATGATTGCATATGTTTGTGTTTGTTGCCTGGGAAAGTGCATGCGTGCATACATATGTACGCTAGAAAGCAGAACCGGCATTATAAAAATGGTCAGCGGTTCTGTCGTACGAAACTTTAAACCCCAAAACCTAAAAGTCATCATGTTCAGGATAGTACAGTATTCAGGTCACTTGTAATTTTGCAAAACACTTGGAATGAGATTTTCATATATGTACTATACTATCGGAAATCGCGTTAACGTTGTTTCGCCCCAGCCTACATTCGTATAAATAAATAATTTTTTCACTTTCTCAAGTGACTGTATCTGCAGTGGTAGAGGTATATGAACATTGTTGGCATTTTTGGGAAATTGCAACTTCGAATTTTAAAAACATACATGTGTGGGTAAGTAATATGAGGGGTGGGTCAACGTTTCAGAGGGATGGTCAAACCTCAACAACAGTCTGATTGTTCAATTTCGCTTTAATAATAGCTTCAGGGTCAGGGTGCATGTGAAGATAGCCTAGATACAGGGAAGTTTAAAAAACTTACAACTTCGATGTCAAAAGCATAAATCAGCAATTTTGGTCCGAACTAGATTGGAACCGGGTACCCCCGAGATGATAGTCCGGCGTTCTTACTACTGGGCTATTGATGCCTATGACTGTTTTATTTTACCCAGTTTACTTTGATTTGATTCTAGATACAAAAGGTCTTGACGAAAGATAAAAATATATTTCAATAAATCAAGCGTACCTAAAATTAGAAAAATCATTACCGTCATTAAGAACTTTGTACAAGAAAGTTATCTATCTTTCAAGTTAAGCAAAAATGTGATTGATTGAAGGGAAATTGTGGATTGAATTAATTGACTATTAAGTTCTTGTTTTAAGATCAATTTTCATGACTGCTATGGATCTTGAAATAAGACAAGTTCAAATTTAATGATTTTGGAAAGATACATATTTCACAGTGAAGTATAGCACTTCCAATTTACTGAGTCCAAATCATCAATATACAGGATAAATAATAAGGTACTCAAACTTGATCCCTGTCGAACACCCAAAGATAGTTCGACGCAGTTCGAAAACCTGCCATTAATTTGAACTTGAACACATTGGTAATTTCGAATTAAAGCAACCGAGGTGAAATTGATCAAATATACGATTCGTTTGCCTTTCTTTTCTATCTTAGTTTCGTGTGCATTAAAAGATCAGTGAATACATATTCCACCGCAATTAAGGATTTAAGACTAGCTAGCGTTTGTAAGAATAATTTTTTGGTTTCCTTGAATAAAAATTGCAGTGATATCAAACATCGCATTTTTATTGATCCATTTATAAATAAATATACTGAACTAGTGATGAAATCGATAATGTAATTGTATGTCCAAAAGCTTTACAAAAGTATGTATTTAAAAACCCTATTATGCCATAAGAAAGACATCCAACAGTGATGCCCCTATTAAAATGCGGTATGCATAACTTTAGCTATATCTAAATTTGTAAGTCAGAGGTTTTTATATTCATCCACAAAAACCCAAAGAGTAGATACGTAAATTTCTATAACAACTCTTCTCCTTCTTTTCAGGCGTTGAAACATCTTGGAGCTGCAGAATTTCACAGTGAGTACCTACCTACCTATGTATATATAAATGCATACATACATACATATGTGCTGCATTAGCAGCCGCAACCAAATAGCCGCTACTTTTAGGTTTCAACCAAATGGATATATTTTTTAATATTTGCTTTTCACACAGCACAAAAACAAAAAGTGGGAGAAACTTGGTAGCATGCGCTTTTTTGAGCTATGACTGCAAAAGTAGCCGTGTGTACTTCAACGTTTAAAATTCCAGGTGCTGTACGAGCAATACTGGTTTTGGGTGCGATTACGCAGCGATCTTAAATTTAAATCATAACAAGACCCCTTGTGCCTGCAATTTATACAAAACGAGAGTCTCAATACTTACGTAAGGTTGTTGCAGGAAGTGGTTTTTCGAGCGCTAATTTTGCTGAAGCGCAGTTAATGCGTAAATAAGGCGCAATTCGTCTAGTTGCTGAGCGCTTTGAGTCAAGAAACTTCGATAGGGATCTTCCGGAAGATGCCGAAGTGATGACAATCAAAGGCACATACTCTACTGATCGATGCAACCGAGATTTCACTTTCTTCCCGCTTTCGGGCAATTGTATTCAATGCAAAGCGGGTTTGTCGGAAAGTGACAGTATCACCGGAGGCCAAGAGCGCCTTAAGGATGGACATTAAGTAACAACCCATTTGACAGCGAGCGCGTTAGCTCACTGACTTCCTCGTTCATTTGTTTTGACTGGAGTCCGCGAATTTTATTGCTCTCGAAAGGGATTTAATAACTTTTATTTTCCCTTCTTTTTGCGTATTGTAATTGCACCAATTAAAGAAACCCGTAAAAGTCCAACAGTGGTTTTTAGCACGTCTCCTACGTCAAGGAATGACCTGGAAAAAGTGGAGCCGACCAATTACGTAGGTCCGACGTGAGAAACGCAATTAACAGTAAATTTCACTTTTATGACAATTAGCGAGATGAAATCGCCTGGCCCACTTTTTATTGGGCGCACCTTACCCGACGCGACAGTTGCAATTAGCCTTTGGCTTCAGTGCCATAAATTGCCGCTGAAGTAATAGGCGCACCTCACCTGGCCATTCCAATAAAGTCCCCGCCAGCCTGGAGCAGTTCAAGTTTGAGATTAGCGCTCAGTTTGCATATGACCTTCGGCACTTCATAACTGTCAACGCAGGGTGATGTAATCAAACGCAATCGCCTTATAGCCTTAAACAGTCTGCGACCTTTCTCACCTGTCTCCTGACGCAAGCTCTAAGTCCAATTTCGCCCAAGTACGGGCGCAGATTGCCATTAGTCACTCGACTCTGACTCCACAGTTCTAAGACATCTCACTCTTTGCACGAGCGAGTGCAGCGGATTCTCACAGGCGTTTTCTAACACGGTCACAATGTGCATTGTCACCTGGCAGCATGCAAGTTTTCCGCCATGAGAAAATTTCCACCTGCAAATGAACCGCTGTCAGGCGATCCAAAGGTTGACTACTCGCGTTTTTCTCGTTCGCGTATAATTTCCGAGCGAGAGTGTGGTCGTCACGCGAGTCTTACGTGGCTCAGGTGCAATGTGCAATTGAATAGGAAAATTGGCGAACAAGCGAAGAATTTCACTGTCATCTGCTCGAAAAGTTTTCCAGGAGTTCCGTCAATTGAGGCAAGTGGGAATATTTTCACCTATTGAAACTGAAACACGAGTGATTAAGACACGCCGAGGAGGCGGCAGGCGAATGTTGTTCGCTTGTCACGGAAATATGATCTACAGGGAAGTTTGAATGCAATTTACGTAAGATTGTCACCTCAAAACTGCGGCACCTCCGCCTTAGCCAGTATGAGGGAAACTGCCTTAACGTCAGTCAGAGTTAGAGCGCTCAGAGTAAGAGGCGAAACGCTGTAATTTAACTAGAGGACTTCAAATTCAAGTAGTTTCTAATTTCTATGAATTTGGGTTGGATTAATTACATGCATGAGACACAATTTTACTGCGGTTTCATAATTGGAAAACCATTGTGACTACGACTTCCCGTCAGTTAACATACTTATGACATAACTCCTAAGCATTTCATTGTTTACCGTAAAACAGGCAACAGCGCTTTGTAAAACTATGCCTTGCAAGGAAGTCTCGGCAAGCAGCTTGAATTAATTTCAGATTCCTCCGTTGCTACTTACTTACGTACTTTTACTTTTCCTATATTTTTAACGTGCCATTTACTAGCGCCCTACATAAATTCCATGGGTAGATGGCATTAACTTTCCCAGACGATCGGAAGGTACAAACTAAACTAGGTTTTGTTTCATGTAGAGCCAGTTGCATTTGCATATCAATAAAGGAAAAATTTGAAGAAATGGGGGCAAATCAAACTTCCATAATAATGATGAAAAAATAAAATTATTTTTTAAGTTATAATACACTACAAAGAAAATAGGGGAGTTAACCCTAGCGGCGCATTCAAAGTGCATGTATTTATTCAAAGAAGGTCACGGAATGTAAAGTGGATTAAACAGCTTGTACACGATTAATATATAAGTCATAAAAACATCCAAGACAAGCCTTCCAAAAGTGCAATATAAAAGTTGCGTTATGTAAGAATCCTCAAACTCCTATTACACAAAATCTTCACAAAACCCAGAGTGGAATATGCTTTATTGAATATCGCGACGACATGGTCGTAAAAAAACGGTGGCAATTCAACTACACATAAGTCCAGATCTTCGATTTTGTCAAGTCTATTCAATACGCAACTATTTATTGTATAAATACAACTTTGTACATTTTCTAATTTAAAGAGGAAGGCAATTCATAGATCCGAATTTAAAAATTTTCAGTTATTAATAAAGATATTACATAGAGGAGACCCAAATGGCTTCCCTGCGGCACACCAGAAGTATTGTGGATCTCTCTGATGTCTGGGACATCACCCCCATCAGGGCCAACTAATGTGTCCAGATGTGGCCCTCTAGTTTGACGAGGAACTCGAGGTTTCCTCGTGGAGCACATTTGCCACAGATTTCGGCATTTCAGTGCCAACCTTTAAACCGAAGGTCGCCAGGTATCCGGAGTTCGCATACTACCTACTAAGCTCGCCCTTGGGGAATGTCCGGTTAGGAGCTCCTTATTTGATATTCATAGCTACCATGTAAGGCCGGTGGTCCCGGGGTTTTCGCGGCATCTAAACCCCCAAGGCGTTCCACTCCACTATCCACCACTCGTGGTCCCGCCTGGTAGCTGACGCCCAAAGCAGATTTTCTGATGTCTATCGATGTCTTAAATTGCCTGAAGCACAAATATTATATTTTTCCTGATTTTTCTTGAGTTTTTATATTTTGTTGAAATTTTCGATCTATGTATTAGGTCATGGTTTGTAGATTTATAAAGATATTATAAAATAAATCAGTGGGCAAAGGTAAAAGAAGAAGAAATGATTGAACTTTAAATCGAGTCAATCGGACAATTATGGCATATTTTCAAGGGTATACATTTGAAAACCTTATTGTCGTTGCGCGCCGGCGGTATAAGTTTATGTTTCCGGTTTTGGCTCAGAACCTTTTTCCAACACTTCAAACAATTGCTTGAAGCAAAAAAAATTGAAATATTCTACCTATTTCTTGAGAAATTCACGTTAATTAAGTTTCTACAAATAAAAAGTACTTTTAATGCCTACTACTACAGAGCAGCTGCAACATAAAAAATATGAATATAGTTTTCCACTAAGTTCACACCAAAAAAATTACTAATTATTGCAAACATAAAATTGCATGAGCTCTTTTATTTTGAATGAATAAAATTATAATAAAACAATGGAATCTGCCGAAAGTCAAAAGTAAAAATACATATCTCTTCAGGGCCTTTATAATGAAGCGTTTTGATTTCATTTTCCCACGGAAGCAGAAACCCATTAAACTCTAGAAACGGAAAAGTTGTGCATGCAAAAGTGGCAATTATATTCAGAGCTGCAGAAGCCCCAAGTTCGTCCAGAACGCCCTTCATGATTTTCATAATTCCTTGACTTTGAAGCCCATCCAAGTGCCCAGTCAATAATTTTTTATTATATTCAAATGAAACGGTGGGTTCTCAGGCGAAACTGCTATAGCCCAGATTTTTGCTCACGGAAACGTTCTTTCCGTTTCAACTCGCTTGCAATCGGACAACAGTACAATTTGCAGCAACCTGCGAGTGGCCTCCCATCAGAGATCTCAGATGAGCTTCCTTCCGCCACCGGCGCAAATTAGGAAAGTGATCGCGCCAAGATATGCGAGCGAAAAGAAATCGGATAATTTAAATCCCAATCGAAGGCACGTCGGAAATGGGAAAACATATGAAATTAAAATTACGAGTACCTTGCTCTAACGGGACTCTGGCGGTCAAAGCCAGGTGTTTGTTTTGTTGTCGTTGTACAAACACAAGTACTTCAAACTTGCTGGATCATAAACGGAGAAACAAAGTGCTTTTCCCACAATTGATAGATCCACGTGAAAGTCAGCGATAATGGACCCATCACACCTCCAGGTCTCAGGCCACTGCAACTTTGTTGTGCTGCTAATGCCTAGAGTTAATGACCCGTAAACATAAAAAAAAAAAACAATATATAGCGCTATTGAAACCGACACAGAGCAGCGACCCACTTCCTAGAACCGATCACACAGCTGAATTCATTCGGGTAATGATTCTTATTAATAAATTAATTTTAGCCGTGAAATTAACCTGTCGACACAGTTCTAGCTGCCCGCCTACATCAGGGCCGCAACAAATTTCCCAATTCCTCACCTCTTGTGGTGAAGTGGAGACGTAAGCGCTTCTTGAAAAACCATCAACGTGATATTATGTCACATATGGAGAGTTTGAGGTTCTCACCTGTGGGCCTCTAGCAAGGATCCAGCTACAAGTAGGCTCTCTGTACTAACTGCAGGAGTACCAGATTGATTCTTGTAAAAATTTTGTGATTGTACAAAAATATTTTGAAATACCTTTGCCCTTTGTATGCATTCTTCCCTACAATATTCAATGACAAGACAACGCAAGCAAATGAGCGCCCCACGCTTTTATCTTTAGGTCACTACACAAGCATTGAAGACTCTCTGTGGGCTCTAAGAAAAAAACGTTATTTCTTCGAGCGTATTTCTACTGAATTTTGACCAAAGAGCCTGCGACACAGATATCGTGTTGGAGTTGAATCTGACACTACATATCAAAATAAAAGGATGGTGCCGATATTTTGAATTTTTATTGCAAAAAGGGATCTCGACTAGCAAAGTCACATTTTCAAAGCTGAGATACCAACAAGATTAGTGTCTTCGCTAGTCGAGTCGGCCAAATTCGAATTCCGTAATAAGGTCATACGTTTTTGATTTTGCGCTAATTTATTTATTAGTTGCAGGAATTTGACCTGTAGCGTACACAATGGAAAAATACATGATCGAACAACGCGTTGTAATTTTTAAAACGCTTTACCAAAATCAGTCATCCATTACAATAGCCTTGATGGGTTGAAAAAATGTTCCAAGTAAACCTACAGCATGTTTTTCAATTTCATCAATGTTAGAACCTGACATCGTTTGGTTAATGGTCGCCAGCCCCTCACCCATCCCCAGTTTGTCCATTTCAACTCCGACTTTGCGAATAGAGTTATGGGAGGTGAAGCTAACCAGATCCGCCGACCGGCCAGTTTTCGCTACCAAATTGCAATCGTGATAAGGTTTTTTGTTGCGGCCTCAAGAGACCAGGGATCCGAGAGCGTGGAAAATAACATCGTTAGCGTGATACCGGTACGCGAAGAGGTCGCCCCAACTGTCGATCGTCTTGAAATAAGCCGCATGTGACCTTATACCACTCGTTAATTCCGCCGGACCGATCATGAAAACAATGACCCGACGCACGCCTCCCAATGGTTAATTATCTTCTATTGAGGACTGCCGGACTGATGGCGTTGCGTGCCTCACTTCGGTCGCGGCCTGCACCATCACCCCACAGCGTAAGCCGTAAACAATAGACGTGAAATGACAGAAAGAAAGGCCGCGAATTTCTCAGCAGCAATTGGCTCGGGAGGTAAAATTTAATTATGGCAGATCGCGATTGGCAACGGCTCGTTACAAGAGCAAAAAATGACCCAATTCGTCTCCCCAGGGGGGAAAGAGGTGCGATACGGTGTTTTACTTTCGTCGGCTCCCGCGCACTGCACGCGTTCTGCCCACGTCTCCCGGCGGGCGACCTTCCCTAATGTATGCGCGCCCGTCCTCCACTTTCTACAACCTTGGCAGTGACATTCGAATTTGGCGGTGTAAAATCATCGCGCCACTGACTCGGGCATTAGCATGATAAATAATCGCGGCAGACACCGGGGCTGCGTCGGCAATCACTCGCGCTTTGAGCAATTGCCGTATCGGCCACACCGCTCAGTCATAGCATTCGGACAGAGACGTCAGTCAGCGGCAGCTCAGCCGTGAAATGCACGTCGATTCGTCTTAATCATTGTTCAATTACCGGTAATGAGTAGATGCGGGCTCGCAGCGCTCCGGCCACAAACCTCCGGCAGTTGGGAGAGGTCTAATTAATTGGGACAGAGAAAAGGGTGAGGCAGGTTTGGGTCCTCTGCCGTACAATTCGGACGACAGACAGCTTAAAAATTTATCTCCCATAGGATGAGTCATTTTTCTATGCAGGAATTCTAATTCGTGCGATAAAGGCACTTTCAGGAAGTGTTTATTTTGATTTGGGTTAATTCCCCACTTTGTACTCAAGGACTTCGTAGTGTACGTGATTAGCAGTCATACTCCCTGCTACACACTAATTACTGTTGACATAAAGCAAGTACGCAATTCAATTACATGCATGACACGATAGCCTCCAATTTTCTGGCACTGTGCCCTGACATGTCTTGTCTATTTAACCTTTTTTTTGTAGGTATTTCCTATTTTTTATGTGTCCGTCCGTATGCAAATTTAAAAATTTTTTGCTGAATTGCAACGCGTCGTCAATCCACTCGTAGCTTGAGTATTCTTCTATTTATTATTTTTTTATTATTTGGCAATATAGTTGTGTTGGAAATCCCATCCGAAAAGGACTTCAAACTAAACTACCATAAATTAGAAAACTCTTTTAAATTCTTAAGTTGAATAAATTGAGACATTCCGTTCGTACCGTAGAACCCTATAGCGACCGTGTCAGGGGAAAGGAGATTACAAAATGTGTAGGTGCTTTCATTTGTGGAAAACATGTTTGTAGTTATAAAAATTATCAGATTCGTCTTTTTAGTCTTAAAAACCTTACAAAATTATTCATGAAAATGTTTCCTGTAAACTGGTATGTTTTGTGAAGAGATAAATTTCAAGTAAAATGTTGAAAACACAGTTCAGACATAGAAAGTGGGAAGAACGTTCATCTCATAAATTTTTGCCTAATTACATACTATGTCAATGCCAACGAAAATCGACATAGATAATATGTATGTATGCTTATTTATTACAGTAATGTTTGTACGGTCAATCAAATATTTCCAAATATCGCTAATTTTTGTTTACATTTCGCTTTCCTTTTCCCCGCTAATGTCCGCCACATGGGAAATCAAGCCTCACATCAATGGGGTGATATGTACATACGAGTATGTCCGACTGCCATCAATTAAAACTAAATTCGACGTGTTTCCCAAGCAGACTGCAAATTTGAAGTGATAAATCACATCCCTGACCTGTACACGATTAAGTCCGTCAAAAAAGGCGTAAAATGGTAAAAAACCTCTCGCCTCATTTATCACACGAGCCAATTGCTGGTTAAGTACTTCTGAGCAGGGATTATTGCGAAATTCATTAAACCTAAGCGATACTTCGTGACTCCTACCGTCCCCCGTCTGCTGGAGTCATTACGAAAGGGTTTAGGTTCCGATGTAAGCCGTTATAACTCGTAGTAGCTTGCGAAAGAAAAGTGGCCCAGTTTGAGGTAAGGCGAAATTTTCAATTTTGCTTTTGCACCTGCTCCGCCATAATTTACCGCCGTTTGTGAAAGGTCTACGCGTCTTCAATTATGAACTTCTGCAGACCACGAAATTCAATTTTGGGTAAAAACTGAAATTTGAAAAATTTAACTCTCGTTTATGCAAATTCCTAAAAGATGACCGCGCAGAAAAGAGGCCCCCCATTAGCTTTGATGTGGCGTTAAAAGGACGGATGGTTGCTAACGTTCTCGAGATGCGCCACAGTGCTTTTAAGTTGTTTTTAATGCAAGTCTTCCCCACCTGAGCACAGTCAAATTGCATGGAACACTTAATTTCCCTAACGGCTCTGGGTTGCTTATGCCGCGAAGCCGTCACCACCTGAGCGGTGCTTTCGATGTTAGGTGAGCTTTTGTTACAAAGGTGCAACGGCGCGGTGTCACGGTGGATGCACGGGGAATATCGAAATGGAAAATAAAAATATCCCAGAGATCTCGAGAGTGAAAGAATTTTCAAGTGCACTCGTTATCTGCGCAATTAAACACTTTCTAGCTCGAGATGTTTACCTGTGCGAACTGAATTACGAAGGTGTACGCTGAAGGTGCACCACTGATGATGATGAAGCCGCCGCCGCCGCGCCGGTGCACCACACAACCAGCAGCACAGATATGGCGTGGGTTGGACCGGATAGAGCATGCTAGTATCAGGAAAAAGTTGCAATGTACTCAATTAGTATTGTTGCGATCATAAAAACTTCAAGGGTATGTGATTCATTTGCGCCGTCGCGCTGCAACGCTTACATCGTTATTTGGAGCTTTGGATCTTCCCTGTGAATTCCACAGGGTCAGAAAGGTTTGCGGTCTGACCAACTTTCTAAATGCATCTTCAGACCAACTGGTCCGAGCAAAGATCGTGGAGATCGCGGGTTTTCAGGGAGTTTTAATTATCTTAATTAAGTAGAAGGGGAGATAGCGGAGCATAAAAAAATTGCTGGCATTGCCAATTATGCGGTAACTGTTGTTATGCAATGAGAAAACACCAGCGCTTTTGAATAATCGCCGCCTCCTGTGGCCGCCACCCACCAAAACACTTTAATTTAAAAGAGGTGTGAAAGTCGCGGAAAAGTGAGGGAAAACTCATCAGACTCGTGAATTTCGCTTTTATGATAAGCACGACGAACGGTCATATCCGAGAACTGAGCAAGCCGCCGCACTACGACGTTTGGGCTGACCGTCATTAATAAAAATAATTTACCGCGATCCAGCGGCACTTTATAATTATTACTTTCTGCCGTAATGAAATAAATTTTGCATTGCTTAGCGTTATTCACGTGTTTATCACGAAATTGCCGCAATCTGTGACTTCCCAAGGCTAGCAAGTCTCTTCATCGATGTGTGTCGCACCATAAACTCAAGCCGAATATTCTGGGGGATATTGATCGAGACAAGTCATGTGTAGATTCGATTTTCGTCGATTCGCTGAGTAACTTTTTGTCCATGTTGCTGTTGTTTAAAATTAATTGCAATGCTAGTTCTGATGGCAATCTGCGCTAACTGGTTTCTAAATTGCTTGGCACTTGATGCAAAACAATACTTGCGAGTATACAGAATTTTACTTTTGAGAATTTTAAATAAATTGATTTTAGTAAATTGCTCTCTACATTCTTAGGTAGTCATATTTACTGTCATGACCTCATAAAATAGTTTCCAGGGAATACGAATAAAAGAATAGTCTGGAAAAATCTCCCCATTAGGTGATCTAAATGTTCGCAGAATAAAATTCACTTCTTTACTACCGTTAAATTAATAGATGTAATTATTAAGAGGCACAAATGAAATGAAAAAGTTTAAAACCTCAATCATTTGAACTCACAGCAGTAAAAGCATTTATGAGAATTAGAAAACCAGAAAAAGTAAAGTGAAATTAACCGGACATGGTGTCATGATGTGAAATAAGCCCATAATGGCACGTAATGGGCTGTATGAATAAAAACTTGAATACCATCTTTAAATGCTCAAGTATTGTCTGACATTCACAAGTGTCTCTTTGTTGCTGAAATATTTCGTACCCCTCAAGGAGTACCTGATAACTTCGAGAGTTCTATAGTTTTGTCGAGTATATTTGAGTTTGGTCTAGTACCATTGAGCTGTTACCAGTTATAATAATCTCTTAAGGGGCTACAGCAGCTTGAAGGTATTAAAAGCATGCCAACAGATTTGTTTTTTGACGAAGCTATTTGGATTAAAAAAGATATTTTATTATCACTACTCATGTATATGAATATCGCTTGCTATAAGCTGATTCACAGAGCGCCTACGCCATGATATAGACGGTGGTGGAATTAATAAGGTCTTCAATGTTCGTCTAAAAAAAAGGAAAATATTTCGTTTTTATAGTGATGTACTAGCTATAAAGTAGCATACGGAAAAAACTAAAAAAAGTTGTTGTGCAAAATTGAAAACAAATTTCGGAATTTCCTTTAAAAAAATATTAATGGTACATTTGATTTAGTCAATTATACGCCACATTGTAGACAATATTATGTAAAGATGTGATCTAAATTTGAATGTATGAATCAATAGGGGCGGGTTACAACTTCACCTCCTTGAAAAAGCAACAAGATAGACAATTTAATAAAAATATATGAAATAGGTGTATTACTTACATGAATTTCGGAGAAAATGTGGTGAAACGTGAATTTTGCGAATTTTCGAAATATTTTTTTTTTTACTTCTGTAAGTGACTGGACTGCAGTCTTAGAACTAGCATTTTTGGAAAGTACATTCAGAGAGTAGTTGCTTGGCGTGAGTTGATGGCGCTGCGTTAGGTAGACCAAAAGATAAAAACAAAATAATAATCTGCACTTCGAAATTTATTCATCACCATGTAACTTGCAAACAGTTAAGATTCCAGTGTCTTAAGAAATAAAAACTGTCTATATTATTCTTTTGCTTTACTGAGCAATTAAATAAAATTAAATATGAAAAATTTAATTCGGCTAGAATAAGATTATTCTTTATTAATAGGTTGCTTACCCCTTTAGCATAACATATATCATTGCTGCAAAACGGTGCTGCATTAACTCGAATAAAACAATTGAAATTTCCTTCCAAGGCTTTTCCACACCTTCAAAATTTTTTAATTTCTTCCATCTAATTTGTTAAGTGTATGCGGAAATTGAAATCAGATCAAAAACATTCTGACGTCATTGATTTTTATTTATCTGCACCTTAGCTTAAAAATCAACTTTCTGATCGTTTTTCATAGTTCATTTTGGTTCCTGCTTTTTTCATTCATTCCATTTTGCTCATTTTTCTGACATTTTTTGTTTTGTTTTCCTTCGGATTTTTCATTTATTTCTTTTCCCTTTCTCTTACATACTGTTCATTTTCCTGTTTTTTTCTTGTTAATAAATCCCACAGTGCTTAATTAGTTGATTATATTTTACATTCCGCAAATTTTATTGACTAACCTTTCGAAAAGACATTGTGTCGTCTCATTGCGAATAAAAAAATCAAGATGTGCTCTTCCTGCGAAAAAATTTAATTGATCGAGCCGTATACTTCGGGTCGTTGTAGTGCTAGAATTTCCGAAATACGAAAATATTTTCGTTAGCAAAAGGAACGATTATGGTGTGAGGTAGGTTTATGCTAAAGCTATGAAAAGCATACCCAAATCATTATTGAACTACAATCGTATTTGGCTTCGTGTTTTTTTATTAAATTATTCATTTCCTGGGCCGTCGTATATGATTTTTCCTTCTGTGTTTGTTTTTTTTCATCCAAAAATAGTGCCTCTTTTTCATTCTATAACATCAGTTTAATTTCTGTATGCATAGTGCATAAGCAAAAGTCATGCTTTACGATTCATAAAACTAAAGAAAAGTTTGGTTCATGGAATCTTTCCAAACAATTCCAAACACTCGCGCTAACTTTGTACTACTGAATGGCACACCACACCATCTTCAATTTGCAAAAGTTCCCGCTTGACAGGTCTTGTTCAGACAATCGACGATTCTCTTACCTAATCAGTCACTATATGTTACATACTCATACGTATATCTTTGTCGTCTGTGGCAAAGTTTTTCACTGTCCTTTTTTTCCCAATGTTTTACCGCGTTGAAAACTATTGTTCTAGAACACTTTAAAGTTTGTGCTTTTCGATAACTCTTCCTCTTCTTCCAAATGGTGGAACTCTTTTACTCGAAGATTTCTGTATGTCCACTGCAATTATTATCCAATCCCGGCAATATACATAGGTATCGATGAAAAGTATCAATTATTAGAATTCAAAAATATATCGTGGGCACCCCACTCCCTCCCTTCACCCCTGCAACTAACCGATTATTAAAATATCAAACGACCCTGGCAATATGGATATCAATAATCTGTTTCTAGCATTATCATATGTATGTCGGAAAGTATGGTGGGCCCGACCCCAGATTTTCTTTACATCAGTGAGAGTAGGCATAGGTTTGTGTCTCTAGAGCGTCTAGAGGAGTGAAATTAAAGGAAAAAATATGTTACAAATTCTTCTATTAACCGAAGGCTTCCAAGATGAATAGATGTTAAAAAATACAAAGCTAGATTTTTTCAACATATGTAAAATGCACGTATAGAAAGAAAAAAAATGCCTACCTGTCTTTAAATACGTTGACATTCAACTCGATTCGTTGCCAAGAATTTGAATAAAAAGCTGAAGCGAGCAGGTGCCACTGAAACATGAAACTCATTTGGACGTTCTATTTACCTTCCCTCAGATGTCGTTATGGAATCAAAATCGGTCGCATATTTTCGATGTTTGTACATGTGCTCGACTGGCACTTTTCCAGCATATGGCGGCCGAAGGAAGGGACACGGACCAATTAGAGGAGCATCACCGTGTCACAGTTTGTCATATATCACATCACCGTTCATCATAATCCGCACTGAGGAACGTACCACACCAGAGTGGAGCACGAGCACTTGAGTGCACTCTGAACCCGCTCGGTCGGATCCAAGGGGGCCCCATTAGAGCCATCGTGTGCAGCACCATTCCCAATGAGGGGCTAAAGTCAAAAGGTTTCCCTTGGCCATAAATATCGATTCAGGCTCTGACAACAATCGGATACTGTTTCAAAGAGCTGCGTGCCAGTGCCAGCAAAGCAGCGCCTTTGATTCCGCCGTAAAATTGGGTCTTCCCCGGCGCGGCGGGCGTCTTGCCCATTCAGCAGTAGTACACGTCTACTTAGCGTGCCCGGGCAGCGCGGTGATTAACCAAAGCCCAGATGAGGAAAGACCCAGTTACGCGAAGAAAGTTCGCATCTCCTGTAGAAGGTAAGTGGCACTAGGTAAACAGTGAAATATTTCACTTGCGATCGACTCGGAAGATTGCAAGGTTGTGAAGACAATGACTGAGTGGCAATCGCCCGGATAACGAGGAAATGAAGAATTTGTGCAATCGAAAGTTGGTAGCTTCCCGGATCGATCTGATGAGCGTCATCAAATTATGCCGCCGTTGTGAGATATGACTGGCCACTGCGCTTCACGCTCGGAAGGCACAAGACAATTTCCGTCATGATAATTCAATCGTACAGTGGCTCTCGAGAATGCCATGGACCGGGAGAACGGCGGCGGCGAATTAACCAGCCGAATCAAACAGCCATTGATTAGCGCACCTGCATGCTGCACAATTTGTTGTCGTCGGCAGCCAATAAGTCATGCCGCAGAATGTTGACTAAACAAAATTTACAGCCATTAGGCGCGAGCTCGCACAACAGCGCAGCGATAAATTTCGTTAATTCGATAAATTAATAAAGCCGCCGCCGGCACAGGTGGCGGTTGGTATCTAGATATCTGTCCGGTCTGGGCCCACGACTTATTTCAGCCAAATCGTGGAAACACGCTTTGGGCCGACCTGGCTAGGTAGGTTGCAATTTTTATTCTTCAGGTATAATGCAGTACTGTCAGATGTAGGTAATTTTCCCTATTCTTGCGGGAAATATAAAATATCCGTAAAGTAATAGCGTGGGGACAAATGTACCTAAAGGTACATTACTTTCGAACAATTACTTGTTTATAACAATTGGATCTCGCTAGCATTTTCCAACCCTATAATTTTAATTCAATCTACACCTTATTCCCAATATTCATGAATTTTACAAATTTTTCTGAACTGTCCTTTTAGTGATAAGGGTAGGCAGTGGCAGCAATTTTTAAGCCGTTTTCCCGCAAAATGTTTAAAAAATATATTCATGAAATAATACATCATATACATACATATATTGTTGAACTCGTGCTTCAATAAACTTTCATTTGACATCCTACACGACCCCCTCGATAAAATATGGAAGAGCCTATATGCACTTCGGTGTGTCTACAGAGTACAAGAGACATTTTCAGTACGTAAATATTTTGTAAAAGGCAAATATTACGAGTGGTAGTTAGTACGTTACAAACGTTTAATTTGAAATTATTTAGAAAAATAAATTGTTACCCTTTCTCTACCAGTACGGATGGTACAACAAGATGGGCAATTCAATAAAAATAAAAATAATATGTATTAATTATAATATATTAACTTCGGTGACAATTTGGGAGAAACGGAAATTTAAAGGCATTTTTTCACTTTCGCAAGTGACTGTACCTGTTACAGGTAGATCAACATTGATGGCATTTTGGGAAATTACATTGAGATAGTATTGGCGTAAGTTTAATGTCGCTGCGTTAGGTAAATCAAAAGATAAAAATAATATATTAAGTTCATCCCAAATTTATTGATCACCCTGTAGCTCCCAAACGAATTAGATTACCCTCTCCTATTATACGATTTTTTGTTTGGCTAGGTGATATCTATTATCCCATCCATTTTTGTCCCCATAGATGAAACACCCTGTATATGTTATGTTACTATTTGGTTTTCATTTATAAATCTTTATTTTCTTAAATTTTATGAAAAGTGGCAAGGTTTAAGTTAACATTAATTGTAATTATAGTATAAATGTAAATATTCAATAGTGTGAGGCATCTTCATTTTGAATTATCAAATAGTTTCCTCATGCGTAGGAAAATCTAGGGATTTTTCAATAAGCAGATACGGAAAACTAATTCAAATATTTTGACAACACTGTCCATTGTGACTGCAGTCAACCTGCAAGGCCAATTCGTACCATAATTGTGCTTTCATTGTATGCCACTGCATAGGACCACATCTGAGGGCATGCTCGTGGAAACAGTGGGACCACTCAGGTGTAATGGAGGTGTAACCGACAGGTAACAAACTGCTGGCAAAGTGATGTCGGCGAAGCGGACTCAATCGTGTCCACTGCACGGAGTAAGTGATTTTATGTGTTCCATTGAGTCGGCTGATAATTAACCGATTAAACGAACAATTAAAATTAATTTCGCTGGGACTATGGCTGATGTGATCAGCCGTTCCGGCGGTAATTAGGTAATAGGTGGCTACCAGGATGGCAGTCTCACGGCGGCGGCGGCGGCGGCATCGCCCAGCGGTGTTCCCAGACTGCGCAAACGGATTGGGCAACTTCCCGGCGCATTCAAAGGTGTAGCGAATTTGTTGAAAATTCAATTCAGACACAGTTTGCTCAGGTGATTACGGCGGCGTGTGGGCGGATTTTGATCTATGTTTATCGACCGGTCAATCTTATGCATTCCGCTTCTTTCGCAACTCCGATGGGCTGTAAATCTCAATTTGGGCCGGGCATTTTTCTATAGGTGTTTTTGACAAGGGGATAATAACCAGTTGCAGGCGCGATTAGCACCTTCGGGATCGCTCTTAGCGGGCTATTAGTGCTCGGAGGCGGCATGATAAACGGTCAACGGTCGGATAAATATTTTCCATAGAACCGTTTCGCTGAACTGAGCAGGAATTTCGCCATAAGCTGTATTTGCACAAGCATAAATTCGATTTTATGCCTATTGTGCAACTGTGCGGGATGATATTGTGCAATTCGCTCTGGATACGGAAGTCGGATTTGATTGGAATTCATTTTACGGGCTGTGGCAAAGGCTTCCAGCGCGTAATTACTGACTTTGTGTATGCGGGATATTAATTTCCCGCACAAGAGCTCAAAATTGTAGGAGTTGCTATTTGCTAATTTCGGCTATTTGTGATGAGTGAAGCAAAAAGGCGCTGAACAATCGGCCTTCACTGGACGGGTTCTCAGATAAACTTTGACTTGTTTTCTGAGAAAAATGGTATGCCTGCGTATTTGGGGAATCTACGGAAATCTTAATGTGAAAAAAGGAATTCGAGATTTAAGTGTTTTAAGGTCGATTTCAAATATTTGGTAATATTGGGCTGTCGTTGTTACCGCATCGTTCTTGATTTATAAATAGAAAAATTATTGAGCGATTTATGATATTGTAAATTATTCCGTAAAATCAATTAAGGTAGGATCGGCATAAAGACGATTTTTTTGTAGACGTCTGCACTTTCAATCCGAAGTCGTTTGTTTACACGTGTAGACATGGGTAAAATGGAAGAAAAGAATCAGACAATGAGCTCGAGCAGATATGATGTGACAAACACAACCACTTTGCAAGAACAACATTTTTCTCAATTATTTGTAATAACTATTAGGTCCGCAACTAAGTTCCCGCTGTTTTTCAATAGATGGCTCCAGTAGTAAGAGTTGGTCGATTATAGCATTACTAAAACGTCATGAACCAAGCTTAGACATATGGTAAGCAAGCCGCTTTGATACATTTGTGATTTTGTTTTTGGAACATATACTTTTGGTTGTGTGAAAATGTCTGATTATGTGCCAAATAATCGTCATTTGCGGGGAAGTGTTGCTTTTCGTTTTTCATTCGAAGAAAACGGCGGCTCAAGCGCATCGAGAACTCCAAAAAGTTTACGGAGATGCTGCTCTAAGTGAAACAACGTGCCGTGATTGGTTCCGTCGCTTCAAAGACGGTGATTTTGATGTTGACGACCGTTCGCGTGAAGGAAGGCCGAAAATCTTCGAAAACGCTGAAAAGATGTTGAAACCGAACGAAACGATCACTGGGGACGGTATCGAACTCAATTGATGCGATTGAGCCGAGCACTGCGCGAAAAGCGGCCACAATACGATCAGGGCACGAAAAAGTGATTTTACAGCACGACAACGATCGGCCTCACGTTGCCAAACCCGTCAAAACCTACTTAGAAACACTCAAATGGGAAGTCCTACCCCACCCGCTATATTCCCCAGATATTGCGCCGTCCGATTATCACTTATTCCGTTCGATGGCACATGCTCTGACTAATCAGGAGTTCCGTTCATATGACGACATCGTAAATTGGCTTGATTCATGGATAACCTCAAAAGACGAACACTTCTACCGTGACGGTATTCGAGCTCTGCCAGAAAGATGGGAAAAGGTTGTCGCTAGCGATGGGCAGTACTTTGAATAACTCATTTGTAACCATTTTTTCATAATAAAGTTTTATATTCATAAAAAAAACCAGCGAGAACTTAGTTGCGGACCTAATACATGATCGAAAAGTTACTAAAAAAGATTTAAAATTTTCTTTGA
Organism: Neoitamus cyanurus; assembly: GCA_947538895.1. Classification (NCBI taxonomy): domain Eukaryota; kingdom Metazoa; phylum Arthropoda; class Insecta; order Diptera; family Asilidae; genus Neoitamus; species Neoitamus cyanurus. The sequence goes on along the minus strand of OX384540.1, from coordinate 41,881,977 downwards.
TGTCTTGCTGTATACCAAATTTCATTCAAAACTCTCTTTTGTGAACTGAATGACTTTCTTTCACGTCAGAAGCCATTTTCGCCTTAATGGCGACCGGCTTTGCTTCATTTTCAAAAGTCAATTTTTCCACTCCAAGGCTACAAATCGATCATATTTCTTGACGGTGATTTTTTGTCTTGAAACAATGAGCAATTCTAGAAATATAAAGTTTTCGAAGGACGAGGCTAGGAAAGAAGTATGAAAAAATGTGTTTCGGAATTATAGGAGAAGTTTAAGAATTAATAAGAAATTCCCATGAATGGAAGGATTCTAATTTTTCGGTAAACAAAAAACTATTGCCACGGTTAAATTGAAAAACTTTACGGCATTTTCAGAACGGATCCTTTTATTGCCTTAAGAACGAAAGAGATTATAATTTTGATTGGTTTTTTTTATTATGAAAAATTCCACTATTTTTTTAAAGAAATCACAACCGTTCGTCAGGCGATAAATGTTTATATACAATGGCCCCTTTATTGTAGACAAAAAACATTATGTAGAGGGAACATTTCTAAACTAACTCTCTAAGAAAAATTTTAGTTCAGACCAGTAGTGTAAATCCACTGAGCCACATCAAAGTGTCCTCCGTATACATAGAATCAAAAAATGAATTTCTCTTCTAATAGTACTTATTTAATGCTTACGTATTTTCTTTATAAATTATGGAAGCCAATTATGTGATTCGTTAAAGTCGAACCAGGGATTTCCTAATTAGCTGCGAAAGTGAAAGAACAAATGAATTTTCGAAGCCATTAGTCCAAGTTGCAACCTTTCCACATAAATTAGTACAAGAAGCCTTCCACAATTTCACCGTAGTGCAATTTGCTCCTACGACCATTATACCAACGGTCGAAAACCGAATCGAAACATGCATAGTAATTCGAGCAAATAAATGGTAAGCATGCATACATCGGGTCTGCCTAGTCCTCATTGCCCAGGTTGGCACGCTAACTATATCAAAGTGAAAACGCACAGGACGCTGGAAGACATGCAGGAACCCGCCGGAGCTTCCGTAAACAGTCAGCCGGCGAGTCCGAAACATCCAATCAGCTTCAATCACCAAATTAATTACCAGAAGCAGGCAGCAGCCGAGGCACGGCTCACATGCGTATAAGGAAATTGCACTTACAGGTGGAAAGCAAGAAAACAAGATGTTTCGTCCATTGCTCATTACAACGCCTCCCCAGGGTGATCGGGTATCGAGCACGGCGAAACAGTTAGCAATTTCAATTTTCAGTTTTACTTTGGAAATTGTAACACGGTCATCAAGTTAACACCGCGGCTACATCTTATCCAGCTGTGATATGGTTGCTGGCTGCCTATCGGGCCGCTTGCCCGGTCCCCTCGTCCCGCCGCGGTCTCGGAGGACAAGTGCCCCCGAGGATCGCGCGGCCAGAATGGGGCATTAGAAATGGAAACTAACGAGCCAGATGTCCATTACAGCGATCGATACGAGCCGACCAACAGAAGTAACATTCCAATCGCGGCAGAAATAAATTTAATTAACGAGTTCTTGCAACGAAAGTAAGCGGCCTGCAGTACCTATACCTACCTGTCTCGCGGCTGTGGGCAGTGTCGAATCGCGGGCTTATTAAATCTACAGAGAGGTGGATTTATGAAAAAATGTCTTTTATGCCTCTTGGTAATGAAGTTGTCAGATACGGAGGGAAACGCTAATTAGTGGATTTTACGGTCGCTCCCATTCAGGGAATAGGGGCGCTAAGGTGTCCGGTGTCGGAAATGTTCATCACTACCCAGTTCGTACCGATTGATGCCATCAAGGCGGATGTACGACGACTCCCAACACTTAGCGGTTGCAACACCTAATTTGCTCGGGATGAAGTCAGTCCCGTATAATTTAGGTATTTTTGACAAAGCACCTCTTTAATTATGGAGTTCGTAAAAATTTTGATTCACACCCAAACCGATGGTTTGGTCGGTTATAATTTACATAAATTTGTGCCATTTGGCATCGATTGCCGTATAATTTAAATTGCATAAAATATCACATTTTCGCAGCGGACATAAATTTTATTGGGCAATAGTGTCGGATTGGAAAAGGCGTAAACAAGGTTGCATAAAATCACCATTCATTCATTTGCATTCGTCAGCTATGTATTTTAGGATTAACGTAGTCTACAACCATACCCGACAGGCAAGTAGGAAGTTTATAGCCTTTTTGAATTTTATGACCTTATAATACATTTTTTGGTAAACAAATAAAGAAAGCCTTAAATATATTTTGATTTTAAGAAAGTATTACGTAAAATTCATTTTCAAAAAAAAACAATTTCTAAATAACAGATTTTATATTTGCTTTTTCGCGGGAAACCAGCGTGCGGTGTTTCCGAAAATACATTAATTACGAATAATTTCTTAATAGATCAGGCACGAACAGAATCTCACTGTATTCTTGCGCTAGCTGCACCGAAAATTACGGATAATAACAGCATCAACAGATAGGTACCTATGTTTTGGCACACAACTAGAAAACATTAATCAGACAACGTAATAATTTCGGAACAAAAGAATAGCTAGAAGTGAAGATTTCCATTTATTTATTATTTTATATATTTCCTATTAATTTTTACAATAACGGAATACATAATATAATATTGCATAATTAGAAAGGAAAGTCGTTTGGAAAAAGTAAACCGAACTCCATTGGAATTCAATAACTTTACACAGAACATCTTTCTTTTACCATCTTTTGGTATTTCTTTTATTTATATATAAGGGGGCCTCGGTAGCTCATCATAGAGGTAGTGGGTACGATTCCCAACTGGGTCACCTTGGGGGGAACCTAGATACCGGTAGTTCGGCGAGCGATATGTGCAGGCAGGGTTCGGTCTAGTTTGAGCCATATTACCCTCCACTTTGGCTAATATGGCGGACTTTATTTTAGTACAGATTTGTATAGGATGAAAATGACCTTAAAAAAGGGACTTCGTTCTAATCCCCTTTCTCCCGACTGTGCGTGCATATTTACACTTAATTTTATGTTGACCGCAAACTTTAAACACGTTTTTCTCAAAACTGCCTTTTTCAACCCGGTAACCACTGTGACTTAAAAACGTTTTTTCCGGTTCCTTTATTATTTTGTATCATTGTCACATCAGTATCTAGTGATTGTTCAAAGATTTTAAAAATTAACTGATTGCTTTTTTTAATCCTTAACGGCCACAACTCATTCTGGCCACATAGCGGCCACATGGGGTAACTCATTACCCCACGTTGAAAAACCTGGTTTGTAGCAAACATCGGGTGTTTTAAGACTTCTCACCGATTGTTACATATTTGTTGAAGTGCTCTTCAACATTTGCAATGATTGTTGTACGTCAATTTATATATGGCACTCTAAAAACTGAACATTTATTTCAAAGGTTTTAGACCTTTAATTTCACCGTTTCTAAGCCTGGGGTAACTAGTTACCCTGTGTGGCCGTTAAGGGATAAACCACGAAAATCTCATGAACTTAACTTTTCGTTTAAATAGCCGCCAATTTAGGAAAAACGCATTTTTTCAACATGCCCTACGATCATTTACTATCTGTTATGTTCTTAATAATATTTAACCCCAAAAATTCTGTTTTGAGTAATCCTGCGGTACGGTACGGTGGTCATCGCAAACCAATTAAAAAAGAAGGAAGGGTTAAGAGGCTGTAACAACGTTTTAATAAAATAAGAAAAAAATATATCATGCATAAGCTCAGAATTTCCACTATGTATTTTAAAGAAAAAGCTTCGAAAACAACCTTTGTCCTTCCCTTCCCTTTGCCGTTTTTCAGGCCGCGCAAGTAGCCATAACCACTAATCAAATTTTATATGCAGTTTTTCCTCATTCCTGAGAAAAGGTGTCTTGATAGACAGACAGACGGGTACCGACGTGATCCTATAAGAGTTCCTTTTTCCTTTCGAGGTATGGAACCCTAAAAATCTATCTTCTAGTTAAAAAAAAAACCAAAAACCCGATTAACTCAGAATGTACGTACGGAAGTTTATAAATACCGTTTTTTTTGTGAATGTGGTGCGGTGCGTTTTTTGGAAAAATATTTCTTGAAAAATTGTGTATAACAACAAATTTTACAATTGATGAAGATCTGTTGAAGTTTCCGACTGGCAAAATATACGGGCTGGAGAGCACTTAAAATCATTTTCCCTCTTTTAAAAATAGTTGCATCTTAATTCTTAGATCCTAAGGCATAATTTAATCCGAAAACAAGATTCTTACAATTAGTATTTAAGGTCAACGTTTGAGGGGATATTAGATACCACTTATCAATCCACCAAAATATTGGTTAAATTTTCTTTGATCGAGCTGCCACATCGAATGGAGCTGCCACATCGAATGGAGCTGATTTGAATACTGGTTTTCAAAGAACAAGTGGTAAGGTCATTTGAAAGACTCTCAACAGTGGATAATTCAGATACATATGTACTATGTGTAGTCTAAAGTGGTGCAAAAAGACCTATCTGATTTGATGACTAACATTTTAAAATATGTACAAAGTGTCACAACCGCGGCTTAACGTTTGTAGAAAATGTTAGTCCATTAAAAACGAAAGATGATGTCAGCTAAGTAGTCGCCTTCAATTTGTTCAAATATACTTTCCCATGCGCTGTCTTTGGTTCTTGTGTTTTCGTTTTACCTGCAGCAATATCGCTTTGTCTGATCGATCTCTTAGACTTCTTCTTCTTCTTCTTCTTCTTCTTGTGATTAAATCATTGGTGTACCGCAATAAGCCCCAGACTCTCGAGATTTTAAAGAAAAAATTTAAAAGAAAAGAAGAAAACTGATTTGGTTCAGGCAGTAATATTTCCTTTAACCATTATTAAGGTGATCTTGAAAAGAAGATTGATAAGATTCACACTATTCAGATGATAATTTGCTGTACGGCTGAGAACTGTAGCAGAAAAACTGTTCAGTTATTTATGCACTAAGAGTCAGGCCAATAAAAGATTTAAATCTGAAGTGGAAGGACTTCATTGTTCGGAGCAGGTTTAGTTATCAAGTGTCTCCCCTTTGTATGCAAATTGTAATCTTTATTGTGAGGTCAGCCTAGCGAGGGAGGTCAATCACTGGATAATACCGTGAAATGATCTGAGACGATTGCGTGTCGTTTCGCGTGAACTGAGGCCATAAAACCTCAAGACCTTGACATTCGTCGCAATTTCGCTTTACCCGGACCTGTGACACTCCCACCCTGCTGCCCGGGGCATTGTCTCATTTCGGAGCATTACGGCAACAGGTGATTATATCAGCACTGTTGACAAGTACATAAGTGACATCATGTGCCCCGTGATTTGGCCAAAGGCCCTGAACTGAACTGAATGGAGGACTATTGCGCTCGCCACACGGCAGAGCAAGCCAGAACACGTACAGACACTCATGCCGAATTTATTTGCATACTGTGGTTGGGGCAGGTAGTCGAGTACCTGTTTCCCGCAGTCAGAATAAGGTGCCTCCCCGCAAATGTGGAATTCCGGGGAATCTCATTTGAATATATGCATCAGCAGTGCCGCAGTCGCCGCACCGGTCCGTGATCTGTCGCAGCCTGCAAGAAGCTCCTCCACATTCCAGCCGCGCCAATCCGCGGCAGCTACCCGGCATCGGAAGCTGATTTACCTTAGCCGCCCGGGCGGTATTTAAAATTCAAAAAGCATCTGAGAACAGCGCGCTTCTTATTTATCTCCAAGCCGGGTGACTGGCTCGATTAGCTAATCGCAAGCAACAGTCCAAAACCTCAAGCCGCTTCGCGAAAATGTGGCGGTACCGTTGCTCATTAAGTTCCCCTCGAAGCCGACTAGATTTCTGATCGGATCGTTTTTTCTTTGCTTTTCAGACACGCAAAGATGGTGACAACGTGAGGACAGCTGGAGAAGTTAGAAGACGGCGTCCAGTGACTTTGTGTGGTTATTTTTTTGTTTGCGAAATTTGTAATCCGCGAAAATATCGCTAAGCTATGAGATTTTGACGAGTTCCCGAGGGCAAGTGATTCGTGTTCGCGAGTGTTCTGATTGCGTTTTTGTGAGCAGTGATCCGAGAACACAGCATGGGAACCAAATCGCCGGGAGGGCCCCAACGGTGCCGGCTGATCCTACAGAGATGTCTTGCCATCCAGCTCAGCAGACCCGGACACGCTCCAGAGGACTTTTGGATGTACGACTCCGGCTACATGATATTCCAGGTGAGTCCACCGCAATCACGTACATAAACAACCCCATAGTTGGGGAACTTTTCCCGGCTTCCCTGATTTTTGGTTCGACCGTACCGGGAAAGTTATAGCGCAGTGTCTAGTCAGGAAGACGCCTGTGACGGTGAATAGAAATCAGGAAAGTCGGAAACTGCACTTTATGAATGCAGCTCCCGTCTACGGAGCCAAATGTCTGGAAGTGCAAGAAAAGTCCTTCACTGAACCTAGCCCAGACCTCGTAACACTTTCTGCTATAAATCAGCGGGGGGTTTCGAAGGCGAGCCATTGAATCGAACCGTGAAATCTTTAATATCATCGTGTGGTGCTGCCAGGACACTTTTCATGCCATTCCCCGCACTCCCGTCACGTCTGCTCATTTCACTACACAAATTTTCAAATTAAGTGCGATTGCAGTTGGACGCCTGCCAATGTCTCCGCTGAAGGAGCTACCTTGGGGCTTGGGACATTTCTCGAAAGTTCTGTTTTCCATTCAAAAGGCTCCTCACGTAGCAAGGCCTTCCGTGCTCATTTCGGCGGTAGTGGGATTCGCGAAAGAACCAAAGAACCATAAAATTTTCCAGTTATAAGATTCAGCTGCTACAGGGCATGAAGTCATCAAACTATGCTCCCGCGAGTTGACGGAACCTGTTCGGCAAGAAGCTGGTTACCTACACCGAAATTAATTTTATCAGAACCGGTCGCTATTTTTGCCACAATCATCCAAACACTTCGGCTGCTTTTATTAGCCCGATTGAATGAGTCGGGTAACCCGTCATTTTCGTCAATTCTTTAGCACATCAATTTTTAGGCTACCGTCTAGATTTCCCTTAGAGATTTTCGCACACTCGCTTTCTAACTTTTGCCAAATGCATATTAATAGCAGGCCGCCCACACGTTGTTACTTAACAAGCCATTGTTGGAAGTATCAGCAAGTCCATCAGCACCCAGAAAATAGAAGCCCGTCGAATTAATTGTCTTAAACAAGTTATGATACTACCAGGTCAATTCGATGACAGAATTTGCATAATTATGAAAATCTTTCACGCTTTTACCAAACCGGATGGAGTTATTTATTAGTCTTTGTCACTCACTTACCCACTTTCCGCAGCAGGAACACAACTTTCCAAGCGTCCCGAAATAGCCACTAAATTGCGAGAATTAATTTATATCAATTAATTTTTATGAGATGTGAATTCCTAAAATTTGATTTAAGTAGCTTTTCGCAAGCGTCGTCGCCACTTGGAAAAGCTACATAATTTATCGCGAATCTATCGAGGTCGGCAGTTTGAAGAAAGGCGGACACGTAGAACATAAAGCAACCGAAAGCGAAAACAAAAAGTTAAAAATTAGAATTATCGGCGGACTTAACATCAATTTTAAAATGTCTGCTTTTTCCAAAGTGTTTATTTGTGCCTTAAGAATTCGTAATTGGTTGCAGACGTAAGCGAGTTTTTATTTACAGCCTCAGTATCTTCAGTCAATTCGTTGTGCCTAAAAATCGTGAGAGGCAGTTTTCACAAAATCAAAGTCGGGAACTGATCGACGTAGTTTGTGTAAAAATTATAAAATTTGTTTTCCTCTCTTTATTTATAGGATGATAGAGTAAATGCTCTTTTTTTTGGCTTTTAAATATTTTAATCAGCCGTCCTAAGGTCCCATTTTCATGAAAATTCCCTTACGTTGGGAATTTTCGGCCATCATCTTAACTTTCGAAATTTTAATAGCAGATGTGAAATCAGCGACTCCAAAAACCCGTTTTGCACGGAAATCCGTTCAAGTTGAATATTTCATCCAACATCCCACTTCATTAAATTCCAACAATTCAAAATAATCGGATTAAGCATTGAGGTATGATTGAAAGATATATTTAGACAGAATCATATGAAATTTCGCCTAATTTTTTGGTTTTTATTCTGCCGTATTTAAAGGGCTACACCTAATCGACAATTCGGAAAATTTCCCTTTATTTTGTAGAATAATGAAAAAAGCCATGAAATTTAAATTTATCGTACTCTCAAAGCATACACAAAAAATGTTTTTACCAAATATAAAACAAAATGCCGCCTTCAGCGTTTCTACACTGAGTGCACGTTTTTAAAAACTGCGTAAAATGTACCTGGTCCAATTTCCATATGGAAGTTCTGTTTTCCGCAGTGGAGCGCGTAAAAAAAAATATGCATTCAGAATAGCAACAGGGTTTGACTGCTTTTTTATTATTCTCTTATACAAAATAAATTTTAAAGAAATTCCGACTCTCGGGAGTGACGATTATAAGATAACCTCCTAAGAGGGAACGGCACTGTGACGATCAAAGAATTTGATTTTTTGTTTTTGGCATTTTTTTTGGTAGTATGTAAATATGTAAAAAAAATTAACACAAAATTCCGAAAATAGGCCGAGGTAGGCCCTTTTCACATGCATGCATACATAAACGGTGCGTTTTAAACGCAACAAAGACCAAGGTCCATAAAAAAATTATTATTAAAATATTTCTGAGTATATCTACTATAGATTCCAATAAAATTAAAATATTATTTTTTTTAAATTAGAGCCCAGAAACCACTCTTAACCCCCAGTATTTCAATGGAACTAAAACCAGTCATCCAATATATGAATTAAGTGTAGTTGCAAACTATAGTGCAGCCTGTTTTAAGAAAATCCCATTAAATTTGTGAAGTTTTACATCTGACAGTCGGCCATATGACAAATTTTTTTTTGTGCCTGATATCTTCTCTGTGACCTCAACATTCATTTTCTGTAAGTTTCATTCAAATCTATTAAGTGCTTTCAAAACTTTACGGATAAACATATTTACCCACATCCAAGCATACCTACATGCGTCTATACGAACACATGCTGCGAATACATTTCTTTTTCGTGAACTCGTTTGATCAATCTTTTCTCAAGTTTGTCAAGGTGTGTCAAACAAAATTTAAATGTAAAACAAAATTTCTTCGTCTATTGCTCTTTCGATTCACACCGCATCCTATAAAATATATACCCTCCGTATAAGACAATTTTCCACGTTTGGGCAAATACTTTACGATTTCTTTACGACGTTTAAAGAGTTAATGTACCATGTACTACCATCAACTTCCAATAAATATTTATGACCGACACAAGGAATTTGTCAGAGGCTATCTACCATCAGTATCTGCCCTCGTGTTATCTCATCGCCAAACTTATCCAGGAAACGTTCGTCAAATAGTTTCATCATTTACGATTCTATAATTTTTCATTTTCATAGCCATCAAGCAACCGTTGGGAAGAGGTCCCTTTCGCTTCACAGCCCCAGCATTAGCTAAATGTGGCCATAACAATACTCCTAAACATTTACACAATCCATAAATCAATCCACAGCATTTCGCCCCGAAGAAAGTATGAAGTCTGGGTTCAATACAGAGAAATAAAAGCGAAAGTACTTGAGACATCGGTCTCCCTTGAACGATAGGATAGGGGACTGCCGCCCACACACGTACAGCGTACTACGCTCGTAAATCCCGAAAGGCTAGCTCCCCGAAGAGCACTGTCGGCACACCTCTTGTCAAGAACAGATTTGCACGAGGACTTTCCTGTCCTCTCTTGTGCCCGTATCAAATTTTTCGCCGCTTTCATTGCTCCTCGCATAAAAATTGTCCTGAATAAAAGGAGCCCCCATAAAAAGTGTTGCACGTAAGTAGGATAGTCAGTCACTGTGTGCCGCCGCCTCTTTGCAGTTTAAAATACGTGGAAGGTACGTGGACGTGCACGGGGACAAGTGCATTGAAGAAATAATGGCTCTGAAAATAGGTCCGCACTTAAGGGGTGGCTGTCTAGGAAGTAGCACCCTCGCATCGTTCTTTAATTTAAATGCAAATTTTATTACATTTGATTAGGCACACGGTAGGCCAACTTGCCTACTGACTGGGTGCAGGTTCGAGCGGCATATGCACGACGTTCGTCAGGCCTTCGCCCAGTAGCCGAAGCTGAAACGGGCGGTAGCATTGCATTCCTTCGGTGGGGTTCTCTATAATTTGCGACAATCACCCGGAATGGGGAAACTTCCAGAGACCTGTCCCAGTCATGCATAGATGCAATTTTTCATACTCCGCACCCCGCCTGTACCCTCACGGAATTCCATTCGCGGCAGCTATGCAGCTGAGCTGGCGCACGGCCAAATTCCAGAATTTATGCACTTGTTCGGCGCACACTATCTTTGCTCGGATTTTGTCCTTGGGCAACTCTTTCATTGGTAACTCGTCGGCTCCGTTTTGGCATAGCGGCATATAGCCCGAGCCTTAATCAGTCCGCAAATATTGCAGAGAGGAGCTCCAACAGCCGACAATGCACCACAGCCGTCGCAGTAGCTGCGCTGCGCTGGGTGCAATCTCCTCCGCGGCTCCATTGCGGAGGCTGCCAGCTAAAATTGTGTTACCAGTGAAAGATGTGGCAAAAAATATGTCGAAACACCCCCGGTCCTCCGGAGAATCGTAAAAATGTTCAACTTAATCACGTTTCGAATGGGCAGCGCCGGCAGCGCTCCCGATTTCTCGAAGAAGCGTGGCGCAGCTATCGAGGGGGTGGCCCCGTTTTATGGCGGCTTTAATAGCTCCAGTGCAATCTGATACCGTCGTGATTAACGGCAGATCGACGTAGAGGGGTTCCGAGTCATGAAGTTGTAATTCTGTTTATGGGTGATTTACTGAATTTAATTTTTTTTTTCGGTGGCCGAATTTCCCGTTGCCGGCAAGTTGAAAAACAATGCATTTGTTGTCGTAGGCTGGGAGTATTGCCTCCCTTGCAACACATATGAAGTCTTCAGCCATAAAATTTATGTAAGGGTGACCTGCACATTGTTGTAACTGAAATTACTTTAAGGGGCTCTGACACTAGATAATGGGTTACAATGTACTTGCACGACAATTTAAGAAGCACTTTAGATATGCAAACATTCAAATGTTTCTGCAATGTTTTTAAATGTATTTCACCATCCCCAAGATGTCCCAAATTATTTTGGTTTGACAGCTTGTCAAATAAAGGTCTTATGGTAGCTTGAAAATTTTTCAATTTTCAATTAGAATTGTCGTACGAACCATGTGTCCATGTCTCCCAGAGTATTAGATGATAATTAGTCAGACCCCTGAATGATGAGGCGAATGTGGAATGTGAGATTCCAATCCTAGCATAATTTTTTTGTTGGATGTTCCTGGCAGCATGTGGTCTCGTGTTATAGTGATGGAACATAACATACTTCTGCTCCCAATCACTCAAGCTCACCACAATAAAAATCGGCATTAATGGTTTCACCAACAATCAGTAGCTCAAAGTGAATGACGCCAGGAATATTCCACCAAGCACATAGACGTACCTTCTTCCATGGACATTAGGCTCAGTGAAAATACATCGCTTTTACATCACTGGATTATTATAGAGAACCCGTTTTCTATCCTCCTTATAACATACATAGGGTTCCGTCTCGTCTTCAATTGTTCCGCGATTATCATCCTCCACAAAGCGTATCCCTTAAGTTCAACTGATCGATAATTTCTCGGCATATTTTGCTTTGTGAGTTAAAAAAAGGCAACAACCAGTCAGTGTCAACGATGGTTCCAGAATTTCCGAACCGGAAACTACAGCCTGGAAGACGAGCCTCATACTGGAAGTTCTCTAGAGATACGTCGAGAACGTCCTGCAAACCTTAGTGGAGCAAAATCCTACCCTGAGGTACCTACTAGCCGAGAGTCTTAGGTTTGGTCATTCAACCATTCACTGATATCTGTGTGCTATCAGAAAAGTCGGCAAATTGAGTCAATGAGTTCCTCACAAATTGTCCGAGTCTAATCGCGCGCAGAGATCATTTATTCCTCATTCTTCAAAATTGAAGAGGAAATTCATCACCATCTTTAGGATTAAGCCCGTTCCAAAAATTGACCTTCTAGTGATTTTCTGCAGTCTTTTTCATTTATTTAGATAAAGTTCGAAACTCTAATCCGATTTTTTAAAACTTTTTTTATTTGATGCGAAGGTTTTTGCATATGTATGTAATCTTCAGTCTATCATCAAAGGAGACTGAACAGTGACGATATATGTAGAAGGCAGCGGCAGTCGTTTATACCTCCATGCTTTCACGCCTGCTCTGTTGTGTATGTGTGTGACGTCAGCATTTAACTGAATTACTTGGTTTGATTTCACAATTTCTACATTTATTAATTAATATATATTTATTAAAATCAGCACAGTGACAGTTCCTATTTTTTTCCGGAATTTTCCCCCTTCTCTTAACGTCAAAAACAACAAGCAAATGTTGAATTGATTATAAAATCGAACACAGCCCCTATTGACTGCCAAGCCACAATTTAAAATTATTTAAACTTTACGAACATGAGGCAAATGGATTCTTGGGTTCGTTGCAACGTAGTATTTCCATGAAAGTGGGTGTTATGAGCCGTCGATGGCATAACACTTGGGTTTCTATTTCTCAGTGGTTGTAAAGTTAGTACATAGTCGATTTGGATATTGCGAGCCTAATATTCCGAAAAAGATATTCAAACGAACTTACGGTAATCATTTGGTTTTCGACTTATTTCAAAACATTCACAACATTATAACTTTATATGATGTGTCGAGTTTTGTTTCCCCTTAAAGACTGCACAAGCCCGTGCAACGCTGCGTACCAGTCAGATGGTATTCTTATAAGGTTTATAAATATCCTCAAATCTGCCATATTGGACCACCAATGTAAACGATATGTAGAAAAACCAAGGTATTAACACTAACATCCCGCCTAAATTCATGCATATGCGGTTAAACGCAGGGAAATCGCATATATCCGTTGTGCTTGTAACACCTAATCAAAATTAAATTCTACGAAAATTAATTTCGGTAATGTACATAGCATACATAGTACCTCTCTTTTTCACAACTGAAACACTGCAATATGCCCCACTTCAACGCTCTGCTTGCAAAACACTCAATTCTATAGCTACTTATAATTATTCCACATATGCCCGGCAAAGCATAAACAAATGCACAATCGCACTGTTGTAGACAATCCGGCCCATTATACGAACGACTTTCAAAAACAGATCTACGGGGGAGAATAGAGTTGATTTAAGGTCTGCGTGTGTGCGTACATTTTAGAGCGCAGTGTTCCAGCAACATTGCATCCCCCAGGCACAGCATCCCTGCCCTAGACCGTGCACGTACTCTCGTTTATTTGCCAAGCAAACGCTCGCACACAACGGAAACTGTCCAAAAATAGGGCGGGCGAAATCAATAAATCAACCCACAGCAACTCCACAACGGCTAGGGACATTTTGGCTCGATGGCGCTAACAATGAGAAAAATATTTTTATGGCGTGCAGCTCTGTTAGCGGGTTTACCACCTCGTGTACTATTCGTACCCACTGAGTGTCAAGAGTACGCGGATTAATTAAATGCAATGGTCACCACTTGTATCGGGGCTTTTTGCCCCAAATGGCTGCGGCTGCGAGCCCTAGAGACTGACAACATGTCGACTGCCAGGACCCTAATGCACACAAACAATCAGCCACCAATTTAGGATCCCATCAAGAGGGCATCTTCTCAAGAGGGTGATGATTCACATCAATCAATACCAGGTCGTGAGGGATGCAAGAAAATAAGACGAGTTGCTACAATGCCGGGAAGAAGACAAATTGTCCCTCCGAAGTGGGTGATGAATTGAGTTTTTGGTCGAAAAGTTTCTATCCGCCTTGAGGATCGGTAATGGGACTATGCAGGCCCACTTTTAGCAATGTACTCTTTGAACGCTCTTATACATATGTTTGTCTATACGAGAGATGGATGGCTTTTATGTCTCATTACATGTTTTAAGCCCAGAAAAGGCACTACCTGTGTGACACCTTAAACAGCTAATAAAATGTCCCTCAAGCAACCAGCGCAGACGTGAATGATCGCTATCACATCTTCCAAGACTATCAGCGTTGCCCATAATGGAGAAATTAATAGTAGTTGTTCTCAGGTAAATGACAGGTAGGAATTCGTACGATGCGAGGAATCTTCTGTTTTGTTTATTTTCAAAAGCTGTGGATAGTTAAGGCTTTTTTTACCATTCCCTGTAAACTTGATCTCCAAAGTAATAACTCTTATGAGTTTTCCAGTATTTAGCAAATATGTGCAGGAATTAAGTGATCGTAAATTGCCGGCATTCTTGCATGCTACAGTGACCACGAAAAGCAGAGAAAGCTTCTGCAGCAATTAAGTTTGTTCACAGTTGACCGTCATTGCCGGCATGAGTGCACTGCAGGAGAACCTACCTACGTCATCGTCATATTTAATTTGACTGTAATTTCCGCACTTTAAAAATTTGTACTGCATGCACTGCATGTAAGCTATAAGCTATTGTTCCGCACTGCTACCGACTTCAGTCCTTTTCCTTATGCCTTATCACAGCTGAGATTGGTTTGCATTTGCACACCACGAATGTTTACTCAGCTGCATTTTCCCAACGGAGTCAAAACACAACATTTCACTGTCTCGAAATATGGTAGAGCTTAACACATGTCCCTACGTTACACTCTGTTTCCTTAAAACAAACCATAAATCTTACTCCCAGTGAGATAAAGGTGGGGCCACAAGTTGCTCTGTCATACTCATAGCATCGCAAGAGATTTGTGAACAATCACAATAAATAAAAAGAAACAAATTTGCATTGGCCTTCATTTGGTCGGTTCTGAGATGTTATTTGGGCTATGTATGTATTTTCCATTAGCCAAACATGTTCGGTGTGCTACTTTCTGGAAACAGCTGCTCATTTGAAAATCTTCATAAGTCTTGTTTGTTTCTCACTCCATTTTGGTGCGGAAAACAAGAAAATGTAAACAGTTTGTTTGACTCAAACTGAATGCATAAAGTAATTTGGAAGGCCTGCGTAGTTGATGACTTCCATTTTGGAAAAGGATTGATGTTTTCTAAATTTATTTTCAGATGAAAAATGATATGCTAATGTGAAAAATTTTTACAAGTGAATTAGGATTGATATCCATCAGGGTTTTTTATTATTCAAACTTTTTAGGGATACTCTAAAAGCTGTTCTGTTTTTTCTGATTTTTACTTTTACTATTACAATGAGTATGAGTGGGTGAAAGATGATAAATTTCACGGAATAGAAAATTTCTTGCTGGCTCTGTACGGGTACCAAATTAAGAGGATTACCTACACCAGGGCTCTACGCAAGTTAGCACTTCGGATAAAAAACAAACAAAACGGATTAAAACGAAACAAGTGCAATTTAGAAGGTTAGTAATTGGTCGTCCATATAAGGTCAGGTAGTCCTATTGATTGGTCAGCGTTAGAACTTTTTACATATTTAGTTTTGAATTTTTCAAAATTGTCTGCTCGAAAAATTACAAATTAAATATAAAAAATTCTGTCGCTATAAAATTAATGACTGCCTTACCAATTATGATCATTTAGTGGCCTTTCAGATGGCAAGTTTTCAGTCATGCTTGACAATTAAATAAAAGTTTTTTTTTTACCAAAACAAATTCAAAATCAAATACAAAAAGTTCTATCGCTAACCATTAACAGGACTACCTGACCTTGTACATACCTTTTAGATTAGGCTTGTGTTGTTCAAATCCGTTCTAGATAAAATGCTAACTTCGTAAAGCCCTAGTCAATATGGATTCAGCATTTCGTCCATTCAAAATTTTCACACAACCAATCATATTTCCGCGGGACGCGAGTGCACTAGTTGTAAGCGTGCTAGAATGCCGATCTAAGTGACCCAGGTTCGAATCTCATTCGAACTCCACGCTTCCAGAGCACGCTTTTCCTAATAAGCGACAGATGGAAACCTCATCAATTAGGATAGCTGCTGCGGGTTAATTACCCAGTATAGCGAACAAACACGATTCAAGAAACGAAAGCAGAGCCTTTATTTTTATGTGAAGCTTGTTTCAATTTCTGCTTCACGCCGAGACAAATTTCAACGATCTTCTATTAAAACAAAATTATCTTTTAATTTAACTTTTCAAATTAGAAACTTGCGGACAATCTGGTTAATGGCTTTTAGTGATTCAAGGTTTTCTAAATCATCGCAGAAAATTGCAAATTGTGGAAACCTTGTCTAAGGATTATTTATTTTAAAAAAATTCCTTATTATAAATTTTGTATCTTCAGGAAGACTAATTTAGCAATATTTCCCTTTGTTCCAGGTGAGTCCAACAGATCGCAGAAGGTAATTGGCGTAATGCCTCAATGACCAATGCGCTGTCCCCCGCGACTAAAGTAATTGGACATCCAAGGAAACATAGTAATTGCCAGGAACTGGAATCGAATGTACGCCACGTCGATTTCTCGCTGGATCAAATCAATTTTTTTACCAGACCATGTTATTGACTGCTGGTGCTTCTGGTGCTCTTCAAATCACTTTCATTCGGCCAGCCTGCTCCACTGCTCCATAGACAGGCGAAGGCGACCGAGTGGACACCATGAAAAAACGGAAAATTACACTCGGCCACGATTAAGCCATTGACTTCGTGTTGGCTGCCTATTTGCAGTGACATTTGCATGACAAATTGTGATCATTAAAAGAAATTGAAAAGCTCATCGATAGGTATCAGCGGAATCCGTCACTCAAGCGGGGTGCCGCGTGGCTGCGAGCTCTGATGTATTTGTCCGGCGGGTCCGCTCCGCAGCCGACAAATCCGCGGTATAATGCTCCGATCCGATTTCTAGGCCCCCGCTGGCCCACCGCGAACCCATCATAACTTTTCCCACTCGCCATTTAACGTATTTTGAAAGCCACTTTTCATTCATCTTTAATTGTTATGAAAGGGTTTGCGCTGATAATTGCTGGAAACATGGTGGCCCGGCGCTTCCCGGAGTCGGCCAGAACCGCTGCTCTCGGGCTCGAGGGAGCTGTGGGAACTTTCTATTGCGAAGCGCGCTAAACTAGCTTAATTGATATTGACAAGAACAGCGCTCATTTGGTGGCACCATTCCCTCACGCAGAGGTGCCGGGATACCAAGTACAGCCGCACATATGTATGTCCGGCTGCAGAGCACCTCCAGCACGACACTATCGCGATCACTTGCTCTACCTGAAGATACTGACCGCCGCGGTCGTTTTCCTCCTCATCCGCCGCCAGATACCGTAGACAATAGTAATTAATCAAGGCATTGCACGCTAGCGGAGAGCCGATATGAAGTGACCGCTGATAAATGCCTCTGAATTAGATTCAATTTGCTGGCGTGACCGGTGCGCTTCCTGATTGCAGCGGTTTCTGTTTTGCATGAGGTGTGCTATTGCTATTGCTTATCAGGCAACGTCCACTTCCCTGGACTCACCAGCAAGCGCACTTTTCATCTCAAGTCTGCTCCTTGTAGTAATTCGCTGGTTAGGGCACAAATCTTAAACCGGGAATTAGTACTTCGGTTGCGGTTAGCCTGACCGAGCCTTCCATGAAAATTAATGGAGTGCTGCGCAGCACCTATGCGACGGCCATCATGTGCGAATAAACAATAAATTAAGGCGCAGGGGCAAGATCGCATGTGTCAAGCTGCTTTATCGCCTCTAATTCCAATAAAGTCAGTCACGCCAGGTGCAGCGGTGCGAGTGAACTTGACAATTACAAGTATTTCGTGGGGAATTATGAAGGACTGCGATTTATATAAATTGGATTTCCCAATGCGATCATCAAATTCCTTCTTGCTATGTAGCTATGATTGTTTGCATGATCGCATGATACAATAAAAGCCAGACCTTCTGCATGATGTTAGTTAAGAGCAGGACGGGTTGGTGTTTCATCACAATTCAATCGGAAATTGATCACAATTACTCCGAAATTAATGTAGTTAATACACTTTTATTTTATTAAATTGCCCATCTTGTTACCTTTCCAAAAAGATACAACATGTCCAGGTATAGAAAGGATATACAAATTAACTCAAATTAATCCTGTTTAACGTACTAAGTGTAGATTGTTCATAATTTAATAAAAAGCATTTTCGAGTAATTTCAGTTACATTTTTTTTAAAAAGCAGATTTTTTTAATATTCCACAAACAGTTTCCTACGTATAAATGTTGTATAACCTTTCTCTATCTGGATCTGTTGTACTTATCTTTTTGGAAAGGTAATAAAATGAGCAATTTAAAAATAAAAAATGTGTATTAATTACATGAATTTCGGAGAATATATGGGAAAAACGTGAATTTTAGGAAATTTCAGAACATTTTTTCACTTTCACAAGTGACTGTACCTGCAGTAGACCAGTGGTAGAGGTAGTTCAACATTGGTGGTATTTTTGAGATCGTATATACTCGTATATGCTTGGCGTGAATTTGATGATGTCGCTGCGTGGTGTGTTCTCGTGGTGTACTTTCACGCTTCTTGGGAGAAACATCCGGCGCTCTGCAAGAGCATTTACATTGACGATGTTTGTTTCATTCCACACTGCTCAAGCATTCGCTCTTACTCCAATTTTACTTTAAAGATAATATTATCCTTTAGTTACTCTACATCGAAAAGGAAATGCAAAAACTCCTGAGATAAGCGCAAGTATACGTTATCCTCAATATGCAGCCTACTGGACACTTTCCCAGTTTTTTTCCCCTTGTGCTCCACAACTTTCTCCCATGAGATATATGTAATCTCTTCCAGTTTGTAGACATAATTACATTTTGAACCCTGTCGCATTCCATAAAGTGAACAAAGTTTCATGCTGTTGACAGATTTAATGTGCAACTTTTTTCCTTTCCAACGTTTCTCGATAATGAATTCAAAACCGTGGCATAACCTCAACGCCGCAATATATTGTGCCGTTTCTCGCACTTAACAGAAATAATCGCTCCACTTATGCAGCGAATCGTTCTGCTAACACAATAAATTAACCAATGAGATAACTTTATCAAAGGGTCGCCGGCAGCGGTGTCTTTCATTGGCAATCAAATGTTCCAGATAAGCTCGATGGTTCAATTGAGACGAAGGGAAACTTTTGTAAGAGAAACCAAACCTTTTCAAAGTGGCAAGCAATGCGCTTTAGAAATCGAGGGTACGTGGCTCAAGGCGATTTGTAAAAAAAACGAATTCTGCGCTCATAAACTACAACCTGTTAACAAGATGCGCTTGGCTAAATCGATCGGCAAGAATTATCACTGCGGAGCGCTTCCACGTGGTTGTCGTCGGGTAAGATCACCTGCCTAATCATAGATCTATCAAAACGTCGCCTAGGCGCAGCTTTCATCCAGCCCGTAATCGCTCTTCTAGCCGGGCGCTGCAGCACTTTAGATGCTCAAATTGCTAGTTTAGGTTGAGGCCGACAAAAGCAACGCTGTAAATCTTCACCCCGTCACATCGGCGGCGAACCCTTCGGCCTTCACTGCGTCCGCGTACGAAATTCGCCTGGCGGCTGAATTCGAACCGCGCACGCATCCAGAGAGAAAATGAAAACAAAGCCAGTAATGGGCGCAACAATGAAACGAAACTGAAAAAGCACTAGTCGCCGCCGGGAAAATAGCGAAATGAAAAACGGGAGCAGATCAATAAAAAGTCGCGT
Source organism: Neoitamus cyanurus (assembly GCA_947538895.1). NCBI lineage: Eukaryota > Metazoa > Arthropoda > Insecta > Diptera > Asilidae > Neoitamus > Neoitamus cyanurus. Next base: position 41,862,223 of record OX384540.1, on the reverse strand, counting down.
CAGGTATGTAATCTCACCTGCTCGATACCTGGTTTTTCTGGTGTAATCGGCTCGATATCGATTGTTTGGCCGTACTTCACGCTGGCATTCTAGACGGGAGGCGAGCTTCTTTCCCCCGGACGGAGAGTGTTTTTGGTGGCTTTTACTGGAAACACTTTTTATTCCCGCTGGGCGGCCTCGATGATCGCGAAAGTGCGTACGCTTAATCACATTCAGGCGGACGGTAACTTATCGCCAATTAAAATTTAATGTCCAACTTATACAGGTACGCATGCTTCGGTTTGTATACTAATTAAACAGAACCGCGAGTGGTTTTTGTTTAACCGCGTGACTGCTATAATTCTTCCTTGAAAAGATTAAAACGCAAAATACGCGTTATATAATGCGACCGAAGACGAAGTACAGACAGGATGAGAAAGTCGGTTGGATAACCGTCAGGTGTGATACTTTCAATAACTCAAAGTTTTTTTACTAATGACATTTGGTGCCAAGTCATAGCTTCAAAGGCAATTCCGCCAATGCTTTTTCTTCATACTTTTTGCGAATTTGTTCCCTGGATGATGATTTTGCCGTTTTTTATTCAGCCCATGAAATAATTTCACTGTGAACTGTGGTGCTACATTTTGTATTTTTTTGTAATAGCATTGAGGAAAAATATTAGAATTTCTTAAATAAAATTGAAACAATGATTTTCAGTTTAGTTAGAAGATCATATTGGAACTTGATAAAAAAAAGATAGGAATAATATTTATGTTCTGTTCATAATTTTGAAAAATCCCATTTAAAGAGTATTCTGTGATATAATTAAAAAAAATAAAGGTAACTTTTGATCCAAAATCTGTTTTATTTGAAAGATTAATTCATGTTATTAATATTTAAACATGACCAAGTTTATGACTATTCTTGACAAAGCTCATTCTGTCAGTCCAAATGTGACTCAAACATTTTTGAAACTATGTTGACTTCCACGTCATTAATATTTGCTGATGTATCTTTAAATTCTTTACGGAACCCCGTAGGAAAAGTCGATGGGTGTCAGATCAGATGACCTTGGATTTACAGAGTAATTTCTAGAATTGGCATTATCACCAAATAGTGATTTCAATAAATTGATGAGTTGAGTCGCTGTGTGGCACGTAGCGCCATCCTGTTTAAACCACGTCTCGCAGAATCAGTGTCATTTATATTTAGAAATAATATGTATAACGATATCTATCCACAGGCTTAAAGAAATAGTTCCTCGTGGATTAAAATATAATTTATTAAAGGTGTTGACGTCTTGGCGACTTTGTATAAACTTTGCATTCACAAATGCGACTCGCAGCTGGCCCGCGACTCGTACGGAACATTTAAACCACAGCGAGTGTGTGAGTTTCCATGCTCGGTGAACCTTCAATTTTAGTTTAACAAGCGATCATGGAGGATTTATGTATGTATTTACATGAAAATAAAATTTAACAAATTTCAAGTAATTGAAGTATGCTGTCGGTGCTCCATTCCATTATTGCGTACGTAAATTAGTTACAGCGCACTTGCATACGTCACAAGGAGGCTCGAACTCGCACACAATTTCGCTCCAAAGGCGAGCCCCACTCGCAAACGACTTGCCGATGCGAGATGAAGCGAGCGTGGTATAAACCAGTCACCCCAAACCACATGTACAAATTTTTATGAAAATATAAAGACATTTATTTTTAAGTTCGTCATAGTGCAAAAGCCCTCTGGAATTTGTATGTTAAAAGTGAGCACTACGCTTTAAATTAGCGACCTCAAAACCCCTCATGGGCTAAATTTTGTGGAAATCTAAAAAACTAGTACTTTATCCGCCATATTGGAACCGCCACCTTGTAAGAACAAAATAATAAAAACAAACCTAAGACCTGCCTTGGCACATTGCCTAAACAATGATGAAACCCGCATGGGAATCAGTTCAGGGGTTTCGGAGTTGATCACAAACAAATTTCTCATTTACTATGTATGATCAACATTTTTGACATTGATCTCATTATGCTCTGTATTGGAAAATTGGGTTGCTACGTCCATACATTTTTTCGATCCCCATTAACTTACCTGCAAAAAGTTTGGGTTTTATTGCACATAAGACTGTTCCCATTTCGTACACTTTATATGGACAGGAATTCTGAAATTGTAAATGAAATGCCGGAGAATACTCAAAACAGCTGCAATGCGGTAGGTCCCCTAAATACCTGCAGCTAATCGAGATAAGCACTCAGGACGCATAACCACCGGTAGACCACCGATTCTCATCGTTATTATTGACTGCTTTTACTTAAATCGAATTACTTAAAGCGATTTATTTATGTGGCGAACATTAATTTTATTGCCTGAGCATTCCGTGAATCGTAGAGCAAAGGGGCATTAAGCGCGATTTTCTCCTTTGCTCGAAATTAACGCGATCCCGCTGCCAATTACCACTTCGCAAACAGTCGCAGTTTGGACTTTAATTTTATTTAATGGGCCCACTGTACGTGATAAATGTGGCATGCAAATTATGCACATTAGGGTAAAATATGGGAGCAGAGGCAGGACCCGTACGGGTACACGGATCGCCACACATACTCTGCACTAATCACAACCCAGCTCCCAGCTGCACTTGGGAAAATAAATGAAGTAAGACCGCCCCTGAATGGCCGCAGCGTATTTCTGCCGCTGTTGTGCCGCAGATTTATGCTCCATTAGTCCGGATCACTTTTACTCTAAATTTTTTGGCTCGGGGTTAATCTGCGCGCGCTCATTGCCGGCATTTGTTCGATCGGCGGCAGTCGTGTCCGTGTCCCGTGCATATCATACCCGTCCCAAGTTCGCGGTGGAGCTAAGCTTTATCACGAGTCGCGGGGTCTCGCGGCCTGTCGAACATACCTGGGTCTGGCCGAGCTATTTATTATCTGCTCGACGAGGGCATCATGCGCCGGAGTCCGCGTATGGTTTCCTTCCACGCACAGGAAGATTAATTGATAAGGAAACCAGTGAGAGCAGCGCTTTTCTCTAAACGGCGTGATAAGGAACTGCTTGTGAGAAAACGAAATTTCTCTGGTGGATACGTGCCCACGTATGGCTAAGGTGCCCCAATCGGCCAAGACAACCTGGGCTAATTATGCCTGGCCTTGCGAAAAACGAGTTGATCCAATCCCGGGAATTGTTCGTTGGTGGAGCGCTTCACTTTCATAGTTTCTCACGCGTGGTCCGCGGTGGTGTGGGCAGCGCGACCAGCGTCTGCCGAGGTGCGAAATGCACACAAGGCCGCTTTTTGTTATAGTAACGATCGGTGCTGGCAATTAAACTGCAATTGCACCTCTGAACTTTGCTGGCCGCTATCAATGATGCGGTTGCACAATTTGGCCGCACTGGCAGCCGCCATCGGCACACCGCGCGCCGGGCGAAGGTGGCAAAGAACGCTTGCTTTTCGCAAACCAATAATTTTACATCTTAAGCATATTTGGCCTATCCACTTAGAGTGAACGTGCGCTTTGCATGCGGATGAATAATTTCAAGATAATCCAATTTGGGTCGCTCGCCATTTGAAGTTGATTAGGTAATTTGTTATTGTTTCTTGAGTGGCCGGTAATATAGGCGGTGATTGGCCGCAAGAGCCGCGACATAGGGAAGACGTAGTAATCGCTTTTCGGATCACTAGGGCATGCTAATTCTAATTAAGGGCACACGCCGCCAGCGGGGTGGAACGAAAAACTCACTCATTCACTGGGCTCAAGCATGCTCAACCGTTTTGTTGACCACAGTCTTACACGCCTTTTACTAACATACAATTGTGTTAGTTGCAGCCGGTACAAAATCTTCTGCTTTTCAGCTTTCGCCTCCATATTTTCCACCATAGGCGCATTTTATTAAAACCATGACCACTTTTTCCCGGCGGACGATCCATAAATTACTTAGCTTACAAATGATTGAGAATTTGCCAAGCTCTGTGATGGATTGGTTAGCATAAAAAGCATTTTTAATGAAGGAGGATCTTGGGACACAGCTTTCTTAAAAGCAATGAAATATTTCCTCGCAGACGAACGCGACTGCAATTTTGCATTAATGGATTTCCTGGCAGAAATTTCACTTAAAATCTGATAGACAATGTACGGAAAAACACATGGGCGTGATTTGGTTACTTCTATTGAAATCACAGTCTGGCGGGGGATAATGGGCCATCCTCGGAGCTGGATGAATGCAAGAATCCTGGAGCCATTGTTTTTGAAAATATAGTAAGTAGAACCCAAGTCTGCTGGATATGAAGGATGCATCCCATATTTTACCCTGATTGTCGTGCAAGCAATTATCTAGTGAGACTTAATAACAATTGAGAGCTCGTGGAAGCTACACCATTTCGATAAGAAGCGATTTAAAGCTATGCAGTCGTCCCTTAATTTTATCTGAATAAATTTCGCATTTGGATGGAGATCTAGTTCTGCTGAAAATGCAAAATTGTTTGTTTAATCCGGTTTGTGGAAGCTCTGCGAATTTCTGCATTCATCAATTTAGTGAGCTTATGGGTTTGCTTGCAATTGTGGGTATGAGATTTTTGGCAATTTTGTATGAAGTATGTATGTAGGTATAGGCTCTGACCCAGAGATGAAATCAGTTTGGTTAACAAATCGGCTGTCGACCGTAATTGAAGAAAGTGAAAAGCCCACAACTACTTACAAGATGTCGTTGTTATATTTTCATAAGACTAAAACGATTCAGAAAACTTACAGTTTGAATTCTGGTTTTTAAATGCACACTGTATTAATTAATATAAAAAAATAACAGGAAGTTGTTCATAACAAAAATAACATAAACTTGTAATAATTGTCTTCCATGAGGGACAATAAAGAGTCTAAAGATGTCAAATCACACGATCTTTGTGGCCAATTAATGCCCTGTTGCGTGCAATTTTTCGTCCAGGGTGCAACAGAGTGATTTTTTCGCCATTTGCGTGGCACGTTGACGTCTTGTTGGAGAAATTTTTCTTGGAGTACCTACCATATTAAAAGTAATAATCATACCTCTCCCTGTATATCAGCTCGTTCCTCATCGTTGTTGAAAAAGTAGGGTCCAATGAAGCCACCAACCCAGAATGCGCATCAAACAGTAACTTTTTCCAAGTGCAATGAAAAATCAAAATCTCTTAAGGATTACTTTCACCTCATATATTTAATTTTTATTGATTTTGCTATTCATCCAAAAATGAGTCTCATCGATGAAGATGATTTAGTGTCCGAAATTCGGGTTAACTTTGAGATATTCGAAACTCCAGTCAGTGAACGTAAGGCTCAACGAATGATCATTTGGCTTGAAATCCTGTGTCAACTGGATCTTATATGTGTGTATAATTTAATAAGTTGAGGTAGGTGAAAGCCCAAGTTCTTGCACACGACGGGGAATCGAAAAGGTTGGGCTAACACGCACACGCGGATAGCGGCAATATTCTCAATAATCAGGACATAACAATGAGGTTTAAGCCATTTTCACCGGAAAAGATTTCAGTTTTGACTTTTCAATTTATTTATTTATTTTTTTGTGAGCAAATCTCTGGTTTACATAAGATGGCTTTTACCACACGAGTTAGAGAAAAGGGATTTTAGCAGCGGGACTGATAATTGGTAGACATTGATAGCAGTTTGATTTCAACTTCAAATTAAACGAGGCGTTTCTCTTTAAGGAACAGCTCCGGAATAAGTATCCCACTACTTAAGGTAGTTCAAACAATTTTAACTTTCCTTGCAGCTTACTCGAAAAGGCTTTTCATATTTACACTCAATTTCCAATGCTTCCTTTCCTGCATAGTTGCAGAGCGAATTGATTTATCCCGAGGGCACGTGTCTATCTAAAAGGATTTCATTTCCTCATTATAACTTTTCCACTTTGAGGCACTTGTCGGTCGGTAACCTTGCGCCAAAGTGAGTGCACGTAAAGACTTCCCCATCCTTCCGTTCCCCACACTTTCTTCCCCCAAAACGTAGTCGGAAATGCATGCGACAGCCGTCATAAAGGATTTCCCAGAAATTTATTAGACAGCTGCCGCCGCATTGACTTTCCTTCGCCGGGGTCTTTCTTAATCCGAAATGATGAATGACTGCTAATATTCCATCTTCCGAAGTAGGTCTGGAGCACTTACCGTGCCATTTGATACCTTCCTACGGCCACGAGTTTTTCCAGCAGTTCATTTCCGCGTTTGGGACCCCTTTATCGATGCCATAGCGTTACAGCCGACCGCAGCATCACGCTGCAGCCAACCTTGGCTTATGCATTGTTTCTTATTGTTTCCACGTATGTCTTTATGACCCAAAGGCAGTTCACTGCATAAAGATGCACAGCGATTTTCTCGAGCACAGGAAATTGTTTTCAGCGGCCTGGAAGTGCATATGCCCTCACCGCGGTGCAGTTGTTATTCAAATTCCGTCCGCATTTGAAATTTCTCCGTCAAGTGTGACCGATCGGGAAACAGCAAACGAAAGATGGCATATTTCTAGCAGCAAAAGATCGCCAGCGACTGCCTCGCCTCCCACTAATAAGGAAACGCGATTTCGCATTAATCAGATTCTGTCAGGACTTGCTGAGTGCTGTCGCTTTGTTATTCACGCAGGCTGGGAAGTTTTTTAACATCTCCCGACATGAAGGCAAACAACTGTTGCCATGATATCTACAAGCAGCAGACGTAGCAGAAAACTTGACGCGAATGCAGAAAGTTCGCAACGAGACCATTTGCCCGACACATCGCCGTCTACGTTTGCTTTTGTCTAAATTATTCCCTCCTTGTGGGGAGCACGGGAATAGTGCATTTATTGCCACAGCTAAATGCAAATAAATTCAAAAGGAGGTGACGAAAAGGCTTTTATGGCACCGTTACCGCAGAATAAATCACTGAAAATTCTACTGCGAGGAGGCGCCAAGCGCTGAGATTCTCATTTTTGAATGTAACTTAAGAAATCATATAAATGCCATTTCCTCGTTGTACAGCATTTGATAGTCCGCCGAATTCAATTTGACATTTTGAGTTCATTTTTATCACTTCAAATTAATATGGTATACAGAAAATGGGTCAATCTGTTTTCGAGGTACATACGAGCACATTTGTATACGTAGGTATGTGTAGGTATAGTGTAGCTTAACTTCCGAACTGGAAGAAGAAGAAATATTAAACTTATATTGCGAAAGGATATATTTCATGGCACATGATCAACGTTATAGATGGCATCTCGTAGAATCATTGAAAAACAAAATTCTTTTAAAAATTTTGATTCAATTAATTATTAGCATTTGTTTTAAAAAATTGTTTGAAACCCATATTCCGATCGAATGATGTCGAGCCGATGGTACCCAGCCACAACATGGTCGCTTTGAAACAAACATCCGAAAAGATACCAGGTCTAGCTTTGTGAAAAAAACAATAGAAAAGACAAATTAGAATGCAATAAGTTACTCTAATGTCTTTGTCGTATTTAAAAAAATATCCCGTTTGAACTAAAACTGGAAAATCAAGTCAACCCGTATGTAGGTATGTGTTGTTTTTTTCTAAGTATGTTTCCGCATAACTTCGGAATTCGTAAACCAATTTTTTTCGCAGTATAGAGTAATGTAGTGTAATACGTCTTGAAAACCTACGATAGCAGGGGCACCATAATAATACATTTTTTGTTTAGCCTGAGACTTTTGGATTGTTAGTCTAGACTAGACTACTCGCGTCCGTCGCAAAGTTAGCATATCTACCGATTAGCACAAATATTAAAACATCAGAAACAAATGGTTATTACTTGTTCTTCTTACCTTCAAAACGTTTCATGGAACTTCAAAACTTTCAGGGCTGCCAACATTTTTATGAAACTCGGATTTCACTACTAGATTGATCTCTGCTGGTATATTTTTTTGCTATTTATCGGGATTATTACCATAGTCTATAAATCATGTTGTTATTGTTGCATTTCCACGTTAAATACATGATCCAGACCCAGAGGCGGATAAAAACAACACACTGTGGACACCGTGCGTATAAATGTTTTGAACGAACTTTGCTCTAGGATCCATAACTCTAAAAGTATCTAATTTATTTCTTACATAATCTTTATAATGTATGCCTGTACTACTTACATATTTCTTTTGCTATTTCTGTTAAATTGAAGCCATAGCTGATATTTCTTGTTGAGCTTAAAAATATTGCTATTCACATCTAAGCTACGACTACATAACTATGGAACGGTGAAAGCGATCTGTAATTGTCGCCGTCTGTGAACTACTAAACTACTTGGTAAGCGCACCTTTAACGTCTCAGGCATCTCAAAAGTGGCAAATTTCCGTCTTTCGTGTCACGGAGAAGAGCTGCACACGGATTATTTCAAAATAAGAAAATCAAAGCCTTCCGGGGAATATCAGCGGCCGTGCGATAACCAATTGCAGAGCTGAAAAGAACGACCGCCGAAGACCCATTCAAACCCTGAATAGATCGATTGACCCCGTGGCCTGCACGGTGTTGCCCATTTAGAAGAGCGCCCGATACCTCGCTCGATGATGGTAGTGACGTGTGAGAATCCAAACCATAACTCGAGGGCGATACGTGAGTCAGCTATAAATGCGGAGGCCCTCGGGAGGTCCAAGTCGTGTTCTGTGTGTATAATTCAGACAAAGGACGCGGATAGTGTGCCCGGGCGGCACACATGCATCCGCGGGTTACCACTTAGATTGACCCGCAATAATTTAATTCTGCCAGTCCCTTACACGGCCCCATAAAAAACCTTGTTGCTCAGATCTGCCGAGATAATGACTTGTGCTATTTGTTTAATTTGCAGAACTTCCTGGCAGCCAATGCGCAGTGTTGGTGGAACGCTCCTCTTACAGCTGCTACACGTGCTCTACGATATGCTGGACATGTCGCACCTGGAATGCTACTGGTAACAGCTGAACCGTGTGCCCTCGAAGTACTTCGCGGGGCATATGCAAGAAGTGTGTTGAAACCTCCGGCGACTTATGTCATCAGTTCGGTCGGTAAGTACTCTTGAACAATACAAGTTAGCAGGCGCAACCGCGGTTCTCATGCCGCCGTATGTCTTTCGTCATTCCGTGATTTTCGCGGAGGCGACATGGGCTTCTGATCCGATTCCCATATATGATCCAGCTGAGTGCTGGCCATTGTCCTCCACCACCGCAGTGCACCTATCTGTCCTGTTTTCCCGCCCGGATGGGGTTCCCAGGCGCCTTAATAAAGTTTTATGCACAAATTGCCGAACACTTTCTTACCATTGCTATAAATTCTCGAATTAAAGCGCCCCGAGCTATTTCTCCAGCGGTCTTTCACACGGCCAAGCGGAGGTACTCGAATAATTCAGAATCCAAACATGCTTCGGATAAGTAATGGATCTGCTTCCCGGGCTCAGATTAGATGCTCAGTCTTCGGAGCGGACTATGACTTGAGGTGATTCACTGTCATTTTCCCAAGCTTTCGTCGAAAGTAAGCAAGCTAATTAGAATCACGCAACTATTCAAAGCAAATTGTTATGGGGCTTTAATAGCCACCATTGTCTTGAACTTGGGTTGATTTACATCTCCGTGTTTTACTTTTACAACAAGGCCAAAGTGAAGTTGTAAATATTTTGTGGAAATAAATTAATAGGTCCGTACTTGTGATTTGTAGGACATTACGTGATCGTTGTTACTTGCTACGAATATTTTGTCCCGGAATTTATTACTGCGATATTATCTGCATTTAGGAGGTGCAAAAACAGAAAGACAGAAAGACAGTTGGCATGCACTACAGTGACCGGAACTCCAATGTAATAGTCTTAACTAAAAGTGTTGGCGCTTGTCGATTAGTCGGAATAACGCATTCAAAATATAAAGGGTGTTCCAAAAGCCAATGCCAACCCTGCGGGGCTATGATGAGTCAGCTCATGATCAACCAGAAAAACTAAATTTAACCTTATTAATTATTTGGCCAGATTATTTTCGAGTTATTATGACTTTTTGAAGCGACAAAAATTTAATACGAACTTCAAATTTAAATTTTATTTTGTGAGAATTTAAAAAAAAGTGCTAGTCCTTCAGCCGCACAAGTTAACATTGCTTTTAGGAACACCCGTTATATTTGTATAATTAAGTAAAGTATTATTCTAAAGGAAGTGCTTATTCGCCAGATCAGTGCGTCCGTGTGAGGTTCCTGCGCGTCCGTGACACACGGAATGCCATGGAATGGCACGGAGGAGGTGTCAATAAACAATTGTTATTCATTTAACGAATAAACCTTTAAATTTTGGTTTTTATTTATAGGAAGTTAAAGTGCAAACAAAAACTGACATATACATACACATACAAACGCTCGCGCCTATTCTCACAGCGTGAACGTACGATCTGTGTTACAAATGTTAAAGCATAACCGGTTTTCAGTTTATTTTGTGTGAAATTGAGTAAGAAGATAGCGTTTTTGATGTTCGTAATGTTTTCTTGACATTTTTAAAATTGAAATTAGTGAATCTACAAACTATACTTCGAATCATGCCGAAAAAGCGAAAGCCAAAATGGATTTGTTTCCTACAATTTTTTTTTGTGATGCGGAGTTTTCATAACAAACGTTCATTCACATTTCATAATCTGTTATGTCACTTTGACAATATTGTTATCTGTCATATCAATTTGACAGTTAATGTACGAGAAAATAAGACCCACGACTACGCCTCACGAACGTTTGTAAACTTTCCATATGCTAGGCTATTTACGGACACATCGGAGAACTAGGCAGCCAAACTAATATAGTGTTTAACGATTTCATCGGTGCGTTTGCGACGATTTACAAAGTAAAACGAATACTCTAATTATTGTTACGATTTTTGTCACCACTGCTGACGAGAAAAGGAAGAGGAAATGTGTACAAGCACTAATTGGTCGTCGTACCAATCTACATATAATCTGAGTTTCGGTAAATTTGTTGAACCACGAAATTTGAATTAAAGTTGTTCTTCCTGGCAATTAATATACGACTGATGAAATTCGAGCGAGCGAACCATTACTTTTGCAGTTTTCACGGTTTTTTTTAATTTAATCAAACTAATTATACGGTAACGAAATAAATTGGAACTGCATTCAGGAATAATATTAGTTTCAAAGACCTTCAACATAACCTGATTCTGGAGTCGAACTCAACGATTATAGAAGCAGTCTTCCTCTTACAGTCGATGCGAGTAGCTTAGTGGGAAGCGTGCTAGGTTGCGGATCCTATGTAAGTCCTATGTTCGAATCCCACTCCGCTCCAACGCTCCCACTTCCAGAGTTGGCTTTTCCTGCGGGCTACTCACATAGCATAGCGAACATAAAGGAATAAAGAAACGAAAGCAGAGCCTCGAAGTGGAGAGGCTTTGTCGAAACCCTATGCCCCTAACGGAAGTGAATGTCTCTTGTAGTAGCAGGGTTTTGATATACCCGGTTGCAGTGCCCACCTATACGTTCGCCCCATTAATTAATAGTAATAATAATAACGGGGGTGAAGTGGGAAATATATATTCTCTTGCATGCAGATTTTTGATAGTGTTTCTATATATGTATATTGTATGTACATATTTTATAAATATTTCCACCACTGCATGCAAGTCGTACGCATAACCCACTTCTTTGGTCGGGGGGTTCAAAATAGAAGACTGCGGTTTCTTTTCATTATTTACTGTAAAACAAATGGCTGAGATATTGATCAAAATGCTATAGACATCGCCTTGCAAACAGTTTTAAAATCTCAAAGAAATATCTCCGAAGCGAGTTTCTGTAGTTCGACGTTTCATGCTTTTGTCAAATATTGCATGCAAACTGAGGTGCAGAAAATCGGCCGGAGGGTACAACTAAAAACATTTCTCATAAGAAAGAGATGTTCATGCTGGTACATGTCTTATCTTGCACTAATGTCTCACAGTTACCCAATTTGGATTTGCTCATAATAAGTCACGCAATTCTCTTGGTACTTTGCATTCCTGCACGACGCGACCATAATAGAATATTTTCCGCATGGTGTCACAAACTTTCCGCCTGGGGAAGTCGCCTGTTCACACCTCGCTTTTATTGCGAATACTTTAACCTGAATGCGATTTCTAATGAATGTTTATGTTTTAAATGAAACGGCATATATCTATATTTTTGCGTTACGTCTGACTTTGCTCAAGACATAAGGACTGTAATGAGGCGGACAATAGGTTAGTCCCAGGGAAATTAAATTCAAGGCGAGTGTTGTATGCCCTTAAACAGGAAGAAAAGCCATCGAGCCCGGGTTTGTTGAAAGCGAAAAAAACCTTCATAAAATCACAGTTAAGGCGCAAGTCTCGACTTTGCGGTTGGGGGTCTTGTTTACCTTCCCTAAAAGGCTCCCGCCATTTGTGTCACTCACATCTTGATTTATGCTGGATTTTTGCCGTCCATAATGTGAACTATTTCCTGCTTATTTGCGGCAGAAGTTGAGTAATAAAGGCCGCGACCGCAAATCGTTTTCCTTGTAACTCCAGCGAGCAATCGAGAGTAGACCCGTTTTGAATGAAGATGAAGAAGCCTCCACGCTCACTTTCATTTCGGCCATTACTGCCGCTCTAAATTGCCCCGAAAGGTTGAGCCATCGCGGAATTCCTCGAGTGGGAGCCGCTTAAATGCTTCGCAGATCATCTGATTAAATTATTCAGCCGCGGAATAACAAAGCCACCAGGGCTTGTAAATTATGATTTTTTCGCGGCAAAATTCGTGAACTATGTACGTACCGCTGTCATGTGATGGGAAGAACCATTTCGGGGCTCGTTGGCACGACCAGCCGCCTTGCCGGCGCGGCGCATCTAGCCGCTGCCTGTCGGCGCGGACTACGTCTGGGTTGTTGCGATTTTAATTTGTTTTGATCGTACGACGACGTGATGAACTTCTTTTAAAAAAATGTCAAATGTAATCCCTGAAAACGAGAAATACAGGGTTCGCAAGCGCTCTGCAGTCTGCACAGAAGTTAACGACGCGATTAATCATACCGCGGCGGGGACGGGGGGCTTCGTGGGCCAGAGGTCGAAAAGATTGATATTTTCCCGTTCGGCATGCAGCAAATGACATGATAAAAGTAGTTGATGGCAAACGCTGGGTCGTTGCATCTTTTGGAAACAGACCTACCCACTTGCTTCATGATGGTAATTCCTAGTGGCTTGTTGAACGAGCTTGAACTGGTCTTAAAAGGCTTCTCTAATTCAAAGCGGTGAAAATTATGCAATATGTCAACCCTGGGAGTTTACTTAATTAATGAGGTAGTTCACTTTATTTCGTTATTATGATTAGAAGGTTAATTAGCTGAAATTATCCTGTTCCTTGGGAATGTTCCCAGGATGACTTAACGTAAGTCAGAAATGATTAAAAACCTTCAATTACTTCAATTGTTTCGGACTATGGAGAGTGACCCACCAGAAGTTAGACCGGGGAGGGAATTTACTTACGGCGATGGGCTTGTTTTAATTGAGGTTTTTATCTAGTAGGTACGTATTTCTGACGTCAACAGTGACGAGTATCCTGTTAGTGCAATAATAAAATCCAATTCAAGTGAAATTGCACTAAATTAGCGAACTTCTCCTCGAGAACCCATAAATGGGTACGCGCACTTTTGCTGGTTATGGCTGTTCTGGCATCTTTTGCCAGTTCGTCAAGAAAAACGCACTCCCAGGTAGATGCACACTGAAGGCAACTCATAAAATAGGCCTGACAGATTTACACACATATATGTATTAATCACCTAGCTGCGCAGTCGTCCACGAAGTACGCACGCAATGTCCGCCGTAATGAAATTTTAATAACGCTTGGAATTAAGTCTAATGCCGTCATGTCAGTCGTAATGGTAGCATTGATCAGCGCTCATTTCTCCGTCTTGTCTACAGTTCGGACCTCTTGTTTGCACACCCACTCCTCTCTCCCTAGTCGAAATGTCGCTTCGATTTGGTGCGGGTACCCCGCGATAATCACCAACGAGTGCAATATTTACACGACTGTTTCGCTGTTTTGCATTTGCTCAATATCGGTAAAGGTGGACAAAAAATGTATGCAAATATTGCGCTAATTGCTTCCGTCGTTTCACTTTTTAGGAGCGTTTTTCCAGCCATTTACGGTGGTCGTGCTGACGTTCGACAGAAAATGCTTCTTTAGATCGCTGTAAAGTGCGCCCGATGTATGTACGTCTCAGGTATTATGATCGTGAACCTTAACCGTTTTCTTAAAGATGTTTTCGAAGTTAACCGCCTGTTGACAGCGAACTGGTTGAGTACGGCGGTTTAATGTTCCCAGGAATTACTGGAATTTATGGCAGAGCAATTATTATTCCGATGTTTTCAGATTTTTTTTAGGACCTGGTCAGTTTTGATCCATAAATAAGAATTCTTAAAAATTGATGTAACGGTTATTTTTCTCTCCACGATGAAAAGGGGTTAACAAGATAATTGCTTGGCACATCTTCATCGAGACGAGTTTTAGATGAGAGAGGGATGCATACATACAGAGATATGTGATTTGTTTCTAAACCTGTAAGTGTTGAATATTTCTGAACGAAAACATTTCTTCGCCATTAGTAAGCTACGGAGGTGTGGTAAAAAAAGCGATCACTACTGATCACAATAGTTATAAAACATTTTGAATGATAACTAAAATATTAGTGGTTGGTGGACGCCACTCGGAGGGATTTGTTTAGCTTAAATTATACTGCAGCGCGTATTAGCAGCATTGTGTTTGTTTGCTTTTGTGATACATGGCAAACCGATTATTGAGAAATTATCTTGCAAGAAAATTGACATGCAGATTGTAGATACATACATATTTCCAAAGGGAATGCTCCACTAGCACTAACGTTAAGATGAATAATCGATTAGGGGTGGTTCTTCTTCTCCTTCTCACTTGCTATAAGTATAGCTACTGTATAACTCGAATAAGGAGCATCTACAAGGCCCATATCTGGATACATGTATGGCACTTGCATATATATGTTCTGGTATGCCTGTGATATTTGAAGAATATTGTAGATCATCTGGTAAGCGGTTTTTGCAGATCACTCAAGGCTGATCCCAGTTACAAGCTCATTACTGTTCTTCAGGTGTGTCATAGATTTTCTTATTAAATTGAATGAATTGAGTTTTAAAGCGAAATTATGCGGAAGATATTGATAGTGAAGGTCATCGTAATAATTTTGATTCGAAAGCGTCGCTCAACAAATATTGCGGCCTTAGGCAGGCTAATATTGGTTATGATGACAGATGCTCAGTAGGCGTTCAATTATAAAATAATTTTACAGTTGGGGCAATTTATTATGATTGTCATTTTTAATTGGTACCTACGGCATAAATGCATGAATGTAAACTTATTTTTATTCTGGAATAATTAATTTAGTGAACACGAAACTGGTGTGTCTACTGTTTTTATAAAGGAAAAATATAAGATTCCACAGTTGGTATTTTAAAGAGTAAATTGATTTTGTACATCTTTAGTAGTCGCTAGAAACATTTAAAAAGATTATCAAGCTTTAGTACGATCGTACCTATAGAGTTAAAATCATTGCAGAATTTTTGTGGCGTGTAATAACAATAAATTTAGTAGCGTTGTTGCAAAATGCATCTTCATAACAACGATAATGCATATTTAGCACAAGGACGATAACGAGAAAGATTTTATTGTTATGTTTGCAAATTTCTTTAGTTTAGACAATAAAAATGTAAAAACGATCCGATAGTCAGACTATGTAAAAGAAGATGAAATCGTAAGTTTTCTTTTCTTCTACAGCGAGTGGAGTATGATATCAAAAGGCGTTAGTTGAGTGTAATTGTAAAATAATTTTTTTTAGGATCCGTACCAAATGGAACTCTCTTGGTTAATCTTTGCTGTCCTTCCATGCAGACTATTTTAATATTCTACAAAAGTTCTTCTATGTATAAATTAGCATATCCTTTTTCTACCTTTACCTCTTGTACAGTTTGGAAAGGTAATAAAATTGACAATTTAACAAAAATAAAAAATAGGTGTATTGATTACACGAATTTCGGAGATATTTGTGCAAAAACGTGAGTTTTAAGAATTTCAAAACATTTTTTAACTTTCGCAAGTGACTGTACCTGCAGTGGTTGACGTAGATCAACATTGGTGGCATTGAAAGAAGAATAAGATAGTAGTTGTTTGGCATGAGTTTGATGTCGCTATGATAATAATAATGTGCATACCGCATTTGTGAATCACCCTGTAACTTGCATACATGCAACAAGAGGTTGATGCCATACAATTTTTTGTTTATCTATGTGGTAGATGTTATGTGAAAGACACTGTATACAAGCTCTAATAATTTTGGCAGGATTATTTTAGAAAAGTGCAGTCATGTATTATCATGCAGAAGTATTGATTCACACATAAGAACAAGGTGGGGAAATAACGCTGCTTGTACATGCTGTAAGACTGTGCTAAAATCTTTTCACTAGCCTGCAAGAACAAATAACGGATAACACCTTTGCTCACTATGCCCTTCCTAGATCAAAGCTGTGTTTAAGAAGAAAATGCGAAGTTTGCAAAATTGTTTAAATACATTTGTTGGGTTTGTGCAAGTCTAGTGAAATTACCTGATTTAATACAAGTTCGAAACTCATAATAGTTGTGTAGTAAACTGTTAAAATTATAAAGAAGGATCAAATTGCCTCATAAAATTATACATATAGCCATTCAAATATTTTCTCATTTCACATAACCGATTTATCTTTATGAATATCAAAATCAATGTCCAAATTTAGAGACACATAAAAAAACTAATCCAACTAAATAAATGTACAAATTATGTAAAACTATTTGGGAAGCCAGCATCATATTGATCGCGGCTCTTAAAAGCCTTTTTTTTTGTGTTTGGCGATTTTTGTAGGTACTTTACATAACTTTAGCCTCCAGACTTAAAACTTACCAAAAACCGATATCAAAGGTTACAAAAGCTAGTCCACATAAAAATTTATTTATATCTTCAAATTTTAATAACGGTATTTCCTGACCTACTAGATCAAGTAATAATGCAAGGCCGTTCCCAAGAGAAGCTAAACACGACGCTAGCACTATTGCGGTTTTCTTACAAACACCTAACATGACATGCTCCATACAAATAATGTACTACATGTAGCTTACCCAATGTGCACTACCAATCCCATCTGAAAATGAACAAACAATTTACACGGCAACTTGAATTATCTTTTACAAAAGCCTCAAAACCACAGTGAGGGAAAATTTTGTTTGCAATGAAATCTGAAAAAAAATGAGTTTCACAAGTAATTTTTATAATATGGGTAGACACGGGGACACTTACACTTTAACGAGGCTATGTATTCGCGTCAAATCGTAGATTGGTGTGAAGTCTCTTGAAAAAGTATCTCACAATAGAAATGCCCAGATGGATTACATCACCAATTCTGCAGCGTAATTAAATTAGCGTTAGAAGCAAATATTCAAAAGGTCTTCGTCTTTCGTCCCAACATCCAATTTATTAAAATGCAAATGTGAGAGTCATCTGAAAGAACCTATTTGCTAGTAATTTACGGCGAAACAGGGCAGTGCCAAGTACACCTGCAATTAAGACGAGGTCTTTAAATTATATGAAAAGAATCACTCAGGAGGAAAGAGAGAAGCGAAAGCCCCAGATGTTCAGAAGCGATAGAAAAACGCTCCGAACAATATTTTAATGAGGATCTCATAACTCATCTTTTAATTACATTGCATTCATTAGCCGAGTTGATTCTCCCGTCGGCGTTGTTTCCCAGGTATAACGACGGCTGGGTGCTGTTGTAGATCGCGATGCCCAGCGATACTCTAAAGCCGGGAATAAATTGACAAGCAGAGTGTTGACCTTCGAGGACGGACTATCGCTTCCAGTAATGGCATTGGCAATCTTCAGCAGAAGAAACAGACAACTCAATTACCCTAGTGCAGAGCACAGAGTACTTAGCCTAGCCGATCCAGTCCATCCTCTGCCTTGCTTCTTCGCTCCCCATTTGACGTGAATTGATCGCAAATAATGGCAGCGAGATCATAATTCATGAGAGGAATGGTGAGGCGGCGCTGTTATCATGATCCCTCGAATTGGCCGGCAAAAACCCGAGCTGCAGCGAAATATTTAATAATACTTCTGCGCTTGGGCTGATGGGCACAAATTCGGATCAGCCAGGCCGGCTCGGTACATCTTGCGCCACCGATCATCATTTCAGCATACCGAGATCTGTGCCAAGATCAGTAGGTAATCTTTTGATTAAATTGACACTGCAATAGGCGGATGGATAGCTAATACGTACTTGACTCTGCGTAGATGTAGGACGAGCTTCTGCGAAAATGTTGCAGTTTTTGGTGAGAGATAGATGGCTTTGTGCTACTGGCCCTAAGCAAAGTGAAAATTTAAAAATTGATACTTATGATACCCGTATCGCATAAAAGTATACCTTCACTCGTTTTAGTGCATGAGAAGTAGCGCAACTGTAGCCTTCCGTTATCTAGTTCTTGATCTTCGTAGCACTGCACTATATATCCATCGAATATTTTATGAGTTGTACGAGAGAAGAATAAAATTGACATTGAATAAACTAATAGTAGCTTCATATTTACAGTCGTCCTGCAGAAATTAGACTGAAGATTTGGACCGATACAGACAGATAAACAGACAGTCAGGTTTGCAGGTAGTGAATAATGATCTACAAGGCCATTGTTCGCAGGCCTCCGATTTCGCAACACATTTTTAAGCGGACTCACATTTTGGTACGAAATTTATTGTACTATACGTATTATGACGAAAAAAATTCCTTACTCGACAAAAGGTACCTAGGGTAGTTCTGACTTTTTTAAACGTTTTATATTTTAGAGTACTAATAAATATGTGCGTTTCCAACCTTGACGGACATCTGCTCGCCCCGTCATTTTGGAAAAAGAGTGCACAGTAAATGTTTTTCCACATATTTTCTCAGCAGTGGGTATTAGGATAAAATTATTATCTGTATCTATATTCTTAGTTATTTTCAACTTTGTCTGGTTTTTTCGTAGTACATGAAATTATGACTCCTCGTAGTTATGCAAAGTTTCAATCATGTATACTGTATACTTCCTAGATGTTTTCCTACCTGATATGTGTCATTTCTACAAAGACTGTTGCGTAATGTGAACCATTTTAAATTTGCTTATTTTCCGAATTTTTTAGTATAATTAAAAAAATTTAAATTTCTTGTTTTTCAAGCATCAAGAGTAAAAAATGTCTGAGACGAAAAATAGTATATTACGATACAAGGGCGGTAAGTAGCCGATTGCCCACGATGGCGGTGTTGACGCACGAGCGAAGCGAGTGCGTTAACAGCCATCATGGGCACTCGGCTACTTACTGCCCGAGTTACGTATGCTATTTTTCAGCACGAGTGCGGGGTAAGCAGTAGGTACGTTACCGCACATGTTTCCATTCGGTGACTCATAAATTAACCACGGTGCGCTAAGGAGCCGATTGCCCACGATGGCGGTGTTAGACGCACGAGCGAAGCGAGTTCGTTTATAGCCATCGTGGGCAATCGGCTCCTTAGCGCACCGTGGTTAATTGATGATTTACCGCATGGAAACCCGTGCGGTAAGGTACCACTTACCCCGCACGTGTGCTGAAAAGGTATTTAACTAATCTGGTTTCAAGCGCCACAACGTAATTAAAATTAGCAAAAAATATGCAAAAGTAGTCTGCTTCATAAAATAAAGATAGCACAATTAACTACTCTTGCATAACAATCCAATAACTAGTTTCGATCGTTTAATCTCATTGGTTTATTCTAGGTAGCTTGACATAGTAAAAACTTTGAAGGCCAATTACATTTTTAACTGCTCTGAAAAATGTTGGTGGAAACAAAATGCTAATTAAATATGCATTAATTTGGAAAATTTATGCGATTGTTATTTTGAATTAAAGATACACAACCCCTCTAATTTAAATTTTTAACAGTTTTAACCTGTTCAAATTCCGAGGTTCACACGATTAAAGAGATGGAAATGATACGACCACAAAACGAGCACATAATTTTCGTTAACGTTGTATAGTAGGGAATTTTAGGCAGACTCACTGATTATGGTATAATACAGCTATCATATATGCATCTCAATATTACCGCAAAGGTCGATATGTTCGGAGGAAAGATAATTGGAGTAAAAAATCTGCAAAAACTCAAGCTCCCAAAATTATGAGTTTTGCTAAACTAAATTACTAGCCGAAAAGAGCACCAAAATTATAGTGGTGACAGATAGCCTTTTAAGGTACATATGTATGTACATTGCGACATGAGATCTTTTTGCAGGAATAGCATACATATACATACGTGCCTCTTGTACTATATATCTTTATACTCCCTACTCTGCATACCCTCTACGCCTAATAGTTTTTCATGTTCCTGTAATTGTAGTGTGCGAAAACATATTCTAATCATTCTGGATAATTGCGCATAAAACCGAAAGCAGTTCGAAATGATAGGAAAGACAGATGTTACGGCGTTTTAAAACGTTATATCAGCTGTCATTCCTATCATTTGAAAATATTTTCTCGGTTTACCAAGAATTGCCTGGAATAATTAACATGAACACAAACGTTATTGCTGAAGACCCGTAGTGACTGGCATTTATTTAATAGTGCAGAGTCATACGTTATTCTACTCTTACTGCTACTTTTCAGGCCATGAAAGTTTTTCGAACAGGAATTTAATTTTGCACATACCCCTCCACAAAATCCTGCGACGCCCATGCCTCCATGTAATGGGATTCAATAAGCGAAACTTTAATTACCAAACACTGCATATCTTCTATAAGCGCTTATCATTATCGCCAAGGAAATAAACAACAACAACTCAAGATTTTGGCATTCGTAAGAGAGACAAATTAAAAGGTTGATAACCCACCAGAGAGTGTGCGCGCTGCGCTCCACACAACATCGTTATGTGGATGCCCCAAAGAGGAGCTTCAGAAGAACGACTGCACTCAACGGATGATCGCGTTTGAACCCCACATTCACTACTTTTCACCGAATTGATATGGATGTATTCCATTCGAGATTTGCCCGTTCTAATTTAAAAACATCGAAAAAAACAAGTTGGAAAAAGTGCATTTTCTTTTCAATGCAAATAACTTTCTACTGCTGTTTCCCGCGCAATTTTTTCCCCGCTTAATCTGGAAGACCTGAATAGATGAGACACTAAAGGGTTCACTTGTTTTGATTTCCACCAGTTCACATTGTCATGCAATCACTTTTGTTTTGCAGATCTCATGTACACTAGCGCATTGTGTTGATTCGTGCTGTTGCCTCTATTTGATTTGGAATTGTAACCTCCGCTCCCCGTTGAGCGAATATTAAAATCATCCGCGATACCAACACGTTGCGAGAAAGTATGAAAAATCGCCCAGAGAACAAGTGCTGGGAAATAGTAACGAGTGGGATTTTTAAAATATTACACTAAATTGAATATCTTGACTCCAATTGCAACCTCATCCCATGCCCGGAGCTGTTTGTACCAGAAAACTCCCCTCCAGGGCTGCATATTACCCCTATAAGGAAATGGAAACAAGACTGTGTACCACTTTGTCATCACGATCATCACATGGTGACCCGAGCTTTAAAATAAGCGCCTTATCGCCAAGATCACTTTTACTAGCTTACACGAGAGACTGCAATCATCAGCCAGAGGAGAAACGTGTTTCAATTGTTACTGATCTCTAGATACTCAGATAGGACGCTCAGGATTAGGGCGCCGATCGAGAGATATTTTTGTGAAAACACGAGAATCACAAATCGCCCGTAAATGTAATTTCGAGATCCCATACACCTCCGGCTCCGCCAGCTGCCTCAGTATAAACAATCTTTTGATCGTAAATCTGCACATTTCGCTGATTGTTTATTTCAATGTTTATCGATCTCAACTACTGATTGATCGTGTCTTTCCTCCTATACCTCCGCGACCCTAATGAGAAATCTCGACAATGCTAGCGTGGTGGCGGCACAAACTGCTGGCGTAACATACCGGAGGGAAAACTCGATGAAAATAAAACGCGAAAAGAGGAAAACCGTGAGACCTCGAATCTTTTGAATCAAATCAAGAAGAAAAATTTTAATGTGATCACTGATCATTTGATATGTCTGCGCCATGTTTTCTTTGTTTTATTGTTTATTAGCGAAATTTTACTCGCTTTTCGTTTCTCACTGACTTATAAGCGAACACAGAACCCCACTGGGGCTGGAATGCCGGGCAATTTCATCTTGTTAGCTTGCACAGAGCTTATCGAACTCAAATTTGCTGCTTGCAATTTCCGAGATTGATTGATTGCCAATTTGAATGTGATCCCTTTCGGAATACAAATCACTTGGGATACCCTTATGAGAGCATGCAATGTAAATATTGCAAAATTCGCTTTCAGTTTCCGTGTTTCCTTTCAAATTCAATTTGTTTTTGAAAATTGTCAAATGAAGAGATTCCGAGATTTCATAAATTGCTCGGAGAAGAAGCTGTTGGAAATCTTATTTCCGATAAGACTGAGGCGTGCATTGATTTTTATTTTGGTTACATTTTTTTAATACCTACAAATAATATCAAATATGTTTACATTTTATTGCACCATAAACGTGTGTGTGAGAAGATTGAGAGTAACGGATATAAAATGCACAACGCGTACATGTGCTGGTCCTGTCAGGGTGACTGATATATATGTATGTATAAAACTGCATAGTTACCACAAATTTTCGAGAGATAAAAATTTTTAAAAAGGGAATACGACCACAAAAAAAAACCATTTTTGCGAATTCAGTTAGTAGGTACTCATACTTTGTATTAGTTTTAATCAATATTTATATATTTGCTAAAATTATTATTGACTGTAAAGGGAAGATCTCCCAAAAGAAGACGCCTCAAGTCACACGTGTTATCTATTCTCAAAATTGGTTCAACTGAAAAAGAAATAGTTTCTTAACAGAAATAATTGTTGCTGTCATTAATTTCTTCGCAATATTTTTGGATTTAAATTGCCCAAAAAAACGAAATCTGAAACAGCTCCAGCGATTACAAAATGTTGGCAAACGAAATTTACGATTGGATAATTAGAACCCGAGTTATCGTGATACCAGCCCGTAAAACGTTATTTCGATACAAATACGAGTAGAAGGACTAGATCGCCTCGCTCTATCATGGAAATTCTATAAATGAGCCATTTCTTCGAATTTTGACATGGAATTTTGTAGACATATTCTACAAAAAAATTCATTTAAGATTATGTAAGAAGATCGATTTATTCACCCCGTCAAAGTGTATACTCTTCTTAAATAGCTGCCCATGTAAAATACGAAAGATTGCGCCATCATGCCGATCGATCGTCAGCGCTCCCACATCTGTTATACTTCAAAGGTGCACAACTCATGTTGTAAACATATTCGACGCCATTTCACTGTAATTCACTGCCATTTCAATGCCTCGACTTTTGTTCCTGTTTATATAATGGAAAACATTCGCATGTTGATTTAACTTTTTTTTTAAAGGCAAAACGGCGTTGGTAACCAATTCCAAGCTGGATAAATAATGCGGTTCTGCACCTTCGATTCGAATTATTCACAAATATTTAATTTGTTGGTTTCCAATGTGGTAGAATGGGCATAAGCGTCGGTGAACTTCCCGGTTGCACTGCCAAATCAAAATCCATGGATTCACGATTCAAGATATTTCAAATTTAAGAGGTCATGGGCATTCAACGCATTAACCGGAAGGATATGTGGGAAGATTAGAAGCGACGAAAATTGTGTGTTTGCATGGCAATTTTATGTTAGAGACGGACCTCCGGATTTGAGTAGACATATAATATTTCTGGGAAAACAAAAAGCTTTAATAGGAGATTGTGTAAGAAGTTTGAAGACCCGTTTATAACGCAACTCTTATATGGCACTTTTGTTAGGTCTATCTTAGATTATTCCTGTTGTCTGTAAGCGCCTTTCTGTTGTCCTCATATTGGCCGCATAGAGTTTATCCAGCGCTATTTTCCCGTCATCGACTCTACATTTCCAAAACTGTATCGAAAGCGGAATATCTTATCCATTCCTAAACACCACATTCTACGATTATAATGAACCATCTGATCGATCTCTCATTTAATTGATAAGAATTCTAAAAAATTTAGGGTGTAATAGCTGAATAACTTTGCACCGTGTCAAAATAGCTTCCTCAGTGAGAAGATTAAAAAAAGATTTATTTGGCTAATGGGTTGAGACATGGCACAACTGATTGTATCGAAATACAGTAAATTCTCATTCAAATTCAAGTAAGAATCCGAATCTAGAAGCCAGTAAATTTACTGACAGTCAACTTGCAATATCCTGTATTTACGATTAGATTCGTGAAACGCTAATCGTGTCGTATCGAAAAGACTTTCACAAGAAGTTTAAAATACACAATGGCAAATGTTTCACTAAAGGATACGTTCTTAAAATTACACATAAAAACGAAAATCTCAGGGTTATGCCATGTCAGTTAATTTATTTCAAAATACAGAGTTCTATGGAAAACATTTGATTTTATGTGCAAACATTGATAAGTTATAAATTAATTTAAACTCTCCTCTACCACTAATTTTAAGACGAGGTAGTTAGAGTGTGCATTGGATTTTCATGCAAAATAGGAGGAGAAAAGGACACTTTTAAAGATAACTTACAAAATAATTGCATTGACGTTTCCTAAAATCGAATCGAAAGTACTGCTAAGGCTGGTTTTTCATGTCTTATTAGCATTGCAACATCGTCTTGTTTCAACAGGTGCGCTCCATGTTTTATTCCTGGTGTGAGGCGTTGGACAGGGTTTTGCGGAAGCGTTAGCTGTGCAATTACCAACATGAGACTTTTGTGGACAAGGAGGATTAGTATTACAATTAGCACAAAAATTGCACGTTGCTTTTCCACCAGTGAAGCCAAAGGTTTCGTTGCCTACGCCAAAATTGTAATTTCTGTTCTGAGCATATGGCCCGCCTGACAGATTGAAGGTATCATTCCCGCCAGCTTTATATGCTATACTACTACTATTAGCAGGGGCTTTACAATCAGAAGCAAGAGCTTTACGAGTGTGGTTTGCAATGCAAGGACATCGATGTACCAAACCGTAACTCTGTTTAACAGGCCAACTCTTATTAGCATAGCCAGGAAAAGCCTGGTTATCACAGCCCTGCCCACGAAACACATAGAAATCACCAAACTCATCATAAGATTTTTCAGTAGCGTTAGCACTTGGGAGATCGGTGGTTTTCTTTACCTCATCCGCCTTTACAGTAGAGTTCTTCTCGTATGTTATATTACCATCGGTCATTGTCAAGCTGTCTCCACTTAGAGATAGTCGCGTCGATTTGAAGGAATCTGGCTGTTTGGCCACACGACTCACCTTCTCAGGCCGCTTGGGTGTGGAATGTGGGGCGTTATGTATATTAAAGGATTCCTCAAAGGTGGAATTCCTCGTATTCCTTTCGCTAATCTTCGTATCTGGCTGTTTGGCCACACGACTCACCTTCTCAGGCCGCTTTGGTGTGGAATGTGGGGCGTTATGTATATTAAAGGATTCCTCAAAGGTGGAATTTCTCTTATCCCTTTCGCTAAATTCACAGTTATCCGCGTCTGTTCCATTATTAAAATATAAGCTGTTTTCCATTGTATCAAAACTGCATTCATCCTCGGAGTCTGTTTCGTCGAGTGTCTCACATGACTGTTCGAGTGATTTTAAAGCTTTGCACAATCGCTGACCTGTAGTTCTATTTCCACCTCCTCTTGTCCTAACTAACTCGTTTGTACCTGTTATACCTCGAGCATTTATAGGACGGCTTTTACCGACGGCAGCGCTTCCCACAACATTATTTCTACCACCACCATCGGCAATAACTCTTTGAGGTACAGCGCTTGATGGAGCACCAACAACACCTACTTCATGTGTATTCAATGGCGGTATATGTACTGTCTTTTCCGGCTGGAAAATCGGTGCACCCTTCTGATAATTACCCTTTGCGTCGTTTGATCGGCTGTTCTGGAGTTTACTTAACGCCGCATTTTGTCTCTTCAAATCATTCATTCGATGCTTTTGATAAGCAATCAAACTCTTGGCCAAATTAAATCGCACGTTAAGATTTTTCAGACGAAGTTCGAGTTCTTCTTCCGGTATAGAGAAGAGTTCCGCAGGAGTAATTTTTAGAGCCGCACACGACTCTTTTATATCTTCTTCTATGCTCATTTTTGGATCATTCGCAGATATTTTTTTCCTTTCTTCTCCCATTTTGCACGAACTAGATTTTACATGGAGTTACTAAAAATTTTATTTTAATTATGTCAGATTTTTTTACATGCAATTTTGGTTTATTTTAACAAATTTTGAATTGTCTCGTTTTGAGAGTGCTTTGATCCGGATAAATTTTTAAGTATTCAGTGAGCTCACCTTTAGCTTGACTGATGCTTCATATAATCGAATTATTTCAGTGAACCTATTTACAACGAAAAATAGTTTCATGCAAGAATTCGACAGGTTATTCCAAAATAATGTAAATCTTTGGTAAACGATAAGCCGGCCACACACATAAGATTAATTGTATGTGATCCTTACGATGTGACCATACAAACAACGCAAGTTCGTTCCCTACTCCTTGCAAACTACACCTGCTTCTGTAACTGGACGTAGGTTAGGTACAACTACTCCGGTGTACCGTGCTATTCTCGTACTGTTCTTTGGAAGCCTTTCATCATCCAGATCACACGTATGTAGGGTATACCTATAGTCTATATTTTTTATAATGAGTATTGTATTTTTTACTTACGAAGAAGATGATGGTTTCAGTGATTCATGTTGATAGAGACAGATGTTCATAATGAGTTAATAAATAATCGCCCCTATTCTTCAAGTCGTTTCAGAGTGACAAGGACTAGTGAAGACACTTCTTTGCATAGCTTTGGACATGTGTCTTTGCCAATCTTGTTATTCCGAAACGACTTCAGGGATAAAGGTGAATAAATATAAAACATAGGACACACATCTGGACACCATAAAGTACCTCTTGAAGAAAACTAGGAAAAATTCACAAATGCATCAAAACCTCCTCGATGCACAATTCAGCGTTTTACGAATGAATATAAATCCCGTTGGAATGAAGAATAACATGTTAAAATAACCTGAGTTGTGCCAATTGCGATGTCACATTTTATACATAAAGTGTCACACACGAGGACTTTTGTTTCCACAAATTGAATTTATTGTCCTTTTATCAAAAACATCAAAATTTTTTTTGGAAAATGTTGACAAACAATATTATTTGCTCACATATTGCTAAAATACAGTTAAGACAGAGTGAGTCATACTAATACATTATAAGTTTTCCATCTCTTGTACGCATGAGAAAAACAAAACATCTACTTAAAATTTTCAAAAAAGTGATACGTTGGCTTTAAGTGAATTAATACTATTCCTATAATACTAAATGACGGAGACTAGAACAATTTCTTTTGCGAAACAAAAGGATAGGAAATTCACAAGAATTACTTACAAAATAATGGGAACATACATGGGTTTCTCTACAATTTAATTTCTCCGGAGGAATCGAGGTAAGGATTAGTACCTATCTCTTATTAGGGCATCTCGATCGGGTGGCAGGGGCTTTACCCCTGGTGCGAGTACACTTTGAATTACCCGAAGCATTAAACGTACGATTTCCACCGCTGGCGTTAAAAGTGTTATTCCTGGCAGGTGAACATCTTGGCGAAGCATCAAAAGTTGCGTTACCAGGGCATTGGTCAAAAGTCCTGTTTCCAGCATCGTAGGTCCTGTTGGCAGGGGCTGCGTTGTAGGTCCTGTTGGCTGGTGCTGCGTCGCAGGTCCTGTTGGCAGGGGCTGCGTCGTAGGTCCTGTTGGCTGGGGATCCGTCGTAGGTCCTGTTGGCTGGGGCTGCGTCGTAGGTCCTGTTGGCTGGGGCTGCGTCGTAAGTCTGGTTAGGGCATGGCATGTCGTAAGTCTGGTTAGGGCCTGGCATGTCATAAGTCTGGTTAGGGCACGGTTCGTCGTATGTACTATTGCCACCGCTAAAGCCACTAATGCCAGCTTCATAACCACTGGCGGCGGCGTTACCAGTATAAATGCGATTCGCAGGGCAAGGGCACCGCTCTCCCAAAGTGTAATTCCCTCGTGTGGACAACGCTGTCGATTCGTTGTTGAAACTAATATCCTCGCTTTGCTCGGCTAGCCGATCTTGCCCGCGATCATTAATTATACGACGCCCGCGATAAGCCCTGTTGGGTGTTGACTGTAGGACTGGATGTGGTGCAAAGCCCCCAGAGTCATCTGCATCATATATCGACATGTCGCGAAATCCTCTAATTCCATAGCTGCACCCTTCAAATGAGCTACCCGTTATATCAAATGGTGGTAGACTCTCTCTCCGCGGACGTTGATATTGACCGACGGGGTTTGCAGGACAATCAAAAGATTCATCTTCAACCATTGAAGGATCCTCAGCATCCACGCAGAATGTGTTACATGCTGCATTGGTTCCCGCCATCCCTCCGGCTCTAACCCGCTGTAATCCTCTTACATTTATAGGGTTGGTGTTACGGGCACGATTGTTTTCAACAGCTGTATTTCTCACATTAGTATCGGCTTCATATATCCTTGCCCTAGTCCTTTTGGGAGCAGCCACTCGATCTATTGGCATTTGAACTTCCTGTTCGTATTGCTGTTCCTCTTCCGCATAATAGGCTTCTGTCTCATCAGGCTGACTGTATTGAGCTCTCATCAGCGCTGCATTCTGTCTCTCCAATTCATCCATTTTTTCCTTTTGGTAAGCGATTAAATTCTTTGCAACATTCAATCGCAGACGACCCTTTAGGTTTTTTAGACGCAGTTTTATTTCGTGCTCCGGTGTTTGAAAAAATTGAGAAGGTGTCATGTTCAGGGTCTCGCACCACAATTTCACCTCATCAACGTCTCTGTGAAATTTTTGATTATCTGCTAATATCTCTTTACCTTCTCCCATTTTAAACGATTTTTTTTAAATACATATACTGCAAATTTGTAATAAATGAATATGATAAAAAATCGGTTGTTCGCAGGCAATTTTAATTATTTTATAACAAATTTTGAATGTGTCTCGTTTTGAGATTGCTTCGATTCCGAAAATTTTTTGGGTATAGACATATGCAATGTTCATACAGTAAAAGAGAATAAGGTTGTAGTACAATTGCGTGTTATAGGTATATTACAATTTATTACATATTATAGAAAAGTGGAAGGTTTTTGTTTCATTTGTAATAAAATGTCCCCACCCGACACATTTTGCCAGTTGGACGTCGATTACATACAGTGACTAGTGTAACACTTTCGATTTTTCAGAGCGCTTTATCTCACAAATGATCACTCTTACGAAGAGATACCACTTGACTTCTTTTGTAGAGAATAAACCCAGCTACAAATTATTATTGAACCTTAATTGTCGAAAAGTTTACCATTCTTCCAAATCCGATATTTTCGAAAACCCGTATTTCACAACCTTTGAGACCGCATAATTAATCACGCGGCACTCGGATAGATGAGGAACTTGTACATATGTTATATAACACTAATACCAAGCTGCCTCTCAACTTTTAGTCTGCATGTAATTTTTTCCATGATGAATGTCTAATTTGCTTGGACTAATAAAGGGAATACAACTAGAACGAAGTTATGACAAAACATTAGATAACTGTCAAAGGCATATCAACGCATGCTCGGCACATCACAACGCATGAGTTCATAAGAATAACATTGCGCGCCTGAATTTGCATACGTTTGCTGGCTGGTACCGCATCGCAAGGTGAAGGTATCAGTTTGTTGGTCACACTTCCTATATAAGCGTCTGAATTTGAATATCTCCTTGTATTCATTGTACTACTACAGTTATAAGCTTCTAGTGGGAGAACCCTAGAGCAAATTTATCGATTCAAGTTATTTGTTTCGATTGCGAGTTCTTTGTAGCTTTATAGTCTTTGTTTGTAACGGTGCGGCCACTTCACTCCATTTGATCTGTTGATAAACATTATAAAACTAAGCCAAAATTTAAAAGAAAACGGTTAAATATGAAGTAATATAAACATTTTATTACTATGCACAATTAATAGTCGCATTGTTTTTAACATAATACACGTTGTGATTCTTCTTAGGAGTAATTTATTATTTGGTTTAGTATCAGTCGACAGGTCACGCAATTTCCATGCATTATTTAAGATTCATAAACAATTTTCCGTAAACAACAATAATTTTGTTGGATTATAAAACCTATGCGTGTTGCACGTGCACCACACACATGACACAGAGCCTTGTACCTTCCGGTTGACGGATTAAAATCTCTTCAGCTTTTAGCATAATAAAAAGCTCTGTTGCCGGAGAGCTTCTGAGGTAATCAGCCGGTGGCGAAAGCTCGCTGTTAATCCGTGTTTTGTAAATCTCGATCTTCCGCGGGATGTGTCATTTCACATTCTTCCAGACATACATATGTAGCCCTTAGCCCTCACATGGCGAGAATCATTTGTATTGGCAAATGTTCTTCTTTCTTAAAATCAACTGGTGGCAGAACACCCGCCTGGGCATGCAAATCTGAGGTTTGGTTTAGGCAATTGTTTGTCGGTTTAGTAGTTGCAAGACAGTGCTCCATGGGGTTGTCCAGCACTTCTTCCGTGCTTAAGTGCAGAGCGCCCGCACAAATTAGGACTGCAAAAAGAAAAACACTTATTACACCAACGCCATCATAGGTTCTCCAGATAACAAGAGCGGGCTTCTTAAAATCGCTTTTTATCCAGTTAATTGATTTTTACCATTAGCAGATGTTGCATTCAAATAATTTTAAAACTTGAGACTTGAGACCAACTTACCGCTTAAGACAATTAGAACGACTTTCATTTTCGCAAGATGTTGAACTTGAACTCTGCGCTGCAGGCAGACAGTAGACACACTTGATAAATACTGATGAGAACTAACTCGCTCCGACAGCTTTTATAGTAATGAAAGCTTCTCGCGAGAATTTCGCAATGTGGCGCCTACAATGCGAAACAACACAGGGAAACCACACCTGAAACCGGCTCTTGGGAGAATTTACGAAATTGATTCTTGGATTCAGTTGCGAAATTGCTTATCAATCGGCGGGCCAGAGCCAGTTGTACGCTCTTTTCATTCATAAGGCCCCTATGGCAGCAAGGGGGTTGTTTGTATTTCAAATGTTATGTGATAAGTCAGCCGGCTTATCTAACCATTGAGTGCACTTTTGGCGACTGGGCCTTATCAGCTTTTTGTCAGATTGATTTTTGTTTACATTGTGGGAGCTCATATGTTCGCACTTAGGTTTAAGTATTTTGGTATATCCGTTCACATATTTAGTTTTTAAATGCGTCATGATTTAATTTGTGCATCTGATTTGTGGCCACTTACCGAAATAGTTTTCCGCAATTCTAAAATGTGTTTGTGGATGATTCGTGCATCGAGCAAACTTCTCTTTCATGAGATTGTAATACACCAAAATTTAACACGAGCATGGTGACTGTAAAAAACAACGGAAGAGAACTATTCTTTCCAAGTCAGGGTTGAGGCGTTGGGCACAATCATGTTCAATCACATCCGATTCTAAAAAAAAAGGAAAAAAAACCACTGTGAGTTCTGGGCAGAAGGGAAAAATTTACTTTAAAATAAACACAATAAAACACATAGAATTAATGAACCGGATTTTTAAAATACTTTAACATTACAGTACAACAAGCTCTCATAAATTCGGGAGTAAAACAGATACGAGTGGTACGCGGAGGCAGACACGTCACACGTACCGATTCACCAAAACGGGGTGTAAGGGCTCACTCACGAACACCCCTAGAAAATTAGGTGCTGGGCACCTTAAAAACCTAAGTGCAAGGGCTAACTCACGAGCACTTAGAATTCACCATTACTGGGGCAAGCAACGGCACAGTACAAGGGCGAACTCACGAGTACCGGCCTAGGCGCAAGGGCTAACTCACGAGCACCTATAATCCACAAACAGCAAAGCTCAGCCTTCAGTATGAGTCAAGGCCATCGTTTGACCTAACTCCGGCGAAAAGGCTCCCGATTTATGATATTCACTCAAATTATTAGATAATTAATTCAGTTCTATATTTCTCGGTTCATTAATTCCGACCATTCAAAATATTCCGAGTGCACACGCAATAAATGAAATAAATTTAAAAATATACAAAGACGAAATAATAATAATATGAAACAAGTTGACTAAAATAGCCATAAACTCAGTAAGTGAAATACACTCACCCAATAAAATTAACACCAGCTCAAATTATTAAATATTCAAAACTCCTTCGCACAACTTTTATTTTTCTTTTTCCTTTTTCAAACTAAAACTCAGTATTCACTTCTTGAAATCTATCACTAGACTGAGGAACAATTCCTTGCACAGCCAGGTTTTCGGTTAAAACTTATTACGTATTCTTTTTAAAAGAAATGTCTCAAAAATACAAATTTGAAGGGAAGACAACCAATAACCTGGCCCTCATAAAAATCTCCAGATTCTTGCTTCCTCAAGTGTATGGATATCATGCGTAATTCCCAGCGCATCTGGGTAAAATTGTTCCCGACATGCATAACCCGCAATGCGTTTCCTTAGAAATCGTACCTTCGCTGCGCAACACATAAGAGAAAAAGGTCGAGGTGTGAATGCGCACCCTCATTAAGAACAGCGACCATAGCAAAATTAAAACAAAGAAACTTGTACGCATATAGGAAAATAAGGTAACGTGTTTTGGGGAAGGATTTCTGACGAAAACAAAGACTTGGTTTCTTTTTCATGTTTTGATACGAGGATTTTATTTAAAAAATTTTCCGCCCTTACAAGATGTATTTTTGCGTTTTGTATAATCGTGGGTTTTGAGGATTTGATTGAAAACTATGACCTTATCGTCAAAACGTTTATTATTTGTTGAGGTTGAGTTAACAGTAAGATAATTGTTGATTTTTGTTTTTATTGGGCTTTTACTTAATTTTTCGGCAGAGAAAAAATGAAAGTTGATACGGTTCTTGATGGCTTTTGTTTAAACTTTTCCATGATTGAATTGAAAGCACTCGTTAAAATACATACAAACATTTAATTATATTTTCCGAGTGAAGCCTAAAGATACTTCGAAAGGGTAAAACGCGCTTCGTGTTTTCAATTTAATCAAAATGAAGGTGTTAATTACTAATCCTGAACTTAATTCCCGTCAACAACATGACGTTGATATGGTTCTTCTTTTGCCATTAATTTTGTATCTGTTTGCAATAGTCGATCAGTCAAGGAAGTCGGTAAAACATAAATTAGTGTAAATAATTATTATTTACTCATGTTAAGTAATAGTACATACCAGCAGGAAAAATGCCAAGAGCTTCCCAAGAGCAGCGAGTTGGAAGCACTGCTTCTCAATAGCCCAATACAAAAGTCACAGTGAGAAATGCGTTCACAAATGCGTATTTTCACAAAGTTGAAAAAGAGCTTGTCAGGACATGATTATTCTTGACGAGGAAGTTAATGTGCGACAGCGAAGGTGCATTTTTGTGCGGCATCAAAAGTCAAACCATTTTTTGCATTTCACAAAGGCATGTCTTAAGAAGTATGCTTTTATTATACCAAAAAAAAACACCGTTTAAACAAAATTTGAGTCAATGAAAGCTTTTTAAGCTTTTAGAGCTTCCGTGTCCAATCTCTTATAAGAATAACACACGCAGTCATGCAGAGTGGGAAGACATGTCCAAGCAAGTATAACAAGGAAGCTGCGGAATGCAGACAGTGGTACATTTATTATTATTACATGCACTGCTTCAACGACCTATAGTCCAAGAGAGATAGCAAGAATATTGTTAAAATTACGGCCCGTTAATTGTTGTTTAAATGCACATTCCCCGTTCTTGTCAAAACGAAACCCAAGTAGAGCCGATTATACATCTTGCTTCATATGTGTTCCCGGCTTAGCAGGTAGTATACAGGATTTAAAAAAGAAATCCTACTCGCACTAGAGGTTCTCGTCTTTGCATCCTTATCTTTAAATTCGTTAAACGAAGTACCGAATGCAGGATCAAGTTGCGTTTCATTCAGGAATGATGTGAAGCCCTCCCCAACCTTCGTGTTGTTTCCCTTTTCAGCATAGCTCCTTGTCAAATATTTTTAAGCTACCTGACGTTCGCTAAGGTAGGACGCCTTACGCCTCATAAGAAAATAACGACGCTCATGTAGTGGGGTTACACCGCCGTGATTTTGGTCATACCCGGTCTGGATCGGTGTGACGAGAAGCGGTCGTTCTTCTTCTTTCTTGCGCTCTTTTTCCCGAAATTCCGGTTATCTTGTTTGGTTTTGCCTACTACTTTTGTGATTTTCGAAAGCAACACATTAACAAAAATTCAGAAAATACTATGTACACATTTTTGTTCGAAAGTCCTTTCCCCAACTAACAGGTGTACGGTGTCGTGACACCCCTAAGAAAAGCGCCGTGTAGGATGGCCCTAAATCCGTGATAATACTGGAGCATTTATAAAAGCCGTACCTACATATTCCTACATCTACCAGTATATTCATAACATTTTTTGGGACAAGCACTTGAGAGTTAATATTCGTCTTGAATTTTATAAGTCCACCTTTTACAGAAAATATAAAAAAAAATAGAATATACTGTCACTTTTAGTCAGTTTTGTTTAGTACCAAATATTGATCGTCCTTGATGACACAATTCCGCAAGTGTTATACCACTGTTTCTCATTTCCCTTTTGTCCATCATAATCGCACATAATAAATGCGCGTAAGCACACCAACTACTCGTATTCATCTGAAACAAATTGTAGAAATTAGTGTAAAGCGCGCAGCGAACGGCAGGAATATTTCTGCAGCAGCAACTAATTTCGCAAATTACACTCATTCAGTGGCCTACCTGAGAGGCAATTGGGACTGACACGATTAAGGTATTTCTTGAGGAGCGCGAACTACGAATATCAGCCAGGGGGTCAAAGCATACACTGTAAGTTATCCAAATCCAGCAAATGGGTTAACCGACTACATAATTGGGGTCAAAATGGCCTCAATGTGCCCTCCCAATGTTTGCTCAAACTTGCCGGGTTTAACAACATGCAAAACATTAGTCGATCATTAAATTCGATGTACGCGACATGACGTCTTGTGGATGTCGGCTGGCTCGAACTACTAACACACTATTAAGGACGTAATAATCTGTTGCCGGAACACAGCCCGATAAAATCTAACTCCGCGATATCCAGCAGATCGCGCACTCGCAGAGATACGATCATTTATTTATTGCAATTCATCGTGTCATTATTTCATTGACTGTGGCCGCATTGGGTTCTATCCGCTTCGATAGCGTTCCAATTGGATAATTTATTGCCTGAATCGTATATTGTTCGTCTGGAGTGTTGATAGCGGCTCAAATTGACAACGCAAAAAATTTGCACCGAAGCATTCAGCTATTTGCCGGCATGCCCGCGGTGATTGTTATGCTCGCCAAAGCAGCACTTAAGATGATCAATAATGTTTTAATTATCGCACCAGCAATGGTGGCGCTCTGCTTGAAGTGACGATCGTAATTGCTGCTTATGATTTTGGGACCATCAATCACTATCACTTTCCGCGGTATTCAGACAAGAAAGCTCCCATCATTTTTCCGCTTAATCATGATCATTATCAAATTAGCCAAATTGCCTCTTCACCTATCCACCGGCATAAGATCGAACAAATTTTTTGAATATGGGTGTATTCACTAATTATGGTTTGAAACCTTTTTTTGGGTTATTAGGTCTCGGTTCATGAAGTATTCTATTTAATTTGATGGAGAAACTATGGTCATGGCACGCAACGCTATTGTGTGGGCCAAAGTTTTGTTTTCTGGGATAATCAACTGTAATTACACGTTACGTTCTTAAATAAACCTTCGGAGAAAAGGGCTAAATAGACCTTTGCGACCGACACGCCAAATTGGGTATTGCGCCTTAGTTAATGTGAAATTTAACGGGAATTATTCTCTGAAATTTCAACTACAATAAAGTCAATGTATGCTTGTTTTGGAAACGAGATATCCTTTCTCTATCAACCGATCTTGCAGTCATTTAAATTTTTTTTAAATTGATTAAAGTTGTGTATCTTGTGTTTTGCTATTTTAACAATTAATTGCAATTTTGCTCTAAGTGTGAATGGCTTTGTATATATGGCACACTGGTGGCCAAAAGTATAGCTACTCTAGTTTTACCTAGCCTATGGGAACAAAAACTCAATCAATAGTAAATAAACAAAAATATATACGCCCGTAGCGCACACATATCTAGTTCTATGAAAATATAGTAAAACCTTTTTTCTACTGTAAATAGCGATTACCAAAAAAACTGAAAACGTCCATAGAAGTTGCAAAAGAGAAACTGACAAAAGGTGGTCACTTCAATGCAATCGAAATACCCAATACGAGAATTCAGAAGAGGCAGTCCTTTTCAAATGCCCGGGAATTATTTTCTAAATTGCTTGCAGCAAACGTGTCTTAGAACTGAATATCAATAATGAATAAAAAATAATGATTGGTCTTTTCTTCCATACGTTAAGTAAAACTTAGAGTTTGCAACTAGAGTTGCACTTATGGTGACCTACGCAATAATATGATAAGAATTCATTTTACTTTATCCCGAAATACTATTGCATCGTACACGCATACTTCTTCCAATAAATCAGTACAACAGTTCTAATTTTCATTTTTCTCGCAAATTGAGGTGGATTAAAAACGTGACAAATATATCTTTTTAGCATACACATTGAATTGAATTTGAATTCCTAGATACAGGAATTTGAAATCGTATTCTACTATCATATTAAATTGGTCTACTATTGAAAAGATTCATTACCCGTATCCTGCGCATCCGCTTAAAGGCATCCCACTTATGACAATATAAAACTGCGAAAGTTGTATAGGGGTCTGGAGAATTTCCTTGAAGAATATAAGGCAAAAATCGATTCTGGAATATCCTTGTTTAAAAAAAACAAGGCATTTGTGGGAGCACAATAACTCTGTCTGTTTAAATTCGAAATTATTTTTGATAAACTGTGCTACACCGATTGGTTAAAATTTCGTCTAAGCGCAGGAAAACCGACATAAAATCTAAAGTAGAGGCAGGAAAACAATAATAAGGAGGTCATTAGCTTTTAAAAACTCCTGGTCAACATTTATACGAAACTTCGCTTTTATAATATACACTACATATACATATACATCACAGTTTTATTTCTATAAGTCAAGGGGCTCAAAATTCTTGTTAAATTAGTATCGTTATAAGTACGAGGCTATTCAAATTGGGACATATCCTCAATATCCAATTGTTACTGACCTTAGTCGCGAAAATATGCGCAAATCATAATTTAATATCACCACTGCGTTGAATTCTGGAACTTAACCTTAAGGCAAATATCAATATGCAACAAAAGTGTTTTCACCCTGACAGATTTGCTGGCAGAAAACTAAAGCGGCAAACAAGAAAACGACTTAAAAGCCCCTTTCAAGTCTCAAAAATCGATAATTACAGCGCGTTACCTATAAATTTCGCATTTGCGGCTATCACAAGTGGTTTAGCCGCTAACCGCATGGACCGCATGGCGCATGATCCTCAATTTCGACGGAGCCTCGGATGCAATTAAGCCTTTACCCATTCATTTATTTATAACTCTATCGAGGTCGGCTATCCTCAGCTGGCGCTGGTTATCAATGGCGCTGAAAAAGACCGCGGGCCGTGATACCGAATGATTTATAATGACAACAATTTGAAATCAATAAAATTCACTCAATTTGAAATGATTGAATATCGGCATTCATTAAATACCTTTAACTCGGCGCTGAACCCTTTCTCCCCGGCGCAGCGCGGTGTCTTCGCTGTGCCAATTGAATGCTGAATAATTTGCAGTGAGGAGCTACGAGGTGCTCCGCGCCACCACCGCGAGTCGTCTGCACCGATCCAACTTTATGCACAGGAGAATCAATTTGAGCGGCGTACGGCAATTTTCTATTTAAAATTATTCAAAATGTGCTTACATTCGATTTATCCACGGTCTGGGAATGAGACAGCAGGAAGCAGATAGGAAGGCCAATATCGCGGCCCGCATCGGGACAGATAGCGCCTGCCTGCCTGCTCTTCGCCAGGTCGGCCGCGATCAAAGGTGGAAAGAAATGTGCGATCGTGCTGTTATTAAATTCCAATTTTCTCTGGCGGATTTGCATTTCCCCTTGTCATCGGACCAGGCTCCCAAAGCTGCAGTCGCAGAAAGATACTAATGTGGTTCGATCCGCGGCTTGCGAGAAAGAACGGTCGCATCATCGCGCCGCTGCAAAGCGCAACGCGATTGCGTCTCGAAGGCTCTCGTTTGCGTGGAATTTCGCGGCGATTTTCTTACACGACATGGCTGCGAAACCTGCCGCGATGTTTTTGCTTTGCCCGCCTCTAGACATGTTTTAGACGCGATTTATTTTTTCAACAAATCGATACAATCAATACGACTAAGCTAAGCCGCTTACCTCTTTTTTCTGGCCGCTTTCCTCATTTTCCTGGAGGAAATGCGTGCGCTCACGTAAGTGCAGCTTGACGGAGATTTACTTACTTCTCATTGAGGTCAGATCAACTTTTCCTCTTCTCCAGATTACACGTCTATTAATACGGCGAAATCTTCTTAGGGCGCGCAGATTGCTTTCGAACACTCGAAGGAATTATTATTGAGTCGAAAGTGATGGTAGGGTGCAACTGAATTTATTGTGCATCAGCGAAAGTACGCAATTAGACACATTCATCGCATGTCTGGAATGAATCACGATTTCTTCGAAGTAGTTACTTTATCAAGGGCAATCCATAATTCACTCACTTTCTAAGTGGGCATAGTTCAGAGTAACTGTTTTGTATATGGGACGTTCTTTTACAAATCGTACAGATTTTGACAAAAATTGACCAACACATTTTTGATTTTGCTGAAACTTTTTTTACGGGTTCTATATTGAAAAAAAAGAGACACGTATTTTTTTATTTATTTTTTTTTCACAATATTTTGGACGCTAAAAAGTATTGAAATTCCGCGATTTCGGTGATTTTGTGCTTAAACAGGAATTTTCAAAAATTCATAACTCCGGTTCTATTTAAGCTACAGACTGCATTTTTTTGCATTTTGAAGGTAAAAGAACAAGCTTTAAGAAAAAATTACCTTTGAGAAAAATTATTAACAATTTAATATTGTTATTAACAATTTAAATGTTTAAATTGATTTTTAACAATTGCCCCCCCCTCGTAGCGAGTTATTAGTATTACCATCGTATTCTACGTCAAATTTTCTATTAGAAACCTCTTTTTTTTTCCTGGGGTATTAATTATTACTATTGGAAATAAATTAATTTGTGTAGTGCGGCACGTCTTATCGGTGCGCGGATTCTATCGCCTGTCATATTTTCTTGCATAATTTCGTTTTTCTCTATAATACATATAGTTTTTTATATTAATCAGTTCAAAATAGATGTTACTGAATAGACAATCTTATTAAAAATTATTACATTTTGTACTACTTGAGTTCTTTGTTATGTTATTAATAGATGAAGCTTAACTACTTCCTTCCGTAGTCGTACCGAACTTTCGCGTATGTTGCCTATTTAAATACAATTATTGACAATGACACATACCTTTCCAGTGCAATTATAGTCACGTATAAC
The DNA here is from genome assembly GCA_947538895.1 of Neoitamus cyanurus. Classification (NCBI taxonomy): domain Eukaryota; kingdom Metazoa; phylum Arthropoda; class Insecta; order Diptera; family Asilidae; genus Neoitamus; species Neoitamus cyanurus. Next base: position 41,822,493 of record OX384540.1, on the reverse strand, counting down.
TAAACAGTTAGCCGAATGCAGCCTAGTATCTGGCTAAGCATTCTTTACCGCGCCCGCGAGTGTTCATATCAAATTTATCCGCTCGTGATTTTGGCCCTGTGTGTCTAAGCTAGTGAACCTATTGGTAAAGTGCTGACGAAAATCATAACGATGAATTACAATGCACAAACATTGGTACTGACTCGTGTTTTAATCCCTTTAAGTTAATTAGTCATTCGAGAAGAAGAAAAGTAACATTGAGAAAAGTGAATGAAAATTTTCTGCGCGCATTAAATATGTCCATTTCTGAATGTTAACGTCACGATACTATTGCTGTTCATCTCGTTCAGAGACAACTCGCAGAATTTATCAAAACGAATTTGAAAGACATAGATAAGATAATATACATATTTTTTGGATGGTGCAAGCGGACAATATAAAAACAAAAAAATTTTTATAAATCTTACTCATCATATAAATAATTTTAAAATAGCAGCTGAGTGGCACTTTTTTCCAACCTCACATGGTAAAGAACCATGTGACGGAATAGGTGGAACATTAAAACGACTTGCTGCTAGAGCTATTCTTCAAAGGGTAAATAAACCGATTCGCACTCCGAAAGAGTTGTTCAATTGGGCGTCTAAAGCTCTACCAAATATAACGTGTCGCTATTCAACTAATAATGATTATGAAGAGGAAGAAAAAAGATTATTAACGCGTTTCCAAAAAGCTACAACGATAAAAGGCACGTTAAAGAATCATTGTATAGTTCCAAACTCTCTTCAAGAATTGGAAGCAGCGCATATTCTCATTGTATGAAAAGAAAACTATTGTGAAAATTTTTAAATAAAATAATACTATACACGTATAGTATAAGAGTAAATGTAAATATTGTACAATGTCACTTAGAACGAAGTACTTATTCACTAATAATGATGTATTGAAATCTTAATAAATAACAGTATTAATTTGCTACAATAATGTTTTGTATTTACTACTTTTTTTTATTTAATTATGCATGATGTTAATTGTGCTTACAAATATTGTTTAACTGAAGATGTCAAATAATTATTTATATAACGGAAAGAGAAGATGTGGAGAAGAAAATAAGCCGTGCGGTAGAATCCGCGCACCGATAAGACGTGCCGCACTACATAAATTAATTTATTTCCAATAGTAATAATTAATACCCCAGAAAAAAAAAAGTGGTTTCTAATAGAAAATTTGACGTAGAATACGATGGTAATACTAATAACTCGCTACGAAGGGGGGGCAATTGTTAAAAATCAATTTAAACATTTAAATTGTTAATAATAATCTTAAATTGTTAATAATTTTTCTCAAAAGTATTTTTTTCTTAAAGCTTGTTCTTTTACCTTCAAAATGCAAAAAAAGCACAGTCTGTAGCTTAAATAGAACCGTAGTTATGAATTTTTGAAAATTCCTCTTTAAGCACAAAATCACCGAAATCGCGGAATTTCAATACTTTTTAGCGTCCAAAATATTGTGAAAAAAAATAAATAAAAAATACGTGTCTCTTTTTTTTCAATATAGAACCCGTAAAAAAAGTTTCAGCAAAATCAAAAATGTGTCGGTCAGAAAGGTGTTCGGTTTGTAAAAGAATGTCCCATATACATATGTACCTACGCTTTAGGGCAGAGGGTGCTCAAACAGCTTGCTAGTTCTTTGCTTTTCTATCACTAAAGTGTGCATCTGTTGAAGATTTCCAAAAATCGATTTTTTTTTCGTTTAACACTATTTATACTGAATTTTTAATACTTGTGAATTTTACCGGTGTGTGGTAAGTTTAGAGTTAATATTTTCATTTAAGGCCAACATTAACACAAATTTAAAAGGAGCTAAGGACCGGCTCTCCACCCAATATGGTCAGACTTCACACGCCTGTTTTCAGTTTTCAAATTTTTCATGTGGATATATAATATGATTTCACATTACAAAACGAAAGGTTTTTCGACCTCCTTTTTAAATAAAAATAAAAGTAATATGTTTTTTTGAAAAATGGTCACCTTTTACAACATATCACCATTTTCATATTTATAGAATTTTTGATAGCCATGACTATGGCAAATTTTTAACAAAATTCCCTGTATAAAAAAAAATGAGCATACGTAAATAAACGACTTGACATGATATGTAGATCATTTTTTTTTCGTATGACTAATTTAGTGGAACCAATTGCATGGCTGTAACAATAATCGTTCGTGCTTAAATTTCATTCACACCTCTGTTTCGAGGTCACATTTTTCCGCCTTTATATCGTTATGAACTCGTTTTGCGTTTACTCGAAATCTTCAGCAGTAAACACTGAAATTTATGACCATGCAATTGCAATAATTCCTATAATCTGTAAACAATTTGCAGAGCGCATAAAACTTGTAAAATAATTTTCCCGTAAATGGTAAGGACGTCAATGAGTTCATGCCCTTGAGACAATATTGTTTTCAGTTGTATATGATATATTGACTTTTGTGCGTTGATTGGACTTTCTCAATTGTGAATTGTGATTGCGTCCAGACTATATCATTTTGTGTTGTTTAAATGGAGTGATCTGATATGAATGCTTAATAAGCAATTTTGCATGTCAAGGATGGATAACATTGAAAGGGTGTTTTAAATTCTGGCCACGCAGCCTTAATCATTTGTCGGCATGTAAGTGAAAATCATATTTAAATATCAGAGCGGAATACATAATTCAGTTTCTCCTGAAAACCATAAAGCGGAAGATGAAAACAGAAGTATACCAATTTTGGATTCTGCAATAAGTGACGTATATTGTCTAACTAGGTTTTCAGGTCCAGTTGCGGGTATACATGAAATATTAGGGCCACAAATTAATTAATAATACTACCTTGTTTGCACGAAAACAAGGAGTTTGTTTTTATGGAAAATGTTTAAGATTTTGTAATTCATACAGTGTACATTTTAGTATAAGTCTTAAAGTAATTAAAAGCATTTTTAACAATTTTGTAGATGCGTATCTAGAGAGTTGAATCTTTTTTTTGTCGTGATCTTCCTTTACGTGCCCCTACCAGTCACAGCAAAGCTCTATGAACAAAAAAGGAATAAGATTCTGCAATTAAGCAATTAACATATATGCAAATATCTAGTGAACATCGTGGGATTTTGTCGAAATATTGTTTTAAAAAAATGGAGTTAGTTTGAAAGTGAACATGAATAGGTAGTAAATCTACATATATAAAAATGAATCCCTATTTCCCTTGGTCACGCCATCACGCGTGAACGGCTGGACCGATTTCGCTAACTCTTTTTTTGTTGTGTTTGTTATTGTCAGGAGAAGAAAAAACTAAGAATATTGCGCGGAAAATTAGAAAACTATGTTTTTGGTTTGGGTTTTTAGGGTCACTGATTTTGAATCTGCCATCAAAATTTTGAAAATCAAGATGCTGGATCAATATGGCGACCGAAAAGTTAAACTTCAAGGGAACTCCCTGAAAATCCGCGCTTGGGGATTTTCGGGATCACTGACTTCGAATCTGTTATTCAAATTTCCAAATATGAGACCACCCCCCACCCCGCTGGGAGATATAGGAGAGGGGGTGCAATAAGGAGGTGTGTAAAATGAGGAAAACTAAATTTAATAATACTTTACAGTTTACAGTTAAAAAAGTATTAGGAATAGGTGAAAGTGAGGTATGGGGTGTATTGTGTACGAATTTATGGTTGATTTAATGAGACCACCCCCACCCCGCTGGGTCACAAAAAAGAGGCGGTTGTGCAGTAGGGAGGCGTTGTAAAATTAAGGAATACAAATTTAATAGTATCCCGGGAAACGCCGGGTCCGGGCAAGCTAGTAGTGAATAAAATCAATTGAAAATTTTCACTTAGTTCACAAGAGAATGCTATTTATTAATTTAAGATGAACACAGTCGACTTATGAAGTTTACTATGAAAACGTGTTCTTCGCAAATGGAATGAGGAAATAACAAAAATTATTTTGGTGTGTTTCGACCAAGACGAACCAGGCCGATCTTATCATTGTAGCACTACTGGCCAGGGCCCTATTTTACAAAGCGACAAGTATGACCAGTGACCAGCAGAAGAGAAAGTACAGCGGCCAAGACAAATTTGGTAATTTTCTGTGAAACGAATCACTGTTCAGTCAGAATATATATTATATATATATGGTGTATTCACCAGTCGCATCGTAAAACGAAACGAAGGCGGCTATAGTCAATCTGCGATTATTTTTACTGATTGGACAAGACTTATCGCTTCGTAAAATAGGGCCTAAAGTCGAATGGTTGTTGCGAAATACTTGTTGGAAGTAGAGCAAGTGTCAAGTTTACTATGAACACTTGTGTGTTTGTATTTTACAACAACCTTTCGAAAGTGGACTTACACTACTTTCATAACAAATGGTCCATATACATATGTACTGGAATCGTGATGCCTCCCTAGGCACAATATTTACATATTTTTAGACTGACTTATTTCACAGAATATGTAAATATATTGCATTATTATTACATATGATTCAAGTGAACTATTACCAAAGATGATATCAATTATATTGGTTCAATTCGTTTCTTTGGTAACACAATTTTTTGCCAGTTCAAAGTTTCTTCTGTACATAGTATTCCCTCAAAAATACTGTAAGCTTTCACCAATTGACCCCGAATTTTTTTCTTTATGCCTTTTGATTTAAAACAATACATCCGTTAGTGACAATATATTTCGAAATAAAACTTTCTTTGTTACAGCCAAGTCTTTTAAGCACATCAATAAAAAATTTTATGAAATTGATTTGAGCGGTTGAGACTTAATGGTAGAATCGCAGCCGCAGATAGACGTCGTTTTTCTTCTATTGATATGAAGATATAGGTTGTATCTCATGATATCATGCCTAGGTAGGTCAGCTTCATCATACCATGCTTTTACGACTTGAGTAATTTTTTGCTTGTTTATTTCATTTAACCAATCAAAGAACTCATACCTCAAAACTGCAAGTAAATAGTCTGGTAGCTGGTACCAGGCGATCCTCATAAATCCAGAAACGGGTAATAAAACAACAATAATAGTAATGGACGCCAACATCAAAACACAGTAGATACCTAAATCGCCAATCATTGGTTTCATCAGTGATGTTCATGTAATTAAAAAATCGCTAATGATGTTCGCGGTGGCAGTAAACTTACTGAATGCTCAACGAAACGAAATGTAGAGGTATAATTGTTATCCTTTTCCGTCTACCCCAGCGGCGAGGCATCCTACTGCTGAATATCCTCGAACTCATCTTGAGAATAAGGCCATCAACTGCACGAAATTTTCCGGTGAATAGGAAAACAGCAAGTAAAGCGTGTCATAATATCGCTTTCCTTTCAGCCAGTTGCAATGAGCACGTGAAAATATTCCTGTACCCGTCGCCATATTCAGCGTGCTACCGCCACTATTAACACTGCTCGGAGCGCATGGGCACCTCTTTAGGTTCATGTCAAACAGCTTTTTCAACATTTATTGCAACTGCTCTACACATAAGTGTGACGGTATCAAGTGATTCCGCAGACAGGTTAAACACGCTGAAATCGCTGACGATCTGAGATTAGATTCGACTACCTTCCAGGGAGACATTTTCCACAGTTGGCTGGGCATCGGCTCTAAGGCGATTTCCTCCGTTTTTCCTACATATTTCACTTTTGCTCTCAAATTGCGCTGGATGATTTTAGTTAGAGCCTCCAGCGTGCAGCCGGAGCTCGTGAATGGCTGCATATATCACCGTCAGCGCAGGCTGGGATTTATGCTCGCACTGATTTGGTTAGATTTACTACGTGGAGGAGCGACTGTGACGTTGGCTGCCACTTTTCCGATATGAAATCGTGAGAATAACTTGCGATCTGTTGCAAAACAAAATTTATGGGCGCCCGGCGGAGGACTCTCCTCCTGGTACATTCTGAAGCCCCGTGCATCTTGCTAGGCAGAATCAGATGAAAAGATAAGATAAGATTTACAGCTGAGGTGCTTGACTATGCTAAATTAATATGTGCGTCTCAATACCTCGCCGAAGTGTCGAACTTTCGAAAACTGCAGCCAATACTTAAAATATTAGTAATGTTCCGTCTGTGAACAAAATCCTAAAAATGAATGCGAAACTATAAAGCCTGCCGCTACTTCGAATACTATTTGTGTCCATTATTAATATGAAAAAAGGTTGAATGAACCAAAATAATTTTTCTGAAAAGTTCCGAAGGTTCCCTATATCCATTTACGTGTATACATAAATGAAGGAATGGGAAAAAGGAGAGAAAATTGCATTCATGATTATTTTCGATTTTTTGTCAATCAAAAACTTGTCCGTTGCTGCCTCAAATTAAATATCGGGCATAGTGGATCAATATTTCAAATAAAAATATAACTTAAAAATATTTTTTTTAGAAACAAGCTTTTAAGTTAAATGCACTAATGATACAAAGCTTATCAAAATTAGACGCTTTCTTGGATATCATTATATCAAGGGGATTGTGAAGAAAAAGGTATTCTTGAAGCGTTCACCATATTGGATTTAGAACTATATCATATATACCATATTGCATTGTCACATGACTTATACACGTGTGCAAAATTTCACAGCTTTAGCTTAATTAGAACTAATCGAAATTTTGATTGCAAGACTTAACCCAAACATACTAACAAAATGAATTAAATAAAAGGTTTTGACAATAATAATAAAAATAAAAGTGTGCCACATAGTCCGCATCACATATACCATTTTTTTGGAATCCTCTCATCATAATCATTTATACGACATAACATAACAAAAACGATTTTTTCAAAGTGTCCAAAATGGCGAAGCAGACAGACAATCATGCAAGTCATTTTTTAAGTGTTTCCTTTTTTTTTTTTACTTAGAGTGAGAAAAACTAAGAATGATTTTTCCAAATATGTATTTATTTTAATATAGTAGGTACGGTAGGTATGTCCAGATATCTATTGCGAAATTTCGACATTTGGATAACCTAGAAAGAATTTTGCAGGCGATAGTTGTTTGGCAGCACTATCAATCAATGATTTTCATAATCGCACGTCTATCAGGGGTCCTTGATTTGCTCGTTGCGTTCTAAACGAGGTGAGGAGAATGACAAATTACTTGAGTTCATGCAAAAACCGTATACTCTTAACTGTGCAAAGCCAAGACAGCTGGCTATGTGATCATTTACCAGTTGGTCGTGATGCTGCTTGGCTTGGGCAATAGTTTGATTTGCAACCGCTGCAGTGTTCGCATTTGTTAGGCGCAACCAGCTGCGGCAATCAGTGTCGGATGCTCATCTCTGTCGAGAATGGCATCATTTCATTGTCAGCCATTGCAAAATGCCCAAATATTGAACGAGCTAAGATGTTCAATTAAAATACCATCCGACACCACTCGACTGCACACGTTCCGAATGTTTTGATTAGCGGCAACAGGCGACTGTGCGGTTTCATAAGATGCCCATGGTCATGGAAACTATCTGTCTATCTGCATCGGAAATGCCTCGACAGCGTACGGTCGATCATACTGCAGGGTTTTGGGAGAAAGTAACACTGGCGTAGATGGAGTTCGGGACTAGTATTACGGCGATGGAAATAAATAGCGCAAATAGAGTGACCATAATTGCGATTTAATAAGTTGTCGTGCAAGTAATAAATTACAGCCCGATATGCCCTTGCGCTACGCTCGCATACCTGTTCGATGGTATCGAAGCTGAATCATTACCGTGCTACCTGTGCTGCTAATACCATCGCGAGATGAAATCGCAAATTGATGATCTCTGCCGGTTTTACTTATTAACAGATAAGTGCGAGGCGAGGTTAATATCGCTAATTGCCGGCCACTTTTAGACATTTTATATCAATTAGCCTTTTTCATAAGATCCCGAGACTTTGATGTAAATGTCAATTAATTTGGATTTGCGCATTACGCACCATCGGACGGAAACTACTACGTGTGGATTATGTACATTTATTTTATTTTAAGATGCCCGCAGAGCATGGTGTTTGCAAAATTGCAGTAATCATCGTCTACTGCATGAAAATTATATGCGTCTTGCACCACGACGACAATGCCATAAAATTAGTTATAATGCACAAAAAAGTAATAGAGCTTGGTAAAAATCGAGCTTAGATGTTTAATATCTTTTAATGGTAGATTCGCCGCACCGGCAAATATCTAAATCTAAATATCTCCGCGCTTATGACGGTGGCACACAGTGGCGAGTAATTTAGACACTACTGCAACAGCTTTAATGAGTATTTGATTCCAGTAAAGGTCATCAAAATAATCATCATAAGTCCGACTCGGTTTGTGTCGATACAGACAGAGTTGGGAAATTGATGTGCAATTTTCAAATTAATTCACCTCGGAAAACAAAAATGGTTTACGTAAAAGACAACTGGTTGTTTTAAAAAGGATCCCGCAAGCAATTTATGCCTACATTTTACTATCTTACTAATCTTACTAATGTTGTAAATGCGCAAGTTCCGATGTTTGTTACTCAATCATACCCTAACGGCTAAACGGATTTGGATGAAACTTGATCGGCAGATAATTTATGTCCTGGATTAGAGCATAAGCTACAAGTGCAAGGTTTCAAAATGACGGTTACAAAATGGCTAACGAAAAATTTATTATTTAAGAGATTTTCATGAAAATTGGCACTAGGGGGTTTTCGAGGTCGTTGATTTGCAATCCGTCATCAAAAATTTAACATTCAGAATAACGATTCCAATATGGCCACCGAAATTCTTCAATTTTAAGCAAGTTCAATGAAATTTAATGTGAAGACGTCTTTGGGGTTAGAGATTTCGCATCTACCAAAATTCTAAGATGCCGAACCCAAAATACGAGTAGTTACCGGAAAAATTCAACATCGACGAATTTCCGTAAAAATCAATACTAGGGGGTTTACGCGGACGCTGATCCGTAATCTACTATGAAAATTTGGAAGTTTAAGACCGGACCCATATGGCAATATATGGCGAAAAAAATAAATAAATCTTAGAGGGCGATCGGGTCCAATTGTTCTATCGGGTTTAACATCTAACAAGCCATTTCAGTCACTAGCCTATAGCTAGATCTTTTCGGGGGGGGAGTAAGTCGATCACAGTTTTGTCCTAATAAATCAAATAATGTTAGTAGCGATCCACTTTAGAAATTCATCATGTTTTCCGCACGCTAATAATTTAATGAAAAACTGCATAACGTTGAGCGAATCCCGGAAATGCACACGTTTCCGAGTGCAGGTCAGCATGCATAATCAAGCAGTTTACAGAGTTTCCAAACGAGCCCGGCAAGAATAATAGTTGTCAACCCACCGCGGAGATAATTTGCGAGCGTAGCTCGTGACAAACGCTGCTTTTCAACGGATCACTGAATCGGCGAGTCACTTTTACTTATATTAACTTACGCTCATTCATCAATCAGCAGGCGATGGGCTCGTTTGCAGAGAGGCAGGCGTCTTGGGCGGGCAGCCACTTCCCGCTTATCTATTCTGGAATAATTTAGTAATCATCACCTTTCTCCCACGGATATCTATCAAAGTCGCGAAAATATAGATACAACGAAAAATCAGTCAGTTGGCTAAATACCTTGCAAGTGGCGTTAGCAGCCGCAAAGCGAGTTGCGCCTATTAAGGTGCGCAGGCGATTATTTTGCGAATAGTGATTAATGGGCTGTCTCGGGCGATGCAAGGAAAAACTTTCCATGAATTGCAAAGTGACCCCCACCAGCGTCAGCGGGGAGATTAGCAGGCTCTCTGTAAATAAATTATTTAATTTGTCTTCAGATATTTATGAGAAAAGTTTCCGTCAGCCTCTCACTCGGCTGAAAAGCGCACTGGAAAAAAGCGTTTAGCGTGCTGACAGACTGTCGCCTTGACTAGGACGCGGCTAGCCTTTCTACACTATGTAGTGATAGTGCACCGGGTGCGCCAGGAACAGAGTCGAGCTGTTTCTAATCAACAACATAGTTTCATTAATTATACACATAAAAGCGCAGAGCAGATGAAAGGAGCGTGGCAATTATCCAGGCAACTTGCTCCGGCGCACCAGGGCTGATATTAGTCGTTGACATGCGCAAGACCGGTGCCTTGTAATTATCGCAATCTGTCTGAGGAGAGAACAGAGCGCACGACTAAGTGAAATGTCTCGTGATTGACAGCCCGGAGCTGTTCGATTTTGATGCGTCATGGAAGGTAAAAAAATTGCCGGCGCATATTTTGCATATTGTCTGGCATCACAAGTTTCTTTTGAGACGAATGTGTGCTATTTTCTTTTCCCTTTCTATTTGAGGTGCATGTCTTGAATATAGATCACGTGATTTTCCACCAAAGCATACAAATGGATAAGAACTATTAGTTATACATGACATATTGTGTGGCGGCCGCTATTTAGTAAGAGAGAAATTTTACTTGTATTTGTACTAAATGGTTCTATATAAAATACAATTGACACGATCTACCTTCGCACAAGTCAACGAACTGTCACGTTGACAGATTTATGCATACCATTGTCCATTTATCTCTTCGTACGTGAGCTAGTGCCCCACAAGCCAATATCTCAATACATAAAATACAATAGAATAAAATCACTGCAGTCTGTGATGAATTACTGCTGCCAATACATCAATACATTTTTGGACCAACCAAAGCGCATAGACAAGTCACGTCGACAAATCCGCACTGTCCTCCACTAACTTGTCAACTCATCGCTAGTTCGTCTAACAGCTTCAGACTGATTTGTTGTCTAGTTGATACGATCGACTTCAGCTGTCTAGACTTTAGATAGTATCTCGAGTATAAAAGGTTTAGGAAGAATTTTGGCAAGCTTTTGCGTTCCGTATTACCTGTGATATGAACGACTTAATTCGATATTTTTATCTTATAAAAAACTATACCTGGACAAACTGCTTTGAACTATGTCAAATAACCATTTTATTTCAAAATGCATTAACTAATTATTTCCAATAGTTACTTCATTTAAAAGTGGAATTAAAGTTAATTGATATAACAATTCATTTCATTCAAGTTATTATTTAAAAGACAAAACAAAAATTATTAAGATAATAATTTATTTAAAGTAAAAATAATCTTTAAAAATCTTTCGTTTAGTATGGAGATCCTGTTTCGCCCCTGCATTGTTTTACGTTAGTTGTTAACTGAATTCTGAATTGAAATAGTATTGCTTCATTTCCATCAATAATTACAACCGAATTAAAATTAAGGACAACCAAGTTACAATCTCGTACATCATTTTCAAAAACAAGCTCAATCAAGTCAAAATATTCAAATATATGTTACTCATTTTATTTGCATTGAAAATCTTATGCTAGTGTCTCCTTAATAATTTGCACAAAATTCAGTCCCTTATCCGAGATAGGTTGTTTCACTGTATTTAAACAATTGAATTTACATATTCAACAAAAAATTTTCAGTAAAATAATCGCTACGCTAACATCGGTTTATTCTTACCCTTATAGAAAACCCACTTATGCTATTCCACAAACATTGTCATTAATTTTAAGTAGTTTAAAAATGTGATAAATGTAAGAATAAAATACTAATATTAATAATTGGGGTTGGTGTTGCGTTTCGTATCAATCAATCAATTTTAACGCATTTTGACCCCAGGCGGAGGTATTCAAAAAATTACAATAATTTGCTACTGGCTTATGTAACAACTTCCGTCAAACAGCAATTTGCGTAAGAGATAGCTTTGTTACTATCTCCAAGTTTCAGTAAAAGTAGCTGGTCATGATTCAATTTTATTATTAGCCAGTCGAAAACTTTTAGTTCGTTCATTAATCTCCCTTGGTTTGACAGTATTAATTATCTAATACTTTTGTGGTTATCTCAGTAACAATTGTTTTTATCTTTCGTTGCAAGAAGTTCACGCGGTCCATTTTCCCAAACACGTAAACGCACCAGCTGCCAGTTATGGTCTTTACGCACTTAACCTATTCAGTTGTACAAAATAATATGTAGTTGTGCGCTATAAAGCTGATTGCATTACCTTATTTTTTTTATTTCTAACGTTAATATTAGAAACTTTTCTATATGAACATTATCGATTTACTACAATCTCCAAGTTAATAATGTGGTCTTGCCAAACGGTTCTCGCATATGGCAGACATTAAACTATCTAACTTTAAATTCGTTCATATTATTCATATGATTTTATTCTAACTTAGTTATCTATTGTGAAAGAAGTAAATCCAATATATAGGTTGTATTCATAAAATTGAGAATAGGAGATTGATCGCCTAATAGTTTTGTTTCAATGTCCGTTCATCGGTCTGATCATTCTATAACCTATTCAAACTTTTACAGAGAGACCTGTACATGTTAAAAGAAGTTGAAAAAAAATGTTTTCTTCTAGCCTATCCAAGTGGGGTATCATTACAAAGGGTTCGACATGTAAAAAGATAATGTGTTTTTTAGACACTTTGCAATTTAGAAATGAGAGCCGAATTCGACCCAGTTTTGTTCCAGCTCTATTTTTAAAATCGCTGGTCATTACATTATGGAAAATCAGAATGATAGCTATTTATTAATTTTAGGAAAAAATATTTCGGAAAAAAGTAAAGAATTTAATCCTCGACAAAAAAGATCTTCACTATTTTTGTCGTAAGTTCAATTGTCTCCAATTCGGAAAACCGTTTTCCAATATGGCGGGTGAAGCATTCCCTTTCTCACCGCACTGATTGAAATTTACACTCAAGGAGAGCCCTCGAACTAATTTGGAATTGTAATTCGGGAAACCAGGCATTTTGAACTCTTTTTTTCCCCTAACTACAGACACTATTAACACTCGGGGGCGTGACTTAATATTTATGAAGCTTATAAGAGTGGGGGAATTTATAGCGTCAGTAACAGTATCATACATAAATAACACACCCTCAACCTCTCTATAGAAAGCGACGTCAAACATAAAACCTCTGTTTTCATACGGAGGAAAATTATAGGAGTCAATCCATAGTAAAAGACGAAGACCGTGGCGTAGAAATTGTTTCTCTATTGCCTCTATACGGTTGATGTATTCGTCATGTGTGGCATCCACACTATAGAAGCGTACTCATCGATGATCAAGCCAAGGTCAACAAAGTTATCTTGCCTAGATAAAGGCCTGCCAAAAAATTTGTAACAGTGCTCCAAATGGGATCATTTCCTACTGAAAGAAATGATGGTATGTTTGCTGACATTTAAGTTCATGTGATTTTTAAACACCATATTTCAAAACTTGCAAGATCATCTTTGAGCTAATGTACCGCATAAAGCCGTGGTGGCCTAAAGACGGTTACTAATGTTCATAGTTGTGACGGTGGTAAAACCTAGAAGCAATGAGCAACCACTTAACATAATTTCAAAGATGGAAAACATCTTTCACTAGCAATAAAACAGCGCTCAGGAGCAGTTGAGAAGTGCTTTGCTAATTTCCTTTCACAACCCGTCATTGGTGGCTCTTTCCTCAGTAGCGCACCACTGCTAATAAAATTGTATATTTATTTTTTAACGCGAAAATAAATTATTTAGCCCATAATAGCCGTAAACACTAATTATGGTCATTCCTAGGCAGCGGCAGCATTGAAAATACTTCACTCCAGCAGCGCAGCGTCCGAAAAGTGTCGTTCATTGCCAACGCCGCCAAGGAGAGACGGAAAAGTGAAAAGCGCCGTCAAAGGCGTAATCTTCTGTGCACATCGGTGCTGACAGACGCTTAAGGAAGCGATAAGTACTAATATGGCAAAATTCGAAAAGCATTTAAGACTAAACACTTGTCACTTAAGAAAAGCTGTTCGCGTCAGTTTTTGTCCCAAGAGTTATGTCTTTGTTGTAAAAATCACTCGCTACAAATTCTACCTCATTTTCCGTAGAGATTTTCCGCTCCAAAGTGTGGAGATCCCCTCACACTGTCGCCTGCATGATCTGGCCTATAGGCAATGATAATCTACCTTCCTAGACGGTTGTTACCTGTGTAATTAGGCCTAGACAAAATTTCCTTACAACCCGCTTTACATCTTTTTGCTGAACGTGTTATTGTTTTAGTGCAGCGACGGCACTAGGAATAATTTCCAAACAATAAAATCAACGAAGCGTTTTCTGCCGACATGCTGCAATCGTGTGTTCGCTTCAGACCCCAGTGGTTCTGTGCTTGACAAGAAAATGTGAGTAATGAAAGCATTCGGAGTTCCCACATACCTGGGGAAAAGTACAGACTTTGTTCGTGGCCATTCTCATGACCACCGTAAAAAACAACCCACAAATGCACAACAAAAATGAAATTTTTATCTTCCGCAAAATCAAAAAATAATCTCGGCCCACTCCGAGTCCAAGAAAACAATACTCCAAAAAGTGGAGAGCGAAGAGGAAATTAAAAGTATTAAAAGTACTTGCGGGTGGAAAACATTTCCTCGGGTGGTGGGTAATTGGCTATTAGGGGGACGGAGATATGCAGCCAATGGAGCCATTTTAAAACAATTTTGATACCATTCAGTGGGGAATTTATGGTATTCGATTTCTGTGCGGATACGTGTAATGTGGCCGTATGTCACACGGGCGTTACTGTACAGGCGGGGCTGCTTTGCATTTTTGCAGTTATCGTGACTTCATAAATCAAGTTCAGTAATCAGTTTCACGGGGTGCCTTGTCACTTGGTTGGGCCAGTACATGAAACGAGACAACTCCGTAATGATCTCCTCACAACAGGCTTTAATCGCTATTACCCATTTCACTATTGACTAGACTAGAAAATTATGACTTTTCAATTAAACAAATGAATATTAATGTTATCGTGCGTGGCTGGTACCAGAAGTGGAAGTCTGGTAAATTAACGGACACAACATACAGTACAATGCGGTTATTGAGCTAAGCCAGTATAAAATATTACTGTACTACTTTGTTATGTGAACATGTTTCCTGTAGGTACGTCAATTGAACGACCAATTGTAATTCTGTGAGATTTATCTACTTTTATAAGTCTTAATTTATAAAATACCAAATATGTGCCGCCCTTTACTATGCAAAGCAATGAAAGAATAATAGTCCTATGAAACCTCGAAACTTCTTACTATTTTCTTATCTTCAATTTCATTTAGTTGTAACTTCATCACTACATAAATATAGAGGGTGTGGAGGTAGAAATGTATTTTCGACGTTTTTAAATTTGTTTTTAATAAATTGAACAAATCCCTCAATTCGATACTTCCTAATAAAATAGAAATGAAAACAAGACATTATTTATTTGGGCTGCATATATATGTATGTAACATATGTCTGTCTGAAGTGACTCTCTACCTACAAAACGTCAAACAGATTTCATTGCTGATTCATCGAAAATTGTCAAAAATTTCGACCGACGATGAATTCATCCATTCAAACACACAGACACAGATTTCTTCTCGTGGCAATTTTTGTTTTTTTCTCAACTTAGAGTTCAAAGTACAATAAAGATTTTAAAACTATAGAATCTCAAGAAGTTATCTTAATAAATTAAGGACGTTTCCATAAATTCCCAAACTAAATATGTATTGTACTGTGGAATCTGACACGCACCTCATATTTAACGTATCCCGGAAAATTGTGGACCTTTGAGAATCCGGTTTACAACAGAGAAGCCAGTATTTGTCCGTAGAATATTTTCCAATGCAATATTTCCCCTGCGACAAATATTGGATTAGATCAGAAATAGGAATTCCAGAGTAATTGAACATCGCAGAAGTATTACCGCATTATTATTTATTTCAAAACATTTTCGGGCACATTGCCCACAAAGTCTTTTCGGTTAAACGTTCAAAAAGCCGATAATTGCGAATTAAAATTGCTGGCGTGGAACCCATCAGAGCGATCGCACAGAGAATAAAACAGCACCGACATAAGAAATATAGATCGCCTGTCCAGCCGTCCATAAAATTGAAACCCAATCGCCCTAAGGATATCACGACAAATTCTTTTTCCAACGTCTAGGGGGCGTGTATGAGTCACAGATTTACACAAAATCGGTCGATATCTAGCTGAAAAATGTTTACGCTCTACGGCACAGAACACGATGAGTCCCCGAGGATGATAAACACTGTAATGGTCATGATCTAGGTCCAATACTCTGATCACTTCTAGCCAAATCTGAATTGACTTCGTGAAATTACATATCCGCGATGTAATCCGAAAAGAGCAAGGAATGGGGCAGATGAAAGGGTGTACAATAGCCCACAGCAGTGTCACGATGCTATTACTTCGAAACTCCTAACAAAAGAAATTCCAGCATCATGTCCATCAAGACTGATCGTCGAGAGATCACCTGCATGCAACGGAAGTGATCTCTCTCCCGGGAGTCTTGCAGCTATACGTATGAAGATCATTTTTATCTGAAAACTGATATGCATATATCGCACGGGGAAGTGAGCACACCGCTCCGTCTATGGCTACAATGTACAGGCACCATGAAATTATTAATGGTGTCCAGGGTTTTAATTATGCAAACTGTGCGGATCGGGAGATAAATTAACCGTGAATAAGACGTGGATAAAAGCTGAATCGCATGTTCACCACGAATCGGCTGGGGATCACATGTAGACAAGATCAGATACGTGATCGTCTTCGTCTTCAATGAAATTATTAATTTCCCCCGAGTCGTTTATGCATGCAATACTTGCAGAGGTCGGATATGTGATCGCTCTGATAAGAGCTGAGCTAAGTACGTACAGTAAGATGTTGCTTTTACTAATAGGCACTTTGGGGATCGCATGTTTAATTGCACCTGATTTGGAGGGAGGAAATTTACTCGAAAGAAGCATATGAAGAAATTAATTACAACGACAGAAATATTGATTACATATGTAGTTTCCTGCAAGCTTTCAATTATCAGTTGCATAAGAAAGGCGTAGAGCTGCTTTTACTTCCAAAAAAAGAACGTCAGTAGAATGTGCCTGTGAGCGGTTAGTGCTGCGTTTGGAGGAGATGTTATGCGTTTACTAATGTTATCCTTCATCAAAAGCAAACTGTCGTTTTTTATTCTAACCAAAAACATAGATTCATATCATAACTCATGCTTATTGCAGGAATATTTTACTCTTAAGAGATCACCTCTGTGTCAAGTTGCAAACATAGACCTTTTTTATGAAATGTGGACAAATTGCAAAACAAACGTAACGTAACACATATGTACCTATTGTAGACATAATGTGTGTTTAATAAAGGTACAGCCGCTTCACACTTACGGACTGAAATTTCGTTTCATCGTTGTTAAAAATTATATGGGAATGAGAAAGACTGCCTAATGAAACGGAATATCGTCTGTGTCTAGAAGACGATAAAACTACAACGTACATCTTGTGCGGTTGCCTTGCTCTAAAACAGTCTAGAAGAAAGATCTTCATGCAGGATTTTTCGAACTTGCCTGACGTGCGGTCCTCTTCTGTGGAAAACTTTTTGCCCTCTGGCTTTCCTTAGGCTAGCAGAGCATATTTTGGAAAATTTTCTAGTTCTACTTCAAAGGCAACACACAAGGAAGTGACTATAATAATATTTCAGCAATAAAAAGATTCCAAACAATGTTAAATTCTTGAAGGCTCAGAATACCCCCTTTAATATCAAATCAAATTACGAACCACATACGGAAAACATTACGACCACAGACTTCCCTCTCACGGTATCACTTCGCTTCAAACTAGCATTTTTTACGTTCATCCGATCTGATCTGTATGCTAGACACGACGTATACTGCATACCTTAACTACATTGGAAATAAAGAAGGCAAAAAAAATCTATGAAAACCCAGGGGGACATTTATCCAAAACGTTTTAGCAACCGTAAAGAATGAGAATAGCTCTTTTAAGGCAGATTCCATTTTCGTTATGCTGCTATTCAAAACCTCAGTGCAAAACATCACCGAAAAAAGGACCTTAAAGCCCAACCATTTTCCAGGATGTTACGGTCTCTATAATCCTCTGGAAATGATTTAGTCAAGCTTAAAATTCAAGACTGTCTGGAAAATCGATGACGCGCCAAAAGTGCCCGGAGGCAACTCGTCTGTTTGTCAACTAATCTGATTACGTATTCAGGACATGTTTCTTTCACTCATGAGTTTCCCATGAAATTTTTGTGTGGAGGGGATACGACTGCCTACCCACCCATTTAGCGCCCGAGGGAGTTGTGGATGAAAGGAAAATTCAAAGACAATACCAGCCACCCCAAACCGATGGAGTGGGCGGCAAATTCAATTGTATAACTTATTTTGCCTCTGTCTACCAAGCGCAAATCCAGACGCCCGTGCAATTATTTTCGGGTGCTGCATAAGCCAACTAAACCATAGCTCTAGTTAGGACACTGTCAATAGGAGGAGTGAGGAATGATATCAAAAGCATCACTCACTGCTCGGTGCAGCCACTTCATGACCTCCGGGTGAGCGTACCTTTAAGCTGTTTCTGAAATCACTTGAAACTGTTGACGAGGTGCGAATTCATTTTAATTTGCTGGAAACATACGTGCCACTCTGAAATTTTACAGGATTTTTAGAAACGTGACTTTTCTACCAAGGACCTTCTAACTAGCGATGCGGAACCATCGGTGCGTTTCAGCTGCAGCTACCTGTGAACTCAGATATTTGTACTCGGGAGAAATTGCTGACTCCGAATGAACGAAATAAAATGTATGGCCACGCCAAGAAATCGAAAAACACGTTTTACGGCTCAATGCACCCTTTTAATTACATTTTACCTTATCTGGAGCACATGATGCTCATTTACACTTAGCATCGGCAGTTTAATAAATTTAACGTTGCAAATAGCTGGAAGATAAATTCCACACGTTCTCCTCTTGATTTTCACCTTCGCCGGTTATTCCGACCGTTAATTAGCGATTAAGGTTTATTGCCCATAGTTAACATGTGTTATGTTTTCTTTTTCTTCAGGTGACATCGATGACTGCATCGTTACACCGACAGTTCAAGGACAATTCACGCCTCTTCCAGAAGCCCTCTGCGATGTTATCATGGACCTAACGGCACAAGGACACTCAGCAACTATTGAGAATCTGAAAACGAAACTGGCCTTACGATTTCCCCACATCTCCTCTCCAGCAACAGAGGTCATCTACGATACCCTGGCTCAGCTTATGCAGGAAAGGAAAATCTACCAAACGGCAAAGGGATATTTTATAGTAACTCCAGAGTATGTCAATTAAGAAATTTCTTACTCCGACAGTTGCTCTAACATTTTGATTTTAGGCGAAGAAGAAGCAGGTCCCGTCCAAGGAATCATAGGACGTACCAAGAATTCGATGAAGACGATGAGCCACAGGAAGCAAGGACAATACTTATGACGAACTCCGAGGCTCTTCACTCGCTGTACGGAGAGATTTCTACAGAAAGAGATGGCGATCTTACGCATCAGTGCATACAAACGAATTTAGCCGATGTCATTTGTGGAGGTATAGTGTGTCTTTGAATTGAACTTTTTGCTTGAACTTTTAACTACAATAATATATTCTCTGAGCGAAGTATGGATGTAGAATAAACACCCTTCTGTCTAATGGTCCCTCCTTTTAACAGTCCCAGTTTGCCAATTATCTTTTGAGTATATGTATGTATCCACTTTTCATTTCTAAACCTATCTTCAATTTTACCAATCTTACATGTGCCCTAGTCCCTTAAATCCCTAAAGTATTTGGTTTTGATAACATTTCCTAGCTTATATTATATTTTATTAGTTGTCCAAAGCTATAAGTTAGAAGTAAACATTTGTTTACGCACTCTTGACTTGGTAATTAAAATCCTTTTGTTTAAGTTAATGGCTACATATATAGTAGTATTCCCCACGTAAATAGTTTATTTTTGAATTTCAATAACTCAATTTTAAGCCATTTCAATTTTCATCTACGAAAAGCCCACAATGTTTGCTATAAAAATAATCCTATTTTCATGCAAGCACCAATCAAAGCAAACAAATATATTTCACTCGTACTTTCCTGAAAGCGATTTATTTGGAATTGTCCACATCAATTTTAAAACCAATTTGTTTCGCTGTTTACAATGTTTAACAAAAGAGAGAATTATCGAAGCATCCTGAGGCCAACCGATTAAAGGGAGTTCGCTTTGCATTTTATTTTGAATTACATATTTCATATATGTATTTAGTTTTAGGGATGCTCACTCATTCCTAATTTTCCACTGCACAATAAGAAAAGCAAAATTGTTCCGAACCCCTTTCAAAGCATTGCTCATCTAAATGCAAATTCAATACCAAAGCATTTAGGAACACAAAGGACATTCTTTTTTTGTTTTAACTTTCATAATCCTGTGTTCAATTTCAAGGTAAAGGCACAAGCTAACGAAGATAAATTTTGGTTCAAGGAAGCTAACAACATTATTAAATTATCCTATGGAAATATATGTTTCTAAATATAGAGAAAGTATTTAAGTAGTAAGCATCATCAAAAAGTATACGAATGTACAATTCAACGCATAAGCACTGCCACTTTTATTTTCTACTCAAAACGCTTCTGTAATTTGATAACTTAACTGCTCAGAACACAAGAAATGTGTAGAAACTGATAAAGATAATTGTATAAACTAATAGTATATTACGATACAAGGGCGGTAAGTAGCCGATTGCCCACGATGGCGGTGTTGACGCACGAGCGAAGCGAGTGCGTTAACAGCCATCATGGGCACTCGGCTACTTACCGCCCGAGTTACGTATGCTATTTTTCAGCACGAGTGCGGGGTAAGCAGTAGGTACGTTACCGCACATGTTTCCATTCGGTGACTCATAAATTAACCACGGTGCGCTAAGGAGCCGATTGCCCACGATGGCGGTGTTAGACGCACGAGCGAAGCGAGTTCGTTTATAGCCATCGTGGGCAATCGGCTCCTTAGCGCACCGTGGTTAATTGATGACTTACCGCATGGAAACCCGTGCAGTAAGGTACCACTTACCCCGCACGTGTGCTGAAAATTTATAAAAAGCCGAGCATTAAGTTGTACACTCAAAAAATAAATGCTTGTAATAAGAACAGAGACGCGAGTAGTCTAGTGGTAAGCGTGTTAGAATGCCAATCTAAAATTCCCAGGCTCGAATCGCAATCGGACCCCATGGTTCCACTCCCGGAGTGCGCTTTTCCTAATAAGGGATTAAAACCTAATAAAAGGGGTTTCGTAATGGTTTCAAAATATTTCTCAAAAACTATATAAAAAAAACGTCAGAGGAATTTGTCAAATAGCTCAAATGAAAGCTTGAACCCTAAACTAGTTTTATAATATAATCAACCTATAAAACTTACTAAGATTTGTTTTATGTGACACATTCTTTTTATGAGCGTGCTCCACCCGTAACTTTCATTCACTATTCTCAATAAAAAAAATTCGCTTATGACAAAAATTACTCAGAATCGTAAGAATTTTAGACTTTTAATATTCCTTGGTAATGGCTTAAGCTTTAAAATTTTATTGGAGCTGTATATCGAGTTCCAACGGCATTTCTTAATTTTTTAAATATTCCTAAAATGTTTTTTTTTCACTTTCAATTTTCTTGAAACCGCTGGCTAATTATGTAGGATCTTCGATTTCGAATTCGTAATCAGCAACAAAAATTCATAAAAATTGTGGCTTAATGCATTGGAGACCAGACATTTTAGCACAAACAGAATTCAGGTATTTGGAATGGAATCAGACCTTGGAATGCGTAAACCAGAAATATGGTGATCCCTTTACAATGTACTGAGTAAAATAAATTTAACTAATTTTCGAAAAATTAGGAGTTGGCGAATAAAAGTATAATAGTAAAATACAACCCAAAAACATAATACGGCTGGGATTACACAATACCATTTTGCATATAAAATACATCGTTGTGGAAATATTAACATATGTATAACACTTTCCACATAACGCAGCGCTCCGAAATATCTTATCTAAACCATTTTACTGTCTTTAATGTCCTCTATAGCTATTAGTAGGTTTCTGCCACTACATACACGTGTAAATAATATACAAAAGAATATTCAACCTCTAAGATTTCGCTAAAAGAATGTACAACTAAAATTATAAAATTTTCCCGTTTATCAATCAAATTGAGTGCATATGTGTCGAAGTCAAAACCGTGCCAATGAATCGGGTTCTCCACTTTCCTTCACTGATTTCGCTGTTGGCTGCAAAATATTATAGTCGAATAGAAGATAACAATTACAAATTCTAAATTTCACCAACTTTTCTTCATAGGTAACCCAAATGACAAAATTTTATACCCAAGAACATCGAAACGACGTAGTGCATCATTTCCAACACCACGAAGTCTAGAGAGGAGGCACAGCCTTCGATTATTTGGATCATCAAAAAGATTACAGAGGTGTGCCTCAACGAGGAGCCTATCAAAAACATACGCACAAACGCTTGCGACGGACAGCAGCAGTTCAGAATATCAAAGCACAGATTCGTCATCACCGAGTAAGAAGAGTAACTACACCAATTTTCTGCGTTTAAAATTTCCTAAGGATTTAAAATTAATCAATTTTTATTTCCAGAAAAAGGATCTCTCCTGTCGCGTTTATTTCGGCGGAGTGGAAGGTCGAAGCAACGACAAATCGAAACGTTTTCGGCCCAATTCCCACCAGCCGAATGGTTTAATTCGCGTGCTGTTCATTTGCATAGCGTTGGAACACAAACCACGGATCATGTAAGGCCCTGCCACGCATCTAATCTTAATATAAAGTTCCGCTGGAATTTCCTTTTTGTAGGATGTTCCGGTAACCCACACCCTATCGAACTCAACGTTCTACGATGGCTCTGAAATTAGTCAAAGGTCTTCCACACTGCCGCGGCGCCATCGTCGACACATGTCGAGTGAATCGACTTTTGTTATATCATCCCGAGACTGTTCGCCGATTCGTCGACGATCACCAGCGTATTGCAGCAGTAGTCTACCACGGTCGACACAGTCTATACCGGCAACTTCAGGTGTACCGCAAAATATAAGTCCCGGGCCGCGAGCGCAACAACCATCCGTAAAGACACCAAAAACCATATTAGGAAAGCATTTATTAGAAGAGCAGAATCGCATTAAGGCGAATAGAAAGTCGGACATTTTGGACAATAAAGTGCACTACCGGAGCGTGCAGAGCGGTCCATCGAGTCTGGAGAGCGGAAAGGCGTCTTCGATGGTAACGTCTGGACCGTCGAGTATTGACAGCGGAAAAATATGCTATAGCAGAACAAGTGGGCATTCTAGTCTTGAATCGCAGGTATCTTCGAATACTATGCAGCCATCACCCTCGAGGTCAATCTTAATTTTGAACGGCTCGCCAAGGAGCAGTCCGAGGCACCAGAGTTTGAAGCAGAAAGCCGCTGCGGAATCCCTCAAACCAAAAGGATCGCCAGCTAAGAAATTGGAAGACATGCCTCACGTCACCACAAAGCCCCCCACAGGGATCCCTAACTCCAATTCAAACAGCTCAATAACGCTTCAAGTAACCACCTCAAACGGGAGCCAGAGCAGTATACCCAGCACGAAGATCTACGTCCAGAACTCGCCAGTCCGAAGTGTAATAACGCTGGAGAATGGGAAACTTACGGAGAACTCCAACGTGTTCATCATAAACAACGAAACAACGACAAACGAGAAGGGCGAGTTCGTGAAGAAGACCCTCTCGAAGCAACATTCAACCCCGGTGAAGACCTCTCTACGGAAGGACAATTCCTTGAGCGAGAATGATGCCAATTCGGAGACCTGCGATTCAATTTCTTATATGAGCGAGATATCGCCCGACCCGCACGACATGCTCGGGTCGTCCGAAATCATAGAAAACACAAAGTTTACGAAGAACATAAACAATGACGCCACAATGAATAACAGTCGCAAATTGTCTCTGCAATTCCCCCAAAACGGAGGTTGCACGGGTCAAGGAAACATTGTCTACAAAAATGTTTTGAAAACAGAATCGAACCCAACTAGTCCCCTGGAGAATGGTGTCACAAAGCAGGATTTCGAGATGGCTGGATCGGTGGGGAATCTCCGGTGCTACGAGAAGAACACCGTCGGCTCCCAGAACAAGCTCAACTCGAATTGCGACCTTAAGAATCATCGAGTGGAGTCGACCGGAAACCTTATTACGCAAAAGGGAGGTGTGCTGAACTCAAATCCTGCCATCAATACAGACTCCCTGGCGCACATCCTGCAAAAGAACATCATCACTGTGGGCAGTGAGCCAAACCTAGCGATCAAGAACTGCGAGCAAAAGCAGAAGTCGATGTGTGAGAAGTCTGTCGAGAAGGAGAGTCTGGACAGGAGGTTCAGCTTGTCCAAAGAGAACAGCGATGAACTTTACAACTTCCCTAGCCTTACGGACTTGAGCTTTAACTTCACATCTCTGGCGGCGCAGAAAATCCTACAGGGTGTCAGTCTCAACAGCATAGACACTCTCGTCGAACTGAACATGTCTAACAACAAGGAGAAGCAGCAGAACAACCAATCGGCCGCGATGTGTACTGATTATGGGATGGTGTAAGCGCCGCGGTGTATGGTTTTGTTTTAAAGGACCTACTGAAAATGGTTTTGCATATTTTTAAATATTCGCTGCTGGCTAATGTCACTTAAAAACTGCTGAGATGGCTGTGGCGCTATTTAAGACATTGCTTTAATTTTAATTGTCCAGCTAATTTCCATCAACCTTAGATAGCATTTCTTGCGCCTAACTCAAGAGTATGTACATTTTGGGCGCAAAATAGTTTGTCTATAGAGTAATGAAAAATACTATAAACATTTTAAAATAAAATAATAACAATTGCTAAATGGTAACATTTTATCTCAAAACTTCCTTAGTGACATGTAAAGGTAACGTGATATGGAGGACGTTCTGAGAATGAAAGTCACAGCGCTCCTAGTGTGCAGGCTTCTGCTCAAAAGTTCCTATTTTAGTAAAACTACTAACTATTTTGACATTATCTAACAAATCACCAATCAAGCTGCAAACCTCATGATCTATTGCTTTTTTAAATTACTATAATAAAAATTGTTTCAATTATCTTCCAAATTGTAAACTGCGAGTTTGAAATTATAAGTGCGCGGTATGCTTCTAAATCCTTATATATGACTTTTAACCAACCACAAAAGAATTAATATTGTGTTAGTAGCGGTAAAACACAATAGTAAGTATGAGGAAGCGCAAATCCTTGACTATAACTGACAACGTAAATCTCTCCATATATTTATCTGCAAAACCATTTTCATAAAAATCGAAAGGGTTAAAAAACTAAGTAATTAAGGGTTAGAAATTAACACACGTGCATGAAACAATATTTGTAACCTAAGGGCGAAATAAAATTAGTCAGATGCCTTAGCGAATTGTAGGTTTGTTGTTGTTTTCTAACCACATGTCTTGATTTGAATTTTCGACTTTCGCATGATTTCGTATAACTTTTGGCTCGGCGGTATAAATAAAAGTTGCCAAAATAGTCAGACCATTGTTTCGTAAAATGCAAGGCTGACATCAAATTACAAATAATCAAAATAGTATATGAAAGGAACTACACAATAAAGGAAGACCATAAACCAAATAATCTTTGTACTTCAGAAAGTTCATAAAGCTATGTTTACGGATACACTAACACAAGTCGTAAAATAAACCTGTGTATTTAAATGTACATGTATTTTTTGTATTATTATAGGAGTAATTTCGCAGCAGGACGAATTAAGTTTTTCCTGATTTAACAATTGTAAAAACTGAAAAGGGAACTCTGTTCAAAGTAACCCCGTTTCTTGTGTAATGTGGAACGCAGGTGTGCGTTCCACTTCAAAATAGAAAAAGTGCCAAATAAATAAGTTCGTCTTTACAGATATTGTAAAAACCGATTATTTTCATGTAATTGTACACAAAAGTTAGTCCCAGTCGTTATTTTAAAATCATACCGATAATATGGGGAGTTTTTTACCTTTGCTTTGTAACATATAAGACGGGAGCTCAGCAATGCGGGATGAAGATCTTGTACACTTTGTTAGTTTATTTTTTATTTTATTATTGAATAACTCTAATCGGATAATGTAACAAGGCCTTATTACTTGTCAACTACTTGTCTCAGTGTGACGAGGAATAATTATAAAATTTCAATAAACGATATTTATAAAAGAAATTGTGTTTTCTTCACCGCACCTTGATAGTATTGTGATACGATATTTCCACAGCACATATGTGAATAAACATATTGGAAACGATAATATAATAAGAATAAAGTCACACATTTGGCTGCGATTGCATCATACAAAATTGTGTTATTTTCTGATACATACTTCAACCAATTAGTTGTAACTCATAATTGGGCCCCGTTTATTTTGAAAGTGCGGCCAGTCCGATTTTTGTCACATTATTTTTTCGTTGGTTTTTTAAAGAAATGGACAATAAAAAACAATGTAAGAAATTCAAATTAATAGCCTTTTAAACAGCTCAATTATCAAGTTTCCTTTTTATACCAAAAACATTCGAAAAATTTACCTTCATCGCTTATAATTCATACATACAATTTTAAAAACGAGCATAAGAGCGAGGACTTGAGGAGGAGAAAGCATACTTACCTGACGCAGGGGTTACCGTGATCAAGAAGGCGGTTCCCCCGGATTGAGGCTTGGCCATTGCACTTCGGGCGAGTTGACCTCCGCGATTACTCCTAATGTGAGTAACTCGTGCGTGCTATTTTTGGTAGCCGGGAATGGCGTACGCGCCGTCCCGACGTTAACTATTTCAAATAATCCATTCCTCTCGAGGGTCTTTTTTAATATGCTCGTGTAGTCGTATGTAGAAACCAAACCAGTTGACTGAATTTAGAAATGCACATTAAGCAGAAAGAGATAATTAAAATGTTTTTTGTATACTTATTCGGGTTGTTAGTATAAATAATAGCTTTAAATAATAATTTCTCACAAACAAATTTAAGTCAAATATACTAAAAAACAAAATAAATATTACCTTTTCAATCACCTTCCTACTTATGAAATTTTAAGAATTTTTGGAATTGCACTAACTGCAACCAATTTAATTAAAATTGTTGTTGCGATGTGGGATATCATTAGCTCCAATTTAATGCATGTAACATAGCTACTGTAGAATATGTTTTGTCCTAAAATTTAGAAAAGCATAATTTCTTTTTATTGCTTTATTTTAAACATTATTAGCAACTGTCCGAAAACTAGTCTAAAAATCTACCGGATGTATTAAGAAAATTTGGTTATTCGATTTTTTTTTGCTACGTCTCAAATTTTCCTTTCACATTTTGCAATTGCACGTGAAAATATATTTCTTTGTTTTCTGTCTTCTTTAGGTGTTCAATTTAAATTCAGGGGGATCAAAACAAAAACCGATATATCCACTGTAGAATGCACGCACTAAAAATTTACTTTAAATGGATTTAACAGTTTTGGGTCAGATTAACGAACTTCAGGCACATTTTTATACTGGTTTTAGTGTTTTTGGTTCTGTTTGCTTACGAATATACCATAAAAGAAATGCGATCTTATTAAAAGTGAATTATGCTTTTTTTCCGGCCCACATGAATATCAAAAAAAATGTGGCGCATGGTTGTAATATAAACTTTGAATTTAGTGGAATTTATTTGTTGTTGTCGTTTCCTTCATCGACAGTGGTGCTTATTTGGACATATCCGCTAAGGTTGCATCGACATGTAAATTAAGAATGGCTGTAATTAAGAAAATTAGACGAATTGGTAGGCATGGAGATGCTTCTGTATGTTGAAGGTTTAATTGCATAATTGGTTTGTATAATACATGTGAGTACACCTCTGTCTAGTTGTTATGGGAACTAGGTGTGGGGTGGTGTGAAGAAGATGATTTGATGATGAGGTTGGTGCGTTAAGCTCATCTTGATATCCCCACAATTCTTGATGGAAGCAGCAGGATATTTCTTGCACCTGGAAACTTTTTGAATTCTTTCATACAAAAAAATGAAACTAACTACTTTTCGTTTAAACTTTATTACACGACCTTGCCTATATAACTCCTTATTGTGAACTGAAATATTTTCTATTTAAATTTTATTTCCTCTCCTCAAACCTATTCGTATCAAAATTTACAATCAAAATCCTACTTCTCTCTCTCGTTAGTTTACAGTGAATTTCGAGTATAATTTACAGTAGTCATAGCGACCTTCTATGAATCCTAAAGCAAACATGTTCACACAATTAAACTTTATTTGAATTTACTATTGGTGTGTGGCCGAGGTGTCTCACGTTACTTTTGCGCATAGCCGTTAATACATAAAATACACAATTATAATTTTGCGACAGACATCTTATCTCTGCCCGGTTTTTAGAGTAATTTAGATAGTCCGCCACATAGGTGATGCGACGGCTAGTGATAATAGCCAACATGCATAGCGAATATATTGGCAAAATTATGTAGGCGCAATTTACGAATTGATGGGATGTAGTATCTTATATGGCTAGTAAGTAGAACATCTTGTAATAGTAATCAGCATGAATGAATGACTGGTAGAATTTATGTAGGCACAAACTGTGAATTGATGTGATGTATTATCTCGTGTAAGCTTCTATTGGCTCAGTATCACTTATTATACACATGTATGTAATTGTATTGAATAAATTGAATATTGAAGTAAAAAGGATTATTTTGTCTAAAGGCAAAAACTAAATTGACTTTGTAAAGTTTCGGGGGCTATATATAATTTTAGAGGTTTCTAAAGTTGCATTTGTTGGGTTTATTGGTACCTCTTTTTCCACATTTTCCGGTAAGCTGTCAGATTGACATTTCGCAACAGAAAAAAATCCGTGTGTTGTATTTGCTTCAAAGCACAAGGCCAGCCGACGTGATTTTGTTGTTTGCTTAGTTCTAGTTTAATTTAAAGCCTCAGCAAAATGACGAACGGTGAAAACAGTTCACCTCCTCCAGACTCTGAATACGGACCAAATCTGAAAATCCTTCACAGCAATAATCAAGTAAAGGAATTGCAGACAATCATCCGCGACAAGTATGTTGGAGGTTACCTCTAGTTGGCTTTTCTCTAATTGTTTTACTGGCAGGAACACTAGCCGTAGCGACTTTAAATTTTACGCCGACCGACTGATTCGTCTGGTAATCGAAGAGAGCTTGAACCAACTGCCATATTCAGACTGCTGTGTAGAGACCCCAACTGGAGCAATGTACGAAGGCCTCAAGTATCGTTCAGGAAATTGTGGTGTCTCCATAGTCCGCTCTGGTGAAGCCATGGAGCAGGGCTTAAGGGATTGTTGTCGATCGATTAGAATCGGCAAAATTTTAGTGGAGTCAAATGCTGAAACGCACATTGCGAGAGTAGTGTATGCCCGGTTCCCGGATGATATAGCCAGGAGGCAGGTGCTCCTTATGTACCCAATAATGTCCACAGGTAACACTGTACTTCAAGTAAGCCACCGCTAAAATAGCTAATTGAGGCTCTGAATGATAATGAACTGCAATTTCAGGCGGTGAACGTGTTAAAAGAGCATGGAGTTCCCGAAAATTGCATTATCCTCTCGAATCTTTTCTGCACACCCATTGCGGCTAAAACAGTTGTTACAGCTTTTCCTAAACTGCAAATTCTAACCTCAGAACTGCACGCAGTAGCCCCCAACCATTTTGGGCAAAAATACTTTGGGACTGACTAAACGCAAATGGGAGTATTTTTACGTGTTATTTTTTAATGTTAGTATTTTTTAACTGTGTGATGATTCAATAGGAATAGTATTATATCCAGTGCTGTAATAATTGTTTTATTAAACGCTTGCAATCCTTGAATAGACGACAGCCTCCATTTCATTAAACTTACAGTCTACAGGTGCAGATGTGTACATATAACTAGGCTGCATTAAAGACGGTTATTTGACTTTGCTCCATCCAATATACCCTAGGAAAAATTACTGAACTATTCGTTAAACTTTATTTACGAAACTGTATCACAAAAAAATCGGTAACATGAGTAGGGATGATAGTTTATCATTACATATTCTTCCCGCTCATGACGTAGGTTTTATATTCCTTCTTCATTATCAAGGGGTGAAGTATTTAGTTTTGCGGTGGATGTTGAAGGAATATTGACGTGTGGCGTGGGACGGTTTGGCGGCAATAGACCATCCAGTCTGTACCGCGTTAAAAGATTCTGGATATCATTTTGCGCCTTGAGAGCTTCCCTTTGTGATAATTTATCTAATGCCGAAGCAACGTATCGACCAAATGCTTCATTTTCCTGCATTTTAGGTTCATACTGACTTAGCATCGTATTCATAGCAAACAATGTTTCCATCGCTTTGGGCAGCTTCAACCGGCGTTTGGCCCTTCTAAGCTTCTTAACATTTGATGAAAACGGGCGTGCAGCTCGACCTGACCGACGTATAGGTATATGTTCATTTACGTATTGCTGTGAGGGTCCCTTTTCCTCCTCTGCTTGGTCATTTCGAGCTTGCTGTATGGATTGTGGCTCTTCAGTTGTTGTACCTTCTTTGTCCTCTACTTGTTCATTTAAATCCTGATGGAAGAGATGTTGTTCATTTATCGTTCCTTCTTCGTCCTCTGCTTCTTCGGCTTCTAATTTTATGTCAATTGGCGAGTCCTAGTGGGAAAAATGTAGTTTGAAAGAATTATTTATTATTATTAATTATTTATTAACGTGTTGTAGGTATTCGGACTTTTTGTTTTGTCGTTTCAGTTTCCCAACATTCATGGTAAAAGTAAGTCAAGGGCCTAACCAAAAGGACATGAAAGATATTGAAAAATATATGCTGAAATCGGGGAAACTATGGGAAGAAGTCCATTTACAATTTGCAGTGTCATAAAACGCTTTGCAAAGTGTTCGGCGCGTAAGCTAACTGAAAGAGAAGAAAGTAAAATCATAAGAAGAGTAAAAATAAACCCGAAGATAATTTCACCCGAGATATAAAGCTAGAGTGCCCAGAAGAAAACCCCTTGTGAGTAAATCAAATTAAAAAAAAAAGATTTTGGAATATTATAAAGAACAAAACACGGAATTAGGGGTGGGGGGGATATAAAATGCACTATAAAGCACAATGGTAAGGGACCCATGGTGTAGGGCTGCATGGATGCATCAGGTGTAGGCGACATATTTAAAAAAAAAGCATAATGGAAAATAGCTTACATTAATATTTTAAAAGAAAATGTTAATGAAAATGTGGACATTGGGTGGTAGTGTGGATAAACAGTTTTTACTTTCAGCATGAAATTAACCCAAAGCACGGCTCATGACGTCTGAATGTGGATCAGTCTCCCTACCACATCCTACCGACTCACCCACAATCATCCGACCTTAATCCCATTGAGCATCTATTCAATTGGAAGAACTGGAGAGACGTATAAGAAAGTATCATATTTCCAACAAGAATCGACTTAAAGAAGTACTGTCAGAAGAAAGTGGTAAAATTGGGCAGGTAATCATAAAAAAGCTCAATGCCGAGAAGATTGAATGAATTGATTAAAAACAGGCCTACCCACGAAGTACTAAAATTGAGTCTAATTCTTTATTGTTTTTTTTGTAGAAATATTAAATATGCCAATAATATGGTCCACCGCAGTACTTTATTCGTAGGAGTATAAATGCAACAAGGCGATAATTAAAATCATCAAAGTCAACTTGACCGCACTTGGGCGAGTAATCTCCCAATGAGATGAAGAATATTGGAAGTGGAGCAGTCCGAAGGCGGTGCAAATTTTCAAACAAATAACCTTAAAATTATTCCTAATTGATTTTATAGCGTATGTATATAATTAGCTAAGAAAACAAATATTACTCACCAAATTGCTTCGTACTTCACCCGTCTCCTTTGCACTTTGCATAATTTGATTCATGACATCAAACCACTTAACCCTAGGATAGTACAAATCGTTGGCGCTTGCTCCTGATTTCATGCTCTGCTCTATCTTTTTGATCTCTTGGTTATAGGTAGTTCGGATATTTTTAATTTTTTTCCTAATTTCGATTGCAGAAAGACCCTCCCGACCCATCGCTTGCACAATGTCTTCAATGGCCTTCTGGCGCACATATCTATTTCGATAATGTTCTTTCGTCGGGTCCCACAGGCATTCGTGTCCACGATACAGTTCAACAAATTTAAAAGTGTCAATTTCACTCCACTTCTTCATATTTAGAAGCCCACACCACAATATGGAAGTTCGCGAAATGTTTTGACACTTGCTACTTTACCTACCTACTACTTGACTTGACTATCCATAGATCACGTGTCTGTATAGGGCAAGTACACGGTCGAGTTGATCCTAGAGTTGTGGTCGTAGCTCGCTACATGTGTGCTACTTGATGTCGGCGCTGCCACTCGACTCTCGTATTAACTTGCCTGATTGACTCGATAGTCGATACTCGACTATTTCTTCGACCAACGGTTTGGTTGACGTAAAACAATGACCTACTAATTGTTGTTAGATAAGGTAAATCTTGAAACAGATATGCTTATTGAGATTGATTGAACTCGGTCTCTATTTCTCGCATTACTGCGATAGCGCCCTCAAAGGTCGTAAAACCAAATGATTTGAGAGATTTCCAAGCCAAATTTAATAATGAAAAGACGCGATTGTGATTCTAGAAATCGATCTTCCTAGATTAGGTAAATAATTTGACCACAATTCCTGTTTAAAACTTACGGAATTGAAATTGAAATGCACTTGAAGAATTTCTTACTTTTGGCAGCCTAAGATGCAACAAGTGCACCACATCTTCCTAAGCATTTCATATGAGACGAGTAGCGGTTCGTGTTGGTCGAGGTGAGCTTCCGCCTACTCAGCCATTTGCCTGACTAAAAAGAAAAACTAGATTGTCGTGTGCAATTTCGACGGAGCAAGTAAAACAATGAATTACTATAAAAGAACCGGCTTTATTACAACGAAAACAAGAACGTAACAAGATTACAAAATTTATTAAATAAATAAGGAATTGGAATATAAACAAAATTAAAATATTCTCAAGACTACTTGAAAGGCTCATAGATTCATTTTGTAATTTACCACGGTGTCCACTTTGTGCAAGCCGGTCGAGAACGATCGAAGCTGCACAGCTTGACTATTCTGGATGAAAACAGCGTCTGTTTCATTCCAAGCCTCGGGGACTTCGCAATCACGCAGGGTATGGATGAGAACGTCAAAAGTGCAAATGCAGTCCAGCAGCGGTAAGTAGCTAACAGTCGCTGAAATCTGGCGCATCACATCTCGGATCTCTTGCTGAATTCGCTTTAATTCTTTGGTTGAGGTCGGATTCTTGCCATCCCCAGAAATCTCGCTCGGTTCCGTGTGCACTTTAAAGTCCCAACACTCGAGGACCTCCTTTGTGTGAACGTTTGTTATGATCATAGATATCTTCTCCAGCATGTTCTTCGACAGCCAGTCTAAGGGTTTCAGCGAATAAGCACAATAAACCAGTGAGCGATTTTAAAATCTTTACCTTGAACTTGCCCCAAGACGTTCTTGAGGAAATCCTCTATTTTGCTGTCCTTAGACATTAATATTGTCAGCCCATACTGCTCGGTGTTTATAAAGTTTTCGGGTGGATAGATGCCTCTTTGGAATAATATCGAGTTGATGCCATAGTCTACAAAAAATGTCGGCATGAGCACTCTCTACTCTGCACCAGAAATGTTGTAAAGCTTACTTAAATATTCGGCCACTATAGTGGCAGATCCTTTAAGAGTAATGGCATTCTTGGTAGCTTGAGCACACGTCGTCATGATGAAAATAAAATTATATACAATTTATTCCCCAAACACACCGAAAATGCGAAAGTAATTGCAATTCACTAAATTAAGCGGTTTGTTAACTGTTCCCTTTCAATCTAAAATTGATTTGCGAGTCTCGAAAATTGACAACCATTTGTCTTTCCTTCAGTGTGTAGATGTCGCCTGTATAAGTTAGGGCTAAAGCTGAAACCACATATTCAACTTTATGGTTGGCGACATTTTGTATTTCCGCACACCTGAAACTTTTGCAATCGCCGACTGTAATAGTCAGAAAGCAAAGGGTTCCAATTTCATCACATGGACTTCTACGGCACATTGGGGAACAATATTTATAATAATGAAATTTATTCGAAGTAGAAGTGCCACGTTTTCTCTGAAAGGAAAAGAGGCTTAAGTTCGCAATGCTCCTTTTTTTGAGGTATCCTAAAACCTTATGAAAATGTTCCGTTGCGAATACGAATTCTCAAGCTTATATTCCGTCCCTAGAACCGACTGGAATTGGAGAATGGAAACTAATCAACGCGCGACGAATTTGAAGTTTCAACAAACTTCGTCGGACAAGAACATCACTATCAAGTCCAATGCGTTTTCCCATGTTCAAATTCATTTCGTCGCACTATTAAATCGCATAGCATCGCGTGAATTTTATCCAAGCCTTAAGAAATGAACAGCGACATATGCCGCGGTGTGCCTTTGGAACGGACAAGAACGGAATGTAAAAAGACAAAACGTCGTAGAACAAACATTCGCATATGTGCTGGGGGCTTTAATGAGGATGTCAACTGTCAAGAATAATATCCCTTGAGAAATCGATAAATTAGTCTGGGCTTCTGGCATGTCCGATAATTTAGTGAGCAGTGATTCAGATTTAAGTAAAATGGGAGACGAAAAGGAGTTCATTAACCTGGAAGAAGACCCTATTGATGTCTTGCAGTTTCTAGACAATGCAATTCCAACAACCCTTTTTGTAAACTCCACTTCAATGGGAACACTTAGGGGTGTTCCATCGCAACGTACGGCATTAACAGTTAGAAATACGAATAATCCACAAATGTGCAGTGGTCCCTCAAATCCTATCTTTTGTTATAATCTACCTCCGAGAGACACTAGTACAACGAATGAACAAAACCCGGCTACAGGAAACACAAATGGAAACGCCAGCCAAAATAGTGATCCACCAAAAAAGGTAAAGAAATTTAATTGCTCACAAAAATCTGTGCCTGTGGCTCAAAGTATACACAAAATATTAGAAATATTGACTCTGCTCACCAAAAGGGGAATAACAATTCGTCTATTAACTTTAATTGGTAACCTGAGTCAAAAGAATATTTTCCTGGTAGACAAAGTAAAATTTGTACAAGAGGAAATAAAAAAATCAAAACCAAACACTAACACATGGGTATGTATGGGTTACAATTCCCCATATATGTCAATATATATGTTTTACTTAATTTTGTTTCAAGGTTTCTTTTATTTCTTGAGAATATTTGAATTTTTTTATATTTCGTACATTTGTTACATATATCGATTAGTTGGTTGAAAATTCAGGAAAGATTGAATTTTAATTTTACCAAAATGTTTTATGTCGAACGCCTAATTTGATTTTCTACTACGTTTGAACGATAACAGTAATTTAGACACAGTAAAAACTGATGGAAAAACTAAATCAAAAATAGCTCGCTAACTCTACAATAGTTTGAATATATTCAGTGCTTCACAATTTTTAAATAAAAACCGACTACAAAAATATGTATAAATTAAAGAGTTGAAAATAATATTTTTTGAGTCGGTGCCAAGCCGTATGATACGCGTAGTGAAATGAACAGCACGAACGCGGGTAAAGGTGTGAGAGCGAGAAGGTCCTTCAATCTGAAAGTTGCTTTTCCAATACTGCGCAGACGCGTGTCGGCTTGGCAACGACTAAAAAAAATTAAATTTAAATTTTTAGTGATTTAGTTTATACATATGGCACTAGTAAATTTGTCCCGGCCTTGTTCGGGCTTTTTCATATTTATAAATTAAAACTGTTGCAGAATGCATGAAACTGTTTCAAGCGAGGAGACGGCTTTTCATTATTCCCGCGGCAACCCAAAATATTCCCGGCATCAAATTTTGGCAGTAGATTTAAAATCAGCGTCCCAAAAACCCATACATATTCATTTACACAGTCGAATTGAGAACCTGCTCTTTTGAAGCCGGTTAAAAGGAAGTACCGTAGTAGTAAACAAAAAGAGATAACAAACCTTATAACTGATCGCATACTAGACGTTGAAACAGAACTTTGCCAATAAGATGTATTTATGTATAAATTTATAATACGGAAAGATTGGTCGAAAGCAGTTCAATGTAAAACTTAAAACATTTGCTAGACCTAGGTTTAATTTAAAAATATTTTTTATTTTCCAGGAGGATGCAGAATATAAGAAACTATAAATTTTTATTTAATTTCTAAGGCTGCTAATATCAGAAACATCTTCAAGAAGCCTTCATTCAGTATTATTCTTTTATATGTCTAGTTAATCCTGTTCGATTAACTTAATCTGTCTGTACGTTAATACAATTAAGAAGCAAAACTGACTCATCTATCAACAATCTTCAATCAACATCAACCAATAGATAGGGTCCTTCAACAATCTCCAGAAAACATTACTTAACAGTCAGCACTTGTGCATTAAATGTCTAGTTAATCCTTTTCGATTAACTTAATCTGTCTGTACGTTAATACAATTAAGAACCAGAACTGGCTTATCTATCAACAATCTTCAATTGACATTACGCAACTAGCGTCATCCAACAATCTCCAGAAAACATTACTTAACAGTCAGCACTTGTGCATTAAATGTCTAGTTAATCCTTTTCGATTAACTTAATGTCTGTACGTTAATATAATTAAGAAACTAACTTGGCCTATCTATCAACAATCAACATCACGCAACAGTCGGCTGCATTCAACAATCAACATTCTTCAATTGATACATCTAACTTGAATGGATGCGGCTCAGACGTGCATCTCGGCTCACGAATAATTTCCCTTTCACAAAATGTTGAGGAAAAGCTAAAAAGCTGACAACTTCAATCGGTAAGTAGTAAATCGAATTCGTTTACAATTTTGAATAAAATTAAAACAATACAAAATATATTTATATATAAAAATAAAATTATTACCAAAATAGTAACAAAAACAGCCACTATAATTGGTGACTGACGACAAGCCTTAGAGGGTCTATTGAAGTCTTGCCTGCGAAGCGAACAACAACAAGAATGCCGAGACCAATCCATTGACAGGAAGGGGAAGCTGTCACTCGAGGAATGTGGTGCAAACGATTGGTTACAAAATTAAACCTCTAACCGAAAGGAAGAGTAATAAGTGTTTGTCAAGTATCATTGGATTAAATTCATAGCCGGAGGGCAAAGCTGTTAAGACCATAAAGGAAGCTAGCCGAGCACCCAACAGATTTATAGAATTCAATAAACACAGTCAACTTCTTCAATTATTAATCAACAAACTCAAGTTCTTAGGAGCATGTCAGCTTACGAAATAATTACAAAACAAATTATGTATATCGATGTTGTATGAACTTTGCGGCTAAGGGACTCCCTTTTTTTATCATCAAAAATGGAAACAGGTATGTTGTAAGCTGAAAAATAAAGGGTTACCCATGAAATTTTCAGAAAATAATTTAATTGAAGCTAGAAAAGCTAACATACAAATTGCAGTAGGACAGGAGACACGTCGTCTAACGATGGTAGAAATACTGCACCTCTGGACGGATTTTTACTAGAATTATTATTATTTTTTTTGGAAGGTTTTCTA
Source organism: Neoitamus cyanurus (assembly GCA_947538895.1). Lineage (NCBI taxonomy): Eukaryota > Metazoa > Arthropoda > Insecta > Diptera > Asilidae > Neoitamus > Neoitamus cyanurus. The sequence continues at coordinate 41,784,977 of OX384540.1, read as the reverse complement.
AACATGACAAGATGTCATTATTCATTTTTTTATGGAGCCAGCGACTTATCTTGAGAAGTGTAACAAGAAGTATTAATTCAATGTGATGTCTAATAATTAATGTACAATAAAAGTTTCTGATATATTGATGTAGATATGTTATTTCTTTAATTAGTATTAGCATATACCGCCACACTTCACAGCAATTTAAGGCTTCATTAGCATACAAATGACTCTTTACATGCATGCAGTGTTCAATATTGGAACGAAATTGGTTGTGTTCTGTTTGTGCATTTGAATATTTTGAGCTGAGCGATTTGAAAAGTCAAATTGAAATGAAGTTCTATATAAAATTCTCTAACTGATAAAAAAAAATGGTTTATCATATCAGTATGCCGGAAGTGGGGCAGGACAGATCAGGAGTACCAACATGTAATTATTTTCGAGTTAAGTCGAAGCAACTTTAAATAGCTGAATTCCACGTATGGGATTCCTATAAGAATTTTACCCGTGCTATGTACGAGTGATTATAATATGCACCTTTGTTGAACATTGTGTACGGTCGCCTCGGCTACTACGTATCTGCACTAAAGCCCCCAGAGACACATGAGTAACTAAGGCAAATTATAACGTACGTACTCATCTCAATTTTTCCCCGTCTGTGGCCAATTGGCTCACCAATCCTATTTGAATATTAGAATCAATTTGATTTTGTACGAACCGAGCCTCACGGCACTGCTCGCCTGAGTTACTCGTTTGTCTGTGGGGGCTCGAGGGGGTTGTGATGTAAGTGGCTTAAGCCGAAACGATTTTAAATAACTGAATTGAATTTAACATTCCTATAGGAATCATATACAGACAAACAGCTGTTTGAAGTCATTTTGATATTTGTTGGTACGAGTTGCATCACTACTCCCTGAATCTGTCAACAATTATCTTCTCCGTGATCATCTTATCGCCACACCAGTGTCTTTGTGGAGCTAATACTAACAAGAAGACTAGAACTTAAAACAAAATATTAAACCGCCACCAAAAAGTCCAATTTTAATTTAATTTCTACTTACAATAGAATACCCTACGAATCTTGCTAGGTGGTTCAAGTAATATTTGATTATGAATACTTACTATAAGCAACAAACATATGGTAGTCATAGACATCAGTCTGTTAGTATTCATTTGCAATTTCAATGGCACCTTTCTTATATACATATATGGAAAAGCTTAGTATGTTCTAGTGTACGAAACCATATTAATTATTAAGCAATTAAAAAAATAGTAATATTTCGTATTTCCATAAAATGTTAGTTTGCACAAAAATTCTGTCGCTTGAATTCATTACCATACATAATTACAAAATAACAAAAGAAATGGGCGCTTTAAAAAATAGGCAGTAATAACTAGTTATTTTGAAAACTGTTTTTCCTAAAGGCAGGGTATTTAAATTTAAACCATTTATTTCTCCACTTGAAGTGCGCTCTCTACATCAGAGAGCAGAAATTGAAAGAACAAAAAGAGTCTTCTTTCTGACTTGTTTGGCTCCAAAAACGAATTTTAATAACGGAAATAGGTATAAGAATATCTAGAATATCACTCGCCCCGCTTTGGGAAGATTGTAAGTATATACTTATCGAGTTCCCACTTTTAAAACTTTTTCCAACTTAATTATTTTTCAGTTTATACTTACTTTGGTAAAATGTTATATATGTAATTTGTTAACTGACTGTTGACCGCGCGATAATTTTTCACGGAGGAATCTAGAATTACCCGACATGGAAGTCGAAATTGTATAAATTTATATAAGTACACTAAATAGTATCAATTCTACCAAAGCTAAAACTAGAAACCGATTTTCACAACGTCTAATCACGCACAATTAAAAAATTAAAACCTAAAAATTATCTTTCGCAAAATTATAAATTGCAAATCTCGGTACTCGGTAACTCGAGATTTGTGCGACCCTGTAATTGAAAGCTCGAGTTGTGATTAGCACAAGAGTTTCCTATGCGGATAAAATTTGGTTGAGCACTTCGCCACGTAACGCCTGGGGTTATGCTCCTACAAAGTCTTGAAGTAACCTCGTGGCAGCTATATGCGGGATGTGACAAAATGGACCGCAGGAATTAAATAAAAATTAGCGAAGTTAGAATGAGTTTATTACGACTTTAGTTCAACTTGTAGGGGTGAAAATACTTGTTAAACTGGTTTTTCCCAGTCAGAATATGTTTTACATAAAAGGGAAATTCTTGCCCGGAACTTTGATTGGAAAATACCTTGGTCGAGGAAAGTGGTTTCACTCACGTCTTCCGAGGCATAACCTTAGGCGTACACTACACACCCTCCTGCCAGTGGCGCGACATCCGTAGATCATACTTACGCCTCCACTGGACAACTAATACAAACAGCCAATTCTAACCCGTCAGGAATTGTGGTACGCTATCTGGCTTACATGAGCAAAATTCAATTAATAAATAATGGAAAATAATATAAAACATGCGAACAAACTAGTGAGTCATTATTTTTAACATTCTTAGTCATATTATTATTATAACAGCATTCCAAATAGTTGCATATGTATTTCGTAATCTCCACCGCTCTGTGATTAACAGTTATAGACTTATTATTCCGCTCTAACGTTCTATTAAATCAGCTACATAATTTTCAAAATAACACACCAAAAGAAGTTCGTACTCACCGTACAGTTGAACTGGTTATAGGAATGTACAACAAGAATGAAATTTTAAATAATTAATTAATCAAGGATATTGTTTTAAAAATGGTCATACTTTATTGTAAACCGAAGGACAAACTTCCTTACCCAACCAGGCGAAATGTTATTATAGTAATTTAAAATTTCAGTTCTAACCCTTTAATATAAAAAGGAAAGGATGGCATCTATAGGGATTTCTTAAACAAACCTTCATTGAAATGTTCTTTTATTTTGGGTATACGTTTTTAATTAACAACAACATTATGATTACGTTATTACATTTTTCAAATTTCATATTTAGTAAATTGTGCGTATTCCATTCGCGGAGTGTCGTCTCCTGTGCATTATTTGACGGGTTTTCGTAATTTGTCTCCATCTGTTAGTTAGTAATTTTTTTACACCGTTTATAGTAAGATTAGTTCAATATTTAGATTCGTAGATAGATCGTACAGCACAACACAACAAAAAATTATAAAAATTTCATTGAATTCGCGGACAACAGCTGTTTGTATAATAAAAAAAATATTCGCAATAAAATATGAATATTGGAACTCTAAATATTATATGAAAGAAAATGCATCCGAATAATTATTTAGTGGAAGAGAAAAATAGTCATTTTTTGTATTAGTTCAGTCAAATTGTCTAGATAATATTCGAATGGGTGCACTCATTGGTGTGAAGTGCCTCTTGTTAGTGGCATTGGCGAGAAACGTTTCTTGTGTTGTGGACTTCCGCCTGAAATTTAGTCTATTTTCATAAAGAAAGTGTATAACAATTTTGTCCGATGCTTCGATTGGAAGATATATGACAAAAAGACTAAATAAATCCGAAATATTTCGGTTTTTTCAAGATGGTGGCGCCGGCGGCAAAAAATGTTCTTGGTAAACCTGTGGAAATTATTTAGTTATGGTGCCAACCCGTACACATACTAAAAAATCAGCTTTACCTTTATTAATGCACTCATTCTTTCCTATTTTCTCTACATGCGTGTACAATGTACAGGTCTCCAAATGTGCTCTTTATTTTGTCCGAATTGAATTCAGTGCATTTATTTTAAATTTTTCGATTTTTCTTATTTTGGGTATTTAAATAGCTTAAAACGTTTACAGATGAAGAAAAAATCTTGTGTTAGTTAAAAGCCCCAACAGTTTTAAAATGTCTATGGGTAGTTTACGCAAATAAATTAATTTAAATAATAATAAGTTAATTTAAAATTGTAGACAAAGCTGTACAGAATAAGTAGTCTGCTTTTTAATCATAACAACACGAAGATATTTCATCATTCATAAAATTTGTGTGAATTAAAAGACGATGTATGTACCTCTGGAACTATTAATTTCGTAGAATTTTTCGCTATCCCTTAACCTTTATTTTATATCAAAATTATCCTGAGCCTGAATGAGCTCGGAACATACTAAGGCGGAAAGCCACATGCAGTTGGCATATAAAACGAAGGGCCGCTACAGAAGGTGAGATATAAGGCACACTTATAAAAGATGTTCTCAAAATCTGATTACCTAAATTGTTTCCGCATATGTAGAAATACTAGAGCGAACTAGTACTCACACTCACACATTTCTTTAAAATAAGTTTTATTCAATTCACGATCACTTACTACTACCCGAATATAAGCAGTGCAAAATCATAAAATTATTCTCTTCCACCGGGCACAAGTCTGCGGTAGAGAAAGCTGGATTTGAATTGATACTTGAGCATCCTCCTTAATTACCAGAATTAGCTCATAGTTACTTCTCCCTATTTCCTAATATTTGAAGGGTTAAACTTTTTAAGATGATGACGCAGTCATATGTAGTATGTGCAGACGAATTTTTAAAGTTTCAGTTATTTTTTACTTCGGCACTTTTAGCTTAGAAAAGAGATGAGCTGGGTATATTATTAAGCGGGTTCGTGTACATGCTAAGTACACGGTAAAGGCAGGCAAATTTCAGTCAACATTTTGTAAAAGACAAATTTTCCGTTTACTAATTGTTTTGGGTCGATGTACAAATTTATTTAATTAAATTATAAATTAGGAAGCACTTCGATGTGTCCATGTGTGTGTGTACATGGAGTTCACGGAACAAATTTCAGTACGTAGATATTTTGTAATAGGCGAATAATTCGTCAGTAGGCGATGCATTTCGCAGATTTCAGTCGTACGGATACACACATACATGGACACATCAGAAGGGCAAATAGGCGCTTCTTATAAATTATTTAGCATGTACGCAAAACAAAATTTCGATGCGTTCCGTTCTTTTAATGCGGTACAGAAATAGTAGTGAAGACCATTTTTGCTTGATCGAAATAGGCACATCTGCATCTTGTGGTCAGAGAGATATTCTTATTTCAGTAAGAGGATTGTATTGGTTTTGTGTATAAGCATAAACATTTTGTGGTATTGCCTTTTCTCCTTCCTCTTACTAAATATAGTAATGATAGAGCCAGCAAAATAAAGAGCATCTGGTCATTCCTGAACATTTCTCTACAATTAAAATGATAGGTGGATGCAAAAACGCATCGATCTGCACATGATGCCGTATCAGCATCGGCAACAATTCAAAAACGCAATTGCGAATACGAATATTTGATATAAATTGTATTGCTGTATCCACCTTAAGTTGGTAATGGCCTTTTCCTTGGGGAAATATTTGAAAATTGTGTTTGTACTAGAAAAGATAAAAATATGGCAAAAGGAAAGCAAAAAAAACGGTAGGGGTTACTTTTGCTATTCTAAGTTTTCCACCAATTCTTTTTTCCATTACAAAATGTTGACTGAACATTACAAAAACTGACTGAATATTTGCCTTGTATGAAATGAAAAATTGAAAAATTTCCATAGCATGGAAACGTCTTAAAATGGTTTTTTTTTGTTTTCAAATATCGTTCTGGTTCATTATTGCGTTATTTCATAACACTCTTGTGGTGAAGAGTGTACTTTTAACGGCTTTTGACAAAAACAGCAATCTTCCCAAACATTTTGTCAGTAGTATATATACATATGTATGTATGTATTCCACCTTAAAGTTTTATTGATGCCAATATTGCACTTAAGAAACTATAAGTCCATTATCCACATGGCAGAGTACCTCCATAATTGAATGAAAATCACTCCATTTTTATTTATTTTCCATTTGATGAAAAAGCGGTGCTTCGTGTCACTGAGTAATCACAATACCTTAGATTAATTGGATATAGTCTAGCTTACTTAAGTTCAATCACAATAGCATTTATTATAGTTTCCCAGCATTCTTGTTGTCATACTGGTGAAGTCATTACATAATGAGTTCTTAAATTTAAAGCTAAACACCGAATTAAAACTATCACAAGGCGACAAGCAAGGAGAAATTAAAATGGAAAGGACCTAAAACGAAAATGAAACAAAGAGTTATAAATTAATAAAAATTTATCTAAATTAGATATCGTCGTAACTAAGAAACATAAATATGTTACATCTTTGGCATGGTTTGTGAAACGTTACAAAGCTACGTATTAAATAACATAAAAAAATAATATTTATATCGCTAATCCTAGGCTTGTTGTTAAGTTAATTTGTTGCTAAATACAGTGTCTTTTGTGGGCGGTACTTCCTCCGACTCCATGCTGTCATCGTCGTCGTCCTCGTCGGATTCAACCGGGCTTGGTCCGTCCGCCATAAATCCCGTCTTGAAGGTGGGATCTAAAACATCAAAAATGTCGCGTGAATATTGATAGTTGGTGGGAAAGCAAAAATGTAAAAGAAGGCCAAGTTACTATAATTTTACTTACATTAGTACAGTTAGGGAAGTGTTACGAGATTACACAACATCAAAACTAATAGTTAGAAACAACTTAGCAATAAGCCCACAACTCGATGTAGCGCTAAATTAGGCCAACAAAAGAAACATCAAAGCGGAAACCGGCAACAATAAGTAAAACTATCGAGCAAATAAGAGTTAGAGAAGTGAAGACGCAACTCATTGTATTAAAAAGCACTAATTGTTTCAGAATTTTTGTGTTAAATACTAAAACTCGCCGTTTATGGTGGGAGAAGCGGAAAGGAAGCAACAAAATGAATAAAAAAACACATGCACACAAGTTTTAGTAAAATTCTGTTGTTACTGTATTTCAATACATAAATTTTAGTAAAAATGAAATAAATAGTATTAACAATAATATGGTACAGAACTAAAATGAATCCATTAAAAATTATAATTACTTTTGGCTGGTATCGGACAATGCTTGTTAATTTGTTTATCAGAAAATTAATACACAGATTCAGTGAATCTCAGTAATTACCGATCGAACAGCACTATCATACATTGACTCAAAGTACATCATTCGTTTATGTCTATTGTGTTCGAGAGAGAAACAGTGAGAGAGAGAGAGAGAGAGAAAAGAAAAACGTGTTATGTTACTAAGAATTACAATAAAAGCAAATCTGGCAGCTAGTTCTGGCAAGACGTCTCACAACATATATATTATTATTGTTTATATTAATTCGTTCACAATTCTGTTAATTAATTATTCAGTGCGCACAATTTATTAATAAAATACGTTTTGACACCGTTTTAACATGAAGTCATTCGATTCCTAATGTACTATTTATTATGTCAAGCATTCTGGACCATATGTAATCAGGAGAGGTTTTAAAATATTTAAAAGTTATTAAAAATATCTAAGAATATTTATTTCAGCAACTACGCAATATTCTTCTACTGTATTTGTTTATTTTGGACAATTAATCGAGTTACGTACTACTACAGTAAGATTACACCATTACACTTTACGAAATATCTAATTTACAAAAATTGAACTCTATTTAATATATATATTTTTTATGTTAATGAACATGAACCGACTTATTATTATTAATCCCTCGAAGTGATATTATAGTAAAAAAGAAAACGTTTTAAGGCAATTGGGGAAACAATAACATTTGTGTTTGCTTGACTGTGCAATTGAATGAATTTTTCACAAAATACGACAAGTGAGGAATATCTAGCAGATTTCTTCTTTTTATTTGATTGAGAAAAGAAAGGAAAACTAGATATGTTTTTATCTGAAATGTGGTAAGTGTCACTTCATCATTCTTGATAGAGTTCTTGCGTCATATATGAGGGTTTCGCTGCGGTTATAATATAGCCTTGGGTGTTTTTCAATATTCGTCAGCGACGTCCACACATAGTTGAATAATTCATTATGTGGATCAAATTTCAGCTGAAATTGTTCTTTGGCGACAAAATAGTTCACTGAATTACATTAGAACATAGTACTGCAAAAACATTTTTTTATTTAAGAAGTAAAACTTTATTGGTGATTTAGGAATGCGAAAACATCTGAATTTTGGCACCTTTTATATGAATGAAAGCATCATAGATATTTAAGACATTGATCTAAGAAAGTATTTAATCTTAGATACGAAAAGTCTACAGGTCTTCCAAAATATACTTGGAATGGAGATTTATTAGTGAACATAATGTCTTATGTCTGGGCTTATATTTTCTTGTAACCGTTCGGACAACTGGTAAAATTTTCAACGCGTTTTGTGGAATATTTCAGAGTTCGAGTTTTCATATATAGTACATAACAAGTTTCTATAACGAATTATTAATTTTTGACGGAATTTTTAAAGTAACCAAAACTTGAGTTTTTTTCTAATTTTGGCTCCCTTTTTCTTAATTGTATATCATGATGTATTCTTATGTTCGGATTTATAGTATATAGAAAAATTTACATCGCAATCACCTATCACTGAATCCATATAAAAATCTTTCTTGACCTGTATAGTTATTTTCTGATGTTGAATTCCTGTACATTTTTACATATTATGACTTTAATCTACTGATTTTTGCTTATTGTATCAATCAGGCCCGGTGGATATTACATATTCGTCGACATATGGAGACTAAGAAAATGTCGAAATTTCAAGCTACGAAACTATTCATTTGATTTGTTTCACACAAGTGACTTTTATGTCTCTTTAGTTGTACCAACAGACCGACACGTTATTCAAACACATCAAATTCTAGCACAAGCAAAATTGTGGGTATGTAAAATCTGACTTTCAGATGCTTCGCAATAAAATGGAAAAACTTTTTTGGTTAAAAATGTTTGTATTATATCACAGGTCAATAGGGACTTTTTTGTCGAACATGAAATAGATCATCTCTATGGGGTCACTTCAACACATTATCAATCAAAAAGTCAAATCAAATTAATAAAATCAGTATTTAAAAGTAATGCACGTGTATTTTGGGCATTTTATGAAAACTTGTAAAATTATTACGAAAAATTGTAGGAAATCTTCAATTAGATGATAGATTGAATTCTAAAGGTCATAAATTACAACTAACCTATAAACCGTTCTACGTTTTTTGTGGATCAAGTGATTCATGATCGTGCACCAGCTCTTAACTCAAACATAGATAATTTCTATAGGGTTTTCGCTGTAGATTACAAATCCGAACATTTATATCATCATATATAATATAAATAAACTAAACTTATATCATAAGCAGACATTAGCTGTAGCGTATATTTGGACAAAAAAGTTTATCATAAAAAAACATAAGAGAGGTTTATAAATTCATTGTTTTTTATAGCTATAGCTTATAGGCTTTCGTTTGAGCTGCGGCAAAGAGTCCCTGTGACGCTTTAATATGTCTGTTAAAAATTGTCTAATATAACCAAATTATTGCTTTTGTCCATATTTTCGGGAAACCGGAAGCAATTCCGTAATTCAGGAAAAAAAACTTATGAAGATGCACTAATGCATTTCGGCAACAGAAAAAAACAAACAAACATATGCTGACTAGTAAGCGTAATTTTTGTGCCCCCTTGTGAATTCATGAAAATAGCAATACGCGACCATTTGTACAAATTTTGTGATGACTGAACTTAATAAAATATCATTGTTTATCAGTGTACTGTTGCGAAAAGTATGATACAAAATTGTGTTTTCTTGTTTAATAGTAACTTTTAATAGAGCTAAAAATCAAAGAATCCAACCGCCTAATGTAACTGTTCTGCATAAAAAGTAACAAAAATTTTTTAAGAACGATCAAAAGCGGATCGTAATCACTTTATGTTGAATTCGAAAAAACGGAAAAAGAATTTCAGGACGAAAGTTTTATATTTTTGATTTTTGCACAACCATGGAAAATAATTCAAAATCGGGTTTTTAAAAACTAAGTAAATCAAAATTATAAACGAGAACGGATTCAAGAACAAAATAATGGAAACAAATATTTTAACTTTGCCGCAATTTGTCTTTTTAACCGCTTAACGACTTAAAATATAATACATCTGTTATTCTCTACTTCTTCCTATTAAGTTTTTACGATGCTTTGTCAAATTATATAATACAGCAATGAGCAAAAATTATTGAGCTCTTTTTTGAAAATTAAATGGTTAATTATTTTGAAGCAATGACGATATTTACAGTATTTTAAAGTCCGCACTGGTTTATCAAAAGAAATAGTTAATACGTAGTTTCGCGGCTTTTCCACAGATGAGATAGTTCCTGGAGAGATTGGAATAACTCGAAAGGTGAAGTTTCTAAACTTTGGGGTGGAAATGCCTCTTTCTTCCAAATTTATTCGTTTTGTTTGCGCTATATATGTATGTTAGGAAATTTCTTTTAAGAAAAGCTCACAGAGCACAATACTTGTTTCTCAAATCCCTAAAAATTGGTTTATTAGGGCTGCATTCACTATAGGATAAAAATATTTTTAAATTTTTTTGCGATTGATGGATTTGAGTGGAATTAAATGTGTTTTTAATAATCCCCAAATTACATCGTTTACGTACACTTTATTCGGTGCAATTAGATGAAACTCAAATATATTATCATCATCAACTATTGACCGAAAGTGCATAATAGCAAAACGCTGGAAAGTGGCCAGTTTTTCAGTAACAGAAAAAATGCTTATTTATATTTTGTTAAGAAATTTGTTGCAAAATTGTGTGTACGTAAATAAAGTGATTTGGACATTTTGGTAATTTGGTATTATTAAAATTCTCCAGCATACCTTAAAATGCATATGGGATTACTTTGGTTGCAACTGGTTTTCAAATAAAAACATTTCTTGAAAAATGCAGATTTCGCAAAAATTTAGAGCTGACCTTAGAATTTTATCGGGCTGTCCGATAGAAAAGACTAAATATCAAAAGGTTGTAAATGCTCGAAAAGTTTGGGTAAATTGGAATCTAAGCAAATTTGATATTTAAGATTATTGTGTGATCCGCGTCCATACACACCTGATAAGCTAATTAATTGCGGTAGGAACTTGTGACTGTTTTCTTAGTGCGAATACATTTAAGACCTTGTACGTTATATCGATTTGAAGATTAAGGGGGAAGTGAGACTGCTCTAAGTGAAGGTATCGCCTGATCGCACATGTGATTTGTCTATCTATTTACATTAGCTGCAATTTATCAATAAGAATAAGAAATAAGGAAATGTTTTACCGCAAGAGTGATGTAAGCATGGGAGTACTATTCTTTAGCTTAATTAGGTGCATAGTTCTGAAGCTGGAGTTTGCATCACTAGCAGTGATGCATTTCCGAGTTTGCCTGTCCTCAAACAAAACTTGCGGACTTTATAATAAATCTTAATTGCGTGCCACTCTTGATGTAACCGTCGTCGCTGCAAACATAGATACACGGTAAATCTCAAGTGTTCACTAATTACAAATTATACGAATACTTAAAGCTGATTAACAATAAAATGGAATATCTGATTGAAACTTAAACTATGTTCAGTAAGTTGCGAGTTTATTAGGATCCAAAATGCTTGACAAAGAACATTGTTATATTGTTAATAAATAAGTTACAGCTGATAAACCAAACTATTGAATAAATACAAAAATAAGGTCTTACAAATAGAATAAAAATCAGTCTTACCTCCAATTTCTTTTCACTTTTTACATAAGTATTTACACTTTGCCTACACATTTACGACATATTCGCTTACAACTAAGAATACTGTTCGACATCGTTCGTCCGGCTAATTTGGAAAAAAGTCGCATTAAAAAGCTCCATCAATGTTTAAAAAAATATTTTACATTGTTTTATTCCTTACATCGATAATTTACAATTCATTGCTAATAAATAAGAGGACCTACATAATTTTTGGTATGTTAAGATATGAGTAGCATGTAAACGTTTGCATTCTATCAATATATGTGACAGTATCGAAATATATATATATATTGTGAGGCGAGTATACTTTACAAGATAATTACTTTAATGTCGATATTATATTCTCTGAGATACAAAACAATGTTCAAATAATCTCTCAATAAATACTTGTAGGTGTTCTGTAAAACCTTTCGAGGTGGGCTGTTGTAAAAAAATTTACTGAAGTCATTAGGGCAATACTGCGGTATCTTATCAAGCACTGTTACAAGAGACATTTGTTGCGGGGTTTAATAAAAACTTTCGAAAACACAACCGGCATAAATCTGTGGTGAGTACTGTGGTGCATTCAAAATAAAATTATATTTCACATTTAGGTATGAATTTTCTGTTGTAGTTGCCATGGAATAGAGCGCCCTACAATCACCAACGGCTTGCGAAAATAATCCCCAACATAGATTGAAAGTAAGCTGTTTTTGCATAAAGCGATTACCTAAGCTGTTGCAAATCAAATAATACACATGCTTAGCTGGTGGATCATGCACAAATGAGTCCCCATTAAGAAATTCGATATACATATGTAGATACACGAAACAAAACGATATCATTCGAACCGAATTCCATGATAGGGCCGGTGAATTATAAAAAGTTAGTCCTTAATGTCTAGCTTCTGAAAGTTCAATTGCTGGAGTGGCAGGTGCAGTTTAGTTAAATTAAATTAGAATGGAATAAACTAAAATCTGTCGGCAGATATAGAAAAGACACCAAGTGAAAATGTGCACGTCGTCGTTAAGAAATTTGGCTTAGACTAAACTTCCTCCTAAGCGAGCTAAAAGAAGCGAAGGAAATTTTTGTTTTTAGTGGCTTCAAATCGACATAATTGAGAATAACTAATACCTAACCAAAGAAACAGTGTTTTCAACTTGCAACGTTGGTGGATAAAAGAAAAGATTTCAGTCACGCGGGGCTCGCCAGACCTTGGAATAACAACCATCGATTCAGCAAAGAAGAGTTTTTTTTTATTATTATTTAATTTTCTTGTATGATGACTTTTAAAATAAAAACTAGACAGACTTAGAGCTTTTATTACTCCAGCTACACAAAAGCAGCATCTTTGAAAATATTTTGGCTGTTGGACTTCCACGAGCCTCACTTGACTTTTGAAAGGTTAGATGTAAATGTAAGTCAAGTTTGGCTGAACATTTTAGTGGCGGCAACTTCAAGTGGGGCAATTTGCCAAGCCAATGGTTTCTATTAGAGTTTTTTGATGTCGGTAACTAAAAAGTTGTTGTCTTCATATGGAATATTTAAATCTAATTTTTCACACAAGTTTCCATGGACAATATAAAAACGGTTGAAAGCCTCAGTCAGCAGTCAGTCAGACATCTTCGCAATTACACTAGCTACACTTGAAGGATAACTGGTAAAATAGCCTTGCTTTTGTCTTGACTGTTGTTTCAATGTGGACTTGTTCTTTTAAATACATATTTGTGCTTCTGTGACCTGCTTTGACTTGTTATTCTTTTTCAATTTTCTCTTCTCAATTTTTCCAGCTTTTTACAAAAATTGGGGGAAAACGGTTTCTTCCAATAATTTTGAGTTTTCTGGTTAATGAGGATATATGCATTTAATGATGACTATGATGGAAAATGATTCCACTTGCTTATTCAAAGCTCAAATGTACTTCAAAGGATAACAAATAGAAAGCGTTTCAATGAAGTAGCCTATAGGAAATACGCAAGGTAGTCAATAAGATAGGAGTTGTTTTTCATAACGACAATGAAAGATATCACACATCTTAAGACTAAAAAAAAATAATTTAAATGAGATGTTTCTCAGACTTAGACAAAGTATCATAAAATTGTAACTTGCATCCCACTATTTTTTTATTTGAGTTTCACAAGTGGTAGCCAATTATGGAGTTTGTTGAATCAAAGTATCTCTTGAAACGAACTAAATTCTTTGCAGGAGGAATAAAAAAATTCCTGTATAATAGAACACATGAAATTAATAGTAAAAATATGGAACAAAATCCTGCATTCTTTTTTTAAATTTCAAGGCTAGATTTTTAGTCTAATCATCAATAACATTATAAGGAGAAAAATATATGAGCAAAGGGAAAACATTCCAATCACAAAAATATTAATTGGATGCCATTTGTGGATTTCAATCTACAGAACAGGCAAAGAGGTACAAATAATATTTGTAGGGATTTTTCATGATTGCAGCCCTTTACATGAAGCACATCAATTTTGTGTTCAGAATTGCAGGGCTTGAATATAGCAGCTCGATTATGTTTATAAGAACCTCTAAATATATATGCAGATTAACATTTGTCCAAAAGCCGTATCCTTTTTTTTCCAATTTCCTTCTTTACAGTCCTACACACTAAAATATTTTTGAGGGATCCCTATTGACGATGTCACTGGAGCTGTTACACTGGAGCTATTCTTATTCTCTTAATTGTAAGTTTCAACCCTTTCCCCTGCCCTTTGTTTGAGTTAAGCTCCTTTTAAATTATTTTGTATTGTCAATTCAATATCAGATTTAAATTTACAAGCTTGCCGACAAATTTTTGCAATAAGAAGCCAAACCAGTTTGTTAGACGATCATGCAATCGATCCCACACCAGAATTAAGACAAAGTTCAGAAAAGAGCATAAGAGTAAACCAAAGTAAAAGAACAATTTCTAAGATACAAAATAAAATTTAATAAATTATCACCACAGATTTATTTCAACTGAATTCAAATAAATAAAAAAAATTATGGTAACAAAATAATGGTAAAAAATACACTGGTAACAAAACGGGAACACTATATAAATCAGTATTTTTTACAAGAGCATTTGCTGCATCAACTGTCGTCTACATAGTGAAAATAAAGAGTAAACAGTGTTTTCTGCGAAAACATTTGGTTTTAATAGACATTTTACATCGTACGCTACCCGAGTACGGGCAATTATATTCCTGATAAACAAATTTTATCGTTTTCATCTTGAGTCGCATCATGAACTGTATTTATACATATTCCTTCCAGCGAGCATATTTAAACATATTTTCATCACGAAAATATACAAATTCATAATAATGTAAAACAGACTTCTAAGGTTACAAATACTTTAAAATTCGTAAATGAATTTTTAACGCTTTCTCCTAGTTTGTCAAAAAAGCCGAATTACCGAAAAACTAGGACTTTTGTTAAGATTAAATTATTAAAATTTAGGAAAGTTGCTATTTACAAAGGTGAAGTGAACTAAGGTAAAATAAATAAGTTTTAGCACAGTAATCCATTTTACAGAGAGGCAAAAACGAAATAAAGTGCTCAGTTCGAGGCAAGGGCCTTGAGTCGGAACGAGAAATATTCTCAGTAAAGTGAAAGAGCATTTTATTTGATTTTTCACCGAGCGGGCAATCCCCTCCAGGGAAATACTAAAAGAAAAGAAAAACATAAACCTTCTATAGCACCATTGTTCGAAGTTTATGATTATTCGATAGTAGAGAGGTCGCTTAAATAGAGGAAGTCAAAGCTAATAAATAACTAAAATAAAATAAATTAAATTAAATTAATAAATTTTCAATGGAATGTGTTATAGTTTTCGTGTTTAGACGTTTTCTAAATAAATTCTTATTTTTTGGCATTTTGTTGATGTTGTTTTTTGGTGAACTTAAGTAGACATGGGAAAATCCAATTTCATTAGAAATATTTTGTACCATTGTAACTTTTGTGATTTTAAAGGTTGCACTGATGCGCAAGGCTGTTTGCTTTCTAATACATTTCGTGAATTTTCTTATGTGTTTTTGTGTGTATGTGAATGAGTGAATATTCTTTATTAAGGAACTGAAACAATCGATGCTATAGAATAGCCTGTTTTAGCAATAATAACTTCCGTAAAATTTATTTTCGCCACATTGCTGTTGCTCTTTCTGGTACGTACTCGGTGTCACGTTATTCCACTCCTTCTCCTGGCACCGGTCGCCAACGAATCCATCTGGACATCTGCAAAGAAAGATGAAAGATTATGTCAGCAAGAGATAGTAGCGAGCAATATGTAAGTCAATAGAGCCGAAATGCACTCTTGTTTAAATTCGTATCAACTTTTCGTCCTAGCCTAATGGATCGCTAAGAAAGATTGCTTCACACAATACACTTTTCCAGACAACTTCATAAACTTTTCGCTATGGTCAAATTAAAGTTGACTATAAAAAAATAACGACATTGAAATGAGATACATATTAGGCTGGTTTTACGAAACTTATTAATCCCTTAGGGTCCACCATCAAAATTTCTGCATTGCCGTATTCGCTCTGACATTTTAAACATGGCACTAGATTTTCAGTGACTTGTTATACTAAAAACACAATGCAACGCGAACGCTATAACGTTGAGATTGCGTTGAGTTCGCGTTGAATTGTACCTTCAGCTTTAAAAGTTTTACGAAACTTTAACTTGTCATCCGTCACATTTTTATAAATTTCACTAGGAGATTTGAAATCGGTGTTCCAGAAAACTTGTTTGCACCATTTTTATGGAAATCCTTTTAAAGTGAGAGTTTTCGGTCGCCATATTGGACTATGGACTTATTGAACAACCATTCAGAATTCACCATTTTAAACAAATCTAAAACACCGGCGAAATGATAACTGTAATTTATTTCGATCGTGTGCATAGAGTATAGAAAACTATACACTTTGCTCTTAAGTTTTAAATACACGAAACGTTGGTAAAAAGATAAATTGTATTATTATTCGTCTTTCACCAGTTTCAGCTACACTATATTTGAACTTATTTCAAGAACGCTACAGTAACGAACCAAAATCGGTCAAGTGCGTATTGGACACGTGCTGAGGGTTTCATACATATTTCATTTTAATTTTTTAATTTTTTAATTTTCAAAATAAATCAACGGAAACCAGGAAACGGTTTTAGATTTTTCTTGTGTCATCAGAAGAATATTTTTGAGATATTGACTATTGTAGTCAACTTTGTGCCAATTTCATATTTCATTTCCATTCCTAGAGAGAGAAAAGTGATTCTACATATGTATTATGAATATTTATAAAGGTCCGATTTTTTCCTTTTTGAGGTACGGAGATCTAAAAGAAATATTTTATATTTCCACTGGAAGTCCAAATAAGAAAAAAAGCGGGCCCTTTGTTAGCATTGTAGGCGTAGCTGTAAACAATTTTTTTATTTTTTAGAGAACGATTACAGACCAAGTACCATGTGAATGCACGCTGAGTCTTATTTAAGCATTATTTGCACTGATATTTACCTAAAAATAAAATCAAATGAGTCACGTTGTTTTCGCCGTGAAATGCACAAAATAAATGAAAAACCTCTTAAAAATGTTGGCATATTTTCCTCAATGATTCACCTGAAGGTAAGCGTCGGTGCTTTTACCTTCAAGAAAATAAAAACTTGGAAAATTTACTCGACAGCGAATTGGAGATGTATTAATAGCCAATATTAATAGTATTGAGCGCCCCCATGTAAAAGTCGTTCATAAAACAAAACAAGAGATCGATGCACATCGAATTTTCGGATGAAAGCCGTGAATTATGAGCTAATGAATTTTCCGGTTGCGCATCAACTACGCCCCTTCTTTTACAAAATATGACTTGGTGGTATCTGCTAGACTGCCCGTTGCTCAGATAAAAATTAAACGAGTTGGTGCTATTTTTGGGTTTTGATCCACTTAAGAGTACCAGCGTTTTCGCAGAACTTTTTCTGGGGGAAATCGCATTCATTAGATGCGCGCCAAATGAGAGTGAAAATTGTCTGCTAAGTGAATGAACTGGAAATTAAACTTCCGATCACCCTAAAATATTTACTAAGTCACGGGAACAGTAACGTACAGAAGTGTGCTGTGCATTAAGAGATAGCTCCGGTGCGCCTAGACTCTAGGAGAGTTGCCACCTGTAAGCTAACTGCTCGTACCTGTTTTTGAAACATAGATCTCTAAGAAAACCTGCGGATTGCTTCACTTTCGAAAAATCCTAAAACGTGCCACCGGCCAACCTTCAGACGGCAGTGAGCGCAACAATGTTGCGCGGCATACAGAGCGCCGGCCAGCTCCAATTACTTAATTTTTTCTATTCGACATTGAATTTAATGATGAAAGGCGAGCAAGAGCAAAATTAAGACGCGGGAAAAGAACATGTGGAAAACGTCTTTCAGCAGCTTCGTTTAAAACCTGCGCTACACGACAGAATGCGAGAGGAAGATTTTCCTTCTTATCCCCAGACCTGGGTGCTACTTGCAGTCTCTGCTCCCATAAAGAAGCCGGTAAATAAACGGACGAGCGCTGTCTGTTTACATTTCCCCATAAAAAAATAATCCTTCTCCGGGAAGATTAACCTATGGACCGGGGATCGAGTGAAAGTCCGGGCAAAATGTAGCAATTACACTCATTTAGTAATGTACTCCGCGAAAACTCCTCTGGAAATTAATTATGGACAAAGATCTGCAAGACATCGAAATTGCCGGCAATTTGTGATTTTTGGCTTGGAAACTATGGATCTTGCGAATTAGTTGAGGTAAAAATACTCCTCAATATTAGTAATAGCTTTCACTTAAACCACTCGGCCGTTTTATGCTCTGTGAGCTTCTCACTACAATTTTCCGAATTTACTGTCTGGCTGAAGTGTGCGAATTTGAGGTCAAAGCAATGCTCGCCACGTGCGGATATTTAAATTTTACTTCTCCTTGTGTGATGTAACACCATTAAGATGGGGAGAGCAATGTAAACAACTAGTTCATCTGTTTCTTGCAAACAAAAAACAAAACTGAAAATTAAATAACAATAGGGCAGGTGTAACTCCTGTGCTCTGGCTATGTATCAACCAACGTACAGATAAGAATATTTTGCATAAAAGGTCCTACATCTAGTTTCAAAGGAGACTCTTTTGACATGTTTCGAATCACAATACGACATTGTTTAGAAGTTTATATGTATTAAGAAATAAATTAAGAGGTGGTAAAATTCATATAAAATATTTAACTCACAATTTATACCTACTAGACTTTCAACTATGCCCTACGAATTTAGCACGTTTTGATAAGTTTACATATTTGTTTTGACTAGGGGAATTTAAAGAAGCAGCATCTATTGTCGTCGAAAAATTGTGACTATGCAATAAAAGCACCTGTAGAAGTGTATTCTTATCTACTTATCATTTTCAAAACTCAACAATGCAGCAATTGCCCACTAAAGTAGCTAATTGCCATAATTCTGCAGAGTTCATTGCGATCCCTAATTCCATTGAAGCATTATGTGTTTTATTTTAAACAACAATATTTAATTAAGGAGAACAGTTTTTACTGAGTAACAAAAATTGTCTTTTTTTGGAACCAAATTTAAATTTTTAAAATCAGCGAAGTTATCAGATTTCTATCTACACATCAGCATAATGCATTTGTGAAGTAAAATCTAGTCACTGTGAATCTGTTGCAAATATAAGGGTATTACCAACTCCATGGAAGCGTAATACAGAATATTCGATTTCATAACACACATATTAAGTTCATTTACATAAATATTGAATAGGACTGGACCTAAATGGCTACTCTGTGGTACACCAGAGGTATTACATACATATATGTATCTCTGGAGAGAGATGCACGAAATGAGACCCGCTGAGTACGAGTAGAAACATAAGAACGAACCCAATTTTATTATTATTTAATACAAACCAAGGTGGAAAACCGAGAGCCATCAACTTAAAAATTAAGATCACATGATTTATTCTGTCGAATGCTTTACTGAAGTCAGTAAAAATGCAATCGACTTGTTTACCAGCACCTAACATAAGTACGTTTGTGTTCAAAATTTTGGACAAACATAAAATCAGTTTGTGCACATTTTCGGGCGCTAACTTCTACTATACCTTTGGTAAATTGTCCAACAAAGGAAAAGTTCATGAAGTGTCGTAAAATCGGCGAATTCATGAAATTTACAACGCTTTACGGTGTGAAACGAATACCTCTCTTAATACAATTGTTTTATTGTAATTCGCATTAATAGTAAGGTAACTTTATGCAGGTACATACATACATGCTAACAATTGCAATTTTAATATTCCAAGCGTACTTCTTATTCGAATTACATACATCTATTGCGGTTGGTCTTAGGCACATTAATCCAGAGGAATGATGTACCTACATACCTACAGACGTATAGGTACATGTTCGTCTATGGCGCAACAGACACTCCAAAGGACAGTTATTGGCGACTATTCAAGTACCTCAAAGGACAAAAGGGAGAGCGCCTTAGCCGTACACCATCAGGCTTGAGCATATGCGCACTCCAATCAGACATTTGACATATGTTGCAAATGAGCCGTGTCACACAATTTGGTGATAATTGAGGCCCGGGCATGAGGACATTTTAAATTACGCTCCTCGAAATAAAAGGGCAAGGGAATAACTCGAGTGCAATGGCACAAAAAAATGTCTAGATGTGTAAGTCAGTACGAGTCGTCGTCGGTCTCTGCTCAATTCGGTGCATCTGATGATGTTTGAATAGAATGCGACTACCGTAAATTTAGAGCTCCTCAAGACATTTTTCTTCTTGCAGTCTCGTCTCAATATTATGAAGTCGGGAGGCAGACGGTTCGGTAATTGCCCGGAACGATCACTGGGGCTTCTGTTTAGAATGCCTCGAGAAAGGTAAATGTCCCTTAATCGAGTGAATTTTATGAATGGAGCGCAGTTGTAAATCTTTGAAATATGCTCAACCCGCATAGTTATGACAGTTTCTTCGACAATTCGAAATTATCACCTCGCGGCATATTCAGTACAGTAGGAACACCTGGATAAGTTGATTTTTAAAATACGTACCGTCGTCGTCGTCGTTGGGATCATTTAAAATGAATAGTACTCACTGCAAAGGCAAGGACAATTATTTATAGTGTCCCAAATGAAACTCTTCTGGAAGCACGTAACAATTAGTTACATGAGTGATAATTATTATATATAAAATTACCTTAGGAAAATTACAAATTATTGCTATCAAAGTTGGTCATCGACGCTATATGCTTGTTATATTTCATAGTATAACGTTAACAAGCATTGGTATAACGCCAACAACAAAATTCACTTTAATCCACAACGACTCCTGAATTCCATTCGCCACTGTAGTTCAGTAAGTGCAGTCCAAGCAAGTTTAAGTAAAATAAGCAATACAAAATCAAACAAGGCGACTAAATGATTCAATCTATATTCGCTGAAAAGTAGATAAAAGTGCGACATGATGTCAACAAGCCGCAATCACTTCATCGCAATTAGCAAATTCCTATTTGTATTGCTTTCAAACTGCAAATACTGAGAGGTAGTTTATGAGTAAATGAGGTAATTCTCATGCTAATTACGAAACAAAATGAAACCCGACGGAAGCATACTTGGATAACATTCTCAAATATCTTAACAATTCTTTTTTTCGCTGTAAACATACATATATGTATGTATATTGCACCTATCAGATAATTTGGTGTGAAAAATACTTGAAGGGATCATTAATTGCAAAATTTATATTTTGACTCTAGATTCAAGGAGTATTCGAGTATGGATAACATATTTAATATTTTCTTTAAATTATATTTTTAATTATGTTCAGCCAATAAAGTAAAATCTCGTACCATATTTTATAAAAATGTGGACATTTTTTAAAGAAAACAAAGTACATCGTAGAAGTGGCCGGCGGCGCCAGAATTGATGACCATACGGTTCCGATATATGGCATTTTCCATCACTCTTGCCAGAACTTCCGGCGATAGGTTCTCGCATTCTTGACGGATATTCTCTTTTAGGGAGTCTGAGGCTTGTTGACATAGACTCGTGACTTCAATAAACCCCACAAAAAGAAGTCTGGAAAGGTTAAATCGGGCGATCTTGCCGGCCTGCAATCACCAAAACGAGAGATTAGGCGACCCGGAAATGCAGTCCTCAGAATCGAAACAGTCGACGATTCGCGAGACGACTTCGTTATTTTTATGGTGCACACAATCGTCCATCCGAGCAAGTCATCCGTCGAACAGTAGATATATAGATTTCGTACCACATACTCTATGCATGATACAACGACATCAACACGTCATCGAAACCCACTGAAGGAAATATTGACGCTGTAAACGAAAGTGTGCAATAGGATCCAAAATCGATTCGTAGCCGGTTGCAGTATTGGGGGTTCTGTATGTCCATCACGTAGAAAATTTAGCGCAAAAATCTTGGTCATTCGATATAAAATCCAGTTAGTGTCGAAATTAAAGTTGCAAGCCTACGGGCATTAGTCCTTATTTCTTTAAAAATGAGGCAGCAGCTACGGTCAATGGTGAGCGTAACTGGTACTATCAATGAATTTTTGATGTCTAGCAACTTAGCCCCGTCATTTTTGAAAAAATAAAAAAAACATGTGATTTTCGATGATTGATACGGTTCTCTTGCCACTATTCAATTCTTTCAATACTCTTTAAAAATTAAACTATAATAATTTTATTTTTTTTACTCAATATAGTGCAAACAAGTATATGTTATTTATATGCTCCACTAAATGCTAAACAAATACTACTATTTTGAAAGTAGAATGATCACTTAGCACGCGTTACGAGTATGTTCATTTAAACAATTGTTGTCTAACAAATTTGAAAAATCTTCGAAGTTATAACAATTCCTTTTGATCATGGTGAACGAACAAAATATCAAAAAATTTAAAACCTTCGATGCAAAAACACACTTTCACTTCAACAATATTTAAACAATTCTGCAGACGAACGGACTTAAAGTTCTGCGGCTACAGAAGTTATGTTTTCATCAATACCTCAAGCAATCCAATTAATTGAGCGGTTTTGCCTCAATATTCATTAAGGAGAAAAAATTGTAAGAATAAACTCAAAGGTGTACTTACTCGCACGACGGTATGCTGATCTCTCTGAAGTACTGGCAGGTTCCACCGTTGAGGCAATATTGCTCGAAATTACCCGTGCATTCATCTCCCGTAGAATGAGAGTAACTTTCATCTGTCGGTCCTGTGGAAACAGTTGAAACTATTTTTATTAAGCTTGTTTGTATTTTCCTTCGCGTTGGAAGAAACTATAATCTAAATGTCTTCTATGTATTTACTTTTTTAATTTTTTTCTGAATGAAAATAACGGTTATTATTTTTGTGTATACAATAAAAATAAATAGTTGGCACATTCCAGAATTTTTCTGATAATTAGTGCTACCAGGTGTAGCATAGAATTGAAATATTTGTGCATAGAATTTCAAAAATTATTTGAATGGTTTTTATCTGGTGCTCATTTTAATTTATTAAATTGCCATTCTCTCTCATTTCGGTTTTTAATGGCACTGAGAACTCGCCGAGTTTCACTTTCTCTCGGTCGTCGGGTCGGTTAGTCGGATAGAACAGAGCCTTTATTTTTTGACTTCGATTAAAATCGAAACGGAAATCATCATTCCAAGAATTGATTGAAAGTCTGAATGAGTTCACCGTTTGCAGTCAATTGAGAAATTGAGTAATGTAAAATCACACATTTTACTAATTTGGCCATTGAACCGATAGCCCACTTGATTTGAGGAAAGTCTCAAGAGGTTATCGCGCAGATTAGATTCGAGTGATTTATGTATAATTTGCGCGCGGACAGGCCCACTCGGATACGCCTAGCACCGTACAATGAAATCATAATTTGACACAAACTTTATCGGGCACCGTCCACGGCAAGACAGACGGCCAACTCTTCCTTCCTCCTTCCTGTTCCACGCCGGCAAAGTGGGACGGCTGAGCTCGTCAAATAAATTAATTGAGCCAAGATAAGCCCATAAATAACAGCCAAAATCATCAGCGGCGTGCCATTCCTATGGAGCCGCTTATCAAATCAATTACACTACTTGGATCACCCTGGCGAGATGAAGAGGCGAAACTCCAAAAAGAAAACGCGACGAGAAAATTAAGGCAGCGCGACGAAGGAAAAGGTCGGCGAGGAGCGCGTTGCCGAAACAAGTGAGCTCTTCGAAAATGGGTCATTAATTCCGTCCGATAATTTCCGATTGAGAGGAGTCATTTCCCCCGGCTCAGCGATTAACATTTTAAGCTACTTAAGCGATTTTTTGTGGGGGGAGCGTGTAGATCATCGGCTCGCCCGTCGCGGCTTCATCTTAATTAATTGTTTACATTGTCTCAAGACGTTTGGTAAGTGAACTTACTTGAGAAGGCCTCGATCCGTATGGTTCGCTTCTCTAGCTTTCTGAACCCTTTATTTTTCGCTCGGCACTCGTACAGCCCCGCGTCGGAGCTGTTAAAAGACTTGACGATGAGTTCAGATCTCTTTCTGGAAAAGAGTGCAAAAAATTCGAATGTTTAGTGGAGCTGGCTAAAATGTTTTGACTTTCGCTGGACTTACTTCAGGTGAATAATTTGGTACAGTCGGCGATTTCTGTTGATCGACTTGTCATCCTTAAACCACGTGACTTTCGGTGGAGGCTGCCCTCGAACCTTGCACACTATTCGAAGCTCCTCTCCATTCTCGACTATACGTTTGCTTGCAGTTAATGATCTTATTGATGCGGGCTGTGCTGTAAAAAACAATAAATGAGATTTTTGTTAAAAGGAAAACATTTCATAACGTGGAGGAAAAATTGTTGAGACAAAATTTATGCAAATATTATTCTTCCAACTGAAGTGTGACATGATTATTTTGACCGTGGCGCATGGTAGTTAGTGGTGTTATAGAAGGTCACTGCACACTTATCGACACGGCCGGAACGGGGCAACACCGGCCGCCAACTGCAGACAGCGGCTTGCATGCACACTAGACTGGCGCAGCGACCAAACACAATTAATTTCTCGTGCATCATATTTGATACCTTCAGTTTCGACCGGAAAACAGCAAATGCCACTGTACCGGTAAGAGTGCAGCGCCTTAGGAAAACATTATAGCACTCCCAAAACTTCGAAATGAAAAATATTTTTGAAAAACGGATACTTTTTTAGTATCTAGGGAACCCTAAGTGTGTGCACTCAACTCATACTTAGCCGATTTTTTCTATTCAGGTTACGATAAATAATCCTTTCGTTTTACTTCAAAAATCACCCAATGGAAAAATGTATTTCGGGTTTCTATGCACAATTACAAATTAAAAATTAGATCGCGTTTATTTTGCAGCAAAAATTTGGTTCCCCTGTCATTTTAATACAAAGGCACCTTAATGGTTTAGTTGGTAGCGCAGAATCTTATAAGTAATATATGGATCATCGAACTCTTGAGACCATCGTTGCCAAGATGTATCCTCGAAAGGGAAATGGCTGTTAAAACATATTCCCAGATCTTTCGTTTTGTCAAGTCTGTCTAACAAACATCCGTCAATAGTATAATTAAAAGAAATGACACTGTTCTTACGAGTGAAGCACATGTAAGTGCATTTATTAGTATTTAACGGTAAGTGATTTAAAACGGCGTTTGTGAAAAGTGTCAAAGTCAGAATTAAGAAGAAGTATACAACTGTATTTCTAACGGGAACTATCTTGACGTCATCAGCATAACATAGGATTTTAGAATTAGACAAATACATGAAAACATAATTAATGTAAATAATAAATAGGACAGGACCCAAGTCACTACCTTGAAGTACGCTATAGATGTTAAATATTTTCCTAGATAAAACACCACGAAATAGGACCCGCTGAGATCGATGAGATAAGTTGTAGCAAAGACAATTAAAAAAGGGATAGAGTTATCTTTAATAATTCTTCAAAAATAATATTTTTAAAAGTAATAATAAAAGGAACCATTTGTTTCAATATTGGACTTTGTCATGTATCCTCCATAAAGTATTCCGTGAAATTAACGGTGCCGCACTGAATAAACCTGCATATTTTGCAACCCTGTATTATTTGCCTTGTATTAGTATTAACACAATTTTTTCGGGCCGTAATCGTTGCAATACAATACATATAATAAATTGATAAACAAACATGTGATTTTACACTGCATCGAGTGGTCTACAATATTGTAGTGTTATAATTGTGCTCACTCACTGCCGGCTTATCGTGCACGCACATCCGTAAAATACTTTACTCCAATTTTACCGTGTTATCAGCTTAGATAAGAACGGAATGAACTTTTACCGTTGTCTGTGAGCTTTTCATTGACAAAAAATTTTCAAGTTTTAGCATGTCCGGTCCGTGCAAAACTGTTGAAACTCAAATATTTTCGAATTTTCACTATACTCTCTTTTTATAGAGTAGTTATGTAGTAACCAGGAATGACTTCGTTTAATTAGGTGAACTGTAATCAACGTAACTATTAGTTACCTCATCGCCCGATTTAACAGTGTGAGTTTAAGCTCTCACTAAGCTAAACTGAACGCGAAACTTAAGTGGCGGCTTAAGTATTTTCGGTTACACAGTCCTTTTTTATCTCCCGCTTAGCCGAGTGAGAGTTTAGGTATTTGTTCTGTAGGACAATGCATGCGAGTTGTGATTTGTGACAGAGGGGGCACTCAGTGAATGAGAATAAGAGAATTCTCAGTAACTCCCGCATTAGTTGTGAAATACAAATCCATTATCGTGTCAAAACAAACCAACCAAACTAAGTAGTTTGGATTTAAAACCCAAAAGGTGTAATTTAAGTGGCCAAATTTGGCGGCTTAAGTAAAGCGATCACTTGAGTCCTAATTTACACACTCGCACCGTGAAACCGCAAAATGTGAATCCTGGAGAACTGGATACGGACAAATGGCGTCATAACTGGACAGTCCGATGGTGGGCAAGCCTGTTCATGACCTACACAATACTGTAATTTTTTTTTAAATAGAATTAATAAAATATTTGGGGCAGCTTTTAGATCATACATACCTATACATAAATCGCTTGAAATGTGCTGGTTTTTGAAATACAAATACCTTTCCAATTTCGGCATTCGTAACTAAAAACATAGTAACCAACCCCAAGAAAAATTTATTTCTTCAATTTTCTCCTTTGATTTTCGAGGGATTGTTACATGCAAGATTATGCAGATTTTTAATTAGGCTTCCAGTAGACTTCCAGAAAAATTGTATGCTAACATCAAGAACATTTCTCAGTATAATACGTCTCCTGGAGTGCAATAAATTATCACAACAGTGTAAATTTTAACTTAATGAGGAATAAAAATGGCACACAATAACGGCATTCTCTTATAATTCTCGCTATCATCTCATATATCAACCGAGGAAGAACTCATTAAAAAATCCTTCCTCCACTTCCTCCACAAACTTAAAGCGCGATGAGACTATCCCCCCATCAATCGTAAATATTAAAAGACAGGCATCTCCACCATTTCTAATGACCTATATTCGTGATAGAAATAGAAGCGGCCCGACTCCGAATCACATCATTACTCGCAGCACATATCAAAGGCGCGACAGCACTATATCACCAGCGGTGAGCGACGCTAAGGCAGCGATTATATTCCCGCCTTTTTGTCTATTTTCCTCTACACCTTCACCGCTGGCACCGGCTGCTTTTTCTTATAAAAAATAAAGCAAAAAAATCAGAAAAAAAAATTTTTTTTTGCTGCTCCCCAGAAGATGTGTCATTTCCTTCTTGGCCTCTTCCCGAATGCCGTATACTTCTAGCTCTGGTCGCATTGTTTTTCTTGATCACGCTCCACGGCACTAGTTCTCAAAAATACTCCGGCAGAACGTTTTCCAAGCGACAAGTTCTCTAATATTTTTCTACCTTACCTTCTACAAATTTTTACCTCTCCCGCCCTATTGTAATTTTCTGCGAGTTTAGAGTCATCGACTGGCGTCGTCGCACCGCCAGCTGCTCGCTCTATCCACCATTCCGATTTTTTCTTCCGAAGAAATCTTTTAGGTACAATGGACTTTTTAATAAACAAATTGCCATATTATTTGGTTTGTACAGAATGCATGCATTATTATATTTTAGCATTGCGAATTTGGTGAGTTAATTGTTTATGTAGTAATGGCATTCGTTATTTGCCTTTTACAAAATGTCTAATGAAAAAAGGAATTAATGGAGAAAATAACCATGGAAAAAAAATCAATGGGAAAATTTGAATGGGAAAAATGTTCCAAGGAAAAATGGAATTGAAATTTCAAAACGGAAAAAATGGAATGGGAAAAATCGTCCTAAATCGTCATGAAAATATATCCTAAATAGACTCTCAGTTTCATCGAAAATATCGATAATAGTTTTCTGCTAAACATTTATAATCATTAGTTTTTTATTCCTACTTTTGCAACCTTGTTTGTAATAGGCAAGGAGTCTGAATATTAAAGCATTTTTTTAGACCCCTTTACCCACTAATAAATCTATTGTTGTGGAAAATACGAAAAGTCAAAGGAAAACTATTAACGTGTTCTTCTAAATCCGTTTAAATTAAGTCTTTTCTCTTTGATCATATAGATTTGCATTTTTAAATAAATGTGATTTCACTAGCATACTTATATTATTTGTGAACTTTATTTTTGTGGTTTGACGGTATGCGTGATTTTACAAGAATAACCGCATCTCATTAAAAATGACAAAAGTAAAATTTATAAGTTTAGAATCATTTCATGTAGGTACCTAATTATGAGGCTACTTCTAATTAGAAAAAATGGCGCCAACATTTAAAAGAAAAAGCCAAAATACGAAAGGAAATATTATTCAACCATTTCGTCGATTTGTTTTTGAACTCGCCTCAAATAAATGAGGCTTCGTCAACCCGTTTTTCATTTGAAGCCAAAATGACCAATCCAGTAAATTAGGGAGTTTGGATGAGCCATATCCAAATCCAAATCACATACCTCGAAGTGTCTGACAAAATGGATATTTTTACCCGCTTATTCCACTCAACAAATTATACAATCGAAGGAATGTATGTGCAGCAACTGGTGAACCTGGACGGGGTAATAACTTAATATAACGCGGTGAGCCACCCCTGTCGCATTAAGCAACGACAGCGAAACCACACGCACCGGGCTTATATCATCTTCAGAACGATTGCTCCAAAAATAGCCTCGCAAATTTTATAATTTGTAATAAGCGGCTGGCTGCATGCATTTTCATAACTCATAATTTCGCCGGAGGAAAGGTCTTTTGAAATGTTTAAATTGCCAATTACAGCACAGCGCCGGCCGCCCCGTCCGCCCGCAATCATAAAAGTATCAAAAGGATGCGAAAGACCACTGCGCTGCGCTTCCTCATTCCAGGGAAAGCTTTTCATGAATTTTTCCCGAAAAATGAATAATGCCTTTGCGCAGCGCATCGTCACCCCAAGCTCGTGTATTCTTGCATCAAGCTTCGTCGAGGAAATCAAGACTCGCGGAGGCGGGGCCGGACGGACGTTGGCTTCTTGGCAACACATTCTGAGATTGCGGTGTTATTAATTGCCGACGTTGCAGAGTATATCGTGCAAGGACCTTGCGGGCAGCTTGCTCAGAATAAGGTGTTCGTGAAATTTTTAGACATTTTATATTTAGTTCGAAAGTGCAATCGATTTTGGGCTATTTTCGCGGCGATTATTTCTTTTAATGGCAAATTGCAAAATTGGCTGCATGCGCTAGTAAGCGCGGTAAAAATAGAGAACAAATTTTGGTTGGCGTTAAATTAAGCACAACACTACATGAGGTGTGAACATAGTGATGTCTGTTTAGTAGCAATTATAGACAAATTCACACCGGGGCGGCGAACATTTTTGTTTTTACTTAATTCCGACAGAAAGCCCAGTTCCACAAATAAATGGTTGGCACATCTGCATGTGAATATTGTAATTTTGGAATCACTTAATTGGAAATAGATGCTGTGACTTTGGCATAAAAATTGTATATACATATGTATCAGTATATAAAATTACAATCACAATATTATTTTATATTTTGCGTTTTTAAAATGATTGTCTTGATTTCCGTTCGAGGTCCAGTCCAATTGAAAATATGTAATTAATAGTTTTAAATGAATCGATCCAAAGTGGATTGGATGGTGGTGGTTTGGGCTCGGTGATTCTATTAAAAATGACATCAAAAAATTGATATTTAAAGTTTATTATAATAAGCGCCATAAAACACTAACTGGCACAGAATTTCCAAAAATTAAAATTCTCATAAAATGAGAAAATTACAATTTAAATATTTCGTTTGACAATATCATCGTTCTCGTCCCGGGTCAAGTGGGGCAGCAAGTGAATGACGTTTCCATGGCGGCTCAGCAAGTGGCGAAAACTGACAGTTGCATTTCGCATTAAATTGAGCAATTGAGCAACCATAGATAGTTTCGAATGTGAAGATTGAAAACACCTGTGCGTTTTCGCTGAGGTCGTTTTGAAGACAACATACCAAGAGTTGTCTAGAATCAAAGAAACTCGATTTGTCATCGTTCTCAACAACTGCAATATTCTGAATACACCGTCCAGCAAATTTGAACGAAGCATCTTAGGCAGCGGCGTAAGGAATCCAGTTGATGCAGCAATTACACCTATGTATGTACGACTCTCGTGTACATATTAAGTGTGAGCAACTACAACTACACATATGAAATGATGGCGATTTTTCAAAGAAATACTTTCCAACAACTAAGCTCCAAGAGTGCTTGGTCGGATTATTGGGCTCGCGGAGTGATTAGTTCATATTTCATGAAAACGTTGGTGAAGTGGCAGTAACGGTCAATAATTCTCGTTATCGCGATATGATGCACACATGGAAGACATTCCATAATTTGAAAACTACGGGCATTCTTTTAAATTTGTTTGAGTCGGTTTGAAACAAATGTAAAAGAAACAGTTAGCTATATTAAAATTCAAAGATAATATGCTCATTAAAGCTGTACCGGTTTGATAAAGTGGCATAGCTTTAAAATTGTGCATTGGAAAAAAGACAAAAATACAGAAAGTCTGAATGGAAAAATAATTTTTACATTTGTCAAAGTGAACATTAATTAGCACGATTTCAAACGCAAATCAGTGAATTTGCATATCCAGAGATGCTCCACATTACGTCACATCATGAATATGCGAATTCGGAGGCTATATTTTATAATAATTACATTACGATGACATGAACAAATTTATCAGTTTAACAATCAGTGGAAGAAATTAAAGGGAGCTACGTGAACGTTACTCAGAAGTGACTAAGTGAATGACCAGAATAACCGGCAGCGTTCGCCAGCATATAAATTTCTGTAAATAATTTTCGAAAAGAAATGGCTTTTGGCTTTTTGATTTAAATTTTTCTAATTGCCGTGTTATTTATGAAAATGATACAAAGTTGAATCTCTTTGGAAAGCATGCCCCCCAGCTCAGACATTCGAACCACCCACGGATCTATTAGATGTAATTTATTTGCTCCTGCGTCAGTCTGGGCTGTCGAGCAGCAGTTTCGCAAAACGCGAACGATTTTAAAGATGCGCGAAAAGAAAAATTTGAAAAATTAAAATAAAATAAATAAACGTGTCAATAAAATATTTCAAACAAAATTCTGACCGTCTCATGTCCGAGTTCGCCGCTTCAGGGGTGTCTCCAACTGTTTAGACGCGGCGGAATCATCGGTGAGTGCGCACGACTTCTTCTTCAAAACCAGATAAAATCCGTGTGATGGCTGGATGCTGGCGAGATGCTAAGCATCGATCTACACGGTCAGGCAGAAAATAGATCACCTCAGACACGTTCGCCACGTTGTGACTCAATCGGCTCGCCATGGTGATACGTGTACGTGCGGCAGCGGGCAATAGAAGATAGAAGCCGATGAAACATTCTGTTGAGCCGTTGTACCGTCGCGTCGGCTTAGGATGGATCTGAGGCTTTCCCTAAGTGTTTGTTATCTTCGGCAAATGTAAACGCGGCGTTAGGTTTAGATTTAGACAGAAAAAAATACAACAACACTTGGTCTTAATTTAGAAGTCAATTCTAAGCTGTTTAGATTCTATTTCGGGTTATTTCGCGCTTGCACTTTTGTACTGAAAAAATTGATCTTGCACTATTGAGTCACACTGGCTGACTGCAGCCGTTTTGTTGCAATTTTGCATCGCAGATGGTTTTGCATTGAGGTATGCAGTAAAACTGCTTATTAGTACAGCTTTGGTTTTTCGAATTTGAACTTGAGTCAGTGCGACGTTGAATGGTTTTGAGAATAGTTTTAACTTGTCCGCAGAGAAATTTGACTCCTTATAAATAAAATCAAAATGGTTTAGTCCGACGAACATGCTTTCCTGTGGTTAGGCAAAAAATGCTACCACAAAGACGTTGAACACTGTGATTTTTCATTGGAAGAAATGTTATCATATTTAGTAGATGCGAAATATGTCCTTATTTTAGAACAGACCTTTAAGTCGTATCGACTAGAAGTACCTAAATTTTTTTTTAACAGAAATAAACAATTTTTTTTCTTCCCTTAAAATTCTCATTAGCTGGGAAATGAAATCTTAAATCTCATTGAGAGTTAAAAAATACTCTCAAGGCACAACAATAATTTCTAATATTTCCATTATGGAAATATACTACCTACTAATGAACTAATTCAACACCACTTGTAATTTCAATTGCAAATTGAATTTTCAGTGCACCGTATTCAGGTTTCCACTTACTACTGGAAAATGTAAAGTCCGCTTAACAATAAATAAGATATGCTTTACGGGGCTTCATAAAAGAAGTTTATTGAGGTAGGTGAAATAAGCATTCGACTAGATTATTTAATTATTCTGCATGATACAAACTCGTTCACGATTATGAGAGGGCGATGGTCATGCTTTCGAACATTTTAATATTTTCAGTTATTTAATTTGTCCGGGTTGTACACGGATACAAATGTTCACGTTTCTTCAGAAGCGCCGTATTTGATAATTAACATGCTCTTTTAATAAGGAAGTTAATCATGTTATTTCTATTTCATTTTTATTACTGGATGAAAATTGAGTAAATACTTACATAAAAAAAAGATAACAAGCCGAGTGATTTGGCGTTGCTCTTTCTTTGATTTTAAGTGTCAAGTTCGGGGTTGATAAAAGCTTCACCAGTCGCTATCTTCGACGTTTGGCAAAAACGACGACATGATCAGTGGTTCATGGAAATTGGAATTCATGGAAAAAGGCAAAATTCATTGTGTAAGGATCTTTGCTGTTCTTGCGCAACGAAGGGCAGGCGTTTGCGAACTTAGTGGTCACATTCGATTAAAAATGGATTATGTATGACAATAACTGATGCGCGTATCAGTGGATATGTGCCAGACGATCCTTCTGAAGCCGTCCCATGCGTCTTCACACGACCAATTTGCTGTATGTATTGTGGCATTCCACCGACATCTTGTTGTATCAAGTGCTGGAACCTGGCCAAACTATCCCAGCTGAAGTGCACTTCAGCAACTACAAATTCGTGAGGAGCTATTAGCCAAGTTAATGTCCAGTGCACGGATATCTAACAACAAGAAGGGACACTCGTGACGTTTTCCCTTATCTTATTTAACGACCTTGGGTACCGTTAACCTTACCAAACGTTTCATTTTGTTAGAAATATATAGTTACATATAAACAAGTAATTTGTGAGAGCAAGACAAAAATTTGGGGGAGATGTTATGAAAACTGTAGCGCTTCTACAGGGTGCATGATTTTATTTTGAACAATTTATATTTTCCAGCAAAGTGCAAAACTTATTTCCCGATAATTGTGATATGATGCTTACCCATCATTTTTAAAACGAAAGAAAAGCTATTTTCTTAATTGCAATTTAAAATGTTCCGAACTTTTCATGTCAAACCAAATCTCTTAAAAAAATAACACCACCCTGCATTGGCTCTCTAGCCGCGTATGAAAAAATGTGAACAACCGCGTACGTATTTATCAACTGCGTGTTCGTTACCTGGGTTCTCCCCTTCTTCATTCGTATTCTCCCTATGCTTTATGATCACGAGGAGAGGTGGTATTGAGGTGGCATGGTAATAGAGAGAGTTAGAAATCACCTTTAAAACTCCATACTAAAAAAAATTCTGCATTATGTATCTCACACTGTACATGCTGTACGTGAGAAATTTTTGCCGACTATGGCTCTCTCTCTTAATTGCTTACAGGAATAGAATCGTACTCGTTCGTTTCTGATTTAGCTAATGGAAAATTTTTCTGGATGTATATTCCAGACATTGCACACCAGTTAGGCATTTGCAGGCATATTAGAGTGTCCCTTCTTGATATTAGATATTCTTTGGTATAGTCCCTTCAGAGCAACGCACAACCGCACACAGTGGCATTGACTAATAATACCATGATATCTAAAGGACTATTTTTTTTTTAAATACGAAGCATGAATTCTACGACAGGTGACATACATATATTGCAACTTTGGGAGTTTACGGCAGCAATACACGTGTCCATATACCTCTATACCAAATTTTATAAAATTCAGAATACAGTTTTTAAAAGTCCATGAAGACTAATTTTTTTTGAGATACCCGGAAAGACAAATTTCGGGCGAGTCAATTGCGGGTTTGTCTATTCGTGCTGAGATGAGTTGGCAAGCAAACGTTATGAATTGAGAACATTGTTAAGCTACGTTCACAATTTCGATAATATTACGATAATTTATAAACAAGGAAGTCAACGGGAAGTGTGAGAGCTGCCAAGTTCCCAGTGAACGGAGTCGAGGGAGGACTGCGAGCACCTTCACCATGGTATGAGATGAATGTCTCTTAAAAGACTGCATCACTTAAAATTTGTCAAATTTAATTGTTTGCTTTGAAAATAGTTGGCACATCGGGCTGCTAGAAGCGTTTAGATCGCTGAAATTAGATACGCAGCCGCATCTCATTTTGCGTTTCGCGCAGTCAAATTAGAGCCGTAGTTAGCATCAGATTCCGCGAATGAAAGATAAATCAAGGGACAATGCTCGTAACTGAAAATTAAAATTAGACGCTCTGGAGAAGTCTGCCAGCCACTTTCCTTCGGGGAACCTCAAAGACTTGCTTGGATCACTCCGAGCACTGCACTATTGTGCCAAGGCAAAAAGAAGGGATGCTGCGAGTGCTCTGGTTGCGCTAAAACGTTCTCCGAAAATCCTTCGAACATCTGACGGGCGCCCGAACAAGTGTGCTCCAGCACGTCTCGAGCGCGGTAGGTTCTTTTCGCCGTTTTTCGCCTAAGAACTTTTTCTTAAATTACCAGCTCACGCCAGTATTCGCTTTTCCGACTTTCCGAACGGTGGAGCAGCTTACGCATGTGCCTCCGTTGTTTTGTTGATGACTTGCGGTGTTATGTTGACAACTGTGACGAAGACAGCACGCACAGAGATAACGACGGCAGGGACGTGCGTGTTCAGTCGCCTTCATAATCAGTAGACATCTACGGAGGCTTCTATGTAGGCTACAGATGACGATTCGCGGGAACGGGGGCGCAGGTAGACGGCTAGAAATAGACACACCGTCTCTGCAGATAACCAATCTCCACTGCTCTGGTGCTCCCCAATCTCCACATCCATCTGCCGGGAGCTCCTCATTGTGATCGTCATTTCTACACAGTGGATTGCAAAATCTCCCTGTTTGTTGTTTTTTTTTTATTTATTTTTTCACTTTTTGTTTTATTGCCAGCGACAGTCGGGAGTTTTGGACTCGTTCGTTGATCTTAACCCGGTTCGCCGCTCGGCAACAGTCTCAATGGGTGCTCTGCCTCCGAGCCCAATTAATTCTAAAATAATTAACTAGAAAATAATTTCAATTAGCGGCGGCTAGGGAGTAGGTAGACGCATCGCGCCGCGCCGCACGCCTATTTTGCCCATTCGAAAAGGAAGTGGGGACTTGGAGACACCGCTCGACCGCTACGCATCTTTCTGAAGGGCAACACCACCTATCTGTGTATCCACTGCGACCTCTTGGCTTGATGACAGCGCTTTGGCACAGTTACATGGACGAAAAAATAAATAATTTTTACCTCGGCATGAATCAACCTAATTGAAAAGTTCTAGCGCTTTTCTGCTTTCCGGCTGCCCCTGCCGCGCAGTGCGGCTGTTTGTTGTATTTCTGGGAGTGCTAATTGCCCCGAAAAACATTGTTCAATGCTTTCGCTCCTCTCGCTTCCTCGTCCGTGCGCAGTCAAGGGGAAAATTATTGAAAGACTTTGAGCTATGGAGGAAGCGCTTATCGTTATTGGTTGAGCGATTTAATTGGTTCGGGGCTAAGTACAGCTGTTGCAATGGTCGGCCTTTTGCGTTTCACCCGTAATTGATTCCGCATCCGATAAATCTTTTTCGGAAATTTTTTTGAAATTCCCAAAGTCAGTAAGTCAGCCGATTTTACGATATTTTTTGCCTTGTACAGCTACTGCAGTGTCCATTGCCACTTGTTCAAATTTGAGCTTCAGACAACATTTTTAAATTAAGCTCAATTGCGTACAAAGAACTTATAAGTGCTAATTTTGCTCATAACTAGAGGACAAATTAATAATTTTTTGACGATATAATAAAAATTTTGTTCTAGCACTGGCCTGGTTCATTCCTGAATGCGGGAAGTAATGCTTTTTGCTTTTGAATAGACAGTTTTTAAATAACAAATGTATGTTTTCTATGGATTAAAATTTATGATAGTAAGAAGAATTTAGTTTCTTCTGAATTATTGGGACGACGGAATGATGCTACGGAAGGGTTTTGCAAGGCAGCCTATGTACATATATACACATAGGTGCATAGAAATTTATAAATGCTACAAAAAGTGCTTGATTTACATGATTTACTGTCTATTTCTATGCCTGTATCATACAATTCGCCTTCTTTTATTTGAACTTCCTACAGGCATTTGATTTGGTGCCAAGTATAGCCGGAGAGACTAAAAACATTGGCTAAGACTACATTGAACGCATGTCAATAGGTTGCCGTGCCAGAACCTTAGCCAATATTGATTCAATCGGTTAAGTAATATCCATTTTCTGCTATAAAAAATTCTCGACTCGAATGAAGTTGCGCACGATAAATGAAGATTCGAGTGAAACGCACCCGTGCGTCTGTCTGAGGTATAATGTTGATCGATTTTGGAAATATATAAACCTGGCAAAATCTTACTCTGTTATTCAATAAAATTGTTTAAAAAGAGTTTTATCTTAACGATTTGATTAAAAGGGGCTTTCCTGTTTTTCGTTGAAAAAAGAAAGTTTTTTTTGGGAATTTATTGTGAATAAACTGTTCAATTTTAAATCTTTTTTTAAGTTGCCGTGCGACCCTTTTGAGACCATGTGCGGCCTCATAATTCTGCGGTGACTTGAAGACTAGGATGTTTATCCCCACCAAATTTTGGGACAATATTTCTGAGACTTCAAAGTATTGATTCCTATATTAAAACAAAATCAATTTCTTGAAAGACATTTTATCGTGAAATTCCGAGGAAATAACTCGAAGAATGAATTTTTTGCAATATTAGATTAACATTATAACACTATAGAAGGTTGGGGAATACCTGGAAAGGTAATATTGTCCTCTTAAAAATGAGTCATAGTTGCTTGAGGTGAATAGCGCTGTTTAGATGCTAGGACCACATTAGTGGGTCAAGGCACTAGAGAAAACAAATAATTTCACACATCTAACGCGAAAGGGGTTTATAATAATAGACCATCTCTTTTTCCCAGGATTTCCGAATAGAAATATTCGTTATATTAGGAATAATACTCCCACCCATTTATTGTCATTCTTCATGTGCTTCGTTGTTTTAAAATATGTGATAAGGATTCTCCATCCTTTTAATAAAAATACGTAAATGTTAAACTTTGCAAATTATTTGCCAACTTCTTCAGGTAGACGTAATCGGCCAAAATAAAAGCAATTCTGTCCAATATTTCAAAAGCTGCATCTTGATGCATTCCAAGCATAACTGGCATTTTAAGCCGAGAGATTAGTCACACAATGATATGCCGCAAGTGCAAGCCTTACGTATCTGCGGAAAATATTAACACGTTAAGTAGCGGAGAAGCGCCGTATTATGACATTCCTGGGGTATTTACAGCATAAATCAGCGCGTCCTTACCGGCTGGCTGCGAAAACGTATGAAAATGTAAAACAAGGTATTAAACACAAATTCGAGAAGATTTATCATAGTAAAAATGCAGAGATGACAAATAGGCACCGCTAACAGACATTTGCGCTGCTATCCCCCGTTGCGTCAATGCAACTTGAAGGAGTAATCAAAGTGCAATTAAAAAGTCTTTAAACGATATCTCTCTGATCTTTTGCATGAAGCACTCCGCGGATGCTTGAGCTCTATCTACGACTGAGCACGTGCATGTACAGCGGTTCCCATAACAAATGAATTAGCAAATAAAAGAGAAATGAAGATAGAGCTAAAAATAATAAATAAAACAATAAACAAATACCGGGCCGCTCGAGCTGCAGAAGTAAGTGGTAGCGCAGCAGCGGCAGCGGCAGCGCCGTCGTAATTCTTATCTTGATTAATGCGCAAACGACTTTTATCATTTTTCGCCCGCGCGCAATCGCGATACCGCGTTTTCTCACACTGAATTGCTGCAAGAATTCTTCTGGGACTGTGAAAATACCTGGGAAGGTTGTGCCCATGCGGCCATCAACATGGCCCATTGTGGACGGCACCGGAGCTTACAAAGAGCTTTTCCACAAATGTTGCACTAGATGGGCCGCCTTTCTCACGAATTCTTCGATTCGCTAATGTGGCGGAAGAAGCAGGGTCGACCGGTGTCCTGTCAAGTTGCCATTTGATTGCACTACTGACTAATTGCCTCTGGAGATATTTGCCGGCATATCGAAATCAGGTTTCGCCATATCAGCGGTTTCTTTGACTTTCACCCTCAGAGCTCGCCAGCTTTTCCCGGGTTCGCGGTATTGGCGTTGCGGCGCTATGCTTCTTTTTACAATGCAAAACTGGTAGGCTTTTCGCCAAACAAACGTTGGAGGTGTTACATAAACTGCCGCTTTGTAGCTGCCACAGACAGTTCGCCAGATGCGAAAATATTTTGGATACAATCTTGCTGAAACGCATTTATTTACATACCTACATACATGTGGGCACATCTGCTTCCCGGAACATATGCCTGCCCAGCAGCGTTATTAGGACATTGCCACTAGGGAATTTTGCTGTTGTTTGACGCGTCTCCGCGCCCAATGGAAAATAAGTAAACAGAATACGAGTATATCTTGGTATTGAGTTTTGAGGAGACCAGCTTGAAAAAAAGTTCGACAGTGAGGATCTGCGTCGTCGAAGAAAATTTCTATTGGAATGTGTTTGTATCACTTACTTGTAAATACTTAAATATACTCTAAAAAATTTACTACTTTCAAAGTAGTACAATATAATGCCTACTATATGTATGTAGTAAAATTACATGCAAAAATGTATAGTAAATGTCCAACTGTAAAGAAATTAATTTAGTAATGTCAGTTTTCTTAGTCATAGTAAACACTCAGTAGTAAAAAATACAACGGGAAATGTAGAAAAGAACCAAAGCGTTAGAGGTATATAAAATTGTGTTGTAACGTTGCTTCTATAAGTAATTAACGTTTTAATAAATAAAAATGACTTTATACTTTTCACAGTTTCACAATAATTTAATTGGTGGTTTCTGATAGATTTCCAATATTCTACACGAAGCTAGAAAACACTATTTCCTCTGCAAAGACTGTTTATAAAAAAAAATGCTTCTGTCCACACCTCAAGCAGAATTTGTAGATCTTGGTCACTAACTTTTTGCTTTCCTACTACGGAAAGGTTAATAATTTCACATGAAGAGAGACAACAATGAAAAACGAAAACTTTCGTAATGGTCTATTACCATTGACCGGCCGGCCGGTCAGCAGAGACAGAAGATGCCAAGACATAATTATTTCCCTCCATAAATAAACTGCCGTCCAAATATTGTCCAAGCGCATAATTTATTCATTTCAAGAAGCTCGTTACGTTCTCCCCCGCTCCGTCGAGACTTAAAGCGGCGCGTTAATTTTCTTTTGTTTTCCCCCGGTCGTCTCTTAGATTCTCTTCGCTCTTACACAATGTCGTCCTCCCCCCGGGACGGTGTGTGTGTGTGAATCCATCCGACGACGTCGGCCGCGGTTCGAACAATCTAATGTTTCGGATGACTAATCGAGAGATACTTCGTCCGATTTAATTAATTTTAGACGTGTAGACTCCATGCCAGTGAGTCTGCAGAAAATTTGTCGTGAATTTTCATTTTCCCTTTTTGATTTGGACGCGCGATTCAAGTCCCGGCATTATTTTTAGCGATATTTATTTAAATGTTGTCGCTGCTCTCCTCTTCAGCCACTTTGATGGATTGGAGGCACACGGGCTGTTTTTCTTTCGGGGAGGACTATTAACATTTCATCCTTAATGTAGCGCAAGCACAGCACCCACACAGTGTTTCTTGCCCCGATATTAATTATTTCAGGTACAACCTCTGCTTTTCAACGGAATCGTACCATAAAAAATGATGCCTCCATTTTTTGGCACTTGTTTTTTACAAGAGAGATGTATTTAGGTGCAAGAAAAACGTTCAGACTTAAGAATGCTGACCTAGACAGTGCTTTTCGCCATTAAGTCATCATAACTCCTCCTTTAGCTGAAACTGTCGCGATAATTCACGCGAGTGCAATGAATTTATCTGACTTGTAAAAAAATTCGGAAGAGCGAAAAGAATATTCGGAGGTTACATGGTGGTAGGAAGTCTCACCAATTGTTCCTAGAATAAGTCAAATTGGTGGTTGGGAAAGTATGTGAAAGCATGTAGGACCGATTCTGACGTGTGCCAGAAAATTGTTGTGTCAACAAGGTGGAGACGTTTCCAAGAAGACTTAGCATCTCGTGGGCAAAAATGAATCTTGAATCATCGCGTTGCCAATAGACTTT
Source organism: Neoitamus cyanurus (assembly GCA_947538895.1). Taxonomy (NCBI): domain Eukaryota; kingdom Metazoa; phylum Arthropoda; class Insecta; order Diptera; family Asilidae; genus Neoitamus; species Neoitamus cyanurus. Next base: position 41,744,368 of record OX384540.1, on the reverse strand, counting down.
ACGCAGATAATATATTTTCCCAGTCTAACGACAACCGCGCCCAATAAAATTACCTAGAAACTCAGTGGCACCTAGCGGATATAAAATCTTTCAAAATATTAAGAACCCAGACGCCGAAATTCACAATTTGAAAAAGCGAAACAAATGCAAGATTTGTTGAATTTCATTTCGTTTATCCGAGCAGTGAAAGATTTTATGAGGGAACAAAATATTAAATTGAGTAAGGATGCAGGTGTGTGACAGTAACGCTACCATTTCGGTTCCGCGGTAATTTCGTCGTCCTCGCTATTTATTTTAAATTCCGATGATTAACATTAAATTTTTGAGGTGCTTTCTACACCACATGCTTAAATTAAAAATTCGAGAACAATTTTAAAATTTCGCTCTATTTCGGGCAACAGCAGATTTATCTAGATCTAACTATCCTATTTGTACTTGCGTAATCACTTTTTTGTACTCATTTTTCTTTTAGGTTATTAAACAAAAACCGGCGAAAAGGAATACAAGTTACGGACTGTGGCTGCTTTGATTCTTAGTATTGTTTGGATATAGCTCTTTGAAATTGTTTTCATCGCTAAGTACAAAGTTGCACATATACATATGAATTGAATCAGATATTTATTTACTCCTATAATAGGTGTTTAACGTTTATACTAGATGTTTAATAGCTTTTCGTTTCGACAGTACATTTATAGAAATGATTTGTTTCGATATGTATAGCAAAAGGTTGCGTACTCAACCCATTCTCAAGTTAATCACAGCTGTTTTCATTTTTGTTTTCCCAAATGAACAGTATTTTACTAGATAGAATTGGAATATCGATAGAATAAACAGAATCGATTGTTTTGCGGCACTTCAGTCGTTAATTTAATTTTTTCCTGAGTGGGGAAATACTACTATATTTATTTAACATTTACATTTGCATACAGTCACTTGCGAAAGCTAAATTTACGATTTTCCCCAAAATTTACTTTGAAATTATGAAATTAATACGCCTGTTCTTTTATTATTAAATTACACATTTTATTACCTTTGCAATAAGATTGATATTACCCTCCTCATATAGTGCTTTTTTGTGTGGCTAGGTGTCTTATTTCGTCACACGGTAAGCGAAACTTCCTGTATGCGTTAATAAATCGAAAAATATAACCCGAACGTTTCAGATGAATAGTCCTCGCAAGGCGATGGCATGCCTACATATGCATCTCAGCAATTTTAAACAATTTAAACAATTTCGAAAATATGTTAAAAAAAATTAAAGTACATATAAGTAAATAACACCTAAAGTTTTAAAAGTGTTATATACCATAAATAATTCCCATTAAATAAAACGTCTAAAAACAAACGCTTATTCTTGGTCGCATGAGTGTAATTAGTCCTTAAGTTATCCAGAAGTGACATTGTATAATAGATTTTGGTGGATATTATCATTTGAATTTGCACTTATAAACATTTTCATTTGTATTCATATCTTTGAGTAAGGCATGCACTCTAGTAAATGATTTTCCGGGTCAACTTTTACTCATTTTCTTTCTCATAAATCACCAAATATTTTTATTGCTCTGCTCCTCATGTCTTTTTTTTTTTTGGCAAGTTAGACTGATGTCAGAAAACAATTTTCATTTAGACACTTGGCTACATCATGGCTCCAAACATTAATAAAATCATAATAGTCATGAGCTTCAGGCTTTGCTCTGTTCTGCAGAAAAGCTGCTAGAATAACTACAAAATATATTATATTAAGGTGTGTTTCGTTTGCCGCATTATTATATAAAAAAACGAACTTTTCTTTTTACAGTAATCGATAAGACATATTCTTAATCTTTAGGATATGTTTTTCATCAGAAACGAGGTTTTCCCGAAACCATATTCTGCGGTCTGGTAGACATGATTGAGGGACAATCTACAGTGAAATCATGAAAAAAAATTCCTATTTGTTTTCCTTAGCCTTAATGGCAAGTATACAGTTTATAAAAAGCGTTATAAGTTTCAAATAAAAACACTTTTGGAGAAACTATGTTTACCTACCGCAGGTCTGTGGAAGAAGGAGCTACCAGGAACAAAAAAAAAAAGAACTTTTTCATCCAAAAAATTCATTTGTGTATTTTATAACAAAAAAATACCGCAATCGGTTCATTCATTTCATCCAAAAGATATTTTGAAAAGTTGTGTGAAAATCGGGCAAATTGAAGTATTTTTGTAAACGTGATTAAAAATGTACTGGATTGTAGTCGTTAGGCAGTCAATTTAGTTATATGCTCGTTTGTTTAGATTTAAGAATTGTCCTTAAAGTTATTCAGAAAAAGTGGATATTTTTTGAAATAGTATTAAATTAGAAATTATCTGGGGTTATTGTCACTAATGTGTACGTTGACCGCTGTCAACTCTGAGTCGCCCGCGCTGGCACTACTACTCATCATTCGATTGAAGCCAGTACTCCCGTGTTCTTGAACTGTAAGTCAATAAGAAGTAGTGACAGCGTGGGGGTTTCAGAGCTGCCAGCGGCCACCGTGGAAGCATTTGGCCGTGTGACTCTAAGTTCCCAGGGGTCGCTTTAGTGTAATAAATCTGCAGAATGCTGTTAGCTTCAATTATTTTTATTATTTTTCAATTAGTTTTGAGTTTTTGGATGCATGACAATTTAGAGGTGAATAATAGCTCTTCGGCTAAATTTCTTCCTGCTGAGGAAATGCTGGTTGCCTTTTCAAAGTGCAATGAATTGATTTTCCAATCTTGGTAAAAGCAAATGATAATCGTTAGGTTCTAGCACGATGTACATTAGTAATTTCTATGTCCAAATTTAAGTTGTAAAACAAATTTGCGCAGCTAGCACGACCATTTATCATTTTTCGTTGCCAGTCATATCTTGATCTGCAAATTGTTCGTACTAGTTGCAAGTACCAAAGAACGTCTTTGTTTTTGGGGATTAAATACCTCGAAATTATCTAACACGCAATTATTCATTTTTGAGTGTAGATGCCTTAAATAAATTTCACATTAGATAAATTCTTGAAGAATTCCCCGCAATTAAATTTAAAGACTTTAAGAGCAAATACCCGAAGTAGCTTCTGGCAGTTATTAAAATTATTGACTTGCAAAACTTTCACTCATGGCCGTTGAAGGTTAGCTCCTTCGTGCACCTGTTGAGCTCCTCTGCGATATTAATAGGTGGAGATCTCCCGAAGCTATTTTAGTTAAAAGTACTTTTAAAATTAAAGCTTATGTAAGTCCCAGAGAAATTAGTGATCGAGACCAGTCAATGGCATTATCGGACAGAGTCATGTCATTAATTTTAACACGTTCGGTTTCTGCGGCATACACCGCACAGCATAAAGAACACCCACCAAACCAACCAAACACCAAACCACCAGCTAGCGGATGCATTTCTCGAATGAATCACTCGAGCGGCTTACGCATGCATCACATTGGGTAACAGTCATCAAAGTCACTTGATCGGCGATCGGGTCACACGGCAGGCATTTTCACATGAAATATTGCCCGTTCGCTTTTTATTTTATTTATTTACGATTTATTTACGTTTTCGCTTGACTCCGCGCCGAGTTAATTTTGGGACAAGTCACGCAAAAGTGTACCGATGCATTTCATTGGACGTGATGCAGTTCGATCGCAATTGATTGCAATTCTGATAAGGGCACATTGCCAGACACTTGCGTAGATGCTGCGGGTCGATAGAAGAGCAGGAGCCATTGATGAAACGGCGGCTATAGACTTAATGTTTTTTTTTTCCTTTTGTGAAGGAAACGTTTATGGAAAATATCGTTTTATGGATTATTATACATTACTTGCACTGTTAAGTTTTTTAGGATTTGGTTTTTGTAATTTTTTTAGGATTTTATCTTGTCTTTGGGCTACAACTAGTTTAACCTATAACGGCCGAACCTATGAAGGTATTTAGGTTTGCAGCAAAAAAGGTAACCATTATAATAATTGTCGAAGATTAAAAAAGCACAAAGACAAGGAAGACTGGCTAATGAAAAGGAATAAATGGCCACTCATAAGAAAGAATCATTTGATATTGAATCTACTGATTTGAAAGAATCGCATATCTGGCACTGTGGAGTTTACGAGACCCAACCACAAAAATTTTTGCTACGCGCCAGCTAATGATTTTTATTTTTGATTTAAACGAAAATTTAAATACCTTATAATGCTGTTTTGATAGATAGAAGGGGAAATTTAGGAAATATCCAGTATTAAGATACGAAAAAAAAATTTGAGCACGTTGAGAAACGCAGCAAAGTTAATCTTTTGATTAAAACGCTGAGAACGATTTGACCCCACAGGGTCAGCTAATGGTAAGAAATATGAAAAATAATTTTTTATCTTTAACTTAATTTAAGGTGACGCTATATGTTAGGTTATGTTTACGTGGCTGCTTAAGGGCACACTTAGGCCTTGTTAGGCCCATTGTGACACCAGGAATGGGAGTGATTCCCTAGGACCCCAAGTTGAAGCATTCAGTATCCGTAATGAACCGTATGATGTCATATACATATGTACTAGTATGTCCGTGGACCCCAGTGTTTGGTAAGGACGTTAAAGTGGGTGGTACACAAATGTCGACTCCTGCGTATAGTGAGGGCCGGACAGAGGAGGTTTGGCAGCTTCTGCAGTGGTCCTGCGAAAGAGCTATGAGTGTTCTAGCATGATTACCTACGAAACAGTGACCCGTGATGCCAGCTACTGCCACACTCTGAGAGTTAATTATTTATTGGAACTAACTATTCGTAGGTTGATGATAGGCCAGATACATATGCCGAATTACGAAGCAGGTGCCCTCGACATGCCGTCTATTGTTTGTAGTTTGGTGGATGCTTTTTTAATATTTAATAATAATTTTAAGCTTGCTTCTGGTAGAGCCGTGCCGAGGCGAGCAAGCTTGTCAGTTTTACAGTTACTCAGAGTACCTGTATGTTCCGGAACTCTTGTATAACGTCCAGGTTGAATCGTCCCGCTGCGTCATTTAGAGACGAACGACAGTCCTGGACGATCTTTGAAGTGGTGGTAAGAGATTTACCGCTGCCTGACTATCAGTACAAATGCAGATATTCCCATAGAGAGGACTGTAGTGTTGCTTAGCCAGGTCGAAATTTCCTTCACGGTAATAATCCTTAGATAATATTTTTCAATTCCAAGGATATAATTCGTAGTTTAGAATTTTGCACACACCATGAAAAAAACAATTTTACAATTACACTTTGAAAAAAAAAGTGAAATGTGTCTTTAAATTAAAAAACAATTTAAACTCAAACATGAGAGTTTTATGAGAATTTTCCACCGATTTTTCTATTCATGACATAACAACTGTGTGAAATTTTGCCTTGTACGAACATTTTATGAATATACTATTAGACAATATGTTCAATGCACCCTGAAATGTGGCTGCTCAACTATCCACGTTTCGACTGCTAGGCCCTTTGTTAGGTTGTTTCAGCCGCTTCTGAAAGCGTTTCCCTTGTAGGCAGTCAATAAAACCAATCGTTTGAGTGATTACAATTGTCGCGGATCACGTCATAATGAACGGTGTAGGCGTGTAACGAGCACGTGTGGCTGGCTTTCTGAGCGTGGACGGTCCATTAATCCCGGCCAGTCATCTGAAAAGCGTACGTGTGCTGCAGGGAGGCATCTTCCCATTGTCCTAGTGTACCAATTAACTTCGGAAGCCGCCAACGGAAATGTAATGATTCTATCGGCAACTCGTCTCTAATTAGTCCGCCTTCGCCGTGACATAACGGAACCCAATCAAAAACAAAGTAAGCCCATCTCCAGCTGGAAAATGAGTTGTACTAAGCTGTCCCACGGTCTTTCCAACACTCGTTTTGCATTCAAAGGCCAATTAAGATTCGCGAAGATTTTCCCGATTTGCAAAAAAAAAGTACGGAGCGCTTTCATCTATTGTTCGCTCCGCCACATTTCGCGGAAATGCAGCCGTGGAAGTCCATTTCAAAACGCTATGTACTGTCGCCCTCCTGTCGCGGGCCCGCCTTTGATAATTTTTGGCAGTAGTCATCTCCGCTGTCCCATGGGAATGCGCTTTTCAATTTTACCCGCGATTCACTTTCGATGAGATGTATATGCCGCTGCGAGTGACGACGCCGAGGACACGCCAGCCGGTGCCAGGTGATCACGGAGCGAAAATAATTAACCTAAATATCGAGCATGACGTCGCATTAGGGAGCTGATTGGATGCAGGTGGAAACGCGATGCTCTGGGGAAAACTACCGCAGCCGGGCAAGCCATTTACGCAGACGAATGCCCGCACTGCCCTCGCCTGACATATAAAATATCGACGGCGCGGCGACGATTCCGCTGAGCACCAGGTGAATGTCAGAAGTCATCCTCTGGTCGCGATCAGCTTTGCTTCTCCAGCCGACTTCGCTTCGTCTTCGCGGATCACACAGCGGAATCGGAGTCGTCTCGCCGCTGGTTTAACCCAAGCCAGCCAGAGCTCCCAGAGTGCATCCCTCCGCCCTGAGGCTGGGACAGAGGGATTCGCACGCATACGGAAATGCAAATGAGGTGCATAATCACGGATAATTAATTGTCATAAACATTTTTAATTGGCGCTGCACGCTCATAAAATTTGATTAAATGCTTCGGTGCATGATGACTGGTGTGGCCGGCGCACAGATTCGGCGGTGGCCTCACTCGTCTTTCAGGTCCTTAAGCAGTGACTTTGCCAGCGATTTTATGCCCTTTAATCAACGTATTGGCCTCTCTCGGATTAGGTTCACTTGTGGACATGATTTTAATTGAACAACTTAAATATACGCTATAAGCCATAACGGAATAAGCCTTCGGGGAAATGCCCTTCGGGGACAGGTATTCAGCTTCTTTTTAATTCGAGCGTCTCGCGGAGAAAACACAAGAGGTAAACAATTTGGTTCAGAAGTTATCATAACTTTAAAAACATTGTGTAACTTTCTCCGATAAAAACTATGCAGTCTTCTCGGAAGTCTAAAATCTTAACCCATTAAAGAACTAACTATATAATTGGTTGGTGATTTGGAAAATCGTCATTATGGGTAAACTTCCTTACCCTGTTAAATTGTGTTTTATCAGGTACCTTGAGTACTCACCTGAAAGGATAAAAAAAAGAATATTTAGTAAATAAGGCAGAGATATTCAATATTATATTTATTATGTATTTTCTTTTGAACTCATTTCTCTGTGATGTGATATATAAATAAATGGTGACAAGCTGTGAAAGAGGCTTACAATGTACCCCAATGTAACTTTCCAACTGATGGATCTAAAAATTTGAAAAAAATATCACTCAGGAAGAACTTTCCATGAAAAGCATTACGATCGACACTTCAAAAATTGAACTCAACATTGCTTACGTTTGTTAAACAAAAACTTTTTTGTTGTGAAATATGTACATATCTATGAAACTCTAGTTTGATGCTTGTCCGACATAACACGCACTTAATTGGTTTTTCTACCATTTCTGTACCAATTCAAGATCTCGACTTTTGTATACGCACTCCATTTTATCCACAACGAATTGAATAATCAAATAATGTTTGATGATGCCCATATATCTCGTAAATAAATGGGGGAATAAATTTTCTGTTGCACAAAATCGGTTCTTCGTAAATTTCACAATCAGCTACCTTCAAATAAATGTTTGTTATTCTTTGCAGCTTAAAATTGCAACAAAATTTGCCAGAAAAGTACATTAAATCAACAGTGTTTATCACGTTCGCGCCGGCGGAGGTGGAGAGTTGCCTAAAGATAGCCACTCACGTCAGTAATTCCAAGAAACTTCTTCAGGTGTCTTACTTTCCCGGCGAATTACTTGCACTAGATGTGAAAATAAACAAAACGTTCCCACTCTCTGGTGATTAGTGCGCAAAATTCAAAGAAAATCGCCTCATCGGCGGATCCCGTCGGAAGGTGAAATTATTTACAAAATTGGAAGTCATAGTAAGCGCGGGCAGGATCAAAGTTGTAGGGTCTCGCATCGATTTCGCAGCCACCGGGTTTTATTCATTAATCTGTCATCGGACGTAAATTGAGAGCGCCAGGCCTAAACAAAGATGTCCATCGCCGGCATCTCTTGCTATGGCTGGGGGCAACAATAAACAGAATTTTCTTGGGGGCGCTTCTGGGGAAATTGGGGGCCTCCGTCTGGAGCAGCACGCTTTCCTCTTTCTTCGGAAAAGTAAGTCCGGGATTTAATTGTTTGCTACTGCGAATTCAAGGTGTTCTAATAAAATTCGGCAATTGTGCGCACAAGGGAAAAACAATGCCATAATTTTAGGCCTCACCGTGAAAAAAAAGTTTTACTCGGGTATTTCTTAAGTGTCAATCGGTTTTTGAGAGATTGAGCTTTAATTTGATATGTTTGTTCTTATATCGGTATTAAAGTACTCAAACGATGTTCGTTAGATTTCCCTCAAATATTCCTTACTGGTCTGGCCATAACATGCTTGAGGTATTTGGTTGGTATTAAAAATGATAGAACCAATATGACTGCCAAAAACGGACGATGTTGTTGCCGACCACGTTAAGCTTTCATATTTGATTTGCTTTTAGACCGTAACAAATTATATGAGCAGAAGTCAGCGAGAGAAACAGCATAACAACACTGTTGCAAGGAACGAACTTTTTAAAAGCTCTCATAGTTTCTGCCTTGCTTAGGCAGCAGTTTTCCTGTTGTTGCTTCTATTGTTGATTCTGCTTTCAATGTGCCTTGTCCTTGAGTTATAAGCTCGAATTGTTGTTTTTTTCGAATTTTGCAATTGAGACATAATTGCATATCTAATCGCACCACCAATCAAAAGCAACGTGTTTGTTGCGCGCAAAATTCTTTCGGAATAAACCCGATGCATGTATTAATTGCTCCCAATTACAGTCGCACCCAAGCCTAATGGCTAAACTCTGCCCTTTGCATGTTAAATTCCTCGCCAGAAAGCAAGCGCCTTGCACTCCATCCTTAACCGACATTCAATGCAATGCTAAAGGAAAGTTGCAAAGCCAAAAGCGTACCCCTTTGCCGACGCGACGGTTAATTAAGTTAGAATCTGAAAACTTTGGGCAATTACCCAGACAGACAATTTCCATTTATGCAATTAGCGGCGCAATAAAACAGATGTGCTATGCTAATGCCCGGCGTTACTCTGTTTGCCTTGGCTACCTGAGATTTCGCCACCGCACACCGGGCGAATCCGTATAATTTTCATATTTATAATATGCCCCGCCGTAATTAGCAGTACACGTCGTCGTACCCACCAAAATAATACGAGAAAATAAAATCCGAATGCACCATGTGTCTGTATCTCGCGGCAGCGATCTTTCTACTCACGGAGCAATTCAAATCATATCGTGGGAATTTGACGACTAATTTGAAATTCAAATCAGCCGGGAATGACCTCAGAAAAAAATTATTTCTCATATAAACTGCAGAGTAATTGGTTTCCTTTGCTTTTTTTACAGCTGGAAGAAGGTACCTCCGTATGGGCAGTACGCTAATATAGGTACTGGCCTATGCTAGTGTCGGTGGCTGTCTCTGGGCCGGTAATAAAGTTTACGTATTTTTATCATCCACCTTCGCACTGGAATCGAAGCACACGTAGAGCGCGACAAGAACTCGGCTCGAGTCAGGTGAGTTTTCTTCGTGAAAAAAGGAATGCGGGAACTGCTACCGAAGCCAGGGTTTCTCAGGAAGAGAAATGACTTCATCAGGGACGCTCCATTGTGAAGGCAAAGAACTCGTTTATCAGATTACAAGCTATTTGCAGCATGAAAATTGATAAGGGAGGTATTCGGAGAATGCTTCCTTTTTGCCCGGTAATGAAAGGAAGAAGGACCACTAGCATTTCGAGGACTATTGGATTTTGTAATCACAACCCTGCGGGGTGCTAGATCACCTACATAGTACATTAGAAGCTCGTTAAATTCCTATCTAAAGTGGAAGCATTTTTATTACTGGTCACACCGCGTGATGCCATTAACTAATTTGATTGCGCCGGAAGTAGTCGTTTCACATACTTCAGGAGCAGTGTATGCATATTAGCTAGCAGTAATTTTGTAGTTTTATGGCTAGAGTTTTTATTAAAACTGTACGAGTAACACCCTCAAAACAATTCTGTGTCTATCTTTCCTAACTAATGAACTTATCATTAGGCTGACAACAAAAAGCGTTTGGACATGATAATTTCGCATTTTGACTCTTTTCAGTATTCTAATGTAACCCCCTTCACGCCTTTATTTTTTTATTTCTTGTCAATAGATAACAAAAACCATCTGACGTTTACAATCACAATAATAAGAGAAGAATATAATATTCTTCACACAGCAACATGAAAATGTGGTAAGGTAAAATTGAAGAGCCAAAGAATCACAACCATGAGAAATCGATATGAAAATTTTGACATCATCCTCATATGCAAGAATATTTGAATTAGTAATAAGAGGGAAAAGATCATTAATAAAGAGGGTAAAGAGTAGGGGACCAAGGTAAGGTGACTCCCATGGGGTATCCCTGAACGCACTCTTACGAACACATTAGGTCGCATTCCTCCTATTATCCAACTCACCCAATACCTTTGCTCAACTTACCCCACCCATGTGGCAGGTTGGCCAACCCAGAACTTACTCGCATATGTATATGACAATAACTTCACTTCTAACCCAGATCTGAGATAGTTCTTTTCCCTGAAGGCGTTTAGAGCAGGATACATTGTGTATCTGACAGTGTGGACGTTAAGTAAGACTGATGCACATTTTAAGAGTTATGGATAGATCAAGTGAAAAATTGCTCAACTAGCCCGGCCCTACGGTACAAGCTTTTATTTTTGACTTTCCTGCTCGTTTTGATTCTTCGAGCAATACCGGGACCATGCCATGTGTAATATCTGGATAAAACTTCTATAACTTACATTCGCTCTGTCTTTATTTGAAATCGAATCTACAAGATCATTTCCTTTAAAATAACCATGAAGAAACCTTTTATGCGTTAATTTCTAGAGTAATTTTTTTCAGATTTACGGAGGATTCATATAACAACCTGAACAATCCCTGTAATTTTCCATATCGTAGTTGCTCCATAGTCAAAGCATAATTTATAATATTTCTGCGTGCACCGCACCGTACCTTCTTATAAATTTTTAAATAAATTAAATTAATTAATTATACTGTTAGTTGTTATCATTCAAAATTCACTAACGCATAACGCATCCTTAGGTGAAATTATCTATTCTACGAGTATGTAGGTAAAGAAGATATTTCCAGAAACTTTGACAATTTTATGAGAAAAATATTATAGGCCAAGCCAACCTGACGAAACAATGTAAATTTCTTATAAATTCCGCGATCAGTGCCCGTCCAGGCCAGTTAGTAAAGATCATTAGGCACTTGGAAATATTCGTGTAATCCGATCGAGTCGATAGTGTGCGCGTGTGTTTTTGTTTATGTTCAGTTGACCAGGCGGGTGTTGATTTTGTTGTGTATGGCGTTTTTCATTTTTGTTTTCGCCTCGTGTTCCTTTTTTTTCGTGAAAACCTTAGCGGAAATTTTTGTCTCTTATTTTGTTTGTTCTTGGCGCAAAAACCTCCGTGAACCGAAGTGAAAGGGAAAATATTCTCCCAGGCCACCTGATAAAAGTTTCGCGATACCTTGCCCGGCGCTGCGGCATGGATATGTACCTTCACAGGTATATATGCCCAGGCGGTGCACTACACCGCCGCCTGGTCCGTCCAATGGCTTTTTCATATGCCGATGTTTCAGCGGAGGAGATTTTTGCATTCGAGAGGCTGCCAGCAGATCTCTCCACCGCGGCCGGCACCTACACCGTAAGATCGCATAAATCAGCTCGGCATTAAGTACTGTGGGAATTTTATGATTGGTGACACATAATTGGCTGGCAGTGTGGATTCCGGGGCTATTTTATGGTATACCTTCACTCCCGGCTGGGGCTGATCTCGACCGGAGATAATACATGCCGCCGCTGCTGGATTTGGTAATTGAGATCTGTCGAGCATTTCAAAATTGCGGAATTGTGTTTTGAATTGTTGTGGATCTCCGCGCTTATCTGATTCCGTTCGAAGTGATATTATTCCGCCTTCACAATGCAGCTTATTACGACCGGACAGAAAAAAAATGGGCGTCTCCTTATTGAAGCCGAATTGAATGATTTAAAACGAAAGTTCTGAATATTTTAAATGAAGTGAGGAGATTTGGGTAGACCAGGGACCTCCATGCTGATTTTAATAAGTAGGGCGGGGCAAATACACACTCAACGATTTACGATGTAGATTCGCAATCTGTTAAGAGTTTAATTTCGTTCTGGTTTGAGTTCACATCATTGTTCCATTTTGTTTCATTCACTCTTTTTTAAATCAAGGCCTTTCGTCCTGTGAATGAATTCGAGGAAGTGTGTTTTAATTCCTCTTTAATACGTAGTCAAAAAAACCATTATAAACCACAAATTGGTCCTCTCAACTTCCCATTCAGCAGTTTCAGATAAGCTATCCTAAATTCTTTAAGTTCATAGCACTTTTACATTGTACTTCATATCTTCCGTCGTAATGACAGTGCACTGTATCTATATGATATACCTAATACACAAAACCGGCTATAATTTTTAAGCCGTGATCGCTTCTGCTAGATCCTTTTGTGTGCTATTTTTCTGATACTTTGTAGGTACCCAAATGTCAAAACATATTATAAATAAAGTATTATATTTAATAAACTAACCAGGCGCGTGGTTATTAAATAATTTATACTGGTGAAAAGTTCGAGATTCATGACAGACTATCAAAAAATGCTGATGCACAATCTTTCAGTAAACAGCATTACATCATCTGTGGAAGTGAATCATTTTGCAAATTTTATCTTATGTGTGTCATCGCTCATAGTCCAAGTTGATAATAGCCATCAAGATAAAACTACAGCACAGTTTGAAAAAAGTATTTCGGAAAAATTTTATGTGTTTATGCTGTATGTGTGTGTGCATGTGGCAATACCATTTAAAGAAATTTAAATTCCCTAAACTTATTGGGGACGACTGTCTGAAAAGAGTACCCAGTAAACTGGCCGAATATACTTAGAACGCGAATAGCTTCCGCTCTGATTTTCTCACCTGATAGGGCGCTAAAGATTTGTTGAAGGGAACTCCCCCAGACCATTGCCGCATAGAAATAAACGTGTTTTCCTGACTAACTAATAAGTGCACACAATAAATAATATTATCTCCTAGAGGTCGACGTGAACAGAATTGTTTTAAGTAAGCAAAAGCTATCGAATGCGGCGCGATAAGGGGAGCCGGAATAAAAGTGGTGCGTGTTCCACAAGTGCGATTTGTACCTCGTGCGGCCGGCTAATGAACTTTTATTTGACGTCGAAAATTTGTTACGTTGAAGGTGACAAATGGGATGAGTTGACCATTGGCCACTTGCCAGGTAACGTAAATTCTTCGAGAAAATTAAGGGGTTTTATTTTCCGCAAACGAATTACAGATCGCTGCATGCCCACGACGAATATACCATTAATACTGGGCAGTGTCCTTGGAAGACTGGCGAAAATAAGCGGGGGACACGTACTCCCACATCTTCCGTGCAGTTCTATCTGGTTAAGCGGGCGACTTCCAGGTTCTCTAGAGCAATAAAATGCGAGGAACGCTTTTTAAGCGAAAAATTATGCTAAGCGCATATCAATTTGTCTGCACGCTCTCATGACGGCTGCCGCGCCGGCGGTAGCTGAGCGGCGTACAAGAAGCTGGCCTGGCATGGGAAAGCAATTAAAATTGTTACAAAATCTGAAAATGGAAATCAATTGGAGGCATAAAGCGTATATGGCGCAGGAATTAAAAGAAATGCGACATGCATATTAATGGCTGTTCGCCATTTTTTCGCGAGTTTCCAGAGCGGTCGGAATTGCAAAATCTTACAGACCGATCCGTCCCAGCCAAAGCCCAAATTGCATCGCGTTCGTCGTCATCGACATGTTCGAAATTGGAACTTTAGCAGGACAAAAGTCGATATACGTATGTATGAGTAATATTATTTTACACTTAACTTTGAAAAATGCTATAGATCTATGATTATGATTTATGGATAGGGACGTAGTCATAATAATTATGTGTACTTCGGTGGCAAAAATCATGTAGATAATGAAACAATTTTTTTTCGCGAAATGGCTGTTGTTAGAAAAACCCCGTTTTTTTCGACGAAAAAAATCGAACTAAATTGCTTACAACATTTTTTCCTTATATACAATCGCTATAATCGTGTGTACTTCGTTAGATAATTTAATAATAAAGGTCCAGTTAAAATTTTAAGTCAATCGGATGAAAACTGTTCGAGTTAAATTAAGATGGTAATAACCCCTTAATAAACTTTAGTTTGATTTTTCTCTTCTATTTGGCCGGTGACATGCAGTTTTTTTTGTATTTGATTTATATGATGCTAAACTATCATCTAGTGAAATTTTAATTAATTCTACCGTTTTTTTAGTTTTCGATCCAGCCTCCTTAATATAAATAAAAATGTTCACGTTCATGTCATGTGACATCACCTTTTCTTTGACCCCTTCTCATTAAAATGGTAAAAAAAAATGTAAAGAAGGTTGTATCAAGATGACCCCACCGACCAATAACAACCAAACATAGATTATGTGGTAGTCAGTCTCAAATCTTTGTAGGAAAAAGTTATAGCTGAAACAAAAACCAATGTAATTATGTCGTTATTGCACGTCTCTCTTCCACTTAAAATGTTGTTAATTATAAAGTAGGATTGATATTACACGTCTTAGTGGAAGAATACCAAAATGATTATCTTACATTAAAATTCTGAATGCATCACAATTCTTACTGTGATGGGCCGTCTCAAATCTTTGTACTTAATAAACGACTTTTAGATAGCAACAAATAACAGTCATTTAAAGAGCTTTCCAATAACATATGTGTGGTCGTTATTGGTTGGTGGTGTCAGGTTTTTTAAGTTTTATACTATTTGCAAGTATTTTTTTTATATTACACTGTTTAAGACTCTAAGAGCTTTAAAAGTAAAATCCCATTCCTAGGCGTCAAAAATGAATCCAATCATTTTTTTCACTTCAAGATTTGAAATAAAGATGAATAGACATCATGGCAATTTGATGTAACTTCGCAACCTTTAAAATCTTTGCTATAGGTAACGGTTTAAAAAATCAATTCAATACTATGTCTTAAATCTAATTCTCTGATTCGTATCTTTTGGTGAAAATAACCATGGTACGTATAATAGCTAATATGTAGTAGCAAGCCTTTGCTCAATGGAAATTTAAAGTATGAGTAAATATGTAGATGTATAATTTAAGAAAAATGCGACATGTATGTATATTAATGGCCGTTTGCTATTTTGGAAACGCGCAAATACAAATCGGACGAAATTGCAAAATTGTTGAACCGATCGGATCTACCGATGCAAATTGCACCACTGGCAGCGCCGCGCGGCAATATATCAAGGGTGGCCGTTCAGGGTAGACTATATCTGGATTGTATTTCAGTTCGAACTGAAAATGTTATTATCACCTCGTAAGTATTTCAACAAGTGCTTTTAAAAGAGTCGACTTTCTTGTTTACGCCAGGAGAAATAAAAATGCAGGCCAATGCCCCTCGACTCTGCCGCCCGCGGTAGCAGCGCGCCGTGGTGTAATTATCCCGCGCGGAATAGATTCGACACATTAATCTGGAGAAGTGCGTTTGAGGCCAGCCACGATAATTTATTGTGACAGAATGCTGTCGTTTCGGTCAATGGATTACAATATATCCTCTCCACCAGGGGCGACAGCGTAGCAGCGCCACGATGTACTACGACAAAATTTGATATGCCCAGACGGTGTAATACCCACATATAACAGAAATACATCAAACAGCCCCGACGCCGCGACGTTCGACTAGCAGCAACACTTAAATGGCAGACCATCAACACCGAGGGCGCACGTTACAAGAGCAGCTAGTGAGACTGACAAGAAAATTGCCTACCAAGTTTCCCCTTCAGATGTGAACACACTTTGGGACCGAGTTACCAAAAATAAAAGCACATAAATAAAAGAAATTTTCATATACATCAGACGTCTGTCAAAAATAGAGCTACGAGCTCGCGAGAGATTTCGGCGGCGTGTTGCGATGTGATCGCGGCCGCGGATCGCCTCGCCATCTTCGAGATCCCAGCGTTGTCCCCTTAGACTCGGAAAAACTCAGCAGCATTGGCGCAACCGATGACATAGGCAACTAAAATGTGAAAAGAAAAACAGCCGGCAAGGGGCAGCGGCGAACTCTACCGAATTGCTCGCAAACGTAGACCACTTAAAATTATGAATGGTGCAGAGATGCGTACTCGTCTGATCACTTCGCAACTGTCTTTCAAGTGGATCCCTAAGTGTATGCAGTCGTCCTTTTGCCGCGGACCAGCTTATGTCCAAAAATTGTCGGGCTAGACTAGATCAGCACGAGTCGCAAGAACGCACATATTTCTTGGATCGCGACGACAACGACAACGACGACGCCGACGAAGACGTCGACAGCACCTAAATATGACATGACACGATTTGGAATTTCACTCCCGCTCGATGCTTCTGTAATCACGAGATGCCTCCAAATCATATTCCGCGCAGACGCATGCGTAATTGCATTTAATTCGAATGACTCTTGAGGCACGGGACGAAAATAAATTTCAGGAATTCTACCGTCTGGACGCCTTAAAATTCAATTTGTCTGTTATTCGGATTTTGAGAGAAGCAAGCGTGCGCATTTGAAGAGATAACGTAACAAAATTTGACTTTCGTTCCCATTAAACTGCTCGATTAATGCAATCGAACTTTTAAAGTACAACAGGGCATATCAATGTGCAATTGTCGATATTTTGATTACACAATCTGATTTTTAAAAATAAAGTCCACTAAACGACTAAAATCTTGCAGTTGCGACGCGACCAAATAGATGCATAGAATGAAACACTAGTTGGAGAAGCCAATACTATTTTGTGCAAGAGTCCTATCCAGAAAATTAAAAATGGCAACTGAAAAAGACGCTGAGGATATACTATACATAGCTGCTTCTGTGGAAGGAATGTATGAAGTAATATCAAAAAATCTCCGTTGAACCTTTTTTACACTCGTGAAACACGTGCCTTTAAAAATATTTGGCCAATTTTGTTCAAATTTTGCACATACTCGTATGTGTTTTACCAATAGTGTATCAGAGGATTTTTTTTATAAGATGCGCCAATGATTATTATATATGCTTCTTTCAACTTAGATATTTTTAGCAAACACTAAAAATTTTCTTGGTTCGCGGTGTCTTTCCCGAATGCAATTTCCCGATAAACAATTTTCCCAACAACTCTTTTCCCGATTACACTTTTCCCGACATACTGAAATTTGCCTCTTACAAAATGTCGGCAAAGTAGTTTGCAGGGAAAATTGTTTGTCAGGAAATTGCATTCGAAAAATTGGACGGTAACCATTTGGTCCTATACTGTTCTTATTCGCACAGAAAAAAATTCTGATTTGTTGGCCATGCTACATTTATTATCTATAATTACTTGCAAAGAAATTCATTGCGTCAGCTGCGTGCGTCACGGATAAGGAAAATTGCGAGACAAGACAACATAATGTATAATGTATATTGTATGTATTGAATGATGTTAGACATTTGCGATCTCTAAAAGAAATGGTATCTTGTCAAATATATTTGCTAATCACCTCTTTGAAAGTCTTCGACAAAACAAACCGTTTCCATAATATAGTCTTATCTTCCCAACGGTTTCGAGATACCGAATATTATTGGGCATTAAAACTCGCTTTCTTGCAATGAGCCCATTGCCAGAGAATTAAATTAATTACTGTGTTTGTGGTAACTAAATTAGTGAAAATACGTACTAGTAGTTTATATAGCTGAAATTTGATTGGATGTAATATCTGAGTGTGCAAAAACGTCATTAGAAACGGGCACTTGAAATCGGAATGTGGGAAAAATGAGTTCGTGAACTCCCTGGAGTGTTGCAAATTAAAAGATAATAAAAATTACAAAGTGATCGCCACTGTAGCACCACCGGTCAGCGCTGTAATTTAACTAATCTCCCGGCGCTAGATCAGTTAGCACTTAAACTCACCATTACGCGAGGATTGTCGGCGCCTTTAGTAAAAATTTATTACCATTCCATACCGGCGCTGCCTTACAAATTTCAGGTTGACGTGCAAATATTCTACTCGCTCTCACATGATTGCGGCGATTCATACGAAAGTTTTTTACTTCTTTAATTTGTTTTATTTGTAACAAAATTCACCGGCACTCGTGATTTATTTACCAAAATTGGACCAATGACACGAACTTACCAGATCCTCCCAAGAGCATAAAATGCCTTTGGAGTGCTGCCGTCGTCGCAGACGTATTGGACGTTTTTTTTTCGACAATACTGTCTCTGACTGTGAGGCGGGTGATTCACTTGTTTTTATTATCGAAACCTGCACGGAATTTTTGATAACACATTTCCTCGGATAATTTCCAAAAAAGATTCGAGCAAAAAAGATTCTGTCCGTGCTGTCGAGGAGAATTCCTTGGCGCACGAACGTTCGACACACAAAACCTTCTGTGCGGCCGGCCGGCTTTTTTCCGAGGAAACGGTGATTTCACTGAATTAATTGCTTATTGTCATCGCATTATGCAAGTAGGGTGCACTACTTACCCAAAAATGGGATAAGTAATTGTTCGTCGTACACCCGAGCGCAACTTTGATCCTGCGACGATTTGAATAACAAATTCAACGGACGCTCACTGATTGATTTAATTGACATGCCTTTTTCGTCGGAAAGCTTTTAGGCTCCTTTTCAAATGTTGTGCCTAATTGTTGCTCGATTATGGCACACACGGAGTGGGCTTTTATCTGCAGCATCTTGCAGTATCCGAAGAATTTAATGTGTGATCGTAGGTTTTCAATCACCGGCACCGCACAGTTGTACATAGCCTTACAAAAAATTCTGATTTCTATTTGAGTGCATGCAATCCATACAAACCACTCGCCGAACTTGAGCCAAATTTTACAATCTCATTATTTTCGTATCAAATATTTTGAAACTTCTCCAAGAAGGGCAGTTGTGACGTCAGCAAAACTACTTTTATTTCGTTCGCTTGAAAAAGGAACAAAACATAAACATATGCAAATTTGTGAAACCACATTGCCTTAAATAGAGCAAAGGAACAGTTCTACTATTTGTAGGTTTCAGAGTAGCTGATTTTGTTGTAGTCAAACTTCATAGATACAAGATGACGAATCCTTATTTAAAAATAATTCTGTCGGAGTAAAATAAGTTATGGTATGAAATGTATTGAAAATGGCACACTGTCTCTATACCTATACTATTATCTTTCTAAGAAAAAAAGTGTCGGCAAGTTTTCAGAGCATTACAATACAATACTGAAGATTTTTTGTGTTGTCTTTCTTCTTAGGTCACGCCAATCCCAATGTGATACAACCATAGGGCCCGTCCAAATATTTGTGGAACACAGTTAGATATTTGAGATATTTGGTGGTCATAGATTGGTCGTGACTTGACATACCATACAATTAAAAAAGTTGTACAAACTGTGAACAATTTTGCAAAAAGCACAAATTCATGTGTTGTTTATGTTTCCTCTTCACTATGAATATACAAGTTATTGAAGCTAATGATATGCTATACATATACAACCGTCTCTTCGCAAAATTACTGTTGTTTCAAATTATCTTCATATTTTTAGAATACCTTCAGGGCTAGTAGTCTGCACCCATAGAATCCAGGCAACATTCCAACGCTCTGCATAAATTGTGCAAAGAATAGTATACTTTTGCGTGGTTTTGAGAATAATTTCATGAAGCGCTAAACAGACCAGCGAAATAATAAAAACAGTCTAGACGTGCCGACCATAATTACAGCATAATCAACGTAATTTGGCATATTTTATCCATCCCCCTTCAAGTATATCTACTTGCATGAAAAATTTTAATTGCAAATTAACACAGGGGGCATCAGCGATGGCATGGCTTGATTAGATCTAAGATTAATTGGCCATTAAGAGCGTTTATTGGCTTCTATAAATAAATTCAACGAAACACTGGACATGCTCTTCCCTGATTGTCCCGGCAAATGGAGCAGAAAAGTTTGGATGTTATTCAAATGATCATGTTCGCCTGGTGTGAGATCAAATCGTACAGAACGTAATATCCGTTTAAAAATGCGTCAGATATGAAATTCCTTGAAAAACGTATGCGCTAGATGTTTGCATTTTTATCGATACACAGTAGTTAGAAGCGGATGTTTTCGTAAAAAGATGTATAGCTTCTTATGGAGTAAGTAGGTATCATTCTTGTTCTTCTGATTTGTGTCCAATGTAGTTACAAATTAATCAAAATTTTCAATTACTTAAAAGAAGACACAATTTTCTGATGCGCGAGATGCCTTCTTGATACGTCTCGAATTCATTAATGAGATGTTTCAGGGCATACTGCTTCATCAAAATTTTTAAGTTTGACGTTTAGAAACACGATGCTTTTTGTCTATACGGTATTAATGCATTTTGGAAGTCAGCTTGACGAACCGTTGACGGCTCTCACATACATACTTGTATAGATTTTAAAAATGACAACTTATCCGTGAATCTACTTGATTTTGATCGAAATTTTAAGTAAGAGTAAAGAACTTGTAAAAACTTGCAGGAGGGGGAATGCACAGAGCTGTAAAATATTCCTTGTAAAATGTGTTACCAGACACTTTTAAGAAAGAACTTTTACTTTCTAGTAAAACGACGTAGTTACCCGACAGCCCTACTATGAAATCTAATTTCTGTCTTTGTGCTTGTCCTCAACTCTTAGTTGGTACCTCCCTACTTAAAGTATTAAAATGACCTCGTTTTTTGATTATTTTTTAATAATATTCTTTTCCTGATGCTAAATTGTGCAAATAAGCAAAGGATAATGATTTTTTTGTAGCACCTACAGTGACGTGTAAATTCCCCAAAAGATGACGTATTGCCTAATTACTTTCACATAAGTAAAGGCAGGTGTCGAGTGCACGCCACTGTCCCCAAATGAAAAAAATTTTCCTCGTCATATGGAAAAAAGGTGAATAAAATGAATTTTTTATTGAGCTGTTTTCTTTTTCATCTCGACATGATCGAACAAAACTAGCTATCTAAAAACGTATTTGGTTTATAGTGACTAACACAGCGAACCAGTGCGCAGTCCAAGACCAAGTTGCCTGGATGTACGGTAAAACGTGGAGCCGAACAGGTATAGACGCGATATGAAGTTGCAATTTATCCCAAAAAGGAGTTGTAGAAAGCTATTTGCCTCAATCGCATGCGTCGCAGCAGATCTATTGCTGCTGCCAGGGCGCTGGACGGAGTGCGGAAAGTGCAATTTACTTAACGCAACGCACTTGCTCACATGGCCACACCAGCACAAAGCCTACCTGTGCTACCTAGCTGCGGCCGCTGCTACTGCGGATGACTGCTATTGAGTCTATCTTGGTCGCATTGATGGTTCCTGCAACGACTTCGGCGCAAATTATGAAATTAAAAAGCGCAACAAGAACGCCGGGCAAAAATGAAACTTATCGGCGAGTCCAGGGTCCAGCAGTCATCTGTCGCTGGAAGATGCGAGGATCTTAAGAGCTTCACGTAATTGGCTTAAATTGGCCGGGGGGCACCAATGGCCGGACCACCCAACTGTTTATTAGTTCACCTACCAGTGATCGATCAGGTGCATGTTTCCATCTCCTTTGGCATACTGCCGCGCAAATAAGGTTGCGGAAAAATTCTGAAAATCTCGCGTTCACCTCGTCATCCGCCGAGGTGCGCGGACAGGGGCCAGCAATTAGAGCCAGTGCTTTGGGCAGACATTGTTGCCGCCGCCACCGTGTTGTTTGCACAAGGTGCAAAGTGTATTTTTGGAGCTCATACGTATAGTATCTGGCCAGAGCTTTCTTTTGGGGGGCAGACGGGGGTACGAAAGGTTTTTTGCATGCTAGCAAAAAATCCACATGAGCTTTCCTCTTGCATCTGGAAATACGAAGAAATCGCAGCACCGCTCTTCTCGGAACGCAATCACTTCGGGCGTTAATTTACACTTTCGACCCACACAAATTGGCACGCGAGTTCACCTTTTTTCTGATTTGTTTATGGGGTCGGGATAAAACCGAGTACATTAGCTTCTCACGTCTAGACTGGACTAGGGTATTTTTTGCTGCTCGCTTTTCACAGATTTATTTCGTTTTTCTCGTTTTGTTTTCTCGCCTCCTTTTTCATGAGTCTCTTGGACGTTTTTCAAAAAAATTTCCCCAATATTTGTGATTTACGACTGGGAATGGAATTCGTTTCTATACCGTCTCCACATTTAGCCAAGTTAAAAGGCTATACGTATTGTATATCTAGGAGGATGGAAAAACTTGGTTTTTCGAAAAATTGTTTCTATTTGAAACAATTATTTGTTTCTTGTTTTCTATTGTGCTCTTTGCATCGAATGCAACTTAAATTAGAGTTATAATTATGCTAATGATAGATTACAAAAATCGAAAGTGTTTTAATTCGAGTTTAATATTAGCCATCCTTGTTAAATAAAAAATGCAAATAACTGGAAGTATTGTTAACATTTTACTGGCCCGATTGGTTGCGTGACATCCCATACTAATAATTGCATCGCTATAGCATGGCCGCCCAAATACATAGTGAACTAACTTGCTAATATTTCATGTCGAATTCCAGAAGCAGCTTTAAAGGTGTGATGTGCGTCTGCAGGTAGAAGTGTGACAGCAATCCCTGAAGAGGCAATCGCAATAACAACGTAGCACTTGCTCCGAACTTCAGGCAGTAATAAATTCAATAAAATATTACCAATTGCTGGGCCCAACAAATTAGTCACTCCGGTTTATTTTCTGTAGAACGGCACAAAACAAGATTTTTGTTTGGGTGAGAGGCTTGATGCCAATGATGCATTCTGTTGCTCTTAGATGTCGTAATTCAGAACGTTCGACATAATCGAAATACATAATATATAAAATTCGGCACAATATTCTAAATCAGAAACCTCAAAAACTCTATGTGCCAACCATTATGAAAATCGATTAGTTTTAAAACCACCATCATTTCTAAAAATTTTAAGAGGGAAAATAAACAGACAAAATTTCAATTTCGTATATAAGTAAATACGAATAATTATACTCCAAATAAGCAAATTACATTTAGTTGTCATTGACGCAAAACTTATTTACTTTTAGGTATTGCTTCGATCGTGTAAAGCAAGTACAACCAAAGTACCTGAGGCATATAAGGCCCACAATTTAAAATTCGCATATAAATGGTTCCGCAGAACTTCGTAGTTTACGCACACTTATGCTAAACCGGTACAAACACGATTGCATCAACACGGGCCTGCTCACGCCGCCATCTTGCCAATAGCGGACGATTCGTCGTCAACGATGGTACTGTCGCATAGTTTTACAATTTTCGCTGACAAAAAAACCTAAGATTTGTTGTTTAACTCCTCTTTTGACATATAGTAACTTGTTTAGTTTGAACGTTAGGTAATGTAGGTATGTATTATAGTTTTTTTGTTGCGGACCTTATTATACTGGGATAGTTTAATAAGGCCCGTGGAAAGGGTTTTTAAAACTGAAGTATTTTTTAAGTACTCACGTCTGTATTAAATTTTCTATTATTTTATTCGTGCAAATATTTTACCACAAGAATATGTGTGACAACTTTGGTTTTTGACAAGTATTTCCAAAGGATTTTGTCTGTAAATTACGAATCCGGATACTACTGTGCATGATAACTTTAACATTTTTTGATCAATATATTTAGTGTTGGAAAACTTATTGATACCTCATATCTTGTCATTGGGGTGTCAAAAAAACCATATATTATTGGAAGCAATTTGATTGCACTCTAGAAGAAACCAAATTTTTAATCAACACTTTTCATGTACCCACATTAGAGTACGAAAGCTCGCAGTAGATTGCTCGTGGTGGATCACCAACATATTTCGTTGAGAGAGAGAAATCTTTTGTCCTCAGCTAAGAATTTTACGGCGACTTATATGCACTCAAATGAAACAAACATTTGAATCAATTAAGCACCCAATTATTTAAAATTGTCACAGTCACTAAAATAAACCTGGCTAAAACATGAAGCTGAATTTAAGCACTGACTAATTGCTATATTGAAAAGCAAGCACTCAGAAATAGCCTCAACATCGCGCACCACAACTGTTGAGCGGAATTAATTTTCTCCTGAATTGGCCATTACCAGAGGGCGGCAATTAGGTTTTTCGAAATCCTCCTCGGCCGCCAAAAGCCGAGTCATTGCTAATAAAACCCCTGCGCTGAGCTGAAAGAACCCATTCGCGATGATCTAGGGAGCTTAGAGCTCTTGCGCACGGCCCTTTGCAATTGTTTCTGCGGAGGACTTGCATAAGTCGATCTCTTGCGGTAACAGCGTTTAGTCTTTAAGCGAAGGGGCAACCGCATGTCAAGATTATTGTCAAAGATAAATAATTTCTTTAGCAGCCACAGTGCGGGGCAGGATTGGGGGAGCCATGCCAGACGGTACGCCAAAGTGTTATAATTAATGCATAATTAAGACAGAAGCGAGCAGCTCTGGCTCTGGCGTAGTGCGCTACGTAATGCACTTCGGAATTCTTGTGGCTGATATCACCGCAGTACTCTGTTCTGACAGAGCGATCACGCTGATTGCGATCCCACAGGGCACCCAGCACACACTTGTGAATTATGAGAGGCTGGAATTACCTGGGGCTCTTCAAAATCAAAACAAAAGTCCTTGAGCTGTAGCGCCTCGCGGAGTTATCAAACCCGCAAGAATGTTATCAATTTGCGAATTTCGATTTTTAACTGTTTCGGCAATTATCGTGCCGCGTGCGCTATCAATGAGTTCCCCTGCACATCACACAAAGTCGCAAAACTGCCGATAATTAGCGGAATTCCTAGGAATTTCCGATTGGTGGTGATCGCATTGAATCTATGCGCGATAACCACCACAAGTCATTTGTTCGCTGCAATTTCTTGGTATCGATGTGCCCTCATTCTGGGATTTAGATCTCGGCGCCAAATGAAGCAATAAAAGAGGCAAATTGCAATCAAAAGCTGTGGGGCTCTGAGGTAAGCCCCATTTGTTGCTCACGTTGACGCACCGGCCGAATTGGTGTGACAAGTACCAGCGACCTTCGCCTTTACAATGAGTTGACACAGTTCGCGTAATTTTGAACAAGGCGCTGCTGCGTGCTCGAGCCAATCGGCAAAAAGAAAAAAACCACAAAAAAGCCATCTCCCCGATTAAAGTGCGCGAGTACGTGCGGACGGCTAAGTCGCACTGCTGCGTGGGTGGGAAGAGGGTCTAATCACCTCGCGGACACTGATGAGCGGTCAACTTGAGCTTGCTCTGACCCACCGCCGCCAGATGCGATTAATTATTCGGTTGACATTTGTTTAATCGATGCCCGCAATAAACAAATTCGACCTCTACCTTCATCCGGGGCCTATTGCACGTCGAGGGTGAGCTATAGCGACTGGACTGATTAGTCATGCCCGCAGCAAGGTGTGCAGCTTTTGCAGGCGCCCGCCGTTAGAATTTCGGCTTTCGTTTCAAGTGCATACTTCCAGGGAGTGCAAAACACTTACCTACCAATAGTAAGAGATATTGTTGCGCTTGCTCTACTTCACGCTGCGGCGATTAGTGTTGCTATCAATAAGCTTTCATTTTATGGCTTTTTGAACAATAGACAAAACAGAGTTTATCAATTTCTCCTTCGCGATGAAAATGCGAAAATCGGTGACTGAGATTCTGTTACCATATGACTGTGTTTTATGTTGTCTAAAGTTAATTAAAGTCAATGCAGAGTTTATGAGCAAATTATCTATAACGAAGCGAAAAAGGGGGGAGCCAAGTCATAAATCTAAGAGGCCCTAACAATATTGTTTTTCTTTAAAGAACTTGGCGTTTCGGTAAAGATGTTGCATTTCCTTTTACACCATGTCTGATCATCGTTTGGGTATTGCATAATTGTTTACTAAACTATTGTATTACATCACTAAGAGCAATATTTGATAACTTCCGAGAAGTATAATCTATTCGAGACAGAATCTAAACGTATCGCCTCTTTGGAGATAACACAGGCCTGCGAAAATATTTTTGTTCCTGTAGATGTAATAACAACTTTGTAGTAGATTACTAATCCAAAACCGAAATTGCTGCGTCATGTTGAGATTTCGAAAAAAAAATAGTTTTCAATCATAAAGTAGAATTCTAGAGGCCTGACAACAAGTTGAACTGACAACTTAGGATTTATATAATTCATTCATTTAGGCACTTAATTTGGTGGTCACTGGACACAACGTATTTTGGATTTTGTAATGAATATATTATTATTATCTTGTTTTTTAATAAATTAGAATAGATTCATGGTTGACGAAATTCTCCTAGTGAAATCACCTATTGCTTGATCACAAAATCAATATTGCCTAATAATATTTGACGGATTTTGTTCGAACAGAGTTTTCTAATCCGAGGGTTTAACATACATATGTATTTCTGCCAAAGGGTTAGTTTAGAAAAAGGTTTGTATAACAGTTACTATAAATGCAAATACAACAAGGCTTTGTTAAATTCTGGTCGACAGTTACTAACCTTGTCGAGTTTCCAAGTTTTGTCTCACAAGTCTGGGGAAGGGCTAACATCTCGATTGTAGGTATACATGCATACCGATTTTAGAAAGGCTTTCGACAAGCTTTCGTATAAAGTAGAAACTTATTTTTAAGCTTCATCCTCTTGGTTTTCCTAATGATCTTATGCAGTGGATTGAATTCGCATTCTTTCAAAATATTGTTCTCCGCAGCTATTTCTGACAGTTTTGTCGTTCTATATGGTGTTACACAGGGAAGCCATCTAGAACCCTTGTTGATCAGAATTTTTATTAATGAATGACTATTTCGTAATTCCCATGTTTTAGCGTATACGGATGATTAAATTCTTTTAGAATTATCGATTCCTTAGATTCTACTTTTTGCTTGAAAAATTATATTAATACGTTTTTTTAAAATTTGTCATTTTGTAAAAAAAATAACTTTCGAGCACTTAACAATTGATGAAAGACTATCCTTGTCACGCCAAAAAAAAGTGTTATTGATCTTGGTGTAATAATTAATGCAAAATTTGACAATATAATTATGCATGCAAATTTAACCCGGCATCTCATCAAGCGCAGAACCAGGAATTTTTCTGACCGCCCCTAGTTGTTTAAAAGTAAATCTTGTGTTTTCACCCGGTTAATACTTAAATTTGCATCAATCAGTGGTTGCCGCATTTTTAAATGCATGTTAATCGCATTGACGATGTTCTAAAACGGTTCATACGCTTTGCTCTCTGCGAATTACCATGGAATGGTACTTTAAATCTCCCTCCTAATAATGACAGATTAATGCTTTTAATTTTAAAGTTCAAAACATATGTTCGTCAAAAAATTATCATAACGACTTCAATTGAACAGCTCAGTAGTTCCCCAAAATTAGTACCTACAAATATTTCTCGGACTCAAGACAGAGGAGGCAGATCCAAAAATCTGGACATGGTCTATCGTATCAATTTCATAGTTAAAAAATTGTGCATGCACATGTGGTTACGCGGCGTGCCATTCCAACAAATTTAAATTAATGCTCTCCGAAAAGCGAAGTTGTCATACCGCGAAAAGCCAATTAAACGCCGCCGCTAGCAGCCGGTGTGGAGCGCTAGCCATAATCCTATGCGCGCATTTTCCCTTTAATGGGACCAGATAGATTGCACCGATAGTCATCTGGGCATATCTTGCGAGGTGTTTAGCGCATAAACATCGTATTAAGTTGATTACTCTGCCCCTTGACCAGTTTAGAGCAAATTGCTCAAAAGAAAATTGATAAACCGCGAAACAGGGGCAGCTGAGCGCTTGCGCTATTAAACTGTTCTTGACATTTTTCACGCGATCTTATAGCCCCAGCAGTACTGGCAGTCAGTCTGAATCTGTCCCAAGAAATTGAGATCATTGAGTGCATGAATCGGCCGATTGTTTATTGTAGCGGAGTATGTATGTAAGTGGCGCATATGGATGCCGATGGACAGTGCAAAGGGGCACGCCGAAGGGTGCCGGCGAGGACCACCACTCTTTGCAATAATCAGTTAGCCAAGACACTTGAGAGCTTTCATGGTTAAGTGCGAATGCGAGTGCTGGAAAAACAATATGCGAAAATGAAAATCCACTTTCCTTACATTAGTGATACTCGGGCGGATGGGAAATTGAATAGCTCCGGGCTGGCTGGATTCTGTCATCTGTTGAATCATTTATGCAGCACCGTCTGAATCGTGCTATTGTCAGTGTCCTTGGGGGCTGTTCTTTTATTCGAGTTTTGTGCTCTAATCGATCTGGGCCAAGGATTGAGAAGGTGAATGCATAATTCACCGTGTCTGCTCGCGTTTGGTGATAATAATCAACTCTGCTCAGAGGTTACTCTGAGATTATTTTGTTAGTCCCGCAGATAACAATGCACAGTTATTAACTTATTCTTATTGTTGTCCGCCTCAAGGAGTTAAAGGAAAGGCTAACATAAGTTAAGACGGAACACTTAATGTTTAATGTAAAATAAACATGTAAAAAAACCTTTTCAAAACTAGTCTTGGATGATACCAAAATGAATGAAGACCGCAATAAATTCTTGTAAGAAAATCCATAGGAAGGACTTTGCTCTTCCATCTTATCGCACACCAGGCCTGATAGAGCTATTCGTTGAGTACTTAGCTGTTTTTTTTTAAATTAATTTTCAATTACCTAGTAGGTACCTCAATCAAGCACAAAATTTTTAAATATGAACTGTATGGTACGATACTAAAATTCATCATATGATGCGCATGTGATGAATTCAAAAATCATTATGAAACGTTCCGGCTATCTGGAATCGTTCAAAAGTCCAATAGCGAAAAATTGGAACTAAGCTTACCTATTAGTGATTATTATCAATCCCTAAACATTCTCGATTTGGATTTTAAAATATTATTATAGATAGTAATCAAACTTCTTGTCGGTTTGACCAATGGCAACGTCGGTCGGCAGGAGGAAAACATATATTCTGTAACTGCTTTATTAAATAAATTTTATGAATACTATCCTTAATCTTTTCGCATCTTATAATAAATAATGATATTCCTCAAAGACTTTAGGGAAAAGTGGAGTAAGATGTGGTGGCGGCCAGCGCAGCGGGGCAAGCGTGAAATAAATCGTATTGTCGGTTTACTAATAGTTAGCAAGACGTACATGCAAAAATGTATCTGCTAATGTTCGTGAGCGTTTTATAGCATCTCGATATTAAATGTCAGTGTCAATGACCTAACTTTTTTCGGGACAAGATGGAGCAGTCGTTATTATAGGGTGGGCCGCGTGGTGGTTTCTTTTGGTGGGCTTCCTACTTACATCTTACATTGACACAGACAGCTCTTTCGCTCTCAACAAATTGAGACAGTATAAAATTTTGGCGATACGAAATGAATAGATTTACGCTTGAACAACGTTGGGAAATCTTGAAAATTTATTGCAAAAGTAAGTGCTATGTTGCCGAAACAGTGTGAAGTTTGGAAAAAAAGTCGGTGGAAAAAATGCACCAATTGTACGCAAGTTTGTGAAGAAACTGAAATTGGTGTTCTAATTAATAACAAATTTTATCCAAATTACCCACTTCTGTGCACTAAGCCAAGAATATTGCTGCTGTTTCTGAAATCATCTTTTTGGATGAGGCACATTTTGTTTGGTGTGGTTTTTGGAGTGGCGGCATTAGTGGCCTATTTTCTTCGAAGATTAAGATGGAAACAACGGAGAGCGCTACAGCGACATGATAATTGTTTTTTTGTGGCCAGAAATTGAACGATTGAACTTGAACGAGCACTGGTTCTAGCAGGATGGTGTTATGTGCCACACAAGTCGTGCAACAATCGATCTTTTGGGCACTATTCTATAATAATAACTATACTATGGTTCAATTCATTTTTTTTTGTGCCGTTAAAGATGGATGTTAAACTAGCAATCTAAAAGCAATACAGGAATTCGTGATATTCGTGAAATAGGGCCCCAAACCATCAAAAACAACAAAATTGGGTTGCCAAGCCAGCCATTTGAATGCATATATTCCACAGGCAATCCGAAGGCTAACTGTTTTCAAGAAATCAAAAAACTTTTAAAAATATTGAACAGTGTTTATTTTACACAATTTTTAATAAGTAACCAGCCGAAGGCCCGCCCTACAGTTGTAACTCTGAAAAATGAAACTAACCAGACACACAGAACCAGAAACTAGTTTCCCTATATTGTAAGTTATTTAGTATAATAGTTAAAGCTACGCCCGTATATTTCTTGTCTTAATTGTTTTCAGAAACCAAAAATGTAAGGTGAAAGCAACATTGAAATACTGATTACGTATAAAAGTCTAATAACACAGTTAACCAAATTTAAAAAATTAAAATTTCACCTTACTACACGAAACTAGGAGAAGGTGAAACAGAAGCCCTTGAGCATTCTTGCAACTGGAATTTTTATTTTTACAGATCCAAAGAAGCAGATTTTCCGTTGTCCTAATAGAACTTAGCATTAAAAGCCGCGTGCAACCATCTATTGCTTTATATTTTAAATTTCAGTATTAATGTACAAATTCACAGAGGCTTACAAAAAATCCCCCATTTATTTCATGAAGTTGAAAAAGATTCAAATGATTTTTAACCTTCAAAGGTAGGCCTGCCCCTTAATTGAGTAGGTAATTCATTGTCAATCATTACTAGGTTGTTTGTAAAGAAACTATCCAGGATTTATTTCGTCAAGGTGGCATTTAACCGTGACCGATTTAATTAACTTACCTTAACTACCATAGATCTGTTGGTTAAAAAGACACAAGCAAATCGAAAGCACTACTGCAAGGAAAATGCATCGGTAATAACTACTCAAAAGAACAGTTCAGCTTAGAAATAAACCTTGTGGTAAGTCAGTGGAAATATTGCACGGAACAACGTCGAAAACATGAAGGACTGATCGGGGTGTTATTTTTCAAATTCAATCACTCAATTGACGTATTTTTTTTAAGATAACATGCTTTGACAGAGCTTTAAATTGCCCCAACCACTTATATCGCATGTAGCTATGAATTTGCATATTTTGATTTAGCCGGCCTTTGAGAAGCCAGTCGTAAATTTTCCTCAACGAGTGACTTGCAATCAGTAGCAGCACATCGGAAGCAGGTGATCTGGTATTGTTCCCACGCACATGTCGTAACTGCGGGGAAATCCCACTTCCTACCTGACAAACTTAAGCTGTAAATCCTCGAAGGCTATCTGCAACCAAAGAGTCTGGAGGTTTTCTTTACATACAAGACGAGCCCAATTAAAGACATCCTTGACACTGGTTGTGTCCTTTAAAAAAAACGTGACTGAATGGATTCAGGTGTGAGCTTGGCTTTCCTACATCCTTAAAAACTCGGCTCGGTATTTGCAATTTTATACGAATACCTAAGGTTTTCCCACAGCTGTCACCGCGCAGTTCATCGTAATTAGTTAGCTCATAAGTAGTTCATTTGTCACCTCATAAGAAACCTGTGCATAAATTGCATGCGGATAATTGCCTTGTCTATCGCGCGAAAGCAGCTTGCCAGACGCTGGATTAGGCCCGGCTCTAACTGCGGTAATCTGGGCTCGCCGCCTGAATTCCTCGCGCTCCGCGACTCCGATATGTGCCATATGCAAAGCGCCTTTTTATGAGCATTGTCAGATCGCAGCAAATTAAACAGCAATTCGCCGCGGCTAGACGCAAGCAGAGCAATAGTCCCGTCTAATCGCGGATTGTGTCGGTGCGACGAATTGTATGCGTACTCAGATCAAATTTATAAAAAGTGATAACATTTATTCGCTGCAAGGTGCAACGATAATGACTGACTGCGCTGATAGCAGTTTCCTTGGATTTTTTGCGCGAACTGTTACCGGCTGCACCATGCGAATGGCGGTAATCACTCTGAAATAGTGATAATGACCCATTGGCAGTTACCGGATTGCGTCGGTTACTGGAGTCGAGTTTATTACACACGCTGGCTTTATAAATGTAAACAAATTCCCGAGCAGCCGTGATCGCGGCTGATCCTTAGCATCTAAGACGCACGAGTCATTCGTATTGGGGGCAGAATTAATCTGAGACGTTTTGATTAAGGTAACCGAGACCAAAATAAGTAAATGCCCACGATTTGTTTTGACTCCAGTCTCAGTTCGCGCGATCAATTGGCACCTGCATACACTCGCACATAAATATACGTGATTTTAGTTACCCCTAAATTCTCAGTGTGAATGGATCCCTAGTTTTGCAACACAGCTCTGAGAAAGGCAGTATTTCGTAATAAGTTACTCCTATTTACATATAAACGAAGAAAGAATTGTATCCGCAGTCCTGTAGATATGCCAGTTGCATTTAACTAATAGTTCTTCAGAAGCTGTTTCAACGACAATAGATCATTTACGTTAAATATTATAGTGGGAAATCGAGACTAGGTGAAACCAGCCACTCCTAAAAAGTTGAAGGTTTCCCTTTCGAAATGGTGCTAAATGGTGTAAATTTTTCGAAATTTTTTTTTTATATACTGACTACTAAGCTGCGTTTCTTTCCTTATATTTTACGTAGATGAAATTGCGGAGTGTGCGAAAAAGTACAATATTAAATGTATTTTGTAAATATTGCTGCAATCAGAATTTTAAAATTACAGCTATTGTAGTAGGCAAAAATAGACTAGGCCCAGAAATATTAATTCTGTCAAATAGTTAAAAAAAATCCCGAAATTTTAGGTTATAGCGACCATCTTGTTAAAGCAACATCTGTCACATTTGTTGTAAATTTTTCAGTAGTGTGTGGCAAATCACCATGGATGGTTATAGCGTTCAACACGTGTGCAAATCATCAATTAATTATCAAAAAAAGTGCTACGTTCGAGAAACGTTCATCATGGAAATACATCATAGCGACAAGCGCTACGGATCAATGAGAAGCAACTTCTTCTAAGCTGGATGATATGGATGCCGAGGACGTATGGTTCCAACAGGACGACGCTACGTGCCACACAGCGCAAACTACACGACATATGTACATACGAGCGTTGAGGGCAACGTAAACTGGCCACCGAGATAGTGCGATTTAACGCCTTTAGACTTCTTCCTTTTGGGTCTATCTTAAATTACAGGTCTATGTGAATGAATCGCAAACAATTGATGCCCTCATCAATCAGAGTAAATCCTTTTTGAGTCCAAACGTGCGTAAAGAGGGTATATCTGTTTTGTTTTTGCAAATACATACACACCACCGTAGGAGTATTAGGGACATGTAATATGCAGTATTTTATAAGCTGCAATTTTTTATCCCCATAAAAAAATCAACCCACCCACGGCTTAAATGTTGGGTACTTTTCAGAATATATTTAGGCTTGTTCGGACATTTTTTCGTAGTCGCTTTAAAAATTGAAATGCTTGTTACATTTATGTAGTAATTGAAATAGTTGTTTGCTGTTGTTTTTATTTGGTTTTACGGTTCTGATTTAGTTATATTTGAATTTGAATTAGTTGTTCTTGATGCTGAATTGGTTACTTCTGAAGTGTAAATGTTACTATATGTATTAAACGATTCGAAATAATATTAAAAATTTGGAATAGTTCGAGTAACTTCGACTAAAATATTTCATTATTCACAAAAATTAATTACACAATTTTTCGAAAATCAATCAGAGCAACGATCAGACATTTTAAAAGCCGAAGTTTGGGTTTAATTTTGGGTCATAATTATTATGACCCTTATTGAAATTAAAAATGTGTTTTAACACCTGCAGGGAAATGACTAATGTTAACCGCCATCAGCTCAAATTAACGAGCTAGGTCTTTCAAAATATTTAGTCTAACTAGCAGAACACTGAGGAATAGTTTTACTCACCTGTCTAAAAAATGTTTCATATAAAGCAAAGTGTGAAGCGTTTGAGCAGTTTGTTTTCATTATTAATGCGAAAACAATTTCATTTTGAAAATAAATGGCACGGTATGCAGAAGCAAAATGGATTTGATGTGAGACGTTGGTGTGCTGCATTGTTATTTTTACCTCATATGTTTAAAACGGGGGAACCAATTTTGATGCTGTGCTGTCTAAATATTATTGGTAACACTTAACAGAATTGTTTTCGGGACTGGATTTATCGTCCCAATATATTACGTGTAACATTAATTTTTTAGCGAGAATTTTCAAACTTTTTTTCCCTTGGGGTTTTAATTTTTTTTTACATTTTATTCATGTGTTCTGTTTTTCCTCTTAGGTTCACTCTTTTCCTTGTTGCAAAAGTAGAAGCTGTTAAGTTCGAAAATAACATTAATTTGGCGAATATATTTTTGCCGTAAGGGCTTTTGTTGAGCAAATAAAATTGGACCATAAATCTTCGAAGACATAAACTGATTTATGAAACCGAGAAAAACTCTATCGCGTACCGTAGACCCAGATACACTACTTTTTTTAAAAGCCTGACCATGGGGGTGTGACTCGAGAAGGCTACAGCCCGGATTTCGAAATTTTAAGAAAAGGCATTTTTTTTGCGGTACATAATTAGCACATAAATCCCATGTTATCTATTATAATTCGTGAAATCGGATCTAATTCGTGAAATCGGGGGTGCAACTAGACACTCCTGTTGTGGGGTATACATTTTACATGATTTGCTGAAGAGCTGCTAGTGGAATCAGCCCATTTTTCTATTTGCGAAATGAATAACAGTAAACCTGAAGGCCCACTGGGAGAAAATAATCAACTCACCATAATTTTCGCTCACAACTTTCCGGATACCCTCAACTGCTCGAGTCGTCTTTCTGATGGGTCGTCCCAAAATCGTAAAGTTTCCCAAATTGGACTGTTGGACGAACAGGATGTAGACACGGCTTTGCTCCAGCTCGTCCCTTACTATACCCCGGGGACGCATACGTTCCCGGTAGATGTCGCACTCCGCACTCGTGTTCCTATAGGTGAACTGCAGCCGCAGATAGGGAGGCAGCTTGAATCCTGGCTGTTTCTTGAAGATCTCCTTCACCTCGAAGGTGACTGAAAAGTTCGCGCGCCGATCGTAGCTCATCGACATGATTTTACCTTCGAACACGGTTGGCGCTTCAAATGCTAATTGCATCGGATCTTGGGCCGAACAATAGCGCCTCGGCCTCTTGCGCTGCTGTCTATGGTGCGCCGATTGTAAATGTAACCGCGAGTCCCGGCGATTACGTCCAATCATCAATTTGTTAAGATCATTATCGATCAGTTGCTTCGGCGGTTGTGCTGGTGCCGCCGCAGCGGCTGTTGCCGGCGTCGGGCCCGGTGCGGCTGGCCTTATTGTCCGACTGTAATTATTTGTTGCTAATTGTTTTAGTCTCATCAGCCGTCGACGGTGGACCTCTTTCGCGCGGTCAACTAGCAAATGGCCCGCACTGACGGCCGGATCGGGGCCTGGGGCGACATTCTGTCGTTCCAAATTTATCGGGTCGGGAATTCGGGCGGCGGCGTTTTCGATATACGCTTCATCGTCTTTTGCCATCATCCCCGTCCTGTAGTGGCTACTGCCATCTGGCTGGGGTGGTGATACTCGCTCATGGCGTTCGTGAACTCTCGTCTCCACGTTAGAACTTCCGCTTGGGGCTCGCTGTTTTGGCGCCAAAACCTCGAAATAGTCGTCAGAGTGATCTCTGATCGTCCGGTGCGGCTGTATATGCCTACGCTTACTCCTTTCGGCACTACGGATACTACTACTCACGCTACTGCTACTTAGCGACTCTATATTTGCACTACTCGTTAAGCTATTTAAGTTAATTACTTGACTATTTAGTTTTGGAACATGTGGAACATTGGCGGCGTTGGCGACAGCATCTGAAGCAGTGGCGGCGGCTCTAATGAATACTTCCAAGTGTGGCGGATCGCGCTGGTTAGTGCTATAACTGATTTCAGGTGCGTAGTAGTACGCTGGCCTCATTCGGTTGCGATGATCACTCGTTTCCCCGTAGAGATCATCGCGAGGCATATTATTACCTGAGGGGGCTGGGAGCACCGCTCCTCTCGTATTTGGTAGTATATGCATACTCGTAGCACTCGGAGACCAGATTACCAGCGACAAGAGGACTACTGGCCACAGGTACATGAGATACTTGGTCGGACTCCATTTGCGCAATACCCGCGCATTCATGGCGTCCTTGTGATCGCCTTAGTTATTTTTTTGATAATTTATCGGTTTCTACGCTTGACTCTCTACTTTATCTCAGTGTGAAGTCGTCTGCCAATCGCACGCGACTCGGAATACTTCCGGGAAAATCAAGTGCAATCTTACAGCAGTTAGCGCTCTGTAAAATGACCAAAGGACAGTTTTCGAGCTCTTACACACCAGAAAATCGTGTCGGCTTCATACAGTGGTGGCTAGGTGACCTCAGAGGATAAAATTTTTCGTCAATCCTTATTCCTCTCGTGATGCGGTTATACTTTAGGTGGTCACGTCTGATCTTCATTGTTAGCAATACGATTTTTGGCGTAATCGCTCTGACGAACCAAAGAGTCCCAAACAGATCCGTCCAAACAGTATTTGCCCCTCAACGAGTTGTATTTATGATGGCGCTATGAAATCTGTTCCGATCGGTGATCGTGTGGACCATAAACTTTTTAGAGAGTGACAAAAATGATTTGTTCATGTCACACGATGCTCCCTCCTGATTCACTACGGATATTTCTGGTATAGTTTCTCGGACCAGACGGTATACTTCCGCTTAGAACGATGGACTGGAGTGATGCTAGTAGTCTGGAAATATCGTATTAATTAGGACGACGGCTGGTTGGTCTCACGCAAACTTGTAGTTTTTTAAGGTCCTCACTGTCCCACTTAGTCGCTTTTCTCAGCGGCTTAATCACACTTGGGATAGTTTTTGTAAGTACTGGACTTCACTAAGACCCCTCTATGTGGAAAGAACAATATATGAGGGACCGTGCGTTTATATATAACACCGTGTAACACTCGCGACACACGAACACCGTATTTCCCTTCTATTTTTAACTGAACAACACTTCACTTTCGAGTAAGTGTAAGATCTTTGAGGAAAATCTGCGTACGAACACACACAGTGCCTCCTCCTCGCCTGCCTGTGGCTGGCTCGTTATTTTCGTATGTTTGCGCTCAACCAAAGGAAAATGAACTTCGTCTGAGGAGCCCCTCTGTACCAACTAGAAGAGCGCCGACGAGGTGAAAATAAATTTCGGGAGGTGCGTGCGTATTTTCTCGGGTTTCCTCAACTCCGGTGGCAGACAGCAGAACGGTTCGGGCTCCGTCGCTCAACTCAAACTTCTCAACTTTTCCAAATAACTTCGCCGCTATGCCTTGCAAGTTTTCCAGGTGATCGATCGGCGACCCTCAGGACTGACTCGCAACTGTTACCGTTCGGTGGTACGGCCGCGGTGCTTCTAAATTTAGACAAATCCGCGATCGCCTTTCAGGTCTGCGCTGATAAGCCAACTGCACTAAACTTCACAGGGGACGATGGAGTTTTCTTCCCAGGCTTACAGGTGTTGCTCCAGCCAAAATTTTCGAGTCCTGAAACCGTTACGTATTTGAATTTTGAATTCGAACAGCGAGAGATGCACGCAAACTGCACGACGTGGAGATCGAGAATGTGACTTGTGGCGGTCTGTTTTGGAAATAGACCCGTCGGGTATGGGTAGTCTTCTGAAACTGATTCTCAGTCCGCTTCTGAATACAACGGCTCTCTCACGACCACACCGTTATACCGTTTTTCCTATTGTATTAATAAGCGAAGTGAGAATTTTCCGATTTTTCTCACTCCCTGTCCCTGCCCGCTGCCGAAGCGGCCGTATACGTTTGAACGTCTGCCTGCTAATTTTCTACTCTGCACCGCACCTTAACCGATTGCGAAGATTTTCAAAGACCACATTTCACCGATTTCGAAAATTTCGTTTAATTGCGAAACTCCCGTGGGAACTTTACCATCCGGCACGCCCTACCTCATTGGCAACTCTGAAAGATTTTCACTTGAATTTCGAAAAACGGAAAACCACGATATCGCGGCGACCTATTCATGCGGGAAATTCAAATGCAGAAAAAAATTCGCGGCGCGCGATTCGCAACAAATCACTTTCCGGCGTGAGGCACGAGCACTATGTTTGTAGTTCTTCCTCAGCTGCTCCCAGCTCTCAAAGAATTCCTCCTGTCGCGACTACTCGACGAGTTAAGTAATTCACTTGCAAAAAAGCCGGCATTCCCACAGCACTAAATGCTCCTTTTATCTTATCACCTTAATCCTTGATCCGCAGCGCGACCGAAAACACCTCTACTTTCCTCGGTGGCTCGCAAAAGACTGTCCGCTCGTCTGCTGGGGGAACTTCAGATCAGATACACGGCCAGCGGCAGATACTTTGTTGAGATACATTCACCGGCCCCGGCCAGCTGAACCGCCCGAACGTGAGCCCGAGCGGCGGCAGAGCGCCACTGATAACACGGCTAGCAGCAAACGGCGCAGCTGAACGCGGTTCACCCCCGCACTCGATGTTTCCAAGCTTTTGTTACGTTCGGTGCGATTGTGTCGGTTGGCACTGGTTGTGTTTGGTTCGAAGCACCTGGTTGAATCCAGTGCAATTCTGCATGACTCGTAGTGGGTACATTTTTATGGGAAAGTTATTCGATTCCGGGGAAACGATTTAAACCCCCAGAGTTATGAGGATAAGTTTTCACTAAACTTAGGTCGAAAAATTGCGTACAGTACTTCTATTTTATTTCCGTTCAGTTTAGTTGCCCGGTCTTCTTCCCATCCCCTTCTGCGTATTTCTTTCTAGGACGGTCTCGCAAAAAGCCTACCAGAGTTATCACCAGTGAACTGCGAAACATTTCAATAGACACCGCCCTTGTTTTCGGCCTTCTATTACTCCACTCATGGGTCGGTCGTTCCTAAGGCTTTTAACACAATACAAGTATGTAATTAAAAAAAATCTACACACTTAACACGTTTTTGTTACGGCACAAAAATGAGATGGAAAATTGCTTTTATAACCATTTCTGAAAAATCGGCCAAGTGAGCCCTTCTTCTAAGAAACTCTATATTTCCCAAATTAATGACAAGAGACTATGTGTGCACGTTAGCTACTCGAAAAAAGTCTGGAACACTTGTTGTTTGTTTAATTAATTTGTTGAATCAAGAAACAAGTATAAAATAAACAAAATATAACTACAGCATAAAATGGTCATAAAAAGTATAATACAAAGAAATATGATCACAAGTATTCTCCAAAGGAATAAGGCTTAAAACAATTCTGTATCTTGATTGTGTAATCGCTGTTGAGAACATTTGAATCCTTACTTAAGGGTTTGCCGTTCCATTCTTTTTGGATTTTAAAATAATTTAAAATTAATATACGATAAAATGCATTAGTCTGTATCTTTTCCAATTTGCAAAAAGAATTTGCGAACCTTCTTGACCCTTTGGGCCGACACATTTTTTAGCTTTATGCGGACGAAATACAATATTTCGTTTATACGAGTAGAACAATGATATGGTACAGTACATTACTGAAATGAATCACAGGATGGGAACGAATTAAAAATAAAACAAATACTGTCTTTAGTATTAAAGGTGGCGCTGCCTTATTGGAGTAATGCAAAATGTGACCTAAAATTGCCACCACGCTGCACTATGAGATATACGCAGGAAATTTACAGCCACGAGTCTGACTTGTAATTGCGAATTTTGTTTCCTGTCGTCCACCACGAGTCTAGCTCGTTATTTCGGCTGAAAGTGTTAGTTGGCAGTTTAGAAGCATTATGGCTCTTAATAAAAACTGGGCAAGATGAATTTTTTGTAGGGAACCATCAGTTTATTCTAAACTTGTGAAAGCATGAATCTGTTACATGTGATTACTCATCGTTTGGTCCATTGTGAGTGACCAGAAAACAATATTCAACATAAAATTTTTTCAAAGTATGCTTACCAACATGGACGTCAAACAATTCGGCATTCCGATAATAATATAGCAAGACTGAACGATAGACATTCATACACTTCTCATTTTAATACGAGTAGGTCACGTAGTTTTTGGTGTACAATTGACAACGAGTTTGAAAATACAGTTTTGAGAAATTCGCATTGTATGGTAGTTGCAAACACAATTTTAATTGATCCTGAATTTCACTCGATCGCCTGGCCTTTTAAGGTTGTACAATTGGAAAAAGTTAGCTGCCTATATTATCGACGGTATTCAAATCCGTTCGAAGCGAAGGAAGTTTATAAGCAGGCTAATAATTTCAGAGAGCAGCCTTATTTTGCTCCACAAAATAAAAGAGCAAGAAATACAATGAGATAGGTTATCATGTCTCAAGGTGAAATAGATCCCAAAGGTCATTTCAGGATAAACGATTTTCCAACTTTAATGAATTCAAAAAAAAAAAGAACAAGAGGGTTTTTGACTCCATGACTGATATACATACAGCCTATCTGTAAACGTGGACCGTTACTTCCTATGATCTTCCGAGTTCGTATTGGCACGGACGGAGGAAGGAAAGTTGTCGTCGCGCAAAACATTCTGTACAAAGCAGGGATGAAGTTGAATAGAGCAACTTGTGTTTCTAACTGCGAAACGCTGTAGACTAATTGC
This sequence comes from Neoitamus cyanurus, assembly GCA_947538895.1. Taxonomy (NCBI): domain Eukaryota; kingdom Metazoa; phylum Arthropoda; class Insecta; order Diptera; family Asilidae; genus Neoitamus; species Neoitamus cyanurus. The sequence goes on along the minus strand of OX384540.1, from coordinate 41,703,626 downwards.
TCGGTGCGTTAAATTACTTTTTGTCGTCTGTTGTTTTTCTAAAAGCGCACTTGAATAACTTTCTCACCTGTCGCCTTCGGAGCTTCAGGTGAGATTTCATCAGAAGCGAGCGGCCGAAGCGAGGCTACAAACTATTGCCATGATTATTTTACGTAAACGAAACTTTTCTCTGGAGATTTTCCAGTACCGGTAGTATTTTTCTCGGCGAGGCGGATAAGGTAAGACGGAGTAGAGCAAAAAGAAAACAAACGCTAGTGCATTGTTTGACAGTGTCCGTGCGGTCGCCTCTACCCTTCCTGATGGAATTCGTTCTGGTCTCTTGGCCACCACCGCACAAAGTTAATAAGTCATTCTCTCGATTCATCTTCGTCGTTTTTGCGCCACAGTTTCTGCTTCTGGTTACACTTTGGCCACTGATTCCGATTCCGAAATGGCCGGGGAGGTTTTGTATAAACAAACATGCGAACAGACAACGTGCACAGAACACGACCACATCGCCGCCGCCACCGTGGAAACCGTACCTGGTTACCAGTCTACCAAGGTGTGTAATTATTACCTAGGTCTGGCGGCTTATCTTCTTAAAAATTACCCACGTGTGAAGCTGCCTGGTGTCAACGGGTCTTTAGAGAGCCACAGAACAACCAAACTACCAAAGACTCCGCGAGACAATTTGTTTGAAGACGCAGGGGGAACCGCCACAGCACTTTCAGGTTGACGAGGTCAGGTTGAGGAACCTGTGCCATGTGTTCCCGAATGGCCCGAATGGGCTAATAGTTGCCTTCTTTTGGGGCAATTAATCGTGCGGCTGCGACGCGGTGATCGCCTGCGAGTCAGGGAATCGGGCAATGGACAATAATCCACCTGTTGGCTATGTAAATATTTGGAGTACATGCTTGTACGTATCAGTGCCGCCTCAAAGTGATTTTCCAAGGTAACTCCCGTGTGAGTCAAATTATTTCCGAAAATGATCGGGCTGGTAATTTTACGCCTAAATCTATTTTAAGGTATTGAAATCACCATATCGGGGAAATCACGTAAAATTATTATCACATCGAAATGCAAACAATGCCCAGCGGTTTATCTAGCCGTGATAAGATTTGTGGGTTATTGTATAAGTTCGAGACATCTCAATAGGTAATACAATGATTTTCTCTTCAACGTTATTCTGATTACCGGGAAGCCTTTCCATAAGGAGCTAGATCTTAGTTTTGGGGTTGTTGTGGTATGGGGCATACATACATAGCAGTTGTGGAAAAACCATCAACACTGGCCGCCCATCGGATTGTACGTGCTCGAATTTTTGAAAAGCCCTTTAGGTAGAACTTTTTACATGTTTTAGAAAAATGTAAAAAAAGTCTAATTTTTCGCACCAAAAAAAAAGGAATGGTCCCCGGATAATTTATGGAACAACATGAAACGCAACCTAAGATGCAAATCCTTTCGGAACCAGAATCAACTCTTCGAAGCATAAAAAAATTCATAATTGACTTCTTATTGACTTCAATGCTTGATACCAAGGTACAGAATTTTTTCACTCGCGAACGAAAAATATTTAGCTCGCTCACATTTTTCGGTTCCCGAGTGAACAAAATCACCTTCAACTTCAGAGCCAAAATTTCAGTTCCGAGTTTTCAACTGTTTGATTCAGTTCAGAGCGAGAGCTAAATTCTCCTTTTCAATTTAAATCACTCGGGAGCGAGCGGAATTTATGACTCTCTCTAGTTACGACTCTCAGAGTGAATAAGAGCCGAAAAGAATCATTCGTTTTCGGCTCTTTGTGCTGTACGGGTAAAATATCTGTTCTTAATTGTTTCTTGTGTGTTGCGTTCAGCGTTTGTGAAGTGAACCGGTTTTTTTAATTTACTAAACACAAATGCTGTAATAAAGAAATTAACCAGAACACTGCTTGAGGAGAATTTGAGTGGCCAAGAGCCCACTAATTCCACTTCGGTCACCACATTAGACGGTCCATTTTTCAGACTAGAAGACAAATTTCATACATTATTGGGAGCTAATTGTTCAACGGCCAATATTTCCACAGAGAGGAGCTTAAACCAAAAACTGGAAAATTTATGCTATAATGAAAGGGTTTCTTTTGATACAAATATACAAGAATTTTGGAGGAATTTTCATCACAAAAATCAAGAAGTTGGGAAATTGGTTCAAACTGCATTAGCAGTACCCTCTACTCAAGTGTCGGTTGAGCGTGCATTCAGTGCGTTATCAACTATAATCACCAAACAAAGAACAAAATTATCAAAAGAAACTATTAATAATATTTTGTTAGTTAAGTTAAATACAAATTTATTAAACCAAATATGTTTAGAATAAGCTAAGAACAAGAACGTTATACTCGTATTAGATTTAGATGCTAAAAATAAATTACTTCAATTTAAATTTTTCTACCATCCATATCTCGTTTTATTTTTTATTTGCTTCACGAACTGTTCTTTTCGACTCGGTTCGCGACTGAATTAAATTTTCCACTCTCGAATTTTTTGAATCGCTTCTGAGTTCAACTTGATAAGTTCATGAACTGAAAAATAAAGTTCATGAGTGATTTGAAAATTCAATTCACACGAATTTGATTCACTCGTGAACGAGCGGAAATTTTTTCACTCTCCGTACCCTGCTTGATACCATGCGGTAATAAAAGAAACGCAACAAAATAGTAACACTTTTGGAATAATTAGTTATTTTGAAATTTACACTCGTATAGATTGTTTAGTTCTGTCCGCCTATTAAATTGTAAGCATAGGCTGAAAACGGCACAAAAAAATGACATGTACCGGGAAATATTTTTGTTATGATTTCTAACAGGACGCGAGTAATTTAGTGGTAACCGTGGTAACCGTGGTAGACTGCCGATCCAAAAGTCCCAGGTTCGAGTCCCAATCGAACTCACACGCTTCTACTCCTAGAGTGCGCTTTTCCTAATAAGCGACAGATAGAAGCCCCATCAATTAGGATAGTTACTGCGGACTGATCACCCAGCATAGCGGACATAAACGATTAAATAAACTGAAGCAGAGCCTCAAAATGGAGAGAATTTGTGGAAGGCCTTTACTCCTAACTAGAGTGAAATAGGAAATATATATTAATTTTAACAAAAAGAGGTATTTACACGAGTAAAAGAATCCAGCTCAACAACAACCACATTTTCGTTAACACTAAAACTCAAAATAAAATCGAGTTTACTGTGATAAAATTTAGTTTTGTCCTAATTTTACCCAAAAATCACGAGAAAAAACATAATCCCAAAAAAAAAACACAAAGTCCAGATCCGACAAAAATCCAAACGTCCAGAATCCGAGTCCAAAATCCAAAGAAAGATCCAAGTTCAAAACCCAGTGTCCAAGTTCCAAAGTCGTAAAAAATAACTATTAGCCATCTCAAAATAATATTTCATGTTATTTTTATTTACGGAAGAATCAAGAGTTCCTGCGAGTTTCCTCGGTTATGTCCGATATTGTAATTGATAATGCTACTCACATTTTTTAATATTGCACTGAAAAAATAGTGTGGGAGGTTTCGTTAGCAGCTAGTTCGCACTTTTCCACACAGTCTCCTTTTTTGTCTAACATACATAGCTGGACTAGCAGTGTAAACTAAACTCGTAAATTGTATCCATTGTACTGTGTGCTGTGACAAGCGAACGAAAAAATGAATAAGGTGCTATTATAAGATTTGTTGTAATTACTAACGCAACTCTAAAAATAAAACTTACTTTAATCAGGACGGTGGAGGTTGGTTCTGATTCAATTTGTGGAATTTTTGGAATCATTTTTATGTTAAATCAGAATTCGCAGAAATTGTAAACAAGCCTCTTGCTTGTCATAAAATGATGTAACACATAAACAATCTACCCGGCTATCTGCCTTAGCCAGATTTTAAACCCCAAATACCTTGCAATTCGAAAGCATGCTCCGGCGTTATATTGCACTGATTCATTCCCCTGGAATAAATTTTGATAGTCGTTCCCACACGACGAAATTTTTCCCAAATCATCGCGATTTCCATAGAAGTGTTTGCTTGCCAATTGTACACTAAGCGGGGAGTGCAGGCGTTTTCCCAGAACTATCTCTTTTATCGTTTGGCAACTGCAACCGCTACAGCAATGAAAGTTACTTTTAAATTTGAAATACCTCTCGAGTGAATCATCGGGGTGGCTTCGGTATCAATCAATTGGTCGACCAGAAGGCGTTTGAGGGCCGTCCCCAGTTCTGCAACATTTCATCAGCCATATGTGTCCCTGCACAGCTGATGGAATGCTGCACCTACCTGCTATCTTATCTCGCCTCTCCGGTACGGTCCACTGCCAGCTGAGCTAGTTAAGTTGACCGCCCTTTCGTGACACAGAGGTGAATCGGCGGACCATCGCGTCGCGTCGTCCGGCCAGAAAATAAATCAAACATTTTCAAGTTTAATGACGCAAAATTCGCGCTTTATATAGCGGCGCAAATCAATTGATGCCCGCAGTACAAATTCCCAATGTCGGCCCCACACAAAGTGATTTCACCTGCCGATAGCGCGAAACTAGAGTGAACCTGTGCAGTGTGCAGCCTCATGACTCGAGGAATGAGGGAGAAATTTATGAACTCTTCCTGTTCGCCCAAATGTGTTCCTTATCGTGACCGAAAGCCTAAAGCCAGGAGGAATGGTCCACCGTTAAGGTGTGCTTAAATTAAAATGGCGAGCATAGTTAAGATCCAGTAAGACGATACAGGCGCTGCTATCCAATATCTAGCGCTCGACGGCCCCAGCTGCCGCGCGACCGGGCCGCATGAGCAGCTTCCCATAATCACCGACAACGGATACCTGAACGGCGATATCTTGTACTTTACTTGTTCGGCGGAATGTAAAGCCAGTTTCACATATGTAACGCTGCATAAAAGTAAGTAATATCGCAAAAGATGAGATTGTTACGTCATTCCGAGATTTTATTGCCGCGCAGCTCTGCACAGCGGCCATAGATGCATGAAAATTGAGGAAAACCCTTCGCGCAATATCTAGATACCCTGGCGCTTCGCCGCGCGTCCCAGTGTGTTCGGGTGCGCTATCTTTTCTAATAAATCACTAAATTAAGCGGATGGTATGCTCCAAAGGCGGTCTTCGATTAATTTTTTTCTTTTCGTCGTGATGTCGGTGAACTAATTCCACACAATTCTAATGGCGCTGTGCAGCTTCAATAGGAGGTCGAGTTTAGAATTTTCAATGGAACTTGGTCAGGCGGAACCGATAAATTGTCAATGGCATCCAAATTGGCTTTTTTTCGGGAAACTCAGCTGCCTAATGGCGTGACATTCATTTGCAGTTACTTCGTGTTTGCTAAAAATTGCAAGCTTTACGTACCCGGCTAAGTGATCAGATGGGACACAATTGTTCCGGATGCAGAACGTTTGTTTGTTTGGGTGAGTACTCGCAGTTATTCTTTCTTTGTCTGCTAAAATACTTTGCAGTTTGGAGAAAATGCCAGATTTCAATTTGTGGAAAATAGAGCAGCTAGTTATTATGGACACTAAAAGTTTTCACCCAATTGCACTTTTAAATGCAAATTTCTACAATTGAATTCAGTATATATTATTATTTAAATTTTTTTTTAATCGCATAAGATGTAAGGGGCATTCAAGTATTACGTAAACACGTTTATTTTTACTGACAAGGAGACTGGATATTTTTTTGAAAATTTTCTATTATTTTTCATTGCTAAAAATGTGCTTACGTAATACTTGAATGGCCCCTAACATATGTACATAGGTATGTAACATATATCCGCACGTGGATCTCTCGGATTCATCTGATAATGTGAACCTCCTAGTTTCTTCTTTAACTTTTTTTGTGTTTTCTGAAACATTTGTATATGTGTTACGAGCCGTATTTTAAACAAGTTTATTTTTCTTAAACTATTTTTGATTCTATTCCAATTCTACTTAGCGTTCCACAGGGTACTCATATTGGACCCTTGCTGGTAATTCTTTGCGGTAACGATTTAATTCCTCTTATTCGTAATGTGCATGCTTTAATTTTTGATGTTGATGTCTTAAGCGATTTCAAGCCAATCGAGACCATAGAAAAAAGAGTTGCAAGATTTTATTATTTGTGAGGAGTAGTGTTCAAAAAACCATATGAATTTAAACGTATGATAACTGCAACTTCATTTTATTTAGTGATAAAAACTCCATTTTGATTTGGCACTACCCGTCGTTCTTTTATTCGACCGTGTCCGTGTATCCAGGGTATTATACGTTATCAATTAACATAGTGTTTAGTTTTTGTTACTGATCGTTGAAAGGATTTAATCGTTGGTAATTGGAATTCTTCTTTTTGTGTTGAAGCGATGCCATTACGAAAATATCGCCCTGTAGCTCTGTATGCAACAAAACTGTAAAAAAGTTAGATACTTTTCAACATATAGATTTTTATTGTATTTAACAAGAATACTTTGGACATGTAGTGTATTTTTAATGGCGTCTCTATTTTAAGTTTTCTGGCGCTGGTTGGTTTTGTGATAATTTTTAATATCGAAGCAATACCAGACACAATACCTACCCAACTTATGAATTTTGTTCGGTAATTTTACTAAATAATTGAAGCTATCGAATTATTTTAATTAGACACAAAAAACAGATTCAAATAGCCTTGTGATCATTCTGTGACAACCCGCCGCAGTCCGAGCATATGCGCTCGTTCGACATATTACGCAAAAGCTGAGATCTTCCTTTTTTAACAAGGTGGACATGGGAAACGCAGCACGGTGTCGCAATAGAAACAAAGCCCCAATATGCCTCTCGATATCGAAAACTCCCTTTTTCAGCGAGTACTGTGAAGACAGAGCTTCTAATGAATCACGAAGAATTTCATAAACTTTTTCTGATCGGCCCATCCACCGAGCGGCGGTAGCGGTCGCTGTGGTCTAAAAGCGGCGGCATGGCACTTGCATTGCCAGGCAGCCGTGCAGTGTGCACCGCGCACGATGCCATTATGCACCTTGTCCACCTTATTTCAACCTGTTGACTACTTGTGGTAAAATGCGTGTTGTATGGTTGCAGGTTGTACGCAGATGACGTCGGGCTGTCTGCTGCAAAACGCGTAGTAAAAGAGCCGGTTTCTTCCGCGGTGCACCGCGCATCGCACACAGAGAAGGCTCGCGCAACTCCAACTGCATCCGAATGCCGCGCCGTGCGGATGATGATGATCTCGTTGCACTTTATGACGATCATGCTGGGGCTGCTGCAGATGCCACTGATTATAAAATGATGATGATGACTGGGACGGAGGGAACAAGGCAAGAGCCAAATACCCACAGCTCGATTGAAATTCCTTCTTCACCGTCCTGGTACAAAATGTTGCCCATATGAAGAGAATACCGACAGACCATACCAGGAGGGCTCAGGAGAATAAGGAAAACTCTTAAAACTTGAACTTGATTTAAATTAGACTTGAACCTGCCTCCAAAGTCAGCTTAAGTTCTCACATTGTGTCCATCTTTGTCTTCTCGGGGACGTTACGCAGCCGCCGCAGTGCGGGACGCCCGATACATGCGCTGCTGGGATATGTAAAGGCAAACTCCAAATTAGTGCAAAATTAAAATGCCTCACTGTCTCTGAATTTTTCCCATAGCCTCAAAATGATGACATCACAAAATTCCCATTCCAACAGCGGCTGTCAATTTGGGACTTCATAAAAGGCAACAAAATCGTTAGGCTGAGAAAGTTCGATTGACTCGAAGACGACGACGCCGGCGGCGACGGCGAGGACGGTGTGTTTCTTCGCTGCCACCACATTTCGCGGCACTCAAAGCGGAAGAGCAACCTGCATTAACAATATAATTCGCCGGTGCGGTGGTTCGGCCGCGGTACGGTGTTGTGCGTAGTTTTTGCAGTGGGCCGCTTACGCATGCGGTTTCGCGCACAATTTGAAGATCCAGTGACAGCATGCGAAACTGTATCGCAGCGATCGCCTGGACAATAACAGAAACAACCACGGCCCGGCCGCTCCGCTCCGCGCGATCAGGCTAACCTGCTTACGGATTGCGGCAGACTATTCTCCTTCCCGGTACTTAAAAATCAGAAAATAGCTGGCATTGAAAGGTAACTAGAGGCCTAAAAGGTGTACAATTGTTCTCTATTTGGTCACGCCGGGTTTACGCGCTCTGTCTGTGCAATTGCCAGGCTCCCGCTCGATGCGACGTCGCTGCCGGGGGAGGAAACCTACCACCAATCCAATTACCAATTTTGGCACACGCCAGAGAAGGTTATCGAGCGGCTAGGTTTTCATTTTCTTCATATTCCTTTGTTTTTAAGCCTGTTTACCAAGGAGCGCATTTGCCTTTATTAATCTCCGCGCACACGCATATCTGCCAAGTTGTAAAATTGCCTCTCCTTGTGGCGCGCTTTTTGTCAACGCAGTATTTCTGAAAATCCGCCTATGAAGACTCTTTTTGCCCGGCCGCTGTGCAAAAGGATTTTAATGAAGTAATTCTCAAGGGAATCTGGCCGGGAATGCGGCTCACTCGAAATATGTTAATTCATGAACTATGCAAACAAGTCTTTTTGAGACATGGAAACTTCCACAGCCATCCGAGGAATTTCAAAAATTCTACTCAACATATCATGAGCAATTAGTCTCCGCAACTTTCAGACCAGTCAGTGGCGAGTGCACGCTTTTTTGTTTGAACGCGAAATACCAAGGCCATCGCTCGGCGCCTTGCGAAAGCACAGTTGGTGTTCAAAAATTTACGGAGACGCACGTGGTAAAATCAGTAACAAATCTGCTAATTGTTAATATTTTGAAACAACAGTTTACTTTTAATTAAAAATTAGTAATGTCTCACTACGTTTTCAATTTTAGTTTTGGACGTGATTGCGATCCGTGACGTTCAAATTTATCTTCGGTAGTTCTTAAAATATCTCCCAATAGTTCTTTTCAAAATACATATAGCCAAGTTTGGGCGGCTTTAGGTCTTTTCTGAAAATAAAAAATTATGGTCAACTTAGATGTTCCACAAGGAACTCATTTATGGCCATCACTCTTCCTGATTATTGTTGATGACGTCGTAGATTATTTTTGAAAACTTAAATGTACCTACTGTTTGTAGATGACTTAAAATTATTTCTAAAAGAAGATTCCCCTGCGCTTTTGTAAACGACGTAAACGGCTTTTTCAACATTTAGTCTGAACAGATTGTCCCAGAGTATTTATGAATGTAAAATGTGCCTTTCCATCGCAAACTTAATCATCGCCTCAGAAAATATATGATGTACCATATGTGAAAGTTGACGATTGGGAGTTTTTCGGTATTCTCCTATAAATGGTGCAAATCGTTTTATTCCACCATGAACTTTACTGTACCATACGAAATTGTCCGTCAACAGTTCTGAAGATGTTCAAACAATTAGAGGGAAATATACTTGAGCCTATACCAGAATATGCACATAATGTTGCTAGAGAAGGCTACGAAACTCGGATTTTAGACTTTTTCGTTTTCGATGCATTTGATGTGAAACTCATAAAAAGTGTACCAAACCGGAGTAACATATTCCAGGATAGGTGTAGGGCTCATCGAACTCCTCATCCTATCTTTTGATAAAGTCCAAACTGGCGTTTGCTCTATTCACAACAGCATCGATGGGATCTCCAAATGAAAATCAAATTAATTATAACACCCAAACCTCTCGCTTTATTAGCTCTTGCCATTAATTATTATCTATAATTGGAATTCAGACTTTTACCTACAAAAAATCATAACCATAAAAACCCAGTGTAAATTGAATTGCTAGATTGGGACTTTTATTTTCAAATGTATCAAATTGGCAAAAGGTGCCTGAACTGTGAAAAATTTTCCCAAAAATGTTTAATCCACCGCCCTTGACCCTTCAAGGGCCAAAATCTAAAAATTCCTGGCAATAAAACCGCCAAAAGTACGACGATAAAATATTTGGACGCAGCTCATCGCAAGGGAGCAAAAAGGCGGAGAACACCGCGAAATGATGCATATAAAGGAGTTCTAACGATTTGGCGGGAAAGCGGGCGTCTACGAAATTGCATAAAAATATATCATTACGGAGCTGCAGCGCGGAGGATCGGTGCGGCGCGTATACAAGGCGCAGAGGAATCCAAAAAAATTTATTGACACCTATAAATTACGAAATTGAACGCAAACAGACAAACCGAGACAGATACATACCAAAGGCCCAAAAGAAGAACTCCGAGAGACAAATCCAGAAGACAATTGTACGCGGCGCGCACTGGTTGTACGCTGGGAACCTTATCCAATCCACAGATATATGGCGTCAAGATATTCCCGATAAGATCAATGGTGTGTCGTATCAATGCCCAATAAAATTGAAAAGAAGCCCAAGAGGCACCGTCTCTTGCGATATAAGTCAAAGTGGCCTGTGGTGGCGACAGACAGCTGCGGCCGTGGTGGCGGTGGCGGCGGCGGACACCACAGAGGGCCCCAAATTTTTAGCAGTTTATGAAAAGCATTTTGGTGAAAAATTTTTAACAACACAAAGAGGGAGGCTTTCCGCGGTGCCCGGTCCTTGGACTGGACTGGCCCGACGGCCCGGCCTCCACCTTCTAGGGTACGCGCTGCGTGTCGATCGCGTATAAACATTTCCAATTCAGACTTCTAAATGAGCCGGCACCGGCCTTTGTCTGGGACCTGTGCGCTGGACACCTTTTGTGCAGTGACCAAAACTCGGAAAGTATATCGTTCGCGTTTCGTGTACGCCGGCGTCTTCAGAGATGCCTCCTCCCCCCACCCTGATCCCCGGGGCCCATAAACTTTTCGTGTGACATTTCTTCTGGCCTGTCAAAGTGTTTGCATATGTGGTGTTCAGCGCCGCTTTTAAGGACAATCACAACACCTTTTTGGTCGTTCCCACATTCCATTGCCGGAGTCGTCATCCTCGGACCCTCTCGGGCCCGTCTCAGCCCTTTAGCTCGAACTTTTCTCATGTACGATCTTGGGAATGGGAACATGAACGGACAGAGGCCAGTAATCCGGCTGCGGAGTGCATCTTCTGAAAGTAGGCGTTTGTCAGGACATTGGGACCAGTTCGGTTTTTCGTGAATTTACAGGGAGCTCAAGGGGAGCGGGCTGCGCCGCCATCGCTCGACCACATTCATCGGCCCCACTTCTAGGAAATCATTTAAAGTCGATAAAAATATTTTATTGGACCAGAAATAAATAATTGCCTACACCTTCGGCATTGGACTACCTTTCGAGCGGGTCACGGCAGCAGTGCTTTTTGATGTGCCGTGCCGATGCCGCGACCGACCCAATAAAGGCATCACGGCTCCAGTGACCCACGAAATTTTGGGTGGTCGAAGCGATTTCATTAACGCCTCGGAGGTGGTCATCATATCGCCGATCATGCCGATCCGGGAATGCTCAAGACACTGTCGAGGATCGTCCGTGGTATGAACGGAATTCCCGGGGCTTTCGGCTAATTAATTAAAATATCGGAAGCATTTCGGCTGCGCAGGACATTCGCTAGCCGTGTGGTTCGGCCGTTTATTTACAAAAAAGAGGATAATTAATGTGAAACGGTTGCAGGTTTTGTTCCTAACGACAGCACTTAATTACCTGAACGCGTTCGAACACGAATAGGCGCATATCGTTGTGCGCTGTGCGAAAACCAAAGACCAATGCAGCGTGCTGCTGAATTTCCATCACAGTATATTTTCGCTGGCTGACCACATTTGGTTAGTGCAAATTGCGAGATAACCTGCTTCCAATCACTGACGCTTCGAGTTGCGCGGGGCATGCTACAAAGACCTCCATCCAATGACCTTCTTGGCGGCCAAACAAAATTAAAGTTTGCATTCAACCGCGCGCCGCCGCCGCCGCGCATACCTGTGCGGTATTCAAACAATAAAATACGCGGGCGTGGGAAACTTACCTCCTTAGCTGGAATTGGATTAAGGCTGCAATAAGAAAACTTGGGTGCAGTAACACTTGCGCAAATATTCGCCTGGTTCTTGATGTGAAGAATTTCTCCGTGTGGTTTCGTTAGTCGTGCACTGGGCAAGTTTCGTCACTTCATTTTGATTTGTTAGACAATATGCTAATAAATAACATACTAACACAATTGTCGAACTGCGGTTACAGTTTTCCATTAAACTTTTGCCGTTCTACCGAAGACAGCGACCGGCCATTATTTGCTGTTAAATATAATGATGTTGGCAAATTGAATTAAATCTATCTGTGACAAATTGTTTGTTACTGCCATAGTGCATCTAATAAAGTAAGAATAGGCGAACATTTTTTTTATACCAGTACAACTCAAGAAGTGTAAACGATTTGTATAAAAGTTTGTTTAAATATTTGAAATTAATTATAAATGTCCCAGCTGATAATTTGGGGGATCCAATTATCGGATAGTTTTGTTTGATGTATTTAAAAAAAAAATCATTGGAGCCAAGTAAACTTTGGCTTTATTTTACTTGCAATTTACGGGAGATTAACGAAGTTGAAAATTACCTTTTTCTGAAATATTCTTACAAGCATTTGTACAAAAATAGATTAGGTATACGTTCAAGGTACGTAGTAGCACAGACTACCTAATATAGACGGATCAAGCCCGAACAAAATGTGTTATCAATAAAAGCTTTTACTGAGACACGACCACATATTCGAAAAAGTGAAACTCTTGCCAACTTAAAAAAGCTCAATTCTCTCGCTACTTCGTAGGGATATAGGCTAGACGGCGAGGAATTTTGGGTGTATTTTTCGGGCACAGGCGAGATTATTGTTGGAATCGCTTCGTTTTAGGGTGTAGTTCAACCCCCTAAGTTTGCTTACAAATTGTTGGTGTGCTTGATTTTATAATTAACTATTAGTGACGAAAATAGTGTTTTTTTCTCTATTTCCTTTAATATCTCCGTTCCTCTTGACTTTTAATATAGCATATGCACTAAGAAAGTTGTTCCTTATGAAATTTCCTAAAATATGAGCCCTGACAGAGGTCGCTAAGTGTAATTGTTAACTTGCAAATAGCCCCGAAAGTTAAAGAAACACGTTTTTTTCACTATTTTTTTACTAAAAAATGACCGCACACAGATGGCTGAAAATTCTCAAAAATGATGTTTATGTTGACCCAAACATGCATTAATTTTAGCGTCATCGGTCAATTACTTCTCGAGTAATTAACGATCACTTTTTTTTTTTTCCTTAATTGCAACTTGCGCCATTTTTTTCACAAACGGGTTTCGCTGGTCGGACCAAGCCAGAAAAATTACAAATCCATTCAACTTTAGTATCCGGTTGGAATTTTTGGAAAAAATTAATTCTAACCGATTTTTTTTTTTAAGGAAAGCTCGGAGCACTCCAAGTGCTCCCAAATACATTGCATGTATATCTATATATACAGAATCGGTATAAAATCGGTTAGAATTAATTTTTTCCAAAAATTCCAACGGGATACTAATGTTGAATGGATTTGTGATTTTTCTGGCTTGGTCCGACCAGCGAAACCCGTTTGTGAAAACAATGGCGCAAGTTGCAATTAAGGAAAAAAAAAAAGTGATCGTTAATTACTCGAGAAGTAATTGACCGATGACGCTAAAATTATTCATGGATGTTTCGGTCCATATACACATCATTTTTGAGAATTTTCAGCCATCTGTGTGCGGTCATTTTTTAGTAAAAAAATAGTGAAAAAAATGTGTTTTTTTAACTTTCGGGGCTATTTGCAAGTTAACAATTACACTTAGCGACCTCTGTCAGGGCTCATATTTTAGGAAATTTCATATGGAACAACTTTCTCAATGCATATGCTATACTAAAAGTCAATAGGAACGGAGATATTAAAGGAAATAGAGAAAAAAACACTATTTTCGTCACTAATAGTTAATTATAAAATTAAGCACACCAACAATTTGTAAGCAAACTTAGGGGGTTGAACTACACCCTAAAACGAAGCGATTCCAACAATAATCTCGCCTGTGCCTGAATAATACACTTTTTAATCTTTTTACCTCCTCGACGTCTAGCCTAATAGGGCATAGGCCAAGCAGGCGTCGGGCAAAGAGACTTAACTTAACATACATACATATACAGCCAGCCTTTCCGTACAACTCGGGAGCATGTTCACTTTGTGTTGTGTGCGTTGAAAAAGTTGCGAGATGAATTTTCGCTGTGAGAGAAAACAAAAGGTTCTGATGGCCATATGGCCCTGTCATACGATTGTTTTATTCAATTAGGTGAGATCTATCACCGGTATCATTTCTGCATACGTTATACGTTACACAGCACTAGCTTGCTGCTGTTGTATGATAATGCAAGGCCACATACGGCTAATCCCTTCTTGAATTGAATGTTCTCCTTCTCGCGAATTCTTCACCAAATTTAGCCCCTAGAGATAACCATTTAATCCTGCTAATTTAACACCTCTTCCTTGATCTGCGCTTGAAGAAGTCCGTCGTAATGTGTAAAGCTAGTAGGTGGAGTGGGTTTAAAGAAAGTGCGCATAATAATTTAATAATAGCATTTATGAAATATGAGATGCAAAATTGCATCCTTTTATGATTTTATAATGAAACGAATTTTTGCAGGTCTTCCCGTTTAGTTAAGTTTCTTCGCCTGCTGGTTGATTATATTTTAAGGTCTTACTTTAAGATTTACGATTTTATTTGAGCTGCACCCGAAGTTCAACAATAATCAAAAAGTTGGTGGGTAATACACCTTCCATTTCCATGGAAACTTTCGTTCCAGGATTCGTGATTAAGGAAAACCATCTCATCAAACTCGCCTCTAAATTGTTCGAACAAAAATCCAGTTGAAGAAGGGAAGGACATTTAATAGTATGTACTTTATTAAAATTCGCACGCAAAGTATTTGTTCGTGTCCTAATTTGGATAGAATTGTTTAATTGACGGAACGTTTCATAACAGCAGGGAGAATATGTATGAGCCGAAATGCCACGACGATTTCGATTTCGAAAATCCCTTAAATCCCCGAATCGTGTGTGACCTATGGCTGCTTCCATTAACTCACAATGTCCAATAAGTAAGGGATCGAAATTCAATTGAGGGATATTTAATTTGTCATAATTGGAAGGAGCACTCCTCAGTGTGTTCGCACATAGCCAATGCTCACTCTGCTGATAGGTGACAAATTGCAAGTGATGCTGTCGGTGAAATTACAAGGGACAGTGACGTCTGCGTTGTATCCTGCCGTTCTTTTGTCCTTCAATTTTCATATTTTTACCTTTGGCTTTGACCCTATTCAATGATGTGAGTTATTGAGATGTCCCTTTTGTGCTGGACCATAAAATTTACCTCGGTAAACATCTGCCAGCTTCTTGGACGGATTTTGCTTCCTCTTTCCGCAAATGGTAAAGGAAAATTGAATAAAAAAAATTCTTAATAAAAACTCTAGTCAGTGAGGTCTCTGTCTCTGAGGGTACAGTTCCTCTTTCTTCCGGTCGGGCGGTAGGTTCTTGGATGTTACTGTTTCCTGTTCCCTGAACAGCCACACGAAACTTGTTTTGATTACGATTGTTCGGCGAGGTCGCTGGGAGAGTTTGCAACGTTTTGAGGGTCTCAATAAAAAAAAACCTGTAATTAACGTTACACAGATTGAAGATTGCGTAGTTAAGCCAAAATTATTATTGCAAAGCGATGCTTGGATACAAGCAAAAGTTGAATATTATTCCATAAAACTTTTCCAACTGTTTATGACATTTGGGAATCGCTTTTTATTGCTGAAACACAAAATTTATTGTTGTTTGAATGTACCATAAAATCCTTTTTATTTGTTCACAGAAACTATAAAATAACAGTGGAAAATGCCCAAGATAAGGAGTATTTCAGAAAAGTATTTAATTTATTGGTTTCTGATCATATTATTATTTATTGTGTTTTCCGTTCAACCTTAAATGAAGTCTGTGGCTTGGGTAACATTTAAATTAAATATCCACGACAGTACCATAGATACAATATAAGCTTAATTTTGATGCTATTTGTATACATGTACATATATTTTATGCAGGAAATACTCCTTTTTACTGAAGAAATTGCAAACAAATTCAGTTTGATAATAATTGATATGACAAGAGGATCGAACAAAATCGATAGTTGGAATTATTTTTCCTTCTTTTACTATAAGTGATAGCAGGAAGTATTTTGTATTATATAGAAAAAAGTATTTGTTTACGACAGAAAGGCGTCGTACAGATTTTCAAGCGATTGACATGACTTTCATACATTCTTTTAGGAGAGTCGTTTACATGTCAAGTAGTAATATAAATGCATAAACGGTTTATTCAGAAATTCATGAATTATTACCGCGCTACATGATTAGACAGACGGGGAAGCAAGAAATTGGACTTAATGTGTTTGAAATGAGTGGGGGCGAACATATCTTGATATTTTATTTATTAAATTTGGCACCAAATACAAAATAAACAAAAAGGTAAAAGTGGGAATAACTTGAAATTAACCCACAGTGCATTATTTATCAATCTGTGCTCACAAATTTAGACTGTAAGAGTCGAGATAACATATACATATAGCTGTGCAATCCCATAGGCATACAAAAATGGAAGCTTCTCTCATTTCAAAATCTACTCTACTCATAAAAGCTGTAGTATACTCATAAGAGCGATTCTAGTACTCACCTCGCTTATGACTAGGCCATGTGCATTGGGAATTCATACCATATGAATAGTGTGTGCCTATACTCAATACTAAAACACATACTGCAATGAAAACAGTAGTCAACCCAATGAAAATTGAATTTGATTTGGAACTTAAGAAATTGGAATTTGCCGCAATGAAACTCTTTAACTTAATATAATAAAGTGTGAATTTCATCAAACAAAAATGTTTTGGTTTTTACCGCAATGAAAATATTTTTATTTTATTTCATGTAATAATTGTTTTTTTTTTCACTTATGAATTTGTGCCGGATGTTTTCATGTTTTGGAATTTTTTTTTTTACGTGGGGCTAATTTTAATTCGACCTTTCCCACTTCTGAAAACACTCGTGTTTTGTGTGGTCCGCATGTTGAAATTCCAGCTACCAATACCCCATTGAATGAATACATCCCAGCATAAAATATTTGAATTCACGAAAATTTCATATTTGACTGCATCGATGAACATAACAAAAATGTAGTCAATGAAAAATTCATCCATGTGGTAAGGAAAAATGTAGGCTGGAAAATGTCTTTGCTTTGAAGTGATTAGTTTTACGGCGAAAAAAGAAAACGAAAAGTACAAGATGAGTCACTAAAACAGCAGCTCCAGTTAGAATGGAGTTCTGATCAGTTGTGTTTTAGCGTGAGCTGAGCGTTTATCAGTGGATGAATACTTTTCTTAACCCAATGTCATTTGGTTTATATTAGAACTTTTGTTGAACTATTCGAATAGTTCGAATATGGATGAGGAAGGTGAGAGACAGAGAGGTTTTTCCCTAATTCTACTACCCTATCACATCCCAATGTAAACGTAAGCGATGATCTCAGTTAAAATGTGGCTATTGTAGATATTTTCATTGCTGAGAGCATTTATTGTCTCATTAATGGTGCTGCTGCTGGGATATGATACTTCGTACTTAAGTGTGTAACAGATATGTATGCATATGTAATCTGAAAGACATCTTGAGGTTAAAATACTCTCATTTTCATGTGGGATTCGAGGCCGGGACCTCTAAAATTGTAGTCCATAGCCCTCACCATTGATATGTGGATACCCTTGAGCTTTATACTGACACGTTTAGCCAACCAGTGCGAACGAAAAAAAACAGAAAAATCATAACTTCTTTTATTTGGACGACTTTAATAAACTAAGAATGTGCATTCCGTTTCTAATGACAAGAGTGAGATTTTAATGAAGAAATTAATTTCAGTCGAATAGCCCGACTATATGGTAATAGAGATATAGGTACTACATCTAGAGATTCAGAGACAGTAGAGCAGTGTGAGGTTCAAGCCATCTAAATTAATCGTATGGGATTATGGCACACAAGAAATCTCTTGAAGCCCTTGGCGTGACTCTAAGAGATCTGACAGGAAAAAACTTTATGGGAGGAGCTCTGGTACTCCTTTGTACTATCCTCAAACTCGGTCTGTCATCTCAAAGTCTACACCGGCCGATGAGATCTATGCATGTTTATAAAATATTCATTTGTGAGACATGTGCGAAAGACAACTGCAAGGCAAAACATAACTTTAAGAGATTGGAAATTCCAGTGAGACTTGCAATATCAACCACGATCAACAAACAAGTTACAGGAAAACTTTATGCTAATTTATTTATTCTTGCTCTTGGAGGTATAACTAAAAATGTTATTTATAATCAAGTAATTACATATTGTAAATAAAACCGATGAGCTCCACGATCAAACTAATAGAACTACCAAGTGACAACAGGACGTTAATATTCCCTCAATGAAGAGTGTTGTATGTGTTGGATAAAATATAATTGAACAAACTAAATTTTTGGAATTAACTCCACCGAAAATGCAAATTGAAATACAACTAATCAATCAGGTGCATTCAAACAAGAACCAATAAAAGTGGGAAGATTCACATGCAGGCCACATTTTATAAAACCGAAATTACATTCTGCCATTGTCTTCTTCAGCTCCATGTCTCGTAACCAAAGACATAAATCATCGCGTGATAAAAAAAAAAGAAATGTGCCGAGCGGCGACGAATAGCGAAGAGCCAAAATTGCGAAAATTTGTGGTCCCTTCACCCACCGCAAAGCGGAATGCCGAAGAAGCGCCAGCGCCAATCCTGTCGCATTCAGAAGCTGACCTTATAGCACCAGAGCCGAGCACGTGCTTAACCTTCTGGACGAGTTGCGGCTGCGACTGGCGTCTTATCTGCGCGCAAATCTCATCACTTTTTATAAGGTTACCTGGAGGCGAAATTGCAGGCCAGCTGGTAAGAATTGCAGGAGTCAAATTATATCAGAGCGGCGCACAAAGGATCCCGCAAAATGGAGAACCTCCAAAAAATAGGAGTCTGGCCAGAAGATGACGGAGTGAAAAATTCGGATCGTCTACAATTTTGTTACCTCTTTATGTGAATTTTACCCTCCAAGTTTGGGTTGGGCGGACTCGAATGATTCGTGCGCGGGGATTCCAGTCGCATTGCTCACAGTCACGGAAGATAATTGATACCTTGAGTACCGTGTTCGCGGAATTAGTCAACTTGGCCAACTGCTCGCCGCTCGGGCACAAGAGCAACAGTAGCTGCGTTTCAATTACCATAGGCAGGTTGGTCGGACAGGGAGTTCGACGCGCTTAATGAGTTGACAAAAGCTGATCAACCAAACGACAGATGGACTCTGATTGCGGCGGGCAACTCAATCAAAGCCGAAGATGATGATTTTTTTCGTCTGCGGCCGGCCAGCCAAACCTAACCATAAGACAGTTCTGGAACAGTGATTTGGCGGAAAATCGAGCCGCCAAATCAGTCGGCCACGAATTAACCGAAATTGAGATAAATTATTGCGGTTTTGTGGTTGACGCCTGGCAAAGTGCATGATTACCCCCGGCACCGCAATTTGAGCTCATTGCCAATGCGGGTTGAGCATTTCTCTGGCCCTTTCCACGAAAATCATTATCATCCGAAAATCATGGGGTTGGGTGTGCATTATGGCGGGCCTTCTAAACTGCCGGCGAAAAATGAGGTTTCCTACTTAATTCGATTTTCGGGGTGATCGGAACAGAACTGGGAGAATAACCAAAACCATTTTTCATTATTAACATTCCGGTTGGCACCGGCTAGGAAATAGGATCGGCCCGTGCGGCCTAAAACAAGAACCATATCGTTCTTTATATTGCAAACATTTCTCGAAACGAAGCATTTAGACAAATATCTTGTCCTTTATTCTGAGCATGTTGGCTATTCTCGTCAATTTGTCATTGCTGTCTATTACTAAGCAACGGATTCGCACGATTCTGAAAGTTTATGAGCCCGTATAGTAAAGTAACGACCGAAAAATCAAAATCATAAGTGATGGTGGTCTAAAGTTGAGAAAGTTACACGACCCCAAAAGATGTTGCAGCTTCCTAATGCACTACATTATTTTAAAAATAGATTTAAACACGATTCAAAAAGCTCATCATAACAATATGTCACATGCATTTGAAGAGTGCAGTCCCTTTTAGTAAAACTTATTCTTATCTTAAACTT
Organism: Neoitamus cyanurus; assembly: GCA_947538895.1. NCBI lineage: Eukaryota > Metazoa > Arthropoda > Insecta > Diptera > Asilidae > Neoitamus > Neoitamus cyanurus. The sequence goes on along the minus strand of OX384540.1, from coordinate 41,683,467 downwards.
CTTAGACTTACTGTCTGATATATTATATTATGCATATTCCGGCGCTTAAGAATTTGCTTTATAATAAAGGAAATGTTTTCAGGGTCGCTGATTTGAAATCTGCTATTGGAATTTCGAACTTCAAGATGGCGGCGAAAAGTTAGCAACGTAAATGGATTTTCATGAAATGTGCTTCTAAGGATCTGTGATTTCGAAATAACTGTCGCTTTACAAGCTCTTATAATTATTTAATGAAACCCAAACCCAAACAACATTTCATAAATGCTTGTCGGTCCGTCTGGTTGTCGGGGATAATCTCAAGAAAGGAACGGCTGAACAGATTTCTATGGAACTTTCACTGGAAGCTCGAGTATTTTGTCAGGCATTATTTAGCTTAGTTTTTGTCTGTATATTTCAATTGAAAGATAACGGTGATTTTGTAGCCTCGATTGGGTTGGATTGTTTTTCCATGCATTACAGTGACATATGTGGATTATTTTTTACCGGAACAGGAAATTGTATTTTCAACCATTTTTCCCAACTTTTCCACTTCACTTTCAAAATCGATTACACAATAACACCACAACGACATAATTTCTTATGCAGTCCCCTTCTTTAGGGACTCTTTCTGGGTTAGTTGTGGTTTAAGTGGATAGAATCATACCTGACTGATCGTTTGGAACAGATAACTTTTAAATCGGCTATATCAAAGACTATCTCAGTAATTTCTGGAATTCCTCAGGAAAGTCACCTAGGGCTACTGTTATTTATCTTATTTGTAAATGATATTCAACATGCCACAATTAACTACGAGCTTCATATTTATGCGGACGATATAAAGATATATGTATAAGGAAATCTCATGTCCGAACGACTGCCTTTTAATGTAGGATGATCTTAGTTGTTTTGCGGAGTGGTGTAAGAGTAACTGTAAGTAAGGATAAATGTTTTATGATGTCTTTTACACGAAAATTTACAGTTTTAGATTTTATTTATTCTTTGGGTGGATCCCCCTTTCCAATGTAGGCCATATTACAGATTTGGGCTTAGTATTAATCGAAAACTAGATTTTAGGCAACATATTGACCACATTGTTAAAAAAAAAAGTAATTCCATATTAGGTTTCATCAGACGATGGGTGAGGGAAATAAGGGATCCTTATGTCTTAAAATCTTTATTTGGGCAAGATCTACACAAAAAGAAATATTTCGTTGATGGACAACACTTGACCCGTTATTGCACTTATCTCTCTAACTACGACCTCAACAACTTGGAATACAATAGCAAGGCAGGTTTATGAAAATGGAACATAATACCACGACAATCCGTTCTGTTACCAAAGCAATTGTAAATGCATAGGGCAGTGACATATCAACTGCTTTCGAAAATTTAATAAACTTGATGACCATACCATATTTCCGATATAATTAGTAATGGAACTGTACCATGTGAAATAACAATTAAGTATTTAAGTATCTTTAAAAAAATCCAATGTGCGTTCGCACTTTAGTTCTGGCTGATAAGAATAATTGGGCTTAGACCATAGCTGGGCAGAGTTTGACTTCAAGGGAGCAGTATACCTCCATAAACACCTCCATAAACCTTTCGCATTTCGGGTCATTTCGGATCGCCCCATTAACGCAATGAGGAGTGAGTACATGTTCATCATCACTGATTCAGGACAGGAGTATGCATTTCTCGCTTGCACTTGCAGGAGGCACCAAAAAAATATTTCTCGCCACCAAAAAAATATTTCTCGCTTGCACTCGGAGCATCGTCTATGTTCTGTGTGCCGCACAAGTAATTTTTCACGACAGGAGTATGCATTTCTCACTTGCACTTGCAGTAGCAATGAGGTGGGCACTGGGAGTCAAAAAATCCTACCTGAGGAGCACTCGGGAGTCACAGGAGCAGGGTTTGCCCGTGTGTGGCTTAGACTAAAGACCCGGGCAAAGTTTGACTTCATGGGAGCAGTATACCTCCATAAACACCTCCATAAACCTGAGTGCATTCGGGTCATTTCGGCTCGCTCCATTAACGCAATGAGGAGTGAGTACATGTCCACCATCACTGATTCAGGACAGGAGTATGCATTTCTCGCTTGCACTTGCAGGAGGCACCAAAAAAATATTTCATTGAGGTGGGCACCGGGAGTCAAAAGATCCTACCTGAGGAGCACTTGGGAGTCAAAAGAGCCGGGTTTGCCCAGGTCTGGACTAAAACAAGAGCGGAGGTACATAATTATAATGGCTCATACCTACCTAAATAAATATGTCTATTTACTCTTGTATTTTGTGCGACAGCCACACATGCATGCACTTGAACACCAACCTAAAATCTGGGCTGGGACAATTAATATTTAATTATTTTATACACGGTACACTTTGTAGAAAAATTCCCCCAACTATCATTTCTCTTCAGGGAAATACGCGATTGAAATCGAAGTCAATCCACTCAAACTGTTCAAATATGATTTTCTATAGAAGTACAAACAGCAGTTCTGAAAAGACCCCTAAGGCGACCGTATTGAAATAACGCCAATTGCCATTTCACCCAAGTAAGCATGAATGCAGATGCAATTACTCAGCGGCGATAAGAAAAAAACACCGTCGCATTGGCGATAGCGAGCAAAAAGAAATCAAAGATTTAATCGTACACATGAACGCAGCTCTGCACCTGATAAGTACTTCTGTGTGGCCCGGCCAAAAATTAAGACAACTCCTGGTGCCCTTTTTATTTTGGAAAACGTAAACTGGCCAGCGAGCCGGTCGGTCGCACACAAGGGCCCCGACAGCATCTCGTGGTATCCCCAGATGAGCCATATTCAAAATGACAGTTTCTTGTGAGGCTCAGCATCCCCGGGAAAGAATCTCGCAAGAGACAAGAAACAGAAACAGAAAGTCGAAGAGGCGACAGTAAAGGAAACCGAAAATTTACTTGTTCACCGTTAAGTGAGCCCCAAATTGGGCCCTGGGAGAATAATTCCATATCAAAGATAAACGCAGGGAAGGCATAAGACAAACACAAGAGGTGAGCCTGGCCACCACCCGTACGCTTCGTTTCGATCAACCGCCGCCGCCGAGCCGAACGACAGCTCCTTGCGCGGCGGGCGACGGCAGCGGGACGAGTATTTATCGAGTTTCTGGACCAAAAAGAAAGTTTTATCTCTTAATTTCTGGCAAAGAAGACGTTATTCTCGCTCCTCGACTCCTCCGATGTTCTGATCTTTTCGCTGGGAACTGCTCCTGCGGACCACAGTGGTGTGAGCCCATTTTATTGCCAATGCCCGGGGATAGCAATTCGCTGGCTCGATAAGACGTTTTAATGGGAATCTCTCTCTTGTCGACGGTTTATTATTGTCATTACATCTGGTACCTTGGTCAAATTGTACAGCCGGGCATACCTGATCGCGCAGCCTAACAGGTTTGGGGTGTGATATCATGCGGCGAGCTGACGCATTTCAATCCTCGATGTGGGTGAGCCGCTGTAAATTTAACGTCCGCGATTTGATCGGAGGTAAACAAATTTCGTGTTACGATTGTCATTAAGCCATTGATGAGATTTTACGCTCTTGATTAAGATATAACGGAGCTCCGGCTTGTTACAGACGGTTCTGCTCGATGGAAATACCACCTGAGGTAAGCGCTGCGCGACGACGATGACGACGTCGACGGTGGCTTGGTGCCTAAAAACGCCATATTTGGTGGCATTAAGGATTGGGAATGACTGGAGGTATTCATTACGCCCTGAACGATCTCCTCAATCATTGAAACTGCTTTTTAATAAGCCCAAAATGGCAGTGGCGGCGACCAGCCCTACACAGTCGAATCATAAATTTCCTAGTAATTATCACGATTTCTCTTCAGCCTGCGTTTTGTTTTTAGAGTTTAATAGCTAATGGAGTGCAGGACTCGATTTAAAAGGGCATACTTAAATGTCATTTGGGTGATATTGCAGAACCAAAGAGGATGTGTCCCTATGCTCGAACACAGTCGGGAAAGGTGAACGTCTCATTAAGCCAAAATAACTTTTATTATGACGCTTTATGTAAATTTGTATTATATGTACTCATTGGAGTAGAGAGAGAATATAAGGAGAGCAAGTCCCTGTTTTTATGGGGAGCAGATCACGGACGCTACCTTAACAACTTGCCAGTAAAACCATGCGCGTTCAAACTTATGTTAAACAGTTCATGAGCTTCACCATTTTGCATATCCTTGCGTGGATCAGTAGCATTGGCAGGCTTGAGTTTTCATAGTGTTCCTGTTATCATCATCATATATTCCTCAAAGGTGTTTTTTGTCGTACTCCATATCTCTTAATACTTCATCATCAAAATTAAAAATTGAGTTATCATTTTGAAGATTACGTTCCTCGCTAATGACAAAAAATAAACAAGTATTTTAAAATTAATGTTTTCGTTAAAAAACTTTATTTTATTAACCTCATATGAAAACCGTATTTGCATTCAAAATGTAGACGGCGCCATATATTGACAATCTGTTTAACAAACATGTACATACAACAGCTGTTAGTCGAAGTTGTTTACATGATATACGCAAGTGTAATTTTGCTGTAGCTGATATATCAGTAAAGTAAACTCCAACCAACAGCTGTCGTACATGTTAGTTAAACCGATTGCCAAAAGATGGCGCCTTTGGGATGGCGGGAGGAGTGCATCCGCCACTGGAGTGAATCAACTCAACAATTCCTATTCAAAGGCATTAATTTCGCTGATTTTGATTTTGATTTTGATGTTTGCCGATTGTCCTGTTGTATTTAAGATGCGTCATCTTTAATTTCTGTCCACGTACTCACCATATTTTAAATCATCGAAATGAAATGAATTATCTGGTGTCCACTATTTTGGATCTGCCATCTGTGACCTTAAAATTGGTATATTTGCCTCAGCGACTCTCTTGTTCAACACGTATGAAAATAAAATAAAATTTAGTGATCGTAGTCCATCATACTGAATCTGCATTTTTGAATTTGTTGAATATTTGAAATCAGCGACTACAAATGTCTTCTTATTCCACTTTTTATGCAAATCGGACAAAATTTATTAACCTCTTACAAATTTACCCCTTTACTATGACTCCTTCACTCTCGCTACAAGATTTAAGTAAAATCAAGTCAAATTCACAAATGAGTTTTCATTTTGGCCAAAAATTTGTGTGTGTGAGAACTGCCAGGGGAAAATGTGAACGAATTCTTGAAACTTGAAAGTTTCCACACAAGCCTACAATGTTCAAAACAAGAGTTTAAGAAAAAGTATGTCGTAACCCACAGCAAATTATAATATTATTTGTTGTATATTGTAAAGCCGTTAATTTACCAACGACGAAATTAAAGTGACTTTTTAAAATCCCGTGAAGCACAAATAAATCATAAAGTTGATAAGGCCAAATCCCTAAAAAAGGTGATAATTGTTCGTTCGGTGCAATAACGAAAGAGGAAGGAACCCAGCACGAACTGCAAAAGAAATAAAACGTCCGCCGGAGCCTGGCCTCATTTATATAGCCCACCAAGAAGGTAGCAGATGGCATGAGCACGCGTTCTTTATTCCTGTTAAACGAAAGGTGGCTAACATATTTGACGAATGGTCGCTTTCCATCTGATCCAATTCTTCCCTTAAGGAAGAACACGGTGCAGTGCACTCTGCTCGCTGACTTTTTTCCACCACGCCACGGCGACCGGGATGTCTACAAATTTCACTGGCATTGCGAAAGATAAGCAAAAAAATTCCAGAAATTAAAGAAAAGATTTTGTTGTTGGTTTTGTTTTAATTTTAGGCCAGCGCACGAGCCAAGACAGAGTCCAATCGCGGGGCCCTAAGGGCTGAAAGGTCTTTTGCACAGTTTTCAGCAAAAATATTTGGAGCTGGAGCGAAACTCTTCGTTTTTTTGGGCTTTGCTGCTGTTTGTTCTTCGTCTTCAAAGAACTTTTTGACGCTTTTTTCCCCGATTTCGTGGAGCAGCAGTCCTCAGCCGGGTGCAGCAAACTGCACCTGTCGCTGGTCGTATGATTATCTAGATATCGTAGCATTATCGTTCACTCGACGGGTTTTAATTTTGGCGGCGTTTGTTTTACCAAACATTTACAATGACGAGGGAGCTTTTCTTCTTCTTTTTTGTGGGAGGAATTTTGTTGTATTAAAACTAACGACAAACTTTTGCAAATTAATTTATTTTTCGGTTGAGGTTATATACAGGTAAAGTCCCTACGCATAAAACGTTAAATGCAGATACTGTGCAATCAATGAACCGGGTGCAGGAAAGCTTCAATCAATTAAATATTTTGGAGAAGACAAATTTCAGTCTGTAGAATATTTGGTGAAATGGCAACATTTATTACAAATATCTGTGCGGGCTGTCTAAATATCATTCTAGAGCTTACGGAGAAGAAGAAGAAAAATCAGTCTGGTTAAATAGTATTAAAACTGTAAAAGTTAATTTGTTTTATACAAAGAGCCCAGCCACATTAGACGCTAAGGGGACGTGAAAAATCCAACGGAGAAGCCTACACTCAAAACAATATCTCTGGCTAAACCATCAAACAATTTGGGCTTGTTTATTCCTCTGGTAACGTTTATCTGTTTGAATTTAATGGAGCGTAGTCAAGCCAATTCCCATTACATTGACCGGAAAATAATTAAAATATTAAGAATACATGACAATTTCACTTTAATCTATTAGGTATATTTCTTGATTTTTTTGAACTGATAATAACAAATTAATCACATTGCCACATCCCTCTCAACTGACAAATGTTATCTTATGATGTTACATGCTCGAAGTTCGATTAAGCAGGATCGCAATATAAAACACGTTTCTGTAAAATCCACTGTAGGTATGTGTAGTTGTTACTCACTGAGAGAAAAACCGCATGTGTATATTAAAAGCCAGAATCGTAGACTACTATTTCAGAGGTCCCGGGTTTGAATCCCACCGATTAGATGTATCTGTTGCAAGTTAACTCCGAAGTATCATGAAATTAGCGTATGGGTACGTACCAAGAATATCTAGCATCGGGGTTTCGAATTCCATCGGAAATCGCAGAAAAACCTGAAAACAAGATATACATATATATATACATACGTATGTTTCTACATTTCCTTAAGTATACAAATAATTGAATATATGTTATTTCCATTTCATTCACAGTTTTTTTCTGAGTTGGTAGTAGTAGGGTAGTACCCCAATAATTACTAGAATTTCAAAATTATCTGAGAACTGCATACTTACATAACTCATTCTTAAAATATTACAAACAGAAAAGTAAATAAATTGATTTATTCCAGTTGTAAGCCAAAAAATCCCCTGACACTCCCATAAATTTTGCGATCCAGTCATACAAGTATTCTTATCATTCCTACTCAAATCGATTCTTAAAAAAAGTTTCCTATATTTGAAAAGTAGACAAGTGAATCGCTTATCTTCTGCTTCTAGGCAGAAAGAACCAAGTGCTAATTGTACTGTGTTGCAATTGTTTGCATCGCTAATATCCGGCGTTTCTCACCTGAATTTACTTCCGACATCAAATAGATCCGGCAGCAATTATATGCGCACCTCAAGCAGCTTAACACAAATACGCTAACGACCCTTCTTGCACCTTTCCAAATTTTTTCTCGGCTAATCACACAAACTCATGTTAAATATTTGCGCACGCGTCTTAAGTAAACGGAGCCACCGCATAACCGCAGCCACAATCAGTGCCGCGTGCTCAAGGTATCTCAACAAGATTATCACACATGCTGAAAGTTAAAGCCAACAGCGCAAGGGACGTGTGGAGATTAGCTCATCAAGAAGGACTAATAGTTAGCACGGCAAGCTGCTTAGCATTCGAGTTTGTGGCGGATGTGTAAATAGGCGGTTGGAAGGAACTTACTAAAACCCATGTCCGCTATTTGGAGAGATAGCGCAGTACGTACTGTTAATTTCCGACAAAGTCTTTACAGACTGAGGGTGAATTCTGCACTGAAGACCTTATGCGATTGGAAACTCATTGGATAACTACTTGGAATAATTCTGCTAGAAAGCTATAACAACTTACGCACTAACAAGCCAATTAAAAATATACGTATGTACATCAACTCTTGAAATTCTAGCGTTGCACACACTCGCCAATGTACACCAACTTTTCTGTTCAAATGAAAAAAAGTGTGTGCGACAGGGACACCCGGTTATTTATTAACTTCATTTAAGGCCTTGTTAGGCAAACACCATTATTAGGCAGGCAGTTTCCCTTCCTCCCCGTGAGTGTTTATGGCTGCGGAGATAAGCGCCATGTTGATGAGGTCAGCTTAGCTTCCTTGGATCGAAGCGCACATCCACTTTTAACTTCGTTTACTTCTAAATGAACGAGTAAGGTCTTTAAAAATACGTCGTTCCCAACTTGTGGGATTAACAAACAAGTGTATTTTTCACGCTATTCATTCTTGATAATGTTAAGGTTGGATTCGTTGGCCACTCCTGAACTTCCCGAACTTCTACGTTGTTGTGTGCAAACCATTGTTCAAACCTTTTTCCTGTATGGGTGGGTGCATTGTCTTGTTGGAAAATCCATCGTCGACTGTTGAACTCTTGGTCAAAATTATTAATGTGGACTTCCAAGGCGTATGTAATCTCTTAACGTCTTTCGATCTTCTTTACAACTAAGTCTATTGCACCATAAAACGAAATTACAACCCACATCATGTCGGAACCAACAACAGCTAAGATTTCCTCAAATGAATAAAAGAATGCTAAAAACTGCAAGACCATATAAATATAAATTTGTCTTGTCAGAGAAAATCATTTGCTGCCATTCCTCCTTCCAATTAAAGTGAGAGCGACAAAAATTCCAATCTGCCAAAATTATGAAGTTTTTGATGTCGGAGATGCGGACACTGTTTAATTAATCGATGAACTGTTCGGACACAAACTGAAGTCTCTTTATTTTACGAATGTATGCTAAAGAAATTTACGCTCCAGCCTTTTCGGTTTATTCTGTAATTTTCGGGTTCAATGATCACGTTTAATTTTTTTCGCAATTTGATGTGAACGGTTTTGTTTTGTAGTATATTCAGTGTAAAATTGTCAACTTGACAGATCAAAAGTCGTTGGAGAAATATGTGAAGCTTTGAGCACATTTCGTTTTACGCTCAATCATTTTATACTTGTTTTATATTATCAAATATGGGTTGCCGATGTGTGAATTTGCTTTGTTATGAAAATATAGTAGTAGTAGTAGTAATTACAGTAGTACCACAGAAATAGTTTTGCAAATCAAATTACGCCATATATGTTATACGCCAAAATTTCCCTAAAATGTGGATTCATATGTATTTATGTATATGCAAAAAAGCGAAATTTAAAACTTAATTTTTGTTTATAGTTCAAGCGAAGTAAAATTTTAGTGAAACAACTTTTTCAAGGGAGTCATATGTCAATTTTACTGATTACTTAAAGTTTGAAATAGTAGAAAAGTAGACTGAAAGAAAATATTATATATAATACCTCAAAAAATTGGCAACTCATCTATTTTCGGTAGATGATTTCGAGCCAAGTAAACCGTTTCGGTTATTTGGCTATTTTGAGGTACGTCTATAGACGATAGTGACTGAAACAGCGACATAGCGAAAATTCTTTTTTACTTGAAAAACGCATCCTCGCTGAAAATTTAACTTCCCTTATTCTTCCCTATTTGACTTAAAGTCGAGGAATTATAGGTTATGGGGTTGTCTAATTGACAAAACTAATCAATTGTCGGTATGTTAAATACATACATACCATATGTAGGTACAACATGGGTCGAGTCTGATGTCGAAATAATTGCCTCGAAAGAACTCACGCTAGAGGAACACTTAAAAGGATTTGCGAATGGGTGCCGAGATGATCCTACCAGCAGTGAAATTGCCTCGAACCCACTTCAATCTGCGCGTTGCCTTTTATCGCTGGTCAGCAGCACTAATCCATCAAAACGTGCGCCAAAACAGTGAATTCTACACATTTGTGCTCACACTGGCTCACATTTTGATTAAGAAATGCCGATAAAATCCCTAAAGACCCTCATAAAAACCGCATCGACTGCAGCCAGATAAAAAACGCCGCGCACAGCATCCCAAAATTCGATAATCACCTGTGCAGTCGCGTTTTGCTTTTGTTTTTCCGAGCCCCGTGTATCCTACCACCCATCAGTAGTGTGTAGTGGCATGGCATGTCTGGCGGCCCGCGGCCCGGTCGGCTCTTTCTTGTTTTCAGTGGATTTCCACGGACGACCGTAGCCAAAGTTGCGGCCTATAATTGGCGGGTCCCTCATCGGTTTGTTGATTCTAATAATTCATGCCTTTGTTAACACGTCCTCCACCACCGGGCCTAATAGCGATCGCATTCTCCTTGGGTTGTTAACTCTGCGCACCGCGGTCCCACACACGAAATTGACATATCACCTTGAAGCAATGTCAATGCATTCCTGCCAAAGCTCCGAGCAAGCTCGAAATGGTTGCATGCTTGAATAATTTACGAAATTTCTGCTCCGCGAAAAGGTCCCCCGGGCCGCCCCCCTCTTCCTGGTCCCGATTTTTTGTCGCTGTAGATACACCTGAGTGCGGTGGGTCGGTCATGGACCACAGCGGAATCCGTGGAGAAAGATGGACGGCTTCGGAAAGGTAGTCCTAACCGAAAATATGCAGTTCTTAATTGGGTTAGTTAACCATCCGCGAAATTCCTTAAGATCAAAGTTTTCATTATTTTGGAGGCCCCGCTCCGTGGGTCCGGCTAGTGGGTACTGGGTACCCACATGGGCGGCGGTTTCTCGTTTTGCTCTTGTATTGCCCCGAGAAGGAATTTTTATTTGGTGTGCCCGTCGTATTTATAATGAGACGAGCGGTAGGCAGGTATTAGATGCGCGGACCGCTGCGGCTTAGGTTTGGTGCTCCGTCAAAAGTGAAATTGTCTCATGGCGGAGCGGACGCCGCCCGGCCGCAGGAGGTAGCACACGGGGAGGAGACGATTTATTGTCTGATAAATGTCCATAACAACAGCTTTAATCTACCGAAATTGGGTCTGGGACCTGTTTTGACGGCTTTTTATGCTGCCAACTGTCGGCTCCATTTTTGGAGGGTGCAGTCAAACTCATTTCGGCAACGAAATCCTTCGGACAATTATGAACGCATCAGCGCGTGTTACTTTGGGTGTTCGTTTAGTGGGTACGTTCTGTGCTGGACGGTATGTCGTCTTCGTCTTGGTCTTGGTCGTCGCCGTCCTCGTCGTCGTCGTCGTCGTCTTCGTCTTCAGGACCTGGCTGGCCACTCTACAAGCTGCAATTTACATTTTGCCGAAGAGCTGGCAAGTTCAGTTTTCTTCTTGTTGCTTTTGTGCTGCTTTACATGCTTGTGCCACCCAGCGCGGTGTCTCTTTGGAAAAATCGCTCATAGGGAACAACTCCATGTGCGACTTCATCTTGTCTTTCCCACAGCCACCCAGAGAATGTTGGAGAAAACGTCCTCATTTCGAAGTTTTGCGATGCTTCCAATGATATTGGTCAAATCGCTTATTAGGACCTCCGTTCTTTTATTCAGCTGAATTTTTTTCTTCTTAACGAATCAACAGTTACGAAATGCTGTAGCAATTTTCCTCTGTAAGAACTGTCCGCAGTTGGAGGTTTCAAAAGAGGAATAGGCAAATTACATGGATGGTCATATTTTTCTACTATTGTTTTAACTGATTTTTAGAGTCCTGCACCTCAAAATGTAGAACTGGAAAATGTAATTCTTATGTTGCCTGCCATAGTAAATTTTCGCCGGAATGGATAAAGCTATCGGACCCGCGAGGATATTTCCAGAGTCTTAGCGGTGTGCATAGGCCACTGGCTCATACGAAAATGCTCGGCTAGGCTGGGAACCCCCTTCAAGAGTCACTGCCGTTGTGGGGACCCGAATGAGAAGGAGGCGCTTTTAACGTAATAAACACTACAAAATTCTGACTAATAAGGGTAGATTCAATAGCGTAAAATTTTTTACGCAAAAAAGCTAATTCAATGTTCAGTTCTCGTGTTTGATCAACTCCTGATATACATAGTATAGGCGGGATCTTTTTTAAAAAGGGGTATGTGTGATGTTTCATATAGGACATATAACTTTTTTTTGTGCACCCAAAAAAACCGTTTTTTGTACCTTTTCTTCAAGATTATTCAGGATCTATTGATTTTAGAGAAAAGTTTAACGGAGAATAAATTTTGTAATGAAATTTCACACAAGACATACATTTTTTCAACGTTATTTATATTGTACCTACGATCTTGAAATTCATTGACTTTTCTACGCTTCTACTCTTTTCAACTTTGAAATTCGATTCGGAATCAAATTATAGGATTTTGAAACACCAAAGCTAAGAATGAGGGCCTGTTCATACTCTTTATCAAATTCCATTGTTAAATTCCAGTTATGCAAAAACCGGGTGACAATTTTTTTTGTTTATAAGATAGTTTTGACGACCATTTTGTAAAAATTCTAAATGTTATTCAAATTGTTAAAATTGATATCTTTTCAATGGGGATCGATAGTTGACATTTCCAAGAGTGTTTCAAATATTTCCTGCCAAAACTATTATTATTTCAGTCGCCACAGAGGTCAAAAATCGACAAAACTCGGACAAAACCACAAAATGTCATCATATCAAATAATAACAACGCCAATGTAGTACCTTACTAAACTATGGGTCAAGTTGTGCATCCGGCAACTTTGTAAATTTGTTTGGTTATCCATAACGGTGCTCCAAAGTTCGATTTTCTCCATAGCGCACGTGGTTTAAAAAATTTTATAGTGCTTATTTATTTTAATATTTTGAGAAAACTGTAGATCATTTTTTAAGTTTTAAAGATTGAGAATTCCCCAACAGCGGTGACAGCTTTTTTTCGTTGGCAGGCACTTTCATTTTTGGGCCCAAAATAAATGATCTCCTTTGCTATATTGCCTTCACGTATGTTAGTACGAAGCACTCACTACTCTGTGCCTAAATTTCAAGATCGTAAATACAATCTAAATGGTCGGAAGAAAATTCATGAAAATAGTTTTTGAGTCATCTTGAAGAGAAAGTACAAAAAAAAAAGATTTTTTTTGGATTTTTCTACAATTTGATTTTTCATAATTTTTCCACAAGTTTTTCAACCGGTGCCTATCAGAATTATCATTCCTTATGACATTCCAGAGGCTTTACAAAACAAACAAATTATAGGTCCTATATGAAACATCCAACCCAAAACAGATTCCGCTTGGACTACTAGCCCCACTAGGTGATTGGATGCAAGAGGACATACATATTTGCCGTTTTTTTTTTTTTTGAAAATTACATGCATACATATATCGCTTGCAAGACAGATTTAATAATTTTTTTTATATCCGTAATTAATGTGGTAAAAGACACGGAACACCCAATGATTAATACAACACTTTTGTTCTCTTTTTCGCGGGCAATATTTTTTGTGAACCCTCTTTTTATTGCATTCTAGACTGAGAAGTAGGGGTCCCTTCTCCACCTGCACAATATTTCTATTGCCTTTATATATGCAAAAGCAATCCCACAACCAGTAGCTTCCGTCGTCTGCCACAATGTCTGGTTTCCACCAGATATCTGCCCGAACGTAAACGTCTGGGAGGGGGCAATAATGGAAGCAAATCGCTCATACCCAAACAACATCTCCAAGTTTAGGTGATTTTCAGCATTTGTATGGAAAGCGATGTATCTGGGCAGCTGAAAACCTCAGTCACTGAACCGCACCACTTTTGCCCTTATGAGATTCCCATAATCGTCAGAGCCATCGTTTGCTGCGAAATAACTTCTCAGTAAGTCCAATAAAACCCAAGGCTGATGCTTTTCCTCCTGCGAGATCCCGAATAAATTTGCTCGCTCAGCTCGTTTTTTGCCTTACTTTAATTTTCATCAGCTAAATATGGGAGTCTTCCTGGCTGCGGGGCGCGGAGTCAGCGAGCGCAGCTCTATTAAACGGAAAGCAATTTAATAACGCGGAGAGCTCTTGGCCAGCGTCCCGTTCCCGGGTTCAAAGTCCTGCATCCTCCACAGGAACGATTACAATTTTTTCCACGACATGTCCTTCCAAGCGATGAATGTATGGTGCAGTGCCACAAATCCGTTGCATCTATCTTATCCGCCGCTGTGTACAAGACGGATTCGCTCACGCAAAACTGTACGTTTGTTGCCAGTGGCAACTAGGAGAAGACGCCGTCGTGACGCTTTTTGTCGTAAAGATATGTGGCGCCAAATATTCGCTAAAGCCAAACTGGGCTGGGTGCATGAACCCGTCGCGAAGTTTTCTTACAGAAAGTAATGGTCCTCTTCCTGCCCAGGCTAGCACTGGCACTAACGCCAGGCAGGCCAACAATTTTTGACTTGGAACAAAGCTCGGTAGTTTTGCTCATTGCAGCGTGGAACCGATAAGGAGGACCTTTTAGGGTAAGGACTACGATAAGCAGATTTTTAGATACCTAGGGCAGACGAACTTTCCGAAAGATAAAACACTTTGGGCGAGTTTTTGTGGGACTGTCATTTTTATTGGGCTCTTATGATGATAAGCTGGGGACGATTTCGCTGTTCATTAAGATGGGCATGGGGCTTCCACGGGAAAATTTTATTGCAGTGGGTACGACGACAAGGGCATTCCTACTTGGGTGCTAGAATCAGAAGATGTTTGCTTCGAAATTTACATGACTCGGACCGAAAATTTATTGGTCAGTAATAGGTATTTTTTATAGGAAGAACGAATTGCACTTTTGAAGAAATCATTTTTGTTATTCAACTTTTAGCGGGTGAATGAATTAAAATGCAAAAATAAAATCAAGCCTTTGGGGTACATAATGTGCGCTTATTGGGTTTGGGAATAATTATAAACCCCTTTCAAATTGTCGTTATTGGTACTAAATTCGTGTTGTTTGATGAAACGACTATACTTGGAACGTGTATATGTGCGTTGTAGTTGGCATTCGTTCGAAGCATAAACAACCTTTTTTTCTCCGCGCAGAAAATATAAACATTTATCGCGAATAAGACAATAGCTGGACAATGTCGCGCGGCACGATTCTTATATCCTTGGCCCCAATTTTTGGGAACGGGGTTCGAAACATTTTGCTGTGCTAATTAACTCCACCGGTAGTTTGTAAAAGGGAAATTATAATAATATAATAGAATTTTCCTAAAAGTTACGAACGTTAGGTGGCTCGCGAATTGCCCTACCGAAAACGGGTCGAGATCGAATTTTTTCATTATCTTTCCGTTAATTAGCACAGCAAAATGTTTCGAACCCCGTTCCCAAAAATAGCGGCCAAGGATATAAGAATCTCCCCTGTCGCGCGCTTATAAAGATATCGAAAGTTTTTTCTGGTTGACTTGAAAATTTGAAAATTATCGGAAAACCCATGTTCTACGATTCGATCGAAATGAAATCGAAATCGGAATTTAATTTTACTCGAATTGAAACTGTGTTACATGTTCTGAAGTTCGAACGTTTTCAAATTTTTCAAATGTACTTTGGAAGCACTAAAGACAGATTATTATTATGTTTTATTAGTAAATTGTTTTTCGTTTGTTTTATGTAATTTTAAATATGTAGAACTGTAGGATGAGTGCAGAAAAGAAATAGTGTGATCCGCGGTTTCTAGTAGGCAATGATCTTTATTATCTGAATGTTCATTACAGACTGCTTAACTTACGGAAGGGTGTGTCTACTTCAAAATAAGTGGCTTAACCTCAATGGTGTTCAATACAATGTCAAATTTTTTGTTGACTTATTTTAATTTGAGGTTCTCACATCGTATATTTCTTTTAATAAATTTTACCGTTATGTCAAAAATAACCCTCTTTTTAGGGTTCCGTAGACCGAACTTCTCGAAAGCATTGTGAAATTATGTTAGATCTTTGGATACGCACATATTTCTTAATAGCCCCTTGTGAAAACTGGTGACATTTTTTATGTATTGTATGGGGAATAATTTAGAAGGATTACTTTCAAGTATTCGTAAAACATATTTTTATTTGCTTAAAATGTGCGAAAAAATACACGCTACCTCACCCTTTGATCTTCTAGGTTTCTATAACCAAAGTTTCGATATTATGAGGATTACTACATATGATGTATTCAGTCATAGATAACAGGAAAACAGCCATTATATCCACCTAGGTTTTATGCCCGGCTTCGCACGATGTAAAACCATTTACCAATGCGGATCAAAATTGGTTCAGGAAGTTGAGAATTGTCGGCCGCCTTATTGGTTCCGCCATATTTAGTTTTCAAATTTCAATCAAAAAATCACACAAAATGTGCCCCCCGAGGAAACTTCGAGTTCCTCATCAAACCAATCAGGCACACATGGGGGTTTATGTCCCAGACGTCACCCTCATTCCCGAAGAGCTGGCTGATCTCTCCGAAACGGAGGCACTCGACTATCCCCCTGAGAAGATCACCCTCAGTGCAGGCCAATTAAAGGCCATGTAAGTGGCATTCTTCCAGCCTTAAAAAGCAGACGTACTTTGGAGCGCCTATCATGGCACATTAGCAGTAGCACTATAGATCCTATATCTTAGCCAAAAGGCCCTTGTTTCGGAGATATATTCATATAGGGCTAAATATGTTGTTGCAGGTTATCTATCGCTTAGATGGACGAATAGTGCTAAATATGTTGGTGGAAATCCACATGGTTCTGGGAAATCAAATCAATTGGTAATCAAAGAAAATTTAGAAGTTTGTTAATTATTAGAAAAGTTGTTATTTAAAGTTTGGACATTCAAAACCATGTTACTTTCATAAAGACTGAGTTCGACATACCCGAGCTTACTCAAAACGGATTGAAACTCTCGTGATTTACACTTAATGGTCCGTAAAACTGTTCCTATTCCGAGAATTTTCAAAGGATTCCTTAATAAATTTGTTTTATAAAACTTTTTAACTTTTATAAAACCGCTTCGCCTGATTTATGATCGCTCAGCACCAGGTCGGCGTTTTTGATCTGTTGGTTCTGCAAAAAGTGGAGAAGCCACTCGGCGCTCATTAGCATAGCATTTGTTTCACCATCTCTCACGAGATCCATCAAATTCAATCAAAAGTGTCCGGCATGGGATGAAGTCAACAGAGAGCCGTCAAAACAAAAGATTCGGCTGTAACCAAATCCAATTAACACCCCAGATCGATAATGAGCCGGACTCCAAAAAAACACAGTGTCCTCCTCACCTAAATGCTTAATTTCCATTCAAAGTGCCGGCCTGCACCAAATCAAGTCGTAATTTACGGGGCCATATCTTACCGGCTGAGCGTTACCAGAAAGCTCTTGTCGACTTCGTTACCGAGAATCAGAATCTCGGCTGATAATTAATTAACGTCTCCAGATTAGTCACTATAGGTATAGTGGCCGGTGTCCGAGCCCTGCGCACCGCCGCCACCCTCATCACCGACGGACTCACAATTGCCGGCTTGCTGTGTGGCGAGCTCGCTGCCGAGATTTCAGCACCGATATTATGACGGTGGACGACAAGGTGGCTTACCTACATCTACCTGGTTGCTCCAGTAACTTATTAACTGATTTGGGACGCCTGCGGCTGCTCTCCGGACTCCCGGGACGGGATGATATTTTAATCCCAAATTAAATAATAAAAATACTAACAGATGGTCATAAATTATTGAAATGTCAAAATAAAGGCACCGCCTACATCAGTGGTCAATTACTTACGTCTAGCAGGAGTTTTTTGTGGGCCCTAGTGGTCCCAGCGCTGGGATGATGACGGGCGATGGTGGTACGTGTCAGCAGGGGCGAGAAACTCACTGCACCAAGGAGTCCGGTCTCTACTTGATGACAATAAAACTAAAGGCGACCTTAAAAACCTTTTGCACGAATTTTTCAATGTTTTTCTTATCGGAAGAATTTCACCTTTTTAGGAAGACAACCACTGAAATAATTGGCTCCAGAAACAAGGAAGCTGTTTAGCGCTACACGTGTGTCACCGTGTCAAATGTGTTTTACTATTGACGACTTCATAAAATTATTTTTACCTGCGTATTTTTGAACTATTTTATCATGTCACTACATTCAATCCATTCGGCTTTTCACTACACACCATAAAAAGTATTTTTTTTTAGATTTTCAAATAACGTAGTACAATTTAATGATGATTTAGTACCTATTTTTATTTTAACTAAAAATATTTTCAAATTGAGAAGAAAAAAGTATAGTCGAGATTTCTGACTATACTAAAAATAAGTAATTTCCAACATAATGTAAGAACCAATTTTCACCGTTCGATTTCCCTTTTACTATAAATTATTAATTTTAACCCTACTAACCCTAAACTACATACCCCCACCACGAGCCTACGACTGCTGACTGGGGTAGGATACACCCCAGCGTTTTCAGCTTTGAATAACTTCGTAAATATTGGTTCTTCAGAAAACTATACAGTAGTAAAATTGCTTCTCTTTAATATTGGACTCATGAGATTTTTCAAATCATTAATACTTGAACCGAGAAAAACGCGTTTGACGGGTCAAATATTCGAAAAAAGGTGCAAACTGATCATTTTGTGTTTGCAGCGATTTTTTTTTTGTGATCTCTTGGGGGTCAGTGATCAGTGGTCCAAGCTCAATTTTCGGCTTTGCAAAATATTTCATGTGTCGTTGATTTTATAGGATAGCACAAATTTTACATTTATTAATTTCGTTCATTAAGCTTCTTGGGAAAGGGGGCAGGTTTTCATCTTCTATAGCCTCAGCTTCCTTGCTCTTCGGTCCTCCACTGTAGAACAACTCAGAGCAAAAGCAAATGAGGAGTGTCTGTTCAAAAGGTTAAATTTGCACATTTTCAAAATGTTCAGAAATTGAAAAATAGCTTATAGAATATTGTTTGAATGGTCAGTTTTATTTATTCAATTTCTAAAATAGTAGCTTCTAATACAACTTATTATAGCCTACTCAAAGATTTTAATTTCTTTTTTTTAGTCAGAGTTAAAAAATAAAAGATATTACAAATATAACCTTTTGATCGGACTGTTTAAAAATATAACCTTATGTTCAGTATCTTAAGTAAATATAACCGTTTGATCAAAAATAGTTGAAGCTTTAAATTTTTAATTTTTTAATTTAAAGAGCAAAAACGTTCCATTTCACTCGACTACAGTATTACCAGCTTATATCAATGCTTGTCAGGCAAGAAAATACCGTACAGAATTGTTTGTATGGTAAATAGAACATTTTGCTTGAATTTATGAACTAAAATTGGGGGAATATAACCTTTTTATTAGAACTTCAATTTCGGTGCACGATTTTATCTACGAAAGAAAGGGTATTAAACAGAGTGAAGATCGAGCATAGATAAAATTCAAAATAGTGAGCACGAATCGAAAAAAAACAAAATTTTGTGTATGAATGAAATATAACCTTTTGAACAGACACTCCTCAAATTTAAGTTCGATCATACCACTGGTGGGTAGTGGATACGGTGGTGGAGAGTGTTGCACATAGAAACTTTTCTCAGCGAGTTTTATGTATGTTAATAGGATCAATTTAAAAACAATTAAAACAATCAGTTTTGTCACTATGTTTCACTTTTTATTTGAACAGTTTTCGATTTCCTATAACACACTTATTTTTGGTCACTCTTCGGAGTGAACCTTACAATTTCGATGCGGTCTTAAGACTAACTTTTCTTATCTTAATTTCAATTTCGCTTATTACATAGAATTGCTGATTTCGGCATTTACAGGTGAGGTGTCACGTTTTTGGGCAGGTGAATGCTTGGACATGTTCAAGCAAGTGAGTGGACGAAGTGCAAGCGTCAGATTAGTGCAAGCGTCAGATTACCTTTTCCGTTCTCATAAGTTTCGAAATTGGAATATGCTGAACAATCTAAGTTTTTATGTTAATTTTGTTCATGAGCTCTGAGCTCTGTCTGGGGTCAATGTATTGCGGGTTGCACTTCGTCCCCTCGGTTGGTGTTAGGTTAACTAACGTAACTCCTCCCCCGTTTGACTCAGGATTCTCCTGGATCCTGTTAATTAATTTAATTTTGAAATTTTTCCGTTTCCAAACCAATATTATTGAGACTATCGTCCCTGTTATAAGGCTTATTGAAGATGTTCCAATTCCTAGACCTATGTTTACATTTTTATGATATTTTAGTTCCTTTATTTCTTTTATATTTTCTTCCTGCTTCGAAACAATATCTTCGAAAGTTACATCGGTTTTGTTTGATACAAAGGTGTTTTCTATGGGAACAATAAATTTACTAGTGATTACATTGATTCTATTGCTATATTCTTTGTTATCGATTTTTATTGAACAATTTTGAAAGTTTATGAAATAATTTCCGTTTAACGCTAATTTCCTATCGTCACAGGAACTATTAAATTTCTTGTTGTTTACATTATTTACTATTAACATATCATCTTCGATTTCGATGTACTCCTCTTCGTGGTTTACAATAAATTTGCAGTTATTTTTGTAAATACAATTTTTGCTAATTCTTAGTTCTTTTAGAGTTTTTCCATTCTCGTATGTATATGTTTTATTGTTTGTTTCGATTACAAATTCAATTTCCTGGTCAATTTGTTTATTATTTTGGTTTGGAATTGGAATTATAAGCCTTCTGCTAAGTTTCTGAAATTCTTTAGGAATTTTGATCGCGAATACGATTGATTCGTTATAATAAGTGGCTACTCCGAGTCTAATTTGCATTAATTTTCTCGAGTCAATACCATAAAATTTAATTTCTTCGTCTGTTAAAATGCTTGGGTGCAGAGTCCCTAATCTAGCTGATGCAAAGTTGTCTTGTATGTTGTCAACCTGTCTCTTAATAAAGTCGATTTTGACCATTTGCTCTAAAAATAAACTCTCTG
Organism: Neoitamus cyanurus; assembly: GCA_947538895.1. Classification (NCBI taxonomy): domain Eukaryota; kingdom Metazoa; phylum Arthropoda; class Insecta; order Diptera; family Asilidae; genus Neoitamus; species Neoitamus cyanurus. The sequence goes on along the minus strand of OX384540.1, from coordinate 41,662,615 downwards.
TATATGTTCGTTTTTCGATTGCGTTCAGTTTCTCTGTTATTTTAAGTCTGTCTGCCTTAATTGCGTTTTCAATTAGCGTAAATGTTTTGTTAAAGTTATCGTTGATTTTTATCTGTTGGTTAACTGTTCCGATGGCGTTGTGGTTGTTTTTGTCTATAGTATCTAGATGTCTTTCAATGTCCTTCCTGTCGTCATCGTCCATAGTTCCAAAAGCCCATTTCAAAATCATACCGCCTAAATTAACTAGCCCTCGTTTACGTCTATGGGGTACAAGTGTCTTAACTTGGTTCCTAATACTCTCGATTTGATGCATTGCGATTTCCTTGTTAATACCTAAATCGAATGAATTGATAGTTTCTTCTATTCTATTGACTATTTTTAGTATTTCCTGAGGGTCGATGATATGTAAAACAATGTCGGATTTACTAACGATTTCTACATCGCCTATTTGAATTTTTGCGTAACCTAATTCTGAGTTAATTTTGTCTACAATTAATGTCTGATTGCTGGGTGGTATCATCAGCATTACGATTGCTAGGATCAGCAGTACCTGAAAATTTAAAGGGGCGTTTAATATTATTTTCGTGTATCCCATCAAGCCGATGTATCCTAAATTTAGGTTCTTCCTTATGCCTAACTGATTTATAATTCTTAATGAATCCTTTTTCTCTTTTCTCAGTGTATTCTTCTCTCTTTATATTTCTTTTCTTTATGTTTTTGGTCTTTGCAGCTTCTATCCTTTTGTGTATTATTGCATGGTCTACTTTGTGTTCCTGTACTTCTATTGGGGTTGCTTTAATGGTTGAGTGGAAGGTGTTATTATACATTTTAACTGCTTTTAATATCTGTGTTTTAATTGGTAGTTTGTCTTCGAGGTTTAAGGTCCTGATTCTTTCTGTGACGGTGTTATTAAAACGTTCAACGTCTGAATTTCCTGTGTGACTATTCGGTTTTGTGACATGATATGCAATTTTCTCTTGTTCGCAAAATTCCCTGATGTTTTTTGTATTGAATTCGTTATCGAAGACGAATTTCTTTATTTGTCCTTTGATTGCGAGGTATTGCCTAAGTTTTTCAATTATTGTTTGACTATTACGGTCTTCTAAATAAAAGCTAATAGCGTGTTTTGAAAATTTATCTAGGAAATTTATGAAAGAATGTTTGCTATTTACGTAAGTATCAACATGTATGATTTCGTTGGTTGTTGAAGGTGTTTCCGTCAAGTGAAATTTCTTTTTAATAGGATTTCGATCGTATTTACCAGAAGAACATATTTCGCAATTATTGATTATTCGATGGACCGCTGTTTTTAAAGATGGGTTATAGACTTTATTTTTTATTCCCTCATAAGTTGCTATTATTCCTGAATGCCCTAGTTCATTTTTGTGGAAGAGTGATATTTCTTTGTTGAGCTTTTCTTCATCTTCGATATCTCTCACAAGAGAACTACACCTTACAAACTTTACGCCACTATTTCGCGGGAAAAGATTTATTATTATTTGTTGCAGCTTGTTATATTTATGATCATTTAATTCAGAGTAGATGCCGACTTTCCCTTTTCCTATATGCCTTCGTAGAATGTCATTGACATTTTCATTTTCTAGATCCCGTAGATCAATGAAGATTCTTCTATTTTTAAATACGTTTTGAAGTTCTTTATCTTTAAATTCTCTAAGTATAATTTGCGTTTTAAACCTGTTCACAACTGTTTGTAGAATAGGTATATGGTCCTCACAGTTTTCCTCTTGAGAGTGGGAGGTTTGGTTTTCAAGGGATTCACTTAAAGCGTTTATCTCTTCAGAGTCGTTCGCTTCATTTTCCGTCTCTACTTCAAGGTTGGTAGAGTTTTCAGGAAACATGTCGCTTAAATTGAAACTCAAATTTTCAGTTTCCAAAGCTTTGATACTTCTACTATTGTTATCGTATACCGAGTTTATTTCTCTCGTTTCAGAGTTGGTTCTTAAAGCGTTTATCTCTTCAGAGTCATTCGCTTCGTTTTCTGTCTCTACTTCGAGGTCGGTAGAGTTTTCAGGAAACATGTCGCTTAAATTGAAACTCAAATTTTCAGTTTCCAAAGCTTTGATACTTCTACTATTGTTATCGCATACCGAGTTTATTTCTTTCGTTTCAGAGTTGATCCTACTTAAAAAGTCTGCAATAACGTTGTCTTTACCTTTTATATAATCGATTTTGATGTTATATTCCCCTAGAGAAATTAGCCATCTCGTTAGTCTCGGATTGATGTCCTTACCTGTATATTTTGCTGCAAGCCATTTGATCGGCTGATGATCCGTCTGCAAATCGAATTCGTTACCAAATAGATAAGGTCTAAAATATTTACATCCCCAAACAATAGCTAGCAATTCTTTCTCTATTGTTGAATAGTTCCTCTCGTGGTTGTTCAGAGTTCTGGATGCATAACAGACCGGATGTCCGTCTTGTGTTAAAACTGCTCCAAGGGCAATGTTGCTGGCGTCTGTTACTAATTTAAATCTTTTCTTGAAGTCTGGGTATTTGAGGATCGGATGGTTTGTTATTATTTCCTTAAGTTTTTCGAAAGCAGCAATGTAATTCGGGTCGTTTGAATTAATAGTCATTCCTTTTTTCAAATACTTTGTCATAGGGAAGGCTACTTTGGCATAATCCTTCACAAACTTCCTGTAATATCCAGTCATGCCTAAAAATCTTTTAATTTGTTTTGTGGTAGCAGGCAGTTTTAAATCTTGGATGCACCTGATCTTGTTTGGGTTCGGCTTCATTCCTTTCGGTGTTAGGATATGTCCAAGAAATTCTGTTTCTTTTTTTAAGAAACTACATTTATCGATTTGAATTTTCAATCCTGCTTGTTTCAATCTTTCAAACACCTTTTTAAGGTTTGAGATATGCTCTTCTAGAGATGTGCCGAAGATTAGAATGTCGTCCATGTATACTACACAAACTTTATTTATGAGTCCTCTTAATACATGGTTCATCATTCTTTGAAAGGTTGCCGGTGAATTCTTCAGACCAAACGGCATTCTAATAAATTCGTAATGGCCTTGTGGTGTAGAAAAGGCTGTTTTCCTTCGGTCTTCGGGTCTGACTAGAATCTGGTGAAAACCCTTCGCCAGATCTAAAGTTGAGAAATACTGGGCTCTTCCTAATTTATCGAGGATACTGTCAATATTCGGTATCGGAAATTTGTCACTAACGGTTACTTCGTTCAATTTCCGATAATCGATTACAATACGCCATTTACGCTCTCCTGAGTTGTCTAGTTTCTTCGGTACGATCCATAGAGGGCTGTTGTATGGGGAATTGCTGGGCTGTATAATGTTTTGTTCCAGCATCTCTTTAATTTGCCTCTCTATTTCTTCCTCATGAACACGGGGGTATCGATAAGTTTTAGCGTATATGGGATTATTTGTAGTTGTAACCACCTCATGTTGAATTTCATGGGTTGAAGTGAGTTCATTTCCATCCTTATAAAATGAATTTTCGTATTGCTTTAGGGCTTTCTTAATATTTAATTTCTCTTCGGAATTTAAATGTTCTAAATCTAAGGTTTGAATGTTGCTTTCTTCGAAGTTGCAGATCTCGTTTATAATGAAGTAACGATCATCTGTTTTAAAATAAATTCTGTTGCCGTTTACTTCTATAAATTTTTGTCCTAAATCTAATTTCGCACATAAGGGGATTAGAAAATTTTGGCCCATTATCGCGTCGTATTTTCGTCTCGGTAAATCCATTAATTTCCAAGATAGAGTACCAGATAGATTAAAATTTTTCGGGATGGGGGTGATTAACCTTTTTGTCACTTGGGATATTCCGTTGATAGTCGAGAAGTAAAGTGGTTTTTCTAAATTTTCTTCAGGGTAGTTTGGTAAAACTCCTGGTCTCAGGATGCTTGTTTCTGATCCGGTATCAATTAAACACTTAATTTCTATTCTATCTATAATTAAAGTTATTATTGGGAGTTTTCCGTCCGAGGCTGACTTTGAAAAAAATTAACATCGGTATTTTGGATGTTATCAACTTCCATTGGGACAGGGTTATTGCTGTTCGAGTTATTATTAGATACAGTATTTTGTCTGGGTCTAACTTGTTCTGGTCCGTTATTGAATGGTCTAGAGTTATTGTTTCTGTATTGTCTCGAGGAATTCTGTGTATTATTTTGTTGTCGTGTAGGGTAATTATTACGATATTGTCCCGAAAAATTATGCGAATTATTTTGTTGCTGCGGATAATTATTTTGAGAATTCGAGGAATTGTGTGGGTTGTTTTGTTGCCCTTTGAAATTTCTATTGTTGTCTCGAAAATTATGAGTTGGTCGTTCGTTCTTGAAATCTCTACGATTCGTGTTATTGCGTGAATCTTTATAATTCTTCCTATAGTTGTAATGGATTACATCATTTTCATCCAAAAGACCTAAACTATCGAAAGTATTAAATATCTCGTTTAATGTCATCTCACTTCTTATATTAACCCTATAACTACCTGTTAGCATATCTTTCACTATATCAACTAAATTTTTATCGTTATTGTCGGGGCTATAATTAGATGGCTTATTCTCGTCATATTCATACAATTCGTTTAGTTGGAAATTTATGCTACGTATAAAGGAAAAAAGTTCTCTTAAGTTACTTACTTTAGCATTGCGACTTTCGTCCATCAGTTTCTTGTAGCTTTTCCTTGGTCGAAATTGTACCTTCAGCTCCGTCTTCACCTGTTCCCACGTCGTATTCTCCCCGAGTCGTTGGATGCATCTTTTGGCTTCTCCTTGGATTTTTTCTCTTACCACCATCAGTAAGATGTGCTGTAACAGGGCCACGTTGGTACCGCAAAGGCTTCCTACATTCTCCACGGCGTTGAGGAATTCCTGAAGAGGGTAGTCTTCCTTCCCGTAAAAGGTCCTGATGTGTTGCACTTTGTTCAAAATCTGGTCCGCTGTCAACTGGAACATTTGTCCTCCAGGCTGGGCAATTTGTCCTCCAGGTTGGCCAATTTGTTGCCTCAGAGCGGCAATTTCCCTCTGATGTTCTTCTTGCATTTGTCGGATAATCTCCTGCAGATTCTGGGCATTTTGTTCTTGAGCCATTTCGTCCTCTTGTAGATTTCCCAAATTTCTTCTTAAGTCGTAGGCAGCTTCTCTATTCCCTCTCATGGGGTGTAAGACCGGAAATTTCGTATCTTCACAAGCACTAAGCACTTTAGCTAAGTCACTATGCTTCGTATCTGATTAACCGGTCACGGATATCGAGTTAAGTTCGATCACTGAATTGCTCTTCTTCAGAAGGCAATCCTACCGACTGCGCCAGTTTTATGTATGTTAATAGGATCAATTTAAAAACAATTAAAACAATCAGTTTTGTCACTATGTTTCACTTTTTATTTGAACAGTTTTCGATTTCCTATAACACACTTATTTTTGGTCACTCTTCGGAGTGAACCTTACAATTTCGATGCGGTCTTAAGACTAACTTTTCTTATCTTAATTTCAATTTCGCTTATTACATAGAATTGCTGATTTCGGCATTTACAGGTGAGGTGTCACGTTTTTGGGCAGGTGAATGCTTGGACATGTTCAAGCAAGTGAGTGGACGAAGTGCAAGCGTCAGATTAGTGCAAGCGTCAGATTACCTTTTCCGTTCTCATAAGTTTCGAAATTGGAATATGCTGAACAATCTAAGTTTTTATGTTAATTTTGTTCATGAGCTCTGAGCTCTGTCTGGGGTCAATGTATTGCGGGTTGCACTTCGTCCCCTCGGTTGGTGTTAGGTTAACTAACGTAACTAGCGCTCTTTCAGACCGAAGATTTTCAGTAAAGTAGTAAAGTGCCGGTTTGAACAATTCGCCCTATCGACCCTCATGGTCCGTGGTCTAGCTTTTATGAGGTTGGTAATGATTGCTTGTCAAAGATTCAAAGAGCTAACAACTGTATAATTTACCTTCTACTGACTAAATATCTGCCTTTTACAAAATGTCTACTGACTGAATATTTGCCTTTCGCCAAGAATTGCAAGATTCTGGCTCCTAAACTCCGAAATTTATCAATCGTTGTCACCTTCGCTGGCTTCATTGGTCCATGAATAATGAAGTTTTCCCCGACCATGTTTTACCGACACGTCTGTCTGAAAGAACTCGGAGCAACGGCTTCAATACGGCACACGGCGAAACATTATAATAAATCGGTGTGGCTATTCGCATCATCCTTGGCCTTGTACTTTTGAAATTTTGGTTCGTGTGGATTTAGCATTAGTTTAGTTGAAATAAGATTAGTTGAAAATGTAGTAGTTGATCCTGCCACAGTGGCGTAGCGTAGTGGGGACGGCAGTGGCGGCCCGCCCCGAGCGGCACCTTTAAGGGGCGGCAAAATTTCACAATAAATAATAATAATATCTTGTAAATATTTGAACCATTTCATATTTTTGTCGCACATAAGTTTCGGACCGATTGAAATGATCACGGAATTTTTCATTACTTAACATATACTTATACGAAATCGGGAAATGAATGTATAATAACGACATCTTGCTCATTGTAGCGACTGACAACACCGTCTGTACAGTCTTGCAGGGATTCCCCGTATTTTATTGATTGTTTATGACTAATATTCAACAAGAATGACTTCTATCATATAAAGAATAGTATAGTGTTCAATATTGTATAATAACACAACAACATAATAAGTTTGATTGATGGATCGCCAGTTGTTCAATTCACATTAACTTAATCGTATCGAATGGTATATGTATACGCTTGTAGTTGAGACGGAAGCTGTTTTCTTCTATACATAGAATCATTGTAGGAATTCGTGAGCGTTTTCAGCAGCTACAGAATTTGGCGGATAAGTTTGCTTATCTAACGCCGGCTGTATTAATAGATTCAAGCGACACTAAATGTAACCTAGACTACGTATCTGCCAAAATTGACGAGCAGGACTTTAAGCTGGAACGACTTCATCTTCGGTCTTTAATTCCTGCCACAGGCAACGAGAATAAATTAATTAATGCGGACTCACTTGAATTATTAAAATTTATTGTAAAATCCAAGCTGGAAGAAACTCTGCACAATATTATAATAATGCTCCGAATATTTTTCACAATTGCCATAAGCAATGCCAGCTGTGAAAGAAGTTTTACAAAATTAGAATTAGTCAAAAATTATTTAAGATCAACAATGAGTACTTTAAGGCTAACCAATCTGGCTATAGACATTGATAGTGCAATAAAAGAATTTGCTCTTAAAATAAGTAGACGAATAAAGTTTTAGTTAAAGACAGAAGTTTTGTTTTTAATTCTAACAAATATATTATTTTGCAATAAAAATATAAATATTAACAGTATCGTTCTAGTTCTCATTGAAAGTCGATTTGCGTTTTATACTCAATTCACTAATAACTTAATCTTGTCGATCGTCAAGGTATAATCATAAGTGTTCTATACGTGTTATATCCAATGTAAGGGGATACGTGTAAGAATTTTTGTAATAAATGGGATTATCATATTGCAAAACATATATATATATGTATATATATCTTTTTTATTTGTAACCTGTATAATACACAATAATGTTGACTGTTCTTGTCGAAAATATCTTTAGAATTACTGTATATTATAGTATTTTAAATTTAAATACCTAAATAAGAGGACCGCAAAATTTTCTTCCGCCCCGGGCGGCAGACACCCACGCTACGCCACTGTCCTGCCAGATAAATTTATTTATATGATTTGTTTGAACCAATATTATTTATTACATTATAGAATTTTCTTCCCCTTTTATCCTGTTGGAAAGTGGCCTATGCTCATTTATGAGCTTCAACGAACAGGACTTAATCATTGACACAAACCGGGAATAGATTCCACATGCAAAGCTCTTTTCTATTTCTGCAGATGCTAAAGAGCAAAGACCTTAACCACATTTTATCCCAAGCATGGAAAACTTTAAGCATTTTTGCTGTGTCTCTGGTTACACTGTTAAAGAGTCCTCATCCATAAGTTTTTAGAGTGATGAAAATAATAAGAATGATGATATGAATATTGCGTTCCATATATATATATATTACAAAGTGAATATATTGGGCTTGAAACTAAGAAGGAACTGAACTATGCACAAAATAAATTGCAGGAATTAATTTTACACACATCAGTTGTATTATTAATTACACAAAAAGAAGAACTAACGCTCTTCATGGTAGTTGGGGTTTCTACATCTCCTTTTTAATTTTAGTCTGGTCGCCAGCCGTTAAATTCTGAAAGTACAATCACCCAAAAAGCTGCATGAGCTACAGCGCCGCATGGCGCACAGTGATGGGAAGATGTCGCAAAAGGGGGTAACTTTTGAAGAAGAAAAAATATTCATAAAATCGGATTGTAGGGGTTGGAGAGTGATGCTGGGGGTTCCCCTCTCTAGTTCTAAAATTCGAGAAGGATTGCTAAAAATTTAGTGAACGCTTTTTTTTTATAATACAATCTACACATAGTTCATTGGTTTCCAATTTTTTCGTCCTACTCTTTGTCTTTTGAAGAAATCTACTCCCCACCGAGAGAGCACTGGGTTCCCAAGTAATCTAATTGTGCTTTGAAGTACATATAGCAATTCTATTGCAATTCCCCAAACTAAGTATTCGATCAAATATGAAATGATGTTCAGTTCATCCGAAGGTCGCTTTTCTCATAACTAACTCAAGTGCAAATATTTATAGGCAACCCATCATTCCCATCCACCAGCATTTTCCTTACGGCACACCGAGCCAAATAATTCCCACTGTTCAAAATCACCAAAACACACTGTTTTACGTAATAATTGAAGAGTGTAGCCGCAGGTAGGGGTGTGTCCTTGGCTGTTTGGGTTTATGGCTCCACACGAGCTGGAGATTCGTCTCCGCCGGCATCCGTACCCAACTTTGTTGCATTTACATAAATCCTTCACACCCACCGCAGCCAGTTGGGTGCGGATCCCGACAACCTACCAATTTGATTCTATGAATACGAGATGAGGTTATTAGGTAGCTTTTCCACCCGTTAGGATGAAAATATGCCTTCCAGGGAATAAACAGCCAAACACAATTTCGTCGTGACTTTAAACGGTGGAAAACGAGCAGAAGCAGGGAGGTTTTAACAAGTACCCAACAATATCACGCGGCGGCGGGTCAACGGGTGAGACAATTCAATACAGGAGCTATTAATTTTTGTGAGTCTTATGTTACTCCCATCCCAGCAAGCAGTTTGATTAAAAAACGCAAATCCAAAGAAAAGGCATAAATTTAGTCCTACAGAGCCGCATCAGCACTGGCACTGCGGAAGGAATCATACGTACATTGATTTTTCCCATCACTCAGAAATCCATTTTCATCACACATAGTTTCCATCGGGAAAAATTTATTGCACTTGAGGGAGCTCAATATAATGAAAGTTTTCGCGTTATTCCTCCATATTTCCCAAATCTATTTCTCCCCACGCTCAAACGTTTCCATCAACAAAATTATTGTCGCCAATAAAAGGGCGTAAATTCAGTTAAAAAAACTTTGCTTCCGAACATGATTTATTTGTTAGGAGTTTTGGCGATAATAAAGGAGAAATAAAAAGATAAGAACCCCAAGTCCCCACAGTGAGCTGTCGGGTTGCTCGGTTTTCTGGAGGAAGGCGTAAAGTTTTTGTTTACAAAGGAAATGAAGTTTTTAACCAAAACACTCTGGTAAAGCTAACAGTCTAACACTAAAAACTATCCCGAAAGTGTGATATGAAAGTGTGTTTGACTTGAATGGGAAATTTCAGTGCCAATGTTGCAATTACAATTATTGTACTTTTGTGATGAAGCTCAGCTTAACTCAAACTGTAAATGAGAATCCTTTGTAAAAAGCAAACTGACTTTTAATCCAACTGTATGTTTTGAAAGTCTTTTATTTTAAAATCAGAAATTGAAGACGATAATTCATTGCAGTCAAAAACAAAAGCAGCCTTGGAGTTGTGACGTTGGAGCTCGAGGGACTCAAGTTTGACGAGTTTCAGTCGATCCAAAGAAGGAGGCAGCATAGGGTTACTCCACTGGGAGCCCACGAAGGGCAAAGCAAAACGTCTTTGGACGGCCTCGACACGGTGGACATGCGTGCTGTAAAAAGAGAGACGCGTATTCAAGAATTGGTTTCACAATGGGTGGTGGAAGGTGCGCGATATAAGGATCCTGGAATTCATTTGTAGAAGGAGTCCAAGTCAGAACTTAAGTACTCACTGTCTAGGTCAATCGAAACAACACGAAATAGCTGGGCATCGTCAGCATAACATAAATTTTTTTAATAATTTAGAAACATTGAAGGATCGTTAACGTAAATAATGAATAAAATCGGACCAAGTTGGGTGCCTCGGGGTACGCCAGAGGTATTAAGGAACTCATTGAATAACGATCCGAAATGATACTCGTTGAGAACGTAACTTCAGGTAAGATCGCAACCAATTACTGAACAGAACTGGAAACCCGAGCATAGTCAGTTTCAAAAGCAAAATGACTTGATTGTATGCGGTCAAACGCTTTACTGAAATCAGCAAATATGCAGTCAACTTGTTTACCAGCTTCTACTGCAGATATGAAATAATTAGAGAATTCCAAAAAGTTAACCGTGGTTGATCTTCCTTTTTCAAACCCATGCAGGGAATGCACTCAAATGATCTGCAGTGGAAAGCGAAAGCCTAGTCTCGAAGATTTTAGCAACTTTCCGGCCGGCTTGTAATTCCATATATCACATCTTCTTGCCCGACTGGCCCAGAAAGAGGGAAATGTTTTTCGGGTGTATGTATGCCCATTTCTTTGGCGCATGATCTAGTCTTGATCAATTTTCATAAGTGTGGTGTCATTAGATTTATATTAATTGTGGGAGTGCTGTAGGATATATAAATTTTAAGAAAAGTATTATAAATATGGCGGCCGTCAGCCAATATTTTTAGTTTTTTACTTCACAACTCAACCACATCAAAGGGTATGGGTAGCGAATGAAAGAGTTTGACGAGCAGACTACGAGGAGCTTCGAGGATATAACACTATCATCTTGGTATTATGCAAAATTACCTGTTTGAATCATGTGGCGACATTATTTACCTCATCCACATATTATCTAGAACAAAAAGTTGTAAATAAAACAAAATATTATTAGAAAATAAAAAAACCACCTGACTAGAAAAAGCAAGGTCTTTTTAATATTTTGAGTATGTACGTAGGCACTAACTAAGAATTTTATTTAAATTTTACTATTGCACGTAAAGCAGGCAGGACCAATTTTACAGCCCAGTTGAAATAGTGAATACAATGAGTCGCGCCTGATTTAACTGTAATATCAAAGTTTAAATAAAATTCCTTAAAACTATATCAAGGAAGGCAGTTTTGAAAAAATCGGCAGAGAGCGATAGTTGAGGGATCGCTGCTCTCCCTATTCGTCAGACTCAACAACTTACTTGAAATAATCGACCCCAGCAGTATTTTTATGTAAATCATAGATGTAGAGCGTCCAATCCGGAAAACAGAGTAGGTATGTTTCGGTTCATTTGCGTGTCCTATCCGGCATTTTTAGAAAGTCCGGAAAAATTTTCATGGCATCATTTTCAAACACCTTTATGGCCGTTCGTTTCGAGTTCACTAGTCTCGTCTCGTTGCGTTCACTAAGAGAATTCCATATTATGCTCAGTTGAGAAGATGTGAACAGAAAACAAGTATTAAGTATAACACGAAATAGAGAAGTAGCACAACCAAAATTATAGTTTATTTTTAATCCAGTCGGTTATACTCATAAGTCTTTTTGTTTAAAGCAAAAATTAAAGGGTCAAAAACTGATCATCCTTAATAAGCCAGTGGCGAGGCAATGTACGAATAAAAACGAAAGTATATTTTTAAAATTGGTCTATAATTTTTACAGTACTGGAAATAAAAACAAACAAATTTATAAACCCCGAACGAAATTATGGAAAACGTTGTTGTTTTGAGTACTCATTGGAATTTTCGTAGTGCAGTCGCCCTTATGTTAAAACGAATGAAGCGTTAGTTGAAAAAATGTTAGCACACATTCCTTGAACACATACATATGTATCCACTGGGCTAGGGTGCACAACTGTAATTAATTCCATCACCGTTCACCCGTGGAACTTCTCAAGCACCCAAAAACCATAAGAGCTGCCAATGAGATGTAAATCGTTTTGTTTCACCACCCCACAGAGAAGTTTTGTAAGCCGCCCGGAAAATCTGTATGCTGTATCCCATAATCACCCACTGTAGCTGGACGAGTAAATTTCATTAACATAAGCTTACGGGGGACAACATCGTCTGGATATCTTGAAGCGGTAAATCCCCAACGAGGACAGCATTTTCTTCTCATCTGAAGTGCCTCAATAAGACAGTGACAAGATTCCCAGTTGGTGGGAAGTTTTCGGTGCGCATTGATTATATTCGCATGCTCGTCACGTGCCCAGTGGTCGGTGGAAATAGTTTTCATGCATGGCGACTGAGGACATCTTAAAAGATTGACAAAATACTCGCAACAGCACGTTTTCCCCTTAAACATATTCTGCGGGTGTACTTCTCGGGATGTGTCTGAAATTAGGGGACTGCGGAAGCGCTTGTCTGCACCTTTCCCGGGAGGAATTAGGTCACTTCTAACGTACCACTTAGAGGCTGATTGCATATGATAATGTGCCCCAAAAGTGCCGACTTTTGGCACGGCACACTGCAAAATATTTGCAAATTGGCGAACTAAGTCGCCACAAGGCGCACAGAAGGAAATTATTCAAATGAACCAGAGATCTGAAGAATTTCTTCCCCTTGATTTATTGCGAGCTCCCGGTGGATGTTGTAGCCTTTCCGGTTTATCTGTGTCTGAGAATCGAACCGCGGAAATTCTTCTTTATCTAATTTGACTAAATTGGAGCTCTACAGGGCATTGGCGTTCACCACGAGAAGCGCATGTATGTGGACGAGAACGATCGAATATTTTTACGAATTTGTCGATATTTCCAATTTGGTGTGCTTTGGAGTTTTGAGGTTCAGGATGAGCCCCCCGGGGCAAGTTGATTATGGAGATTTATTTTAATGTACTGTGCAAATGTAGCAATCAGAATGCAGGAAGGCCGGGCAAGTTGTATATTTACTTCTTGGCATTGTGGTTCGAAACTGAATTACTATTTGAGGAAATTGTGACCAATAAACAACTCATTGATTTGAATGGTGTGGAGGATGGGTCTAATTTTTGGTGGTATGTAACTAGTTTGCATAAAAATGAAGAGTGCTAACATAACACAAACATTCCGTAATAAACCTGTAGTAATACTGTTTCCCTAGCTACCTGTCACCGATGCCCTCAAAGCCTTCTATAGCGAATTATATATCTGCCTAACCCAATCCGTTCCCTTTCAACCCCTCTGGTATGACAAAGAACTCTGATCTCTCCACAACAGAAGAAGCGAATTATGGCAAGCCTATTTCTTCTCCCGATCTGATACAGACTATTCTTCTTACTTCTTATCTATCTGCTTATACCCTGTTCTTTGAACGCAGCAAAGGTAAAGGTAATGGGTTACAATGACTATCTTAACCGAATGCAATTTGAGCTAATTTCTGACCCCAAATTGTCTTGCGTACCTAAACCCTTTGAACAAATTGTTACCTCAACAAGTGCAGATCAACTAGGGCCAACCTCACTGAGTTCGTCTCCAGAACATAATGTACAGCCTTGGCCAAAAGTATTAAGCCACCCTCATTTATTCTCATTATGTGAAAACTAAGTACAAAAATACCTCGTTATCACTTTTATTGCCTCAGTAACAGGTAGAAAGTCATAATTAGGTATTAAAAATAACTCAGAAAAGGATGAAGGACGGGTAATTAAGGATTTCTCCTTAACGATGGGTAATCAAGGATTTTTCAATAAATGAATCAGTTGCAGTTTATAAGGCCTTAAGTTCTGAGATAAAGTTCAAAACGTGGTTAGTTGTTGGTGAAGTGTTGAAGACAGTAGTTGTTGAACCAACATGCCGAAAACAAGTGAGTTGACATTGACTCAGAGGATCAAGATCCAATTTTTGCACGCGGAAGGTAAATCGCAGAGGGGGATAGCGAAAATCGTAAAGTGTTCACGTGGTGCTGTTGACCATACTCTCAAACGTTTTGCGATTACTGGTTCTCATGAGAACAGGCCGAAATCGGGCAGAAAAAGGGCGTCTTCTTCTCGTGAGGATCGAAATTTAATTCGATCCTCTGTAAGAAATCGGAAAAAAACCTCGTCAGAGTTGGCTGCTGCAGTGCCGGAGGATACAGGACGACAAATATCGGCAAGGACTGTTAGAAGAAGACTTTTGGATGCTGGTCTAAGGGGGTGCAAAGCGAGGAAAAAGCCATGGCTCTCCAAAAAGAACATAAAAAAACGACTAGAATGGGCTCATCGTTATATGGACTTCACAGAAGAAGATAGGTCAAAGGTGGTCTGGTCTGATGAGTCCAATTTCCAAGAAAGTTGTTGCTTAATACGATAAAAATCAATTTGACACATTTGAAATTTATTAGGGCTCATTATGGTATTTAATCCACAACTTAATTTTTTTTTGATTTGGAAGATATTTGGAACTCCTGGTGCAACGTTTGTACGGAGACGGGTGGGCGAACAATACAACCCAGAATGTATTGTACCTACTGTGCAACACGGAGAAGGCAGCATCATGGTCTGGGGCTGCGTGGTGGCTAACGGCGTGGGAGAAATGTTCGTATGTGAGGGTCGCATGAATAGTCAACAGTATATAAATGTTCTAGAGTCTTGTCTTCAGCCGTCGTTTCGGAGGATATTTGGAGAAGGGGATTACAACGAAGTGATATTTCAACAGGATAATGCTCTCTGTCACACATCTCGGACAACAAAACAATGGATGGAGGAAAATAACATTCGGCTTTTGGATTGGCTCGCTCAGTCACCGGATCTAAATCCGATGGAGCATTTGTTGTCTACTTTAAAGACTAGGATCAGGAGTCATCAAATAACAACAAAAGACAGCCTGAAGACCGCTCTATGTGAAGAATGGAACAAAATTAACACAGAAGATTGTAGAAAATTAGTTTGCGGTTTACCAAATATGCTGTAATAAGGGCAAGGGGGGGATGGGGGGGCTACAAAATATTAATAAATTTGACGTGTAATACTTTCTTATAAATGTGTGTAACTTAATTTCATTGCCACTCTGTGTTTACCTTAGAAACCCAACATTCAATAGGTGGCTTAATACTTTTGGCCAAGGCTGTATACTGGAAAATGGTGTCGAAGTCGATGTTGTTGCCACTGACTTCAGTAAAGCGTCTGATAAAATCTCACACCAAGTTATCCTTTTTAAACTCCGTTCCCTTGGTTTCCAGCCATTTTTTTTTCCTGGATGGAATCCTAATTAGACCAAATTAAAAATAGTGTTCTCTTCGACTCAGTATCCTCTAATTCTTTTGCAGCCCGTTCAGGGGTCCCTCAAGGTAGCCACCTGGGTCCACTGGTATTCATTCTGTCCGTTAACGATGTTGAGTGCATCATTAAACACTCGGAGTTTTAAATTTACTCCGATGATATGAAAATCTTCAAACAAACTTCCTCCGTGGTTGACCCCCCCCCCCCCCCCCATTTACGCCGCAAGAAGCAACGTCTCACATCACATGTAAAGCAAAAAGTTGGGGAATCGTCAATTTGTAGTTATTTCACATGAAAAAATATTTTTTTAAATTGTAGTCATTTAATTTGCGACAAATATTTGGAACCCTTACCGCGTTAGCCTTACTCACACTTGCCTGACTTTTTTTCTGAGGTCCCCGGTTGGCATCACACTCTGAAATTCGTAGACTGCATAAAAACCTCGTTGCCACAGTTCAGAAAGTTCATGGGCCGTTGGAACACCCAAAACCCCCTGATCCTCCAAAAATAGATCGAATGTATCTAAGAAAACTCTCAAAATCGAGAGGTTGAATTTTTGTACGATTACACACACTACTTTCTGCGGTGGGTGGTTCAAAACTAAAATTTGCCTCCACAAAATGCACATTCCCAATAACTTTTGGAACTTTTTTTAAGGTCGACATCCGGTAAAAAAGGGATAACCACGAAGATGTACATTATTCTTTTCAAAGTAATGCTGATCTTTGGATTATTGCGAAAGCATTTACCAAAGTGACATTCCCCTTTTCTATTTTCCCTTCTGGTCTACAAATTGAAATTTTAACAGGATATTGTTACAATTCGGGGCAGCACGTTGCACGTAATGCGCACAAAATGCCTATTGATACTTTTAGTAATAAGTACATGTTTGCCTTCAGGGGTAGGCGATTTAATTAGGATAAATGGTTCTGTAATATGTTAAGTGACCAAGTGAGTAACGCGAGGGTACACCCATGAGCATTTAGTTAATCTTTTATTGAATCATCATAATCCACAGATGCAAGTAAGTGTTGGGTGCACTGAAATTCTGCGAAAACATTTGTGCAAATTTTGAATATCATATGCATGGCACCCTCCCCGGAATGCTCGTTCATTCAGGCATTCGTTCATTCACTCAGCATAAAGTTACAAGTGCTCGCACCGAAGGGGGAAGTCCCTGCTTCCTAATTCAATTTAGCTCCGCGCGATATAATGAATCACCCGCGCGCCGGCCGATCTAAGCTGAAATACCTCGGAGGCCATGAATCCTTATGCACCAGTATTTAAGGCTGCCACCATTCCCCTCCCGGCGGTAGAGTCGTTAAGCGACGAGACTTGGGGATAGGGTGATTAGAATGATCATAAATCCGAAAACAAGAATTCCAAACATATGAGCACAGTGGCCACGGCCAGGAAGATGAAATGTTCATTAGGGCAACAGCGACTACCAGCCCATCTGTAGGAACCTGTCGCCTGAGATTTCGGCAAATATCCATCGCGGGTAATAGGGAAAATGTGTTTCTACTCAGATGAGTTCGCTAGGAGACGATTTCTTAATCAAATCTGTTCGACTTGAAGTGCTCCGGAGGAGATTTGCTGCGGACGAAGTTATGTTTTATCGACCCACACGGGACGCATACTAATCCACCCCGTTGACATCAGTTAGTGATGGTGAGCAATGCACAGATTCGTTACATGCTGGCCACGTGTTAGGCACACTTCTCAAACAATTCAACGGTTTCAATTGAGTAGTGGCGAAGAGCCACCCAAATTGCTGATTAGGATGACGATATCCTTTTTAGTTACCAAACAAGAAAGTAAAAAGTAATTTTTGTTCATGCACAGTTGTACATACTTACACACTGTTATTGTAATTAACATGTAAATTATTAGTAGTATAAAATTTCACAAAT
This sequence comes from Neoitamus cyanurus, assembly GCA_947538895.1. Classification (NCBI taxonomy): domain Eukaryota; kingdom Metazoa; phylum Arthropoda; class Insecta; order Diptera; family Asilidae; genus Neoitamus; species Neoitamus cyanurus. The sequence goes on along the minus strand of OX384540.1, from coordinate 41,645,308 downwards.
ATTGACAGCAGAATAATAACGCAGATCTGCGGGGTTGTGTAGTCAGCTGAGGGCCATTTTAGAAGTAATTTTTCGAACTGAATCCGAATCTGGGTTCAGAATTGAGTCATCACGTCAAGATTTGAAAATATTTTGAGGTTAAGTACTTAAAAAATAGCTTTTTTGGCAAATTTGGAGGTTATATATAGGATGCAAAGGGCAATTTCATGCTAGACGATAACGACACGGCAACGATAAAGATACGGTGATGATATGATCATGACACGGAATGCCGTTAATGTTGAGCCTTTCACATTAGACGATAACTGCGACTGAACGATAACGACACGACAGTGTTATTTCGTAGTGTAGGTTTGCCTTGACGGCCTTACTTTTCAATAAAAATTATGTTTTTCCGAATCTAATAATTTGTATTTTCTATATCTGCTATATTTTCCTTATAGGCAATTTCAATTATTTTTGCATGCAACTCCGAACAAAATAGCCACTATCCTGCGGTGTAGCTGGCACACAGTCCTTAATTACCCGGGCTGTCACGGGGATGTCCTAAACTGTCCCTCTAGGGGGAAAGAACCATTTTTTTACGCTAAAAGTGACAAACTAATTTTTTATTTTTTGCTCTGCATCCAGATTGAGTATGAGGAACTAAATAAACTTATTTTTGAGTGGAACCATGGAATCCTTAAACACTAAAGGACATGGAATTTTTTTTTGTTCCCTTCTCCTCTACAGGGTTTTTCAATAAGGACGCTCGACGCAAGTTGTGTGAGAGATATCCACTCCATTTTTTTTTTTATTTGAAAGAATATTTTATAGCATTAAGTATGGAATATAACATTGTTCAAATGTCCGCTGCGGCTTTGCTTGGTGGCATGTATTCGGGAGGTCCAATTTTAGATGATTTTGTCGCATAAATTTGGATAAATTTGATGGATGGCGTTAATTAAGTCGCATAGACCTGTGATTTAAGTTAGCCCCAAAGGAAGAAGTCTAAAGGCATTAAATTACACGATCTCGGTGTCCAGTCTGAAATCGCTCGTGCAAAATTTTCATCGTGGCATGCGCTGTGTGCCACATAGCGCCGTCCTGTTGGAACCACTAGTCGTCGGTATCCATATCATCCAGTTTCGGCCACAAGAAGTTGCTTATCATCGATCTACAGTGCAACCCATGCCTCTAGTAATTTCCCACCATTAAAGCACCTACTACTCTCTATTCATCACTCAACAGTTTCAAATAATTTTTGCAAATAACGGCACCGCATGCTATAGAATCCATTCTAGTGTTAGATTTTTCGGAATTCGTTAAGTAAATGAAAAAAATTACGGAAAAGGGTGACTAATGTCAGCCATGTGATGTGCGGGGATTACGTCTGCCAAAATGTAGTTCGGGGGGCTTAGGGTTAATATTGTACCATGTTTAGGCGTTTTGACTAGATTTTAAAAGAATAGTCCCACCTTTTTGAAGTTATCCCAAATTGTGCTTCAGATATATTTAGATCAAGTGAAATTCCGAAAATTACACCACCATCTGAAGTTTTTGACCTTTTTCAAGCCTTAAATATCTTTGGTTATTTTGTGGTCTCGCTGGCATCCAATGACAAACCAATGAAAATGTCCCGGGGCTAGAGAATTTAGGGCTATTGTCGAGCGAACCATATGCTGATGCCACACTTAATGCAGCATCTACTTGTCACTGCAGCAAGCCGAGCCCTACTTTTCTCGCATATGTTCAAATTTTTGCAGTGTTTTGATGCGGTGGCGAACATAATTAAAGGAGATCCAGTTTACAGCGTTTATCCCCTGCGTCGATTCCGATTCCTCTGGACTGATTGCGAAACACAATTAAGTGTAGCAGGCAAGCAGGGTGAGGGGTGGTGGCGAGTTTTTGAACTGACAAAGCCATCATCATCGCCTTCGCCATCGACTTGCGAGGCACCAGGGAGCCCGTGGCTTTGGCTGGTCGCAATAAAAAAGTGCACAGATGGTACTCAAATATCACTCTATTAAGGGGTAGTTTTCATTCGATGCTTGTTCACTGCAGAGCAGGGGCGCAGCCCACGGACCGCTTACTCGGCCTTTGTACAAAAGACCTAACCGTATTGTTCGCTTAATACTCGGTCTTGACAAGTGCATATTTTCTGTACTTTGAACGACCACCTCGCCCCGAATTGTAGAGTCAAAATGCTCTTCGGGAAATTTAGCTGTTCCCTTGAGATCATTTTGGTCTGCCTTTGAAGAGGGCGAATCGAAAAACATACGCGCACTTGTCAATATGTTGACTAATGCAGGTTCCAGACCCTTCTTGGATATGAGAAGTGGTCGCTGCAATATGAAGGAACTAAGCCAACATAGCCCTTTTGCAAGTGAATTCAAATTAAACCGCAAGGGTGCTGGATTTTTCGAAAAATATTAATATTGCTTCAAATAAAGCTAAAACATTTTTTTCATCTTATCCTTTCAGCACTATTTGTTCACATGCACTCCAATTTAATAAATATGGAAAATAGGTTAGTACCTTTGAAAACTAAATCCCTTCATGTTTTCACAACTTGTGGACAACCATCGCGGAATTGAATAACCGACAAGGCTTGTTTGCAGTTCCACAAGTGAGGCTAGGGCGTGTCGGAACTCGCAAAAAAATTCACACGAGAGGAGCCATTTCCTATCTATTTTCTAAGTTTTAATAGGTTCTCATAAGCCTCATAAATCCTTTTGTAACTTTCTAACAATACCTTTCTCGGTGCGATCTTTATTCAATAATAGAGAGGGCAGGTACTCGTAGCTTGGTCCAAAAAGTCAAAAGGTCGATATTTTAGAATGTTGTTTTTAGATACATATGTATACATACATATACGACAACTTTTCAATTTTGTTTGCATTTGTTAAGTTGACTTTGAGGGCATCAATTGTCTGCGGTTTATTTGCATAAACCTGTGATTTAAAATAGCCCCAAAGGAAGAAGTCTAAAGGCGTTAAATCGCACGATCTCGGGGCCAGTTCACGTCGCCCTCAAATCACGCGTGCAGAATATCCATCGTGGCATGCAATGTGTGGCACGTTGTGTCGTCCTGTTAGAACAGGACGCGGAAAAATTCAGTCAGTACATTGAAAACAAATTAAATAGGTTAATTTTTAATTCAAATAGAAACACATATGACATGGCACCAAAATGATTTCAATTTGTTTTGAATATGCCAACCGAAATTGCCTTCTTTTCTTATGTGAAGTATTTGTATGGTTCCCGGTGGGATTCTAGTCGGGACACCCTGCCGCTATTCCATTAGAGGCTTCATATCTGCTTCACTTATAATATGAATCTTTAGAAAGGAAAACAATCTAAATCATGTGAGATTCGAACTCGTGTCCTCTGGAGCATAAGACCACCGCTGTGTCGATTGATCTACAGATAGTCGGGGTGGATTTCAAAGAGTGAAATTTCTCTGAGTGAACGTCTGAGATTCTACGGTTTCTGGGTCCAACCTTCAGCTTTTTGGAATTAATTACTTTGAGTTTTAGGCTAGATTTTTGTTATCTTTTTTGGACTAATTGTATCTCACATTAGTTTTACAGTTTTTACCAATTCTGTAGTTTTATTGCATGATCAATACGGCTGATTGCTATCTGCTGCCACTTTGTTATATTTTAGGCTCGTTTTTAGGGCTCCGTACCTAAACGGTACAAAGAACACTTATGGTGAGACTTCGGTGCTTGTCTGTCTGTCTGTAGGTCACCCCCCTTTTTCTCAATAACTACTATTGCTATCGGCTATATTCTCGGTGAAAGAATTTCATAAATATATTTACTGAAACAGAAAAACCAAATTAATTAAAAACTCAAATTTTCATATATACATATGTACATATATCGTGTAGGGTATAGTTTGAAAGGGCTTGATTAAAGCATTGCAAATATATATTTTTTAAATTTTAAGCCGCATTTGTTTTTGACTTATGCCCGAGATTATGCGAAATAATCATCCCCCCTATCTATGATGTTTGTAATCCAAAACATCTTAAATAATTCATACGAATAGAAGGCTTGATATATATTACTGGAAAAATAAAACGAAGCTCCAGAAATTTATACATAGTTTAAATTTTACCCCACCCTACCTCGTAATGCTTAAATGACAGATTATAATTGCATGAATAGTTTGTAATATAGTACGGAACCGTTTGACTCTGACTCTGAGTCTGACTCACATTCGCCGCACTTGTTTTACTTAAATAGCACCTGACTAGCAATGACTTACTTAAAGTATTCTATTTTATACGCTGAAAGGAGAGAGAGTAGATATATGAAATCAATGTAGACAAAATTGTACAATGTTTGACTTTATTTGAAGGTATAGTCATTTTAGTTTTAAAATTCTTAATTCTAAACTAATTCAGTTTTACAACTTAAAAGTTTCGCCTGAAGCCTTGAAAAGTAGAAATTATGCACTAAAATAAAATATAGGGAGGGTAAGCGTGTGCAATACTATTTCCCCAAATACGTGGATTAATATGAAAATTGGGAAATCACAGCGCCCATTCAAGTAAATTACGCAGTCATAAAAGTTCCCTTGGAATAATTTATTGAAATTTCAAACAATGAATTGTTACACACTTCTACAGAAAAAATCTGCTTAGCATTCATAATCTCCCAAACAGACCTCAGCTATTCCCTAATCCTATTTGCCTGCCCAAAATTCTAATTGGAACGTTTGACGAAGAAAATGTACAGAGGAGAACGAAACTTGCCATATGTTGTGAAAAACCACACGTTAGTCACGCTCCTTTAAACAGGACCGCAGATATACTGTAACGAGCATCCGAGCAACAAGGGAAGGATCCAGGACCGTAGTCTAGGCATGTCAAAAGAATGAGATAGTCCACCTCAATCCCTCTAAATAAGAATTTAATTCAGCGCTAACCCTCAGTTAACCCCTAAGTACACGCCGGACTAGAATCATCCTTCGGGTCCAGGTCCTGCCTAATGCCACTCGAACAGGTGTTGGTTTAAGTTAAGCCATTTAGGAATTGCGTTCGGATGAGGGTGCATTGCTTTGTAGTCTTGACTGCGCAGCCCCTCTGTTTGATGAATGAGCGTTTTCCGTTTACAGGGTGCTCCCAAAATGCCTGAATCAAGCACTCAACAAACGGGTAGTGCGTAACTAGTCACCCTGTCACCAATAGCGCTTGATTGGACTGGGATTTAGGGATTTTCGGATAGCAAAATCTGAGGCGAAGGCGAGAACCCCACCGCGACCACTAGTCCATATGTTCAGTTAAAATTCATCATGACAATTGACAATATGGTTCAAGGCTGCGATGATTACGGACCTGCATCGCAAATCACCCCCTTTTCGAGCGCGCACTCGTGAATGGCAATAGAATACGTGCGGGGCATGGATCCTTAACGAGATTCAAATAAGATCCTGGAGGACTGGCATGGAGGAGTCTGCTGATTGGAACACGCTGCAGAATGCAATTTCATTTCTTGTTTTTGCCTGTCTCGGTCGTTAGGGATTCATTACATCGCGATTATCGACGAAGAAAGCGTCCGGAAAGATATTTGCGGGCTGTGGGTGCCACTGGTTGCAGGGTAATGGCCCGAGTACTATTGAACGTACACTGGAAACAAACTACGGTATTTTAAAATTCAATTGTGAATCGCCGTAGGGTTAAAACATTTTGTTCTTATCGGAAGTCTTACGGATGAATGAGCTCATTGCGTTGGGTTTCTTCATTGAGAGGCTTGCACTGCTGCGGGGTGCGGAATGTACGATGGCGTGGAGGGAAAACTTGAGTTGAGCGTTGATATCTATAATCTACATTCCTATTTACAAATTTTTACTCAGATGAAAGTTACTAGTTCACTCCACTTTAAAATGATAAAAGCAAAATGAGGTAGTGTTTTCTGTAGTTGACTATACTTAACATTCGCTATATACATATGTATGTAGATAGAAGTGCTTAACAGGTGGAAATAATATTTGGATGGTAGGGAATAATTGATAAAAGTCGATCAAGTGGGAGTCGCCGAGCACAAGCTGAGCGTTTCGTACAAGGATTAACTACGAACGAAGTATAGTGCGTTTTAAAAAGACAGTATCGTCTGCGTAACTTATATACGTCAGTAATTTGCTTACACGAATCAAAATAAGAGAAGCATCTTAAATAATCAATTTGTCAGTACCTACATATGTATGTATGTATATGAAAATTGCTCTTTAATGGCTGGTGCCAAAACGTCTCATATGACTTGTCCATACCCCATGCATTCATTGTCCCGTTCATGAAGTGCAAATTGGGTCCAATATGTAAAAAGAAACAAGTGCAGCCCATTTGGCTTTGAGGATACTTCAACGTTTGACTGTGTACTCATTCTTGAACCTGCTGAACATCGTACATTCATATGTTTCGGTAGATTGTCTACATACAGAAAGTTGAAATTACTTTCATGGCACCAAATAGTGCGTCGTTCGTCCAATTTTCGCATTTTGTAGTCCAAGACAGTCGTTTGCATATAATACGAATCATTGAAGTCTTCTACGTACCTACTGTTTCAACGTTGAGATCAATTTTATGCTTTTTCTTCTACTCCGCTCTTATACGTACATATGTAGGTACAGCGCTTTTAAAGCGATACCTACATCATGCTCATCCGCTGCAAAGCTTTGTCCGTTCTTGAATTTGCCTTCCGCTTTCATCCAGGCCCGTTCGCCCACTCCAGAGGATAAAAATTTGTCAGTTTTTCATAAGCCGCACAATTCCTATTTCAGTAAAAATTAGACGACAGGACACTCCTTTTTCAACCTATTTCACTTTTTTCACCTTAACTGAAATTTTCTTAGAGGGCTTTGATTTAATATTCCTCCCAGTGCAAAATATGTATGTATATAACACCCCAACCCCTGGCCTACTCTGTCCATAAAAATGTGCCATATTAAAGTATCTTGACCGACCTACCCTACCTGCGTGTTTCTCTACCGCTATTTTTGGTCTGCCTATAATTCATCTTCAATGTTGACGTCATTAATACACAAGAAAAGATTCTTTCAGATATTTTTCACTGTTTTATGTATACACTAACGCCCACAATGGAAAATTTGTTTTAACTGTTAATTTTATTTATGACAATAACACACAATTAACCGAAATTATTCTAAATATTACCTCTATAGCATTAACAATAACACAAGTACTCAAAAGCGACTTTTTCACAGAACGCCATCCATGCTAACCCCACTCCTGAAGTCTACGTTTACTGATTATACCAACTCAACTATCTTTCAAGTCCACCGCTGCCTGTTTTGAATCGATCTTGCAAGGCCGGTCAGTCTTGGCCGTTCTGACCCCACTTGCCTGCGTAATTAACAAAATGCCCTCACACATATTTTCTTCATTCAGCTCAAGGAAATATGTTATGTACAACTTACCGCTGTGCGTTTTTTTGGGCCGGTAGTATATGTACTCGTATCTTTTGCTGCTCAACAGTAGTGATAAAAATTCATGGACCTTTTACTTTTCATAATATCATTTTATCATACTATTTTAATGGGGACCTAATATAGCTCAGTGGTATAGTACTGTTGCAAAAAGAGAATTTTTACAATAAATAAATGCATTTGTCCGGTTTTGTCCGATCAGCTAATAACGCAAGCTGGCACGACTTCTGCTTTTCTCTGCCGTTAGAAGTTTCCCCGTTTGCCATAACTGCCGTGAAAGAAGAGATCGTTGGACGAGTCGGATCGAGTTAGTGCGGGCGATAACGCTGAAGACGACGAAGCTTTCTAAATTGATTTTAGTCAGTATTTTGCTGTAATCTTCGGTAATGCAGCAGCAAACACACGGACTCCCACGCCGGTCCAAGTCCGCGGTGCGAGTCAGCTTCAGTTCGTTTTTTGAACTTTTCACCGAGATTTGTTAGTTAGCCGTTCATCTGGCAAATTTCGTTACAGTACGCTGGGCTATGACAACGGGGTCTCCGGTTCTAGCCTAGCTCGGACCATAACTGAGGTGCGCTTTTCCTGATAGCGTTAGATGGGTAGTCTTATCAGTCCGGACAGCTACTGCGGGCTAATCACCCACAATGGCGAACATAAACGAAACGAAAAGAAACTAAAGCAGAGCCTCGAAGTAGAGCGGCTTTGTGGAATGCCGGAATGCTCCTAACTGGAGTGAAATAAGAACAAATTTTTTCGTTTTTCATGAAAGTTTTGAAAAATTTACAATATACTACTCATTCTTTTAATTCCTAAAAATGCTGGTTCAATACTGTGTACATATGCAGAATTAAAAATTATCAAAATTTGAATGCCACAACCCCCCCAACACACACACACATGGATTGTATTCTGCATTTTCCTTATATGCACGCATTACGATTTTGAGAAAATAAACTGAAAATAAAATCGAACGCGTAGCAATTAATTTTTTTTATAAATCTGAATTCAAAAACGAAACAACAAGAACACGTTGAAAATTCTGTAATTTGTTCCAAGATAAAATCCATTGTTTGTATTGGCGCTTAATGTTTGAGTCGATTGCCACGTGCACAGACGATGTGTGGGCTTCTCCTCTCCACAATTCTGGTAATCGGCGACAGGCAATCATTCAATCGGCTGACACTTGATTTCACCCCAAAAGGGACCGATTGAGGCAAGAAATTACGCCGAACTAACGTGCCACCCCATGGGAATAGATTTGTGCAATAAGCATGAAATTGCTCATCGGATTTTTGTCGCGATAAGTTTCTTTCAGAGCCAAGATAGCAATCGCCGTCTTTCCACAAATCAGTGTAACCCGCACGGGTCTGTACACTGAACCCCCCGCGCCACAACCGGCTGGCAACGAGACGGAATGTTTTAATTTTCCCGACAAACTTCTTATCTTTGGAGGTATCAAATCTTGGAGATGTTTCAGAACCATCTTCCGACTGTTTGAAGCTTGGGGGTTGTTTGAGATTAAGACAATTAGAAGCGCGTATGCCTGCCGCGAACTGAAAATGTTCTCCGCGTGCTTTCGAGGGAATAATTCTATTTCCCGTGCTGTTATGATAATTGTTATTGGACGAGGACTTCCGCAGCCCTTTAGTGCAGAAGTTCCTGCTGTGCGGTTATTGCTTATGCAGATTTCCACTGAAGATTGTACACTTCATGCATAAATTTCACTGGAAATGAAGTTTCGCTCACAGGCGGAGAAATAGGATATTCGAGGCGTAATTGCGGAACTAATTTGTGCACGAAGATGCTTCCTAGGTGTTAGGTGATTAGTAAACCGGCAGTACCGATGTCATTATAAGCTGCTCCCTGTTCAGCTGGTTCATGCCTGCATTTGGTTATTTGCATGCTTAAGTTCGGCACCTAGACATACGTTAAGGACACATTATGATGGATATTAGTTCACATCTTTTTCTTTCCTTCTATTTGAATTCGTGACAGAAATTTAGTCCCATGCTATGTCGAGAATTACATGTACAAATCCTCCAGCTAGCTTTTTCGATCTTAGGCCCGAAATTTCCTCCAGGCAAGTACAGTAAGCCAGATTTACCTACTTATATGGTTTTATGTAAACGTACATTTAATACAGAACTATATTACAAGAGAATCTTAAAAATAATACAGTTTTGTATCCCTAACTTATTCTAACCACAGTACATAAATTGCGAAATTGACTTAGGTGTACAGAATATTTATATTTATATATTATATATATATAGAGTCTTTCAATAAGGATGCTCGACTTTTAAATGTAAATAAAACATGTTGGGTATGAGATATCCACTCCATTTTTATATTATTTGAAATCATATATTATGGCATTAAGTATGGAATATAACGTCGTTCAAATGTCCGCCGCGGCTTTTTTGGTGGCACGTATTCCGAAGTTGACTTAAACGCCACAAATAATCATCTTTAGCGACGTAAACGGCGATCGCTACAGATCGATGAGAAGCAATTTCTTGTGACCTGAACTGGATGATTTGGATACCGCCGACATGTGGTTCTAACAGGACGGCGCTAAGCGCATGCCACGATGGACATTCTGCATGAGCGGTTTTAGACTGGCCACCAAGATCGTGCGATTGAACGCCTTCACTTTACTTCATCTTAAATCACAAGTTTAACATAATGAACGCCATCCAACAAATTCAGCCCGATTTATTCGACAAAGTCATCAAAAATTGCACCTCCCGAATACATGCCACCAAGCAAAGTCGCGGAGAACATTTGAACGACTTTATATTCCATTCTTAATACCATAAAATATGATTTCAAATAAAATAAAAATGGAGTGAATATCTCATACCCAACATGTTTTATTTACATTTAAAAGTCGAGCGTCCTTATTGAAAGACGCTGTACATGGCACAAAAAGGCAAATTTCAGTCCATAGATATTTGTTAAAACGAAAATGTTCAGTAAGTAGACATTTTACAAAATACAAATTTTCCTTTTACAATTTAGAGGTCGATATATTGCATTTTTTTAGAATTTAGAATGTTGTTATGTGAGTATAAGATAATTTGAAGGAGCAGCACACCGTAGCACAACCCGAGTAATACACGAAAACAATTTCACATGAATTCTTATTTCAAAAATTTCAGGCCTAACTTCTACCCGGAAAATTTAATTATGTTGCCAAGTTTTTTCTATTGATGATAACAAATTTTGCGAAACATCACAATGCACCACAATACTAGCACAATTCAGCAAAGGTTTGTTTTTTTTTATTTTTTCAAAAATGGCGGGGCTAATTTTCTGGACATTTAAATCGCTGCGATCTTGGAGAATTTAGAATATATTTCATATCCACGAATGTTCCCGGGTAGGCACAAATAACTGGACTCGTGTGAATTATTATTTATTTCGATATTAAATAGGTAAGAGTAGTAGGTAGGTACCTACCTATTTATTGAGTTGCAAAATAACTACATACATATATTCCTTCTGATTTTGAGTTGCCTTCGAAGAGTTTATTAATATTTGTCTGAAGAACTAACTATTGCTCTAATACCAAATTATGCGTATAATGGTGGCAATTGCATTAGTCGTAAAAATATTGTTTAAGCAGTTAATTCACGATTAAGGAAAACAGGAAAAAATCAATGAAAGAAAAAACGTGCGTTAACAAAAATTCAAACTCCAAGCCTAATTGCATTAACGGCGAGAGTAAATTAAAAAGAGATATTTGTAGTCTGGCCGTGAATGTGATAATTTGCTTCCTCATATTTGACGTCCTGCCCGAAATCGAGTTACAAAATTTAGCGACATGAAAAACAATAATCTATCGAGGTATAATTCAAACACCGGTGACCCTCGCCATGTACACCGCGCTGAAAGCTCCAGCATAACTCGTGCTCGCAATACAATTGGCCAAACGCACAAAGGAGCAACAACAAGGCAGCCCGGGCCCAACATGGAGCTCATGGACCAGGCTGCCCAGCATCCTGTCGCCCCAAACCCTATGCCGCAGAAGCAACATATCTAACGTAGCACATTGAAAAGCTTTCAATTCAACACCAACAACCTGTTTTCCTGTATACGCCGAAGCCCGCGAATACCACTGCAGCGGGAGCAGACAACCTGTTTTGCCCCCATCAAAAATCCAGGCGCAACGCACGACCACACCGAAAGCCGAGACCGCGAGGAAATTCTCGACTATGTCCCGGAAAAACGTCATATGGAAACATTTTACGAGACCGCCCAGTTTTTCAGGGAGCCAGTGCCTCCGTGACAAAATACGGACTGCGAGCACGAGAGGTCCTTTTGTGTGCGGCACAGCGATGGAAGCTGCAGCTGCCAGGAAAAGGCTCCACCTTCTCGACACGGCACCCTTATGGTTGCCTAGAAATAGGGAGGAGGGTAGTTTTAATAAAAGTGGATCTGGCGAAGAATATGTTGGTAACTTCGAAAGCAGACGGGTGGGCAAAAAGGTTTCATATGGACCCTCCTCGGCTGAGAAAGGGGTTGTGAGCCTACATAAGGAAAACAGACCAATACTGACGAAAGATGCGGTACATAATGGGCAGGGTGAATTGAAAATTCTACTTAAGGGGTGACAGATTGCGCGACCGGACAGTTTTCTCGGAGATTTGAAGTAATCAAGTTGTGGTCCAGGACAGGCAGACGCTCAGTGCAATAAGTGTTCTAGTTCCGTGTGACTTTGTTTGACTGAAATTGTGAAAGGGTGTGCGAGGACAATGATAATGGACATCGCTAATCAGCAGCGTGCCGAGCTCAATATGTCCCCGCAAGGTGATAATATCGTGAAAAGTGAATATTCCTCTGAGGCCAGGAAGCCGTCCCTAAAGCGCTCCTTTGACGTCGCCTTCCTCATGATGCCCGACGACAAGCTCCAACAGAAGCAGCTGGAAAAGCAGGCGAGGCTGGAAGAACTGGCCGAGAGGCACCACCCAACAGATTTATCACCGAAGCAGAGTTTGTTATCAGAAGCCATCATGAACCCGGATCTGTTTAACAGCCATGAGGCTAGAAGATATCCCCAAATCACGGTGAGGTCTCCACGAATTTACGACGACCCCTCGATAATCCCTGAAATGGATAACCCGAAAAGTGCGTTCACAAAAGTGTCCCAGGCACGCTTAGAATCACCCGTCCCACCGTTGAGTCCAGATCAACTGAGTTGCCCTTCAATGAGCCCGCCCATTTCAACAACTCCTCCGCGATCCAATGGAATCTACAACGGATTCAGGCCAGAGTACACATTTAACGGCCCCTTTCAGTCAGTGGGGCAGGTGCAGGCGTTGGCAGCTCAGAACAATCGCATTAAACACCAACTCATGTATCGGCCCATGTCAGCAGGAGGATCACCTGAATTAATCCCCGGCTATCTTCCAGCAGCCGCGTTTCCATTTGGGAGTCATGGTCATGCATTCGCACCGCAGCACGATATTACAGGTAGAGGTCACTTTTGTGATAAGCTTTTAAAAAAACGCGACAACAAGTAGTCAATCTTCTTTTTGTTGCGAAATTAACGGGTAGGAAAAAAATGTTTTTTGTTGCTATCAATCATTACGATTTGCCTACTCCTTAACATAAGGCTAAAAAGTAAAAAGACTGTTTCCACTTTTAAAAAACGGTGCATTCCTGAAATTACCTTTCTTTTTGAATTGGTAACAGTCAGCTAAGTAATTGCAGACATGAGGAAATCGGACATGGTACAGCGAATAACTTGGTTCTATTTCATCAAAGAAAGCCATAAAAGTGCTATGTCGATCTTTCCAAAATATTTACGATAAAATTAAAAAATATGAATCCGTTCATCCTGGAAATTGCATTTTAATCCTACAAAACATACTTAAGTGGTATGAAACAATTTTTGCTTTATCAGTCACGCTTGTACAACGTTTTTCCAATTCCATTTTTTCAAATATTCAGTGATGGAAGAAAGAATTAAAGGAAAAAATGTCCATGTAAACATTGTATGAAAAAAATGACCCCTTACCGTCAATCACACTTCCTTTTTTGTTAAGGAAGTGTCTATTTGCACAACATGTATGGACTGAAATTAGTCTGATTCTAGCGTGAATTGATTCCGTGTACTCCGTGTACTTTCGTGTGCACGGAGGTTACTCGGACACAGAGATTGAAAATAGACACTGGGTCTTGAAATGTTTTTTTTTAGTAAGTAAGTATGTACTTTCTGATAAAAAAATATTTTCACAACTAACTTCAAAATTAAATGCAATTTTTAAGGGTGAATCTAATTCTGTTGTATTAAATGAAAAAATATATTTTTTACGGAATCATTTAGTTCAATGCTTTAAGAATATCCAAACAAAATTTCAAAATGCAATTCTTACAACTACCGGAGTTATGATTTACGGAATTATGAGTTATAGTTAAAGTCGTACTCTAATCATAACTATTTGTAAATGTTTTCTTCTTGAAATGTCCTTTTTGCACGATTGACCGTCAAATCGCGTCCTATTCAATTTGGCCTCTCCATATATCGCCAAATATTACTTTATCGTATCACGAACCAAACTATGGATAAGATATTTTTTTGACAAATAATAGCACATTTTAAAACCATGAGTCATAAATTTACGTTTCGATTTGAAAACACCACTGCACACCACAACTATTACTTCTTGTTATTTTAAATTACATTAAAATGTGAAATCTGAAATGAAAATCTGAATCAATTTTTTCCTTTTTCTGTTTTCCAACTGTGCTATGTTTTTTGCAAAAGATATGAGATTTCATTTAATTATTGATCTGATTATTATTATTATCTCAGCTGTGGTGAGCTGTGGTGGATGACAAAGTGAGTGCTGAAATTTGCTGATTGTATAAAATTTCATTACCAGCTGTTAGGCAATTTAATTAATAACTATTTTCAATAGAATTAAAACAGGATAAACAGTGGAGTTTCCCTATCTACTCCACATCTGTTATTTGAAGTTTTCTGTAAGTCGTATTATTCTTATGAAGAAACGAAATATCACGTTTACGTTTCTGTATGGTTTTACCTGCTTTACATTAAATTTAGTGGAAGATTTTATAGAAAAATAAAAGCGGCGTTTCACAACACAAAACACAATTACTTAATATTTCAAATAGTTTTCTATGTTCTTTTGCATTATTTTTTACCCACCGTCATTCAAGTTAATTAATATTTTTCCGTTGAAATTTTCTGTAACTCGAAATTTCCCTAATTGCAAGTTTAAATTTGTTCCTGTCTCTTGAGATACGAGATGGAGAAGTTGAATTTAAATTTGTAATTCAAGCTAATTATAAAGGACAAAAACAATAATACTCGCATTTTCCTTTCTGGGGATTTCAACATCCTTTTAATATACTGCCAGTGTAAGATCGATGGAATTGAAGTTTAAAATTATTTTATGTTTATATAACATGACAACTTTAAGTAATATACATATTATTTTAATATGGATGAAACCTAGTTACAAAAAATAAATACCTAATCAGCAAACAACGCGATTTGGTCAGCACAGCTAAATTAATGATGTGGTGCTTCTACCGCAGATACTCGAGAGGATTAACCCAATCCAACAGACGAGATTTTTGGCCTAATTTCTTCTTCTTTTTGCGGCTATTGAGAAAATGTTATTTATTTTAAATATCGCATGGATCTCAATCGAATCACAACTTTCCTCTATGGGACGTACGAGGACTAAATACTTTTATAATATTTACATATGTATTTACATATTAAATGAAAACTCATCATCGGATGTTCCTTGTTATATATAATACAATTAACATTTAAATTCAAAAATATGAAAATGACCCAAAATAGTGTTTTTACATTACTAATCTGGGTACACTTCAGAAACATGATAATGCGACAATGTCGGTACTGTGGAATGGTTTTTTCTGACTTGTAATAATTATTCCGCACAATTTTGGGTACTTAGTATAATTGACGAAACATGTTAACAGCATTTTATTAAAAACCGATTTTGTTATGAGGTTATCCATATATATTGCACATATAAGTGAAATTATGACAATGCAGAAAATACATTTCATGTAACCAAATGTCAAACAGCAACCGAAAACATTTTTTGTTCCTGATCGTGATCATCAGTAACTAACAGTAAAGTTATTTTGGCTTTCACATTATGTTCCAAATTATAATAATGAAAAATATATCACAGAGAGCGGAAAAACCCAAACATAAAATAAACACACCTGTTTATGTTACTTTGCTTTAATTATTTACTATTACTTTGTTACAGGTATTGTGAGAAATCCTGCGGCGGCAGCAATTCTGTCCACCCTGATTCCTCCGACATTGGCATCAACATTCACCCTGACAGCACAGAACGTGTGCGCCAAGTGCAACATCAGCTTCCGCATGACCAGTGACTTAGTGTATCACATGAGATCCCATCACAAAAGCGAGGTGGCCAACGATCCCGGTCGGAGGAAACGTGAAGACAAGTTGAAGTGTCCCGTCTGCAATGAGAGCTTCAGGGAAAGGCACCATCTCACCCGCCACATGACCGCCCACCAGGACAAGGAGAGCGACAACCAAATTGACGTCGAGGATCACTCGCAACGGCGGAAGTGATCCCACCTCCGCCTCTTCGACCATTTCTGAGGCAATGCCTGCTGATTGCTTCAATTCATTAAGTCCATTGTGATACTATTTTGTAAAGTTAATTTCACGGCTTGGTAGGTCCGCCTGCTGCCGGAGCGTTACTGATCGGACCACTTGATTCTGTCAAAAATGTGAAGTTTCAAGTTTCGCAGTCATCGTGTATAAAAGAGCAATAATTCCTCTATATGTCTTGTGTCCTCTTTTCGAAAGGTAAATGATTGATCCAACGATCCGTTACAATATTGTAAATTTAAATTCGAACGTGCAATAAACACTTTTATTTGTGTAGAAGTTCTAAGCTAGATAGTACTAAAACTGTAGATATTCTCAATGTAAGAAGTAAGGCGAATGTAAATACAGAATATTTAAAATTAGCCACCTTTGTTTTAATACATATTCCACAGTCCCCAACAAAATTAGAAATTAATTCCCTAGTTTCATTTTGTTAAACAAGAATCCCAAAGGCACAAATGTATTACTTTGAAACAATTTTATGTCAATTTCAGACATGGCATTAATACAGAACTATTTTTACCGTTCATGCGATTGCAAATAAAATTTGTTGATGATATTGTTATAAAATTCGCTAGCCGAGCAAGCGGCTAGCTGACAAATTTCGAGGACAAAAAAGTTCTAAAAAAAATTTAAATCGCTTGAACCGCGGACTGAGGCGTGGAAGTACGTTTGTTGCTCGTTGCACTATCGAAGCTTTTGTGAAATAGCTCGATAGGAAGGAGCAAAACTAGCTACAGGGCCGTAGTTGGGAGCACATTAAAATCAAACACACTGGCACGAGTTATTTGAAGTTATGTATTTCAGAGACTGAAAATAACTGGTATTTTTCAATTTTTTAACAATTAAAGCTATCTCTCAGCTATAATTTTATCTCTCAGGTATAATTTTAAAAACAAAATTCCTCGTTATGTTCTTGCTAAGCTCATCAATATTTAGCTTCTTTTGTTTTTAAAAAAAAAATGTGTGATCTGTTATTTTCATCCGGTTATAATTTGAAGCAAAAGGCTCAGCTCAGAAGCTTGATATCTTTTTTTCTGGTTAATATTAAACATTTTCAAGCCGGAGTTATGAAGTTTCAGTAACTTGTCTGTAGAAAATTTGGACAGTTTATTATTTGTTAACCTTTACTCATTATTGTATACAAACAAACATTATAAAAGAAACAGTTAAGTTGGTGTTGTACTTTTATCAGAAAATAATAACCACCTTCAAAACTTGTAGTTTCTAGCTACAAAAACTAATAGGCCAAGCTGCCTTTCTATTTTAATTAGAAAAAAATATCAAGTCGTTGAGCTTTTTTTTCTTACCTCGAAATGATTTTTGTTTATTTTGTTTGAACTTAAAAAATTGCAAACCATTTTTTAAAACAGTGACCTCAAAACCCCTGTGTGCCAACTTATATATAAAATATATAGAGATTTAGTATTTTGGGTGAATAATATTGGAGCCGCCAGTATATTTTAAACTTGAAGTTTTTGTACACAAAGTGGCTTCTGCCTGGTCATGAAGACTACTTACATATAAGACTCAAATTGACAGAACGGTTTTGATTTATATTCAACAACAAAAAACGAAAACATAACTACTACATAATACGAAAGATCGTCCAAAAATTGTTGGGATAGTGTCGAAATCTCATAATACTGTGCTTAATTTTCAAATAAAAACACTCTCTAATTTCATACTCATTCAACAATTTAATTTTGTTCTTAACATTCGTGTCACTTCGTGGGAAATTCATTTGATTTTTCAAGGTATCTAAAAAATAGTGAAAAAAAACATTTTTTAGATTATTTTCCATGTGCCCTTACAGTGTATCGCGCTACTGCTACCCACACCGTAACAATAATTTATAATTTTTTTTCGTGATATCTGGCTGTGAAATATGTTTCAAAAGTTTTAATTTTTGTATTTAATTATTGCATGATCCCTGTGATGAGTATGTAGGTGCTTTTAACCGTATAATTATAAACCCCGACAGTTAACAATGCAATTTAAGAAAATAATCAGCTAGGAGAAAAATAGTTTTGCGGTGGTTGTGGGTGGGGTAAAAGAAGCTCTGAGAATGGGGCAAATTCATTTTTTTGTAATATTTTTTGCACTGTGTAAATTAACACACGAAAGATATAGGAGAACCACAAAAATATTTTATAGAGTCCCTCACTAATTCCCCCTTCAACTAAGTACTCATTGACTCCTTTGGTTTAAGCGTACTTGCTTACAAAATTACCTCTTCTAAGGCAGTTTTTTGGATTTTTTTGGATTGTCTTTTATCAATTGGAATGAAAAAGCAATACAACATCTGATGTGCTTTTTATTGGACGTAGTGCTGACCACACCCATTTGCTGATTTTTGAGGTTTGGTTATGTAAGATTTAAGACCCCAACGTGCCGTGGAAGGACAAACGTCGCTTGCATTAAGTGTTACAGCTGAATGAATTTGGGGATTGGGAATTAATTTGTACAACAAATTCCATTCAAAAATACTTCACTTTCCCACGCCAAATCAGTTTAACCCTAATGTCCTTCAGGTATTTCCTGCACTCAACTATGTCATTTATCCCCTTTATAAGCAAACATTTACTTAACTCCGTAGGGGTGAAGTGTTTAAGCTAATAAAGGTCCCCCCACAAAATCACAACGCAACGGCGCGGCGGGCGGCTGCCACGGTTGAAGCTGGTTGGTAAACAAAAACGAGCCCCGTGAAATCGCTTAATCGCCTGTATGTGCTCCCCACAAGAATAAGCTCAATTCCATGACATGGTGTATGCTGCTCGCTTTTAAACGGAAGGGAAGGGAACTCTCGGAGCTGTCGTTCAGTCCCCCAAGCTAAGGGGTGGCTCTTGTCCGATGGAGCCCGGCGAATGATAAGACCGAAAATTGACTGACAAAAGGGAAGTGATTTCAAATGGGCGGGAATTTATTGTGGTGAAAATAATTACTGTGTTTATCGCCCTGAGCTATTAGGTCTGGGAGGTATTTGGACCCAGAGCCTATCTGGAGATTCAATTAGGATTTAATGAATAATCAAAAATATTTTACGATCCATGAGGACTTCTCGCTTCTGGGGCATTAGATCAGGAGGTGCTTTTTGCTTTGTAAGAGCAATGTAGGAATACTTTCCGTCTCTTCCAGAATAACGCCGACAGAGAAACCGACTGGATCCGATTTACACATATAGCAGATTATGAGGACTAATAATTTCCCGAATGCCGTAATAAAGGGTATTGCTTTATCAGAGCGGCTGACCTTTGGAGGAATAATTCTTAATTAATATGCATTATCATACTCTACTTCGCGATCACATGTGTGGACAGGTACTTTACATTCTATAGAAACTCAATTTTAATTCGCAAAACCGTTCCAAAAATAAATGTGCAACATTACTTAAATATAGAGGGTCTTTAACTAAGGACGCTCATCTTTTAAGTGCAAATAAAACAAGTCATGAGTGAGATATGCACTCCATTTTTATTTTATTTGAAAGAATATTTTATGGCATTAAGCATGGAATGTAACATCGTTAAAATGTGCACCGCGGCTTTGCGTGTTCAGTTAAATCAATGTTAGTTCTACTGCACGCTATAGATGGCGACTTACTAGTATTAAGAAAGAGTTTATTGATTAGTGACCAATTATTGATTGCCTCCAAATCAGATTTAATTCTGTCTATTAGATCCTTAAGGGATCGTCTCAGTGTGACCCTCCGAAAAATCACTGATTTTCGCGATTTTTTTTTTAATGTTGAAATAAACTAATCGGTCCGGTTTTTTTTTATAAATAAATACATTCATGACGAATACAAAATGATTGTTTTTATGTTTATTTATTGGGTGTATAATAGTTGAATAAATTGTTGAAATGACACGTAAAAAAAAAGGTCATGTACGATGTCCTGCGGCCGCAATTTTGATCTGAAACAAAAATTTCAAAAAGATTATTAATCTGTAGGGGCGTCGCTATCGCGCTATGGAGGGTTTTTTTTTAATTTGACTTAATGGCGGCGGTTTGAACAAAAAGTATCGCATTTGGCCCTTTTTTTCGACAGTTTTTCATAAAAAAAAAAAAGGAAGATTTCGAAAAGAAAAAAAAGCTTCCATAGCGCGATGAAGAATGACGTTAAAAATGTTCTCTCCAAATTGGAACTAGATATCTTCAAAACTCTCCTTTGAGAGTGGAAACCGTTTTGAAAAACACCATTCTGAGAAAAACGCGTTTAAAGATTGAAGTTGGAAAATTTTAGATAAATCGTTTACTTACGATCAATCGGCGATGCCAGGTCCATACAATATCCGTTCTGCTTATTATCTTCTTGGGGGTTTCACTCGTATGTCTATCCGTGGTTGATGTCGAAAACGAACTCAAATGCTTGGCCAGTAATAAACAAAAGGAATAACGGTCGAGCGGAGCGCCGAACGAGGCAGATGTCTCGCTCCGTTCCCTTTGTACAAGAAACGCTGTAGCGACCGTAATAATTTGAATTTCGATTTCAAAATTTGAGAGAATGTTTATTACAGTGTATACTATCCGATAATGCAACAAAAAAATCGATTTTTCGAAAATTTCACACTGAGACGATCCCTTAAGTCCTGCACAGGTACAGCTCCACATCATCATATTTAAACTTTACAATTGATTCATAAATATTGATCCATTAGTTTTTGAGTTAACACGAAAGAAATGGATCTACAGACAATCAAGCATTCTAAACAATTGTAATGTAAGTATGTTATTTATTTTCTTTTGTTTTATTTCACTGTTTCGGTTCTACATATCTATTTATCTACTGTTTCAGTTTCTAAGGCGAATTTAAATGGAAGTGTAAATCAAAAATCAGCCTAAGCCTGGTTTGTAGGTAGTTCTAAAAACGAGTTTCATGTGAATTTCACAGGTAGGTACGACAGGCAGTACCAATAAATGCATTTAGAAAGTTTAATTTTAGTTTATAACCCCCACAAAGTGGGCAATGCCGGATAGCCCTTCACCATCCTCATCATGTGCCTGAAATAAATACATAATCATGTCTCTCCTGCATTTCAAAGCCATAGGCATTGTGCTTAATTAAAAGAATCGCCAGGCGTTTTGGGCACGAGTCGTGTTTCATTCCATTACACCGGACGGCGGACAGTCAACTCGGAGTTATGGCATGGACGGGAGCTGAAATGAAGAATGACCACTTAGCTAAATTGCACTGGCCTACCCCAATGGCCCAGCAGATTTTCGGTTAACATATAACCAAATTATTCCGCATAAAAGCGAGTATGTTAACAGTGATGAATTGCCCTTCTGAGCTGTCACATATGTCGACTCTGAAGGATACTCTGCAGCTCGATGGGACCCAACACCCAAGTATCTCTGCATATATGCTGAAGCTCCTTTTTGGCAAAGCTGTAGTTTGCATAGAACACGAAACATCTTCTGCTTACCCCGCTGGATATAAATATGGATGATGTATGCTGTATTGGAAGCGGAGCCCCTGGCGGGGAAGCCATATTTAATCTACTAATCGATTGCCTCCCTCTTGTGTAAACGGTAAAAATATAAAAAAAAAACTCGATGAGTTATGGAAAAGCAAAGCCCCAACCCAATATGTGAAGTATCCTGCCAGCCCGCGAGAAAAGATGTATAATTCCGGTATACCTTCCTCGTAAGGCACTTTCCCTCGTCCCTTTGAGTGCTTGCGATGCGCGTCTATCTCCTATAAATCTCGCCATTTCCTACGCTCGACCGCTGTAATTCGAAAAAATACAGTGTAAGCATAATTTCGTGGTGTCGATGCAAATATGGTTCCGCCAAATGGCGGTTTTTGCCGATTCCTTTTGCCAAGAACTTTTCCCAATCGCGGATAGGTGAAAGCGACGCCTTTTGCCAACTCTAGTTATATTTATGGGAATTTTAAGGTGGACCGCCAAGCAGTGATTTACGGGGACTCAATTGCACCGGGCTTCGGGGCTTTGGCATGCCAGGCTTAACTGCAAAAAGCCGGGAGAACTACCCAATGACAACTGTGCTCCCTCTGGCGTGAAATTATTGATGTGTTTTGCTTAAGAGGATCTGCCGGGTACAGACCGGAGACAGTAAGGATATTTTGCTGATGGCGAATGTAATTTCATGCCACTTCCTAAGAGGATTTGCTTTGGACACAACGGTAATTGAATAAACAGAAAATTAGAAGATTCAAACGTGGGTGGATTCAATTCAAACTCTAAGCTGCAGAAGGGCTAATTTGACGGTTCACAATTGTTGAAGGGGCTCCTTCCTCGTCGTATAAGATATTACATTTACTTTAACTTTTTAAAACGATTATCTGCATATGCAATAAAATGTTGTGAGGGAATTTGGACATTTTCAACTAACGCTAGCAGTTTTAAAATGCGTAATAATAGCTTAATTGGAACTAATCGATTTTTGATTGCAAGATTTGACCCAAACGTTGCAAGGGATGATAAATAAAAGCTTGTATAAATGACATCGATGCTCAAGTTCCCAAGAAATTATCAATTCTTCCATTATCTTGTAGTGACATTAATTTGGTGAGAGCTAAGTGACAATATACAGCCCACTGCAGTGATTTTTTCTCATACCTTTATTTTGTGTGCTTTATGCTTTGAATTAACGATTTCACAAAAACAAGTTAACTCATATGAATGTATACCTACACAACCTGGCCAAAGGATTGTAGGACGTTGTTTCCATTCTATTTTTCGCACTAGCAATTTTCATTTCATGGTATGAAGGCAAAATTTTCAGTGATGGTAAAACGAGTTGATGCGAAAAATGTATGTAATAGAGATAAATTTAGAATGGAAAAAGTGACCCCCTACCGGCCAGACATATAATTTTGCTGAATGTGGTCACTTAAGTAAATCGTTTTTTCAGCAACCCGTCTCTCGGAAGATAATGAAGGTATCCTGGCAAAGCCAAGTTACTCAAACATCGGGTTCGAATTTCATTCAAACTTTTGTTGTAGGAGTTTTTGAGTTTCTGCTTTGCATGGTCTGTAAAGAAAGTGGAAGCGCCTATTTGCAGTTCGGTGTGTCCATGTGTGCGGTTTACACGGAGTATTTATGGAATAAATTTCAGTATATAGATATTTTGTAAAAGGCAAATATTTCGTCAGTAGGCGATGGATTTCGCGGATTTCAGTCATAGCAACGACCTAAGAACCTATAAGGAACGGCAGAATGAGTAAATTGATGAGGCAAAAACAAATACTATTACAAGGCAAAATAACACGAAAACAAGTTCACTGGCATTATTTCTCGAATTTATTATTAACAATAGGCCATATTATCACTTCAAATGCACTTCTGATTGAGTCTGATGCATTACGACAGCATCGCTGAAATCATTGGTGATGATAATCAATGTTTCGTGCAATGAAGGGGGAACATAGTTGTGACGGGCGAAAGGCGAATTTTTTTTACACAGGTCTAATTTAATGTTTAAGGATCGGATAGCGGAATATATTCGACTATATGTTCACACATTTTTATTTATAAATATACAAAATTTATTAAGTTATGCACATTATCTCGGATTATTATTTATTAATAAACATCTGTTGAAATATTGTCGAATATTTACTCTAAATATTCCTCTTTTCGATCCCTATTTAAATTAAATACTATAATAAATTAAATACCTGTGCAAAAAGTTCGCGAAAATTCGTGTTTCTTTTACCCGTCACAGTTGTGTTCCCCATTTAGGATCATATTCACGAAGCGCTAATAACATTTATAATTTTTTAAATATCTCATTGCACAGATAATTTAATTATTACTAAGCACAAAATTAAATTATGCAAGATGAGCCGCTGGTAAGTTGATAATTAAAATGTCTACACAATGATTTCATATAAGTATAAAAATTTTGACCTTTGACAATTTTAACAATGCAGTCGCCAGTTAGGCGGACTCACAACCACATCCTGGAGCCTTCGCTCCTGAGCTAAGCCATATGATTTAATGACCTGCGCACAATCCTTAGCAGTTATGCACACTTAATTGTTTTGCTCAGAACGACCCACCAATAGTTTTACTTGACAGACCCGTTTTTTCATCTGCGCGTTGCTTAATTACATTAATAAAATAAACCATCTCCTTAAAAATTTATGTTGTCATCACAAAAATATAAAATGAGAAGATTTAGATTACTGAGAAGCATGAAAAAGCAAAACCCCAATAAAACTTCAGCTCACTTGAAATGAAACAAACAAACTCCTATGCCTTCCTGTTAGCATGACTAGGACCTCAAAATTGGCATACATACCTTAATCATGCACGAAATCATCGATACACTATTTCACGTAATCTCCAATTTCCTGCTGGGACTTTTTCTTATTGTTCAAGACAAACATTTGCAGCAGTGCGATGCAAACTACATTCTTGAATCGTCGTACTACAACTTTTTTTCTTTTGAGAATATAAATGTCGGGACGGCGCGAACGCCATTCCCGGCTACCAAAAATATCACGCACGAGTTGCTCACATTAGGAGCAATCGCGGAGGTCAACTCGCCCGAAGTGCAATGGCCGAGCCTCGCTCCGGGGGAACCGCCTTAATGATCACGGTAACCCCTGCGCCAGGTAAGTATGCTTTTCCATCCACAACTCCTCGGCTTTATATCTTTCTTTAAAATTCCAAGTATGAATTATAAGGAAAGAAATTTTTTTCATATTACACACAACACGAACTATTTTTAATATGGTTCCAAATGTATAATGTGTATTATGTGTTTTGTTTAATTAATTTTATTGATCACAAAATTAAGAAGTGTAATACTATATGTATAAAACATTTGCAACAAGAAAAATTTAAATAATTCTTTATATTCTCTGTATTTAATTGCTCTGAGAATTGACTTGAATTTAAACTGTAAACATTTTCAAATAAAATTTGCAGGGAATGTAGTTAGAAGGTTATATTGCCGCATAAACATATTTATGTTTTATATATTTTGTATATTATTAATGTTATTACAAATTTCGATAGCCGAGCGGTTAGCTGAGGAATTTCAAATAAAAAAAGCTTGTTCCCCCAACCGGGCTTGAACTCACGCCACACACACTTCACGCTTAAGTTCAACTAGCTTATCACTAAGCCACGCGATACGTTTGCCGTAGCACTGCTGCAAGTGAGCAAGTACACTTTTAGGCGGACCTGGTTTGGTTTTTCGAGTAGATAAAAACCACAGACTTTACACGTTTCCTTTTTTTATGGTAAAGTGCGATATCCGTGTGCATTGTCGAAATCTAAAGTAGCAGCAAAGCTTGGTAATAACTAATTTGGGATGACATCACTATTATAGTGACAATAACTGCATTGGTTGTGTATGCGGTCATGGGCACCTAGTGTGATCAAGGAAGTCGATTTCACGATTTAATTTATTTTTAAATTTACGATGTAAAGCTTTGTGAAAATTACAAGTCTCAATTTAAAAATGACAACGCCCTGCGCTGCAACTAATGTCTTATTTTAAAACATATTCATGTTCATAGTTAGATACTAGGACAACAGCTTAGCTCTAGTTCCTACATTTTACCACCGTTCATAATAAAATTTCACGAAAGCACGGTAATGTAGTTATTTTATTTTGCATTCTTAATCGAGTGAGATGTCGTTGAAAAGATCTTTTGAAATGAAAACATGTCATATCACACTTTATATTTGAACATTTCAGTCGAGAGATGTGTACATATGAGCCTCCAAATTATGGTATTAACGGCGTATATAACTCTTCAACTAATAATGGGTTTAAGCATTTGAAAAAATATTGTGAAGGTATAGTACTTACTTGGGAAGTAATTTTAATGAAGGTTATTACGGTAAACTTAGAATAATAAATTTTAGAAAAAAGTGTATCGTTTATAACTATAATTGCTAATTTTTTATCGTTTGTCAAACTTTGGCTCTTAATATTTTATTGCCATTTCTTTTATTTCGAATTTATTACTATCTTAAGGAGCATACAAATATCGTGTAAAATTCATCCTTAAATATAATAATAGAATTTACAAAGAATTTCTGAGCTGGTATTTCGGTACGGAGCGCTTTGTTATGAGAAATATCTCAATCAATTTGCTTGAATTCTGTTATGATCTTTCTATACAATATACAAACATATCGCTCGATTTTCGTGTGACTGTTTTTTAGCGGACACAAAACCAATAGCGATTTTCAACTCAAACTTCCGACAATTGGTACCCTAGGCCCCAGGGATATTGATTTGTTCTCTTCAATGATTTTTCGAAAGCTATACTACTTGGTAGTTGGTACCATTTACATCTTTTTTTAAGGTGCTGAATGACTCGTTTGCGACGCCATTACTGCCGTACATACACAACCTTTTTAAATCAAAAATATAATCCAAGTTTCTCAAACCTGTAAACGCAATTGCCCTAGTAGTTCCTATTTAAATGTCTTTTGTTAGTTGTTATTGCTCTATTCTTATTAGGCGTAGTGTTCGCCTTAAGGCAACAACACGCGGTGGTATAAACAATAATGTGTTTGAGTTTGCTCTACTAATGTATATAAAAAAAATTAAATCATTATCAGCGTTACGTTTGCGGGATTTTATATCATTTCGGGTTACAAAACTAGTATATCTATAGTCAGTTCCTAAATTTTACCTACACTATTTTCACGGACTATGAAAGCAAACTTTGAAGAATATTGCGGACTCCGTCGTCCCGAAAAGAGCCTATGAAACTATTTCCCGTCACCTTTGTTCCAAAACGTACAAAACTGCAAATTTTCCCAGAACCTTTTCCGTGGTGCTTCCGGATAAGCTCCATGGTCCCGAAGTCAACTTACATAATAAATTTCTTTCAACACTTTTACGATAGTAGCAGCCACCACATAATTTTTGCCATTAGCCACTTCCACTGCTTCGTTTGCCGCTTAACCGCTTTGAAAATGAAACCTGTCGTTGTGCAGCCATTCCAGGTACAGGGAGTGCGCGTACATGTTATATAGCGCTATTGGGACCGATGCGGAGGACCTGAAATGATGGTGGAGATCGCTATACTCTGAATATCCACAAACGGCTCCCTCACCTGTTGGGGGATGAGTAAGCAAAGTTCCGCGAGTGCGGTTCCACCCGCAAAACCAAACCACTAAAATGCCTGCTGGTCTGCGGCGGCAAACAAAAGAGCACACTAAACACGGGACGTGGTCCTGGTAAGGAAGCTTCCTGCCAGTTGACTTCTATCCAGGAAGTGTTGCTACCATTTGGGGCCCGGGGAAGAGAGTTATCGTCTAAGTTGGGACTGTTTGCCCGCTGCCTGTGCGAGCTGGTTCTGGGTCGGGCCAATAAATTTGATTTTATTGTGGGTCTAATTTTCCGGAATATGTGGATTTATGTATGTTTTATTTCCTTTGCGAATATGCAAAATGCATATTGCGGACGCAGACCGAACCTCATGTGGAGAGCAGCTGGTTTTAAGGGCGATTGCGACAATACTGCAGTGGCTGGAGTCCATTTTTGGTCATCGGTGTATCGGCTTCTGGCTGATTAGGCACTAATTAGCACCTCCCTGGGGCAGCAGAATGACTGCGTCAGTGAGCCACCGAAAACAAAAAATTTCCAAATTATGCAGTAAATGAGCTGGAAGGTTCTTGATACAACGAAAGCATTTTTAACAATGATTTGGTCGGCTCAGCTTCCAGTAGCATGACTTTGATTATTTTCCGCCTGTGGAGTCTGGCAAGCAGATTACACTCCGAGCAGGCTCTTTCTTAAACAACCATAAAAAGAGCTTTGCATATGTTTCCGGGCCAGAGCCCCCTGTCTCCCTGTGCTTTAGTTTGACTTGTGTTTAAAATTAAGATAAATGCGAACAATTTGCACAAAGTATTGTGGTGGGCTGGTAGGGCGCACTATACTACCATACTCTCGTCGTCATTAGAATCAGGGCGATACCCGACCCGGAACCAGCTCAACCTCCAGGCAGGGTGCTTCATTATACAACTCCGACTCTGAGTTCCAGGGCGGAAGCTGAAATGTTCAATCTGCGAGGACGGAGTGCTTGGTGCTCCACACTCATTGTTGCTTTTTAGGGCGGCGAGCAGGGGGGCAAGTAGTGTCAGCGAAACCATCTTTGCAAGCTCATTTCAAATGCGAAATTTATGCAACTTCATGCGAACATCCAGAGGGTTTCCGCTGGTATCAGAGGCGCGAGTTTTTGTTCTATCAGAGGAATAATTTCAGCAAAATGACAGGAAAAGCCGTTACGGTCCAAGATAAGTGATTTACGATAATGAGTTGCTCTTGGAATTGTCCTGAATGTTCTCTCCCTGCCTCAGTGCCAAAAACATGAATACGGCATACAACAGTGCACCAATCTGTTTTTGTGTCAACTCCAAATTAAAACATTCGCAGAACAGTATCCCTTTGCCCTTTAATGGTATATAAATGGTTTTTTATGCTCATCAAAATTTTTTTCGCATCTACGAACATAATTTAGAAGAATAAAAAGCTTAACCAAAACTGGGTTAGCAATATTAGGAGGATTACCAACCAAATGTTAAAAAAATGGTTCCCTAGCCAGGCTCAAGCAACTGTACTGGGATGTTCTCGGTTATTTCATTATAAGTAGTACAGATCCAAATCGACAAGGTTACCTCTGAAGGTCGTTTCTTTAATTCCGATTGAGAAATTTCTTTATTCGATGACGTCAAGCAAATTCAGTCTACTAGTTGATTTTATTCATTTTCGCGTATATCTACTAGTTGATAATGGTATGGTGAGTTATATAGGGTGAGAGGGGACGTTCGAGATATATAGTAGAGACAATGCTGAAGGATGACGTCAAAATTACGTCAAACAACAAAATGACCGCCAGGCTTGTACAAACACGTCGAACAAAAAGAGGAAAGACGTGGAATATCGAAACGAAAATTTATGTAGATATTCTTGACTAAAGGACCAATTGCTGCAACAACAAAACAAGCTTTTATAATAAGCCAGACAAACTAGTTTTTTTAAATAAGGGATATACACTATTGATTTTGTGGCAATGAACTCTTAAAACGATTAAAAATAGGGAAAAAAGGGTATTTTACTTGGACCAACAAATATCATATGACTTAAAGCATTTCCCATGCAATTTTGCAAAAAAGGATCTCATACATTATAAAGCTGATTCCATAAAATCCACCAACTGAAGCGCCCAATGGGCACAATCATTCAAACGCACCTTTCCATCGCGGTCATGTTTGAAATCGCTGCTTTCACGCAAAAACTGATAGGAGCAAAAATTGTAGAGCAGAGTTTATTCTAGAAAGAGCATATCTCAAAAAAAGTTGTTAATGTCTTCTTTACAGATTTTTGCATCGACTTCCGTCTTCGCAAGCATACATTCCATGAAGACAACGAAAAATTAAAAAACAACGTAGTTAAATAGTCGCTACTGCGCGACCAGGTCAAATGAGTGAGGATTGGCGTGGGTGTGAAGTTCCCCCTCACATTCTTTAAAATGTTCTATAGTTATCACATTGTACAAAACTGCAACTTAAATGTTTTAATGTACACATTTATATACCTAGAAAAAAATTGCCAGGTGATTCTGTAAGATGCAGGTGAGCGTGGAGTTGCTGTGAAGTTAGTATTTCGTAACTTACTTTACAAGGTATATATATATACCGACAGCCAGCAAGTTTTGGCGGTTTCGAATACTCGCCAGGTCAGTTTATATTGTCAATTCAATTAAGGAGCGGTCCGAATCCAAGTCTTCGTCTTCGTCGTTGTCTCGCTATGACAGTTGATGTCGTCAGCAAACAAGCTAATACCCTAGACACACAGCAGTCCTTACAGCCAATTAAGCGTTAAGTGGCTGTTAAGCAACTGTGTGTCAAGTCACTATTAGCTTAATACCCAAAATATTGACCATAATAGTCAAGCGCTAATGGTCTCCTAAACTTGACCATTAACATGTTCGAATTCGAAAAACTACTAGATTAAATGATATATTGTAATAATTTTGACTGTTCTCAATAAGACAATTGTCTATTGTTTGTCATTTTTTGTGATTGGCAGTGGCACATGTGCAATAGTGTGGCCTACTGAAAATACGTTAGCAACAGTCCTATATTCACTGGATGACGCTAAAGCGTATAGGGCTATTGCAATCCTTTTTTGTAAGGGAATGGCTTTTCTTTTGTTGGTGTCCTGTCTTTTTAATTTCCAGATTCGTCTCCTAATAGGTTTTGATGTTGTAATGTCTGAGAACATGCCATCCCTTCTTATTCTTGTACGCAACTCCAACATTAGGAGGAAAATATATTTTTGTAAATAAATATTACTTTGCAGTTTCTTGATGAAATATATTTTCCTCCTTTGCAGTTGCTTTTTCTTTTTGCACAGGCTCATTAAAGTTAGCAAAATTTGCACTTTATTTTCACTCTCCATTATGTCACTTGTACTTTTTGGACATAAAGCTGACATTTAAGCATCTGATTTTCTCTAAATGGCGATTGCTGTGTGTACGCACTGCCAATTAGTCCTAACAGTCAATTACTTAATTGGCTGTTAAGGACCGCTGTGTGTCTAGGGTATTAGCTATTAGAACATATAAAGCAAAGACAAAAACCTATTCAAATTCGTTTGCTTAGCTTGTAATGTTTACTGCCTTTTGTAAATGAATAAAATTTTAAATGGCCTTTACTGCCAGGCAACTTGGTTGTTAAAAAAGTTCCCTTTAAAAAGTTGCTTTCACGTAGCTCATTAATTTAAGTACTTGACTCGGCGAGGGCCGGATTTCCCATAAGGCAATGTAGGCTCGTGCCTAGGGCGGCAAAAATCAGAGTTGAAAAAAAAATATATATGTTTGAAAAAGTATAAAGTCAAGTCAAAACTTTTTTTGCGATCACGTAATTTCATTACAGATTTAGAAAAAGACATTTTGATGAAACGACAGACAATGATTTTACATTTGAAAGCAGTCACGACTTTAAGGTCAATACATTTATTGTCATTTCAGATAATTTATTGACTGATTTAAATGAGAGATGTCTGGGCTATGAAAAAATTGCCGAAAAGTTTTCTGCCCTGATACATGTAGATAAATTATGTCCCCAAGAACCTAGCTCTAAAACTATGATTGTTCAAGAAAACTTCCCAGAAGATGTGGAAGAAGCATTTTTAGATGAGCTCTTGCATTTTCAGTCACATTGCTTAGCCAAAAAGATTGCTTGTTATTCACCATTATCATTAATGCAAGTATTAAGAGAAAATGATCTCTACTTGGTGTTTCCCAATGTCGACATCTGTTACCGACTGTACGGCCGTTACGAATTGTAGTGCAGAGAGATCATTTTCTTGTTTAAATCGCATTCGAAATTATCTGCGTTCGAACATGACTGAATCAAGATTAGTGAGTTTATCTTTATTATCAATAGAGTCGGATATAACAATGTCATTAGATTACGATGAGATCATTTGTGATTTTGCAGCCAAAAAAGCAAGATGATGCAATATTTGAATTGAGCTTGAAATACGTGACAAGTTTAGCAATATGTTCTTGTGATTTTATACTATATCTGTGATATCAAATGTTTAAGTTAACAACATAGCATAACAAGAGGAATACGAAGACAAGGATTTGAGCCTTGTATTATATCTAACACGTTAGTTCAACTACCATCCAGCTCTCCTGCTACATGGTCTAGTCGCCACTTAAACCAACCATAATTTTATGCTCACCAAACACCATGGATTTCTTTGGCTCTGATTTGCTGAATGCATTAAAATATGCACTTGTAATAACTTCAACTTTAGTCCAATTCACAACTAGCAATTTTTGGCGCGAAAAAATTGACAGCTCAAAGCAGCTTTTTCCTATAGCGTGAAAATACATTTGTTACAGTAGTTATAAGGGCAACGAAAATATTTTTAAAGATTTTTCTCGTTCGCTAGAAGCAAACGAGTTTAAAAAATGGATGAGTGTTTCGATCCGAGGAACCAAGCACATCTCATCACTTAGACCTCGACATAGGGAATAGCTTGAAAAAATGCAGGCAAGATAGGCAAGCAAGTACGTGGTGGTCCAGAAATGTATTTTTTCCAAATATCAGTTTAGTAGGGATATTTATGAGGTAACAAATTGTAAAAAAAACGCATAACGTTGGCACATTCGAAATCATCTGCACAAAAGCTTTATATGGCCATTTAGATGAAGCAAAGTGTGAAAAGCTGTAGGACATGGCATAAAATTCTTCATAAACAAAAGGCACATTATTATGCAGATTTAGTGAATTTTACAACCAATTTCGGGAGCCCCAACTGAATTAAGTAAAACGGGAAGAAACGGAGCGTAGGAATAGCTTTGTTCGCAGAAACTCGTAAATCAACGCTCGCTTCCGAACGTATTCGATTATTCCGATGTCAAAGTTGAGCACAATCCACAAATTTCTGGAGAAAGATGTCCGAAGATTTGCATTTTCGTTTACACATGAAGAAATCTGGAGTACTTTCAAGGACTCTCTGCCCGTCTGTTTGTCAAAAGTGTCATGCGACTACTGCACAAGCTTTCGAAATCAGGCAGTAGGGCCGTAAATAATCCTTATTTCGCCATGAATAGTATCTTTTCAGCCACCGAAGGAACTACGCTTCCGATTTCGTCCCAGAGGGAGTCTTCCGCAGGGACACGTATGCCAAGGGTCGTATCGGAGTCATTTGCATAATCAAATGGTTAAATTTGAATATCTTTTAGTTATGATACGCGCGCGATATAAAACTTGATATAGAGTGCTATAAAAACTACTGAAAAATGAGAATAATCGAAGCGAATCGAAGCCTGCTAGCTTGGGACGCTGCAGAGGAGCTGGGTCTAACCGCTCGCATATTTCCAATTTTCAGGCACAGATTTGAAGCGAAATTGACAAATAATTGATATTTATTGTTGGGACCATTTCCCCCCGCCCGAATTTCACCAGGGCGACCGGCCTTGCGCCAGCGACACTTCCTAGTTTTATGGGCTTTTCGGAACTTTTATATTGTACTTGCAGCACCCGTTCCGCCGTAAAATTTGCTAACCCAGCAGCACGGGCGTTTGAAGTGGCGCTCATGATAACCAAATTGTGTTCATAAATTTTAATGGATCCACCCTTATCTTAATCGCGCCTGTCAAGCGTTCTTCGTTCAGGGAAAAAATTTTATGAGGCCCCGCCATTGTAAAGTTACGAGGGCCTCGAAATACGACTGAACCTAAAGATACTCCCCTATCGCGGGCACGTACGAGTCTAAACGAATGTATCTGAGTGACTTAATGGGACGTAGTTTCTTAAGGTAAATGCTGTGAACGTGAGATACAATTTAAATCGCACTAATGAGGGAAAGACATTTTGCAAATTTTAATTGAAACCTCTTAATTATTATTCCACCACAAAGGGGAGTGTACGAAGAGATTTTAAGCCAAACGGAGGAAACATTTTAGGGATGGCGTCTTTTCTACTTTTTAAAAACAAAAACAAAATTTATGAAAACTATATTGGGAGCAACTAAAGTGAATTTGCCAGACAGAAGATAAATGCCAAAAAGGAATAAATTTTAAAAGGCTTGGTGGAGTGCTGATGCAGGAATACGTTAGCGAAGCATACACTTGTTCATTCCACAGGTGCACTGAGAGGAATATTTATTTTTATTCCGTATTTGATCCGAAAGTAAAAATGTACTTTGATTTTCAAAGTTTCCAAGTGTCGCTTCGAAATTGAAGCGTTATTTGTTGATTTTATAGTAGCAACAGAGTTGGAATGTCTCATTTTTGATTTAAGATAATTTTTATAGCCACAAAGATATCAGTAGATCAATGGTGAATGAGAGCAGTGGACTACTGGTCTAGTCCCCGGTTCGAGTCCCACATGATTTAGATTGATTTCCTTTCTAAAGAGTCAGATTAAAAGTGTAACAGATATGAAGTGTTTAATGGAGCAATGCCGATACCTCCCGAGTTTGGATCTCATCGGAAGCCACTTTGCATAAGAAGACAATTTAAGCAAGATCTACTGAGATTCCTTTCCAATGTAAACTGTTCCTCAAAATCAAAATAAAATAGATTTAAAAATGTGCGCTTTCAAATCAAAAGTACATTCTCAATTTAAAAGTTCTGGTATTTCACCTTATTGTAATATGTTCGCTTTTAAATTAGATAACTATTTTCAAACTTTGCTGACTATTATATTTAAAAGTGTTTGATTTAAATATTATATATTTTCGATTAACAAGTTTTTCTCTCAGTGTAGGAGAAAATTATTTTTCAAGATGGTACTCATTCACTCTCACTCACTCATTGACGACGTGGGTATGCAAATACGATATAGAACCTAAACCAATAGCAGCATTTCGAGAACGAGTCTTCGTGAAATCGCCATAATAGCAAAAGTAAATTAATATTAACAGGCGTAACTAAACAAAACTGCACTGAAACTCCATATACCTAGAGAAATTCCAAATACCTGCCAATTTTGCAGCAAAAAGAAATTTCATTAAATTCAATGGCCTCGTTCTAAGTAATGGGTTTACTGAACTAATCCACTTTTTGAACAGAAGAGTGTCTTTAAAATGAGTGTGGACATAAATGAAGATATTAAAATTAAAACACCATTTTTTAGTCATGCATTCAAAATTCACCTTTTTTTTCTAAGCCTGTAATTTTATTTTATTCGCCAAATTACCTTAATGACTTCTTAAAATCCACTAAAAATGTGTGCTGACTGCAGCATTTTTGGGGACTGCAAAATCTGTTCGGAGTTCTCCGTGGTAATTACCTACAGAGATGGCGCGGCGACGGCGGCGGCGGTCCAAAAAAGCAGAGCATATCTAACGTGATCGCGTGCAAGAATATGGTTCACCTTGTTAGTGCTGTGAAGCAAAAATCCCACCGTATGCACCATTTAGTTCCGGCCGCTGGGAGCCAAGTTAATGAGCGCTGTAATCCCATCACATCAGCGCTAAATGTGGCGCAGGGGTTGTTTTAAACAGCGCAAGTGGATTCAATTGATTTCAAATTTATTTCCCGCTTGGCGAATTTCGTCTCAGGACAAAGCGGTGCCACACCACTGTGACCTGGCGAAGTAATACGACAGGCAGTCGGTCGAGAATACGAGTATCTCGCTAATATTCCCATGAGAAACAGCTTGGGGTTGCACCGATTCCAAGGTGGGGTCCTCGCTGCTCTAAGACCGGAGCGAATTTTACTGAGCGCATCAAATCTTACAAATAGGGTGACACAGCCGAAAATATTGTCTTCAATGGAGTGGTGTGCCGTTGAAATGAGCCACATCGAATTTGGGCGAAGTCTTCTCTGATATGTCAATCGAATGCACCCATGTTGGGGGTGCTCATTGGCTCCACACGTCATGAAAATTAAATGAAATATGAGCACTACCCCTGAAGGAGGGTAACTGCAAAGAGACAAAGATATCTACATCCAATTCAATTAGGATGAGAGTCTTCCCTGCCGCTGGAAGTACCCAACCGAAATGAATATCTTTATGGGCAATTAGTACTAACTTGTGTGTAGGTATCATGGGATGTGCCGTCGTGGGAACAACACCGAACTTAAACTATTATAGGTACACATTTCATTGAAAGTACAGTAATTAAATATGAGTCCAAGTACTATACTTCAGATATAGATTTTAAGTGAAATGTGCTTTTAAGTATTTGTTCACCCATTTGAAAAGTATGATAGATATTTCACATTTACGAAAACGTTTACGTTTGAATGTGAGATTTGGCGCTTCTATTAGGAGTCAGAAGTGCATAGAGTATTGTCATTTTATATCGCTTAAATTTTTTTTTCAGCAACACGGGTATCTGATAATATCTGTTGGTCCACTAGCCATATCTTTGTGCAGTTTGAGCAATCCCAACGGAATTTAAAAAGGTTTCTAAGTTGTCGTCATTTACACCAATTTTGAGAAAGATTCTTCTTCTTATTTTAAAACTGAACAATTTTGGTTTTTATTCGGATATGCTCTCTTGGTTGGCTTCTTATATACAAAATCGTTATTTAAATTCTTTCCGGGTACCCCAAGGAGGCCACTTAGGTCTTCTACTATTTTTTAACAAGGTTGTGACTGCTTGCTCAATAATAATTATTGTTCATGAACTTATAGATCTGGGAACAACTTTTCATTCCAAATTGAGAAGTAACATACATGTTGACTATACTTTAACTAAGGTCTTCATAACGCTGGGCTTCATAAAACGTAACTATATAGACTCTAGGCATCCCATTGGCTACTGGAACCTATTTTGCTAATTTCAGAAATAATCATATTCCTAATCAATAAAATCGTAGCTACTGTGAAAACCACTGTGTTCAAAAATAATATTCTACTATCTATAGTCTTTCGCCATTTAACAGAAATCATATAGGTACGGATGTCGTCGAAGTAAAAACTTGGTGGTTTCGAAGCAAAATAGTCGTCGAGCCATTTTTCCACATATTCAACTTTCGTGAACCACCGGCCTGCTACATATGACTCCATCGATTTGAGAAGGAGGTACCTAATCAAAGAAAACCAAGTGTGGGGAATAAGACGCATGCGGGATAACCTCCAATCCTAAAATGGCGAGCGTTACAATGAAGGAAAATCGTTTACTATTTTCTGTATCTTTCCCTTCCATGTAATCGGATTGAAATTGGTAACTGTTCAGCAAGTTGGGTTTAAATAATAATTGTATGGTCGCCCAGTAAACCCTCAATGTTTTCATATAATATATACATGCAGACACCGAAGTTTCACCATACTGGTTCTTTCACCTTTTGGGTCTGGAACCCTAAACACGGCTACTATTTCCGGTAAGCAGCTTTTAAACTTTGAATGTACCGTAAAATTATATCCTAAAAGCAATTGTGTATACTTCTAATATTTTTTATTATTTGGTTTTTATTATTTTTAATAAACTCTGCCTTCTCATAAAATTAAACAAAACGTACAAAAAGAACTATTAAGAAAATAAATCATATTTGGCTCTTTTCCCACTTGTGCTCTAATTCAGAGAGTTTATAGAGGGCCCTTTTGGTGCTCTTTTTTCTTGGCTGCTGTATTTTAAACTTTATGTCGGGTTTGCGGTAGAAAATGCAGTTTTCTTTCTCCGGCTATTTTCAGGCAAGGTCAAATTGTCTTATACAATACATTTTATGTACATCCTGTCTTTCTCGACCTTCGTACATAAAAATAACAATGGAGCTCGTAATTCCTTGTTTCAAGTTTTCCCCTTGAAACTCTTGAAATTAAATATGTTTACTAATATAGTCCAGAAAAACGATTGTTGAAATCAAAATTTGATTTTTGAGGATTTTCTTCATTTCTTTCATTTGAGAAAAATTTAATATGACTTTTTTATAAGAAGTAACTTACCTTGAAAATAAAACAAATCCCAAAACTTGCGCTATTGCTTGCCGCAGCTTGTAAAATTGTGTAGTTAAATACTGATGCAAACCCATAATGTAAATTAGGTAGGATTACAATATCCTAAATTATTATTCAGAAAAGTTGTGCGAGAATCAGATAATTTGTATTTAAAGAATTAGAAAATACTTTTACTTCATGCATTTCTTTATAATACATAAATCAGGGAGAATTGTGAACTCATGAAAATAAAGCAAATAAATTTTGGGTCAACAGTTCTCCCAACTTAAATAATTGGAATCGGATTTCCGGGTATGTATGGTAGGTTCGCATAAGCAGCCATAAACTTTTCAAAATCAACTTCTCCCTACATAATTCATGTCTGTATACAGAATTAAAAATCAAATGAGGTGGGCCATTCTCCATCAGCGGGGTAAAAACAGAAAATTCAATTAGAATAAGTCAACCCAGCTGATTACTGCCATCATTCAAAAGCACAAGGCAACAAATCACCCGGTGAAGAAAAATCTCCCAATCAATCATGATAAGGACGTTCATCCTCGGGACACACAGTACTTGTTCATTTTGCCGAAAAAGGAAACCCACACCCTGCCAAGTTTCTGGAACATAAGCGAACTCCATCCATATCCTCCTCGTCTCCATATTCAAATCTCGATACCGAACAGAGATCCAAGATTCGTGGAGCAACATGTTTCGGGGGTTGTTTATGCGGCATCATATGTGCTCCTCTAGTCCATACGGAGGCGCACACATCACACATGTTTCCCAACACACGTGCGCGCCCAACATGCACATACCTGTCCGCCGCAAAAATACTCCGTCTTGAATTATTTACTAGACGGACATATGTGTATTTTGGTCCTGAGTAGACTACTCCACAGATAGCCAGGATACCATAGGACAAGAATTGCATGGAAAAAGGAAAAAACACATTTCGTGGAGGGACCGCCCCCGAGTCCTAGAGGCGCTCAAGCTTTTCCCGGGTTGACTGTGTTAGTGTATATAAGGATCTGGCTGGCTCCACCCCTCATCTTCCGGAGGGTGAGGATTTTCGAAAAGGATAGCGCAACCACTAGCAGGAATATGTCCCCGCAGGAATTCAGTATGCTTCCCTCCTGCACGAAAACAGTTGCGAGCAAGTCCCTCTCGGTCCTTTCCATTCCTGGTCCCAGTCATCCAGGAACTTGTCGCATTCGAAGCTTAATTAAACTTTTGTCTACGTATAGCGCCAGCATCCCCCTGGACCAAGCCACCCACATCCCCTCGGTTTTTGGTATTGCGCTCGCCTTTTTGCGATAGTTGAAAGTTTGTCATTTAACACCCCCAGGGGCTAATATTGTGGTGGCTAGTTAGCTGTGCTATATCAAGTGGTAAAAAGTGGCTGTCCCCGGCCCTTGGACCGAAACGATGTCGTCTATCAAAGTTTGTTTAACGAACTTATGGGAAGTGCAGTTCCGACGGCGATAAAACCAATTCAGTAGCTCCGAGACGGTCGTAGTAATGGCGCTTCTTTTCCAATGAACTTACCAAAGTTTTTCAAAGTTTATCAGTGAGAAAAGCGATTTTATGCGAAAACCCCTTAAGCGATTTTAAGCTCATAAAAATTTTTGTGGAAATTGACCGATACGCGCATCGAGGCGAACGACTTCCCCCAGACATTTTATGATTTTTATGCCAGCAACTTTATTTTTGGGGGCTCTAAAATGTGGAAGACTTGTCAGGTGCACTGTTATCGCAGCCAGTAACCATTTGCACATCTACAATTTATGAGAAAATTTAGCACCTTATTCTCATAAAATTTTATTAGGCATACCCTGGACAAAGTTTCGAAATTCTTAAATAGAAATGTATGGATTTGTTTAGTAAACTGGCTGCAGCTAAGGGGACATGAGATAACAACTTTGGAATAATATATGATATTACATATATAATAGATAGTACAGGTAATTATGCATACATGCATACATACATTTGTACATATGTGGAACTGAGCGCAATACAATTTAAAAAATAAAATTGCAGTCAATATACACATTCACATTTTCAATACCTGTATATAAATTAATTTTAAAAAAACTACATATTTATTATATTTTCTTTCCCTTTCTAATTTTTCAACGCTACAGTTTAAAGATACACCGAGAGAAATTTGTAATGAAAACGTTCAAAAGGTGTAATGATTTTTATTACGAATGTTGTTAATTTTGAGCCCATTACACTTGTAGTAAAGTCTGATGAAACGCGCCAATTTCGTTTCATTATTACTGTGATAAACATTATTATCAAAGTCGTAATTACCACAACCCAGCTGTAATGAAAATTTTTGACTGCAAATTTGCCGTGAAATTTACTGCTTATATTTAGTATAAACTCACAACATGGTAGAACCATTGTGATAAATTTAAAGTATTGTATACATCATCGTTTTTAATTAATCGTAATGGTTCTATCATATTTATTTAAGACTAAATAGACAAAAATAGTTTAAAGGTAAGTGTAGAAATAAAATTCCTTTCGAATTATTTTCAGGGCTTTTATTTTATAAACATTAAAGAAAAAAGAACATTATGGTTTCAAAACACTTTCTAAATCATTTTAAACCTAAAAGCAATTCTTTCATCCCATTACTTATAACATATCATAGATAAAAACCAAACTCACATGATTCATTGACATTGAAACAATTCAAATCTTCATTGACAATGCGAGCATTTATTTACTAAAAATAAACAAACACCTTACACTCGCGCAAAGCATATCTCCATATCTCCACCGACCACGAAATGATCGTTTCCTGAAAATACGCTTGCACAGACAGTGTTTCCAAATTTATTAGAAATGTAGTAAATTTATTCTGTTGAAGTCTATTTCCACAACAAATATAATTATCATTAATTCCAAAATAAGTATTGTCCATTTGCATAGCAAGGTGCATTTGTTCATTACACTGTGATGAAATCAACAATATCCAATTCCATTATGTTTGTAATAAAATAGTTGCAGATAGATGTTTTACGTTTATGTTACAATGTATAATGAAATTTGTTGCATATTTTTTTCTCCGTGTATGTGCATAACATGTACCAATTGCATATATAAAATGAAAATTTGCTTTTTAAGCTTGCTGATATATTTTTTCCTCACATTATGCACAAATTTCT
Source organism: Neoitamus cyanurus (assembly GCA_947538895.1). Taxonomy (NCBI): domain Eukaryota; kingdom Metazoa; phylum Arthropoda; class Insecta; order Diptera; family Asilidae; genus Neoitamus; species Neoitamus cyanurus. The sequence continues at coordinate 41,604,668 of OX384540.1, read as the reverse complement.
GTTTGTGGTGGTTTCCCTACATTTATTTTTTTTAAACTAAATTAAATTGTTATCAACAGAATTCTTTAATAGAATTATACTGGAATGAAGTTCAGTAATTTTTTAGTTAGTGTCCAGCAATATTAATTTCATATTTAGACAAAAGTTGAGTATGCGATTTTAAAGACATTTGGGACCTTTTTTTATTAAGTATTTGAATTTTAGAGTTCATTTCAGGGACCATCTTATGTACGCAAGTACCGGATTAATAAATAATATAAACTTTAAATATCCCTCACGCACTTCGCAAAGCATGATTTCCACAAAAATTGATTTTTTTACCCAAATCAGAACCAAGTAAACAGGAAATGTATTCAACTAACTAAATTTTTAATAATATTCGTGTGCAGTTAGATAATAACAGTGTGTGTATTTTGTATTATAATAGTTTTATGTTAGTATTTTGAGTTTTATTCGATTTCAACTGTTTTTAATGCAAGAAATTATTATAAGTTAATGCAAGCCCCTATATTACTTTTTTCAGGTATTTTTTTTTTAATACTAATGGTAAATACGTAGCCATTAAATAAAAAATCAAAGCAAATTCCTAAAACTATCACTATGTATATTACGACAGTTTTAAATACAGTGAAAAGGGAACCTGCAACAGAATGTGGTATGGTTGAAACTGAACAATGCACTCTCTACACTGAGAGAAATAACCATTTTCAAAATTAAAAGTCAATGCGTTTAATTGAAAAATATGAATTTTTATCCCTTAACGTTTGATCCGAAAGTACCTACAAACTTCGATTTTCAAAGGGTCGTTTTGAAATTTAGGTGTTACTTTTTGATTTAAAAGCCAACAGTTCAATTGTAAGGTGGCGTTTTTAAAATGTAGTCGCAGTTAAAATGTTTTAAAAGTCTCATTTTGGATTTAAAAGATTTTCAAGAATTTTTATAGCCTCTACAGATAGATTAATGGTGAAAGCTGTAGACTACTATTGATTGTTTCCCTTTCTAAAGAGTCAGATTATAAGTGTTGCAGATATGAAGTATTTAATGGAGCTATGCCACCGTGTCCACACTAGAATTATTGTCGTAGTAGTATCCTGAACCTGCTTCATAAAGAATTGACAGCCAGCCCAACCGACTATATTCTCCCGAATAGTTTCGATGGGAAGAGCTTCAGTGTGAGGCTTCCTACTAGAGCGGAATGGGAAGAGGGCAATATATTTCAATCCTTCGACATGGCGATATTTACAGATGGGTCTAAATCCGAACTTGGAGTTGGGACCGGTGTATTATTATGTATACATATATGGAACATAATATCAAGGAATCTTATCACCTTTCTAATCATGCTAGCGTTTTCCAGGCGGAGATCAGTAAGGCTGGTTACGCCTTAGAGAGATTGACGTCCAGTCATAATATAACTATACTTACTGACTCTCAAGCCGCTAACAAAGCACTTGATTCGGCCGTTGTCTAGTCTGGAACGTACATGGAAATGACAGAGCTGACGAACTGGCCAAACTGGGTGCAACTCCTGGCGCATCTCTGGGTCACACATCAATTTCTCTGATGAACAGCATGGTTTCGTCAAAGCAAGGTCTACTGCGAGCAATCTCCTTGAGTTCCATAATTTTGTTGCAAATTCTCTCGAGCAACACACATAGGTGGACACTCTTTACACCGATTTCTCCAAAGCATTTGATCATGCCAGCCATTCGATCCTCCTAGACAAAGTGAGTGGGTACGGTGTCCATGGGCCCCTGTTAATATGGGTCTCATCCTACATATCGCACCGTAAACTGCATATTTTGTTCTCTGGTTTTGCTTCCTTAGTTTTAAATTTGAGAATATGCTTGTTGTACCTCTAAGGAATGGCAACAAGAAGCGTAATTCAATAAAAATAAAAAAATAGGTCCAATAATTACATGAATTTCGGAGAAAATTTAAGAAAAACACGGAATTTAGGTAACTTTAGAGCATTTTCCCCTGTCGCAAGTGACTGTACCTGCAGTGGGTGAGATATGAAGATCAACATTGGTGGCATTTTTGGAAATCACATTACGATAGTAGTTGTTTGGCGTGAGTTTGAAGTCTTTGCGTTGCGTAGATCAAAAGATAAAAATAATATAATAATGTGCATCCCGAATTTATGAATCAATTTGTATCTCGAAAACTACGGAAAATCGCGGAGCATACATGGGCGCGATGCAATTGAGGGATCCCCCGCCAAGAAAACTTGTAGTAAGTAAGAGTAGAAAAAGATCGTGAGAAGAATATTAAAATTAAAGATGGGCAATGCGATTTTCTTTTCTTTGTACAATATAGATTTGATCTACACATAGCGCATGCAAGCAATAGTAAATAAACAGACGTACATCTATTGATTTGTGTAATTGAAATATGACCTCACAATTTTTGTAAAAAACTTCCTCCTTCCACAGAATAAACACGCTTCCCGCTTAAATTAATATTTCAGGGGATTTTTGCCTTCAGGCGTTATGCGTTATGCCTTATGTCTCTAAAAATCTTCACCCCTATTAACTTTGCACTCCTCTAAGCGCCTTGTACTGAAATATACACCATATGTGTAAGGTAGACCGCACAAAAGCTGCAAAAACTCTCATACGACCGCAGAACAAAGAAATTTCTGCGGTTCGAGCAGAGAGGGCATCAAACAATCGGGTCACTTTTATCTTCCCCTTGCATAAATCTCCGCTCTAATCGCAGCTAAAGGGGTAATCATGGAAAACAGCACAAGTCTTTGATGTGGTGCATGCGATTTTCAAGACCCTCAGGCTGCTAGATAAAGAAAGTTTCAATTAATTCACTGACACTGTTCTGATGGGAAGTCAATCATTCGGTGAGGAGGGCAAGAAACTAAACAAGCTCGGCGAGACAATGATTAATCGCCCATCAGTTGACCTGGTCGTCTCATGTGTTTCGTTCGGTTCCTTATTAACTTTTTTTTAATCGATTCTCCTCTCCCAAGATATGTCCTAAATCTAAGAAAACCTTCAGGCGCTCGGTTTACGATCGTCCAAGGACTTTCCATGTCTTTCGGTCAAGGAATCAATCAGTTCTGAATGAAAGGGTTCACATGGAAGCACCACCAGGGATTATCTCGCTAATTCAAATTTATTGTTTTGTCCTCCGAGCATAGGATGGTGTCAACGTGCGAACGACACGTGTCTTTATTTTCCGAGCAGCCGATAACACTACTGGCAATAAATTAATAGCCGCCACGTGCCACTTTTAATAGAGACATTACGTTTTGTTGCTGCATCTTAGAGGAGCTTAACGCCGTGTTTTGACTTTTGCGTGTTCTTTTATCGTAGAGAGACAGACACATGACTATGACCACCAACTGTGATGCGGTACACCACTTTTAATCTGTTGAGAAGGATAAGTTAAGAGTATAAAAACTCACAATCAATAAGAAAATATTTTTCTGCAAATAAAAAGAGGCTCGCACACATTTTCATAACGCCATAGAAAAAAATTTTTTTAATGAAATAAATACATAGAATGAAGTACATATTTAATATATCATGTCTATAATTGGAACATCACACTCTATTTCTGTGCTAAATTTCAAATTGTTACGTCGAATAGTTTCAGAGAAAATGGTCTGTGACCTACGTACGGACAGACGGGCGGACGGACACCGCAGGAACACTAAAAATGGATAAAATTCCCACTGTCGAAAGGAAAGAAGAACGTTCAAAAACTGTCTTCGGCAGAACGAGGATTTTTAGTTGCTGTGGCTACAGCTACAGGTCACTTTACAGAGATTGGGTACCAGTTTTCACAATTTTTTTTTCATAAAATCTTTTTGCCTAAAATCAAGTTTTCCCAGAAACTAATTTTCCTAAAACCATAATTCCGAATGCCCATATTCATAATGCCGATTTGTATAAAATTTCTTTCTTGGAACAACTTCGCAATGCTCCTTTTGTTAAAGGAAAATCATCTGTCAGAAGATATTTTTTAAGAAAGGTAAATTTTTATTTATTATTTTTATTTCAGTACTCTGAATTCTTTTTAGGAATCATGGTTGTTGGGAAAAAAGAATTTTATTATAATAGGTTTTGGGAAAAATGGATTTTATGAAAAAGTGGTTTGGGACAAAAAAATTGTGAAAACTGGTCCCGAATGCTTTACAGAGTATATCTGCACTCACACGAAATTAATTTTATTACGACTCTATTACCGAAAAATAAGTCGAAATTCAAATCCCAGAATAGTGAAGTAATTAAAATGTGCAGTTACACATACTTCAAAAATTAAAGGCAATAATGGCGTGATGTCGTCGCTATTTTTCTATACCTGATGATTCACAATTTGACGCAGAGTGGACGTAGAGTGTACTTAGTTAGGATGTGTGTCTCAGTTTTACCTAACGAGATGAGAACATTTAGTAGGTACTTGCGCTGAACGCTACTTGGAATTGTGAAATTAGCATAATGCTGTCTTCCAATGTTTGAAAGAAACGTTTAGCGATTTATAATTTGATCATCTTTCAAACGCTAGTGAATACCTATCATGAAGTCGAACGAAAGGACCGCCTAATGGCTTCACTAGAAGCGCTTTTCGAATAAATAAAACGAGATTGTTCAAAACGCGCATAGAGATAACGAAATTCAATTTTCTTTTGCCATTAAAAATGCTCGATTAATTACTGAATTCAGCAATCCAAAAAGAGGGCGTCTAGTAGTGGCCTTATCAGATTAATTTCGAAATTAATGACAGCGAAAGGTATTACCGGCGAATTCCAATTTCCAGCAGCTAAGGCCACCGCCTCACACGGGCGAATTATATCTACTCCCATTTCCTCCCCAAGCAAATCGACTTCCACCTTGTGGCTATTCAATTTAAGCTCCTCGAATCGCGGTGACACCTCAAAGTGGTAAAAACCACGTTTACGTCTCACCCCGGGGCGTGCCGCATAATGGGCTCTTCAGGGCTGGATTCACAAAGCCGTAAGGGTGAAAGCATTTAAACTTTGGGAGCATTAATAGGTCCCCGCGTAGTGCCGGCACGCAGGACGCAGGACGCGGCTCACTATTGCCTCCTTGGCAGGATGATGAGTGGCAATTCAGCAGCGGCACTGTCGTGCGCAAGCGATAATAAAATTGAGATATCCCAGCGGAGCACCGCAACGAGATGAGTAATTAAATGAAATGGCGTAGAAACAAGATTGCACGGTTAAATAAAGCCAAAACGACGAATTATTGTCCGCCGCATTTCGTTTTGTTTTGTTTCGTGGTTTGCACGTGAAATCAGATGGAGAGCGCAAAGATTAAAAGATTTATCTACTCCGACCGAAATTGCTCTGAAAAATGATAGCGGGCGCACCGAGGGAACAAAAGACAGCGACCGAATGATAAATGTGAGCGCCCCCGGATTTTCATTAATTAAAACAAATTTCCAGCGTTATTGAAATTTCGCATTAAAAACTTCTTTTCCGGCGCCTCGAGGAGAATCCTTTCGTCCTTCCGTCTCACGTGCAATTTTCATTTGTGCTTTTGGACGGCACAGCTACGATCACTGCAACGAGGGAAAAAAATAAGAACAGAAGCAAACCAATGGAAAATAATCTCCGGGAAATCCCTGATTTAATTTTCCGCGGTTTTGAACTTGTTAACACAATTTCTCGACACAAGTGTTTCGCTGGATATTTTTTTTTACGCTTTGGTGTCCTCTCAATGGCTTACAGGGGAAGGTTTTTTACTTTCAGAGGGTGGCTGAGCTGCGGTTGCTCTGTTTTGTTTGAGTATCTATTTCGGCAGTAGCACATGCCATTGGCTTCAGAATATTAATACAAAACCGATTATCGGATGAAACATGTCAGATGGCCCTCAGTTGCACCCGGAGAAGTTCTCAGATTTTCTCAAAATGAAAAACGGCCAGAAAAGTATGTTATTGACGTATACGTGCGTATCGTTTGACGAATTACATGAATCAACCAAATGTGTTAAAAAATATTCGGTTTAATACCTGTCTATCTGCAATTAGACTCTAGGTGATACCAGGTATAACGAACATATACGCATAAATGAAATCTGCATTTTTATTTAAAGAAACTCTTTCAATGAAATTATTATAAAATTTAAGCACGCTCAGTTTTAGTAAACTTTAATTATAGTCCAGTCAAATCGGCGTTAAAAAGTGGCAATTTTTTTCGTAGAGATCCAGCCGTGAGTGTAAAAGCGAATTTCCAGCACGTTGACATTCGGCCGCGATCTTCAAAATAAGTGTTTATAGTTTTTAGTTAATACTTTTCTTAATTTATTTTCCGACAGAGCAAAGTTTAACAAAACTATACACACAATCTCTTTCAGATGCACACCAAATTTTAAATTGGAAAAAAATCGGTAACACGCATATAAAAAAATCGATATTGACCATTTTAAGTTGAGGAGTAAAAACAATAAAAAATAAATGTATCTTGAAAATGGTTGGTGTTTATTTATTTACGTATTCTGACTTATTTTCTGCTTACAATCGACCTGCCCGTCACTCTCTGCATGCTCAACTTGGATCATTCTAAAATTAAGAACTTACATGAATTAACTATTTCGGGTTAAATGAGTCATGCCAACTACTTACAATAAGCGTAAACGTATGCTGATAAAACATTCTTAAATTCAGATTGCCATTCTACATTTACCATTCCCAATGCTCAATCAAGATAATCTTACATTACCTACTCAACATCAATTTATTTTTAGAACGTACTAAATCAATATTACTCTGGTTTTCTCTGAGTTTAGATATACGTATAATAACGAAATTGGGTGCATGCATTACTATATCTGAATTTAATCCAAAGAAAATATGTAAAAAATACTGGAAATTATATTTTATAAGCGAAAATTATGTATTTACACAAAATTCTTGTTCACTCTTTTCTGTGAAACTACGTGGTTGTTGTCAAAATTGTATTTGTTTTATTGTGGAAATGAGTTATTCAGCTCCTTGATAAAAGCAAGTAGGAACGCGAAGCTTTGATCAAATGTGTACAATACACGTCTATACACATTTGCGCAGTACTGTGTCATGTAGTTTGCGCGACGCGAGGAACGAACGTGGAGGAGTGGGCAACCCGAGCGGGCAGACGTCGTTAATTTCACAGTCACAGCGCAAACGCGTATCATACGGTTTGACACCGACTCCAAAATAATTATTTTCAATTTTTTAGTGGTTTAGTTTATTTTTCTGAAGTCAGTTGTTATTTTTGTAAGGATTTTATATTCAACTTTTTAGTGCAGGATACCATAATAACGGGACTCATTCCCCAATTGTCCACCCTCAGAGAAGGAATATTTTCTTCAAATTTAAATGACACCACCCTCGAGATATAGCCTATTAAATAAAAATCACAAAGAATCATTAAAATCGGTTCACAATCGGCGAAGACTTCGCGTAATATACATACACAGAAATACAGTCGAGTTTAGAATCTCCTCCTTTTTTTTAAGTTAGTTTAAAAATAATTTTAAGAACATATTTTTTAGATACATGAATGTGGGATAGCAAAAGTTATGTACCATATGAAGCTCTAAACTTCATTATATGCAAAGAGCTAAATGTCTCCCTAGTGGAGCCACTGGAATGCCAAAGGCTAAATTATAATCTCAAAAATGGAGTTAGCAGGGCAATTGTTATTTCGTGTGTACTCCTCTTCTCTATATTGGAAAACAAAGGTTTACAATTTCTGAAAAAACCAATATCTATGAGGTATCATGGTACTGTCAACGACAAATAGGAATTATATTGAACGTTGAACACGGTACGATAAATTAAATTGTTTTCATAAGAAAATATTTTCAGATAGGCACTTAGAGTTGTGGGATATTAAAAGGAATGTCTTAACCTGCAGTATTGGATTCTATTTTTTTTAAGTTTGTAAAGTTTGCAGAACCGTCTTCGTATACACCTCTGTATGCCTCGACTGTTTTTTGTTAACTTCCGATACTTTTGGTGTTGGGGAAAACTTTTCTTAAAGTGAGCAGGGAAATGTATTGTGCACCATAGGTGACCGAAGTCCCCCGTCTGTGTGGCCCCACCGGCTAAAACCCCATACCTTGCCGCCAGGAAACTGAACAAATAATATAAAACTGAACTTATATAGTGAAATCTAGAATAAAGCGCCACACATATATTTTAACGTAAAATAATGCTTTTTTAATTTCCTAATACTTCGCAGCACACAGAAAAATAAATTATAAATTTGGCATATGGGTTACTATTTCAAAGATTTTTTATTCAGGAAATCTAAATCTATTTTCATTACATATTTACGTTAGTTTCTTTTCAAGCAACATACTATATGTATAATATGTACAACACATGTGATATAAAACTTGTTTCGATGTGACAGGTTGAATTTTCACACTAGATGTAGGTATGCGTGTATGTTGAGTTTTCATCCCACATCGCAACAAGCTTTTCTATAAAGTAATCGCAATTGATACAAAAATTCAATTTAATAAAATTCATTTCAGTCAGTGGAATTCCAAAAGTTCTTAAAATATCATAAGTAGGTGGTAATTGAATAAAAATTTATTTCATTTTTTATTCTTAGAACATATTTGACTTAAATAGGAGCTTGTTTTTAAAAAATTATTTTTTATAGATTTTTTATTTCATTTATTAGTTATTTGGTAATCCCACGAAAAAAAAGTTTGCAAAGTATCTCTGGAGCAAAGACGCGAGAGCAGTACAAAATCTCTCAATACGTAGCATAAAAGAAGACGTTTGCGTTGTGGTGGTGTCTCCATTCCCATAAATGATAATCAGAAAGTGCATTTTATCAAGCAATCAATTGAATTTGTTGGCTACTGAAATTGACACTTCGTTCCCATTTCAGTAATAAATTTACGCAACAGAAAAGCCCCTCGGGCGGACGGAGGATGAAAGGGAAAAATCAATTGAACCCCAAGTTCTGATAGGAGTAGTCGGAAGATGATATACGCTCGCAGTGCTAGTTGGAGCTGTAACTGAAATTTTCTAGGGTGACAAAATTTTGTTATAGGTCATTTACTCCACAATTTTCCTAAAAAACAACAAATACGAAATGAATGCGGATGAAAGGAGATCCTTCCGGGTAGATGGATAGAGGGTCATAGAAGGACATGCTGCCAAATATGAAGTGGCTGCTGGCCCTCGCTTGCCCCAGAAAAACAGGGCAATTTCGAGGCGATGAATTGCTTCGAACGAAATATATATTGGATTTAAGAATTCTGCCAACAAATTTATCGCTCGTTCTTAAATTTGTTCTTCCAGGGCGAACCGCTTTAAGGCCAAACTGGAAACAGCTCCAGAAGTGATTAAGGATGTTTGCGGAAACCGATTAAAATTTTGAGACGCCCGCGCCGCGCCGCGCCGAATTGAATTAATATGCAAAAAATATTAAAACTCGGGGATGATTCTCTAACATCATACCGAAATTCATACTCGAAGCCGCAGAGGCGTTCGGAAGCTGAAGGAAATTTATTGAGCAAAAACCAGAACGGTGGTGGATGGAAAACAGGGACGGAGAGGAACAGAGCACCAAGGAAATCCTCTGTGAACGCCATATTTTTAATCTCAGATGATGACATCCATAAAAACAAATTGACACAATAAAAAGCAGCTTCGGGGTTGGTGGGTTTCATTGAAAGGGCGCACCGATGTGCGGTTGATGTCGTCTTAGAGCCATTTCTGGGTGAGGAAAATATGAAAATAAAATCTGGTGATTGTAAGGATCCCGCTCGCATATGGCTGTGTATGTGTGATATGGTTGCCCACCGACGGGAACATACAGCAACAAGGATTTCGAAGAAATATGCCAAGACCGGAGCTGGCTGGGAAAAGCCGTTTTTTATGGGTGCGACCAATGAGTGTGGAAAAAAGATAAGAAAGCTCGGCATGTGTTCACTTGTATGGGAAGTGCGGAGGATATGGAACCGGCCCCGGAATGTGCTCGGTCTCCGCCGCACAAAGCCGATTGTCCGGAATACCGCCGCCAGAGCTTAACTCAACGTGGCCCATCAAAGAAATTTCAGCAAGATTTCTGTCGAGGAAGGGTTAACATTTCGCACAATCTGTTGCCGAGGTTCCCTTAGCTCAGCAAAAACGGTTTGAAATATGCTAAAAGCTGTGGCGGCTGCGGAAACGTCGAGTCGGTAATTAAGGACGTTTGGATAATTTAGTTAGGCAGTGCCAAAAGCTTCTTTCAAATTACCCAGATTTCGGCTAATCCCTTTTGAATAGGTGCCTTGTAACGGCTTCGTAAAGTGAGCGAGCAGGGAAAAGCATCTGATGGGTACTGTGGTTTGTCTGGATCTGGACTCACATTTATGCGAAAATCTACTACTGTACTTAGTTAGGCAATTATAAAAGAGCTAGCGAATGTTTGGCACAACAATCTTATCAGCTGGAAACAGTCTCCCTTTAGAGGAGCAAATCTGCCGCTGCAATTCATAGAACATGGACTTTTTAATTATACTATATGATGACTGTTACAGTGAACGAAATAAGATCTGCTCGTTGTTACAATAAACGGATGTGTGGATTTATAAATATAAAGTTTAAGTTTCTGCTCGTGCAATAAGCAGAACACACGCCGATTTGGTGGTGATTGTACATCTGACACTAAGGGAAACAGAAATTAATAATACCAAAATGAAATACAATTCCCAAAGCAGAATAGGACATAATAAATATAAGAAATAAGATAACATTCAAACCAGTAACTATATGATTTTTAAAAAAACAAAATTAGTACTTATTTAAATAAAATCTTTTTAAGCGTTAATTTTGGAAGATTAAAGTCTAAGCAATGAAAGTACTTATTGTAATTTTAGACATGGACGAAACCGTTTCAAAACAAACGTACGTAATTTCTTCTATGGTAGAATTAATAAAGAAAGTTTCGTCCTCGAGTCACTCGGGATCGTGAATTAATATTTACAAGGCTCAAAATAGTGGGAGAGTGTAAAGGGTCAGTAATAACATCATCCATAAATAACACACCCATAACTTCTCTACATTTAGAAAGCGACTTCAAACATAAAACCTTCCGTTCCACAATCCGTTTTGATACGGAGGAACATTATAGGAGTCAATCCATGGTAAAAGACGAAGAGCGTTTCTGCACTGCCTCTATACGGTTGATATGTTGACAGAAGCGGGATGCAATATTGGATAGACGAAAGTACAATACAAAATCTTCAAAATAAAAGGACTGTCAAACTCGCTCGACCAATGTTTTACCAAACCAAGTGTTGAATTAGCACAGTTTATCACACTGCAGATATGGCGTCAAAAAAATGAGTGTAATACGACGAGCTACCTGACGTCATTCTAAGTGTAATATGGCGGATGCGCCAAAACGGCGGATCACCATAATGATCACAACTCCCTTGACATATGTAGGACGTAGGTATTAAATAGATGGGTTTCATAAGCAGAACATGGTATGGCTTATCCACCTCCTAGACTTCGGTATCAAATTAGGAGCTTGAATAAGACATATAATAGACTAAAATGTAGAAAATAATAATAAATAAAAAAAAATTAAAAACAAGCTTCTATCAAATGAACTAAAAAGTACAAAATAATTTTTTTCTCTGAGCCACAGCCGCTCAGGTTTTCCAGTTTTATAAACGAGTGAAACCAGTTCTTCCAGGTGAGATCTATCACCCAATTTATTTTTGTCCCTCATAGATGGAACACCCTGCATAACATTCGATTTTTTAGTCGCCAAAGTAAGAAATGATAAAATTATCATAGACCTTCTGACTAATTGTAAGATATATTGTCGGATGTCTGGCGAACATTGGAGTGATCTTCCGATTATTATTAAACAGTATATGCATGTACATATAAGCAAAGTCTATGCCAACAAAAACAATATAAAAGTCGGAAAAATCCTACGGTTGTGCTCATTTCATTAAGTAAGGCGACTATTAATTAATCTGCCGCCAAACCCCTTCGACCCGCCAATTTTCGTGGTAGCTCCGATAAAATTTAATCGCACAAATGGAAGTCCTCTGCATAAAATATGAAAATGTGAAAAATCCCAAAGAATCCCATTTTCCCTGTTTTTCTCGCGTTCCGAGCACTTATCAACTTAACACAGAGTTGATAAAGGAAATTGATTTATGAAGCGTTTAATCATTTTTCCGTGATGGAGCTCCCCAGAAACACCGAAGTGTCGCCGCCATATAATTTGAAATAAATTTAATTCAGGACTGGGTGCGCAGAGGCTCCGGCTGTGGGCCATTAATCAAGCGAGTTATCAGATTAATCCCGGATTAAAAATAGACAAACATCCATTTTGTGCTCGTATTGTATTTGGGCTACAAGCACCAGAGGAAGATGGCGGCGGCAAAGGTAGGTTGGCTGGGAGGACAGAATATGTACCCGTACATTTGCGGAGACTCCGTCCGATATCTGAATTTGGTGCGGCGATTGTTTCCTGCTCGTGTCGCTATTGGAGACATAAGCCGATTTCCATTGTGCCACATCGCCACAATCTCGATGGCAGCTACTTAAATCGCATTTGTCCTGCGGCGGAAGCGGTGGAGATGGTTGTGGTGGAAGGAACCTAATTTCCTGGAGCCAGCCACCCCTGCGATCTTCTCAAGTGTATTTCCCTTGAGCTGATTTCGAGGAAGACTGAGCACAAAGGGGTCAAAAGTGGGATATAAATTCGACTTTGTGTAATTGCAAAATTTATTGCTCCCCGCAAGTGTGTCTTCTGTCCTCACGGCTGAAGTACTCTCTGAATTCGGAGTATAAGGATACTTGTTGGTGTGCTTATTTGTTTGAGGAATTAAAGGACTTAATACTTTCCCACATAATCTGTTACCGGTTACTTCAAATCTGTTTGTGTTCAGTTCAGGCACAACACACTAGTCGATAGTTTATAAGGGAACAAAATATAACTTATCAAACTGTTACGGTTCGAACATTTTCAATTTCCTAGTTTTCATAATTTTGTGTCACATTTTTTATGTGCCCTAATGAAGCTAAACATTATGTATGTATGTATATGTATGTAGTTCGGGAACGGCTTAAAATGTTGTGATATTCCGATGATGTTTTCTTCTTCATAAGATTTCTATGAAATTGTGTACCTAGAGTTTTTGGAGGAACATTCTGGATAGCCTGCACAATATAGCCGCCTAAATTAATTTGTGTTGAAATTGTTAGGGTTTCGAGTTTATTCATACTGAGTTTGGCGGCGACTTTCCTCACAAATACAAACATTTTTTGAGTTGAAAAGTCTTCTATATAATTAACACCCTAACACGATATCTTATGGTTCTTCCTGTGATCATTTTCTTCACCGATTTCAATTATTCCAACACTGATCGAAAGCTTATCATCTGGAACTATGTTAATAAAACTTTTGAAAACACAACACTATGAAAACGGGTGTTTTTATGTTTTCGCTGTCATTGATCTCGAATCTACTATCGAATCGAAATTTGGAAAATAAAGATGGCGGATCTAATATGGCGACCAACAAATTCTCAACTTCCTGATCCGATGTCGATGGGATGGCGAATCCCCACCGGTATATTGTTTTACACCGTGCAAGGCCGGGCATAAAAGCTTGGACAGTGGTCAGTGGTTTGTCTACAATGTTTGTCAAAACTGTTAAATATTTAAGCTGGTATTTATAACTGAAGAGCTGAGAAAAATTTATAATATCCTTGAGACACTATTAAACAATTTTAATTTATTTACAAATGTATGCGCATCAGCCTGTTAATCTTGTCGTACAAACTAAAATACAAAGCTGTAGTTGCGGCCGACTTCAGGATGGTTGGCTCCATTCCCTTGTAGAGCCCTCGAATTCCTTCCTCCTTTGCAGTTGTTTTAACGCAGCTTACAACACCGGTGCATCGGAAGTGTTTCCCGAACGTTTGACGATGATCCTCGAAGCCCTGTATCTGGAGGCGTTTCTTGATTAAGTCTAAAGGGTACACGAACGTTTTCGCAAGCATCCCCGATGTGCCGCCACAAACTAGTAGGACGATAGCGGGTAGTTCATCTCTTTGGTGGATTTTAAGACCTGCCATTGACATAGACGTGAAGAGGTGGTATAACATGAAATTGAACCCCATGAGGGAGGACATCTGCAGCATGGAGGATGACGTACCTCTGTAAAGGCCGGCGTATCCCTCCTTTCGGATAATATCTTTAATGCCCTGCGTCACACTATAGTATCCCCTAGAATTATCCTGGGCAATCAGTCTTGTACGGACTACGTCGAATGGTGTGGACCCAAGCGTGGCACTAGCACCCGATGCTGCCCCACATAAAAAATTTTTAAGATTCGGCCTGTCCGCAAGCAGTTGGGTTCCGTCGAGTAGAACTTTCAATTGCTCGTATATCCAGAACTGAGAGAGGCCGTAGAAAACGCTAAGGACTTGTGCCGAATTGTGACCTTTCCAAAAGGCGTATAAACCTTCCTCACGGTATATCGTCCTGATCGCTTGGGGTACCGATTTGTATTTCGATGTAGCACCCGCTTTCCGTTCAATCGGTTCAACTTGCAATTGAAAACGGATTTTTATTACGTCCAGCGGCTGGGTTGCTAGTCGGGTGATCACACCGGATAAACCGCCTGATAACATCTGCCTCAAATGTACTCCGTAGGTGTTCTCAGGTTCTGTCGACATATTCGCAAGAAAGGTGGGATAGTCCGGTTTTTGACGCACTAATTTGCATTTGTAAATGATTTCGATAGTTGAGATAGCTCTAAAACAACTCGAGAGTAATCCGCTGATGGTAGGGACTCCTCTTCCGTGAATGTCGCGCCTTCTTCAAAATATTACGGACAGTTGCGCAATTTCCAATATTCACTATAATGTAAATCACTTCAAATTGCAATTCACCAGTTCTCAGTTTCATCCTTTTGGTAGAATGCACTAATAGACCACACACAGAATGAATAAAACTGTTATAAATTGTTTTAGTTTGCATTCTAATCTATGGCTGACTGGACTCCTGGATGACAGCATAAAAAATAGTTCTCAGTGAGCTCGCCTGCTTATACAAAATTATAAAGTCATTTAGAATTGAGTATGAAGGGTTCAATATTGCATAACAACTCTTGCAATTTGAAAACATAAACTAGTAGATCTTTTTTTCTGTGTGAAGTTTTAAACGAATCCTTACCGCTTTTGGGAATTTAATAAAATCCATATGATAATTAGCCTTTCCATACTCAGAATCTGTTATACAGTTGGGAGTAAGTATACCGCCCCACCTCACAATGTTCATGTTTCTGAAGCGTGACTCAAACAGAAAAGTATAATAGTTTATAGAAAAACATTTAACTGTAATATAAAGAATAAACCCTTGACGTATTAAAAAAGATATAAACCTTCAGGTATAAGAAACCTACTTAGTATTTTCCAGGAAATGCTTGCATAAGCCCATATAAAGCATCAAATCAAATTTTGTGATATTACAACTCGTTGGGATATATAGAAGCTTGTGCACTCGTTGCTACGTCATCACGTCATCAGTTGCAAATCAGCCCTTAACCTGACAACATGACTTCCTAATACCCCATACCAAAGAAAAAAAATACCGGAAGTGGACAGGACGCCGGAACACGCCAGTCAAGCAGTTGCGCTCCTTCAAAGTGGCTAAGTGAACCAGTTGTGGCAACACGCCTTAATTTGAACAGATCAGCGGTTGGACACTATTACAGATAACAGGAGACCGGTGCCTTTATCATGTTATGTTTTTTTATATTTGTTTTGTTCATATGTATATACCGTCCCAGAATATCCTTTAAAAATTTCAATTCGATATCCCTTTTATTTCCGGAGATATCTACCAAATTGTACCTGCGCTCTCAACGGCCGGCCGCTTGATTGATCATACCCTTGCTGTGCGCGGGTCTAGACAGCGGCAAATCAATTCTTACCTGGATCTGTTTATGCCTTTTACGTCAACAGCATTTATTCTACGGGCCTTGGATAGTTGATTGAGGTGTTTCGAAAATATATCACTTTTCTGTTTCACCATTCAAAACTTTATTCGACTTTGTGTACACGATAGCAAACCGATTGACCGATTTGCTTCAAACTGCCCTCATTTGAAGCGCATTTCAAAATTGTTCTATGTGAATGTCTGAAAATTGCAACAAAAAATTTTTTCTATCTTATTTCTAACAAAACTATTCCGCTTTGCTCTACTTACATAAATACGCATGCGACCACGGCTATACTCTGAACATCAACGTACCTATGTGTCGATTTGAATTAAGTAAAGATAGAATGAGTATTTTCTGGTTTCATACATTTCGATTCTTCCGTTGTTGGGTTTTATTTTTAATAATAACTTTTTTCAAGCATCGTTTTTATGATCGAACCTTCGCCATTTCTCAATCTGGACCTAAATAAAAATAATATAAGTAGACACTACTTAAAAAAAACAAGCTTCAATAAGTGTCCTATTACCCACATTTGTGATGGCAGGTTAATTAACCAAATGTGCTAGGAAAATTCAAAAGTACTAAAAATTTCTTCTTCTTACGTAGGGCCATGAAAACTAAAAGAGAGATAGAGAGAGGGAGAAAGAGAGAGAAATTGGTTCCAATAGTAAAAGATCCTCGGCGCATTTGCAACATATTTTATTCTAAAATACGAAAATACATAAAATCTGGAACGTAACTCTTAAGTACTCGCGCACGTAATTGTCGGAATGCATGAGAAAACTAGCTAGGGTTGACAGTCTTATACCCATGGGAGCTAAATACTTGAAGATCCGCTGACTAATTGGAATGAAGGTACGCTTACTTAATACTCAGTTCAACAAGTGCAGACAGAAAGAACAAATGAACCACAAGGTAACAGAGATGAATGCGTGCGTTGGTGGATATCTACGGGTGCAGGGGTCAGCCAACTGCGTCGGGGTTCCTCATTTTCTACTTCATCTACTTTTTCCAGTCAGGGATTATGTCCGGTTCAACTAGTGCCTGGGCGCTCGTTGTGGAACTATTTGCTTCACTTGCTGACTTCATAGATGTATCAGTCATTGGAAGTGGTTTGGCTACACCGATTCGTACGATCCCCTTTGGGGCACCTTTCAGAGCTTGCACAGCCTGATCCAGGGATGCGTTTTCAAGATTAATGCTATTAACAAAAAGAAGTCGATCGCCAGGAATCAGCCGTCCATCCAGCTGGGCAACGCCCCCTGGAACTAGGGAGCGGATTACAATTAAGGTATCGTTCGGATCCAAAGGATCCTGGTAGTCCAGAATTGAAAATCCCAGCCCGCGCTCACCCTTAACCAGCTCGATGATTTGCGGTTCGGAGCTCCACATCGCCAGACCTGTTAAAGGTTCCAAAGAGCGCGATTTAAGCTTGGAGAATGAGTCGTCTGATGCATTCCCAGTTGTAGCCAGGCTCCCATCAGATTTTGCTTTCACCAATCGATCAGAAGCTGGAAGAAGATTTTCTAAATTTTGCGAGCCGCCGAAGGTGGTGGTTGCATTCTTCTTTGCGTTCTCCTCGTTAAATGCCAATAGTTCATTATTACCACGTCCGCACACCATGCGTACGTCCTGAGGGAGCTCTTTAAGTATTGCGACCACCTCCAAGTGGTTCATTCCCAAGAGTCGTTGTCCGTTCACTTCCAGTAGCTCATCGCCGGATCTAAGTAGTCCATTTTGACCCACTGGTCCTTCAGGGAGAATGGAGCGGATGTAATGATGTGGTCGTACCTCACGTCCTCCTTCAACATCCACAGTACCCTCCAGAGATATCCCTAGACCACTTGAAGCAGCGAACTTCTTGATCTGAGCGACGATAATCTTCACATCGGGGCCGACGATTTGCTTCCATTTCTTCATAATTCCCTTCTCGATTTCCGGCGTTAAGTCGGGTTCGATATAATACTTGTGTTTGGACAGTCCCTTCGAAGGGTGACGTTCGGCAAAGCCTTCTTCTTTAATTTCGTCTACCTGCTGCTCCGGCAAGGACAATGTATTATCTCCCGACCCAATCTTCGCGGTTTCCAAGGAGTCCCGGGCGTTGATGAGTTTCTTCGAAGTATTGAAGGAACTAAGAGCAGCCTCGTCGTGCTGGACAATTAGATTTTTTTTGCGCTCCATGGACATAGTCTGAACTGGAAGACTCTCGGAGTCTTGCTCTTCGGATGACTGAAATTTATTACCGATAGAGCTTCTGCGTTGGGGCAGCGCACTAATGCTGGGTAGGGTTCTAGCGGGTGTTGTTGGTACGTTTGGCTGCTTTACTTCATTGGCAGCAATTGCCTGCTGCAGCTGCTCATACTTCGGCCCACGAAGGTACCTTTCCAGACGAAGATTTACAACAGTTCCGCTCTTCTTAAGAACCTCAACTGCTTGATGATTTGAAAAGCCTTGCAGGCTTTGTCCATCGACTTCGATGATGCGGTCGTTAACTCTTATCTTCCCACTAAGATCAGCGGCACTACCTGGAGATACACTTTTCACAAAGATTCCAGAGAGTTCCTCTTTTTCGCATACGTATCCTGCGATTGTGATGCCCAGACCATTGACATCCTTCGTCAGCTCTACTTGGAATTTTTCGGTTTCAGGGAGCTCCAGGTCATCGAGATCTATAGGTGTAGAAATTGGTGGTCGGCCTATGATATCTTTGTCCCCAAATGTGAACCGTCTCTCGGCAACTTGCAAAGGTGTGGAAGGAGTCGATGAGTTTCCGAATATCTCCGGGTACCCAGCTGCAATCAAGTACCTTTCTAGTTCGTTGGGGTCCATTACAACGCGTGAGGGAACAATAGCGCAGCCGTTTTCCAGCTCGTACTTTGGCTTAAGCTGGTCAACGGGCCTAGCGACGACTAAGCGGACGTGGGTCCCAGATTGCCTAAGAACCGATGCGACTTGTTCTGACACCATATCGTGGAGGTTAACGTCTCCTATTTGCAGGATATGGTCTCCGCTGCGCAATCGGCCATCCCTGTCGGCTACACCACCTGGGAGAATGGTCTTAACAATCACCCCAGAGGTACGGGCTCCAATTATTCCAAAACCGAGCCCAGTACCGTCGTTCACCAGTTCGATTGCCTGAATTTGAGTCCACTCGGAGGCGAACAAGTCGGCAGAGTTGTGTTTTGAAGAGTCGCTAACAACTGATTGGGGACGCTCCTCCTCTGTGCTTCTAGTTAAGTCTGGATAAGCTCGAGATTTCTTCATGAAGATTGTGTGGTCGTCCAGGGAGTGATCTGAAAGATTTTGTTTGAACTGTGCAAAGCGGACGGGAAAATAGTCCTCGTTTACCTGTAGTTCCTACTCCCAAATAATGAGCACTGTTGCTTGCAGGGCTGTTGGGGCTCCTCGGCGACAGCTGTGCTGAAGGAACTCTCTGTTCGTCGGGGTAGTCAGTCTCATACATGTCGATAGCTGCGGGCACGCTGAGTACCAAATTGCCGGATACGTCTACGTCGAAATCGTTGGGCAGCATAGACGGATGCTGCACCAGCTGCGTGTTCAGTTCCGCAAGAGAGTCCTGCACTTTTACAATCGTCCGGAAGACGGGATCCTGCAGGATGTCGAGAATTGTCTTGAGGCTTTCCGCGGTGTTCATCTGCAGCTTAGCATCATCGGACTCCTCGATTCCCTTCTTCACAGCCTCAATCTGCTGCAGGGCGCTCGAAATATCCGCACTCAAATGCATCTTGGGGCGATTTTCACTCCGCTTGAGTTGCTTCGTGGGCGAAACGAAAAAATTTTTCACAGAGGCGACCCTCGCCCTAATCTAATTAACCCGATTATTTGCCTTCTGAGGGGATTAAGTGCACTCGCGATTTAAACGATCGATGATAGAATACTTGCTTTAACAGATTTTTTGGAGTTTTTCACATTTTATCGTGAGAATCGTGAATTTACAGAAAAACTTTTGTAAACTGACAACAGCGTTTTCGCGATTGACAGCTGAAAACATTCCATGGCATTGGTATGCGTGTTGTGATATAGACCAGCGGGGGGATTCTCTACCAATTTAGAGTTAGAATTTAGAGTCTAATTTCTAAATTTAGAGTGCTTCGCGATTCCCTACGAGAAAATGGTCTAAATTTAGAGCCAGTATGACAGTTCTAAGTTAGAGCAAAATGTGACGGTGGCGCCAACTTTGGGCAATTGCGAGAGATAAATAAATGTACTAGAGCACTCTAAATTTAGAGAAATATTGCGATTCTGTAGCCATTTTTTTCTCTAACTTAGAGCTCTAAGTTAGAGCGATTTTATTCACATGTGGATTGTCTTGTGAGCAGGTAGCATTATCGCAACGGAAATTCAAAAATAATTATGTGAGTATGGATTTATTTAATATTATTGCTTGTATTGTAATAAAGATGCTGGAATTTGTGATTAAATTGGATTTTATTTCTTTTATAGGGAAACTAAAACCAATCGACAGCAGTTCGAAAGATTAGTTAGTTTTATGGAGAGCCACCCGGATTTAGCCAAAAATCTTTTAAATAACGCCGATGGCAAATCAAGGGTTAGAGTTTTGTGGACTAATCTTGTGGAAGAGTTAAATTCTGCAGGACCTCCCATTAAGGACTTGGATACATGGAAAAGGGTAAGTAATCATTTCATTTGCTTTTAAGTTCTTAATATCACCTTGTGTTCATTTTGTGGTACATCTCAGGAAATCACGTGATATTTAATGAACACAAGTTAATTACCCCTTAATTAAATTAATTGCGATTGTTTGTCTTATATATGATAAGTGTACCATGGGATTTATTATAAAAGTTCAGAATGCATGACCCTATTTATACCGTATTTTTCCATGTTTTTTTTAGGTTTGGTATGACTTCAAAAATAGTGCACGTTCAAAGAAACGTAAAAATTTTGCTGAGGCCAATAAAACCGGTGGAGGGCCCCGCAAAGTTCTTAAGCTGAGCGATTTGGAAGAACGTATCATCGATTTGTTAGATGTTAGCTCCTCAATAGAGGGTATACCAGGCACCAGATCGTTTGGCATACCACAGCCCCAACGAGGAAGGACTGTTGAGATTTGCTCTCAAGCGGAAGATGAAGAAGAAACAACCCAACACTCCTTCCATATAGAATTTTTAGAGGACGAGGATATACCGCAGATGCCTTCCACCCAGACGTCTTCAACCCGGACGCCTTCCACCCAGATACCTTCAACCCGGACGCCTTCACAACAACCTAGGCCTCGACACCAAGGTTTGGATGCTCGAATGGGTGAATATATATCTGCTGCTGAAGCCACGAACCAGAAAATATTGAGCACTCTAAAAGAAATAAGTGGGCACATGAAAGATGTTTCATCGACTTTAAAAGAAAAATTGGAAATAGAGAAAAATTATAAATTAGAAAAATTAAGTTTATTAAAGAAAAATAATGAATTGCTTCAAAAATTACTGGACAAATAAAATAATCATTTTGAAACTATATACAATATGTTTGAAATTAAAACCTAGAAAATGTAATCAATATAAATGAAGTTATTTTATGCTCGATCCACACTGGTGATACAGCAAATAGTTTCCCAACATAAAATTCAATGATTTCTTGTGTTGCTTCGGATTGATGTCGCCAAGGAGAAACGAATTCGCTCAGCTTCACGTCTCAATGAATTGTTTGTTGCTGTGGTTGGTAAATCTACTTCAGTTGCAACTTCTTCACCCAAGAGAACGTCTTCTTCTGTTGCAACTCGAAAAGCAAGGCGCATGTTGTTAAGGGCGCAGCAGGCATTGATTATTTTCGTAACCTTGTATGGCTCATATCGCAATTTTCTTTCTGCTAACAGGCATCGAAATACTGCTTTGAGATTTCCAATGCATCTTTCAACACAGTTACGAGCAGAATTGTGTCTCTCGTTGAAATCTTTTTCCACGCTTCCTTCAGCAGGTGAGCGATATGGTGTCATGAGCCACGGTTGTAGTGGATATCCAGAATCACCTTTTAATTAAATGTGAATTAAGCTTAGCACAAACATGTTTAGAATATGGCATACCTATCAGATGGAAATTATTTTCATTATTCCAGTTCCTTTGTACAAAATCTTTCTCAGCGCATACTTCCCAAATAGCCGAATCGTGAGTAGCCCCTGGATATCTTGCGTTTACAGCTAATATTTTGAGGTTGTAATCGCAAATAATTTGAGCATTTATGGAATGTTTCCCTTTACGGTTGAAATATAAATGCTCATTGTCTTTTGGCTTCAATAGTTCCACATGAGTGCCGTCAATGGCACCTATAATTCCTGGATATCTAGTTTTTTCATAGAAAACTCGCTGAATTTCAAAGAATTCTTGAACACTGGGAAACTTGATCCATTTTTCACATAAACGCGTTTCAATCGCTTCACTGACTTCCTCAACAACGCGAGAAATTGACGTTTGACTCATCGCTATGAGAAAGTTACTTCCTACGCTCCTTTGGTAACAGCCAGTAGCGTAAAACCTAAGACAAGCCAGAATTTTTAGCTCCACCGGCAATTTTGTTGGTCTGCTTTGCTGTCGTAAATATGGGTTCAAGTTGGTGTATAAATAATTATACAAATCCTTCGATACCCGAAAGAGTTCTTTGAATCTAAATAAGCAAAATTTAAAACGCGCCACATCAAAAAATTATTATAATAAACCTTTCCTCGGGCATACTAAGAGGATCGCTTTCATCTCTTAGATGCCTCCTTAAAATTGTAAATCGTCGCCTTTCCAGTATTACTCTACTCATCCCGAACAAAACAATAACAGATGAATCGACCATATCTTATATCTTGTTATTGTTGTTGTTGTTTGTTTAATCTTGACCCTCGGTCCGAGGGTGTCACGTTCGTGACTTACTGGTCCGGCTTGGGTGCCATATGACCATTGAACTCCATCAGGAAAAGCCCAAACTCAACCGCAGGCCAAAATATATCTTGTTAATACAACTTTTTCACAAATATCACTGAAACTGTCAGATGTCATTTGTCATGCAAAAATGTAACATCTTGCCCGATATTCTAGTACATCTCTCTAAAATGCGTAGAGAATTCCGACTAGCTCTAAGTTAGAAAACTTGTGTGAGTTAGAGAAGCTCTAAATTCTAAACTCTAAATTGGTAGAGAATCCCAGGGCAGATATTTTAAAGACTCTGTTTTCCTGTTGGCGAAACTTTTTTCAAAGGTCTTTAAATGTAATGAACGAGCTTCTTGAACCCCACTTAATACATTAAAACGATTAGTTTGTTTCGAAATTAAAACAAATTGACAGAATATTGACATAGCTAGTCATTGCAGTTAACCATGGCACCACCGTTTCCACAGCTGCTCAAACTTATAAATCAGCTGTCACGTCGAAGTGGGTGTCAGCTGTAAACAACAGGTGAGGAGGTCTCGTAATTTTCCTCCATTCTAAGCGAATCCCTTCTCTGCAGAACATGCGGACTAAGTAAAACGGCGAGAACTTGCACGTCTCCATGAAGTAATGTGATAACGCCTCACGACACACAGCACGTTATGTAAGCCGGTAGACTGAGTATCTCATCAAATTCCTTGGACATTTTTTTTGTAGTTGGCCGCCAGCCTGTCAGTCAGCCACCACTCACCAGTTATTTGTGTAGCAACAAACAGTTTATATCAGCGAAGTATGTAAATAGGCGCCCGCGGCTAATCATACTCACTGCCACGTGATTGCGGAGGTTATTCGGCAACGGCGGACTTTCGTTTCCCATTCAACCGTGACGCATAGCACGGGCAAGTGTAACACGGACCACGATCATGGACCTATCTCAGAGCCTACAGCACAAAAAGCATGCCAATTACTTCAAACGCTTTCTCAATTTGCTCCCCTCGCGACTGGCCTCCCACGACTCAACGAGGGTGACGATAGCGTTCTTTGCCGTCTGCGGCCTGGACGTCCTGGATGCCCTCGATGTTTTGAAACCTGCCACGAAGAAGAGCATTTTAGACTGGATATACCGCTACCAAGTAGCCCCTGCTCCCGGAGGACTTAAGTGCGGAGGCCTACAAGGCTCAAGCACAGTCTTGGTAAGCAGGGATTGTGAGACTGAGTCAATTAAAAACTACCAGTGGGGCCATTTGGCCATGACGTACACCGGGATAGCCACTCTGGCCACTTTGGGAGATGACTTTACCCGCCTCCACCGTAAGGCGATTCTAGAAGGTGTCGGAGCTGTGCAACGCGAGGACGGGAGCTTCAGTGCCTCCATCGAGGGTAACGAACACGACATGCGATTTGTCTACTGTGCCGCGGCCATCTGTGCATTGCTAGACGACTGGTCCTACATCAACAAGGAGAAAATGGCCGAGTACATCATCAGCAGCATCCGATACGACTACGGGGTGAGCCAGCACTTTGAGAACGAGTCGCATGGTGGTACAACATTTTGCGCCATAGCAGCGCTCCAGCTTAGCAACCAGCTCCACCTGCTCAGTCCCGATACCTTAGAGGGAATGAGACGATGGCTGTTATTCCGACAAATAGACGGGTTCCAAGGCCGACCGAACAAACCTGTGGACACATGCTACTCCTTCTGGATTGGTGCCTCACTAAAAATACTGGACGCTTTTGAATACACAGATCTCGTCGAAAACAGGGACTACATCCTTTCGACCCAAGACAATGTCGTCGGAGGGTTCTCGAAATGGCCAGGTTCCAGCACCGATCCATTCCACACATACTTTGGTATCTGCGGGCTCAGCTTCATCGGCGAGAAGGGGCTCCTTGAAGTGATACCTACCCTCAACATCTCAGCGAGGGCCCTCGACCACTTGCGAAGCATCCATAAGCTGTGGCGCGCCAATGGAAGCTTGCACACAACTGTGGACATAGAATAGGCCAATTTGTGTTTTCTGTATAATTTTAGTGATCCTACTTAATTCCTCCGTTACTGCAGTCTACTTTTAAGCGCATTTAGAACAGGAACTCCTCCCCTAGTATTAAGCTGTAAACGACCGCAGTAGAAAGACCCGTCAAGCGCTTTATGTCTTCTTTTACTCGGATTTCTTTTTTTAGTTTTCGGACCAAATTGATTTTCTGGCCAAAATGTTTAAGACCTTTTGTTGCAAATGTCTCTTTTAGTAAAATTTTGAAGTATTAGAAGAATCGAAATAGTTTAAGGCGAGGAGCTGTACAATTTTTTACGAAATAAAGTACAAAAAATTCATTTTACTCTGTCGTCTGCAACTTGTGCATTGACTGTTCACTGCATGCTGAATGTGAGCAAGGCTTCGCAAAAGGCATTCTATCCCATTTTCTTGATATACTTACATACCTCACAGGAAAGTGAGACACGTCTCGTTTTCCCATTTCCTGTTGCAGCCTGAATTATGCGCCAACACGGTTTTATACATTTTAGAATTCAGCGGTAGTCTAAAAAAAATGCTGGCAAAATCTGTTTACTGCTTTTTTGCGTTATACTGAAAGAGCTAGGTGAATGGTAGGAACAATAGGATAGAGTCCAAGTCCTTATAAATTATTCAAATTCGCAATACGGTGGTGTCGAAAATGTTACGACCAACCGAATTTGGGGATTATATTCTATTCCCTAGTCTATCACTTGTTAGGAAGGCTAATATATATGATAGTACAGGCTGTAGCTGAAAGCTCTGCGTCCTGAATTATTTCAAATAATCCACCAACGCCAGAGAAAATGAACAAAAGCAAGCAAATCAGAAAGGTGGTGGAAAGAAATGCCAAAACGTCACATATTTTGATACTCTACAGGTTTTCATACATTCATGAAAACTTCTAAGTTTAGTAGTAATCCTTTAACGCTTGTTTCGTAAGTATCCCTAAGTTTTGGAACAAAATATGCCAAATCTACCAAAAAGAACGCAATCGGTTGGGTAAAAATAATCCGACATTTCAAGTTTACAAAAGTCTGTTTTTTAGCTTTACAAATACGTTTATTTGTCGTATTACAATGCTATTTTCTCTAGACAAATAAAATACACAAAATATAATTTTAAAAATAAAGTCTCATCACGGATAAAAGTTCATCGAAAATACGAACTTACAAAAATATATATATTCAGCTACGAAGAATTTCCCATCTATCAGATTTTCCAAAAGGAAAAGAAGGATATTTCATCCAAACCAGTGAGCTCCCATGCAATCTCTTGTCCAGTTAGTTTGACATACCCAGCACCACTCGAAACCACAACCAGCTCTGGTGCAGACCATATGCATGCACCCACCTGTAAAGTGCCTTTTTAGTATCTCGTTAGGAGTTACATACAAAAATATCGTTCCAGTGGAAGCCCATTGTAACTTGGAATTCTATGGAGTTCACAGTTAAGCTTAAGCAGTGCTTGAAATCTATTTATACGTGCTACTCGAAGTAACATTGGACTTTCAAAGTAAACAATCGGCTGCTTACCATCTCGTTCAGTCGGTGTGCGACACTTCGGGCAGGGCTTTGTTAGTACTTTTATAGTCACACTAGTGGCCTCTTCCCAACGCGCATCAGCCGCTCGCTGCAGATTGGATAAATAATAAGGTAAATCTCATTTCAACACAAATTAGGGGCATACCGTTGGATCCACTGAGTATTCGCATGAGCCTTGTGTGTTTTGTGTTGCGCTTTCTGGCAGGCAATCGCCAATGTGAAAACCCTGACGACAGTTGCGACAAAACACGTACTAAAAAACTGAAAACTACTCGGCTGCATTATATGAAATTTAATTCAAACTTACCCCGCATCCATTTTGGCAAGTAATTCTTCTGCAGTCTGGGTCTACTAGTAGACCCATTCCGCAGCCGGGCTGGGGACACAAAACCCCTCCTGCCTGCAGTACATATTCTTCAGTAGCAAATCGCTGGTACCGATCATACTGCTCCTTGGTCAGGACCTTAAAATGATGTATTTCCTCGATGAAGGAATTTTCACATCCAGCAGGACAAGGTAGAGTATACCCGAATTCAGGATGTGGCATAAATTGGCGCTCCATGAGTCGAGACGAGCAGTAGTGTTGAAAGCATTCGATGCACGTTACGTGCTTTGCAGCACAAGGGAAAATTAAAACTGTGTCACTGAAGTAGATTGGAAGTTACAAACATATTCGTTACATAAAATGTTAGGTACTATCGGTCAAAAGGTATTCTCTCCTTTTGCCTTTTGTAAGTGAAATTTGACGTGCAAATATCTCGTATAATATTTTTACGTAATTCAATTACAAAAGAGAAAATAAGATGTGTTCCTTTTTTTATATAATAAAACCCCCAATAGAGCACCTTACCAGACATCCGTGCAAGCCAAACAGGGGACATTTTTTATATTCCTCCTGATCAAGCTGAGTGGAGCTGCAAAATCCTTCTCCCCGCCGGAAGGATGTTCGGCACACTTGAAATAGAATTCAGCATAGGGAGGATCGCCTTCTTCGTTATCCTGAAAAATTTGTTTCAAGAGTTACGATAACCCTTAAAACGATTAAACTTACTATACAAGCAACTTCACTGCTCTCGCAGTGTCCCCGAACTCGCCTTGATTTCAGTACGTCATCCCAGCATTCAGGATCTCGGTGTACTGTGAAGGCGCCGCCTTTACAAAGGGAGCAACGAACGCGAAGTTTACCCGTGCACAGCTTATTACACTGAGAGCAGTGTACAAAGAAGTGAGCCTTTGTATTTTCTCGTTCTGGAATTGCCAATAAAATTGAGGAAATTACAAAAGGTTATCACACCAAGACCAACCTTCTGCTGATATATTTAGCCTGTCTTCTTTTTCCAGTTCCAAATCCACAAGGGTTTCACACAGGGGTTTGGACGCAGCTTCCTCAGTCGGTTCCTCAGCAGCTTCAAATGCTGTATCTAGTCGCGTTCGAGTAACTTTTTCAGGTCTGGGACGCATTTTGATTGCATGAAGAACACTCTTTTGACCCAGGTCACATTGCTAGAACAAACGAAAAATGAAAAATTCTTCAGGAATTTAGAAGTAGTCATGCCAGTAGTAGTAACAAAAAATGCAAAATAAATTCCTACTCCCATTTGCAAATATTGCCAAACAGGCGACCTACAGAGCCTTAGTGGCAGTGCCACCCTATCGACCTCCCAAGTACCTCACCTCAATAGTTGTGGAGTCGCATAGCTCCTTCCCAGCAAAAATAATCTTCACTTCTTCAGGCTGTAGTCCCAGCTGAGGTGCAACGATTTCCTTTACGTTTTTGATGTCCCATTTTGGGTCTAAATCTACCGTCAGAGTGCTCCCAGTGTTTGTTTTCACGTAAATGCTCAAAGAGTTGGTAATCGTCTTTTTACTAAATGACAACAGCTGCAGCATGTTCTGAATGACAGTACGAATGAAATCAAGCAGGAAACTCATATTCCTGAAACGGAATTACTCTGCAACTCTTCAGGATTTCGGCCGGATGACCACAAAACCTCCTCTCCCAAAGTCACTTGACTAATGCCTTGAGAGAAAAAAGTTGGTTTTGAGGTTATGGCAATTTGTTTAGACGACAAATATTTTTCGATTTCGAGGTTCGAAAACCTTTCATCGGAGCGTAAACAAAACATTTGCTATGCTTGAAGAAATGGTGAATTATCCGCGAATTTAATGTGCAGAAAAATAAATTTTTAGAGTATTTCATTTTTATATAATTGAGTTTAATGTGGACAATTGGACGCTAAAAATACTTTGCTTAGACTTGTTAATAAAACCAAGATATAAAACCTCTCAGGTTAAGGTGGTTCCATAGTGTAGCGGTTATCACGTCTGCTTTACACGCAGAAGGTCTCCAGTTCGATCCTGGATGGAACCAGCAGAGTGTTTCACTTTTTTATAATATTTGTCATCTCTTTTGGATAGAACATGTCGTCGCTAAAAATAAATGAATATTTATGAAAGCACATCGCCAATATTTAATTCGAACTCATTGAAGAAGGAAAATTATTGCAAGTCGCAAATTTGGCAAAGATATAATTTTTACAATTCATGACTCTGAATGTAAGGAACAATCCATCCGCTTAGGAAATGAAATCAACATAACAGTACCTAAAACATTTCCTTTGATTCTTTCTTTCCTTGAAATATTTTGGTGTTATTACCAGCTTAATTTTGTGTATTCAATTTTTTTTTCTATTGGCTTAAATAATGCCTAAACATCCCTCGAATCAAAAGAAACTTTGTAGAAAGGTGTATTTAAATGTTGTAATGTCTCTAAACCAATTTTTCCGAAGCCATTTTTTCAATTTTTTTGTAAACGTGTTTTTCTCGGAACCGCTTTTAAAAATTGGCAAGCAGTAGAACTCGAACAGTTTTCATCCGATTGACTTCAAATTTTAACTGGACCTTTATTATTAACTTATTTACCGAAGTAAACACGATTATAGCGATTGTATATCAGGAAAACAAGTTATAAGCCATTTAGTTTTTTTTTTCAAACAACTGCCATTTTGCGAAAAAAAAATTCTAAAAATATAATCGTGTGTACTTCCGTAGATATTTTAATAATAAAGGTCCAGTTAAAATTTGAAGTCAATCGGATGAAAACTGTTCGAGTTCTACTGCTTGCCAATTTTTAAAAGCGGTTCCGAGAAAAACACGTTTACAAAAAAATTGAAAAAATGGCTTCGGAAAAATTGGTTTAGAGACATTACAACATTTAAATACACCTTTCTACAAAGTTTCTTTTGATTCGAGGGATGTTTAGGCATTATTTAAGCCAATAGAAAAAAAAATTGAATACACAAAATTAAGCTGGTAATAACCCCTGCAAAGTGCGACAATCCCATTTCCCATTGGCAAGTGTTTACTCACGGTTTTGTGCTGTAATAAAACCTGATTTAATTAAATGTTATTATTTTTGATGATTTTCTGCCGAAACTGAGAAGAATCGAAATTTACCAGAGGGCCAGGTAATTACATATCCATTCATATGTATATATTATTTATGTTTGTAATACACGTACTTTTTGGACGCCAAACCACAAGATTAATTGTTTGATTATAATTATTGGTCATGCTAAAAAAGGATTGATTAATTTACAAATCAGCATCTCGAATTTTTTTAAAACCACACCTGACGATAGTCTGAAACGTGTTTATTTCCTAAAGAGAGGAAGAGCAAAAAGAAGGAGTCTAATTGATCGACACATAAACAAAAATATGTTTGAGTGCTTTTATCTCATTGCGAGCCCTATTAACGGCTCCTGTAGAGTGCAGGTAAAATTTAAAAGGAGTTGGTTTCGCTAACCGCTAGCTTCTATAGAATTACTTCTTTTCCCGCTGGGTATGTACATCACAGGTACGAGTAGTATACACAGGCTAGTAGCAAATACACTTTGGAATCTTAACTTGATTGCTTGTTATTCAACCAAGAAAAAGTGGTAATGTGTGGTATGTTATGTTCATTTGTGCGCATATAGGTCTTAAGCTACGGGGCCAATTTCCAAAATCATGATAAGTATAATCAATTGATTCATCTCAATTACCTAGATATTCATCCGGGTCTGAGTTTTACATGGCTTAACTCAGGCATCGACTCCGAGGGTTCCGTACCGTACATGGAATTTAGCTAGATTTCAGTTAGGTATAAGGGGAGGGAGGCAAAGCTTTTATTTTTATTCATATATTCCATATATATGTATCTTTGATGATTTCTTTTAAACGGAGGAAGTAAGCAAATTAGAATGTTTTGTTTGGAGTTCTTCTTGGTACTTTTGGTACGGAACTCAAAAAAACTTGAAAAATTCACAATGGCGATTACAAATTAAATTAAAACCACTGCAACCATCAAAAATATTATTTTGATTTCACCTTAAGTCCAGTAAGCTATAGAAGATGACGAATTGAGTCCAAAAATATATAATAATAGTTTATGGACTATTCGCATATATATGGCAGATTCCAACAATCGAGATGACCACCTATTCGTGTAGGCTGAGCAAAGTTGTTGAGAAATTCCAAATCACGTCAAAAATTGGAAATTAATAATTCGAAGCTATGTAGGTACATACATTCATATGTTTCGAAAAACCTGCCTTTTCTAAGCTCATATGCTTATTTACCCGATAACAAAACCCAAACAAACGGTTTCCAAAGTTTTGTCTGTCTGTCTGTTTGTTCGAGCTAATTTTGGGAATGGCTGAAGCGATTTCGATTTCGGCTTTTTCTGGAAGGTGGAATATTTTGTCAGGCATGATTTAGGCTACTTTTTACTCCGAGAATCTCCCCACTGCTTACATTTACGCGTAATTTTAATTTACGCAAGTATGGAAAACTCTGGACAAGGCAGGCGCGGGTCCGCAAGTAATAAATACAGCGGGCAAAATGCACTTAGTTCATCAAATCGCTAAAAAGCTGCTCAATTTCTTAAACTTTAGTTTTTCCACAATTTTTGGGAAATTCATGTATTTAATACATTTTTTTTTACTAAATTGCTTATGTGCTATTTGTGTACTTATTTTCCTTAATAGTTAAAAATCATAAATAAATTTGAAATGTGAGGTGTTGGATTTTTTTTCATAATTTTTTTAACTCAGAGCACAAGGACAAAACCCTGGTAAACGAGTGCAATTTGTTTGATATTGACAAGAGGCGGTGAATGAGGATTTATTTAATTAATTTTGGATCACCACATCTGATACGCTTTCTAAGTTTAGGACATCTATAAACCCTGTATAAAACTTATTATCTTATCACTAACCCACACACTTTGCATTCCTCCATAGATACATATTTACAAGGTAGTTGTTAAGATTACTTACGTTACTTCCAATTTTGATGAAATTGAACATTTCACCATTTTGCCAACTAAACGAGTCAGTAATCAAATTTCAGTCAGTAAAAATTTTTCCTTGCCAACTAAACAAAACCGTGTATTTATTCCCTGTAGGTTTCCGCGACATATGTCCAAAGACAACGTTCCTCAGAATTACCTCTTTTATGACATATTTCAATTTCATCAAAAACGGACGGGAGGAAGCCCCTCTTCGGAGTTACCTAAAGGCTTACATACATATATAATACATATGAAATTGCGTGTAACTTTTTACCTGTAGGTTTCCGCGGCATATGGCTAAAGGCAAAGCTTCTCAGAATGACTTCCTTTATTTGCAATTTCATCGAAAATTGAAGTAGCGTAGTTAATCTTAACAATTACCGATTACCACGTACCTACTTACTACCATATTTTTCAATTAATTTCTTCTGCTTGGCCGTGCTTTGTGACCTCTTTAAAAATTATGCTGAGTTCTTAGAAAACTTATTTATCGCAGCTGAACAAATCTCTTCCATAGTTTCCTTAAGTTGTACATAATAGACCTGATGAAATCTCTTCATTTTCGCAGCGAATTTTCCGAGAAACGCTTCCAGTCCAAAGCCCGATCGATTTTTGCCTTATCCTAAATGCCGTCGAACGACCGAAACGCTCTAATTAATTCCTCCGCTAAGAGCCCATCTTCTGTCGGTAAACGGAGAAGAAAAATAGAAAAAACAATGCCGGTAAAATTTTTCGCAGAGGAAAATCCCAAAGACAACCCGTCCACGGAGTACCCAGCGGACCTGGAGCAGATGACTCCGGGGCCAAATTAAAAGCAATTAGCAAAAGTAAATCTCGCATTAGGACCGAACCCTTTGCAAAAACCCGTAGAACGGCGATGACCTAATCAATAGAGGAAATAATCCGATCCGCTTACATCGCTTCCGTCGGATTGCCTTCCTTGATTCACTGCACATATGTAGGTGCCTCCGGACTGGAGAGCGTATCTTGCAGTCTTAGAGCATTCCTATGGTGAGGATTTATTCTTTTAGAGATGTACGTAAATCGGTGTGTAGCCCGCGCTGTTCTGGGCGCCACATTCCTAAAATAGTCAAAGGGTTAATTTGAAGGTTGAAAAATGGGCGCAGGCGCGTAACTTCTATACACACTGCGAGGCGTCCCTCTGTATCCGGGCCCAGGTCACACCGCGAGTTTTTGCGACAATTTCTTCATTCATTGCCTTCGTTATTGATCCGAAAAAGTCATTGAGCGCCCCCGGATATGTCCATCTGCCCCGGCGGCACCCAAAATGCTGATAGCCTTCTCTGGGATCCGTCAGAGGCCCATCTGCTGCGGAGGTGTACTGAACCCTCTATCGAGTAAAATTGATATCGCATGATGATGTTGCGCCTCCTTCCTGTTTAAGGACTGGTGTTCGAAAATTCGATCAGATAAATCCAGGAAGGTGTATGTCGCTTGGAGGTCTTTGTGGAGTCTGTCTGCTGGGATTTCCCCACTGAAATATTGACAAATACACACCGGCACCCCCCCATGCATTAAAAATAAAGCCAGTTGGACTACATTGAATTTGCGCCTTAATCCGGGTTGATAAGCCAACTATTAACGCTGGTCTTACTTCATCCTTTAAGACAGGAAGGAACCTTATAGTCCGTGGGATTACTCGGCGACGAGGAGCTTGTTAGTTGTCGGGACCTAGTAATCAAATTAAATTGCACGTTGCTCTCGTTTGTCTTTCAGGGACTTTACTGATGGAGGCAGAATGAGTCTTCGAACTCTACTATAGAGCGAACACCATTCATAACTGAACACAACTGAATTGTTGGCGTGATGTTCTGTCGAGCACTTCAAATTGGCGCACCTTCTTCTCTTCTTCTCTAAATTTGTAAACCCTTAAAGTAAATGAATTGGATACACTTATTTAGGGTTTGCTACTTTTGAAAGTATGTACAGTGTGTTTTTAGACAGACATCGAAAAACACAATACAATATTTTGTACAGATTTTCTTAATTTACAGAACACACCAAAAAATATTTTAAAATTCAAATTTAAAATTAAATCTAGCTACTCAGAAGTCTCAGTTGCTCAAAGACTGCGTTTGTTTTTGTTGTTGTGCAATGTGAAAGTGAGACGATTTAAAAAAACACGCTATCGCCCGTCTCAGTGAGCCAACTGAAAATATCTCACTTATCTCACTGAGAGCATGCTTACCGAGAGGCTCTGTTATATGATTCTTTTAGTTAGATTTAAGCAAGGGACCAAATGCTTCCGATCCGTTCGTTCCGATGCACTTCGTAAAAGTTGAAATAAAGTTAACTTATTTTCGATCCGATCCGTTCCTTACATTCTGAGAAATTACATGTCCTGCCAGATAAGCTGAACTTTTAGAGCTTTTCATGACAGAACGGAGTTATTTCCCCTCCCAGAAAGGTCCAAACTGAGATCACAATGAGAAATGAATTTGTAATGGGAAATATGGAATTATCTTATTTCGCTCCGAGCATGGGGTGGATTGCATGAAAACATACGAATATCCATATTCTCCAACACATTTTGCCAGTGCCGCACAGTGGGGCAGAATCCCGATTTTGTGGGCAAAAATCCCAAATTACCTATATGGGGGTTTTCGAGGTCGCTGATTACGAATCTGAAGTCAGATTTTCAAAATTCAAAATGGCGGATCCAATATGGCGGACAAAAAATTCGAATTTCTATTAATTTGACTGAAACTGGTTACTCGGGGGTTTTTGGGATCGCTGATTACGAATCTGAGATCAGATTTTCAAAATTCAAAATGGCGGATCCAATATGGCGGACTATGGTTCATACGTTGAAAATATGAAGTGAAATCTCATGTAATTTGGTTTTCGAGGTTATTGCTTACGATTCAGGAGTTAAATTAGAGCAAAAACATCGTAAAAGTATTGTGAAATTGATATGATAAATTCATTAGTGTAAATATAAACTTTCCACGAAAATTCTGCTCTTGAAACTTTAAACGCATTTTTCTCGAAACATCATTTTCTAAAACTCTCATGGGCCTAAACAAAAAACTATTCAATCGATTGCTTTGAAATTTATATATGTTCTTCTACTTATTAATAGTTATCGTTTGTACCTTACTTATTCTCGAAAATATTTTCTTATTTTTTTAAACGATTTGTACCAAAAAAAACCAAGATTTTCGTAACTTTTTTTTCTACAGTCCGTCATTTTTTTGTTTTCGAATGAAATTGATTAATTCTAGTAGGGACGATAGCGACAGACCTACTGAACAATATTCCATTCGATTTTTTTTCGATTCCCTAAAAAGAGGTAACATTTATGCGTTCACATGAGAATACCCCCTTAATGTCGCACCACGCGTTTTTCCATAAAAATTAGTCTCACTACTCAAGGAGCAGTCCGGAGCAGCCAGTTTTTTAATATGTTATATTTAACATTGTACACTATCAGTTCCTCTTCGAAACAAAACGGGACCTCGCAGGACTTTTTTTTAAAACTCCATTAGAAAATCGATTTTATATAAATATAAAAAAAATATACTATATACTTGTCGCGAGATTTAAATATCACAATCATAAAATAAGCAATAATTGTGCATAACCGTATATTCTACATAGCTTCAGAAAATGAATCCATTTTGCCGAATTCGAATTGTACTAGTTTCCTTAGTTTACCAGCACTTCAAACAGGTAAGAATTTTTCCACGCGTACACTTTTTTCGTGCGTACTCAACGGAGGCTGAATGTCGACTGATGTCGAGGCGACCCTAGAGCAGGTATTTACATGCCCGGTCCGGAATTATGTTCTAGGACTATCCCTAAACAAGATCTGAACGTATATAGACGAATATACACAACACAAAAATTTGATTTTTTGCCAGCTTTTTGGGATTCTGCCCCACTGTGTGCCGGTCCAAATCTATAGTTTTAGGATGAAACGAGATCTAAATATAGTGTGACTGGAAACCAGGCTACTCATCTCATAGGTCTTTTGCGGGCCGCATTAACTTGTTGACTGTTTCATACGGACTGCACTTTCACTATTCAAGTTTCAGGCAATTAATTTATGAATTAACGAGTTAGATAATTATTCTGACCATTTGTATTAATTTTGCAGAACAGTTGCTTATGAAATAAGTTAGCTGAAATTTAGTATGGAAAATTAGCGCGAAATTAGCGAAATTTTTTGAATTATTTGGGAAATATGACTTCATTTTGTCTGTATTTCTTGTCTCTTCATATAATAGCCATTGCACAAGTTTAAGTCGAGTTCACTTTCGTTATAACTTAAGCGATTGAGTTATTTTGGCATATCATATACCCAATATAATAAAACCTATAGAATCACACAGCGATGGGTAGTTAGTAATGCTACTCGCAGATAACGCCCTAAGCAGCTACCACAACAGAAAACATGGAGTTTTTCTCAATAAACAATGAGTTTTAAATAAGAGCTTGTTTACGCGTTTGTTTGGGGAATTATAATCTGGTGTATGTTTATAATAAAATATTTAAAATGTTGAATCTCTTTCTCTCAGCATGAAATTTAAAAAAATATTTCTCGAGTTTGGACCTGGAGGGGCATTCCCTAAGACACCTCCCGTGAATCCACCACTGTTGGTTCTAGGTGGATGCATTTTCGCATATTCAAACTCCTTTCCTTGCTAAAAAACGCAACGCGTAGATTGTATCTCCGCCTTCAACGAAGTACTTTCAATTAAAATTATTACCGTTAACTAACCGAATGATAAGTTTTGGAAATATAGAAAGAAATATAGAAATTTTTAAGAGGTGTTTAATTTCGATAATCTCTCCACTTTATCAGTAAACGTCAATGAGTTATATTATTCTATTTTTCTTAATCGTACTAATGACATTCAAGACTCTTCGTGTTTGTACACTTTTGGTGTTCTTAAATCACATGTATGTATATAATAGCAAAAAGTAATATGTGACCGAAGTATGAGCCAGTAAAGAGTCAGTAAACAAATCCAGTTCTCCACTCCGAACGATCAGCTAGCCTTAATATGATCACAACCCATTTCAAGATTATCGCATTATTCCCTTTTACATGAAAAGAGATATTCTCTGAAAATTGTCTTATTTTGCACATCGTTCAGTTTTACAAGCAAAAATAACGACCCGCCTAATCGAGAAGATATTGATGTCGTCCCAAACGGATTGAAAAGCTTTGATGCGCAAAAAAGGTTTCAGCATAACTTTCTGGACTTCCTGTTGATTGGGCTGTGGAATCCCAGCGATCCATTGAAAATTGCCAGTCACTGACACCAAGGACGGATACCATGCACTATATATTGCAGAAAACAATAGTCGTCAGTTAGCCAAGAGCGAAGCTAATCTTGTCGAGGATACCCTTCAGCAAACACAAAAGCTTGCTCAAAAGTTATCCATGGCTGCCTTTCATGGCATTTTCCGTGCACATCACCGCGGGGGGATAAGTCCCGCGAAGCCACCGTTGGGAAAAACACTGGTAGTCGCCTGGAACTGCACGGTTTCTTCTGCAAATCGTTCGTACTTCCTTCGACTGTGAATGGTGGTATGTCTGGTAGCAATAAACTTGCAGAAACACCAGAAAAGCTTTCCTGACTACAATCAGAGCCCAAGTACTTATGCATTCTTAAGCCCAGGAAACTTCCTTTCGTGGGAGCTCACGCTGAGCGAACTGCTTTAGATTTTAGTTCCTGGTCGCTCTTGCCTCGAGTGGTACTAAACAGCCCCATGTAGCTCTGTCTCCGGTTCGGCTTGCAGATGCAGTCCCACGAGTCTAGAAGAAATACGGGGAAGCTTTCAGCACATGCTGAGTGCGCTCCGGTATTGATAGCGCGCGGTTGGGAGCAGTGGGCCGGCGGTTTCAGGATAAGGAAAATTGATTTTCCTTCGCCTGCCTCGCTTCTCCCATGTATGGTATACGAGTATGTACGTTACTCCGGCGCTTATCATCTACACTGCAACAGTATCAGTCTGATGCGTGCCTTGTAGCCTTAATCGAATTCATAAATATTCCCTTGAAGGTGATAAGAAATGAAGGGCAGAAGCAACCCCTTATCTGTCTTGCTAAAAGGAACTGCGCTAAAGAGCCCATCTCCTAATAGCTATCAATCAAGTAATGTAAGCGTACGTAATAAGGCAATAGTTTACATCCGTTGATTTATTAAGTTCAGGCAACAGATTTGAAATCATTAAGCCCTAACCAACTGGAAAATGTTCACCAACATTATTGGCTTGGTAATTTGAGTGGGAGTCAAGATCATATGTCTAACGACAGATTGTGCGATGTTTATGTTTATATTATAATTTCTTTGCAACTAAATATGTTCATGTCTTATAATAGTATATTGTGCAACAAGTGCGGTAAGTAGCCGATTGCGCACGCTGGCAGCAATAAACGCACGAGCGAAGCGAGTGCGTTTAGCTGCAGCGTAAGCAATCGGCTACGCACCGCCCGAGTTGCACATTCTATTTTTCCGCACTAGTGAGGCATGCGACCGTCGGAAGAGGGTGGTTGAGGAAGGGGCGTTGAGGGGGGGTGTGGGGGCAGAGCCCCCCACAACAGAAAAAATTATTATTTAAGCAATAATTACAACTATTTTTACATTTAAAAAAAATTGAAAATTAATTAATTTTTTTCGTATTCAAATATATAGAAAAATTAGAACAATTCTGTCATAGAACGTGGTTAAATAATACATTTTTAAGATATGTATTATTTACGAACTGCATTTCCTTTCAAAATTGCGTAATTTATTTTGAATCTCCGGGTTTTATTTTAAAGCGGAGCCGGCCAAATTTCAAGTCATACAGAACAGCTACATAAACTTGTGTCATAAAGGATCCCTTTTTCAGTATCTCTCGGGTACCGAGGGAAAAGGAAAAAAAAGTACCCTTACGCTTACATACGGTCATACGCCACGGAGCCGAGTCTGACCGGCTCTGTTATAAAGATGCGTGTTTTATTTTCTGCAGCGTGTTTTTTTGACCGTCGAAAGCACGCAGTGGGAAATAAGCAACTTACCGCACGCAAAGGCGTGCGTTTTAGTGGTACTTATCCCTCATGCGTGCGGAAAATAATATATTGTAGCATTCTTCAAAGCAATCGGATTTGTTAAATAAAGTACACAAATTTATGTTTAAGCGAACCACACACCAAAAGAAACGTTAGAAGTTAGAAGCCATACACTGCAAATGAAAAGGTTATTAAAGATAGTCTATTTGCATCACTATCTATAATATATATGTATGAAAAATAATTAACATTGCACAGCTTTATTCATCATACGAAGCATCGCCACGTTGCAAGCGTTTTGTGTGCATTTATCCGTTCTTTGCAACACACTTGTGCCAATTCATCAAAACACTTTGTAAAACGATGAAAATATGACTTTCAGCTCTTTCAGGGAATTTTCTTTTATAACTACTGTCGGCTCAAAATGCTGGAGTGGATTATTTAAATTCTGTGAACAGGAGAACCTCTCAGAAGGGGCAAGTCTTCCAATTATGGCGTTTGAGGTAAGAATGATATTTGTAGAGGTTTTGGCCAAAATGATAGTATCAGGCTCGATGTGTGAGATGGTGCCTTATCGTGGTGTAAAATCAAGTCTTACCACAGATCAGGCCTGCTGAAGGCTCGGTACCCGAAACTTATTAGTCTCGCTTCTACATATACCTATACATATGTATGCCTCTCCGTTCCCCATAACGTATGTATTTATGTATGTAGGCAGTTTTGCTAAATAGTTAGTCTTAATTCTCATAACAAATTTTCATGTGATCAGAAATTTCATTTATAATTAAAAGTGATAAGCTAAATCCATCTTGTTATTACATTTTTGTTGTTTCACTCCATTGTCTTTTCATCATGAATTTACGATTAACTGATATGCCATACATGTATGCCGCATTACAGGATACAATATTAAAATAAACAAAAATATTTTTTGAAAAAGTTCCACGCGGATAGCGGTGGTGATTTCTCAGGATCATCCAAGAACAGAAACCTAAAATAATTCTTAATCAGTATGAGTGTCCTTGTGGCCCCGTACTAGAAGCAAACATTTTAATGAAAATTCATAAAAATGACAGCTGTTTAAACTCAAGATATATAATTAACCCGTTTCTTAACGATTATTATATTTGTTTTTTTAAATCACATTTTGAATATAAAAATATGAATCATGGATAAAATTGGTTTGTTCGCGTACTTCAATGCATACAAAAACTTTCGAATGTTTTTACCAGAACTCTCTCATGAACTCACGAATTGAGAGAGAATTTGCTTACGTTACATTCCCCTCCGAAGAAGTTTTCGTAAGATTTTACTGAACAAATTTCGCCGGGTGAAAAATTCAATCTTGTCAAAGTGTAACAGCTGATACTTTCAGGTTAGGTTGTCTTTTGATGTAAAATGGAAAGTGCTTTGCTGGTTGGTCTTTCCCATGCCCTTTAAAAAGCCTTATACGTCATTTAGGCAATTGAGAACTATTTGACATTTGAAAACATTTGGCTTTACTTGATGTTGTTCGCGTATTTTAATTGTTGCTGAGAGGGTTTTCTCTCCAATTTTCTCTCGATTCTCAATTGAAAGTTTTTACTAGAAAAGTACGCGCCTAATATTAATTTGAACAATTTTCAAATTGTAGCCTGTATGTTATCGAAATGAGAATGGAAATTTGCAGCAAGGTGCTTGCTCCGGCTCTTAGGTGCTACAAAGTGATCTACAAAATTCGAATTTAAAATTGTTGTGAATTTATTGTACAAACATTTCACAGAATATTCTTCCGCAACTCTCTAAGAAATTTATTATTTTCAGTCCGCTATATTGTAGCCGCCATATTTAATTTATAAAATTAGGCACATCCCCCTCCCTCCACTTTTGGGTTTTTGTTGTTGGAATGTTCAATTTTTCTGTCGCTACCGCTAAATCTTACAGAATGGGAAAATATACCTAGGCAATACGTAGGGCTCAACATTTACGCTCCACCGCGTTCACGAAGTTTCACTTAGAAAATAGATTTTGTGGAATTTTAATTTAAAATCAGACCAACATAGCATGTTGATT
Organism: Neoitamus cyanurus; assembly: GCA_947538895.1. Taxonomy (NCBI): domain Eukaryota; kingdom Metazoa; phylum Arthropoda; class Insecta; order Diptera; family Asilidae; genus Neoitamus; species Neoitamus cyanurus. Next base: position 41,563,871 of record OX384540.1, on the reverse strand, counting down.
GGTTTTTGTAATTTAAAAGACAAGCCGCCAAAAACAAATGTGAAGATCTTGAAGCGAGCGTTGATTGTTCGCATTGGCCATTATTCAATGTTTGCGCGGTTTGGACTTTGGCACAATGGTTCCACATATTACTCCTTTTATATGTAAAAGTTACAAGTGTGTACTTGTGTCGAGAAATTCTCGGTTTTTATAAAACACATTCCATTCGTTACGAGTATTTCTTTTGATGAGCGCGTCTAGAACATAAGGTGCACCTCAAGTGGAGAAGGCTGCACCCTTCAAACCCTGCGTCACCTAAATGGGTTGAAAGAAACTCGAAATTGAGCTTATTACTGCAGGCGGCGGATGTTGCCTAATCTAAAAAATCGTTAGCGGCCTTAAAGAGGACCACACTCGCATTCTTTGCGGGGGCAATAAGCGCACCAAAAGCTTTTAAGCGCGTTTAATCCCCTTTGTGTCTCCCCGAAAGAGTTTCGAGACCGTAATTGCTACGACGGGGGCGTGCAATTACTACGATTCAATTGCATGCCACAAGACTACCAAGAGTCGCGCTCGCGACGATTGCACCGTGTATCCACCCCCAACATCCTCCGTTTTGAGCTCGCAATTTGCGGGAAGCTCCTCCGCCCGTGCACAGTTCATTAAGGAAAAGCTTTTTGTCGCTCAATAAACTCGAGACTCGGAGGTATCTGCGCGCTTTATAGATTTTTTTCGTCATGCGGAGAGGACCCGAGCTACCGTTACAGTTACACTGATCCTGCCCTATTACTGCCTGGAGCGCTGCCACCCCGAGGGACGGTCGTGGGTGATGGTATGGTTTCCTAACGTCCCTGAGGAACTCAAGTGAATCGTGATTTGATTTGCTGCAGATAGCGAAAATACTCTCGATGGCTTCCATCTGCTGTCGCCGTCTCTGGAGAATTCGATTGATTCCCTGATTTGATTGTGCCTCCAGACATATTGTACGCTAACTCTTGCACCTGGTCGACAGATGCCGATTTTCCAGTTCACTTCCTCCAGCTTCCAGTTGCGATTTCTTCAAATTTAAACCGGAACCGCGCCGGCTCAGCCCAGCGCCCCACTCGAAGGTCGTTATAGGCCCAATCTGCCCAATTTCCGGAGTTTTCCTGCCATTTCCTCTTCCAATGAATAAAGCCGTCATTATTGCCGTGCGTTCCGCGTAATTCTCCGGTTCGGCGATTTTCCGTATTTCTTTCCTGAGGCTCGAGGCCCGAGGCCCTTTGCCACTTCGGCACCCTCCACGTGGCGATAGTATTCGTTTTGCGCTTAATCTTAACATCGTTGGCCCCCCGCAAGCCCAACGGCACCAGCGCTTCTTGGCATGCGCAGAGCTTTTTGGTTTTATCGGATTTTTACTGTTAATTGGGAGTACGGGGGTCTCGTCAACACAAATGCAGCGGATGCCGATTTCGGTGTTTCGACGGTGCATTGTAGGATTGGCGGGTGGAAGCGACCATTAGCACGTGGATCGCAAAGCTTTCCACTGGCTCAGGACTTCTCTTTCCGGCCGCACACCCTCGCGTAATGAATGCGAACAATTTTTTTTCCTTAGCCTTAATTGGGAGCCACCGACAAATTTGGTGGCTTCCATTAACTCAGTCTTTTCGGTGCTAATTAACTGGCACATAAGCAGACAGTAGAGAGGAAGTGGGAGTTTCCTCCTTTGAGATTTATGCCCTTTACAAGGATCACCATCATTTGCCGGAATTTTTGAATTCTCACAAGTTAACGGCGTTTATTGGCTTCCCTTTAAATTGTACTTATCACCATTTAATTGCGATTGTGGGGGAGAAGTACTTTTAAATATATTATGGTGGCATAAGCGGAAAGGCAAGTTGCATATAAAAGGAAGGACCGTTACAAATAAAAGCTTTTGTAAAAGTGAGTGGTTGTGAATGTCTAGTGTATGTGCATATGTAATGTATAATATAGGGGGGTTCTACCAATATACCTCGGTCCGCGTGTTGCGGAAGCCCCTGCTATCAGAGGTGTCCCCAACTTTTAGAATTCAAAAAATTTAGATAGCACCTTTCATATGGAAAGATGATATTACATGGCAAATGGCACGCGGCTGCGCAATGTGGTACTGTGCAGTATTCTGGTTTGTCTGAATTCAACTCCAAGGGCCTTAATTTATAAAATTCATTCTTATGTATTATATTTATCTTCCGTTCGACTGGATATTTTTTATAACAGTTTTACCGCATGTTCATCAAACATCAATAAGCATCATATAAAAACAAAAACTTTATTGTGTTAATTATTATAAAAAAAAAATTCAAATATTCTATTGTTTTTGACGTTTTAGAGGAGAATGTCCCGTTAAGAGGAGATACGTGACATTTCCATGACGAGCCAGCCATGTACCGCAACAGACCTAATGTTAAGTAATTTTCATGAAACGAAATACTCGAGGATTTTCAAGGTTTGATTTTAAATCTTTTACTGAAATTTCGACATTAAATCCCACTTCGAGGTTTTTCCAGTAAATGAGATATCGCACCTTAGCAAAGCTAGCAGCTGAAAATTCGAACGACTGTCGCTGGTCATCGTCATCGCAGCCATTAGCCTGGAATAAAAAATAACTGCTATGCAAAAGAGTATCTTCGTATCAGCCCCCATACCGTTTATCATGAAACATGTGAGGGCACATGCATACTCAACAGATGTCAGATTTCCTTTCCTAAATACATCTAAAATATGAACAATATGGTATTAAGTAGACGGTATTTTTGTGAGCGCTTTGTTTACTTTTCATGCTAAGAAAACCCGATTTACTATAATTCACTAATCTAAGCAACAGTTTAATATAAGAATTACTTTTCTGCCCATTTGTAAAACATTCCTTAAATAGTTCGTCGTTGTATGAAAAGTAATAATTTACTCAGCCAAAGCATTTTATTTTAAGTCCAGTCACAACAAAAGAAGAAATCTACCATTCGGTCGTATTGAACCAAACGGACCAGTGTGGTGTCGTTTCGAAACTCTAACGTTCCTCCTCCAAAACAGTCAGTGGGGGTTTCTGGCCGGAGATTACGCTTAAGCTTTTGCCACTTGTCATCGATTTGCCGCCCGGCCCAGCATGTATGAGTGCAGTCACTCCTGTAAAATTGCTCGACTTGGAACTACACCCAAAGTGAAGGTCTTAAGTGCTGGTCGTGGGTGACATAAGCTCACCGTTCGATCGACGTCCTTGCCAACCTCTCCTTTAAAAAATCGAAGAAAGCTCCGATAGGCCCCAAACCACCCCCAGAGACGGGGCTGCTAAACGGGTGCTTTTCGATTTTCTCTCGCATCTCCTCCGCACATTGCTCATCCACAGGTTCGTCCCGCTCGTCGGCCTCTCTGTTTTGGGTCTCTCTTCCTGCGACCTATGTTGCACTACGACTGCCCGTCCCATCCATCCTCGGTGAAGTATTGGCTTTTCCAGCTTTTCCCACATTTTTCACAGTAAGCGGTCGTTGTGCGCGGGTGTTGACTGTAGTCGTTCGCCGCGTCCGGACAGGCCAAACACAGGCGCTTCGACACCCGAAATGCAAAAGCTCCGCCGTGCCCGTAACGTAATCAGTCTTCGCACAGCAATCCCTCGATCCGCAGAAGCTCTTCCAGCAGGAGGACCGCAATTTTTCCGTTTTACTTCCGTCAATAATTCGCGAACTGCCGAAATGTGCGCGCGTTTTCCGCGGTTTTGAAAATTCCGGGTGTGCGAATTGTCTTCTTTTCATAAAGCCGTGCCTGCCGTGCGGCGTGTGTTGTGTTTCTAGTGGAATGTCAACAAACCCCCAACCGCAGACCTTTGCAAAATTGGATTAATAATTGAGGAGCACGTGACGTGCGGAATGCTTCCAGTATGTAACTGATAAATGTTGAGGTACCCCGCGGTGCAGCCTTCGACTTCGACAAAGAGTTTCCCGCAGTTCGGCAGGCCGCGTGCCAGCCACAGGATTCGGCAGTGCAACGGTAAAATTTTGTGAAAACCCACCAGCAGGATCCTCGAGGAAAGCTTCAAAGTCATGACCTGTCACACAAAGTGAAACTCCCGAGCTGGATGGATGAATAGAGCGCGCACACAGCTCCATGTGGGTGCTCCCAGCTCCCAGGTCTTTCAGCTTTCCCAGCTTTCCACCTTTTGTTTTCGCTCTATTTTTTACGGTTTGCATTTTTTATTGATTTGTGTAAAGAATACACGTCTTCCACCGTGCTATGCCGCTGTGCCTTCGGTTCGGTTTAGCCATCCTTGCAACGACGATGTCGAGTCGAGCCGAGGAGCTTTCAGTGCTGCTTGGGGCCCGCTGACGCATGTTCTGAGTTCTGGGATTATATAAGTTGGCTGCCGGCAATGTAAACACACCGCAAAAGCTGAACAATGACATAATTAGGGATGTTAATCTCCTAATTGGCGTTGAAACTGCAGAGGAGAGTAGGTTAAATCTGTGCCGAAGGCAAGCATACCGCCCCGACCATCCGGTGCTTGTGGACATCGGTTTATAAGCGAGTTGTAGGTAAACATAAACATAGAAGTTTGTGAATACGATCTGTTCACATTGGCTAGGAAGTAACGGAAAAAGGGTCAAATGTCAATCCCGTTCGCTTAATATAACTTACAATGTATTTATTACTTCTGTTTAAGAAATTATTCAGTTTAAAATTGCACTCGTGGAAAATAGTATCATCTCTCTGCGTTAGGGCCGAATTATGTTTCAATACCGATTGATCAAAAAAGTTGGCCTATCGGGCACCAGGGTGAAATGATATTAAATGTTAGTACTCACAGCGAAAGTAAGAAAACTGCTGGTGTGCCTGGGCCGGGGGCCCAAGCTTGGTATATTAATAATAAAATAATAATGAAAAATTACAGGAATTATGTAATCATTAGAATGATTTCGAGATTGTCAGCGTTTAAAAGATAATCAAAAGCAATGTTATAACAAGTCGTTAATATATAAGAAAAATAAAAGCGGACTGATAATAGATTCTTGTGGAATGCCAGATATCGTCTGCAAACAACTGTACGCGACACAAAAATATCCAACATACATATATCCATATGTATCTTGCAGTCAGTTAGGAACGATGAAATCTATGTACGCATATCAATAGAACTGTGTACACTGTGTACTTTCTCGATTAACTCTTAATAACACTTAAAACTCTACTTAATGAGCCGTTTGTCATGGAAAGAACTTATGGACAAAATCTCGTAATACGCATCAGGCAGACTCTTTTTTAACATTCGTGCAGTCGTTTTTTCTCCTCAAACGCTTTGAGTACGTGGAATCTAAACGAGGCAAGATGTTTCCTTGCAGAAGCTGTATATAATGGATTTTCGCAATCAGTGCGTTTAACACTTCATAGAAATGTGTAACAGCTGCGTTACATGAGAATCTTTATAATAACTCCTGTAAACACTCCAACTTCACTTCAAGGCTCAAGCAGTCAACGTTCGGGCTGCAAATATCCTCCACAAAATCAATGAGACAACCTTACATGGAAGGATCAGATATTTGCATGTAAATTTGAAAAAGAATTCTGTCAATTTCGCAACCAAAGTTCAAATTTCGAACGTTTCGAATCCTCATCAGTTATTGTAAAATAATCTCAGCAGCTCTGGTTCAGTTTAAGGAAAATCTTATTTGTTCTCTCAATTAATGCAACCGGAAAATTCACCAATTTGCTGAGTCACGGGTCAAGTCCCCGTACACCTTCAGCAGCGCATGAATATTAATAAGGTGCCTGCAGCACCACTGTTCAAGCAGCTAAACATTTCATTACAGTCGATTTCATCTGAGCGATGAACTGATGTCGACGAGCGATGCACATGTTCGCCCGAAAGTCCCCTCGAATTAATCTCTCGCAAACATATAGCTGATGTTCTGCAGCGTCGTCTTAACCGAAAATACGATGCCCCGGCAGCACCCGGCCCGACCCGATATGTGCAAGAGCATTACATCCCCCACGCCGCTTCAGACACCCTCGAGATTACCTTAATGATGGAATTTGCAAGAGTAGCGCTATTACACCCACGTCAGAAGGGATATGTAGATCACAGAACCAGACCAATTTCACTTCCCTCCCAGTACGTGATTTTCGCGATATTTTGCAACAATAGGGAAAGCTTCAGCACTCGGGTTCAGTACGAGCTTAACCCCTGCATCCTCCATTGTAGGGAACTATGTACTGTGCCCGAGGTAGCAGGAGGTGGTGGCATCCAGGAAGGAAGCGGAAGCAGAAGGCGACTCCACCACACAGGACGCGTGCTTTTGAAGTTTTAATTCGAGTCGTCCACCCCCAGCACTGTGTATGCCGTCGCACAAAAAGCGGTCTAGATATGAAGTTAGGGCTTCCTTTCAAGAGCGCCCACCAGGAGCACACGATGCTTGAAACTGTGACTTTGACATCAGCAAAAAAGCCACTTCGAACTCCTGCGGAAGGAGCGAGGGCGGGGCAGCCTACAAAAGGGTTCTCAAAATTCTTGATTAAGAATGCATGCAGCTACTAGTACTGAAGCCAAGATAATAAGGACAGGTGAGAGCCACTCTAGCAGGGGCTCATTAATGTGGCTCCCGCTTATGACTGTGCAATCGCAGCGGGAGCTTTTCGTCGAATTTTTGTGGAGCACCTTCACGCCCATAGCGAAGTCTTTCACATGACCGGCTCCTCAACCTTTCACTTTCCTCTTGCAATCAGCGCTTCCGTTTTTGGGGGAAACCTATTCAATGACGGGTAGTGGTCCGGGGGGCTTAAAGCTCAGATTTCGTTTAACTTTTGGCTTAACTCTTTCATTGGAGCTCCTACAGGAAAGACAATTATCTTTGCACCGGCCTGCTCTATTCATACAGTAGCTATGTAAAACTGCCAGAAGTTACTTTCAATGTATAGTTTGGCATAGTGCGGATTGGAGTAGTAGTGGGTTTTTAAGTTTTTAATTAAAATTACGACTTCTGACAGCTACCAAGTTATTTTAAGTACCTTAAATGGCTTTAGCTAAGTACACCTTCACTCACTTTTCGTTCGTTCAAACTTCTACAAGGCATAATAATTGGGCGACGAGTTGGGATATTTCAGAACCAGGTGTATACAGTATTAGAAGGGGTTGGTTGCTCTACTATGTAATAACTAATGGTGTAGTCGTATTAATGACAATAGACATATCGTCACCCCAATCTTAAAACTTAGTTTGACAAGTTACGGGTTTTTTGCAGAATATGGCAAACTAAGAACCAGAAAGTACTTCTAAAACATAAGCAGCGACAAAGTAAAGGGAGTCGTTTAAAATGAGTAATTATTTTACCGTATACGAGTATAATCGGCTTAAGGCTGCAAGATCTATTGTTGGCAGATAAATAAACAACTAAATGGTGGAAAACACATACTGCCACAAACTACAATATTTTTCCAAACCGACGACATGTACACAAGTATTGACAAATATTAAATAAGTAGTATTATGTTTTCTTTTTTGATAGGTTATCATTTTGGGAGGTGTGAGGTTTTAAAATTAGGGTGATGATATGCGATCTTTTGAAGAAATTTCAATAGGGACGTATTATGTAATACAATTGAATTTTTGGTAATTTGTTTGAACCATCTGTAGGTATCTGACATCTTTACTTTTATCAATAACATTGTTCAACGTTTTTCATGTTTTTTCTTGCCACAAAAGAAATGATAGATCACTGGGATAGCACTTTGTCCATAGATTTGAACCCTGAAAAAATATGGGAATGCTCTAACATTTTTTAGTGCAACTTATGGAAGCTAGACATTGCACAAATGGAGAAGGTGATCTTCTCTGTTGAATAAAAAATAAAATTATACATTCTGATGGAATGGTACGGTTTAGAAGACCTAACGGATGAAGTGGCTTGCTCATCGAAACTATGCAACATAAAATGTTGCGGAGGAGGAGGATCAATAATAACCTAAGGATGTTTTTTTCATCAGCGAATAAGTCCGCTTAAAAAATTTAGGGTACGAATGGATCGATTCCAGTATCAAGATATTTTTGAAAATACAATGCTGTCATATGCTGAGGACGAGATAACATTTCGCTGGAGATTCCAGCAAGATAATGACCCGAAGCATACGGCTGCAAATGTGAATAGCTGATTTGAATCTATAAAAATCGAAGTGATCAAATGGCCAGCCCAATCTCCAGATCTTAATCTCATTGAAAATTTATGAGATATTGTAAAGATGCTTAAAGGACAACAAATCCGTAACCACAAGGATTTCATCAAAGAATGATGTAAAATCCCTAGAGCACTCATAGAGCAGCTAACTGAATTTATGTCTAAAGGCCCGAGCCCATAGAATCCGTCGTCCACCGAACTTAGAAATTTTTAACTGACGGCGCGATTGAAAAGCGTGCTTTTGTATGAGACAAGGCCCATAACCGGCGGACCCAACTGACGGCGGAAGTATTGGCGGGGAGAAAAGTTGAAAATGTTCACCTTTCATTCGTTGTGAGAGAACTTTCACATTTGCGGTATCAGCTGTTAATTTAATTTTGAAGTTTTTTCATGAATTGAATTGAATTGAAATCGAAATAACTTTGTCGTTCGTGGTTTTCATAGTTTCTTCTTTAAATGGAAATATCCGTTTTGGACAAACAAGAACAACAGCTGTGCGTCCTCGGATTAGTTGACGGATTTTATAGACGCAAGCTTTAACAGATTCCAAGCAGTTTTAGAAAGTGAAGAGGGCATCACATATTATAATATTAATCTAATTTTATTAATTAATTAATATTTACACATCAAGCATTGCTTGTTTCGTCCGGTCATAATATGATACAACATTTAATTTGCTTTTGTCCCACAAAGCTATTATGACTCACAGAATATTTTTTGTCTTTCTTTAGAGTGCCAGTATATAAATCAAATGTAATATTGTTACTATGAAATTATTTGCTTTACCATTTTTCTAAACCTTGGAATAATCAATTCGTTCAAATTTCTTTAGTTTTGTCCGATACTGCATATCTGTCCAGCCACGAAAAGACCAGTGGAAACTGAACATATACTATACAAAATGTAACCAAAAAAATTTAAATCTTTACTTACAATTAGTAAAAAAGTAAACTAGGTTGCTAACCAGAAATTATTGCACCAAACGAAGACTTTATCAACTATAAATTATTTCCTTTTTAATCGGAATAGTATGTAATGTTGTAATAATCCCTTATTTTAAAATAAAATATAATAAGTATGTTATAGTGATTTCCAAAAAGTATAATATGATTTCATTTCTTGAAAGTTTCTAATTGCTATTATTTGTGGCAACTGGGATACACCAGTCCATCATAGACTTTTTGTCTTATTGCATGTGTGTATATGTACAAGTCAAAAAATTTCACTATATATATATATATATGCACATTGTACATATTTCGCATAAATTTTGATCCCGGAACGCCGTTTTATATCTTAAGTATTATTTAATTACAGAAAGGCTAATTGACCACATGCTTTAATAAAAGGGAAAAGAAAAGAGTTAGCCAGCCAGGTAAAACGTTTAATCTTTATAAAGGATCTCAAACAATATTTAGGGCTTCCTCTAGTAGTAGAACTACACTTCACTTTGCTTTGAGAAAGTTCTTTTTGTATGCGTTAATTGCATGTTCAATTGGAGAGCTTATTCCATTTTCTATCGAAGGAGTTCAGTAGTAGAGCAAAATATCAACACAATGGATAAGAAAACAAAGGAGGGAGAGGTGATATTGGAGCGATGTAGACGCCTGACTTAAGGAATATGAATTTGATATGCAGAATATTGTAGCCCTCAATATTCAAAAATTGATTTTTAGACAATTTTCATATGCTTGTTGCTGGCTAGTTTTAAAAAGCTCTAAAATTATTTTTAGACCTCAACGCGCATACATACAGCAAAACCGACGCTTTAAAAGTTCCTTCTATTTTTATTTTTCCGCTTTATCCTGTGCCATTGAGTAGTTTGAAATTAAAGGCCGTGATTTCCGTTGCTAAATGTGGCACGGAAAATGAGCCCCAGCAAGATCAGAACTTCTGAAACCGTAGTTCACCAGGGCGGAGAGATAGGGCAGCAGACTGGAAAACTGCTTATACAGTTGGTAAAACCGAGCACACCCAGCCGAGTCAGCCGCAAGTTTATTTACAACCACCACCCACAGAGTGTGAATAAAAGCTCCTTGCTCTGGGTGTATTTCACCATACCATGCACGTGCAAAAAGTAGGCATACAGCGCGCGCTGGCACGGCAAACCCAAAGAGTGTGCTCCTCAGTGCCCACACTGTGAAGGCATCGATTTCCCAGCCCATGGCCCTTATCGATTACGCAATGGAAGTGCCAATTACTCGTGAAGACGTATAAATGACTATATTTCCTTCTCCTGAGAGCTTTTTGGTCATTACTTCGACGTCTGACTCGGCCGGACTCGAACAGCCCACCGAGCACAAAAAAACCGGGCCGGGCCGGGTCTTTCGACGGAGAAAGGATCAAGGAGGGCATACCACAGTCTGCAGGACAACTTATCCGGAGCTAATTTATCGGCAGACGGTCCGGGCAGATGATGTTACGTGCTAATCGATTTTATTTCCTCCCGCCTTGAATCAGCAGAGGAGCCATGCTTCAAATGTTTTTAAGCAATTCGATTGGTGGGGGCTGAACGGTGTTTGCAGTGGGCTCAATTCGATAATTTAGGGGGCTCAGAGGTTGAGGACAGGCTCCAAGTCTGCACGAAAAAATGTGTAAAAATAATTAAGGAGTTTATAAGGCATCAATTAAATTAATTAATCTCACTATTAACTCTAATGTCGTATTTAACGACGCCAGAATAGAAACAGCAGCACCAGCAGAGATAAAAATATTAACACGACCTTCATTAGCAGAGCTAAGGTTGAATAAGTCTGAGAGTTGGTATGAATTCTTTACTTTTATTTAATGAATTAACAAATCGTTTTTTTTTCCGTTTTGCACATTCTAAAGGTATTCATAAGCTTAACTTACATGCCAAAAGTCCTTCATCATTGGAAAATTGTGATGAAGTAAACAACAAGTAGGGTGTGTACCTTTAACATCGTAAAGCATCGTAAATTTCGTAAATGGGATAATTTTACGAAACTTCGATCAGTAAATCAAAAAGGTATTCCCAGAGGAACGGGCTTCGTAAACGTCAGTCAATGTTACTCATGTAATTTTGAAAATTACGTTCCTTGGAAATAACTGTTAACTGCGTACTTCGAATTTCTCAATTTCAACATTTTTTTATGGAATTTCAAAAATATCCTCAAAACGGGTTATTAATTCCGTATCATCATACGTATTGGAAAATGTGTATTTTCAAATTCATGATCTGTAGGAAAAGTTGTTCCGTATTCGTATTTTAGAGATATGTAGATATATCCTTGCCGACCAGTGTAATACAGTAATCGAAGATGACGAAGCTTACTCCCTGCCCAAACTTCAGTGACGTCTCTATAGAATTATTAGCGCAGATGCGGTCAAAAGGACCCCATGCACTTACTTGTATCTAACCATTATAACTTTGAAACTATTGAAGTTAAGAAAATTTTTATAAAGAACATTTTTATAAAGACAATTCTTTTTTCCTGAAACTATCAAAATCGAAAAAAAATGTTTTCTTAAAAAAAACCATGTTGACGCGTTCCCTGAACCTAACTTTGAGGTAGAAGAAAAAATTGGGGTCTAAGCCGGTCAACACTTATAGGGTTAAATATGTCATGCAGTTCTCGAGGAAGCTTTAATTAAGGCTTTTGTTTATCTAATTGTATGACATGTTTTTATTTTTATTTAGCACTCTGTCTGTTTTAATTACATACAAAAATAAAACGGAATCGAGCATAATACGTAGAAACGGTACGTAAAACTTTGGGAGATGGGTTTTTGTGTCTTACCTTTATTAAACGTTTTATTGAATTTTTAATGTCATTATAAAATACGATGTACAAAGCGAGGGGGAAGCGTACAGCTATGCATCATACATATATGTATAATATGAAATTAAAAATGTTGTTGCGCATGATATGACTGTACAAAATGTGCCTTTAAATTTACCACAATCCCACGTCAACTACATCATTCCGGGTATGAGTGCTATATTAGTTCATAACAATAACACTATCGAAAAATACTTGAGTAATTAAATCTCACTCTGAAAGGAGCAAAAGCCCATTGTTCGTAGCTTGGATTGCACATTTATAGCTCATAATTCCTGCAGCTACCACAATCCAATAGAGGTTATGTCCAGCACGCTTTCGAGAAATAAAAACTGCCATAAGTTAAAAGCAGTGTGCATACATAAAAAATGCAATAATCTGAATCGTCGGATGCTGGTTTATATCCTCCCTGGCAAAAAGCACGGCTAATGCATGAAGCCACTCCATTTATTACCAACTTTTAATCCCCCTAAAGTTTGGACGCGCAAAGTTAGCAAAAAGCAGCGGAGCAAAAACGTTTTTAAAACAAAAACCACACAGAAAATCGCCAAAGCACAAAAGTCCCGGCTCGACCGATCGCACAGCGGTATGAAAAATTCAAAAGCAAATTCGTTTGATTTAGAACTCAATCAATTCGATAGCTCTTCCCGTTAAGCCAATCAAAAGTTTGTTAATAAAGTGAGGAGGAACTGCACCCAATATTGCTCCCATACGGAGGAGTCTGGTGGGCCGTCGTGAAATATTTCAGTGAAAAAATTTTGGCATATGTGAAAAATGTCCTCGGGCAATCAAAAACGTAAACACAAACGAAATTTGGTTGTTTGAAAAATTTTTGGGGACCGACGAGCCTAGGTGAGCCAAGCGCCAGAAAATCAGGAAAGGTGAAAAGCCGGCTAAGGGCGGGGGACTTCGGCTCCAAAGTCAACTCTGCCCGAGGCCGCAAAGCCCGGCTGTCGAGAAAAATCAATTTCCCTGAAATGGACTGCTGCAGTAAATATCCCGACTACAGGCATCCACTCATAGGAGGTAGTGCGATTGGAGGTGGCGAAGGTGGGCCCCCAAATGGCAGTTACTACAGCCATGCACATCCACCGATAAGATACCAGCAGTCCATGTATCGATTGAATGCCCCCGGCCCGGGAGGCTTTAATGGAATTGGGCCACCAGCAGTGGGGCCGCCGACTACACCCGGTCTTTATCCCAATTACGAGCGCTACAGCAGCTTCTCAAATCTACCGTCGTCGTACGTATACAACGCCAGCGGCTTCGGATATGGTAATTTAAGTGGCCGAGAAGTAAGTGGATATTATGGCCAATACGAAGGCCTCGGCCGGGGCGAAGTGGGATTTTCCTATCACAATTATAGAGGACTGCACGATGCAGGGTTGCATGCGCCCCGGGGCGCTGGATATCACATATACCCCCACCCGGCAACCGGACGGGAACTGTATCCCACCGGGCCCAGCGGCCCCAGTGGCTTCCACTCGCACCCAGGAACAACCCATCACCATCATCACAACCCGCAACACAATCATCTCCACCACTATAGTGCTTCCAAGGACTCGTTCATGTCACAAATGTCCGATTTAGGATCGAGCAGCTGCAGCGAACCTAGAGGAGGATGTACGAGTGTTAATGATGGAAATTCGTTTAATTCGGAAATTACGGCGCCACCCCAAATAAACAGCGGCCCCAATAGCTGTGCAGATAACGTAATCGGCGGGGGCCTAGTGCACGGGGACTACTCCTCTCTCGGTGCTACATATCAAAGAACTGATAGTGCTACTGACAGTGGGAACGGAGGCCAACAGCAGCATTCCCAGCAGGGCTCGCCCCATAGCATGCATCATATTGCAACAGGTGAGTACTGAATTGCTTTTTCACCAGAAACATTTCTTTCAGGTCGTTACTTTCATTCTACAAAAAGGAAAATGCTTTTCTTGCAGAAAATCGGAACCTCATTCTTGAAAGTCCTTAGAAATGTTTACAGTAATAAATAAGAGCATTTGACTATGATGGATGGAATGGCAAGAGCTTTGGAAGTTAAAATTGCTACCAATTCCGAACCCCTAGCCTAGAAATCGCAATTTGGCATTTACCTATATGCTGACTTTACCAAAATACCGGTGCTATATTAATTTTTTTTTATATATCAAAATCAGTATTAGTATCAGGTCGGCGTGTCTTCATCGGGGTTTTTGTGACATAACCTTCAATCTGCTATTGTTGGGCCGTACATTTGTCCTTTTACAGCAGCAGAATTGTCGTAAGGCCTTTACTGAGTTGCCCTTATAATTTTTTAGCCAAGACCCAGTTAGCGCGCTATTTGCCATAATTCCGCCAGTTTTTAGAATGCAACGTTCAAAATCTAATACTCTTAACACGATGTACTGAAAGGCTATATACACCTTGCTTGATCAATAAAATCGAATTGATTTTTCGAAAATACTGTTTCGTAATCTGCAGTCTTGAAATTATACTTGGGAGCAAAATTATCGGCGCATCTCACAATGTTCACATTTCATCGTCATAACTCAAACAGAAAGGAAAGGAAAGTTTGCTTTATTTTTTAAATTTCGCCAATGACTGTACCAACACCCCACAAAATGTTTACGAAATTTTTATGCGCGGTTTAAATTGGGATATAATAATATATAAAGGGACAAAACCTAAAACTCCCTTCAAAATGCACTTAAACTGTTGTCGTGTCTTTAGAAAAAGACCTCAAATCCCCAAAAGCACGCTAAAATCGTGGTTGTTTGGCATGAGTTTGATGCCGCTGCGTTGGGTAGATTAAAAGATAAAAATAAAATAATAATGTGCATCCCCAATTTATGAAACTTGAAAACTGTTGGTATTCTTACACCCGCCTGCCCACCCGCCAGACGATTTTTTTTTGCCTACCCCTATCGGCATGCATTAACTGATTATCGCTGTATAATATATAAATAAATAAAATATAGCCTTAGGTAGAGTAAAAACGAAACCTTTTTTATTATTCAAACCACACTTATCTCTATTTCTTTTAAATGTTTTAAAGAGGGATACAAATTAGCGAGAAACTTCAGAGACACTAGATTTCTATCACTAATATGAACTATGTACTTGCTTTTACTTAATCAGGCAACAATTTTAATAAAATGTAATGGAATGCTATAATCTAATCATTACACATGAAAATAAATTTTCCAACGGACAAACGTTAACTAAAAAAAACATTTTAGTACATACTTCCTCTTTCCGATGTTTTCAGAAACTAGTCTCTTTTAAAAATGAACAAATTCATAATTTTCACTATGATCATGCATTTCGAAAGTGCTACGTATTTGCACAATAAACCCATTTTCAAAGACACCCAAAGTTGCCAAAAGTTGTCCTCACTTTCCGCAAATGAAAGAAATAGGAAGTAAACTCTGCGTCACTATACTAGTTACTAATTTTAATGCATCTTACTAAACGTAATTTGTGTCACCTAATCCATCACGAAACCAAATTAACCTTGTGAGTATCTTTGGGGAATTACCTAAAATTGAAAAACTCTCGCAGCTGGAAGAGCTTCGGGAAGATGGCATCCTATTCCTCACTTACCTCTAGCTACCAGTGTGCTTCTGCCGCCCTTGATTCTTTATGTGTGTCAAGGCCTGCGTAATCCATTTTAGGGACTCTGGAGAACTCATTCTTCCTTGAAAATAAACAAAATTTCAGCAGTGTTGCAGGGCGTTGTCATTTTCACAGGTTCTTTTTATTATGTTTACAGAAAAAATGGTTTGGGTACGCTAAAAGCACTTAAAGTCGTCTCAGGTTTCAAAATCCATCTTTTTTAATGGCTCATTTAGTTGGTTAGATTTATTTAGTCTCTGGTGCAAACGCAAGCAACCATAGTGGTTAAGTTTAGCGCACCTCATTCAATATCACTTAGACCCGATTTCGGCTGCACTTAAAAAGTTACTATCGTCTGCTCCAATTTCACAAATAAGTTCGTACCTCGTGAAGCAGAAGACCATTTCCACCCTAATAGAGCCATAATTTCGTCATACGGGGTACTTCATCATTACCCGGTTTCCAGTGGCGGCAAGGGACATAAGGACAACAGTCGGCTACTCAAGGGCGCCAATAAATTCCCCGGAAACTCGATAGACTTTTTGCTGAACTTTATGGCTGACGGGACCATAATGGCCGGACCGAATCGGTAACCTACATCGTTCGGGCAATAAACATATTAAAATAACGAGCCCAAGGATATGACAGGCTCAGTAAATTAACTGCTGCATAAATTTGAATCCGGAGCTTTTTATCGCACTAATATAATTGGGTTAGGGCCCGACTGGCGCTCCATCCACCCCTCGGAGGCGAGGAGCTTTCAACACAGTGGCGAACACGCTAAAGGATATCAACAAGTTGCCACATAAATAATTGAATTTGTGTGTGTTGATGTCAGTCTCATTTGTGTCGCACACACTCCAGCAGCCGCACAGACACTCGATGTTTACCTACGTGCGTAGGCACCCTCTTGTTACTCCTCAATCCTCAGAGCCCTGTGAGGGTGGGTGGCTCGGCTCCAGAAGGAGCCGGTGAGCACTCATTTCCCTCGCGCCAAGAGGAGTTGCCCACACTTTTTCGCCGGTAAGCGCCTGCAAGTTGGAGAGATTATTGCGGTCATCCGTCATAAGTGCTTAATAGTCCTGTGGTTACTCTCCCGTTTGTTTGAGAGCTTTTACTTAGCGTGTGGCGCAAAAAGTGACCAGCAGGATTCCAGAAGGACTGCGATTTACGTGAACAACTGTTGGACAAATCGTCGGCAACTTGGCAACCACAAAAAAATATGAACGCAATTATAAACTTTCAGCTCCTCCGGATTCTGGTGCTCTCAGATATTTGAAACGATTCTTCATAAAATTGAGTAATCGTAAACTACCCATTCATGGCTCATAATGAAGTTGTAAGGTGTGTTTACGTGTAAATGGCCTGATGTTTAAGTGGGATCTCAAGCTAAGCCACTTGCTGGGGGGCTCTGTGTGCTTTGCTTATTTACCCAACCCAAAATATTGATAGTCTCCTTGTGCCCCAATGTTTGCGCACCCTCTCGAGCAAATGGTCAAATATGGCAGTTACGCTTCGATTAATTTTGGTTATACTTAGTAATAGATGGAACGCCTCTATGGGGGTCGAAGTTAGTTAATTAACTTGCAGAATTAAGTGAATGGCTCTCGAAGTAGTTTCGGATTTGGACTAAACTGTATGTACTAGAAAATTTATTTATGATTCTGCTTCACATTTATTTTTTTATGCTGTACCAGAGATGGTAAATCCCAGTCCTTTTGGTCTGATAACCATATCCGCCTACCTCTCTATCACAGGTTTCTTCTACGACATTAAGCAATTTCTTGAACATTTTTCTAAATTGTCCATAATACCTACGTATAACAATTTTTGTTTAATTAAAACCTATTAAAGCATTTTCATCCTCAGATTCTTAACCTGTAGAAAATGTTTCATAATACCCATTTGTTACTAATTCAACCACACCTGTGTTATATTCGAAATATTTCGTTTAAAAAGAGTATCTCAAATTGTAGAAAGCCCATAAATTTTTTTTTAAATTTTTTTCGATCATTAAGGTAGTAGTCTCCACATTAAGAGAAAATTTGTATTCTTTTGCGTATACTGACGTAAGTTTTAATCGCATATAAAATTTCTAAATGTACATTTAATTTACATCAGTAAAGGGGAAGCAATAACGATTAAAGAAAATATAAATAAAATTCAAATTCCATAATAATTGTAAAGCAATTGAAATTTCTCATTATATTTCCTCTAGATCTATAGGGCGTCGATGTCATCTTCCCTATTTCCGGATGGCATCCAGTCGTGTTCCTCTCCTCTTCTGAAGATGTCAAAAGTTCGATTTTATAATACATTTTTTATATTTTTGTTTTCTTGCAGCGTTTGGTTCCTAGTCCTAGAAAATACTATAGTTTCATGTACTTTTATAACTATATTAATTAAAAAACTAATGAGTCAGTAGCCGTCAGGGGTAACGAGTAGGTAATAGTGAAACCAGATAAAATTGGATCTAGTTTTCGGCCCCTTTATAAACCGAATTAAGAAACATATATCATGAATAACAGACGATTTATAAGTAGTTTTTGATTAAACACAATCGAGAAAATATATGCGATGGTACCAAAGTCGCTTGTTCACCGTGTTTAGCAATAGCGCTGTGATCTGTTCTTCCCTAACACAGAGCTTTGAGCGAACAGGTGGCTTGCTTGCCCTAGAAGGTTGTAAGGATTGATTGCGCGTCGTTTAAACTTTCTATGTTTCTTTCGATCCTTGTTTTTGGAGTCTTTCCGTCTAACTGGCGAAATGACGACGTGGCTTACCTTAAGTACGTACAAAAAAATCTAGGTAAGATTGAAAAAAACGTGTGCGTAATATAGAACTGAATATACATACATAGCTATGCAGATTTTATCCCCGAAGGATATGAATAAAAATTTCTACGGAAAGTAAAGGTGGTTTGTACCTTTGTCGCAGAGTGTAAATGTTAGTGCCTTATCTGGGTGGGTCTTGCTTCGAAAACTTACAAAATGAACAAAGTTTAATTTCACTTTAGTAAGAACTTTCAAAAGTCGCAGATCCATAGTTCCAGAAATTACAAAAATATCTTCATTCCCACCGTATCCAACAATCAATGAAGCTAGGTCATCCTTTTGAAAAGCATTGCAGCAGAGTTTTCCGAAGGGACAGTACATATGTAGATAGTTAGGCCCACCGGGAATATGACCCTTGTAGAATAAATGTGACTTTGTATAGAATGTTCTCAATGGCCTGGTCCTGTCGAAGGTCCTTTGTGTCTCCTAAAAATCCAGCAAAGCACTGGATTTAGCCGCAGGTAAACATACACAAAAGTCGAATCTGGAACAAGCTTCTTTTTCATCGAACAAAATGCATAAAAATTTTATGAACAAGTTTTATCATGCCCGCAGGAGCCTAGCGAGGCCAAAAGCGAGTCGAAGTGAAAGATAATGTTCCGCGCTCCCTGCATGCAAAGAGGAACAGGTGAGTTTCGCATTGTCTGTTAGCCTTTTGTACTGGTGGGTTCTCGTATATTCCGCCACAGGTGGAGGTCCTACGTGATATAAATATAAATCTTGTGATGGCGCTCACCCTTGGGACTCTTTATTAGATGTTTCAACTTTAGTAGTTTTCGTGTACGAAATGCCTTTTTTTACATAAGTTCTCGTGTGCCAAGGCAATACTGTCCTGACTTGCCGGCATTATTAGGATAATGCCGAAATCTGTTCTTCTTGGGAACAATTTGCATGAGGAAAGAGTAAAGTTTGCACGGAGACTTAACGTGTGATCATGAGGATAAGGGACGAGGCTACGTGAAAGATGTCAGCAGTTTAAAATGACATAAACTTTTGTTGTTTCCTAGAAAAGAGCAATTTCAAGCAGAATTATTTGTATTCTAAAAGGAGAGGGGATTACATAACAAAAAAACATTTGGAAACAGCTTAGAGCGGTTGTAGTATGGATTTTCTGAATCCTGAACCCATGCTAGGATATGTAAATATGGCAAACCTGAAACCATTCTGAACGCGAAGTTATAATAGTGAAAGTAATAAAGGTCCTTACTAAAGGAGAAACTGAATACCTTAAGCTTTTACTACTCATAAGAACTTTACCTTAAGTAAGTGGGAAAGTGTGTTTGTTTTGTAAAAAATACACAGTTTTATCTCGTCATTTGCAAGACTCTTATTCAACTCCACAATAAGCAGGAAAAGTGCACTGTCTCTCGGTGAATTAAAAATAGATAGCATTTACTTTTTGTTTGATACTATTACTGTAAATCAACTGTAACTAGTTCGACGGGTGGGCAATTAAATCAAATCGTGAAAGGATGTCCATAGAAAGTTCCTAACAAGCAAAGAAATAAATTGACCACTAGCAATTGCAATAAATCGTTCAAAGTCGTTCTATGAGCCAAAACCTCATCCTGTCTTTCTATTGTTCGACAAGAGCCCCTGACACAAATTGAACAAGACAAAGTCGCATTGCATACGTTTTCTGTGGCCTGAACTGGAAACAAAAAAAAAAAAGAATTCCGGATTTCCTCGTGCGGGAAGATCTCAGTTCCTGTGGAAAAGTGGAGCAACCGCTACGGAACTGATGTATTATTCATCAGATCATGT
The DNA here is from genome assembly GCA_947538895.1 of Neoitamus cyanurus. Taxonomy (NCBI): domain Eukaryota; kingdom Metazoa; phylum Arthropoda; class Insecta; order Diptera; family Asilidae; genus Neoitamus; species Neoitamus cyanurus. The sequence goes on along the minus strand of OX384540.1, from coordinate 41,543,717 downwards.
GCTCTTCGCAAGCACAATAGCAACATCCCTTTTAGTGCATATCGATTTATTCACAGCTCTCGCGTCAATGATTCATCAAATTTTGTTGTCAGCAATTTGTTACCATATGTCAACTAAATTATGCTAACGAAAGGAAAAGCGCTGATTCTGACGATTCCCTTTTCGTCGGCCTTCCATTCGACGTCTTCCCAGCTTCCGTCAGTGCCGAGCCGTTGATTTTCTCGGTCGTGGTCTTCGCCTTATTTATTCCATCGCTTGTTTATGTGGCTCCTACTACGGCAAGGACTTCAGCTTTTTTCCAGTTGCTTCTAGCCATAAAGCAATTCTTCACACATAATTTGCTTTTATTTACAGGCTTCCCTTACGGTTTGAAGGATTCCAAATTGAGAAGACCAGTTAGGGAGAAGGATAAGGGCTTCGCCAAAATGTCCTTAACCAGCAGAAGAATGGAATGCGCAACACCCTTGGTAAGTGAAATAAAATTTTTTAATGTGCACATAAGTGAATTACAACTGAATTTATTTTTTTAAATTGTCACCTCTCGACCATTTTCTTCCACGTCTATGCATTCCTTCTTTCGAATTTAAAAATTTCATAAGCCGATGAGCAAATGGACTTAAAGGCCGATTTGCATTATGCTAATGCATTCGCGCTAAAAATAAACAGCCAACAATATTGAAATTTCTCAACCTGAACGCGCATGAACCAGTTTCATTCAGTCAACAGTTTTAATTTGTACTGCTACTGTAAACTAAAATACTAAAATGTTAAAAATATTTTTTTTTGGTCGGAGTCGAGCTGTACGACGCTTCCGCGGGAGTAATGGAAAAATGACTGTCAACGATGTCTACCCTCACGCGGCTTCCTGCGTTTGTGTTTTATAAATAATTATAGAATCTTGACTCAATTTTTGGGGCTTATTTAAGATTATTGAATTTTCTGCGTTACGTCCCTTGAATTTGAAACGTTTTAAAGTATGTATATTTGTGAAATTACGAAAGTTAATAACAGATTTAGCTTTTTAAATTATTTATTTAGATTGTTGAGATCAGCAACTCAACAACAATCGGTCGTGTGTATACGGAAATACACGGAGTTCACGGAATCCGTGTCCGTACTAAATACATGGTACAAACAGGAAAATTTATTTTTCGTTTACTTCCATGTAACCCCGTTTACTGCCGTATACACAGAAATTATACAGATATTACAAGGACACGAAGCGCGCGAATATACACTGTTTTATTTTTATTGGCCGCTCACTTTCAAACCCCACTCCTAGTTGTGACAGGAATGTTTTACACCCACCATACCTATATTATATTTTTGATTATATGTATTTACTTGTTTTAATATTAAATATGAAGCAACTTTCAATGTGTAAACATTTTTATATACCAATTACGAACAATTAAGTCCAATAGGTTCTATGAAAATTCATTCAATGTGATTAGGTTCCGAGGTTCTTATATTTCAGACGCTTAAGTTACTCCACTATACACAGTGCTTTTTATAACGCATGCAGAAGTGAGTAGTTTGGGGTACTCGTCGATTATGGAGTCCTCCTCCTCGTACAAACGGTTTTGTACGTTTTCTAATTTGTGTATGCTTTCTCTAACTGGACATGTTTTGGAAAAGTAATCAGCCCTATTCTTGAATCCGACGAAAAAGAAATCTGTTCGCAATATGTATATGAAATTTAAAATCAGTCTGGTGAGTTGGAAAGGTTCAGCAAGCGTTGAACTCTTTGACAGTTCCAACATATGCTTGTAAATATCCTACGTTCCGAGCGGATTTGAATTTCGTAGTATACAGCAAGAGGGATGCATAGGTTGGGCAAATTAATCAAAATAATTTCCATTAGTACATTTTTTCCGTCAATTCTTTTTTCCATGGACATTTTTTGCATTAATTCTTCTTTGCATCACTGAATATTTTCCTTTCACAAAATGTGTACTGACTGAATATATGTATACGTTTTACAAAATGTCTAAAGGAAAAGGGAATTAATGAATAAATGAAAAAAATGTCGCATGGAAAAAATGGAATTTCAGAATTGAAAAAACGTCCTACAATCTAATTACATATATTTCGTAAAATCGTGAATTTCTGGAAATTGGAGAACATTGTTTCCATTTTTGCAAGTGGCTGTACCTCAAGTGGTAGAGGTAGATGAACAATGCTGAGATTTTTGGAAAGGATATTGAGATAGTGGTGTGATGTCGCTGCATAAGATAAAAATGAAAATAAAACGTCGAATTTATGAATCACCCTTTGTGTTTTAGTTAGTGTTATAGTTAATAAATGAAAGCAAGGCTGAACGTGAACTGCCCGTGAACTAATGGAGCGATACTCATGTATGTAAATAACATAAATCTCAAAACTCCCCCAACCAAGCAGTCTATTTATTGTTTCATTAAAAAATTAGCAGTGTAGTCACTTAAAAGGGCTTATTTCATCTATTATTAAGTCCAATTTGCGTTATTGAAGCGGCCGGTATTTGCGATTTAATACTGTAATAATTTTAATCCTTAATTAATCCACTAATATAATGCATTTAATCCCTAGGGCCGCTCCTGAATTCATTTAGCAAGGTGGGCACCCCAAGCGCTATGGAATTATGTTATTATTATTACATAGGTGATTCAGTATTGTCGCCCCGGCTCGGCGGTGAGCCGTGGGCGACAATACTGAATTCGCTTTAGAGGTAGCTGAATTTTTGCGCTGCCGCAACCATCAATTTATTAGTCGGGTGTATATTCATTCCTCATCGAAGCCTATTTGCTATTTAATTACAAAATAGCTAAATTTTCCCTAGCAATCCGATGCCCATGCCATTAAATTCTTTGGGACACAATTTGTTCGGTAATTAATTAAGCCAAAATAAGTTCATCGCATCTGCACTCCCGACCGTGGCCGTAATTTAGTTTTCATCCTGATGAAATTGAAACCAATTAAGACGAAAATTTGATTACCCGCCCATTCCGGGTGAGGCACTTTGTAAGATCACTAGCCCTGGTGCACTTCTTTGCCCGCTTGCTTGGCTTAACTTAACAGCTGCCCATTGAGTGCCTTCTCCCGCCCATGTCCTTCTTCAACTCACATTTCTTGTTAAAGTGTCTATACCATTCGTCTTTCGCCAAGGCACATTTGCGCTTGCACAGGGGCGGCCACAACTATAAAGTTTAACGGAAACTTCCTTCAGGATGTGCTTTAAATCTTTCTTGGCACGCGAGGCCAATCGAAAGTGTCTATCTTTACATTTGAATTATTTTTGCTGGAAATGGACAGGCAGTCAACAGTCGACATAGTATGTACATATTAGATCATGCTAATTTGCTTTCCATAAAATAAGAGGTGTACACTACGACTTTGCTTATAATTATCTTCAAGAGGTCACTAACGCCCTAATAATAGTGTTGACTTCAAATTTACTTTCCTCGAATACTACTAGATTGGTGAAATTAATGAGATGTTTCCCAAAAAATGTTTGTTATCGTGTTTGAAGCTTTCATTTCATAAATTTTAACTTATTGAGGAGTTTTTGATTATGACGGGTTGATACGAGTTCATTGTTTAAAGAGAATTAGTTATAGTGACATATTTTGGTTTTAGTATAATTCTTGCATCATGTTTTCCATAGAAGTCATAAATTAATACATATTTATGACTTCTATACAAAACATGATGCAAGCATTTAACAATGATGATTACCATTTTGGATCGCTTAGAGATAACAAAAAACTACAGAAGTCAAATCTCGTGTCATATTCAGTTAGTGAATGCTTGTCAGGGTTCTACATATGAGGAAATTTGGCAAAAAACGTTCAAGTTGTAGTTGACCTTAAACTTGATGAAGTTTAAATTCCGCGTCAGCGAAAAATTCCAAAACGACTCAATCTAGGTACTACCAAAACTTTTAAACACCCCGAGTTTTTTTTTAGAAAATCGCACTTTGAAGTTGTCGACTAATTATTTAAGTACATAACTGAAAAGTCGATTCGAAAATGTTTCAGTGCGGTTTTTCAAATAGTTGGAACGATTCGTTATGGTCAGACTGCCAGATGTAGATAATATTGTAAATTTTTATAAATATGACTTCCACAAAGAAAGCAACCTTATAGTAATAGGGACATGTCTTTGATACTTTTAAAAAGACAAAATGAGCAGGCGAAACACTTGAGGGAAGTTGGTGATTTTTTGCAAAAATATGAATGGGTTAGAGGGCCTATTCCAGAGTTCATGCGCCTTGTTCGTCCGCTAATCCCGATTCCAGGGTCCTGTTTTTCTATTCTCCGTCGAGTCAAACCGTATTTGAGATCAACAATCAGCTCAATAACATTGCTATCCTGTATGTTTATTCTCACATTACAAACTTGATGTGGAGAAAGAGTTAAATGAGTTTATTTCACAAAATCCAAAGCGCAGCTCAAGGTTCCGCATTGCGAAATTAATATAATATTTTTATATAAATATGAAAACAATCTGTAAATTCTATTTACAAATTTATACCATTATTTGTGATTTTTTTCCTCCATATAGAAGTACATACATATATCCGAAATTGGAAATAATTGTACCAAGCGGAGTCAAAGGTCGCAAAAAACGGTTAATTGCAAATATCTCCAAAGCGTTGAACTTTGAGCAATAAAATCTCTTACCAAATTTTTGACTGAGACAATTTGCAACAAATCCGGTTTGATAAGTTTCTTTCGTACGGGTAACGCGAGATATCGTACTTCAAATCGCGACTGTTAAACTGGTGACTCTACGAGTATGCACTCTCTTCCACACCACCTTAGAGTCGTAGAGTAGACTTAGAGGGCGAGTAGTAGTTGTGCGAAATCATAAACAACTCTTTCGAAATAGAGTTGAATAGTGTTATCCGGTATGTGGTGTTTGCGATTGTTTTATTTTCCTTCATTTATTTTATATTATTTATGTTATCCAAAAACCTGGATAGAAAATCAGGCAATCATATGCGTATTAAATTGTGTGTGCAAATTTTTGCACTGTTCAAATGCGAAAAATATGAAAGTGAAGCGAATTCACATTATACCAGTCTATGACCTCTCAGAAATATTTGAAGTCTTGCGTGGAGGAGGGAAATTAAATTAGTCACCTAATGTGAAATACCTGAGCTTGGACGAAAGCTATCGAGAAACGGAAGGCATGCCTACAAAATCGCCACCACAGGAGCAGTGAGAGAGTGAAACCGTTTGCCAACACAAGACGAAATAGAAGGGAGACGAGACGCTTCAGCGCTGCTCATCTCGACTGTCAGTGTGGACTAAGCTTTACATCAATTATTTGGGGAGCTTATCCTCCTCGAGAGGCCCATTACAGACGTACATGGACTCGTAATTTTATGTAAAGCTCACCGTAGCCGGTCGATGAATGGGAGGAAGTGGCGCCACTTGCCCTATTTCGCAGGGCACATGCGTAATTTTTATTCAATAACTAACGTCCGTGGCAGCACATGTGGAGCTTTCTGGTGTTGCCGTTGAGATTTGCACAGCAACTTCTGCATAGGGCATTCCTTTTGCGAAATGGTGTTAGATTGCATTTATATGCTATCAATTCGTTCAGGTAATAATTACACATAGGCAGTGTGCACAAGAAGCACGCACAAATTGTACTGGGAAAAATATTTTTCAAATTCATTACTTACTTATATACCTAAATTTAAAATAATGATAATATTGGAAAGTAATATTAATGCAGACTGTACTAAAAATATTATAGTAAACTGTTTTGTTTTTTAAATTACTTCTGCACCAAACAGAGTATCCATATTCATTCGAGCTCAGGAGTTAAAATGGGAAAATACTCACGCCCATAAAATGTACATATGTTCTCAACATACCGAACACCAAAAAAAATTTCAACGGAACCCTTATGGTGTGATTGGGGTATGAAATATAAAACGAGTTCAAACATAAGTCATCGACATACATATGTACAAATTTGATTAGTTTTAATACTCCTATGCCAACATGTAATTCAACTTATCTAATTTGGTTCGTTTTTTTTGAGGTCCAAAGTTTTGAAACACATACAAAGCCATTTATTATGAAGTAAGGTATCGTTTAAAAGGGTTTAGTTCAACATTTTTAATGGATTTTATTTTTTTTCTTGTCTATACGTTTTTAGTCGTTTGAAAGTATGCCTCAGTATACCCCCAGTGGCGAATTCAAGTTCAGTGCCGCTCTGAACTATTCGAAATTGACTACGCCACATCTAACATTTAATATTGGCCATTTAAGAAACATTGTGCGTTGTTGTGAAATGGCTTATATTTATACTCGTAGTAGGATTAGTAGATTAGTAGCTATGAGAATTACATAAACTGCTGCTGCTGATTGTGAACATTCATTGAAACAGTTCACTTTTGGTCCAGCGTTATAAATAATTTTCAAAATGACCACAACTGCAAATTTGCATACATATAAGGACTGTTCCTTGAGTTCAACTGGGAATCAAGTTGTCCCCCAAATGTGCACGAATGCGAATTCTTGGCACACAAAAACAGGATAGTTTAGCGTTTAGTGTCCCCTGACTGAAAAAAAAAAATGTGGAGTACATATAACACTTTCATTGGTGATAATAACTATTTTCGGTAATAGAGTTCGGCTAATTTCCAACTGAGTTATAATAACAGTTAAAGTAGAGCCCAATAGTAAATCAACTTCCGATACAAAACAATCCAACCTGGCAAACGTCAGCCAACTTTAGAACATTTAATATGTGTTTAAAAAACTAATATCATCGTACCGTTCTAAGCAAGGAAATTATACTTAAATTGGTTGTTCAGCTTGTTATAAAAGCTTCTGATTTCTCCGGGTAGTTTACCTCATATGTACTCGTATGTACGCCGATATCATGCCAGCGTGATATGACTGCGTAGACGAGGGTCATAACTTACACAATTTCCGGAATTTTGAAAGCTAAACGGCATCAAAACAAGTTCGCTACCGCCCTATGTGACAAACATGCGAGAAGTCAGTAAAAACTATTATGGCATTCCCTCCCAAATTAAAATGAGAAATGTGTATTCGACGATGGAAGAGAAATTGCCCTTTGTGCCGTCTGGGTGCCCCCCGCATTTCCATATTGTTCAACAGAGCAGCACTGCCATAAATTTTACTTTTCAATGACAAATTTATCCCAAAAGCCAGTTGAGAAATTCCAAGTCCAAACATCATTTACGGAGCAGAGATACAATCAAAAATAAATTGAAAGTGATGAATGTAGGGCCCCGAGGACAGGGCCAGGGAAGCTTTAACCCTTGGTGCCATGCCGAAAGTTTGCCAGGCGCAACAACTGGCTCCTCGACCTTTCTTGTATTTTTCACAATTTCACATACGAAACACGATAGCTGACTATCGGTGACGAGGGTGTCGGGCTGTATTAGCCATCGAGGAAATTTGGCGCCTGCGAAGCCCATTCGCCCCATCCCCATCCCACGCTCCACCGGGGGAAATTGAACGCCTTGAATGTTGGATGGAAAATTAAGCGATTCCCTGACTAGCGAAACTTTCCTGCCAGAGTTATATGTAAGTACTGACAGCGCAGGCACTTGTTGATTTTGGCTCAAGTTTTCCTGGAGTGAAGCAGGACTCCTCACCGAGTATACAAAGACGTCGTAGGAGGATGCAGCCGCTCGCAGATGGAATGGACTTAATTAGAGGAAAGCATGCAAAATGCTAACGCGTTTCCACATAAACATCATGTTGGCCTTCCGCTTTTTGCCTTCGGCCCCCCGGGCGTGCTAAACGCAGGGGTCGTTCACCCGACAACTTTAATTGAAAGCGAATTTTCCAGCTTCGCCCGCTACGCCTGAAATTAAGCCGTCAGACTTCCGTGAAGATGGAAATCGGGCAATTCCCCGCTCATTCGAAATTTACGGGTAATTCTGTCACACTCTTGTAATGCATAAAAGCTGCATGTTAACGTCACCGGTTACGAAATCATAAAACTTTCCGTACGAGCTCGTTGCGGCAATGAATTGAAGGAAGTTGGGTGGAAGCATGAATTAATTTTACGGTCGTGCCCGTCCTGCCGCAGTAAAACTTAAATGGCATAACTAGCCGGGCTAAACTGTCGATGTATTTATGCAGGGCCTATAATCCTTTACGGTTGAAAATTAGGGAATTTGCGATTTAGTCACAGGAACAGGAAGCCCGTACGCTCTACCGCCGCAGTTCATGGCCTTGCTCGCCCCGAGTGGGTAATGGCCCCTTCGAATCTGTGCATCGGATTTATGGAGCCCGGCGGGAACGAGACGTAATAAGAAATATATATTTCATGGGTGCTTTAACTCATGGAGTTTTTGGTTTGTCGTGCTGGCTTCCCAGAGCCACATTTCCGTACGAATAAATCTATAATATTCATCCGGAAAAGACGCGATTATTTCTCGCTTACGTAGTTCGCCATTTGCGGGTTAAGCCAACATTAAAAGAAAACATTACTCGTCCGTAGCAAATCTAGGCACGGGGAGGTGTTGGTGCTAAGTCGACGATTTTTTAGAGTATGCCGCACTAATAGTTAATAAACGTGACACGTATGTATGTATGTGCATACATATGAATGACACATTGTTGACGCGATTTTTATATTTTGGTTACGGGGGTTTTTCATGTCGCTGATCACAAATCCGTTATCAAAATATTCGAATCGGACGATGTTTCGTAAAACTGCTCCAATTGACAGGTGTCCCAAAATTTGACTTTTTTCCGCATGTTCATTTACATCCAATTATACTATAATTTCAATTATTCCCATCAGGGTTTCCTATGAGATTTTTCCCGTACTTTAAAACAAAAACTTTCACGAAATAAAAAAACAAATTTACCCTAAATACTACATTTTCTAAATATTTTCGAATTTTTCGCCCAATGCCATTGTTTAATTTTCTGATGGTTTTATTATGTTTGATATCCTGTATGGGTCAAATTTAGTGATTCTGATTTTCCCCACTTCTCGTTATCCAATTGAACTGAAATTTGGCAGAAATCAGCATCAATTAATTAACTAATTAGCTGTAATTAATTACAAGTTTTTAAATCACAGTTTTTTTAAAATTATTTATTTGAAATTGTGAAATCCATAGCCCCATTCGGCAAGTTTCGGCACGCAGCTTATTTCATAAAGTATATAGATACAGAACGAACAAAAAACTTTTGGTGTAAAGGTTAAATATATATAAATACATGTGTATAAACGAGTAGGTCGTAGGTTAATACAAAGTTTGGGCAATCCAGTCATATTTCTGCTCAGATTCGTCCATTGTAGGTAATTGGGCTTTAAACGAATACCTTGTTTTGACTTTGTTTGAGAGTACATCCCTGCTCTTGGTATAGCATTCATATTTCACTGAATTTTTGCACTGGGTGCCTTTTTACAGACGTCTTTCGTGCAAAGCGAGGAATGATTGTACATATCTTTACTTAAGGCGTTATACGCAGTTAGAATTTTCAAAATATCGATTTTTTGCTTTTGGGGAATGTACATATATTTAAGTATATTCTTTGAAAATTTGAAGCCAATCCGATAAATAGTTAGGGGGATATACCTGAATTTGTAAGGCGACTATGTGTAATTTACTACTGTGTGTAAACTACTTCTGAAACTTTAAACGCGTTTTTCTCAAATCGGTACTTTCAAAGTCGGTGATCTCGATTTCTCAGAAATGGCTCAACCGATCGATATCAAATGTTTACACAATCTTCTTAGATATATTCCTCAGGTATTGAATGAAGCAATAATATTTAAAAGAATTATTACTATTTTTTTTAACAATTTGGAGCGAAAATTTCAATCAAAAACGAAAAAAAATTTTCAAATAGACGCCATTTTGTCAAAAATCAAAATCAATACCTGAGGAATATATCTAAGAAGATTGTGTAAAAATTTGAGACTGATCGGTTGAGCCATTTCTGAGAAATCGAGATCACCGCCAAGCGCCTTTTTTTAGAGGTCCTTCGGGACATCATCTACAGGAGCGGTGCACATTAATATTTTTACATGATCGACGCGCTATTGTGTTCTTAAAAGTAGGCTCTATTTGAATTACCATCACTTGTAACTGACAAATAAAAACTATTTGTATAAAAAATTCATGAAAGTACGTCTTTTTTGAGCCTCGCAACTGCGAATAACCCCTTAAACAACAACTTTGGAATTCTTAGCTAAATCAAAGATTAAATAATTAAAAAAATATAAAATACTAATACCAATAATATACCATAATTCCTTTCTTTTCTTGAGAAAAGAGAGTGGTTCAAAAATGAACAGCAACAGAAATATTGAATTGGGTAGAGCTACATGGTTGATATAGTTTTTTAGACTTTATGGAGTAGTAAAAATTCGAATACAATGAACGGCGACTTTTGTTTACACGTTGATAACTTAAGATTGATAAGTCATAAAGGACTTTCTTAACAGACATTCTCGTTTTTGACTGTACTTTCAAATAAGCACCCACTCGACCCTTATTGCCATTTATGTGTTTTGAACTCTCCCCTACCCCCTTATCAGTGGAGGTACAGGGTGGATGACTTACTTATAGAAATATAATTTTTCCCTAAAATTCATAAAGCGTTTATTCTCTCTTGGTCTAAACATTCAAAAGTTATCCGGGTGTATCCATACATTTGGCCGGCACATCCTGTAACTAAGTTTCTTTATGGAAATCTGAAGTTCCTGTTAAGGGGAAGCGCAATAAATCAAAGTCGCCTGGTCTAACAGTGCAATCCAACACCAGAGGAAGCTTAGAACTTTAAAACTAATTTAAAAGAACATTAATCTTGTTGTAGCATCATTATTCGCTCCCCGGAGAAGTTATGCCATCTGGAAGACAGCCCCCAGCAAATCTTGAAAATGAGTGCTGGGCCTTGTGTTCCCATTTTTGGCGGTTTTCTGTAAAATGGAAACCTAATTCGAATTGCTAATTACCGAACATTTGGGGTTAAGTTAATCTCCATATACTCCCCTGTGGGTGTACGTCTGCAGGGAACTTAATTTGAATATAATATCATCTAAAAGTTATTTTCAGAAAATGGTTCTTCTCACTGAATAAAATATGCCGATAGCTACCTCATTATTTAGAGAGAATGCTTCAAGGGGTGTGAGGCGATCACTTGAATTAATTCTCAATATGATTTTGTTCAAGCATAGCAATCAGTAAACCATAAACATTCCGATTTTTCAGGACACATCGCCCAGATTTGAACGTGCCGATACGCCATTTACTCCCCACCCACAGAGCATGAAAAGCTCCCCAACGAATATCCCGCCCCGATTGCCGAGCAACTACATGCTGTCGAGTCAGTCAAGCGGAAACAGTTCACCTTTTCCGAATTCGCCAAACAGCTGGACCCAGCAGTGCAGTCCACGACCGATGAGAAAAAGGTCATACTCCCCACGGCCGCAACCATCCCCGGCAGCACAACTCACACCCAGCAAAAATCGAGTCCTCGAGTGCGATTTCATTCCCTGCAAGAAATCAAGGAAGAAAATCAAAACCGAGCATGTGGAAAGTTCTTATGAGATACGAGAAGAGATCAAGGTAAGTGCCGTCGAAGTGCTGCTGTTCTTTTCCTCACGCCCAATTGATTTAATTGCAGAACATTACTCCACTCCCCGGCTTCCAGCAAGCCTTCGGCTCGACAGAAATAGGCCGCTTTTCCGAGACGTTTTTAAATACTCCAGAGAGCCCGTACGAGCAGGTGTATGAATCTGAGGCGGACACCCTGAGTCCTCAGCCGTGGGAGACCGGGGACTCCCTCGAGGGGCCACACCTGAATCTCCACATAGGCGCTTCCGTGCAGCCAGTGTACCCAGAGAATCACCGCTCCATGGACTCGCCAGTCGATGGCAGTTACTTTAGCGGGATTCGATGTAGTAACTACTAAGCCCAATCAAAACTAGCGTTAGGTAGAATAGTACTGAATTGTTGAAGGTTTTACATACTTTTCGGATTTCTTCCAGCCGGGAGGGGAACGGGGGTTCGCAATTGATTGAGAGATTATTACTTCTATAACAGCACTTATAGAGAATTTGTGCCTTTTTCGATGAACATATAAACAAAATTGCATTTTTGAACAAATAGGCTTAATTTTTCGAAAGGTTCGAGAGGAGATGCTACCGAGTGAACAAAATTTTTAAGATACATATGTAGCAGATTCGGCGGTGGACAGAGCGCGCAGTGATCAATTCGTCTTCTTTCGGAATCAATTTATTTTAAAGGCACACATATCTTTCAGTCAGAACGGTTTATGCGGATATTTTGTTAGGGACCAAACTTCAGTCTTAAGTGGAGTTCAAATTGTTTGTAAAATTTCATAACATTAAACAAGTAACACAACAACATTTAAAAAAAAACTTTACGTCTTTCTGTAATTATTTACGCGTATGCATACTTTTGTTATTTCTATTTATTTATTTTATTGTTTTCTGGCATCAAATTCAAGGAAAATTAATTAATTATCATTTCGTGCACGTAAAAAAGAATCTGAAATGCGGTGTTATTTGTCTGCCTACTGAAACATGACATATATGTATTAAAAAGTAAATATATATGTACACAAATAGAGACAATTATTTGTTTCCTACCGGAAGGATGGCTTCTATCGGGCGGCCAAAACGATTGAAATAAAAGATGTGAAGAGCCTTACATAATCGTAATCTACATTTTTTCTGGCGGTTTTATAATAAGTTATCTCTGGTACTTTAGAAATTTTAATTCCCTTAAGTTCCACAACCTAAAGTCGTTTGGAGCCTGCATCCCGAACTTGGAAGACAACGAAATTGCGATTATATATCCCGATGACCTCTCTGTTTACGCAACTACCCTTTTCTAGCTTACTTATTCATTTTTAAATTTACCATTAAATTAAATTAAAACACAGTGGGGCTGAATCCAAAAAAAGCTGGTCAAAAAACGAAAATTGTAAAATTTGTAATGGGAACTAAGTTTTCGAGGTCGCTGATTACGAATCCATGATCCAAATTTTCGAAAACATAATGGCGGACATTTCCTTTTGAAAGTCAGTGGTTTACAAAGAAATTCTGTATTTGGGGGTTTCCACGGTCGCTGATTACAAATCTGTTATATAAATTACTAAAAACAAAATGGCGGAATCGATATGGTAGAAAAACCCTTGAAGACCCCAAATACTGAATTTCGTTACAAATCATTGCCTTAAAACAAAAATGTCCGCCATATTGTAAATTTGGATAATAGATTCGTAATCAGCGACCCCGAAAACTTAATTCTCATTAAAAACTTTACAACTTTTGGCCAGGTTTTTCGGATTCCCCCCACTTTTAGAATATCCATGCTCGCTTGGGCAAATAAAATAAAACTTGGAGTGGAAGTTAGATTTTGTTCTATTCTATCTAAAAATGTTTTCACAATAACCTCCATAGAATTTCTAGACAGAACACTACAGAACAACCTTTTTTCTATGTGAAAATTATTTGTTTCATATTTGAGATATAATATTGCACGTAATTTTTTTTCAACATGTACGACTATATTTTGTTTGTTTTTTGAACACGTTTATATTCTATTCTATTATATTATGAAGAATTCACAATTTTCGACTTTTGACCAGGTTTTTTTTCCGATTCGACCCCACTGTGGCGTATTAAATTAAGTAACGCGATTAGATCAGCAAGGATGGCTTAATAATTGAACTCTATGGGCCATATATGTATATGAAAGAGACTTAAGTTTTATGTCCGTCAAAAATCAAAAATAATTTTTCCTATACATTAATGAGTCCTAAAATGTTGTTTGCAACATGATTTGAGCAGGTAACAACCAGCTGTTCATTATTTCGCGATATTTTGTCAAATCTCAATAATATTTTATATCAGAATTAGTTAATATAATTGAAAAGAAATTTTTTCGTGACGCACAATTTTTCACAAGAATGTTATATTAATTATGTTTCGAACTTGAACAACCCTTCAGCTGTTGTAAAGTCCGCCGCGATAGCCCTAAATTGGTTGCGAGCATATAGTTAGAACCTACTTAGAGCTAACAATTTGCATACGACCCTAAAAATAAAAAAATAAATCCAATCTTATTACAAAATTAAGTAATTTCTAGATGAAGTTGGGGCATTACTCTTTCAAGCCCTACTGAGAGTGTCGACTTCGAACTCACTTCTTGCAAACAACACTAGTCGAATTAAGTTCATTTAATTTTTATTATTTTTTACTATCTACGCTATTTTTATTGAGGTTTTGAATTCAATGAATAATGATTTAGGTTTTAGAAACTAAAAAAAATACGTCCAACGCACTGCTATTTTGCTGTTTTACTTTTCCTTAGAAGCAGCACATTCAATTTTCAAAGTTTTTTTATTTTGCTCTCCGTCTTTAATATTCCAATAAAGACTCTTTTTATGCAGCAAGACAAAAATGTTTTTCCTTATGTAAACAAAATATAGAAAATATCCTTATGAGATTGTAGAATTGAAACACAAGTAATCAATTAAAAATCATTTTTAACTTAGGACTGCCAGCTTGTGATGGAGAGGCATATTAAGTTTAAAATTTTAACGAATTTAACTCTGCTAATTATAATATTTATGCCAAAAGATGTATGCAATCTACATACGTATACTTTCACAAAGAACTGTCTTGAAACCTAAATGAAAGGGTACTCCCTAAAGTTCAGGCAGTAACACTTGTTATTCGCTTGTTCCTGATCGAAGTTAACCATAGTTGGCAAAACCGATCAAAGTTAAAATGAAATGAAATGAAATGACAAACCAAAATACCACCGTGTTTCGTAAAAACAAAAATTGGCTTTTTTTTCAAAATTAACATTCAGTCGAAGTCATTAACATGTTTGAATTATTTATTTTTTGTGTTGAGCTTGTTTTAAGATATTTAAATTTATTTGAAATATTCGAATTTGATGCCGCTCATTTGATTTATTCTTTTACAAATCTATTTTTATGAAGCTTTGAAACCTTTCCATAGAACCTAATTCCACGTTTGTATATTCTATAAGGAGAAAAAATGGTTTTGGGATTTTGTAAAGCTGCAAGAATATTTATTGTACTGATATATGACAAACGCGGATTTAGGCTTCAAACATTAATTGCTTGAGAACAACTATGTCTCTTTTAATTGGCGAGTAGTTTGAATTAGTCGACAACACAAATAACAAATTTAATGTCGTGTAAGACGTAAATAAATCTGAAAGTACAACAATTAAATTCTAGTTAAATATATAAAAGTAACGTTCATCTTATAAATAAATAAAACGTTAAAGCAAAGTAACGCGTTCGTTTAAAATGGAACAATTAAACTTTCGAAGTAATCATGATCTTATATGCCAAATTTCAATTTTCAATTGATACACAGTGGATTTTCCAAATACCAAGCAAAAAAGTGGTACCACTTATGTGTGGTAATGCGTTTTAGCGATATGTTAATCGAATATTAAATACTGCATAGCAACAATACCGAGTAACAAACCTACCAACTAAGATGTTTAGTTCAAGAGACAAGTAGCTAGAGAAATTTGTAAATGTATTTGCTAAGGAATCAGTCTTAATCCAAAACAACTCTAAACATTTAATTAGCATTAAGGAATTTAGGAGACCAGGTGTAGTTTAGCGATTTTTATTCATGCGAAGTTTCAACTTGTGCCATTTTGTGAGAACAAATATAATCTACGATTTTATCAGTAAGATGCATTCAATGTACATATTTGTTGGCAACATACATATTATAGCAGTTTAGCCTCGGTTTTTGAAAACCTCATTATATTCGTGCTATTTGGCACAACATCGTTGGGAGTTTTGCTTGAATTAAATTCTATCAAAATTGGCTTATGCAGCACAATACAATCTTTCTAATATTTCGTGAAAGCCTTATTGTGAAGGCGCTAGAGGTATTCAAGGGGGCAAAATATGAGGAACGGGCAGAATATAGTTTCTTTGACCTTTTAACTTTATTTGGCTTGAAAACAGGAACTAATGCATAATTTTCGTTTTCGAATACCTGCACGGTAACAAATGTGAAAAAAGTTTCCCAGTTCATTCAGACTTCAGAAACTTTTCAAATCGCAAAAAATATTTATTTAATAAATCCAACGAATTAATTTAAACGATCCAACTACCAAAATCTAAAAGTTATGCAATCGTTTATTTACAGAATTTCAGTCTATTGTAAGAGCAATGACATTAATTTTGAAAAAGCTTCCTTTAATTTTTAAAGATAATTTGTGTCCTTATTTCACATTTTCAGAAATGGTGGGGCGGATATCTGTGCAATAGAGTTCGTTTATTAAAAGTGTGAAAATGAAACAAAATCTTGTAAGGCCTCATACAAGCGCTTTTCCAATAACCTTCATCGAGTGTATATTCTTGATGCTCTAATTGTACAAATCAAGCAAAACTTCTTATGAGAAAAGGACATTAGCAGCAGTACAGTACATATTGGATCAAACGCAAAAACGCAAATCTCAGATAACTCCTTTGATGTAAAATTTTTTTAGTATTTTGGCAATCGCAGTATTCCGTTATCTTCACAAGAAAATATTCATAATAATATTGTACAAATTTTTATATCCTTGCATGAATGGTAACACAACTCCATAGAAGTTTCTTAGATGAATTTCTGAATTCTTGCTTGAGTCAGAGGAGAAGATTCAAAAGGAAACACGCATCCAGTGAAGAAGTAGTCGAAGTGAACTTATTTTTCCGCATGAGAACAGAAGGAGCGTTACAAGATTATTTAGGAAATGAATTGTAACGAACATTTGAAGTGCCTTACGAAAACTAATTTAATTCAACAGCATTTATTGGAAGTATTTAAGTGTAAGTGAGGGGACATTTGAGCAACTTCATCCAGTACAGCAACTGGTCGAAGCAGTTGGAATATAAGTAGAGCCGAGCAACAAACTTTTTCAATTTAACAAGCTAGCATTACATAACGGTTACATAAGGTCAACAAATCAAAAAGTTTTAAAGTAAAATTATATAAAATTTGTGAATTTTAAACCAAAGGTAGAAAGTATTCGAGCGACTCAAGGCGAGGGACTTAGTTTGATAAACATTTTGAAGGAACTGGGTTTGCCTAACTTTTGTACATGTTTTTGTTGTTTTACGACAGAACACAATTGTTTCCCAAGTGAATTTTGTATATAGGAATAAAGGTTTCAAGTGGGTCCAAAAACACTCACTGCATACTTTTAAAATGTACCAGTTCGTTTGGACTTTTGTTTCATCCAGGAAAATTTTAAGTAAAAAATAAAGTTTTGTTAAAATACAAATTGAATTGTTTTTTTTTAAGTGTAATTTATTAGATTTAGCCATAATTTTCAGCAAGTAGAATTTAATCACATCTACTACAACAAGCCGATGGACGTCTTTGTCTTCCCTCTTCTTCTCCGTCTTCCTCGCTTTCCTTTCTACTAACTGCCTGCCTGTCCTTCTCCTCCTCTTCTTTGTTAAAATCTAAAATGCTGCTCATTGCGCATGCTAACTTTCCTTTCATATCACGAGGAATAAATTTCGGGAATTTTACTGAAATCTTAAAGTTAGTTTTTATCCCACGTAAACTGCGTAAAACCAACCATCGAAGTGAACGTAAAGATCACCCTTTTCCTTCTCATTTGGCTTTGGCAAGCCCTCGCCATCGATTTTCTTTACAAAATTCGGAGGGGTTACATCGGTTATTGACAAATATATCTTTCGCTCGTCAATTGTCTGTAAAGTAAGCCTGAAGCCAACCAGAGCTTGACGCAGATCGATCTCGTGGTCCATATATAGGTCAGCGCATTTCCTGTAGTATACCTCATGAGGCTTATCAGCGGTGATGAAAATTATGTCAGCTGGAATCCGAGTGGGATCCTGGTCGCCCTCTTCTTTGAAAATAATTTTTGTTCCGGGAAGAGTTCCTGGAGCTATTGGTACTACAAGGATTTTTTCACTGAAATAAAAGGAATGTTGCGTAGAAATTGTTGAAGCTGTTTACTTTAAAAAATGGGTAAGTCCTTTTTACACTGTTTTGTCGTTCTGTCGTTACTTAAAGAATGAGCGAAAAAACAATGTATTAATATTTTATATAAAACTTGCCTCACTTTTAAGTACCGGCTGAAGACTTGGGAAAGTGGAGTAACGAGATTTCTTCGTTACGAGAGGGAGATGTAGAGCTTAACCCACGAATCATACAAAACTTCCAGGAGTTAATGAGAAATTTGCAGCTACAACAACCACGAAGGCATGGTGAACACAGAGTGTTCACAAACAAAGGACTGTTATCACCAAGCATACAGTATATAGAGAACTCATCTCTAACAAAAATTTGTCCGCTGTGCTTATGCACATTTTGTCTTTGATTGGCTCCCACCATGTTCATTTCACCAGAAATAAATCCAAGAATTCACCCGACTACGCTGGTCCGCAATCTGCGGCCTGGGCGCCGCTGTTGTGACTCTTCTGTATGCGTTGGAATATTTACATCTGAGCAAGCAAGTGTTTCTGCCCATTGCGCTCGTTCTTAATTGATGAATGCAATTTCGGGTGTGCGGGCCATAAAGGGCAACAGAGAACGACGGCGTACTGACCGATGTAATTGTTTTTAACCGACTTCCGAAATATTTTCTTCAAATTTGAATGGGACTACCTCAGGACTATACCCTTTAAAAAAAATAAAGATTTTTTTAAATTGGTCCAAAGTTGACGAAAACATCGGTGAACATATAAAAAAAAATATACAGACTTCTTTTTTGGAAGTCGGTTAAAAACAATTTTAAATTATATGTAAGTTCACCTGCTCTAAACTACTTTTCTTTTGAATTGAAATCTATGACTTTATTATTTTCAATTTTAGTATTGAAGAAGATTTACCTCTTGCACAGCTTTCAATTAATTTTTCTGCTAACCATTTGCTATTTTTTCTTATTAAAATTAGAAGCAAGAAGTGTACAATGTATTTTCTATGTTCAAAGCAGGTATTGAAATCGTCAAACCAACTTTCAAAATTCTTATTTTTCTTAGTTTCACAAATACATAAGTCGAACAATTTCTCTTTAAGATTCTGCAAGGTACAAAATTGTTTGATGTTTTCACTAAAAATCTATCTACTTACAGACAGGTACATATGTTAGGCGAAATCAAGGTAAATAATCGTGACACGTGGGAGGAGCTGGGTGGAAATATTTCAATACACCTCGGTCGCATTTTTCTGACAAACACAGTGCATGCACCTCTGAATGTTCTTTTGCCTTGCCTTGACTTACGTCTCTCTGTTTATTTATATTGCATATTTATACCTTTTCAAAGTAATTACTTTGTGTACAAAACAAAACAAACAACTTTAATTCAAATCGGAAATTTTGACAATTGCAAAAATATTGCATTCTCTACTGCAAAATTTGTAGAGAACATAAATAAATTATTTGAAATTATAAATTATTATTTGAACTGTGGACCAATTTAAAAAAATCTTTATTTTTTTTAAAGGGTATAGTCCTGAGGTAGTCCCATTCAAATTTGAAGAAAATATTTCGGAAGTCGGTTAAAAACAATTACATCGGTCAGTACGTCGTCGTTCTCTGTTGCCCTTTATGGCCCGCACACCCGAAATTGCATTCATCAATTAAGAACGAGCGCAATGGGCACAAACACTTGCTTGCTCAGATGTAAATATTCCAACGCATACAGATGAGTCACAACAGCGCCCAGGCCGCAGATCGCGGACCAGCGTAGTCGGGTGAATTCTTGGATTTATTTCTGGTGAAATGAACATGGTGGGAGCCAATCAAAGACAAAATGTGCATAAGCACAGCGGACAAATTTTTGTTAGAGATGAGTTCTCTATATACTGTATGCTTGGTGCTGTTATCTAGTACCCATGTTATCATGCGAAATGATGCCTTGAGACGTCCACTTCAACAACCGTTCGAGGGACCATTCCCAGTCAAGGACCAATGAAAACATGGATATAAGCATACAGAGGCAACGCAGAACTATGCCATTGGATAAACTGAAGCCAGTCCATATGATCAGTGACAATATCAACAGGTTGTTATTCCAGCGCGATATCGTTGACACTGGACCGGGGAGTGCCGTGGTGAACAGAACAGAACGGAATAGGAATAGTAAACTGCTAAATTTTCCCTCAAAATAATTCACACATGGAATTTATAAAATCAGTTTTAGAATCTGTTTAAGTTTAAGGGGGTAGTACACTACTTTAGCCCGTTTTTTTGGAATTTTTTTGTGTATAAATTTTTATTTAAAAATGAAAGTTTTCTTACATATTATAAGACATATTATCAACTGTAAAAAAACATTTTTTTCAAAACATTTTGATGCTATATATCCTAGAAATGGATGACCGAATGACATCCCTTTTTTTTATGGTGGACATGGTTTCTCACGTATGGATCATTTGAAACAAAAAAATTAAATTGATTCTTAAAGAGTGAGTGGTTATCGTCCCTACCTCAATCATGAAAATATGTTGATAAATAAACAAGTAATAAAATTTTTTTATTTTTTTCCAATTTTTTCCCATGTTTTTGGACATAAATGTTGTTTTTATGTTGTTAATAATAAATTCAAAATTATGTTCGAGGTAGGGACGATAGAAAGGCGTTTTTTGAACATTCATGCAAAATTTGGTGCAAATCGGTAAATTAACTCGGCCGGAATCATGTCCACCAGTTTGACAAACACTGTTTCGAGAAAAAAGCGTTTAAAGTTTGAGGTAAGAAACAAAGAAAAATGCATGCAGAGATTGACATGAATGTATAATCAATACGGCAGTTTATTGGAACACGTTTTTTCGACACACGGATGCAGGATTACTGTCGCGATACCGGTTTAGAAAGGATACGTGTATGACAGCGTGAAAACAAACGATTTGACTCCGAGCGCCAGGTGTACGTTTCGAGCGTCCCGAACGTCGTGCGGTATTGTAGTTTTTGGGTCCCTTCCGAGAACTTTTGCAGTAAAAGTAGGTTTCTAAGTAAATGTTGAGGGTATAAGGAAACGGAAAATGTAACAAACCAAAATTTGATTTTCAAAAAAAAAGCAGTTTAATTAGCTGCAAACGCTCTGCTTCCATAAAAAAACGCAATTGTAATATGACTATATCATCCACAAAATAAAATATTGTAAAAACTTCTTTTAATCTCTTACCGAATTTCTGTTTTAGTTTTCTCTTCATCGATGAATTCATGTCGCAAAATTTTCATTCGCTTCACAGCGCCGGAATAGATTTCCTTGAGTGTCAGATACAAGAGTTTCTCCACAGGCTTATCCCTTTCCTTAACGCCGACTCCTTTCTTTGTGGAGTACAGCGGCGGTGGGCTTGTTACAGCATCTATTATGCTCGCGTAAGGGGAGTAGGTGCCGAAAACTTCCTTGTATGTTCTGAAATAGTCGCCGTGATACGAGTACGGCGCGAAGTACCCATGAGGAAGTGCCACGCCGCTTAGAAGACCAGCTTCGCCGTACCTGTCGTAGATTTCGCGTCTCAGTGGATTTGCTAAGTAAAGAAGATACCTTTACTCGACAGTCCGCTTGCGGCTTACGTAAATTCGGAAATCTGACGTCGCCGCAGTTCTCTTTAGAAGTAAACTTATATTTTCGGCTCCGCGTTGCATTTCCGAATTCAAAAAAATTTGTAAACGAACTTACATAAAATATCGTAAGCCCTGTTAGCATAAGCCCACTGTGCGCACAAGGGCAGAGAAGGAAGGTGATTGTCTTCATCAATTCCTTCAGGCGGGTTGAAGCCGTTGTCGTCCGACTCTGGATCCCTGTGGGGATGTGACTTAATGGCCAGTTTCCTGTACGCAAGTGCAATCTCCTCTATTGTAGCATCACGTGGGACATTGAGGATGGCGTAGTTGTCTATTTCTTTCATTTTTATAAGAAATCAATATAAAATATGAGTAATGAAGCTTGGCAAAGTGACAACTGACTTTTGAAGCTGTGTATACCGCGATGGGAAATTTGTTTTGCGATACCCAAAGTGCGGGTTGACTCAAAAAAGTTCCATCGAGCGGTAGGCGCATATACTTGTGCGGTCGCCGGTCAGAAGGGTCAGCCCAATATTTTATATTAATTTTTTCCTGTAATAAGCAACCAGTTGTAATATTTATACCAAACGATGGATAAACTTAATATAATAGAATCTCTGTAAAGAAAATAAAACAACTTCATCCAGTCCCGCATATGTTTTTAAGTATCCTTCGCTGAGGGAGGTCTACCGCGGCTTTAGCTAAGCGAAAAATAAAAGTGTGAAAAACAGACCAGATGAGAAACCTGTTCATTATGTAAGCGACAAAAATATCCGGTTCCTTGAATTCATATTGTCGCTTATCCAGATTCGACTGTACTCGTAAAGCTTACCCAACTATTCGGCTAAATACAAAACAATTTTGTTAATCCCAAATATGAAATGTTTATGCATCTCCTCAGAGTATTATTTTGATTAGAATTGCAAACCGCAAATTGTTGGGCAAGAACAACTTCGGTGTGTTAGCCCAAACTGTCAGCATTAAGTCCCTGAAGTGCATTAAGGCTTGTTATTATTTTGAAATTCAATTTAACGGACATTGACATGGCACGGCATCTAGTGCACAGAACTGACTGTTAAAGTATGTAACACGCCCTCTACATGAAATTGATGTTGACACATATTCACAGTACAGTCCCGGCTAAAACTAACCTGATGTGGATATGGATCTAGTCCAGCGTTAGAATTTCTTTTACATTACGTAAAAAAAACCAAGTATTAAAAATAGAACGCAATTTATAGCGCACTTCAATCATTTTCCTCAAAAAATTGGAAGTTGCTAATGCTCGACGTTTAAGCATCCATCCAATGAACTTTTCCAGTGTTCGTTTGTGTTGCACATATTTATATCCTCTACTACGGCACCTCCGGGTATGTGCACGCACCCTGTTATGGTGTGCGTTGTGGCGTACAAATTTTTTGCTCGCCTTCTTGTTGGAGTCGTGAAGTAAACGAGTTTTCGGAGACAGCTTGAGTGTTGAGTTAGAATTTTTCGCAAAATTTGCGCTGCTCTAGACGCGGAATTAGGTGCATAATCGACAGATAAAGCAGGATAATCGAAAGAAAACCGGTGACTTGTGGTAAGTGAAGGAATACAGCGAAATTGTGTCGAGGGAATGTGTCAGACGTCCTAGGGAAATGTCAACCGCTTATTGACATATTTCGTTGTTTACATCGTTTACTATCCTGTCAAATAATTTAAAACGCTTCCCACCAATCCGAATACCTTTACTATACTGTTTATTTGGTTTTTAGAATGACCAAACATGCCTGCGCCACGACCACGAGGATTCGCGGGTGGATCTGGGGGCTCCGGGGGAAGACCTGCACCTAACACGCCAATGTCAGAGCGCCAACAAATGGCACTCCTGATGCAAATGACTTCTTCATCGGCATCTCCGTCTTCCTCGTCCTCTTCAGGTAAGTGCCACCAGTTCGCATATCTCCACCAAAAGTAATCCAGATCGGCTTCCAGAAATGAGCCCAAGCAGTAGTAGCAGCCATGGCCCCGCTAGATCGAGGGACCGCAACGAGCGTGGCGAGACGACATTACATGTTGCGGCTATTAAAGGTGATCAAGAGGCGGTCAAGAAGCTTATAGACTCCGGAATGAGCCCCAATGTAGCGGATTTCGCTGGTATTACCTTACTACGTAGATTTTGCAGCATATATTACACTGAATGGCTTTCTAGGTTGGACTCCACTGCATGAGGCATGCAACCATGCCCACTATAATGTTGCTCTTACCCTGGTTAAGGCCGGTGCAAATGTGAATGCTAAAGGCTTAGATGACGATACTCCCCTGCACGATGCTGCTCTTATAGGTCACCTGAAATTAGTGAAGATGCTCGTGGAAAAAGGAGCTGATGTCAGCTTCAAAAATCGAAAGGGAAAGACTCCCGTAGACGTCGCGTTGCCATCGGTTCAAACGTATTTGATGTCTGTTCGAGGTAAGTCAAATAGTATTTACTAAGTAAAACTCGTACGGAGCTCTACTGGCTCTCAGAAAGATAAACTGTTAACAGATCGGTAAAGCGAATTGACTAAACTGTTATCGTTGCAGCTAAGTAATTTGTTCGATATTAAATGCGCTTTACACTGCTATCGTCACACATTGGTAATCGATAATAAGTATACTAAAGCAAACTAAGAGTGAAATCGAGGCAGCTTAGGTCGCGAATCAGCTTACGATCTGAATAGGTCAAAGTGCATAATGGATTGGCTCTTACGGAGGAGTAAGCAAAATTAAAAAAAAATAATTGCAGCTTCCAAACTATAGCTCTGAATTAAAAATAATCTCAAACTACGGAAATTTAGTCTTTTTAGCAAAATATATTACTACAGCCTTGAATTTAAATCCAACTCAGAACATTATGTTTCCGTAGCTGCAATAGATTCTGAGAAAACACCGCGTATATCATCAAATTTTACTGAATGACAATATTAACTAATTGATACCAATTCACTGCTTGTACTTGTAGAAGATTTTGATTCTTCCAAAACTTGCAATTATAAATCGTGTGGGAGTAGAGATCAGGAACGCAAGCAAAAAAAAAATAAGTAATTGACTTTTATATAAAGTAAAGTAAAATAGAAGCCCAATTCACTGTAGTTTCCGAACTCTTGCTAAACTAATGTTTTATAAACTTTTAACCTGAAATAGTCTCATCCTAATGCACACTTTTGGAGATGTCTTTTTAGCAAAATATACAAAATTGTTGAGCTCAAAGCGAATTCAACAGGGAACACAACACAACAGCGGCATCATTGGTTATGTACTGGTGTGAGTAATGCATTTTCAGTGTGTTTAAAACATTTTTGAAAGAAGTATGGTAGACTAAAACCAAAGAATATAGAGGTATAGTAAACTCGCAGACGAAACAAATAACTTGAATCGAAAAATTTGATGTGGGGTTCTGGCATCCTATAGTTGTAGTTGCAGATGTAGCAGATGTTCATATTCAGACGCTTCTTACATCGGAAATGTGATGAAAAATTTCTGATGCTTTCACCTTGCGATGAGGTACTAGCCAGCAAACGTATTGAAATTCAGGCGCGCAATGTTATTCTTATGGACCTATGCGTTGTGATGTGTCAGGCGTGCGTTGATGGTTATATGTTCTTTGCTAAGACATAACTATTATTTTTACTAATATGACCACCTTGTCTCTCTTGGTACCGGCTGTTTCACATCATCTTTGGCTTCATTTGTCATTTCGTGCTATATTGCCCTGTTGAGACGCTGAGAGGGTAAGAAGTAAACATTTTTGTCAAAACACTAAAATTTGGGAAGTCATCTAGGGACTTTTATTTTCGGATTTAAAAAATAAAAGTCTATAAAAACTCTTATGAAGCCAATTTAATATAAATCTCTTCTCGAGACCTTTATTTTTGGACTTGAAAATAAAAGTCTCAGTGTAAGTGTTATAAAATGATATATAAAATAAAATTGGGTTTTAACTCATGATATGATATTAATAAAGCAGTCCAAAAGTAAGTGTCGATTTTGAATTTAAAGGAAAAAGTCTTTTTCTGCAAAACTTCAATATATCGGTAGGATACGCTTTAAATTCCCACATAATTTTCAAAAAAAGTTAGGCAGAGACTTTTATAAAAAAACGTTCCTGGGGATAACAGCTATTTTCGGTCCCTGAATAAAATTGATGACTAGCTAGAAGGAAAATGAGTAGTACTCAATCGTTGAGATACTACTTGCCTTTCTTATTAATAACAATTATAATTCACTAGCCGACTTTGAGCTTTGAGCACCCAACTGAGGTGACTCCAAAAGTCAGGAGATACTTCTCAAGTAGAGGAGAAATTCATAATTTTTATACATCACAATTTTATTTTGTGGTCCTGTGTTATCTAAATTCATATTTTAAATTCACAAATATCAGTATCGGCACTCTAGCGAGCATGCTCAAAAGCATTGTTTCGAGAAAGTAGCATTTAAAGGTTTTTGAGTTTTATTTTGGCAGCATCATACAGATATTCACCTTCCTCTTTGTTTCAAGCTACCTGCAGAGTTTGTCCCATACCATTTTGCCAGGTAAAGTCGAAGAGAATGAAAATGGACTCTTGAATACAATGCTGCCCGGTTGACTAGGCTAGTCGTCCACCTACGTGCACATATATTTTTCGCTTCACGTGCTATAAATACAGAAATATTTTAGATATTCATATAGGGCTTTCGGGAAATCAATTTAAAGAGTTAAAACTACTTTTTAAAGAAAAAACAAAGAAATCGATTTTATCAAAATGCTACTATAGTGTACACCGTGACGTCTGGTCACAAACGTATTTTAGTATGTATAGATGTTAATAAATTGTGCGTACCAGATTGCGATTAACGTGCAAACAACATTGCAAATTTATAGCATTTATAAAATGATTTAAATTTAATACGTCACTAACTTGTGCGGACATGCAAAACATGAATAATTGAAAATCGCTTAAGCTTTTTACTTATTCAATGCCTACAATAATTAGCGCTTTTAGTTTGGCGGTTTATTTCGCTTTATAATTTTAGGCACGATTAAAACGACCGGGAACTTTTCCCGCATTAAACAGTCAAAGCCATTATTATTTTGTGCGTGATATTTTGTACAAATGTGGTAATTTCTATAACACGGTTCAACAGTTTCACATCGTATAATGTTTGCCTGCAATTTTACCATATGAATTTATTTTAATTTATGCTGATGAAGCCGCGAACATAAGGCGGTTTAGGACAAAAAAAAGATTTTACGGGAGTCACACCTAATAGGGTAACAACGACAGACTCTGTCATATTTGATCTCTGTGCAGTGTGCACTCATCTGGCATTTGAGTGATGCACGTAGTCCATTATGACTACAGGTGTAGCAACAAACATGTCAAAATCTTTTAAAAGGATTTTGAGTTATAGCCAGACGTAGACAGGTGTTGCAATTTTACTATGTAGCGAAGTGAGACGCAAAACGGGATCTATTGCCACTATTGTGCATGGTGAACATGGACTGAAGTTTTCATCTAATGGCAGGGTCGATTTTTAACCACTTGCTCTTCTAGCTGGTTAGGTTTTGTTGTATGTTTTTGCTATTTGTCATTGCATCTTTGCCAATAGAGGAAAAATTGTCACCTTGGGAAACATTGTAGGGGATTAAGTGCATTTACACTTTTAGAAATTTCGCCTATGCTTTTCGCTTAAAGCATACAGTAAAGGTGCACGTCTATTTTATACTGCAATGAATATTTATGTGGTTTATTTGTAGATGATGTAGCAGGCTATATAGGGCTCACATTGTCAGGACCTTAGTTTGGATGCTATTTCTCATTTACTACAGAGTAAGCGATTTCATACCGACAAATTTGTCTTTTGTGTGTGTACATTGTACAACCACATTTACTTAGTTTGCTTTGTGCTGAAGAGTAAAGTTGACCAAAGTATACTTTGCAACTTTTTAGAATTATGTACCCGGCGTAGATACTCTGCAGCTTTTCAAAGCGCATTATGCAAGTTGCAATTTTTATGGCGAAATAACGGAAGGCACCTTATCCCTTTGATATTAAAACTGTGTTCAACATTTTTACACTCTCTTTGCACACGGAAAACACTTTGCCGCTGCAGGGAATAGTAAAAATCTATCGTGCCCAGCATAATTCTATGTTTGCACTACTGAGGGTAATGAATATTTAACGAAGCGAAGTGCTTTAACTCCACAAATTAGCGTATAAATTCACCCATGCCGTGACAAATCTACCCCGAAGGGCGTAAAGACTGTAACAATCGCTTCCTTAGGACTGCCTTGCTGTGGAGGCAGTTACCAGCGCTACACCCATCGAATGTTCGCACCCGGTGTATTCCACATAAACGCCGAATATGTAATAATTCAGGGCTGGGAGATGATCCCGCAAACAGGAGCTATTTTTATGCAGCTTCGCCCGTACACATTTCATCCAAGATTTATGAGATACACACATAGCGGTAATTTTAATTTAAAATAGCATGAAACATGCAATTTGCTGCATGGGGGAATAATTTCTTCACTTAATTACTGCCCTCCCCATTTCGGCTGAAGGAGTTGCTGTGAAACCACCCGATGCTGCGAGCTCCTATGTGCACAGGCCTTGACTTGCGTCCGACATAAACCGAAAAGAGACAGTGCTATAAAGGGGCTATGTGCTGGGAACGTGGGAACATATGATGTCTATCACAGGATTCCTCTGAAAGAGATTCCCGTAAAATTCTCCTGTTTTTGAATTTACAACTTTTCACCTACCCGAATTGCGGAAAAGATTTTTCCATGCAGATAAACACTTCGGGACGGGGAAATGCGCTCCCGGGCTGGACTGGGGCGTTATACTTGGGCTGGGGACTCAATGACGTTAGTGTAAATTCAATACTCTGATTTCAATTTGTTCATCGATAATTCGCAGATGGGCGAGAACAGGGTGGAGTGTAATTACCGAGGGCATTTACCGGCTCTGAGCAGCCGTATGACTTGTGCTGCTTTCGTTTAAGTTTTAGTTTCCGGGCTAAAGTTTGGCGTTCTTTCAATACCCCCGGACAACGGCAGGTTGATCGAGAACGTTTTTATGGTGGGGCTTATTCGGTGAAGGCTTTAGTTTGCAGGCGAGTGAGTAATGCATTTGGGGAATTTAATCTCGCCCCCAGCATGATTTCATCATGGTGGGCTGACAAATTTACCATATATGCCGAAAGCAGATGATAGGTGGTCCTGTTTCAGCGCCAGGAAATCGATTTTATAATTATATCTGGCTTGATTGCAATTACTCATACTGGGGGGTTTATAAAGGAAAGCTTTTTGTTATAACTTACATAATAGCGTCCGTCACACATGAGTAATGATGATGAGTTGTTGCTTAGTTACACGCCAAAGTTCAAGGGTTGGTACTATGTCTGTTGTTGTTATTTCGATGATTAATCTATTGTTGGTATTAAAAAAATCGACAAAAGGAGCAGCTTTTCCCTATATCTCATTAAGCATAAGTATGTAGGTATGTAAATATGCCCCCACGTCAGTGGGCCTTGGCCTGCTTTGTATCTTTCCTTTACACTTGGAGATTATATGTTACCTGTGTGTCAGTAAATGCTTTAATCAGGATCTTGCCTTTTTTCTAGATGCATCGCTAACCCATCGAAGTTTTTGGGCTTTTTTATACACACTAAATAGCGAATCTCTCAAACTGCGGTAAAATTCAAAATGAAATGAAATGTTGGGCCCTCCTTGTATAAACTTGGGTTTCCCAATTCCATGGTAAAATGCAACTAAAGCATTTATGAGAATTTTATTTTAATCATCATCATGCGTTTATGTCAACTCACTAGTTAAATTGTATATAGATGTTTTTCCTACGCGACTGGTCATCTCATCTCTCTTACACTCTAAGCCGACGATATGGTGTCCACTTTAACACAATTCTAGACTGCAATACGGCGAGCTCAAAAGATTAATTTCTATAGATTTTATTAAAAGTTGTTACATGTGGGTTTTTGGGGTCACTTATATCAAAAGTTGTGTCCAAGAAGACTAGAGACCAGGAGACAACTCAGTGGTGGGGGTAGGTCGAAAAACGTCCTCATAATTTTTCCATCATGGCGCCGCACGTGTGATACCGTCTGTCATTCGAGCAAGACGACTAGTTCTCTATTCTTGTTGCCACTCTTCTTGCATTCGAGTTGATGTTTTGTTGTCATCAAGAAGGTTGTCATTCGAGCGTTTCCAGCAGTTTTAATGGGATTCTAAAAATGGTGAGTGGCGAGATATTCGTTCTGTTGCGAATTGTGGAAGCAAAAGCCCCGACTTTGGTCTAAATAAACTGTTTACAACATATGGGCAACGCAAGTTGACATTTTGCAAATGTTAGAATGAAACCACATGAAAGACAAGGATAACTACGTGCGCCACCATATTGGAAAAATGTGAGGACTTTTTTCGGCCTATCCCCACCGCTGATTTTTCGAAGAGTTGAGTCTCCTGGACTCTAGGCTTGGTTGTGTCCAATTTTGTAAATTCAAGATGGCGGCTTGTCACGAAAAGCAGCTCCTTCCAACAGATTAATCTCTCCTATTTTATAGTTTCTGTTGGATTTGATTTTATAAGAGCCATTGGAATATTTAAATATAATCCTATATAATATATCCAATATCGTTCGAAATCCAATATGGCGGATTACTTAAAATGGCGAATGACCTTTTTCTTCACAGACCCCTTGATATGGGTATCAAATGAAAGTGTTTCACGAATAGAATACTATAATATACGTGACATCATTATTAACTCAATATGGCGGATTCCCCAAGATGGCGGATTACTTTTTCCTTCACACGCCCCTTGATATGGGTATCAAATGAACGGGTTCGACGAGTAGATTGGGATTAGCTGTGTGACGTTATTAAAATTAAATGTTAAAAAATAAAAAGTGATAAATTCTTCTTTTAGAGCAAGCTTTTTTTTAAGTCAAATACACTAAACCTTTCCGACGGTATGGCATTTTTAGAACTTTTGAACTATGCACGAATTTTTTGTATCCATTACAACTAGATGATGTAAAAGCTTGTTGCGATGCAGTATGTTGAGTTTTCACGCATCATACATTTGAGCTATAAAGCGTTGAGAACTTCCCTTTTGCAGCACTGTGGTAATTTTCGATATAATTTGTTTACCTTACTAGATTATTATAAACCGAGTGGAGGTTTACATTTGTCATCTGTGGACCCCTCTAACAACTCTTCGGAAACTAATTGAGACTTATCATTTTTTGGTTGGACGTAAATTGAAAAATATGAATTTGTAAATATACATTATACAAGAACGTAGTACTTTCTTGTGCTCGCCTCGCTCTATGAACGCTCTCAATTCATTACCTTAATTAGTAATTAAGTGTGAGTTAATAACCAGTTGCTGTTTCACGGCGCTGCTGGGTCACTCACTATACAGCGTGCAGTGGGTTGGTTAAACTGTTCTATAAATTGCAAGACGCGTTTAAGAGATCTTTCAGCTTAAAGGGGAGTGGTGCTTGTGCTTTTCCCCTCTTTATTTATTGTACACTTTTTAGGAACTGGTAAAGCTTCCATAGCGGTATTTCATTTCCTATCCCCTTCTTCTGTGTTAGCAGGGGAAAGGCTGCATAGTGAATGGTGACTGCTCTCTTCTGTTATTTAATGAAGTCTGATGGCCCCCCGCCCTGTATGCTTAGTGATAGCGAGTGACGTGCAGGTTTCATTGAATTCTTCTCGTGGGGCACCAGCTATTGTCTCTTTCACTTCCTTTGTGCTCGCACGCAAGCGCCTAAAGTTATGTACTCGACCGCTACAACTCTCGAGCGGGCAGACTGCAGAGCACTACTTCGCGAAACGCGAAGGCGATGCTGGTTTGGTTGGGAAATTTCCTCTCTCCAGATGATCGTAAATATACGGGGGAGATTGGGAATAGCTTGTAGCCGTTGCTGGACTGTAGTGTGTTCACCCACCTCGCGACAGCTGTGTTGGCCGCTGGGCTGGTTCACAATTCTACGCGGCGTCTTGGGCCCAAGGCAAGCGGAGCGGAGAATTCTTGAGGCTCCTGGCTCAGATCAGATCCACCTAGTGCAGCCGGACGGACGGATAGTGGTGTTTCTGCCTTGTCTTTCGTCTTTCGCCGGATGGGCGTGTGTGCGTGACGTGTGGGCCTGTGTGCTGCTCCATCGGGCTTTAACATTGTGTAAATAAATATCAATACAAATCGAATTTTTCTGAATTGTCAAAAAAGCGAAGTTTGTTTATGCCGAGTATATCGCTGCTTGCCGAATTCCATTGATAAGGGCGCCGCAAGTGCCGTTGCAAACTTGCAATTCCCAACCGCTAATGATGGCTGTGTGAGCCTGAGAGCGGTTCTACAAGAGAGTATCGCCCGTAATTACGAGCGGACCTTGAATAAGTAAAATTACGGGAAAATGAACTTTTCTATGGGTCTATTCCCCGCAAGAGAGCACGGAGTAGGGGAACCATACGGCAAGGCAACCACAAGTGTCCTCTCGCTCTCATCCTACTCTCTTATCCAGTAAATCGTTTTCTGGTTTGTTGTGTACTCAGTTGTTTTTGACATATTCGCCGTTTTTTTTCTTTCTTTTTTTTGTATTGTTTACGTGCGATATAAAAACGTTTTTATGACCATTATTGTGTTGGGCGCGAGGAGGACGGTGTGTTCGTGAAATGTGCGTGCATAATATATGTGTATATTATAATAATTAAATGTTAGAAATAGCGAGTGTAGGTGTGCGGCTGGTGGTGTTGCTGCGAGTTTGCACACTTCGGCGGACTTTTTAATGCCTCCGTAGGAATTACTTGATTGCTCCGATTCACTAAAATTTACTCACTGTCAAGTGTAGCTTTGGATTTATTGTTTTTGCCTAGAACAGCCGCAAGTTGGTATCCCACCGCGAGATCGGTCCGAAGAGAGGTGTTTTGTGGGTAAAGTGACCGCACCGTTTTTTGAGTAACTCCTCACACTGTGACAATTCGCGGCTGGAAATTAACATATCCAAAGTGCAAATAATTTAATTACCCCCAAACACCCGCCCCACCACTCATCAGTGATAACAGTTCATTATAGTTACATACATGTATTCGGCAAAAAGAACAAGCGAAAGAATTCGTTCTCGTTCCACAGAGACGGCTCATTCAAATAACTTGGCGTTTCTCCTCTTCCTCCTTTTACCTTTTTTCTTCTTAATGATAATGAAGGTGTTTTCACAATATTGCAATTAGCGGTCTGGATACTTGTCGTTGTCGCATTGTGGTTAGTGCGAACTAAACCCGGATTACATCCTTCAGAGCAATTCCCACACTCGGCCGTGCCCTCCCTGCCTGCTTAGGAGCTAATTGTTTCCCGCAACCAGTAAATAAAAATGCTCTCAGCTACACCTGCACTGTTCCTTTCCTTTAAGCACATTAAGAACTTACAACGGAGCGGAGAAGAATATGCAAAGTGATGTCACACAGAAGCTTTTGTCCCGGCGATTAAATAAAATTTGGCGATAAACTTAATCGAGTCTGTTTTTTGTGTCAATGTGATTTTCTCATTTATCAATTGCCTGACCCATATATTTTCGGGGCTATCACCACTTTCCGACACATTAAGAAGTCACTGAGGAATTCTACACAGAATTGTATGAATTTAGACGTCGACAAAATGATTGAAAAGTGTTTTTATCTCTTCACGCTATCGGCCATTGTTATACCTGGCTTCCGGTCAGTAGTATGCAAAAATTTGGGTTTCTTCTTTCCCAACTACTCTGAATTCTTAATAAAGTTGGAAGGAAGGAAGTTGACTTTCGTAAAACATTTAACATACTGCATTCTTTCCGGTGATTTACGAAGCCGTCAGAAAGTATTCGGGCGCCTCGTAAATAGGAGAATTTGATTGCATGAAATTACTCCCACAAAACAGCATTTTTCATTCTCGATTTCGTCAGTTTCCTTTTGGGGCCTGCGACTTGTTTTGTTTTTGTGCAACTTGGAATTACTGTAGCGTCGTTTAATATGATCTTTATTGATCGAAGTGGTCACTAAGAGATTCTGTACGATATTGCGGAGAACAGGTTAAGAGCATCGTGAATTGAACTTTCTGCTGAAATGTTAACCGCAGATTACACTTTCTTGATAGTGATCATTAATTAGCGTTTTTTTTGTAAGGTTTGATGCAGGTTATCGCAAAATATTGTTTACCATGTTTTTAATAGATGAACTTTTTAGAAACGGTTTTTATTAGTTAATACGGGTATTTTTGAGGATCACTGACAATATCATAATATGGGGAGGTTCTTGTTATTCAGGCCCCAATTTTTGGGAACGGGCTTCGAAACATTTTGCTGTGGTAATTAACGGAAAAATAATTAAAAAATTCTATCTCGACCCGTTTTCGAGATATAGGGTAATTCGCGAGCCAACTAACGTTCGTAAGTTTTAGGAAAATTCCATTATATATTATAATTTCCCTTTTATAAACTGCCGGTGGAGTTAATTTTCCTTTTACAAACTACCGGTGGAGTTAATTAACACAGCAAAATGTTTCGAACCCCGTTCGCAAAAATTGGGGCCTGAGTAACAAGAATCGTGCCAAATTGAAATATGAAATATGAATATGAAATAAGGAAGGTCACTCTGAGAAAATTTTCTACCACTACAGATCCTACGGGGTACGGTAAAAGTTCAGATACTATTCTTGTAGGTTACTTTCGAAATACATTTGGCGATGTGTAATAAGTTATTTACTCTTAAAGAAAAAAAAGTGTGTAAAAATCAACACAGCGAATACTAGCCAATCAATCACAGTCAATAATATTCAAATAGAGTACGTATTAGACTTCAAATATCTCGGTAGTATCATTAATACAAATTTGGGTGCAAAGAAGAAGGTATAAACAATAGACTTAAACAAACAAGAATGCCCTTCAGAAGACTCAAGGTGGTCTGGAAATCCCCCCACATCATCAGGGGATCACCAGGGGAGAAAACTATAAATATTTAATTTCTTCTTAGAATTGTAATTTTTGCGTACGGAAGTGAAACATGTTTAGTTGAGAAGGCCAGCATGAACAAATGTTTTTAGATAAATATATCTGCAAGATATTCTGGCCAAGGCAGATCACAAACACAACTGTGATCAATGACAGACCAAGACCCAATAGCAACACAGAGGAAAATGGAAATGGATTGATCACCCACTCCGAAGATCAACAAATGCAATCGCGCGACAAGCCCTCGAGAAACCCTCGGGGGAAGAGAAAGGCTGGAAGACCACCAATTACTTGGAGACGATTTGTGCTCAAATCAAGGAAAAGTACGGAACAAAATCCGTTGGAGAGGCTATGTAAAATCCTTATGCTCCCAAAGGGAGTGAAGGAGGAACAAATAAACATTATAAATGCATTCTTCTCATTGAGACTTTCCTAATGAACCAAAAAAGCGCTCTCGATCAGATAAGGTAATGTGCGAGATTGCGCTAACATATGCCTTTAGCCCTGTGCATGCCCCAAATGGGATAATACATTGGCCTTGAGTGTGGGGCAGTCATTTTGAAACCTTTATCGTCTATCGGAAAAATGGTCCTTATTCCAAGTAATAACACATCACGCAAGATTGATTCTCGGTACTCATTTTAGTGGACTTTTACTCCCTTCTCTACAAAAAGTTGAATTCCTTCCACTTGACGTTAGCCCTCCCAAGCCATAACAGATGTTGGATGGGGTGTATAATCTTAGATCGATTTTCCAACCCAATTAAAGCAGTAGAGGTATCTGAACATACAATTGACTATTGGTTATTAACAATAAAAGTTGTTTCATCGGTAAAGACGATGCTTTTGTGTTCATCCTTGCCAAACGACTTCAAGAGGAAATAACATCTTTTAATCAGTAAGAAAGTGACGATTCACAAATTTCTGAGGTTTCAGGTGTACTTAGTTGTTTACTTTTCTTAAGTTTTTACTAATTTTGAAGTGCTTTGTCATGTTATATTATACATTGACCTTTGCGGCTTTACAGTTGGTAATTTAACGATCTTCGAAGCTGTATTATCTCCGTCCAAGAGTTTGATAAGAGCATCCATTTTGTTAGATGCATTGCCAAGCACTCACCATATGATAAGTGAACAGAAATATAACTTATTTAACTATTAGAGAGTTATCGAAGTTCGGCAGGGGTGCCAACTTAGCAACTCCAAAGACGTGATCCTTAGTGTTGGCCGAACAAAGGCTACAATTTTCATTCAGTTGTACTTTTTAAAAATAATTTTAATACTCGCTTATTGATTACAAATGCACATATGCTGGTGACGTTCAATTATATAGAATTATAGGAACAATTTAATTATAATTGCAGTAATTGGAACAACAACGATAATATTTTCAAAATACTAAATTTATTATAAAAAGTTGTTATGCACTATTCAATGCTAATTCCTCAGCATTCCTAACACAACTAAGGAAAACTGGTAAAAAATAGCACTCAGTCAAAATGGCGGCCTCTGCAAACTAGTCAACATTCAGCGTTTTCTACTTTCCCTTTAAAAAATGGTTAGAGAAAGCAATTTTACACAATATGTACATGTTTACATATAAATGTTTATCTGTTTGGCATATACATATGTATGTATATAAAATGTAGTTGACATGGTGTTCCTAGAATTCAAGTAATAAACAAAGGATAAAGTTTCATCTAATCATCATATTGGAAGCCCCATTGTTTGGAGGACGGAGCTTTATACAAAAACGCCTAAATGTGAACAAATATCAGAGAAAAGAGCTATTAGATTTCACATTAATGGATGTCCTTGTGAGAAGGATTGTAGATGCAGATGGAGTTTACTAAGCACGTTTTTTTTAAGAATTCATTTTTAAACACGGTGAAAGAGGTGATAAATGAATATATCAATAAAGCTGAATCATGTAACTAAAATGCTATTTTCACCAATTATTGTATCAGCTCTACATGCATGAAAAATAATATTTTGGTGTCTAATTGAGCGCAGTCGCGAATTGCATGCAATATGTATGACGCAGCTTTACATCCAGATATTAAATGCGGGACGAAATGTGGAAAATGAAATTATTGACATACCCGCTATAGCTTAAACATATTAACAACGAGCTGATGATCGTAGGCGGAATTTCCGGATGTTTCATTATAATCTTGGTATCAAGGGAAATATCCCAATGGACTGCTAGCAAAACGGTGATGTATGTCCTGGTCAATGTAATAATTTACTATGCACCAGCAATGCCCCTTAGAAGGTGAAGGACAGGTTGATAGCTACAAATTGTTATGTAGTGTGCTTTGCCTGTGCTATTTCAGTTATGAGTTTTAATTTATTATGATCGCCTTTCAATCAATATCCGGCAACCTAGCGGTGTTTAATTAACGAACATATTTTATGTAATTGCTTCATTCCTCGCTTGTTTTATTGGTTATTAATTTTTTAGTGGAAATACTTTGGGGCTATTTGAAAAGCATTAATTTATTTCTCTCTATCTGAATTCTCCATTTGAGTTTCAAAACTTTTTCAATTAAAGTAAACGATGAATATAAAAGTTATTGATTTTGAACAGCTCGGCCACACGCACCTTAAAGGTGTATCACCCTATTTTGAAGATATGATATAGCAATGGCTGCTACGTTTTGATATACATACATAAGCAGCATTGAACACAAAACACATTCAACCTTCTAAAAATTCTGTGTCGCACTTTGCATATTCTTCTGCGCCTCAATTATTCGTCTAACATTGACATTTTCTATTTCTTAGGTTTTAAAGGCTGATAATTTATAAATAATAAGCAAACATGAAAAACTATGGAAATATAAGCAAACATATAACGTTCAAGACTGTTTCTCACTACCAAAACTTAAAAGAACTGAATAGTGCTATTATGGTGGACAAAAGTAAGTGAACGCGACACGATATATCAAAAGTATGTGATACGGCTGCATTATACTGATTTGTGGTACACCAGCATTAACGTTATAATATTAGTGGGCATATTTAAATGTAAAACAAACGAATTATTACCAAATACAAATTATCTTAATATTCTTAAGCAGAATGAATAAGCAAAATAACACATTACAACGGCGTGTACCTTCGTCACAACAGAACAAAGGTAATTATTTCTGATTTTTTACTATGATTAAAATTATTTTCAAATATACATATATTTCTTATCATTTTACATAAAATTGTATAGAAGAACGTCGAATTCCTTTCTTTTCTTTTTGCTTTTAATGTAAGGAAACACGACGAAATTTTTACTTTTAAAGAAAGCTTGGAGCTAGATATAAAATTCGGTAAGACCACGCTGCAGATGCGCCAATAGGGTTTCTGAATCTTACCAAATACTAGAAAAATATGGTGGAGGGAGCAGACACACCGAAAATACCATTGAATATTCATGTGCTGAATTTTACCAGTAAAAGGTAAGGCGTCGTGAACATTTTCCAGGCACGACACACATTCTTTATGCACATGTATCTTCAAATGTGTCAAATTGTGCTTATTGGGCGTTTAACTGCAGCATATGAGTCATCATATATATTTTAATCCATAATACAATGTCCAGTAATTTTGGGAATAGACTTAGTAATAAAAGTGGTCAGTCTTTTTTTACTGAACGAGGTTTTTCAATGATACCGCCCACCGGTAGCTTAGCGAATATATTTTTCTCAGTCCCTTTACATTACTGGACCTCCCAAATAAATTACAGTCTTCAACGGAAAGTTAAACATAAAGCGTAGAATGATATACATACATACCTAAATACATATCCGGACATTTTGTTAAAATATCGGAAAATCAGAGGGTGGATAATATTTCATAAAAAACCCACTTCCCTAACCATTTGAGCATTATGCCTGTATCCACTTCAATTCTAACACGTGACGCTATATTTCTCGTTGGAACTAAAAGATAAGCAAAATATTTCTCTCCATAAAAATAAATAAGGAATGCTGCTTTAATCTTAATGGAGGCAGGTCTGCACGAGCGGAATAAACAGAAATAAAGAATGTGGCTCAAAAACAGCAGTTTCCAGAATTATGTGGGTGCCTTTTTGCAACACGTCCGACGACAACTTCCTTAATAAATTCTAGACATATTTCAAAAACTCTTGTCAGATAGTTGTGGAAAATAATTTGAAAAACGCAAAGCGCCAGAGAAAAGTAAACAACCTCTCGCCGAGCAAGTCAAGTCGGAAGGCGCCGCACAACTTTTATCCGAAGTGCTAGAAGATTACGACGAGCGCGAGACGTAGTGCACAAGTGCAGCATATCGAAAATCGATTCCCTCAGCTACGGAGTATTCTGCTTCCTAAATGATGACTCAACTCATGCTACGCTGCCGGCTATTTGCAGGCTGAAACGAAGATTTCTGTAATTGAGAAGGGCTAAGCTGCAGCAAAACTTA
Organism: Neoitamus cyanurus; assembly: GCA_947538895.1. Taxonomy (NCBI): domain Eukaryota; kingdom Metazoa; phylum Arthropoda; class Insecta; order Diptera; family Asilidae; genus Neoitamus; species Neoitamus cyanurus. The sequence continues at coordinate 41,504,710 of OX384540.1, read as the reverse complement.
AGACAATTCCGCGATTGCCTCCGATCATACTGTTCGCTTTCAAAAATTCTTCAGTCCGTCGCCCGTGTTCTTTTTCTGGTTACACCAAAGAATGACGGAAGCGTGCTTAATCGCACTTTTTAATCTTTATGCTCCCATTTGTGTGTGAAATGCCTTTGCCGGGCCTCGCTTTATGAACTTGTTGGCGATTTTTAATTTAATTTAATTTCTCTTGGAGAAAGAAAGTTTTTCCCAGGGCGGTGGCCATATTTTTTTAAAGGCGCGCCAAATCGTTGCTGTCGGTTTTGTCGCAAACCATTAATCTGCTAAACGGCCTTTAAAATTATAAAGTTTGCTGGTGTGAAACACGCCCTGAAAGAGAGGCATCCGGAAGTTGTATTTCGTGTTTGGATTGACGACAAATGTTTGAATGTGATTGCGGAAAGTTTGCCGAGGCAGCATTAGCTTTAATTTATTGTCGGAAAGTTAAGATTTATTTGCAAAATTTATTTCGACTTCAATCGCATAAGGCATTTAAAATTTTTTATGTTTTCATTTTATTGCAAGACATTGATTTTTGGGAAGTAGACCTTCAATATTGAATACGCCGGATTTATGATATCTTGTCGAAATTGAGGTGTCTGCGATGGATTTAATGTATGCTGATTTGTTTTTTTTAATTCTTGCCGTACAGTTTCCTTATCTCCATTTTTTTTAAATCATGTTATTACAGCTGACTCTGTGTGACAGGGAGCATTTGGAAAGAACTTTAGAATCAATGTTCAATATATTCATGTTTCGAAGCCATGCCTTCAATCATTCCACTATCATCACTAAATTTAAGGGTTGGGACGAGATCTTCAGGGCTGATACATACATATGTTAATAGTACCCTACAAGAAATATAGTGAGAGAAAATATCTCATTTATAAAAATATATTGGAAACACAATTTGGAAAAAGTTTGAAGCTCTCTCGTTGTCCCGAGACAAAAAATTTCTTAGATTGTACTTGCGTCTGTGAACTTAGGCTTCCACATATTTACATAGTGGGAAATAAAAAAAAAAAAGTATTATGTTCGTATATTTTTCGCATGATTCGTATGTTAGAAACTCCATAATATGTTGAGATTTTGCAAATGGTTATTGGAGCAGAGAGGGAGATACACTTTCGAACCCCTATTCAAAATTTGAATCTCAACAATTTTTTGAATTGGACTTATGTACACAAATGAACTTTATAACTATAGATGTTGTTTTAGCATTCCAAAATAATCAAAAGTGTGAGTCATATTTGCAAATTGTTAATGCAATACAAAGTTCAGACTCAGGACATAGCGAAAAGCAAGCAACACTGTGTGTTCCTTTCTATCCAAAGAAAACTCAGTTTCAGTATAAGAAGTATCTCAAAGGAAACAAAACGAATAAGACATTTTTCCAAAAACATTCATGGAACATTGAGTTTTACGTCTTCATTATTATTGATGTGCTGAATGAATCTTTCACGAAGAAATACAAGAAAGGCTGTAAAAATAATCTGACAATGCAGCCCAGCCCATCACTTGTGCCGCACTTGCAGGCAACAATTGTGAAACGGCCAGCCCATCCACATCGTATTGACGGCTGTAAAAAACTAATTGCGAAAAGAAACATATTTCTTTCGAATGTAGGTAACATTTCGCACCATTTCATATTCACGTGAAGCGAACGAGTCGTGAGCAATAGACAATTATTCACTAGTTATCATACGCTCCCGAAGAAGGGGCTTTAGCTGCTATGCTCGCTAAGTGTCTTAAAACGCGATTAAAAATAAACCTACTCTTTGACTGGAGGTGGTTAAGAAGCGGTATCAGCATGGGCAGTGCTGCTTCTGCATTATGAGCTCATGGCCCTTATTCGTTGGATCATTGCCTTGAATCGGAAAATAAAGAACCACCACCAGGCAGCAGTTTGTAGAGACTTCATTTCTGCGTGCTTCATCTGCATACAGCCGGTGAACGCTTCTTTGGCTTTCATCACTCCGAGAGCACACGGAGTACTTGGGCTTCCTTGTGGAGATTCTTGCGTTATTCAGAGCCAAGTATGATTAAAACAAACGCTGCACTGAGTGACACATGCTTTTACCATATTTTTTTATCTATATACTCAGGCCTGGCTCTTTGTGTAGGTCAATAGAAAAAAGAGTGGAAATAGATTTATTTTCTTTTATCAGGAATTGAGCTGGCACTGGTTTCACTGCTCCTACGGAGAAATGGTCGCGTTTCCTTCCTTATCAGCGCTGTTTGTAACAGGCCCGCAATAATACTCGTGATCATTTATCTACTTAACGACCACTTCACTTTAAATCACTCAAAGTTTGCGTTTTTAGAATCTTTTCGAATAAATATCCACGCTTCATCGCGCCGTCTTAGTCATGGAGTAATTGAATGTGATTTTTGTAGCTGATATCAATGGTACCACAGATAGATATTTTCTATAGGTGGATTATGTTATACACCAGAACCATGTTTGTCTGGCATTGACGAATGCAAATAACTTGCCACTGTAGAACTTGTTCCGTACGGGTAATTGAAAATCTCATTGCTCTTGAAAATATCTTATCTACAGATACCTACTCTCCAGAAGTATGGAATTACAGGTTTTCTGGTTTCTTCGGTGTAACTCTACATATATAATCGACGCTGACTTTCTTCTGATATGGCACGTAATATATGTAAGTATAACCAAACTGGATGCTGCTCGTGACTTTGGCCGCCTTACAACCAGCTAGGTTCACAGTATTTACGTATGTGTGTATCGTGTGTTTTTATCTCAGTATGAAGCGCTTTTAATATGGCGGATACAAATTTTTAGTAAGCGATAATAAAATAAATGAATTTCAAAAAATTCGATAAGATACATAGAAAGATTTATAAGTTTTCGACCTGACCAACTTTGGATGGGTAAAATCTGGCACTGTACTGGTACCTTAATTAGTTTGGTTTTGATTTTGTTCCAGAGTTTCTAGCATTTAAAAACCGGGTATAGTGTTATAATCAAAATCTTACGGTCTTACACCACCGCCACCGGTGCAAATAAGAACCCGTGTATGACTACTGCTTCCGGTCATGTTCAACTGTAAAACATTAATTGAGACATGGAACTAAGATATGAAAAACATGAGCATGATAACTGGGAATAAAAAGAAACAGTTATTCGCCAAAGTTGCAAGTGTATAGATGTTTTGTTATGATTTAAATAATGAGAAATGTTTCGTTTTTAGTGCTATATCTAATCGGGAACACTCATGAAGTCAACACAGTTTCTGTCTCCTTTTTGTCAGTCATATCTATAACCCCTTTTTCAGGTGCCAAATGTGGGGAAAAAATGTTCGCTCCATAAAAAAAAGTCCACATACAGTTTAAATCGGTATTCCGGGGTGGTTGGTCTTTCCCAGAAAATTGAAGATTTCTGTTAATACATAGGACGAACTAAATAGATAAAACCATTTTTATTTATAACAAACGTAGCAATTTAATTTGTGTAATATATGTATATAACTACACTGAGAAAAAAAAACTTTAAAAACAAACGTTTTTATAGGTAAAATTAAGAATTTTCGTTTATGGATTTTGCGCAAATATGCAGGTTTTTTAATATAAAATGTTAAAATATTTTATTTACGAAAATGAGTTTTTAAAATATTTAGGTATTTAAATCAAAATAATATTTCCTTGAAGAAGAAATGTTACATTTTGATTAAAAATTTTTGTTGCCTATTACAACAAAAAGATAATATTTTGCAATCAAATCGAGAGAATTTCATTTTAAAATTTGGCGTTTTTAATTTAACTTGTCTATCATATTGCAGACAAATTAATTTCAAACTTGATTTAAAATTGTAAGCTCTTGACATTAAATTGCCTAAATATTATTTTAAATACTTCAACATTTTAAAATAAATATGCTGTATTTTGATGTAGTTTGCTCACAATTTTGAATCAAATTGTTTCCCTCTTAAATTTGAAATAATTTTGGTTTAAAATTATCAGCGATTTACGTTAAAATATATATGTACATACATATATGTATGTATATGTTTTTTTTTTAATAAGGAATTTAAGGGTGGGTGATGGGTATATGGAAAAAAACACAAAATTAAATGTAAATATATGTATATTTATAGGGAAAAGTAACTTAAACAAATTAACAAAACTTTAGTTATTAACTTAACATTATTACATTTCAGTAAATTGTTTATTCTATACACATAAAAAACTTCAAAAATATCTTTTCAGTCTTACTACTTTGTTTCCATTAGGTAAAGTGTACAAATGTAAAGGCCGACCATCAAAACTTACTGCAGAATTCAACTTAATTCTGTACAAAGTCCCTACAGCATAAGAAACAATATGATCCACATATTTTACCTCTTCATATTCTTTGCACATAAAATAACAGTCTTTTTCAAGAATTATAATGTCGACGATTTCATGTATAGTAACTAAATTTGAACCATGCTCCGATTTGCTCAAAAAGTACCCAATTTTGTAAGTGGTTCCTTTCAATATTACTTCTTTTATTGTTAAAACGTTTGATAAATTTACTCCCTCGAGGGACGATGAAAAAGAATATGCACTCTTTGTGAGATCAGTATTTACTGGATTTGAGAAACTTATTTCTGGCTGAAAAAAATCATGTGATATAAGATAGTTCGAAAATTTCAAAGATGCTTTTATCGACAAAGTTTTGGGAATGTTTAATCGTGAGGTGATATTGTGTGAATAAAGTTTATAGAGCTGATGTTCTGCTTCAAAACGAAAACACCATAATGATTTCAATGGACCGCACTTTTTTATAACTCTTGGGTAATGAGTAAGGAAATGATGTTTAGGTTTAAGACTATCATTGAAGAGTTGTACGTATAATTGATGATGTTTTGTTATAAGCTCTTCTAGAATTCTTAACGAACTCTCTGTAAAGGAAGGTAAAAATAAAGTATCTATGATTTTGACAAAAGTTTTTAAGAACTCAAAAATAGGATCACTTTCAGGTACCAAGTCTCCTATAAGAAGGGGAATAAAATGAGTAAATGACATCATTTCTCTGGAGGTCATTTTGAAGTTTGCGTTAATAATATGTTTTTTTTCAATGGGGGGACTTACATTACATATTTCTGTCTCACCGTAGTTAAACATCTGTTTGCGGTAATTTAGTGTATCTAGAGAAAATATTTTATGTTCATAAATAAAATACTTAAAAATTCTTGACAGATTGTAGTTACAAATACCTCCAAAAATATCATGCATAATGTCGCAAGTGTGATTTTGTGTAACATGGAAAGAATTAATTGAATTAAATATTGAGTTTTGTTTAATTCCAGTTCTTTTAACGTCGTTGATTTCGACGTCTTCATTGTAATTTGCAATATTTCTTAAAGACTCGGAAATTTCCACACAATCCTTTTGCATATCACTTTTACCTCTTTTACAAAGGCGACAATAAAATGTAGAATTAAAAGATGTTGTATAATCAAGTATTCCATTTAACCCCAAATTATCCCCAATAATTTGGCCTAAGATAAAGTACACTTGAAATGTTCCATCCGCAGTTACAATTTCTATTCCATCCTCTTCAAGTTTTTTCATTTCTTCCACGAGAGGTCCTAGAGCTAAGGTATTTCCAAATTGAGCCAAATCTTTTGATTTTATAAAACCTGCTACAAAAATGTTATTGAGTCTAGATATTTGAAAATCAGGTATGGTTGGAAAGTTGTAATAAATTCCACACACAGAATGGTGACCTGCATGTGAGCTTAATGGATCATTTACTTCAAAACTATCAAAATACAAAAAGTAAGGAATAATAATTTTATTAGGAAATAATTCTTTTTTCTCTTTCCATAAATTACCGCAAACAAAATTGTCAAGTGTAGCCAAATTTTCAAGACGTGCAATGTTATTCTGGACTTCTTTTAAAATATTCGGTACTTCAAAATATTTTTTCATTTGAAATCTAATGTCTAACAGACATCCTTCAACTGTATTACTATCTATCGTGGGAATACCATTGCTAATAATTTCAGCTAATTCATTGGATATAATAAATGATTTTGGATGGCTAAATAATTCTTGAGATTGTATATAGTTCAAAAATCGATATTCTGTTTTTACGTTAACAAAAGGATTTTTTAACTTCTCTAAGGAAATTTTAATATTATCATAGCTACAGGAATTATTAATAGTTGGGAGAATTGCTGAAGATAAAAGGTCGTAAATGGGAGCACAAATCAGGTCTGAAATAGAGTTTTGTAAGTTAACTACTCTTTTGCGGGATAAAGAACTATCCCCGTATAACTCTAGACAAAATTTTAGCATAGATTTTTCCACTTCAGATAATTTTTCGTCAATAGTTGATCTATGACACATATTTATTTTTTCTTTAAGATTAACTTCAACGTTACTGTTTTCTTTATACACGTCTTCATCACCTTTTCTTAAAATTTCTTTTGAATTAAAACCATGTAGATTATGCTCATGTTTTTTTAAATGTACTTTGAATTTATATATGTTTTGGAAAATTTGTGTGCAATTAATTTGAGCACATCTAAATTTATAAATTGAAGGAAATCCATGTCCTATTTTCAGATGCTGTATTAGTTCATTGGAATTATCAAAACTTAAATTACATGAAAAACAAGTCAACATTTTGTACTTAATGAGTGTGAACTATTTTTGAGTTGATTTATTAAATTGGCAACGCTTGGATAAATTCGCTCTGATTTGATATCATAGAAATATTCTTGAAGAAATATCCAAACTAATTTACTGATTTGAGAATAACTTATGTTAAACACATACATAAGTTTTATTGTGATATCAAGGCACTTTATGAAAGTAGGTAATTTGTATTTAATGGTATTAAAAAAAACGAAAAAATGTTCCAAATTATGTAAATTCTCACCGACTACGACTATACGTGGTTGCACCGTCAATTTCCTTTTAAAATATTCGTCTTTTAATTTTTCTAATTTAGGTTGCACGTCGTTGATAGTGCGGACATGGACAACAAAATCTTCTTGCGCGTCGATAATCGTTGGTTTTAATTTACGTCCTAGGCGTGGTGGTTGCAATATTGAATGCAGCAAAATTGCAGTAATGCAATCCTTAGAATCTAGAAAATAATAAAGCAATAATACTGAAGCTTATGAATATATGTATAGTTAATTATAATTCATACCTTTAGTTACTGGGCCCTTTTTATAAGCTTCAAACAGCTCCTTGTTGTATTTATCTTTAATTTCACTCTCATATAAAGGGACAATTAGAGAATTGAAATCTTCATATTTTGAAAGTAATAAATCCCCTTTTCCACAAAATAGTACAGAAAAATCGATGTCAATCTAAATAAAAATATGAATAATATAATTGTTGTAAGAATTTGTTGCTTTTTTCTTCAATACCAATTGGTACCCGATGCTGTCATTATAACGTGGCCAATTATTTAAAAAGTCTTCTAGTTTTTCGGTTCGCTGTAGTTCAGTACGCCGCATACCCAATGTAACTTTCCAGTCTTGTAAAACTTTCTCCCACGGTGCACAATTGTTCGCAAGCCACGTTTTATATTCTTGTGCTAAATCTGGAAAATCATAGTGTTACTCAGGAGAAAAGAAAAAATATAGCAGTTCATACTTTGATCCACTTGAATTTCTGACTCGGTCTTGGAATTATCAAGAACTTCTCTATTTTCCAAAATCTTTCGTGGAAACTTGGTTTTAAAACTCAAATTGCAATACCTGTCATACAGTTTCCCGCATGGATTCCTTTTATACCTTCGTGGTGTGTAATAAGATTCCTAAAATCGATTACGCAATTGATTAATATAAAGTTTCGTCGCTGACATTTAAAAAAATATATTGCCTACTGCATACATATACTTACAGCTTTTTCACTGGGGAACAAAGACTCAATAGCTTTTGAGTAAGCGATAAAATCCTTTGGTGTTAACCTCCTTTTACTTAGTACGATATTATCAATGATTGTATGCACTAAATTTGTTTGTGTGCTTTTATCCAAAAAGCCATGATCTTTAAAAAAGGATTGCACCAGCTGGCCCTTTACGCTGGTTTTCAGCATTGACTCAATGCCTGGTAAGGAGCTATGTGTGCTCAACGATTGAGAAGATGAAGATGAACTGTTTTGGCCCTGGATCCACTCAAATACTCTTGAGTTCATAGACAACGTATCTGCTGTTGAGCAGCATTCAGTAAGAGGTTTACCCTTATGTGTAAAAAGGAAAAGAGTATTTTTATTGCTTCAGAAAAGTTTTTTAATCTCTACTTACCAACTCTTGTCTCCATTTCCGTAACTCTGCCTTAAATAACACTTTTTGCCCAAATTTGGACATATCAGGGAATAAGCTGTCGATATCCTTGCTCGTGATAGAGTCCAAAACTTTAATTGTGACACCACACTTATTTAGATGTAAAATAGTTTCATCATTTAAGTTCCACGATTTTACAAGATCACGTAATTCACTTTCCTCACTACCGAGCAACATAGCAACATTACTCTCATTGGTATTAATGTCGTCAACATTAAAGTTATAAATGATTAATCCGGTATCCGGATCATTGCTAACGTAAGGTTCCATCTGTGGCTCCATCGTGTAAACTGCGAATAAACAAATTCACGTCTGCACGCGTGCAAAACTGATGCAACTGTGACACGAGAGGCAAAAAATTCTAAGAACTAATAAAGGGCATTTCATTTTAAAACAAAATGTACACTGTTAAAACGAAAGGCCGAACATTTTATTTGAAATGTGCCCACTTTTGTTTTAAAGTTATTGTTTACTTCGTTGCATGACATTTGAAAACGAGTAACAGTTTATTTTAGAATAAGATTACACACTTTTAATTTGAAATTTCAAGTAATTTGCTTCAAATATATTTCTAGGTTGTTTCAAAATTTTCTATTCTTTTCGACTAAAAGCAGTAGGATTTAGAATAAAAAATTGGACATTATTAACTCTACATAGTTTCTGTTTATTTTAAAAAAAACATATTTGTGGCAAAAATTTTCTATTTTGAAATGAAACTTTTGGTAAAGTGTTAAATTAAAATATTAAATATTTAATTTCAAAATGCCTCTTTTCTCTGGGTGTACGGATATATACGGGTATGCAGTTAGGAATGCATGGATTATCTTCAGATCAATTTAGTATTCCTTAATTCCACATAATTCTGCAACACAATAGATTTTCGACTAGGATAACACCCGTATTCATATTAGCCAGGAAATAGAATGTTGCTTTCCGTCCAATTCTATTAATGTATTATATTAGAGTAGCCAGCGCATTCTCGAGATCTCAATCCTATGGACAACATTTGGGGGGTTACAAAAGAAGACGTCGATTCGCCCCTACTGAGAACTTGAAAAGGCAATAGTGGAAGAATGGAACGCTGGAAGAAAAATATGTACCTAAATGTGAATATTTCCAATGCTTTATATATTATTCTATTAAAAAGAACAACTCCAATCGGTACTTAAGCTGTACTTCATTATAGTATTGAGGAGGGTACCCCCCCGGTTTGAGTCTGAACAAGCCGGACAAAATATAGTTTTCTCATTATTATTTTTAAAATCTCACAGATGGATTTGATAAAAAAAATAACAATTGCAACTACCATAGAAATTCCCAAGCAAAGAAATGCACTTGAAGTGTCGTTGAACCCCAGCAAATGAGGAACACAAAAGGGGCTCGCAAAGCCTTAATGGCACTAATCAGTTCATTATCGTGGCAGTATTACAAAGGCAAAGGGGTCGTTTGATTATTTGAATGATTTATTCGTCAATGGGATGAACACTTTCATTTATTAAAAAGAAAGGAGCATTAATATACAGGGTGTTTCATATAACGTGGTCTAAAGTGAGTGGGATTACCTAGGCAAATAAGAAATTGTATGGGTTTTCTAGTTACAGGGTGATTCATATATCCGGTATGCATATTATTATTTTATTTTTATATTTCGATGTACTCAATGCAGCGACAACTAACGCCAAACAAATGAATTTCGGAGAAAACGTGGGCCAAATTTGAATTTTAGAAAATTTCAGAAAAATGAAAAATTGCGAAAATAAGTGGTTTGGCGTGAGTTTGATGTCGCTGCGTTGAGTAGATCAAAAGATAAAAATAAAATAATGATGTGCATACCGAATTTATGAATCACCCTGTAGTTCCCAGACAGTTGAGAGACACACCCCCCTTCCTTCCCTGCCATACAAAACACCCTGTATCTATATAATGTATTTTTTTTATACATTTCCGTAGACATTTAGGATAATTTCAATTTCAACTCGCAATCGTAAATCAACTTTTATTCAACCAAATGAAGTAATCCTAGTTCATGCGATAGTCAATACTAATATATTATCGGCAAATATAGGGAACCTTTAACGCGCGACTATGACTGGCACTTCCCTGACTTTTTTTTTTGTTTCGGACAACTAGATTGTCCGGAATCGTAATCAACTATCGAAAAACACGCCTAATACAGCATTAAGCGAACAGGTGAAACAGGCGCCATTTTGAATTATTTTGTAATAAAGAAAACTTTCAAAAATAGTTCGAATGCTTTGTTATTGTTGGCTCCCAAAATACGAATACCAAATTCTTTGTAGATTTTGAGAAAACATTATAGAAAAGTGATTTGGAATTCAAATGTTTTACACAAGAATCTCCGCTTAAGAAAAATATTTTATGGGAGTCATATGCAACGATAACAGAGCTACGCTATTAACAGTGAGTGGTACCATCTGAAGAGCTCCTTATTTCTTCATTAACTTATCATTTATTTGAAAACGCTAATTTTCTGGGCCCGACAGCCATACTCGTACCTAATGTAATTACCCGACTTTATGCATATCAAGAGAGCAATTCACGTTACCACTGTCCACAAGAATACCTCATAACTTCCCAATCACATCCGTAATGGTATCTTTTAATTACCCAGACGCACTCGATCCCAAGCATTACACAGGTTCATGCAAATTCCCTTTACTATTTAAAGTCGTAATTCCTTGCCACACCGCAGTGCTCCAAAGTGGGGTTATTACGGGAAAGAGGAAATTAGCATAAGTCTACGCGCATTAATTGCATATCGTACATCTACCTATTTAACTCGATAAAACGTACGATACATGAGCAGCGTTCAGATAAGTTGCACACGCACGAAATTCCCAGCGAATTTACAATATTCTAGACTTGGTGAAATGTTGCCAACTGGCTTGGCCTGGTGACTTAAAAACTCCGAACGACAAGAGCCCCAACGAGAAGTTAATCATTTCCAAAGAAACAAAGAAAAGAAACATAACTGGAAATGGCTTCTAGTACTTCGATCATACGCGGCGTATAAAGAGATCCATTCGATTCGAAGGCTGACTAAAGCCTGCAAGATGGTTTCCTATTTCCCAGTTTTTGCAGCGGCGACGACAGGGCAGGTTTCACACAACACCCGTGCAATTTTACGGCGCCTTTAAGACAAATTGCTTATTTCGTGAGCACACATGGGCTAATTTGTAATCAAATATTTGGCGTTTTATTATGCCGTTACCATGCAAATATGTGCCAATATTTAGCCAAGAGTGACGCAAATTAGATTCCGACATGTGAAATGTATGCGCACTGACCATTTCGACCTCGGGAGAAAGGTCCCCATCGGGGCCGCTCCGTGCCCATGCCGATCACCGCAGCCCCGCCGCCGTTACTACATGCAGAGAACGAAAAGTAATCTCGTTCGTGATGTTAATTCCATCTCAATTACCACAAGTATTTGAGGTAAGCGCTGGGCAGGCACCGTTCTGTCTCCCCAGTTCCCGGCAAAGGAATCGCCCGTTTGCGGGTACCGCGACCTGCAGTGCAAGTTTAACTCCTTACGGCCCAATGACAACGAACAGTGAATGGATTATCTAGATGTGTTAACATTGAAGATTTACTTAAACGAACTCCGACAGCAATAAAAGTTTGTGTCGGCCCTTGCAACCTTCCCATTAGGAAACCGCGAGTTCACCTCCTTTATGAGGTTATTTGTGGATTTTTTGCTTCTTCTTCTCCTCCCATTATCTCTCATATCTGGGATAATGCTTTCTGTTTACAAGTAACCACTTTTTAACTTCGTTTTAGGGCCCTCTTGGGTCCGTTGGAGTTCTTATTGAGGAATAAGACGAGAGCAATTACTAGATTTGTGAGGATTAATATGTTTCACTGGGTTTAAGAAATGCGTATGGGGATTTAAATCTACAAGCGACTGGAAATATCCGCTTATCCGCTACTGCTTAAATAACGAAAACTCGGGAGTCTTAATCATACCTTTCCAAGTCGGATAGTACTATATGCAGGATGGGGCAATCTCCTATTCAGAACCATGAAAGCAAATTGACCATTGGAATTTCATCCAATAGATAGCAGAAGATGCTCTTAAGTATGTTAGACTTACAAAAGGAACCACTTCAAAAGAAGTTGTACAATGACATATTAGCATTGCTTAACATCGCGTTTGCTTCTTTGGTATACATTTCATTTACTCCACAGAGGAATATGTATTAGCCGAAGTAATCAATTATAGCATACATTTATGATGTTATTCATGGGTACGTATAGTACCTACATGTCCATAAAATTGTCGTTGGTCCTCAGGAAGAGATTGAGCCTTATGAATTGAAATGACATTTTCTCATTGGAAGTATTCTTATTAATGCAAAAATAAACAGAAATGTGTCGAAATTATTAGAATGTGAATAATCGATCAAATATTGGTCATAATCTAAACACCAATATTGGGCACTAGTTAGTATAGCTTTAAGAGATTAATAAGCAAAAATCCAGTAAAGTGCGTGTAATCTATACAAAAATCTAATTTCTTGCGAGTCCATGGTAGATATTTCAGAAGAAAAACACCAATTGAACTTGTTCATGACGCCACGCTTGACATCTGAGAACTGGTTCGACACCCAGTGAAACACTTAATTTTTTTTGAACTAGTTCAGTTTCTTGTTTAACACTTTGTTGGCGTTTTATAAAAATCTTTAAAGTTCCGTTAACTTCTGCCTAACTATTGGAACAATAGAGTTACATCTTTTATTCATTCTTACCTTCCATTTTTCGTGCTTTTCTTTGTAAAATACCATTGGAAAAGAAGTTTCATTTCAGCATTGACAAATTTTTAGTGACATGCTAGCACCAGCAAAAAGTATACAAACTCAGTTTGAACTAGTTCAATTGTGCGGATGTAGTTCAGCAATGGGAATTTTGCATAGGCTACGTCATTTTGACGTTAGAAACTAGTTCAAGAGCTCTAGTCTGTCTAGGTCTCGGCATAACAGCAAAACCGAGATGAGGTTAATTTAATTTGCCAAGGAGACAAGCCGACATACTAAAGTTGTTTTTACAATTTCTCTTCAATTTTGCCTTTGGGTTTACAAACGGTGGTCAAAAGCTATGAAACTCTAACAGACGGATGGACATGAGACTATAAGGAGTCCTTTATACATAGTGATTACGGAACCCTAATAAAAATGTGCATTTCTGTTACACGCGACAAATACCTATGTACACCTCTATTTGTCAGAGGCAATTGGCACAAATTTCTCTGTAACTGTAACTAACACGTGAAATTTACAAATTCATACCGAATATTTATTATTTGATTTAACGAACTGTGAATTCGCTATGCCTCTTGGCTATTTGTTCACATCGCGTAAATAACTGACCTCATCATGTATTTATTTATTACATGCAGATGAGGGAAAAAACTTTCCTTGCCGTGGTATACTATTATACCATTTGTTCAAAATGAATATTTTACGATGTGCGCTTCGATCACGGTGCAAAAAGTTGACGACAGAACCGCAAACATTTAAAAAAAAATTCTCTTCAGCTTGAAGGGATACTGCAAAAGGTTAAATGAATGTTTTGTCTGCCTGGTTTAATAATCCAAACCGAATTGTTAATTATTTCTGTCCATCTTTTGCGATATTTCTTCAGAGTTAATTCGTTTTATGAAATCTTACCTTTTTTAAGAACGTGCGTGTGAAGAGGCATTAATTAAGAAAACGGGAGTTTACCTCGGTTTAGGTGGGAAGAATCTTGTTTACACGATTTCTGTTTATATCAGATGTTAAAATTGGCGAAGTAGAAATTCGAGAGAAACAGACAAAATCTTTGAAATAGGATTGAGTACATTATTTGATCTTTATTATCTATTCTGTTATATTTCCTCTGTAAAAAAGGATTTGACGACTTTTTAACCCCATGAGATGATTTTTATTTATGGAAATCGCATTAATGCCCTGATATCACTTTAGAATAATTTTACTGAAGTTGATAGAGACTATTTTGAAGAAACGTTAAAACTCCTAAAAAACACTTAATATTTTTGTAATGTGGTTAAAAATACAATTACAGATGTATATATGGCTGACGAGAGCAGTTGGAGTGCAGAGCGTTAATACCTCTACAGAATTTTTTTTAAATCGATTCGCAAATGGCCGTGGCTTAATTAGTATTTAATATTATCCATATACAAACATATTTCATGATGTGTATATAATGTCCTCTTCATGATTTTTGTATCTAAATCTCATTGACGAACCAATGGTCGTCCATTCAAATAGGCGTATTTCGCCACATCGGCGCAATGAAATCTCAATCAACACGTGCCGCATTCGTTCCACTTTAGAATGGAGGACATCTACGATAATTCGAAACTGTTGAAATGAGCAAATAAATACGATGGAGAAGTACCACTTCACTGAATAGCTCCCCTAGCAGATGTTGCAAATATTGAACTATCATTGAAAGGCTTTTCAATTATTCATTTCTTAAAGCCAAATAATTTTTCGCTGTATTCACCTTGTATGTTTACACTGAATATTCCAGCAACGTGTGGAAAAGCTTTTATGCTATATGACACGATAGTCTCTTATCAGTCACAGCACTGACCTTTCATAAACTTAATTACGTCAGTACTTTTACGCATACAGTAGGTAGCCAATTAGAGAGGCAACTGTGCTCAAGTTCGCGAGGGCAAGATAAATCACAACTTCATTAATTAAACGTTCGTTAGTCGGAAAACGTCTCACAATTGTTTTATTTCATGTTCCGTCAAAGATTAGCTCTATCTTTGACTCAGCATGCATGCTCCAGGTTTGCAAAAAGGAAATGCTGCTTTGAAGGCGAGAGCCACTGTAAAATTGCTTTTTTGTAGAAACTTTATCTACAAGTGTTGGAGCTAATAAAATATTAATCATCTGAAATGATGCTAATTTAATGCCTCCAGTTGAAATATAAAAAGATTAGCTTTATGTTTTCTTTTAATGCGACTACGTTTGCTTGATTTGAATAAATATAATCAGTCGTATGACATCAAAATTTACAACTTTAATTGCTTTATTTAAGCTGCAACAAAGCCATGCAAACGCGCAGCCCGCGTTGTTTTTGAAGAGAGTTCTGCGATAAAAAAACAATTTCGTATTCTCCAGTTGTGCGTATTTCGGATATTAAGGCAACAAGAATTTTAACAACATTTTTTTATTCTCCTTAATGCAGCCTAGACGTAAAGCGTGCGGGCATGCAAAACCGGTTTTGACGGTGGACGAGATTGCTGCTTGAGCTTCACTTTTCAAACCTTAACGATAAGTGCTGCAAGGTGACACGTATGGGCGATAATCACAGAGATTTCACATGTACGCATGCCAACACGCCTTGGTTAGCCCTATTGCCGCAACCTAATGCATGCTTCCTAATTCGTATTGCTTGTCCGCTTTGCCCGATCTTTACTCGTATTTACTCAGTTCAGTAATTTTTGCATTTAGCTGGGAGGTCACTGAATAAATAAACTCACTGACTTGTAAATTTAAATATCATACTAATTGTTTTGCTTTAAAAAAGTAAACTATTCTTGACATGATGAGTTCCTTGGATACGCCAAATTTAGATGGAACCTTCGCATTTCCTTAACTGGCAGTACAGCTGTCATCTTCCTCACATAGTCAGTAAGATTGAAAAAGGAAATTCTGAAAATGCATAATGGGCACACCACATAGCGAAATGCGAAATACA
This sequence comes from Neoitamus cyanurus, assembly GCA_947538895.1. Lineage (NCBI taxonomy): Eukaryota > Metazoa > Arthropoda > Insecta > Diptera > Asilidae > Neoitamus > Neoitamus cyanurus. The sequence goes on along the minus strand of OX384540.1, from coordinate 41,488,635 downwards.
CAACAATTTGCATTCGTTGTGACAAAAAGATTGCATGAGTGCACACGGTCGAGAATAAGGTACCCACTACGTTTTATGGTTAAAATTCAATAAAACGACTCTCCATGGGCAAAGTGTTCCATCACGTTGTTCAGCACGAGAAAATCAAGCTGAAAATGCTTCAGAGATGTGGTGAGATGGTGGTGAACAAACAACTAGCGGATACACGCAGCTTGGACGAATCAGAATGGTAAATAGGCCATGACATATTATGACAACGAATTTAATCGATTCCTCTCCACATCGCAAAAATTGAGGCGAATATGGACAAGGGAATATGCATTCCGGCCTGCTGCTAAAATAAATTGCGCACTTTTATCGAGCCTGCGGAGGGCTGCAATAAATTAACTCCTCATAGTCACCACATTAATGTGCTCCCGTCCTCGATATACGATACACTATTAATTTAATTTTGCACTGCATTCGCATGCAATGATCTCCGGATATTTTTTATTACGAACATAAACCCGACAAAAACCCACTTCCTGGAATGACATGCATATTTAAGCCCAGTACATAAAAATTTTAACGGGTTGTTATTAATTGTTTACTCCAACGTATAACTTCGTATTTCGCACGTAAAAGTGCACTTTGCACGTGTTGAAATTAAAATCATTAAATACATTTGTACCCAGAAAATTGAATATTCCCTTTATACCTCCGACCCGTTATAATTGTCCATTAGATGTAATATACGGCAAAAACATTCAAAACATAAACCATGTGTGCTGAATCGCTTATATTCGATTAAATTTAAATCGGGTTAGAAAATCAGCTCATGTTAGATTTATCACGATTTCTGTGGTGCATAATGTATGTAGATATTGCCGTGTGTTGTGGATAAGCAATAACGCATGTTGGGGTCGTGGTTTTCTCCGATCAATAATATAAAAAAAAACAGCATGAAATGCATTAACGTGTGCAAAATGCAAATGAAATGTTTTGAAATTGCAATCCTTTTCCTCAATCGAAGGAGTGAATTACGGCAAATAGTCGTCAAGTTTAGTCGTTTAGAAACTAAAATTACTCGACTATTAAAGCAGTTGTAAATTCTTTATTATAATTAACTCATATCATTGTTGCTTCATGTCGTATTATTTTTTAATTGCCTAGCCGTTAGCTTTGAAGTTGCCGTAAATTAAATCATTTGCATCACTTAATATATTTTTCTGCCACGTTAAGATTAAAATTTATTAAAATACCAACTTATATGGTTGTAAATAGAAAACACTTGACTTTTTGTTCCATAAACTTTTATTTTTTCATGATTGAGAAACCGACGTGTTTCGATCGATTAGAACATTTTCAAGGCTATTTGGCTACTGATGTATTTTAAATAAATACATACCATAGAATGCAGCATTACATGTTTACAAGTGTTGAATATAGTAACGGGCTCCTAGCGCTAAAGTCTACTTGCTCGTTTACAAGGTGTGAACTGTTCTTTTCTTATTTTTAAGATTTCGTGTTTTTTCAGTAGCTTTCCACCTTTTAAGTTATGCATTAGTTTAATGCTGTGTAACCCTGTAGTGTTACGTGATCGACGATGGACTTCTATTCCCGCACTGGTAAATAGCCTTCCAAGCCAGGTATTTGGTTCCTAATCTTTCAAGACCAATCGAACGTTTCCGACTGAGAAAGAACCCCTCCTTTAAATGAGCTATAAAATTGAGAGCCTGAAAGAGTAGTAAAATGCGCTTTCACATAAATTATGTCGTCCAAAATCAGACACGGTGTTTTCTAGCCCTCGTTTTGATGACCTACTGCTGCTTTTTCGTTACTTGTTGTTGTTTTCGCGTTTTCAAACTGGCACTTTTAATACTTCTATTGTTACTCATCGCATTCACTATATTTTTGTCAAGTTTTCTATAATGTGCTATTGCGTTGTTCTTCTTGCTTAATTTGACCTCATTTGGCATCTTGAAAATATGCAATAATTTTCTCATCCTAAAAAAAAGCAAAAACGCTTTTTAAATTACATAGTTACTTTGCGGCTTTAAACTTTACAAGTTGTATTCGGCTCAGTTCTTACTTTGATAATATACATTTATATTTACTTTATTTGAATATATATTCATGCACATTATCTTATATTTATTTTCCCTTCTTTTGTTTAGAAATTTTATTTTGGTATTATCAATATTTTTTCCTTAGTGCCAGGCAATTAATATTGTAACTGTTGATGATGAAATAAATAAACACTTTGATATGTCGTTCCTATGTGCAACTATGCCTACGCTTGTTGGAAATTTTAAGGCCCAAAAGTGAGAATCCTCGATCGATATGTTTAACCGCCACAAGACCGTAAACCGAAATAACTCGAAATAATTATAAATTTGTAAAAGGGCGACAAAGTAAGAAGTGTTTTCAGTATCAATTTTTCAACTGCGAAATGCACAATATATATGTACAATGTAAAAATCATAGCGTTAGAATGTTTAATTATATTATTTTTCAAATTAACAGGAGTACGGTAATATGCCAGCTTTACATTATGTGGCTTTAAACAAAACAAAAAGTAAACTGACAGAGCCTTGTACTCCTGTAAAAAGGAAATTTAATTTAAAATGTATATAGTATAAAAGTTTTGCAAAAATTACTTCTGTTTAAAACGGGTGAAAAAGCATTTAATTTAGCTATTCCAAGAAATTACAACCAGTGCGGGCCTGACCTAATTTAAAAAATATTGGACCCACCCTACACAAGGCCTGTCACCGTTTTCAATTGACTGAAAATATTAAGTTCCCAGATATACCACATTTGGCATCATTTTTATATCAAAAAGTCCATTATGTGGAAATAACAATTCTATCGATTGGTTATAACTCATAACCCGTACAGCGTTTTCACATTCCTCCCGAGTTCCTCCTTGAGTGTGATACTTTCGCTGTGAGAGCTGCATGTGTAAAGAAAGGCCTAAACAAGTGTTGCACGTATCGTTGGGTGAAGCCAATGCTAGAATATATGCGTCTATTTTATTTATTTACTAAATGCTGTCTATAAAAAGGATGTCGGAGGCCAATGACAAGAATAAGAAGTCTTTATTTCAGCTGTTACTCATTCATGACAGAGCTGTGTTGTGGTGGAATATAAATTGCGTTATTATTTTATGATGTACTGACACTACAGAACATAAACCAGCCAACATATCGCATAATGCGCGTGTGTATATAAAATAATTCTACTTTGGCATTCATTTTTCTTCTGCTGGGGGGACAAAATGATGGGAGTAAAATATTTGTGGTTCTCCAGGGCGTCACATCTTCTTTTGTTTGGCAGAACTGTGCTCGAAAGCACATCATTCTGACCGTACGCTTTTTTCGTGTAAAAATGTAACTTTTATTTACGCATTCGTAGCATGCTGGACATAATGCATTATGATTATACAATGTGAGGATAGCTACGTTTTATTTTGCATTGAAACAATGTTTCTATTCAAACTGGCATCCTTCAACTAGAAAAATATGTTGAGAAGTACGAATGACATTGCTTTTATTTATAACAAACATTTTTGTTACAATCATGTGGTGGAATGTTTACGTTGTAGGTGAAGTATGTATAACTATAAAACTTACCACAGGTGATTATCACAATGTGAGATGACGGTATATTTTTGTTTATGTTGTTTTTTAACTACATATTTATTTTTAAAGTTTGGAGAAACAACAAAAACAGATTGCAACCTAAATACGTTCTGCCATTAATTTCCATTCCTTACCAATTGTGGAACTTCAAAATATTTGTCCACAACTAATTTAACCTCTCTATCTTTAAAAAATTAAACCATTACCTAATATGTATGCACATCTTTATCAATACGTCATACACCATATCAGCAACAAACACGTTGCACCAGTCACACGATTCGACCACCACCGAGTTGACTCAGATAATGCTTTTATAATTTTTTTCACACGATACATTCATCTATATTCATACAAAACCGTTTCGCTTAATACGCAATGGTTATTAGCATGAGCATGAAAAAGTAAAAGTTATTTCAAATCCAGCAAAATACGTAATTCCTAAAAATGAATCTGAGTTAAAAAAATGGCCAGGCAAGTATCGCGCTCTTGTTTTGAAAAATCTTTTATTATACGGTAATGAAGTTATCACTTAATTTATTTACTCTCGTTTATTTCATCATGTCAAGAGCAATCTTGTGAGATCTTTACAATAATATTTAATGAAGTTATCTCTGCGCAGATGTTAAGCCACAGACACTCGTCTGCAATCAAATAAATGTGTACACATATTATATATTTTTAAATTTAAACTCTTCTCGTATATTTACTACTTCTTGAGAGGGTGAACAATGTGCTTTTATGGTTTCTCGGTACATATTAATTAAGACAATTTATTTGTGCTAATACTTCATACATCTAAACATCTGCGGGTGTGGGGTTCACAACTTACATACGCAGCTAAGCAATCAGTTTTAATCTTCATAGAGTAAAAATCGTTACATATTATGAACACGAGAAGAATTTCGGATTATTTTAAGTGAATTTGGTTTATATTAGGTGTACCATCTAATCATTCATTCAATTATTTTCAAGAAGTTAGTGTTTGATTAGTTCCCTCATCGTGTGTAAGTGCAAAATTTTCATAATGCCCCATAACAAAAAGGTGGACTCTTTACTCTCGGAAGGTCATATGCATTACTTTAACCTATTTAATTTTTGAGCGGAATTTAATGAAACATTGGAAACAAAAACAATTTTAAATATTATTATGGGGATGGGTATGTATAGGTAAAGCAATATAACCGAAATGTCCTGAAGCCCCTTGATTGCCCCAAAATCCAAATTAAATTATAATAATATAACGTCATATAAACTTTCACGGAGGTAAAGTTAGTACAGGTAAAAGTAAACGAGAAAAACAGTGCACGTGTAGGACTTCGACCGAAAACATATCAAAAGTATAGAACACTCCCTGAGCTTTTTGCAATCTCATCCAGTTGTTTAAAACTTTGTGCACGAAATTCGGATGTTTAGAACTTATATAACTAGCATAACGTACGGAGGTAATATTTCATAATCTAGAGATTTCTCGGAAATTTCAATTAAAATGTTGATCCCGCAAACTAATTTAACCTGAGAGATGTTAATTATAAATGTTGTCTGACGAACAGAAGTTGTGGCAATATAAATGAGGCACATCTGTATGAAATTCTAATGAGCAACTTTGTCATAAAAGTAATTGCTATATTTTAGGGAGAGAAAACTCCTGACTCTATTTAATTATTTAAAAAGCTTGACATATTGCGAGGGACTTTAGTTTCCACATACCGCTATTCCAGTCTCTAGAGGCGCAAATATCTGTGTATACTCTTTGGTGGTGCTGCAACCGACAAATCTCTATGGAAACCAAATCTCCAAATACATTTTTGTTTCATATCTTGTATATCAACCTGTTCTGGATTTAGTCTTTTGTTTCAGAAGTTTTGTGACTTCTGTTTGCTTTCAAGTTTCCGGAGACCACTTTCGAAGGTGAAATTAAGTTCAGTTAATTTTGAAAGATGTCCAGCAGGAAGCCTTTGTTTAATGACGGAATTAACAAGAAGAGAATATTTGGAATTCTGAGAGATCGTGGATTTTGTGATGAGATGAACATAATTTTTAAATAAAATTAGGACATCTCAAATAAAAAGTATTTTAAAATATAGGTATTCCCAAGTTAATTTTTAATTTGGCACTGAATGAATCAAATAAAAATATGTACATTCTACTGTTTCGGGGTTGTCCGATAAATCATCATGAAATGAGGCTTTTTTGTCTTCGTTTTTTAATTTACACATGAAGGGTAATAATGGTCATATGTTACACTTAGTCCGACTGTTATCAAGATTTTACATTCCTTCAATAAAATGTTTTATAATTAACACTAAGCCTACCAACGATCTATTTTAATATTTTATTCTGTGGAGCTTGTATCTGCAAGATTTTTAAAAATATTCGTAATTGTGTACAAAGCATAAACAGATAACAAATCATTTTGACAGCAAACCGCATTTGCTTCATGAGAGCCAGACCAAATGTGCAAATAAACGTTGACGTAATGATATTTATCATTGTGTCGAAAGAATAATGATGTCCATCATATGTCATCCTAATTAATATTAATAAGAGTAAATTTCTGCTTCAATGGCTCAGAGACTCCAAAGACACATTTCCACTGCTTTCCCTTGTTTTCTGTTGCCGTTGCGACATGAACACCGTCAACTATATTTTCTTTGAACTAATTGACGACATCCATATAATCATTAGTATGTTTTGTTTTTATCGAAGTCTTTACGATAATATCTTTTTAAATTTCTACGAACCTTAAACTTGGATATTCCCATCCTTGCCGCAGCTCAAATAAAACTGCAAATATTTCTTAAATTGTTCTTCAACTGCTTGCCCTAATCATTGCACCGAAATATGGCGTCCGAACTGGAAAGCTCATCTAATTTTTCTCGAACTTTCTCTTAATGATATCAATTTCCCAGCAGGGAGATTTTTCCAAGTAGGAGGAAATCGATAGTCATGCTGCATGCACAGTCCTGAGGCAGCCATAACAAGAGTTAGTGTTTGGCTGCAAAAACAGCTATGAACAAAATTTCCGTCTTTTTCCCCGGTTCGATATTTTTACAGGCTCATCTTTATCGGTAACCAAGATACAATCAAGACAGGGACAATGAATTTTTCAGTCATGAAACGCGGCGTTACCTAGAGAAACAGAAGCATGTAACAGTATCATTTCGCCTGAATGGCTGAAATGACCCTGAAAGATTAGACCGGAGGGAAATATTCCCTTATTTTTCATTTGCTGAACGCATTACCTCTGTTTTCTCCGAGCAACTAAAATCACTGGAGAGAGAGTTTATAAGGCAGATAAATCAATGATTCGGGCTTAAGTTTTATTTCCTCGAGGATTTTCGGATTATAGGGAGAATTGAAATTAAATCTATTTAAAGACTTTAGCTCCCGAGAGAAATTGCTCCGTTCCATCAGATACATGGCTAGGAGAATTAGTCAATCATCGGAGAAAATTCCTTAGAGCAATTCCAGTTCTGATTATCAGTTCCGTGCCATGCAAATTGTTTGCTCTGTTATCCTATTGGATATTGATTTTGCTACCTTCAGCCGTAGCCATCATGTACACATCCTCCGCAAGTGATTGTAGCCATCAATGTCCATGTCCATGAGGACAGTAATGCCCGGTACTTCGTTTTTATTGCGCCCGAATAACTCATTGCAATTAATCCAAGCTGTATCCAGACTGCAGCGTATATTAACACTCAGTTCGTGCCACATTTGGTAAACAACAAAAGCGCAGTGCACTGTTTTCGCAAGAACGAACTACCTACTGCGTCAGTGGAGTCAATTGAAATATATCAATAATTCCAATTTTGCTGCCATGCCATGGAATGTGTAAACATATGAAATACGAGGTGTTTTGGCCTGATAAAATTCACCTGAAATGCGATGTGTATGGACAGGCTGCTTGTATGGAATAGATATTAAATTTAAAACTTTCAGCGCAATTGAAATTGGAAATGCTCTTTGTTTCCCTTGAATATCACAGGTATTGGCAGTATTGGCACATCCTCGCTTAATGGAATTTCGTCTGTACATTTGTGCAAGTAAAAGTAATAAACTGACGGACACTAGCTTGATGGTATATTGTAACACATTTTGCTTCCTTTTAACTCGATTATTAATTGTAATCAATGAAAGGGTGGGTCCAAACGCAAAGTGTAACTGAATCCAATAAAGCGCCCAATGTGGAGTTTATAGCAGCTTTCATAGAATCTTGTGCTCCTGTTGAAGAAAGATCATGGTGAATCTCATGTTGTGTCTGAAAAATGAAAGATAAGCAATATACTATAGAGTAAACTGCCTCACGATGATTCAATTGTTTGTGTATTATCAGGTTGCACTTACATATCCATAAAATAAAAGTTTGCAAATAATTCAAAATCGCATCAAACGAATAATTCGAATGAATCGGAACTATTATATAAAAAAGGGGAATAGCTCTGCACTTTTGAGTTTATCACTTATTACGGTGCTTGACAAATTTGGTAAAACAAACATTGAAAAATTTTTTTTTTTTGTTGAGAAGATCAGTTTACCAATTGAAGATTATCAACTACGGTCGTTTAAGTGCCAACAGGGAGCCACTTAAAGATCTGTCTGGTGATTAAAAGCGTTTTGCTTGAACGTGTCATTAATTCTCTTATATTATATTTATTGCAAAAAATAAAACGTCTGAAAATTATATACAAAGATACAGACTTGATGGAGTTATTAATTCTCTTAAATTCAAAATGACAGGTATGTCTATAAAATATTCCACTAACTGTGTAGATACCGAAATTGTCTTTAAGTTTCCATCTTAACACACAAATATCAAATATGTAATGTTAATTAGGAGATAATTGCATGTTGCTGCTCTTTCACAAATTTCGCATCTAACACCCTGTGTAATTTGTCATCGATTTGTTTAATAAAATATTTTCGGCTATGCCCCAATCAAACCTTTCGACGTAGGTGAAAAATGAAATTCTCACATTCGATATGGATTAGTCTACACTTGGCCAAATATTTATTATTTGTTTTTCGTCGTTCGTCAGAATTCTATGCGTAGCAGAATCAAACTATAATTTCTTTAACGCTCGGCAATTCGTTCCATTTGTTCCGAAGAGTCATTAAGCCGCACGCAGTTTTCATAAATTTATTATAAAGTGAAAAATTGAATTATAGTATTTTAAAGTGGTGTATTGTATTTTACAGTATTTTTATTACTGAAAATGGGGAAAAGTAGTTTATATTTTACTTTTAAAGGTAACATTTCTTTCATATTCCTTAATATTGGGTTGCTGTTAGAATGTTGTAATTTAAGTTCGGTATCCTCATACGGTAGGCTTCATGGTTTTGTTAATATCTCGTTTGATGGGTGTGCGCAAAAATTTTCTACAATTAGAACCAACACTAACCCAACTGTAGAGGAAAGTGGTCATTAGTTGATTATTTTATTGCTTCTTATGGCAGAAAAAGAAAAATTCGAAATATATCACTGCAGCTTTCAAACTATAGCTTCTATAAAAAAAGTATGTACTTGTATGTAGTACTAAATAACTGAAAGCTCATAAAACGTACACCATTGCATTTTGCAACATATACGGCTGAATACGCTGCATTTTTTGTAAGGGATAACTTGATAAAATTGCGTCATTTGGGAATGACCACCATCCATTTACGCGGCACTTTTTATACGCGGTCAGATAGGTATAGTTTCCAATAATGTTATTGAATTTTACATATGTATATCAGAGTGACGCAAATCCTTACTTGAACTATTACTATTAATTGGACAATTCTGGCCTTTTTTGGTTTTATTGAGCTAAACGATTCTAATAATAAAAACAGTAAATGTACGAGTATAAGACCATTTTTACCAGTTACGCATGCAAACAAAACTCAGTTCGCGGCTTGCAATTACAGAAGATTTTGAAGTGTTTCATTATATTGGATATCTGTATGCATCAATGATATTCAAAACCGAAATTAAACTTCATTGCAACGGTAATTCATGCAGGCACTTAAGCACAATATTGATCGAGCTATTTGTGAAATAGGGCCCCAAACCATCGAAAATGTACATATTGCAAAATTGAGTTGAGAAGATGGGCTACTGCCAAGCCAGTCGCCTCCGCCATTTGAATAAAATTATATTCAGTTCGATAAATCAACAAACTTTGAAAAATATTGAACTTGAACTTTATTTTATAACATTATGAGAAAACGATTTAGTAATATTACCCTATAGGTGCGGGATACACCGAAATCGCAATGCTTTTCTGTTAATTTCGGCGAGCTAAATTAAAAGCAAAAATTGATATTTTATTGTTATTTTTCTACTAGTAAGCATAATAGTGGGCATCCAATCCTAACCATCCTATTCTTCGGAAAGCTGAAAAACTACTTTTTCCTTTTTTTTTGTTTTTACTATAAAACAGTTGTAACTTTGGACATTAAGTAGATACAACTGGCTGAAAGAGTTAAGTAATTAAAAGTGAAAGGTATTATCGATATGTTGCACCCAGTAGTAGCGAAAGGAGCACACTTACTAGTGCCAAAGTGATGGATAGGAGCGAGTTTGCTTCAGTCAGTATATAATATAAAATTAATAAATCTCCACAGCTGACAATTTACGTTAATCTTGAGCGCCAAAACTAGTCCGTAAAACTCTTCCACCTCCTCTTGACTTGGACTGTATAGATGGGCAAGTGCCTTTGCACTTGTTCCATTAGCAACAATATGTACTATTCAGCGTTTACAAAAATCACACTTTCTTTTCAATCTTAACCTTTAACGGTTTTAGCACATCAGATACCATAGCTTAGTTAAACTAAAAATACAAGAACATTTAAGTCATTTAATGGTTCTACACTTTCAGAGTCCCAGAGAGTATCAGAGATTTGTTCTGATGGGTTGACGGTTAAGGCAAATGTTAGTTATTGGCGAAGTGTCTTTCTTGTGTCGATTTATACGGCACCGCAATATCGAAAAGCGATTAGAAAACAGTTAAAATGGTGTGATGTAATATATGAATTACCGCAAAAGGAGCTTAACATCATTTGATTTTTAAACCTTCGCATGCCTTCGCACTACCAGTCGCAGCGAATGAGATGATTCAAAAACCAGTCGCGCAATTTCAATTGGTTTATTGACTGGTAACATTTTATGAAACGTAAACATGTAAATTTGAATTGATCGCCATAAACTCCGCCATGCATCATCCCTGTACGTATGAGGGTATAAAACAAAATCGGACGTGGCTTGCATTGCGCTCTGGAAGGCACTCAAATTTAATGAGTTCCATAAAAACACCGCCAAGTATAGCGCGGCCGCGGCTATCAGCGGGAAATATTATTCCAGTGGAGATTGAAACTTGCATGGATAATTCGTTGGTAGAAACAAAGTGTGGATCGGTAGTGTATATAATGAAATTTAATCGTCCGAATCCAAACGTGCCACCGTTTCCCACAGCGTGCTAGCCGCCGCGGCCGCTACAACTGAGAACCTTCGCACTTCTAAAAGTGTATGCTGTACCGACGCGGCCGGACTTAAAGTAGTTAATCACTTAAGGTTATATCGATTGGAAGTAAAGCGACAGTCTTCACAATCTCATTTTAATTGCATTTGTTATTTTAAGAGGAGCGCCATAAAAATGACGACTATGGCGGCGAGGATGATGGTCGCGATGGCGTGGCGAGGCGATGGAGATGACGGGAATGCGGGAACAAGCAAGCTCTTAGAATGCACCGCAGTATTGGTTTCACCGGATAATGGCGACCAGATCGGAAGCATTATGCGCGAATTTCCCAGTCGTACAACCCACAATTTGGTCGGGTGGAGTTTTAAATTACAGGGAACGGGCAAGCCCTCGCCCCTGGATATACCAAACAGATCTAAAACCTTTCATTGGAAGTGTTTTATGGCCAGCGTTAAATAAAAACAGGACGTTCGTCATTCAATCACCATTAAATTGAGTAAACATCCGAGAGCTCTTGCTGTAGTGCGCTCGAAGTCTTAACTACTGGAGCCCAGCCCTCTTGCTAACATAGCTACGAATGAAATACTTGCAAAATCGAAGATACGGTAGCTTTGAATGAATCATGCATTTCGTATTGGGCTTATTATATTTCCCAATTTTCCATGAAATGAAACCGCCAAGAATTTCAATTAGGTAACTAAACTCGGAATACATTCATTTAGGGTTTGAGTACTTATAGATGTTCGCCCATAAATTTAAAAATAAATTTTGAAGGTTTGTTTATCGCTTTTTGACGAGCGTAGAGTATTTTACGAGTCTCTGAAAAGTCCTGCCTTTGTCGGCCACGATTCGCTTGGAAAGTCATTATTCCTTTGTTATGTCTGCTAAATTGAATCTGCACACTTTTAAGGGTTATGAGATGAAAAGTGCAAGTTCGTAAAAAAATACGAGCCAAAGCAGCGGTTCAATATAACAATAAGTCCTGCAACGTAATGCGATACATGTCGATACCCCCCCCGAAGTATGTACTGTACACACATACATATGTACACATATTGGTTTATTCATGTGGGCACTTTTCGAAAGGATTGAAATATGTCTCTTTGGAAGTGTGAAAGCTATGAGTGATGGTTATACGATATGGCGGAACCACACCAATTGTTTTAGAAGCGAAGCAGGGATGGGACTTCATTGTATAATGTTTTTGTGCTTCTTCACCGACAAAATATAAGGGAAACCAAAGGGTGATGTGAACTGATAAGAGCAATACTTAATTATGATTCTGTGTGTATATACATATGTATGTATTTTTGTACGGCCAATTTTCTCTCCAAAGTAAAAATCTGCTAGTCACTCCTCCCAGGCGGCCTTAAAATGTCTGCAAATTTTGAAAGCAAATATCTGAAGTGAATGCACGAATATAATTTTAATATAGAGTTTTATAGTATAAACTAAAAACGAAATGGTGTCGCACAGTCAAATATAGCGTATGCCACCCTTATGTCAAACATTCCGTCGACTTGCATGGACCTGTCCAATTTTTCGTAAATATCTCGGCCTGACGACAAAGTTTTATATAAATTGTATAGATTAAGAAATTCTCTACACAAATAACTACGAAATCTTTTTCCCACCACTATTCGTTTTATATTTTTATGGCTTGTCATAATTTTTATCCGATATTTTTGATTTTGTAGAGATACCGCCACGGCGACGGTTTTATGCGTAATAACTTTCTGGCAATCTTGGGACAATCAATTGTTTGTTTTCGACATGGTCATATGCTTCATTCTTCAAGTTTTTTTTTCAAATCATTGTGAGATGTCACTCTCCACGAGCACGGATTATTCCAATATTCCAGAAAAAATTCCCTACTCAAGTTCTTATGTCAAAGCGATATATGTATTTAATGTTTGATTATTGTACACAGTTGGTGTTAATAAATTATGCATAACACAACGACTTATTGAAACTTATAAAGTACAAATCGTTTTAAGTGAAACACGGCACTTGCCTCAAGGCCGACCATTCACGGCGATCCAAAAGTGTTATTTTTCATAAACCATTCGTCTAATTCCTTTCATTTCGTTCATAATGAATTGCTCTTCTACCCTAAGGCAAAACTTCTTGTAAATAAGAAATACATTTTTTTTTCAAACTGTAAAAGTTATCGGCTTCCATTTTCTAACCTGTTTAGGAATTAACGTAATCTTTAATGGACGGCTAATGATTATTAATAGAATAATTTTTGTCACGTGATAAGAAAACTTAAAAAATCGGCTAATTTAGTGTTTATGTAACAGTTTTTTTTTAAATCCACGCTCTACGTATTAATATATGGCTGAATAAATTAAATCACCTGAAATAGATAACGCCAGTGGTTTCCGAAAAATATTAACAAAAAAGTTGTTTTCATACTTCCGTCGTTAGAAAATTGTTATTATTTATCTGTCGACGTATTGTTTCTTGCATAGACATAGCTTCACAACAATTTATAAATTTCCCTTTGTGTAAAAATAAGAATCGTACATAAAATGCGCATACAAATTTTTAAGAGGCAATATATGTACGCGATGTTTGCTATTTACGAGGTTTACGCCTCCTGCGAGGCAGTGACACGAATACACTAATTGGTATACCTCAAAGCAGCGCCTGCCAAAAAATGATTGTATCTTGCGATCTGGAAAAGGCTGTCACCATAGGAGTATGTTTGGAATATTTTTCAATTCCTAAATCACTGGCATCGTCATTGCTTTAATTAGGTTAATGTCGTGCACGGCACAAGTGAATAATTGCTATTTTCAGCGACTCGGAAATACGAATCATTTTTACAAATCCATCAGCGACTCTTAATAAATAGCGTTAAATTATTTCACTCCCAGCCTTCGTGTAGTTTTGTTTATCTCGCGTGTTCTGCCTCCACAGTAGCATAGGTTCGCGGAATGTTGTCCTGCTCAGTGCAGAAGAGGAGCTTTTGGCTGTAGCCGCTTTTCCGAATTTTCATACCCGAACAAAGTGGTGATATATGTATAAGCGAAAAACAAATTGAAATCATTAACACACCCTAAAGATCTGTTTTCACAGCGCTCGAGTCCCCTGAAGCAGTTGAAACAGTTTTGCTGCAATTGTTGGACACTTTCCAAGTTAGTCAACTCAAGAAAATGTGTACGAGACGTTTACTACTTTCATTTCTTTTCGCACTACTCTGAGTGTGGAATTCTTTGAAATATTCAAATTCCGTCGGAACTCATTTGACTATCGCATCGAGCTGGTCTTGAAAACAAAACCGAGCTCCGGCGGCTCAATCAATTCCTTTGTCCGCGAAACACTCCCGCTGATTTGTCAGCAGATTTATTCATCTTTACAAGGAAGGAGTATTTACAAATAAATCGCCGCGTTTTTCTTTATTCGCTTTCAATTGGCAACAGCTAATGCATTCGCTTTGATTTGATTACAGATGCACAAGCGACAGGCAGATCGTCACAGCAAGCCAAGAAGCCCTCGTCTGATCAGAAGAAAAACACAGACGAATCTGATGAATCAGCGAACGCAAACACGGGCGCCCAGTCGGCGGTCAACAGCAAAGAGGAGGACGACATATATGAGTTCAAGAGCACACCGAAAGACTCGTCTTCTAATGGTGGAGATGAAAAAACGGAGTCTCGGAAGAGTGAGAAGCAGCCGCCTGAGGAAAAGAGCTCAGAAGATGCTAATGTAAACAGCAGTTCCGGTGGCAGCAGTGGAAGTGGAAGCACAAGTTCAGGACAGCCAAAACGGCCGTATTCAGATGTCGAGGGTAGTGAAGAAAATACAGAGTGCAGTGAAGATACAAAAAGAAAGAAGCGGAAAGATTCTGAAAACATCAAAGAAACTGGCAAACAGGGTTCAAGCGGTAGAGCACCACAGCGCCCAGAGAAAGGCTCTAAACAGTCGGGGGGTTCAAATAAATCACTAGGTGGAATAGCTTCGAAGGTAAACACTAGTCTAGAAAGGAAGAGTCCTTGCGCTAGCCCGAAACCAGCCACAAATAAGGGGAATGATAGTGACGCTGAAGGTGGAGATGAAGCAAAGAGCACTGAGAGTTTTGGTAATGGAGGACCTAAGGTACCGCCACTAAAAATTGTCATACCGCAGCAAAGTACAAGTGGTGACATGGAAACTGGATCAAGAAATGGAAAGAGTAATTCGGCCAGAAGTCATGCGGCTCTGCCATACGTCGTTGCATCATCGTCGAACAGTAATGATTCACTAACCGTTGACAAGGAAAGTGCGTCTTCTCGGTGCGCCAGTCCAGCAGAACCCCCAGGTAAGACAAGTTCAACTAGCACCCCCAATACTTCAGACGAGAAAAACACAAAAGCTTCTTCAAGTGAAGACCGAGCTCAACAACGCGTTCTCAGAAGTTCGCACAGGGGTGGTGGGCAAAGCGTAGATCGCGGCTCAAACAATTCTTCTCCGCAACTACAAAGTAATTCCCCTCCTCCACCCCCAGCAAGCGCAAATGAAAACAGTGAAAACACAGGCGCGAAAAGCGCAGGAACAAACAATTCTAGTCCTCAAGCACAAGCCCAGAATCAAGCTGAAAATGAAACAGCAGGAAATGAGCCCAGTCCTTCAGCCTCTTCAACGTCCTCTTCGAAAGAAACCCAACAAAATACTGTAGAACTGCATCCAAGGAAGAGAAAGATTCGGGCGAAGCAGGAAGAAAGCAGCAGCAAATCCGCAAGTGCATCGAGCAATCAGTCAGGCAGTGATAACAACTCATCCGTGAGCGAGATCCATCCCCATGACCACCCCTTCACCAACTGCTACCAGATGTTCCTCAATATCCGGAAGCAAATAGAGAAGAAGCAGCGGTCTCTCTTTCCAATCCAGCCCAGACCTCCACAGGGATTCAAGGACTATCTTATGAACCGACGGACATACGTGCTTGCAGGCAAGACCCCGTCGGAACCAGTCATAAATATACCTACCAGCCTAGCACCGCAAATGAAAGAGCTGTTTGTGACCCAAGAAAAGGAGCGACACAAACTAAAAATGCAACATATTGTTGAAAAGGAGAAACTAGGGCTGTCGGTAGAACAAGAAATCCTTAGGGTGCATGGGAAAGCTGCTAGAAGTCTCGCTTGCCAGTCCCTTCCTTTTTCAGTCTGCACTATGCTAAAGGACGAAGAAGTCTACAACATGATAACGCCGGAACAAGAAGAAAAAGATAGAAACGCTAGGTCCCGATACAACGGTCGACTATTTTTGAGTTGGCTGCAAGACGTCGATGATAAATGGGAAAAAATAAAGGTACCCCGAATTTTTGATTATTTAAAATCATTTTCGTATTAATATTATTTTTATTTTACTACAGGAAGCAATGGTCCTCCGACATCACAACGAAGCCGAAAGTCTGCATGCTGTTCAGAAGATGGACTGGGAGTGGGTGATGAAGGAGCACTCATTATGCGAATACAAATCTCAGCCTGTGATTGATGATTCGCACGTTCCAATCGTTCATGTTAGTGACGACTTCGACTTGCTTCCGGCTTAATAGACAACAAACTAAGCAAAAGTGAAAGACTAGGGTTAAGGAAGGATCAATAAAATTAAAGTCTATTTAGCAGCTTACGTCTTGTTTTGTTTCTTCCCAGCCCAAACTTCCCTGATTTTCACTTATTTTATTTCTGCTATCTATGAAAAAATTGATGAGTTAACAATTTGTATTTCCCCATACACCTTCACAATTCAGCTTAAGAAAGGCAGTTGGAGTTTTTTATCCGCAGTCTATGCATGTGTATCCTGCGCAGCAGCTAAAATGAAACTCGAGACACGAAAACTATTAAAGAGCTTGGGGCTCTGCTGTTTCGTTTCATCGTTAATATGAACTGGATTAGCAAATATCTTTTCGTTCGTTGTTTAAACTCTTTAGGTAATTTAATTTTTTTCTAACAAGGTAAGGATTATAATTTTCCTCCTTCAAAACTCATGCAAGCATACTACGCAGAGTGTTTTTAATATAATTTAAACCTTTGAGTAGTGACACGAGACTCGTCCTCGTGTACGTTCTAATCTTTTTCAATCATATAGATTTCAAGTACTAAGCCCATTCCTCTACACCTTCTCAGTGAAACACAAAATAAAATCCAAATATGCAATATTCGAAATATTCAATTTGCAACATTTTTCATCTGGACAAGAACATAGTTCGAACGAATTTTTCAGTCCCTGAAAGACAATCTTAATTTCAACCCAAATTATAATATTGCTTTGTTTCACAAGTTTTTTTTCGCTTGTTATGTAAAAATAACTGTTAAATCAACACGTTACCTTTTGAAACAAAATAACCTCGATGGCAGGCTAAATGAAGAGAAAATAATTTTGTGATTCAAGAAATAAAAACTGAAGCAATGGCCGTTTTCCCAAAACTGTCCCGCAATTGCAGTAGGTATTCAGCTTGATGTTGTAAATTGCTGAATACTACAATATTGCGGGGCACTAATGCATTTTGTGAAAACTGCCAGTACGAGCGACACTAAGTTATTTGAAAATGTCGGTACCAAAGTTGTGTGATGTTGAAAATGCGTATAGGGAAAACAAAAAAGAGTCCTTGCTTTTTCGAATTCTGAATTCCATTTCATTTCGTGATGATAGGGTTCCACAATATATTTTGCTAATTAGGGGTAAGTTCGGAAACGCATACACCTAAGTAAACACACAACAACACTTTAGTTTTAATTAGGGAATATAGCTAATAGCGTGCAAGAGGAACGCTGACCTCCCACAAAGCAGCATAGCTTGTCCAGTGAATAGCAACGCGTAAATTGAATATAAGGGGGAATTGTTTTAAAAGCCACCTTTCTTTTTATGGCTTCATATTTACGACTCCATTGAGCAACCAATGAAACATGATTCTAACACGTCAGTAAATGTGGTACGCAAAATTTGGCTGAGCCGTTCCGTTTAGATTATATTTCTATGGATTTAAGTATTTCCAAGGAGCAAAACGCTCGTCTATGTAGACTGGCTTTTGTTGCTCATTAAGCAACATTTTTACTTTTTAAACTTCGCTGCTCCAGCACTAAAGTGCCTCTTTTATCAATTCACAGAAAAAGTTTTAGGTATTTATGCAGTCTTTCCCCCTTGCATTACTTCTGCTTTCTAGTTACTTATATTTGCTGTCAACTAACTCAAGATGCCATTATAGTGGATTAATGAAAAAGTTCAATGTAAAAAGGGGCTGTTATTTTATTATACACCTTAAACAAAATCATATCATATTCTAATAGTATTGCTCATGCTTCAACATTAAATGACGAATCGTGGGCTTTAGCATTGACTTGCTTCAAAACCGTCGTAAGACCCGTACCTGGCCCGCATTCGAAAGTCCTAGGGAAATTAGTTCCCTGCCTGCGTTCGTAAAGGATGTGTAGTGTCTGTTCCCATCTAACTGGTTTCACGATCTGAAAGTAAATTTGAATTGCCACCTAGGTGCTGAGCAAGTTATCGGATTGGCAGACTTACCTGCTTCGGCAATTGGTGAAGGATGTGAGAAGCATTTCGGTAGCGTTTCCCATCAACGTTCGAGTGGACTCCAATTATTGGATCTTCAATGGTTATCTTTTTCAGAGCTCTCTTGAACGGTTCGACGGCAGATGCCATTAAGTCTGTGTGGAAGGCTCCACTCACGGGTAACCTCCTAATTCGCCTCAGCTTGAATAATTTGGCATTGGCTTCTAGATACGTTATGGCTTCAAGGTTACCTGCTACGACCTTGCAGTGGGGATACATGTAATTAGAGATAGCACATTGGGGATCCTCAATGCCCTTTTCCAAGCACCACTGCTTGGCTTTTTCGCAAGCTGTCCCTAGGCTTGAATCTGGACCAAATAGTACTGTTGCCATGGCCCCGGGATGTTCATCGCTAGCAATCTGCATCGCCTCGGCTCTGACTTGAACCAGCTTCAACGCCTTGTCAAAGGGAAGAGATCCCGCAAAGACCAGCGCGGTGATTTCCCCCAGACTAAAACCGGCTGTGGCGATGCAACTCTCGATAGCTCGTGGTCTTTCCTCTTTCAATTTCTCCAATGCAGCCAGCGAAGTAACCATCACGGCAGGCTGGCAGTGGATAGTTTTATCCAGCTTACTCTTTGGTCCTTCCAGGCATATTTTGAGCAGATCATACTTAAGAACATCATTCGCTAGCTCAAATATATCGCGCGCCGCGGGGAATTTCAGTAACTCTTTCCCCATTCCAACGTACTGTGTGCCTTGGCCAGGGAACATTATGATAGAGGTCTCCTTGGGATCAACATTTGGCCTGAACGCCTTGGCTCCTTGATCGCGGCGCAACGCGGTTCCTTTTGGATATGGGAGCGTTGACCACTCGTCCTCCGGTGAAGCCGGCTGCGCATCTTCAAAGGTGGCAGCGTTTTTCAGCAGCTCCTCCACGTCAGCGGTCTTCTTTTCACAATTTGTCGATGCAAATATTCGAAAAGTTCTGTGAAAAACGCGAATCATGTTCGGGACCAACCAATTTATTTACCGGCAAGTAAAAGAACGTACAGCTGATTTTGACATTTTATAACGTGGTGTAAAGCAGCCAGTTCGAAATAAATAGACTGTTATCAGCTGTTTACGTACAGTCAGTGATGTGTCATAATATGTTTATACACATGCCAACGGGTACAGTCCCTGAAGTTACCTGACGTTTGTTTACACTTTACTACAGAGCTAAACAGAGATTATGGAGCCAGTGGATCACACAGAAGACGACGTGGAAAAAGAGGATTTTTACTTTGAATCCGACCATCTGGCACTACGGGGCAATGCTGACTACACAGCTGTTTTACGAACCATTGCTATCCTCCAGGCTCAGCGAATCCAAGCCGCCCAGGACATCGACAGGATTGGCGCCATCGAACGACAGGCGCTTGAGGACCCAGAGAAGTTCATTGAAAAGTTGTCGTCCGGAGAAGACTTTGATATTCCTAAGTCCATTGCAATTGCTGAAGTAAGCTCATAAAATTAGCATGTAGTAACTTCTTAATCAAACGCTTACAGCTCCCAAAGATCAATTTCGATAAGTACAACGTGATCTTCCCCGATTTTCCAAAGGAAGGAATCAAAACCACCTCAAGTTCGCAGGATGTTACAGTGCGGGGACGTGTTTTTGACCAGACCAAGCCCGAAACATTTAATCAGGTAAGTTAGGCAATAGCAAAGACTTGAACACTATTGAAGTCGCCAATTGGTGATCATCCCTTTCCCTAAACTGACTATGTTCCGCCTACAGCAATGCTGCTAATGAAGCAGACTGTAGGCTGCTTGAACCATTGATAGAAAATTTAATTAAGTAATGAATATTTCTTTGGGGACTATTTTCTCTAAAACCACAACATACTAAAAGCATATTATTGAATGTATTTCTCTGTTACTTTCAGTTGTGGACCTGTGAGGAACAGAGACGGCTAGAGGAACTTCTGGTTGAATATCCACCAGAACCCATCGAAATGCGACGTTTTGCAAAAATCGCACGCGCCTTAGGAAATCGTACGACCAAACAAGTCGCCAGCCGAGTTCAAAAATTCTTCAAAAAACTCCACTCGGCTGGCATGCCGGTTCCTGGTCGTTTGCCGAAGTCCCAACGGCAGTATCTCTCCAAGGCACATCGTGCTAACAAACACGCCCTTCGGCCTTCAACATTCTTTCCTGCTCATGATGTGCCTGTCACTATGCCTGAGGACGATGATGGATTTGGTGGGACTCCATATGATCCTTTTAGCCAGCTAAAAATCTCATCCAGTGCAAATAGCGTTACGTCGTTTGATAGAGATCAGTCCATAAATGCTGAAATGGTGGTTGTGGACGAAGAAAGCGAAGAAGATGATTGTGAGATAACTGAAGGGAATAAAACTGAGGTAAGGACGCTGAAACTGTTGCAGCGCGTTCGCAAGGACAAGGAAAAGGAAGCAGTCAGGAGTGATCGTCCGTCTAGTGAGCACGTAGGCTACGAATGCAATGTTTGCCTTGAGGAGCCCATAAGCGGAACTAGGTGGCATTGTAATACCTGCGTTCACGAATCCGTCGATTATTGCTCTGACTGCTTTATAACACAGTTGTTGTCCGAGAAACCACATTCAGTCATACATAAGTTCAGCGGACTGCGAGCTTTCCACAACCAGCAAGCGTCGCGAATGGTTTTTGATGGAGACACCGACGGAGACGAGCAGGACGAGGAAAAGGGTAATTCAGACACAAATTTCTTCGACAAGGATTACTTCCCCTCAAAGTTTTCAAAACAAGAAGAATATAATTATTTGGATCCGAATTTTTTACCAGAATAAAACTTATTACAAACAAGCTATGGTTGATTTTATGATGTCCGAAATACAGATCTATTTGCCCTCTGGGTCTAGTTATTTGAATGCAAGGAATGCTAAGAAATTCCATCAGTCAACAAAAACTGAAGAATGCAATTGAACAGGCAGATATTGAGGATGGGGGAGAAGAGCAATAATGATAAAATACTGCATTCCTGCGCCCCATTTATAACCAATATATCAAGCGATGAAATGTTAATCCAAATTTTTCATATAAAGTAGACATGATCGAAATAAATCGCAGCATACATTATTGATTGCTGTTGATCGAAAGTTTATTCTCATAGCTTCAGAAATCCTCCCTTTCTTTCGCACAATCTAGAGTTAAATAAACAAATCCCCATTGAATATTTGTGTATATCAGTATTGCCTTAATAAGAATCTTCACTAATTGTATCAGTGGATTTCGATTTGCAATTAAAAGCTATTTAAAAAAATCTAAAACTTTAATTAAAAAATAATTTACAATAAAATATAGTACACTAGCAGGTTGCAGTTAGATATCCTTGTTAGTTGTCGCGGGAACCACTTCAAACATCACTTGAATAAAATAGCACAATTTATCTGGAAAAGAAATGAATTAATAAAACGAGAATATGGTTTGATCGTGAGATAAACTCACCTACGAAGAACGGCTTCCGTTTCATGTATACAAACGGTATATACACAACGACGCCGCTGAGAATAAATCCAATGGCAAAAAGGAACTTTAGAGACGGTTCTGATACAAGTGGCATAATTGATAGGAAGAGCGCCACGGCGAGCGTGAAAATAGGAACCACGAGTGGCACCTTGTAAGGTCGAGGAGTATCTGGTTGCGTTTTTCTGAGCACTAAAAGGCACACAATGGCGGACCCGTAGAACACCCAAATGAGGAACGAAGCGAACTCGATCAAGGTCTCAATATCTCCGGCGAGGATAAAGAGCAAAGCTAATATTCCTTGGAATGCAACTGCTGGTGCTGGGGTAGATCTTCTTACATGGATATAAGACATAGGTTCCAGGAAATGTCCTTCTTGACTGGCGACGAAGCACAACCGTGTAACGCCGAATTGAATACTCATAGCGCACCCGAATGTGGACAGTGCAACACCCAATGGAATTATAAAGGAAAAGGGGCCTAGAATTCGTTCTCCGAATGCTACAGCCACGGCGGGGGCAGTCATCATTTCCTTGGGAGTAAGGACTGTCATGTACGCCAAGTTCATGAAGACGTAAAGAGCTGTGATGATCGGGACTGCGATCGAAATAGATCGAGGTATGTTCTTCTCCGGCCTCTTAATTTCTTCTGTCACAGTTGTGACGCTGGACCAGCCATCATACGCCCAGAGACCATTGTAAAATGCCAGAGCAATGTGTCCTGGATTTGTTGTTGTACCCTCAAAGCTGTTCCGAAGGTTTCCCGTATGCCCAATCGCTAACTCATATATACCGCCTCCGATCACTACTAGGCATACGAAGACCTTGCAGAAACCGAAAATGTTGTTAATGTGCATATACAGCTTCACGCTGACGAAATTAATATAAGTGATGATGGCTGCAAACAGAAATAAGCATTACAGCCACAGCGAAACAAATAAAGCAATTATTTTGGTACCTAGCGCGAGTATCGAGATGATTTTTATGATCTTGTCCTGATCCTCGTGTGACATTTGCTCCATGCCAAACAAGTGACCCACAGGTTGGATTGAATATTCGGCAAATGTGAGCACTATCACAGCTATCTCAGCCGGCCGTAATATTACGACGTATACCCAAGAGCATATGAATGCGGGCAATGGTCCCCAAAACTTGTGGAGATGTTTGAAAGTTTCAATAAGATATGCGTATTCTGCGCCAGATCGTGGCACGACCGTCCCCAGTTCCGCAAAGCATAGAGCGCCTAGCAAGGAAACGAATCCGCATGCTGTCCACACTATTAAACAGAATCCAACGCTGCCGGAGTATTTTAATGCTGCTGTTGGAGACACGAAGATTCCAGATCCTATCATGACTCCGATGATTATATTAACGGCTGACAGAAGGCCCAGCTCTCTTTTGAGCCCAACGGACTTCTCTGCATTTTCCGCCTTACCACCGCCTGAAAGATAAAGGTTTACAGCATTTGATCCTACTCAAGGACAACAACAGTACTCACTCATTGTGATAAAAATCCTTAAAAGTTTAAACTATAAAAGAAATCAGTCTTTTGGTGATAGATGCTAAGGGGCGTTAAGTTCGCCGCTCCGTCGTGGTGTGCTAACTGAACACTACGAGCACTCCCTCGTCGAGATCATTTCAGCACGCTATCGAGAGAACCTGCAATTGCGGAATATTTTTATCGCTGTGTCTCACAATCATCTGTTCGATTTTTAAAAATAATCTTATCAGGTACGTGTGTTATCTTGATGTAATTCGAAATTTAAACAATCCTTGATTAGCGATAATAGTAGATGATAGCTACTGCTGCAATAGCCTGCAGCATAGCTATGTGTCTGGAGGCAACCACCGCTTATCTTAAAATTTGTATTTAGGTGATATCGAGAATTGGCTTTAAGTGAGCCATCTCTTTTACCCGACAGAACTGGGCCTTAACATATATAGCAGATTGCCTAATCTTAATCGCTTAACGTCTCCCTCAAGTGATAGCAATCTCGTGGTTGGAATTACTTAACACTTTCAAACTTTGCGTATTTTTTATTGCAATATTCGAAAGTTTTTTTAAGAAGGTTTGCATCTGTAACTTTTAATAAAAACATCAAACGAGATTATGTACTTTGGAACATTTGAATAAAATACATAGCCTAGGATTTTGTTAAAAATGCTCGTACCTGCATTAAATGTTTGTGGCTAAATATTATGCATTAGTGCTTTTTCTTTCTCACCAACTTTAAACAATTGGGATTTTAGACAAAGAAGAAGTGGAGAAAAGCTTACAATCACCCAACTTTTGGCACGCGTTGCCAACCCATTATCACAATTCACAAATTATTCTGTTGCTTATCTTTCAAGAAATTAAATGTACACACATGGCTTCTAAATTGGACGATCACATTCGCAACCGAAATTTACTTTTATTAAAATATTGGAGATTTTCTTTCTCTAAGAAAAAATGAATCACAATTGCCTTTTATAATAAGTGCACAAAAATAACATAATCATGAAACATTTAACCTAACCACAGTTACTGTAAAGCACCTAAAGATGTGTAAGATGGGAAAAAAAACTGAAAGGTACCTGCAAAATTTGAATATAACATATGTATATACATACAGGCTGTTGGACAGGACGATGAAAGGATTCTGTTGTGTGAGTCGGACGAAGGAACAAAGACCTATGAGATCACTGCAGGAATTCCTCAAGGATCGGTCCTTGGGCCGCTTTTGTGGAATGTTATGTACGATGGCATACCGCACGTACCGGTACCCGATGGGGTTAATACCATCGGCTATGCGGGCAATATAGCGTCGTCGCGAAACATCTAGAGAAGATCGTACTGGAAAATAATCTAGCGATTGTGGCGTTGAAGAACTGGTTAGCGGAAGCTGGACTCCAGTTAGTTGAGCACAAAGCAGAGGTGGTGAGGGTAAGCGGCGTTTTTCGCACAACATCAGAGGAGGGGCGCTGGTTTTAGCAGGCCTGGTCCCCGTTGGAATCAAAGAGCCTCTACAATAGCAGAAAAAATACAGAGTTAAGCTAGGAGGAGTGTCTAGCTATCGCCATGTGCACCGAAGAGTGCCAGAAGCGATGGGACGCATCCCAGAAAGGCCAATGGACGTGGAGACTGATCTTGAAAATCTCAGACTGGGTGAGCAGAGCTAATCGGGGGGTGAACTTCCATGCCACACAGTTTCTGACCGGGCACGGATGTTTTCGAGTACACACAGCACAGCACAGTACCTGTACAGATTTCATCATGAGGACTCCCCTTTATTATACGTTCTGTGAAGGGATAGTATTGGAGGATGGAGAACATATATCTTCTTCTCCTGTATGAATCTATGACGTCACTTTAAAATAAACAATGTAGTTAAGGGTTAAGAGTATGTAGTTTATCTTAAAGATAAAATTGTGGAAAATACTTTGGAAAAAGGAATAGGTACAATCATTTATAGGTTTTGGGAAACATTTTACACCAGCAGTTTAAAAACGGTTTTGAGCAAAACACTCTTCAAATATTAATTTTCCCGCTTTCGCTCGAAGGCTTACATGTTACCGTTGTAAGTGCGGGGATTATTCGCATCCAGTCGTAATATTTTAGTGCACCATTCTCAAAACTACAAACAAATTTCGATTTGTGTTTGATAGAGAAACGATACCCCTTAGATTGCAAACACCCTTTAGAGGAAGTACAAGTATCTTTCTTGCCTCTAGAACGATTCTCCTCCTATTGTTGCGCAATTAAATCAATTGACGCAATTATGATGTGCGATTGCAGCATCCGATACATGATTTATGAGGTATAAATGCACCTCCACCGCTCCAGTATTTCTTAGAAATGGGGAAGTGGGAAGTGTCGAGCGTGATCACTTCTTGTGGGACTTCCAGATAATCTGAAATTACTTAATTGACGGCTCTTTTCAAATCCAATTGCTAGTCAAATCATACTAAACCGAAGCGGTTTCTACCGTCCTACAGTAACGTCGTGCCAGACGTCAATTGAAATTAATTATAAAAATTTGAAGAGCCTTGCGTGCAAACTTAAATGCGAAATACAGGCGGCTTGCAACTGTTTCAATAGAATTTTTGAGAACACGTCTAGATCATCGAGCTTAAAAGGTCAGTTAGGCTTTGACTACGGTGGACTGTACAAATTATCTTCTAGTGAACTGCAAGCATTTATAAATTTTAGATTACTTAATTATCATCTTTGCTACGGAAATAATGCTTGCAAATATTAGATGTGCAAAAACAAAATCAAAATTTTCAATATATATCTTTTGAGAGTTTAATTTGAACGAGTTTATTGAGAACATAGATATTATGAATTTAATAGTTAATTATACAAATTCCCAGCTCCTTCTAATACACAATTTTAATGTTTAAATTCTTTTCGGCATAGCAACAGAAAGCCTGACCAGCACAGTCTGCACACCGTAGTTCAGCTGATTAAACACTCTGGCCAGAAGTGCTACGGCCATAACAAACGGTTTCTTATACGATAGACATGTATGTGCATATCGTTTTACGGAAAGCGGTTGTATTTGAAATTATGGTTTTCTCCAGGTCTAACAGGAAAATAATTATTTTAATTATTTTGTTTTATATATATATTTACCATGCGGGAATTACTTTGCATCGATGTTTCGAACGTCGGCATTTTAGCTGTATGGAGAGATGTCTAAATTTCAAGAAACAAAAAATCGACTAACGCTGCAATCGGTCAGTTCAAAAATCCCACATGTTGTATAGCTTTATTTCTCTACGTTATTCATATGTGTTTGTTCGGATGTTACCGCCTAGAGTCCCACTGGAATTACCGATTTGGATAAATGACGTGTCGTTAGAATCGTATCAATCCTCCGAGTGGAGTGACATAGGTGTTACACGTTACAAAAAAGCAACATGGCGGCAACGAAAAGTCAAAATATCTAACAATTGGAAAAAGTTCACTATATATAATTAATATGGGTATCAAATGAAATTGTTGGACGAGCGCAATACGATAAACTATGTGACATCATTCTAAACCCAAAATGGCGGATTACCTCTTTCTTCAAAGCTTCCTCGACAAGGGTATCAAAGGAAACCTAACATATGTGACATCAATGCCATAGGATAACAGAGACCATTTCTGTACATAGATATTATACAAGGTGGGCCAAAAGAAGTCATCCGATGTTGTTTGGCTTTCATTTTTTTTCTAAATGAAAAACTTCGATTCTGTTTTTTGATTATGTTTATTTGTACCTTTCGAATTTTATTGGTCAAGTCAAGAAGATGATATCGGCCAAATGGGCGCCGCCACAATTGATTGCCATACGGGCTCATTTTATGGCATTTTTCATCACTTCGGCGAGAACTTCGGGCGACAGATTCTCGCACTCGTGTCGAATGTTGTCCTTGTTGTTCCAGGGTCTCGGGCTTGTTCACGTAAACACGGGACTTTAAAAAACCCCACAAAAAAAGTCTGCAACGGTTAAATCGGGCGATCTTGCGGGTCGCCCGAAGTTCTCGCCGAAGTGATAAAAAATGCCATAAAACGAGCCCGTATGGCAATCAATTGTGACGGCGCCCATTTGGCCGACATCATCTTCTCGACTTGACCAATAAAATTCTAAAGGTTCAAGTAAACATAATCAAAAAACAGAATCGAAGTTTGTCATTTAGAAAAAAAAAAAGAGAGCCAAACAACATCGGATGACTTCTTTTGGCCCACCTTGTACATACTAACATCGTGGTATGATGAAAAATTACTAGTTATGAATATGAGCTTCCTGTTTCATCATGTCATGACATTACTTACCTATTACATATTATCTGAAACTAAAAAGCAGCAGCAAAAAAAAAAAACCAGACAAACGGGAGAAATGAAATGTATGAAACCAGAAAATGTTTTCCCCACTTACATAAATACGCTATTATTACGGCATGCGACCACGGCTATACTCTGAAAATCACTGTACCTACCTATGTGTCTATTTAAATTAAGTAAAGAAAGAAAGAATATGTTCGTGTTTAATTCTTTTCATTTATTTATTCTGTTGCTGTCGGGTATTTTGTTTTTTTTTTAGACTGAAGTGAAGCTTTTGATACTGTTCTATATTATACTGGATGTAATAAATTTATACAACTTAACAGATCTGTTTCTAAATTGCTGCCTATTTTTCGTGGTGTGCAGTGACTTGTAATACTAATAGTGGATTACTTAGTTTTATAAAACCCATTTGAAATCATTTACGACCAAGCCCAACATAATACCAGAAAAGTGCGTTATTACATTTTCAGCAAACCTATAAATGCAGAAAAACTGAGAATAATAATAATAATCGGGAATAATATTATGAACTAAGAGACTGACGTTCAGTATTGTAAAAACACAAAGTGGAACATAACATACATACAACATATACATAACTGAGGGTCGAATTTAGATAATCCTAAGTAAATATGAAGTCCTTAATTTTGCTACAATCCAATATTGACATTTGGTCGAGTACATTAATCTTCCATAATTCTCCAACAAGGTGTTCCCACGCCAAGCCCAAAACACAAGAATGATTACGGCGTAGCCTTCAGCCAGTTCAGTTCACAAGCCACCACGCACTTGATTACTTTACTACGATTAAAAATAGACCTGTTTTCGGTCGGTCTTCGCACCCTTATAGCCCCTTCCAGTCCCGGCCTACCCTAAACCATAAAAACGATTTTTCAGCAGACCGAAACCCGGGGAAATTGAAACAGCAACAGGTCGTAATGCTGTGAAGGCTCGTCCAATGAATTCACAATCGCATACGTGGTTTACGTATTACGTACGTATTTTGACGAAGAGCCGCTGGCTCATATATTAAATTACGTCACACGACAACGAGCTATAATTTAAATTTAAAGACAAACTTATCGCTTTCTCAACCCTAACCCTCCAGTAGCTGTAAATGATAACAATTTTATTTTGTTGTTTGATAACTGCAAAAACAGCACGTCTGTCCATTTCGTTTGTCTCACAATCTCACAAGCTTTCTTCCAAATAGATAGACCGAAAATATCAGCACTTAATGTAGACCTGGTAGCATAGTTCAAAGTGAATGAATGAACGTGACTTAAGAAGGTGAATGGAGTTATAGAATTTTTGATTCACCCGCGCCAACCACTGTGACAATAATTATATACAATTTCACATTGTTAATTCCGTAGTCAGGTAATGAACGTCTACTTACATATTCATTGACTGAGATAACGACTTCAGTCATACTTTTGTAGGATGTAACCTGATTACAAAGGCAGCGGAATGTTCTTGTTAGAACTACCCAATTTCGTTTGTTTGCTGTTTTCATTTACTTACTTAACAAATTTAAACGAGAACTGCTAAAGTCCTTCACAGTCACCGCATGATAAGTAAACACTGTAGGAGAGCTATTTGCACTGTCTAGGGGCGTTAGCACTAGGAGTTGGGCTTTTGTAACCGAATTTCGCACAGATAACTAATCCTCATCAGGATATCCTTATTATAGGCAACTTCCTTGCTTGGCTAAGTTCACAAATTTTTATCTAATTTACGGCTTAGCGCGTTCGTGTGTTTCCCCGTGTGCGGCGCCGAAGTTTTCATTAGCGCTTCACTTATCTTCGCGACTGTTGCTCTTTGACTGGCGCGGCGTTTTTTGAGAACCAAAAATCGCCATTTCTTGCTGGCATCCAAAACACGCGTAGCGGCGTAGCACACAGAGAAGCACTTAACAATAGAAGCAGTTGGAGACGGCATTCGCGTCGATCTGTGCGACTTATTGGACTGGAGGAGTGAGCTTCTACCAATAATAAATGACACCGGCGATTCTGATTACAGCCACTATCAATCGCGCCAGTTAATACAATTTGGTTATTTGCTCGGGTCG
Organism: Neoitamus cyanurus; assembly: GCA_947538895.1. NCBI lineage: Eukaryota > Metazoa > Arthropoda > Insecta > Diptera > Asilidae > Neoitamus > Neoitamus cyanurus. The sequence continues at coordinate 41,458,649 of OX384540.1, read as the reverse complement.
ATAAGTGTAATTGAGCGCGAGATAGTTGTCGGTCAAGCATTTCGTCTCGTCTTGTAACTCGCAGATGTTCTTAATTGTAAAATGGCACTTGTTGGCAATATTTGCTTATCTGCTTAAAAAGAATGTGGACGCTTCGTTATCACCTGCTGAGTACTCGAGCATTACAAGCACATCCGTGGGGAAATAACGTCAATTCAAGATATTTGAAAAATAAGTGATTCCGAAGACGTGAGCAATAATTTATGATGCTCTACTAAACACTACATGACCTCTATTCGGATGGAATAAATTCATACTATCAGTTCTAAGCTAATCTTTGCCATTATACGAGGGCCTTTCGATAAATCTGTGCAAATTCACGAGATGGTGCTGCTGTACTGAAATCATCAGTTTTGTGAGCGCCTTTGCTGATGCGTTATCCTATGTACCTGTATCACCTAGTTATATTACATCTAAAAGTTCAAATTTATTTATTCTAAGAGCCACACATTTTTTTACAATTATGTATTTGCTTGAAAATATAATATAAGAAAAATTAGTCGCCAATTTTTCTCCAAATGATATGAAATCAAAAAAATCAAATTTCGTCTAGTTTTATGCATATTTATACATATCTACGATCTAGTTGAAGCGTTAAGTATAGAATAAAAGGAAAAGAGATTAACATAAATTTGTGGCACTTAAAAACCAAACAGACTTTCAGCAATCAACAAATTGCAATGTATCGTTTTTACTCTAGTTCATGAATTAAAGAACCTTTTCTTAACACACAGTTAAGATTTCAGGTCGCTCGGCTCAATACCCTTTTGTAATCACAACATCCAGCTGCGAAAAAGCAGTTTCGAGAGAAAAGCGTTTAGAGGTTCAAAGCTCATCCAGGCCTTAAAATCGCCGCGACATTAATGTGTTCATATAACTTCCCCAATTTTACGATTCTCCACTTGGAGTTTGATGCACATATTCTAAAGACCGTAAATTATAAGATTCCTTAAAAAATAAAAAAAAGTTCCCTTTTTAAATGTACGTACTCGACATTAGAGCTTAGGTTAATCCTACCTAACCAAATAGACTGACTATGTATTTGTATATTCAGAAATATATAAAAAATACTATTCTATTTCACTCTAGTTAGGAGTTGCTTCAGTTTCTTCTAATCGTTCATGTTCGCTATGCTGGCTGATTAGCCCGCAGTAGCTATCCTGCTCATGGGACTACACTATTTATCCAAAAATATTTTGCTCCCACTTGGCAAAAAGAATGCAGACTCAAACAAGTGAAAACAGATAGCTCAACAAAATATGTGGAGATAATTCCTGTAAAAGTATAGCTAGCAAGAATGAGATAAATCGCCAAAATAGTCTTATCTCTGCAGTAAATCACTCGTAGTTGAAGCGCTAGTTAGTTATGAAACATTAAGTAAACGAACGCAATTAATCTGCATCCTTGCCCCCACATTTGTGATAAATGAAAACTAATGAGTGTATGCCGTCATGATATTTTCAGGAACAAATAATAAGCAAAACAGTTCAAATGAATTATAACCCCATAAAAGTAGTGTACTCGTATAATAAAAATTTAGAACTTCTATATTGGATTGATAAAGCAAAAGAAATCAGACTAATAAATATATTTTGATATTTGTCGGTTTTGTCGCATCACATGCCACTATAGTTTTTTTCTTAAACTTTCGTAAACTTCCTAGTTTACCTAAAAAAATAAATTAAAAAAAAAGTCGAAAACGAACAGTTAATATGTCTTCTTCGGTTTATTCAATTCTTAATATATGGTAATTAACTTTTTCGGTCCAAGTTCACTTACATTATCTTCAAACCGTCCGCTTACAAACCGTCCGCTTAGTCCACGATTAAGCAACAGACTAAATCTGGTGCGTGGGACTAATCATCATATGGTCCGATCTTAATAATCCCAAACCACAGAAACAATTAAGTGCGCGATGACAAAACAAATTTGTTTAAACCATGCTCATCACTGCTCATCAACCATGCTCTCATTAACAGTTCAACATATGCGATTAGTCGGTTTAAATAAACTGGAATTAGTTTTGCAAATGTTAGTCTCTAGAAAAGGCATTCATTCTTCTTGTGGCCTACATTGGATGATATGGATACCGATGACATGCGGTCCCAACAGGACGGCGCTACGTGCCACACAACGCATGCCATTCTGCACGAGCGATTTGAGGGCGACATGAACTGGCCAACGAGATCGTGCGATTTAACGCCTTTCGACTTCTTCCTTTGGGGATATCTTAAATTACAGGTCTATGTGAATAAACCGCAAACAATTGATGCCCTTAAAGTCAACATAGCAAATTCAGCCATCTGGATGTATGCGACAAAGTCATCGAAAATTGAATCTCCCGAATACATCCCACCAAGCAAAGCCGTGTTGTGGCGTACAATTGAACGATGTTGTATTACTCAATGCCATAAAATATTCTTTCAAACAAAATAAAAATGTTGTAGATATCTCACACACAACTTGTTTTATATTTTAAAAGTCGAGCGTCCTTATTGAAAGACCCTTTAGTTCTTTTTTTCTAAAATGGACCATATCCCCCGTTTAGGAAAAGTATCTTTGTACGTATGGTTGTTTTGCACTTGCTTTTGTGGAACGTATTACAATATATCAACCATAAAAAGTTGTAAGTACATGTAAGTACAAAATGGACATGTAAAGGCTTCAGGATATGCTTGCATATCCGATAGTATTTCCATATGGTTTTTATTTAAACATTTTTTCCGGTATTTAAAGCCACTCACTTTTATCAGGAGCAATTAATGAAATAACATCATAAATTATCGCACCATACGATTATCTGATAGAAATATCGGTGAATGACTTAAGCACTTTCATTAAAATTCACTCCGGAACTTCCCATTATCTTATCGAATAATACTTAAGACTCTTACTAGATATACTTTCGGTTGCGTACACTATCACTATATTAATGCTGTCAAGGGCATTTAGGTATAATAACTGGCACTTTGAAGAATTAGGTAATCAATACGGTGATAATCCTTTCCTGGAGTAATTCTTTTTCCTCTAAATGCGTCGCAATTATCCGCCGTGATAACTGTTCTAATTATATTTTTTTCAGTGAATAGTTTTCAATGGAAGAAATAAGCTATTAGGCTTGTTGTTAAAGACAGTGATAACTTAAAGGCCTACTGAAACAACTAAAAAGCGAAACAGATAACAATTATTCCTCCCGTTCGCCGTCCAGCGACCGTACAGATGTGCATTTGCAGATTACATGAGAGTGTACTCCTTAACGCAAATTGAGATGGAAATAGCTTTTGCATTATCAGAAAAATGCACTACTGGAGCAAATGATTTAATGTTAACAATGGTAATGTGAGCAGGAATAAAAATTTCAAAATCAGAGCTTGTGTGCTAATTTCACATGCACGTGTATTGCGCACATATTGCATACAAAATATTAATAATAGCGTAATAAATCACTTCATATCATATCTCTACGAATAAAATATTTTATACTTGTGGCGCGTGGGGCATAGGAGAAGATAATCCGGTTTTGATTACAGCCCCCCCACAGCTTCGTCTTATCACTCCTCTCCAATTTTCTGCTTCACAGCAGAAAAACTAGGAGTGATAATTTTTTTTAAAAAAAAGAAAAATATTTTTCAAGGTTAAAGGTCACGAGAAACACTCATTCTGTATCGAAGAATAATTTTCCAAAAAATCTTAATCTTAGGGAGATAAACTTCTTTTCGTATTATATTTATATTTGTTTTAGCTTTTTTGTAGTGTGTTGCGGAGAAACAAGCATTGTTACGAAAGTGTTATCAATTTAGTACTTGATTTGATTTTGTTTATTTTCGGAAATCTAGGGGGCCAGTTCCGAATGGGCCGATTCAAAGCACACGCTCGAATACCTCTCAATTTTGAAATCACGACGTCACGAACAGTTTAGACACGTTTAGCGTTTCCCTTGGGAATCACAAAATCTCTCAAACGCAAACAATCCTTTTTCCCACCCTTTTTAAAGCAGAACTGTTGTATTTCGTACAAATGTAGTCGGGATTACCATATAATGTTGTAAATAAGTAATCGCACAGTATCAGAATGGAATCTTTGTTGGAAATAAAAGAAAATCAAACCAACCTCACTTTCATGCCCAACCCATGTAGAACAACGAAATATACTTTATTTTAAATTTATTTACAACAAATACTATCCATCTTATAAAATCACAAAAAATTGCGTTCATATTGCAATCCATTTCGCAACTGCTTCATCAGCAACAAGTTCACATTTTTCGGGAGTAGAGTGAACCTGCCATTACCATAGAAAAGAAGCGTGATGTAATTTTATTTACATGTTTTAGCATACCAACATAGCCAGTAATTTAGGTAAAAACAACATTTCTTTGCTTACAAATGCCGAAGCCTCTTCAAGAATACGCCGTGCTCCTTATTTCCTTTCTGCAAATCTTAAATCTTTGCCTTTAATTTCCCACCTAAAGCTTTTCTGACGGAATAGAAGGTGACACAATCTGTTATCACGTGCAATGTGGTAGGAGGACATCCTCCGCACCCTGTTTTTACCAATAAAAGGTTCCGGTATTATTTGGGACTGATGTCATACGAAGCGCCGTAATCCCGGTGTACAATTCCATCGTTTTATGTTATGCCGTGCCCCAATTTACAATAATACTTTTGCTATTATACGTGAAGAAAACGACACGTTTCAAGGAAAACAACTTTATAAAATTAATACATTATCAGCTGTTGTCCTTCAGTTTCTTTATTTGTACATTTTCTGCGCATGCCAGCGAAACGCAAAGTTTTCACATTGCTACACATCTTTCTATTATCTCTTTAACAATTTTATCACCCCTAAATTAACATAAAATATTGCTGTTTATTAAATTACAGAATAGGCCTAATCTACTTCCGGGAAAACCGGAAATAATATTATGTTCATGGTACGAAGTGATCACAGCGCTACAATGTATACTCTTAGTACTACAATACAAGACCGCTGTAAACAAATCTCTGAAGGAAACGTCAAACGTCAGTGTTGCGATGCGACAAGTGTTTACTTTTGCGTTTCATTTGGAATTGTAAAATACAATAGCGGCCAATTATGACAAGGCACGCGAAAAACTGCACTGCTGGGGCAGTTTACACTTATCACGAGAAAAAGAAGGACGCAGCATCATCAGGTTACGGCACGAATAGTCGCCGGATAGGAAAAGATTCCGTGAAAAGTTTCGACTGTTGCTCGTTAACTCTACAGCCTTGTAGGTATCCAGTGATTACAAGAGACGGTTATTTATTCGACAAGGAGGCAATCCTCCAGTACATCATTACAAGGAAGAACGAGTACAGCAGGAAACTGAAAGAATATGAAAAATTGCGCAAAGCAGAGGAGGCAGAAGAAGCCCAATTGACTGCACTTGAAGAACAGCAACGCCTCGAGAAATTCATTAGGACCGAGAAAAATATTGTCACAACAAGCTCATCATCAATTGGATCTCTGATAAATAGGAAGGATCTTCCAACGACGTCTTCAATCTCGAATATGGCCAACGGGAAGGATAAGGAACTGCCAAGTTTCTGGGTGCCCTCACAATCACCAGCAGCGAAGGTTCAGAAAGCACAGAAGCCAAACCCCACCATTTATTGCCCGATATCAGGGAAGCAATTGAAAGCAAAAGATTTAATTGAAGTTAAATTTACTCTGGTCAATGACAAGGATGATAAGAAGTCGTTAATTTTGAAAGAAAACCGCTACATGTGCCCTATTACGCATGATGTTCTCAGCAACGCAGTCCCCTGTGCAATTTTAAAACCAACGTAAGTACTGTCTCTCCCCTGCATTCGCTTGGCGTGCTTATCCAATTTACCTAAATCGTATATAAATTAAAATAAATAAACAAGTCCATCGTCTTTTTTAGAGGAGATGTTGTCACTATGGAGTGCGTTGAAAAAATTATTAAGAAGGATTGGATTCACCCCCTTACAGATCAAAAGTTAACTGAAAATGACATAATTCCGATGCAGAGGGTAAGAAGAGCAACATCTTTAAAAACAGTTTTAATTTACGGAATATAAATTTTAGGGCGGTACTGGGTATTCTATTACGAATGAGAGTTTGGAAGGCAAGGAAGAAAGACCAGCATTACAAGCTTAAGTTTTTACATTAGGTTATGTAAAAAACAATAAACATTAGTGTTTAATTAATAACTTGTTTTCCATTGGGTATACTTTCTGCTTATGAAAAACTCTTTTCCAAATAGCTAAACAATTTTGGACATATTCAAATGAATCATCAAAAGGGTCAATGTTTCATATTCATAAAGTCGAACTGTGTTAAATATTATTTTTTATATTACGTTACGAGGTCTCGTCTTGGATACCATTGGATATGAAATATCTGAAAATGAAAATCTGTGAGGTAAGTTAAACGTAAACAAAGTAATGCCAAAATTTTTTATGATTGTCGGGTCTTTATGGTGGTAATGTTCTTAATGATTTGTTATTTTATCGTTACATTAGAATTATAGTTAAATTGAATCTAAAAACATAGTACATCCAGCAATTAGATCCCACAAATATTTTTCTGGTTTAGTTTTCTAAAATATAGTGTCTATAACTTCTACGCGCAGTTCTTTATTGTTAGAGCAGGATTGAAAAAATGGCACTTTTTTAATACCTATATTATTACTGAAATGATAAAAAAAATATTAGTAACCACAGAGATATATCATACTTTTATGAATAAAATGCAAATTTAAAATGATATAAAAAATTCGTTTGGTGGTGCTGGTGGACAATCTCACGGACTGCCTTGCAACGCTAACAGCTGTTCGGTACGCACCCTACGGGGTGTATCCTAATGTAAAATAAATAGAATAATTTTTCCTTCCAAATGATAAGTGATTTAATGTCCCAAAAATTGTTTAAATGGCGGCAAATTGGAAAAAAACGAATGACGATAAAAAAAAGCTCTCGTGACCAGATGTAAAATGTGATTTTAAAAACTGTATGCGAATTCTGAAGTCAATTAATTGGTTGAATGATTGTTGAGTTATCACGCCCACCGTCTTCGCAAAATTAGTTTCAAGCAAACTGTGTTTAAACTTTTGTCCGACAACTCGATGAAATTCCTTCAGGAATGAAACAAAGTTGAACAAAGTTAACTAAATTAACAACTAAAATATTTCATACATATCTATTTACAAAAATATACATGCACTTTACACAAATACACACTGGGATACATTTTAATCATTAAAATTATTTGGCGAATTTTCTCTTTGAAAAGGACATTCGAGTTGAGTCAATAAACTCGCAAAGCTTTGTCAACCTCTTCGGTGATTGTAAGCTTCCACCATGTATGGCCTAGCGTTGTCATGCAGCAATGATTCTCGCACTTGCCTGAACTATTTACGGGGTACAACACACGATATTTGTCCTTGAGTCCCAACAAATCATTTTAGAAACCCAACCCAGGGTAAAAGTCATTTATAATCAATGCTAGAGCTCATTTAATTTAGAATCCGATAATTACTTATAATTAACTTAATACATATAATCCTCTTAAAGGATGTGAATAAATTGATTCGCCTTAAATAATACTAATTTTTGCAATTCTTTTTGTAAAAGCTGGGGACTTGAAATTTGGTACATATACAAAAAAAACCTTGAGAAACAACTGGAATTTTTTCATTGCATAAAAATTAATATTTCTTCATTAACATTAAATTAATTTAAATCAGTGTTTGACATGCTGTACACTCTATCTCAAAAACTATTTGATCGATTGGCTTGAAATTTGAATTTGACACGAACATTGTTAACAGAATAAAAAAACCAAAAGGTCTAACAAAAAACTCTACCTTCCATTGAAAGCCGCATTGAAACCGGTTTAGCTGTTTTCGAGATTAGCCCGGAGAAACAAAAAAACAACAACAATTTTAAAAATGTTGTAAATAGCCATATGAGCTTAGAAAAAGGCATTTACTGTGAAACACAGACAGATTCTTCAATTTTATTTATATGTATAGATAACATCAACAAATTACTCGAAGTTACGGAATCTCAACTATAAATAAATGTGTAGCAATTTCCACGATCCAATCGTTATATTGTTTAATTATCGTAACTCTAACCAACCATCTTTCTTTCTTGGTATTATTTTACACATTTTCTTTATACAACAAATTCTCGTAAAAATGTAGTCGACTCACCGAGTCGAGTCATACGTACATTCTTATCAAGCAGAACATGCATCACGCACGGCAGCAGTTGATCAATATAAATATTTTTGAAATACAGTAACCACAATTTCCCAATGAAGGAGAACAGCGATAGACCGTCATTAAAATAATACTTTCTGGAAACTATTTGCGTGCAAAAAATCAAAGCTGTTCGATGCATACATTCTTAATTATAAACAAGTGTGAAATTATAGAAAACAGGTGAAACATAAAAATACACAAGGTACAGTTGGTGGTCACGGTGAAACCCGGAAAAAGACGGGAAACCTACACTTTTGCTGCATTTGCTAGTCTGTCCAACAATAAATTAGCATGCACGCGACTGATTTTCTTGCACGAGCTCTAAGTAAAATCGAATCGTAAGCAGGCGATTTTGTGGCCGTTATTAGACTACTCAGCAAGAGCAACCCTAATTGTTGAAATTAAATCCGCATCAGGACCAAGACACTAAAGCTACGAGCCGGTATCACATCTGAGCTCGGCCAATTGCAATTAATTACTACTTGTTGTCGTTGTGCGAGTGCGAGCTGTTGAGCTACGACCTTGAGTTCGCAGAAAATTTGTAATCAGCTGCACTTTGTTCTAACACTGCAAGCTATACCAACTGCAGGCTGCATCGCATACAACGATCTTGCGAATGCTGTAATCGCGCACAAAAGCTTGATCGAATTATGTCAACCTTAGCTGGGGTCTGGGGAGAGTATATTGGCCGAGCGGGATTGTTACGGGGCGGAAAGCTCGACTTGTCCGGCTAGACGAAATGCACCAAACCTGCATGTGTTGCTGGAAAATGAGACCCAGTATAGCTTCTGTCTGAATTGCAGCACTCCAGTCGATCTTTTGGTGTATTGAGTTCGTGTACTTATTCCAGCGCAACGTAACTGAAAGATTACGTGAAGGTTGGCGTCGTCTACCCATGTAAGGCCTAAAGTAAAGTTCAAGTTTAGAATGTAGCGCATCCCGTCAGCGCGCGACATATTCCCGCGATCGATAAATTTTCGGATACTTTTTTTCCCGGTTATCTTCTAAGTCAAGTTCAAAGGTACCCGTCCAGATCACCACACACATATACAGTGCTTTAGTTCGAACGACGAAGTTAATCTGGGTTCACCCTGAGGGGATTGCAAATAAAGCTAAAGGTAAAAATCTCAATAATGTGGTTGTAGGAAATGCAACTTCCAGCCCTCGACAAATTGCTGCAGCTAATTAAGTTAGTGCGTTTGTTTTTATTTTTTATTATGTGTGTGTTAGTGTCTCGGTGCAACGGGCGACTATTTTCATGGCTTTTACGTAATATGTTATCGTACTATTTCGCGTGAACTTGATTATCTGAGAATTTTTTGTCCTCGACACGAAAGTGGGCTCTTCTTGGTTACGATTACTTAATATGTATCATGTTTCCTCAGGTGAATTTAATACCCTTATGAGCTATTCAGCTAAAAATTTGTCTTGCTTAAAAACGGTGTTAAAAAAGGTCTTCACGAGCTTCGAATCATATACAGAAGGATAATCAATAGGGAAATGTGCAACATCATTGAACAGAATGTATCTAATGGTAAAACTAGTTAGTAGAGAGATATTGTAAATTTCGTTTTGCAGTCTGGAGTAACCTTGGGGTTTATCGGCGTGAGATAATAAAACATTTCCTCGCTTTAAACAATGCAATAGCTTGTTTAGGAATGCTCCCACATGCAAACAGGAAAGTGTAAAAGGCCTGTGGAAATTGATATAATAATTATTATATGTATCTTTGGTCGTCTGTATGAGACATTAATATGATAGTTCTTATTTATTGTGAAATCCTGAATAGGAAACTATATGTAAGCTAAGGAGAGAGTTAGAGAAGGAGGAATCAAAGGCCCAAAAAAACATGATAATAATGAGAGAAAGGGAAACGCATTAATAATGATTCAGTGAATTAGTTGTTCAATGACGGTAAACTCGTTCTTTTTTTTGGAAATACACCTTTCATAACAATGCATTTAGTTTCTCAATTTCTAAGAATGCGCTGTGATATAATTGTGCATAAATCTTTATTATTATACTAGCTTGCCCGGACCCGGCGTTTCCCGGGATGCTATTAAATTTGTATTCCTTAATTTTACAACGCCTCCCTACTGCACCACCGCCTATGTGACCCAGCGTTTTCCTATTTGCGTTTTGCACATGTTTTAGATATTTTCCAACAGTATTATTAAATTTAATTTTCTTCATTTTACACCACCTCCTTATTGCAACCCCTCTCCATTATCTCCTAGCGGGGTGGGGTGGTCTCACTTTTGGAAATTTGAATAGCAGATTCGACATCAGTGATCCTGAAAATTCCCTAGTGCGGATTTTCAGGGAAATCTCTTGTAGTTGAACTTATCGGTCGCCATATTGGATCCGACATCTTGAATTCCAAAATATTGAATGCAAGCTCGAGATCTGCGACCCCGAAAACCCCCAATTGCATTTTTCATAAAGATACCTTGAAGTTGGAAAATTCGCTTCCTATACAAAACGGAAATTTCGATTTTTTCGATTTTCCGGCTTTTCTTTTGGGGTTTCCCGAATTTTCTTTTTTTTAAACCTCCCCTGTATTATAGCGAACAAAATGATCGAAATCGGTCAAGAAGCCGTTTTTGAGTTTTAGCGAGACGTACCGCTCAGCAATTCATTTTTATATACATATATAGATAGAAGATAGATTTTGTAGGTAGGCATTGACGAACGATTCGTTTCGAAAAGGATTATGGAGAATATGCGAGTGCATAAGTGCAGATTGGGGAACCCATAACAGGACACCCCACCCCAGACCGTTACTTTTTCTCCACCACTCTGCATCTGGGGATTTACACATTCTGGACGATATTATATTATGGTATTGGGATTAAATAAGAAATTTACGGGATTATGGACAAGGTCTAACTAATTATTATTATTATTGTAAGAATTGGGGTGACCCATATGGCGGGCACTGCGATCTAAATCTCTCGTGTACCAAAACCCCGTTAATGTTGCATACGGTCTGCTACCCAACGAAATGTCAGAAGGTTTTTCTTAACGAAGATCTTTCTACTAAAACGTGCTAGAGCAGGACAACCGCACAGAATGTATGCTGTATGTTTCATTTTATCGTCTTCTACACAGATGAGATTCCGTCACAATAGACAGACCTGTTTTATGTAGGTGATACCCATAATGACCAAATAGTTGGCCTACTAGCAATCTGAGATCCACTGGTCTCAAGGCGGTAATAGAGTTTCACAAGCTCTTGGGCCTGACGAAGCTTGGGGGCATTTTTTTAGTGTAGACACTCCCATCCGATTTTTCTATTAAGGCCCTAGTTGACGGCCAGCTAATACTGCAGTAAGGTTCAGGACCCTTCGTGGCGTGACAACTTATGGCTGAATTGCCTGTTTTGATTATTCAGCTATGAATTGTCATTTCACAAAATATGAGGTGACAGCCAGAATCAGGCCCTACATTTGAAATGCAATAAGACACTTTTGCGTGGGAAAACATTAAATGTTGCTTGAAAATGGTATAGATTCCTAAGTATTTCTATTTTCACCACACAATGAAAATATTGTGAAGATAAAGTGACCTTTATTTAAAATAAAAATAATTATCCAAGCATGTAAGGCTTTGATGATAATTTGAATACCAATACGCATACAAAACTCAGAAGAAGCTATAAATAGACTTAGTTTACTTTACTTACATAGTTTATTCAACAGGTCGATGACAACAAATTATATTTCTATTTCGATTTGCCGACGGATCCCTAGTTTTTAATTCACATAACCAACGCACACTTCTCACAACATTTTATTTTACTTAAATATACACTGAAATAGTATTAAAAAAATTTATATCTAGTGTTGCCCTACCAGCGTTTTCGCTGTTCAACTTACTTGCGACTCATTAAACGCATCGACGAGGACTGAAAATAACGAAGCACCTGAAAAAGGCTAACTATTTTTAGTAAGAAATACAAATTGATTTTCTGCGTTTAGGAAAGGTGATTCGACTGATGATAATTATGTACTTTTGCCCTAATCATTTAGCGGAAACCAGAGCCAGTTGTAGCGTGAATACCCAACTAGCTTAAAAAAATTGTTTAACAACATTGCGGTGTTTTTTCGTTGGAAATCGAAGAAGCTTTTATTAGGTTAAAACTACACACTATGCGGAAGTACAGCAAAATTCTGAAGGTCGTGCAGAAAACGAAAGTGTTTAAAACTCGCCATGTAATCGGGAACTATGTATGTATGTTCATACTGACTGATTTTCCACAGAGTACATAATACTGTAAATTCGCCTTCAATGACTAATTAAGTACCTTGTTTGCTTCTTCTACATTAACAAATTATGACGACTACTTAAGATGACCCTACAAGTGCCAATGACTATGTAGTGCGAATAAACGGAAAGGTCTGCACTACCGAAATTGATAAGATTATGCTGGTCTGAGCGAAATAATATAAATGAAGCGATTTCTGTATCTCGTTAAAATATTTGAACATCATTTCAACGAAAGGGTTTGGTTTGTTGCTTGAGTTAAAAGCTAGAGTGGCGCCTGCCACTGCCGGCCGCTACTACTTTTTGCAAAGCTTCATTCAGAATGTTAATGTCATTGCTACGTGATTTCTACAGTGCGGGCTGGCAGTACATTAGGCAGAGAAGCACTTTTTCAATTGGCTCAGTGCACTACACTGCAACTGCAAATGCATACCTAGCCCGGGCAGTGCTTGCAGTTTTTACATCTCGTTACACGTTAACCTTTACGTAATATCACTCCTCTAGCTATTATGTGACTTGTATTATGGCTGTGGACTGCGATGAGGTAATATAACTGCGTAGTTTGATGCTTCGGAAAAGAGCTGTTTGATGAACTTCACCTTTATGAAAAGCTTTGAAATCCGCTCGTTAGAACAGCTATGTAGAAGTGAAAATTCTCTGGCTTTAGAATATTAGAGCCTTGCAAGAATGCAAGGTAAACGTAAGTTGTTTCCTGTTAGATACAGGTTTTGGCAGTAGCAATGGGAGAGGTGAAGTAGCATGTGTTATACTGCCCTCTCACCCGCAATTTTCAATATATTTACATGCATCTAACAGTACCCAGTGAATATCATGAAATATCAGTTATTGCTTAAAGTTATTATAAGTGTGGAAAGTAGTTTTGTATCTCTTTTGAATAATTCCGCATAGGGATTTTTTTTAAATAATTTTTTAATTGCTCGTAGAACTTACTGATTACAAATCTCTGCCAATAAATTACTACCACTCTCAAAATTTCACAAACCAAGAATAAAGTTCAATTTTCTTCCGCAATATAAATAGTTTTATTAATTCTCGGCAGCCCTGTTTATTCAACACATTTGTATAGTAAAATTAACCAATTGCAATTGACCAGTTACCCGAATATCTTCAAAACAGGGGAAACATTTATCCTGCAGCATTCAAACCTTTGTAATGGTACCCTCTACAAAGTACAGAGGACCTGGTCCACTTCTGCTTATAACACCCCAGATCATGGCAGACGGTGAATGCTTCACAGTCCTTTGAAGGCGGGACTCATTAAACTTCTCCACAGGTCGATGACGAACGAATATTGAAGCTTTCGGCATCGCACTGAAGGTGAATTTCATCGGAGAAAAAAACTTGCGGTGACAATAAAAAATTCATGGTATTTTTCGATTCTTCTTCTTCGCTCAAAAAGAAAAATAATGGATGCTTTCCTTTCTCCATTGCTCGTATGATGAGGTCTGTTCTGGAGGCTAATACCGCGTCGGTTGTTGCAGGAACAAGTGTTGAATTTAGTTCTTCTGACGCAAGTACTAATCAAATCATATGATTGTTGCCGTACTACCTTCATGAATTTCTTCCGCAATTCAATAAATTACAAAGGGTGGAGCAATTGGAGTAACTCAGTGTGGACTGCTTTTATGTGCACACTCCACAATCTTTAGTTTTATGGTGCCTTGAAATTTCAGTTTTCAGCAATAGACGCCTTTTTGGTCGCAAACCTGCTGGAGTTTGTTACCACATCTATATAATTATTAATTTGGGATCACTTTAAGCCGTTGATATACTGAGTTGAGCCAAATATGATTGTAGGCTGCCCGGCATGACTGTAAAAATAGGTTCAATAAGTTGAAGAAAGCAATTCGTATGCACAATACCTTAAAACACCTCAAACACTTCATCACCTTCTCCAGATTTGGGCATGCAGTGACTATTGTATTTCTAATTTCTTCGCTAAATCAAACTGTTCAATTCTAAAACTTCGTTACATTTCCAACGATAACGAAACTAAATTTTTTTAATGCTACTCCTGCATCCTCAAAGTTATGTTACGGTTGGTTTTACAGTTTTTTTTTATCTCAAAATATATACAAATAACATAGATAGGAGTGTAATGATATATATGTATGTAATAAGCAAACTAACAACAATTCTGAAAAACAAATAACACAAAGGAAGCCTGAGATGCTCGATATCATAAATGTCAGATGCAGATGAAAATTTCAATAGCGAAATAATAAGCATGAAGGGTTTGCTGGAAAAGCGATTCATTGCGTACCTTGAATTTTGTTTACTGAATGTCATCTCCAGGCTACTTCCCGGGTTAAGTGGAAAATAAATAAATCGGAGAACTAACGCAGACCCAGATAATCAATAACCAGAAAATGCATACAAATCATTTCTCAAAAAGACGGATAATTCTCGTATAGACGTTTCTGTGCCAGTTAAGACTAAATTTCCCGTATTTTTCCGATCCCCACATACATATATTTCTTGTTCGTCAGGACACTCAAACTTTTTAGCAAAGTGAAGAGGACACATCTATTTTTTTATTCATAATTTTATAATGTAGACGTATTGCAAATAAATATTTTATCGATTTGAGAAGAACTTACGTATGATAATATTTGAATGCTTGCGTCAGCATGTTGCCGATGAGCATTCTCTTATCCAAATATTCCTAAATAACTTCACAGATTTTTCCGTTTATGCTTTAGTCTAAAAAATATTTTTAGCGCATTTAGATTCAGAAAAAAATGTTTCACAAAATATTATTATAAGCTTTCAAAAATGTCTGACCTTTCTTGGAACGAAGTATCATCATGAGAGTGATAAAAGGAAAAGGAAATGAAATATGAGATGTAAAATTAAATCAAATAGTAATTAGGAAACTACGGCGGACGCTACTCGCTCAATATTTATCGTGATCCGTGGAGTATCGTGATATTTATTGAACGTGTATACATAGTGTATTGACGGATAGCGGAATGATTACAGGTTTTCTATATACATATCTTGAAATCTAGATAGCGATATGGATCACGATAAATATTAAACGTGTATCGTTCGCCTACTGTGATCGACCAATAAACAATTGAAATTGAAGGATGTTATTTCAAGAAATTTATAAGAGAGGCTTTATTGACTTTTGGTATATAATTAATCGGAATACACGCCGCCCGCATTTGGTGAACAGGCATTCCCGTCGCTAAAACCTCTAGCGGTGGGCAGCTTTTGACTCTAAAAAGGGCGTGGTCTCCAAAAAGTGAAGAAAGAATACTTTCGGGGGATAGTTAGTGTTTTAAATATACCTAGATTTTATCCATCCCATCAAAATCGGGTGAAGATGTTGAGAATTTTCAGTGTGATGTTCCATATTCAGTTGATAAGCTTTAATTCAGTTTTGGAATCATTAAAACCGGCGCAGAAATAAACTCACAGGAGGAATCCGAACTCTCGCGTTAGCGTTTTAATTACCTACATATATTGTATGTAGTTTATGGGTGTTCACGCGTTGGTTGCAAAGAGTGTAAAATTGTATATTTTCATAGTTGTTTCTATAGTAACCGATTAATTTACATCTTTAGCAACGATACAATATCAAATGCAACAATGCGTGAATACCCCTATTGTGTTTGAATTTTACATCTCCGCATTTTCTATCTATTTAAGAGCTAAAATAAATTTATATAAATTTTGTATCTAATAAAAACTGAGGCAACGCAATACCCGCATTCCATCTTCTAGGAAAGGAATATTTATTAGGATCGATATTTTCAATACTTTAAGTCATGCATCCCCCTTTTAAAAATAACCCGACATCGACGCGTCTATTTGAAAGAAGTCGCAGGTGAGAAAATGTTGCGATTGAAAAGGGGACGGTCAAGTATTGAAAGACATCACAAAAAAGGGCTAATTAACAGGATTATCGTCAAGTCCTACACCTGAATGAACTTATATTTGAAATTGGATCGAAATCATTATATGTACCTATATAATTCCTTTTTGCAGATTTCACGAAGCATGGATCAATATCGGCCGCAGTTTTAAACACCTCCAAAGGTTAACAGGTGTCTGCCACCCATCCAAAGTAGCAAGGTAAGAATGCTCCTTTGTCCTACTCCTACTTTGATGGTATGAAATACGATTCTTAATTAGTTATCCGAATTCCCAGAATAATTGCCCTCCGTAGCTGTAATTTTGCGTGCGATAACAAGAAATACAATATAAGATTACATTCAAATATATTTAGTAGGGTGACGTGCGTTCGTATCAACCGCCAACTAATGCTTAAAGTGTTTTAAGGCTAACAAGAGTCAATTCTTAGAGATTCAATTCATTTCATTTATTTCCACCATCTCATATTTTGCTTATTGCTTGTTCAGCGGAATTTTCCTACATATTAGATTATAATATGTAAATTAAGAAGGTTGTTGTCTTTGTACACGCCCACAGACTAAAATTCAATTATATTTCATTAAAAATAATACCGCAAAAATACGTCAAGAGTTGTGTGCTGCGCACATGCTGATTTGCGATTCTTTCTTGTTAAAGTGAATTGTAGGTATGCGGGAAGGTGGTGGAGAATAAATAAAACCAAAAATGTCGCGACATCGCAATTATGGCCTTCCACTTCAGTTTCACCTTTCATTCTTTGATCATCGTAAATTGCTTATTAAGGATGAATTTGTTTTTTTATATACGTTCAGGTAATTTCTCTGCATTTCTGCAACCTGAGAATTTATCCAAATAAGCGCTTGCACTGCTCAACATTTTGCTGAAGATGGTCTTTTGTAAATTATAAATGTTTGCTTGACTCAATCTCTAATGATATTTGTAGAAAGTATGCACGAAGTATTTTGCTCGTGAAATTATATTCCATATTTCAATAAATTGTGTTTGAAAGTTTAAAGTTTTACGAAGACTCCTAACCTCCTAGACGAAAAAAACAGAATATTTTAGTATAACTAATAAATCGTTGCTGGTTTTACATACCGGTGAACAAATGTGAAGGTAGCATTGAAAACGTGTCCAAAATTTGTAATTTACTTAGCCCCGTAGGAATATTTGAAGGAAACAATATTCTGAGAGTTTTTGTTAATCTATTATAATTTGGACAAACCATCCATTATTATAAACGATAATAAGGAATTGAATTAAATTCAATTTAAAGGATTAATTTGGTTCCGTCGCTCAACTTCAAATACAATCTATAACGTGGAAGAAATTAGTCCTACGTGAAAGATACTCTCAGTTGGTGAATACGGGCCTATTTATTTTGAAAGTGGAATAAGTCCATTTTCTTCTTAAATATTTTACACTGTTCTATCGGTTATTTATTAAAAACAAGCAAAAAAAAGAGAACCAACATTTTATAAAAAAGTGAACTAGTCTCTTTTTCAAACTAAACGGCTCAATTATGAAGCATCTTCACACCTTTACTGGAAACTTCTATTGACTGCTCTGATAATTTTCCTTTCGATAAAAATCGTTAAAGTGTTATAACATACCATAACTACGCAAGTATTTACTTGTTGTTAATATTTCCTAACTGAAATCCGCTAATGTAGAATGTTGATGATGATTCACAGCTATTTATGGATAGACATAAACATTTATCTGTCACACGATCAACGAAGGGTTACGCAAATCGGCGTCCCCCGCGTTGTAGTGTTGTGACATAAGACTAAATTGAAAACGGCTGTTATTTACAGTGTATATATACGAGTATACTGTCCCATGTTAAATCAAGATCTGTCCTATTTGGGAGGATGATTCTAACTAAATCCTTTTAAAGGTAGATGGATCAGACTCCAAAAGATTCATTTACGAATATTGCCACAAGACACAATATCTCAACTTACTGTATTTTTTGTAGCAGTATAAATAAGAGAAATTATGGGTACAACGTTCTGAGTAAATCCACGTCGGCTGAATTTGTATATCATTCATTATCTTCATAAAAATGTTGACTTTAAGTTATTTATTTGTTATTTTATTAAAACTCTTTTCTACTTACTATAAGCAAATAGTGGAATGTCTCTTCGGAAGACCCACCGTAGTGCAAAGGATGGAAATTTCTCCATCCGATAGACTAATTGCGTCCGTAACGGACAAGTTTACGAATTTAGGGCTATAAGTGTCAATATAGATGCAAATAAATTTTCTATTAGGTCAAGTCGACAAGTCATCTACTTTTCACTTCCCCATAATACTGTCTGACCATTTTTACCAGACTGAATGTTGTTCACCCCCTACTGAACTTTTGTTTAATTTTATTTCGTGCCCAAATACTTTATAAGAACAAATGTAATAAAAGATGAATATACCTTCAAAATCTTTTCAGAACTCCAATGATGATTTCAATTCGTCAATGACCGGACGAATCACTCCACTTCGATAAGGTCTGAAAAGCAGAACCTTTCTCAGTGCATTGTAAATATTAAAGTGTACTTGATTTGACTTTTATATGGGCGGCGCTCCCTTTTCAAGTAGTTGCACGCCTGGGTAACATTATCGAATTTGAAAAGCAAATCACTCAAAGGAAACAGATATGTAAATGAAATAAAACAGATGAAAACTTCGACAGCACAATATTTCATTGTTTACTCCGAATATATAACGGGCAATTGCTCAATAAGATGAATTTACAATTTTATTCAATAGCCTTGTATATTTTTAAAAGCAAAGAAAAAGGTTTCGTTGTTTGTATAGATAATAAATTATTTTATTTTATTGAAATGTTGGCCAAATGCGGTTATCCATTGCAATGTTTCTTCCCACAACCATTAAAAATAAACATGACGCTTTGGTATTCTCGTACTTACTGGCGATAAGCCAAGTTAATTGACAATTATTACAATACTTTTCATATCGAATATTATATTATATGCACACATAACATATGTACGTATGAGTTTTTATATAGAATGGTTGTTTATTTGCAAATAAAAATTTAAGAGGGGAGTGAACAATTTGAAAATTGTGCTTAAATCTAACTAGCCTTATCATTCAAGACTATGTTACGTATCTTTTTCGAGTTTAGTCAGATCGTTCTAACAGGCGGGCTGAAAAGTTCGTAGGCTAGCATAGAAAAAATTATTTTTTTTATAGAATTTGTTTTTTTTATTCAATATAGTTCCCTTCGAGGGCGATACAACGATTATAGCGGTCATACAATTTTTCGATACCATTTTTATAATACGATTTGTCTTTAGCCTCAAAATAGGCTTCAGTTTCGGCGATCACCTCTTCATCGGCGTAAAATTTCTGTCCAGCGAACATCCTCTTGAGGTCTGAGAACAGAAAAAAGTCGCTGGGGGCCAGATCTGGAGAGTACGGTGGATGCGGAAGCAATTCGAAGCCCAATTCATGGAATTTTGCCATCGATTTCATTGATTTGTGACATGGTGCATTATCTTGATGAAACAGCACTTTCTGTTTCTTCAAATGAGGCCGCTTTTCCGCGATTTCGTATTTTAAACGCTCCAATAACGCTACATAATAGTCGCTGTTTATTAGGGAAGATTGTAGAAATAGCGACACTTTGCAAAATAGTACTCTTCTTAAATTTCTTCATATGTCATCATTGTCGTCACTCACTGTTGTATGTACACTTGCGGTCATAAAAACCGCACCACTCAGTTAGTTCCGAGAATGCGCATAATTGAAGCAGATAGGTTAGGGGGAGGGATGAAATAATTTGACCTGCTTTGTTGGGGTATAAAAGCAACCCTTTTGGTGAAAAAATATTCAGTTGAAGTTAAGTGGTGATAACGATAAAGTCAAAAAAGTGAAATGGCCGGAAAATATGAGCAATTGACCATGGACGAAAAAGTCGAAATTTTGACTTTGGCAGATCAAGGTCTGTCGTGTCGTCAGATAGCGACTCAAATAGGGTGCAGCCATTCAACGATCGTTCGTTTGATCAAGAAAAAGGAGAATTTGGACCCACTTGAGAGGACAAAAGGATCTGGAAGGAAACGGAAGACAAACTCACGGACGGACACAGCATTACGACGGATGAACTTGAAAGATCGCTTTAAAAACGCTGTCCGTTTAAGAACAGAGTTGAGGGATTATCATCAAGTCGACCTTAGCGCCGAAACAATCCGTAGGAGGTTACGAGAAGTAGGACTATTTGGAAGAAGACCAGCGAAAAAGCCCATGTCAACAAAGAAAATGAAGGCGACTCGCTTAGCATGGGCGAAGAAGTATGAAAATTGGACGAAGGAAGACTGGTGACGTGTAATTGGTCTGACGAAAGCAAATTCAACTTGTTGTGTGCAGACAACAGGCCGTACGTGCGACGTTCAGCAGGAGAACGATTTAAGGAAGAGTGCACGATCAAGACAGTGAAGTTTCCTCATAGTCAAATGGTCTGGGGATGTTTCTCTTTTTACACCCTAGGTCCTTTGCACTTTGTTGATGGAACAATGAATGCCCAAAAGTATGGGCAAGTCATAAAGGAATTTTTGATACCAGCCATTGAGGAGCACCTTTCGTTCACTTATGAAGTAATTTTTCAAGATGATTCGGCACCTTGTCATCGTGCCAAATCGGTAAGTACAGTATTGCATATGAAGTGCCAAATGTCTATTTCATAAACAATAAATAAAACACGAATTAATCCTCATTAATTTTTTCCAGCTCCAGAAAACATTTTCTGATCTCGGAATTCAGAGACTAGACTGGCCAGCGAATTCGCCCGATTTGAATCCAATTGAGCATCTATGGCATGTGATGAAACGGAAAGTAGCAGAGCATAAACCAGAGAGCAAAAGAAAGCTGATTCAAGTGTTGGATCTTGTGTGGAACAATGAAATAACGGATGACATCATTGAAGTATTGGTGGATTCAATGCCTTTTAGGATAAAAGCGATTATCGAAGCCAAAGGGGGAGGAACGCGGTACTGAAGACTGTGCATACAATGTAAATTATGTTTAAGTTATGTTTTAATAAAAATATACCAAATGATATGTAAAGTTCCTAGTAAATGTAATTAATAAGTAAATGGTAGCAAAGTATGTAAATTCGATAATTTAATTTTTTTCTTCATTTCATCCCAAAAAAAAGGAGAAGGAAGGTGAAATCCTGCCCAACTGTTAATGAGTTTCTGTTGAATATTGTGGCAAAGAATCATTTCATTCGGAAAAGTACATACCCTTTTATTCAATTTTATCATGTGAATTTCAAGTGGTGCGGTTTCTATGACCGCAAGTGTATATATGTATCTAACACTTGTTTTCTTACAAATCATTGTCGCGACTACTAAAAAATTATAATTCCAATTATAGTCACGTTTTAACCCTTAAGCACTGATGTACCAGTTTTATAACATTACCACTGATTTACTAGTACTAGTCTCAGAGATCCCCTTCCCTTTGAAAATTATTGGGGAAAAATTAGGAAAGCACATATATTTTTATTATCAAAATTCAAAATAATTTTAATAGGAACTCAAGTAATACAATTAAATGAAATTAGAACCTTAGCTTACCTTTTTCCTCACAAGCCTCCTTGATGTGGGTATCACATGGACGAGTTCAACCAGTAGAACGCGATTAGCTATATACTCGTATAAGTCAATTTTGAATCAGTTCCCGTTATCGGAATAGGCTGAAACTTAGAACGCATGTATAACAATGCAATAATGTGGTGACCTTGCCCTGATGCTGCAGTCAAGGCAGCATGCGCACTACCAATCTTCTCAATGGCTTACAGCAGATAAAGACTAAAAAAATAAATAATGAATTAACTTTTAAAATTACTATTTTAAAAACAAGCTTTTTAGCTGCGTTTCATTGTGCTGTGTAAAGTACTCCCGAGTACTTGTATCTACCAGCAACTACTCAAACTCTTGCTCGTGAGTAGATGTCCTGAGCACCTACACCACACTTTCCCGCTACATAGTTTTTGATGCAAAGTGCTTTTTTATCCTTTTTTTGCGTCTGTAGGTAGGTAGGTCTACTCCAGGGAAAATATTTTGTAAGTCACAATACCTTGAAAAGCAGTTTTTAGACAAATTAGTTTCTATTAACGATAATTAATTCAAGAACTTAACTAGCTTAACTTCAATGTTTGTATTAAAATAAATACAAATTTAAAAACTACAGGCTGGCACAAAAGATTAAATGTAAAAAAGCTGATGTTTGGCTTGCAAGCTTAAAAGATCGCGTAATAATGAGTTTAAAAATCTGTGTTTTGTATGAGAAAGAAGCATAGGTAAATCATTCTATCTTTTTCATATGCATCAAAACGTATCAGTATACCACACATCAGTAAAATTTTGAATGAGTAAGAAACAAATTCTGCACAAATTGAGAGACAAATTAGGGTTGCCAGGGAAAAATATTCTTGCATTAGAAACTTTTATATTAGGATGATTAAGGCTTTCGTACTTGTACTGACAAATATCGGGAATGTAAACATTTTCACCCCCGGACCCACTGACCTAAAATTTTCCACAACACATTTCCAAGAAACGACTGCTGACTTATTTTCACTCATTTTTGCTTCTTTTCTCAATGAATATGAAATTTTGAGTAACATTGGGTAACCCTAAAATCTTCAATCTAACGGAGAATAATTGCAAGCAATCACGTGCTGCTCAAATAGCATGCTATTTACAACAACAACATGGGAAATATCTTTTTGATTGGTTGAAATTAAAAAGCGGGAAAATGAAATGAGAATGAAAGCTCTTGCTTCGCTCTCAGATCTTGTATTTGCCATATTTTTAAGTGTTTCCATCGCATTCCGTCCTTCATAACTTTCCGTAGGGCATTTTTTGTTTCTTACAATTTAAAGTTCTGAGAGTCCTTTTCTTTCTCTCCCTTTAAGTGCTTAATGGAAAACAATCAGAAATCTCCTCTGCTTCCTAACTTCATTCCTAAAGGTTAACTTGTGCATAAAACTATAACTAATATTACTAAATTAAATTTATCAATTGCGATTAGGTACTCAACATAGTATGTGTGCATACTCATGGTTGTGAAGAATAAGGTAATCCGCCAACATCAAAGAGATGTTGTTTGAAGTGTGTACGAATCTACACATTTATTATAAGAAAATAAATTACAGTTTCACTTATGAGTTTATGTACATATTTTATTCGATTGATTCGAATTTAGTCTCCTTATCTCGCGTGTTACTCCTGACATAGTTCTATATTTCAAAAGATCGCCTCCCGATAAAAAATGGTTTAGAGAATAGTTACAGGCAATAACTGTACAACTTCAAAAGTACAGACTCGCGCGGTAAATTCAAGTCCTTAGTGGGATAGTAACTAAATTGATTTGATTAAGTTAAGACAGCCTGCTCGTAATTAGATGGAAATTAAATGGCAAAACGAGTCGCTATTCTTAAAAAACTGGAAATCTTATAATGCCAATGATTGCAGCATTTCCCCTTGAGTTCTCGTAGATGTTGTGATGATCTTTAGCTTTAATCTAAACGGTTACTAGAATTAAGTAATTCCCCGATAATGGCAGAGTCTTCTTGAATCCAGAGCACTTGATGGAAATGCGAGGGGTGAAATCACTACCTGAAGTCTAGGTTGACCCTGGTACGACGACGGACGTGAAGCCGGGTTATTGTGTTATGTTTCGTAATATTTAAAGCTATTAAATAACACTCGGGGCTGGGTGTCGGTAAAAAGTGAATGAAATTAGTAGTGTTGCGCACCGAAGGACAACATGAACTGATTTTCTGCAGAAAGGACAACCCCCTTTCGAAGCAACAACCTGTTGAACGGTTCCCTGTTACTGGTTGAACTCCGTTAGAGCTTTTCTCGAGCCATGCGCCGGATCGCTTTTCTTCGTGACGTAATATCTGACACAGCAAAGGCTACGTCATGTCCTTACCGCCTTTGGTTGGGCGGGAATCGGATCGGATGGCGAAAATGAGACGACTGGCGTGTGTGCTTCTTATTCAGTAAAACGGCAAGCAAATGAAATTATTGTAAATTTATACAGTCGGCGAGAGGCACCCTCGCAGCTGTATGCGGCCGGGCTTATTTGTGTAAAATGGTTTTGTAAAATAGCTGAGGAAACTTATTAAATTTAAAGCTCGCACAGAGGCAGGAAATCAGTTTAGGAGTAGCTTTCGCGCTTGTAAGATTGGCTTGAGACGGGGCGGTAAAGCGTCTTCATCCTTTAAAGAATTGCAAGTGTCTGGGGACTCGCACTAATTAAGTGTGCTTGCAAGCTGTTATCGAAGCGTTCGTTTGGCGGTTTACGAAATCAGACAGTCTCGTGCAAATCATATCGCATACGAAGCCTGTCGCGCGACTCTTTTCATCCAAGGACATCAGTATAAGCCCGTCCGCAAATACTCGAACTTCTTCACATAACGTCTCATTCCAATTCGGAGATAAAGTTATTTGATAATACTTGAAGTGGTTTCACTGCTGACTGATTGGGTGGTTTCAGGTCGGTGAATGTGAGCACATAAAGTGTAATTGTTAAAGTTTAAT
Organism: Neoitamus cyanurus; assembly: GCA_947538895.1. Lineage (NCBI taxonomy): Eukaryota > Metazoa > Arthropoda > Insecta > Diptera > Asilidae > Neoitamus > Neoitamus cyanurus. Next base: position 41,433,608 of record OX384540.1, on the reverse strand, counting down.
TTGCTTGGTAGAGAAAAGTTTTTTTAATAGTCAAAGTGTAAAAAGTGGATAGTGCGATTGTTGTTCATAGTTCAACACAGTACTTGGAGAATACCAGTGAATGTACTGCATTCATGCTGAGGAGTAAATGCTGATTTACTTATTTACGCATTACTCTTAGCTTATGAAGGGTTGAAAAACCCACGATGGCTACATCTTCTAAAGTGAAATTAATCTCAAAAGCCTTTTAATTGGGAGCAAACCTTAAGATTCTTCTACAATTACCTTGTGGAAACTGGACCAAGTTTTCCTATACCGTAAATGGATTATGTGTTTGTTTTTATATACAAGGAGAGATCTAATTTCAGGCTAAAAATGCATTTTATATTTTTAGTGGAGTCTTTTGTACTAGAAGAGTATAACAGATTTCGATCCAAATGGTTTATGGGCATGTACATTAGGTGTATGTATTTAAAAGATAAAACATAACAAATGAAACACTAACCTTATGTTAGGGAAATAAGATTTCATTTATTAATAATTCAAAGTCTAAGCATTATTCTAGTATTCTTACTACAAAAAATAATTTGACTATAATTTTTGAATACCTACTGACCGCCATCAGCATCCGTTTTTCGACTGGTCTATTTGAAATCGAAATTTTTGTGGTCCTTTATGTAGCATCACTTATTCGAGTGTAATTTTAATTATTTTTTAATAAAAAATATGTTATGAAAGATAAAATACAAGTTCAGATTCTTTATAATTTTGGAATAAATAAGTGTGCAAAGTTAATTTGATCAGTAGTTTTAGAGTAATCGTCCTATTGCCGCTAATCCTGACTAGATGGTCCACGTCATTTTTTTGCATGGACCTCAAACTGCCAAAAATGTGAAAATAACTCAAGAATTCATTTAAAGTTGCGGAGTTGTCAGCTCAAAGTCCGAATTTAAATCCGACAAGTTTTTATGCCCAGCTCCGCACGGAAAAATAATAAATAATTTACCAGTGTGGATCCTCTATGCCATGGAAATAGCTTCAGGAAATTGAGAATTTTCAGTCGCCATATTGGATCCGCCATATTTAGTTTCCAAATTTCGACAACAAATTCGAGATCAACGACTCGAAAGCATAAAAGGACCCGTTTTCATCTTTTGAAGTTGAACATTTTAGGTTATTTATTTAACCTTTGTTTATTAAAATATATAAAAAAAAATCTGAAAAAAAATCGCCTTTCCTAGAGCAGGGGGAGTTTGAGTAATCCGCAGACGGAGTGAAAAGGCTACCATGATTTCAGCTCTCTGTATTATCTGAAACATAAAATTCGAGACTCTTTGAAAAATGTGGCTTGGAGAAAAACGAGTTTATGTAAAGTTTTCAAACGGGATTCCACCGAAACAAATCCACTTACGCTTAATCTGCTATTCCAGAGTACACCCTCCAAAAAAGTGGATGATTGGCTTGAAAAACATTCAAGGAGTCGCCAGGTACATTTTGTATGTCGGGGGTCCGTTCCAAGCTTATCGAATTTCGATTTCTAAGCCCTGTAACTCTCTCAAATAAACGAATTCTTCAAAAAATTTCACACATATTTTAAAAGGTTTTAGGAATACAAAAATGCGAAAAAATGATCAAAATTAGGAAATAAAAGTTAAAGGAAAACCAACGAAACATTGTACATTGTCTAGAAAATTAAATGATTTAGTCAATATTTTGTTGGAAAGCCTGTCTGCCATAACGGCTTGACATTCTTCACTATTCTACCATCTCCTACTCCACCTGCCTTTCCAGAGTTCGTTCAAATTTTAGTGTTATTCTTACATTCTCTGAAATTTTGGCTCCTCCCATAATTTCTCAATTAGATTGTGATTGAGACTTTGTGACCATGCAATAATTTTTCACGTCTAGGCGGTTTTCTAACAAATCGGCAACTGTTTATATTTCTTTCATCCGACCATTGCCTGTCAATACTAAGTGTTATTTTACACCTTTCGAACTTCCACTTCTATCGAATGAATAGTGAATACCCTTTCTTATTTACCAAGCTCAACTATTATAATTTTTCTCGAAGACTTGCCTTCCCCACGTTAATTACACAATGGAATTATCGGTTTATCTATTGTAAACAGAAAATAGAACATTTGGCTGTACTAATATTGTGCCCGTAAAGCTTAGATAAATACCGTTATTTGCTCTTATCGTTTCTAATTAGATGAGATGCTCAATTTTGCATTGTTTTTCGTTTTTGCTGCTGCACTAAGCTAGTACTGTTGTTTTTGGTTCCAATGAATAAATGAATTGTATAATTGGATTTAAGAAACATCAGAGTACCTACCTACAATATGTGTTTCATGATTTACGATATTTATGATTACTCAGTTATATAGGTAAAAAACATTTGAAGTTCCAGAAAAGAAAGAGTGCAAACACCCTGAACTTGAACGATATCCTTAAAATCTTATCGGGTAGTTGCTAGGAAAATATTCCCATGAGTGAACGCTTCAAAAGCCATGGCGTTATTAATTGCTTTAAATGTGAATTTATTAGTGAATTTAAAACCATAGCAGATTAACTATGCTAATCATTGTTCACACGTGGAAATAACTCAGAACGAAAATATCAGGAGACGCAGCACAAGAAAAATGTGAAAGCACAACTACAACGCATTTACATAAAAAACCAGTGATACGACATAGCTGCAGAATTGTGATTAATTCTCGGAGGGCAATTATGAGATCTGTATTTGAAATGGTTTAGTTGAAATACAGTCCAACGAGCAGACTTACTTCCCCAAGAGTCCTTACTGTAAGGAAACCGAAATAAAACAATGGTAGCCAGAAATTTCTCTCTTCAAGATCTTCCGTATTCGCGACTGCTACAAGTGCCTGACGAAGAGCGTGAATTTCTCACCCTCGAAGAATTAAAACCCTATCAACTGACGGAGCTCGGCCTATCAACCCAAAACTCATTAGACTCTTCTCCGAGGGAACGGTTAGAAACCAAAGGTCAATTGGCACCGTCTGAACAGCAAGAATCGGCTAGTGACCAGTTAAACCAAGTCTACTACGATTTAAATGCTCGACAAACTACAAAGTGAGCAATTTCCACTATGATTAGTCGCAAAATATAATTGATTCCTTTATAGTGGTTCCTGTGGTAATTCCATGTATATGGCCAGCAGCGACATGACGCATACTGGACATCATGTCGCTCCAAGCTCCATTGCTCCTCAAATGGAGTCCAGTGCCAGCATCAGCAACTGCAGTCCCGCAGAGATTACTCAACAGCAAACGCAACAACAGCAACAACAACAACAGCATCTTCATGAGCCACAGCAGCCTCTTCAAGGAAATCAACACAACTCGCAGACTCAGAGACAGCATTCTCACCCGGGCCCGCGGAAACGCAAATGTTCCTACAAGTAAGTGTTCGACTCTAAATAGTCTAAATAGGTAGCTAGTCCCCCTAATTAGCTCCATCGGACCATTTATAAAGATTCTTTTGAAGCTCTCCCCTGACGCGACGTGTGTGTTGATTAAGTTCGATTATTTGCGGCAAATTAAGTGGGCAACGTCTAGGGAATTATACCAAAATGGACAGTTCTGGGGTTGCATAACAAGATTAGAAACAAGCCCGGTGCCTCAATATTTGCATCGTTTTACGGTCAAAGACAAATTTAAAAATACACCCAAACATGGGGTCGATTTTCCTCTATCGAAGAAAAGCGAATTACAACATGCTTTTAACCTTTGAACGGTCACTGGAAGTCACCGTAATTCTAATCTTATGTAACTTTTCGAAAGTAAGGAAGTCGTTTCGCTAGAGGACGATTTTAAATTTATAATTATATTAATCTAGTGGTAACAATAAACAATTCCACTTCCACTAGAATGAGGCGCCTCATGGAAATGGAATTGTTTACTTCTTATCTGCCAGCCGAAAATGGGGTTCAATTGCAGAATTTATATAGAAAGAAGAAAGAACATGTTTATACACATTTACAGTTTTTTATAATTGCATGCAAAATATTAAGAAATGTGAGCGGAATGGTTCATCCTTCAGTCTCGCGGCCGAGTTTGAAAATGGGGCACCTAATATATAGCTCTTGTACGGCGGGCGTGGTGTATTAAAAAACTAAAAAGTATTTGACTTGTTGAGTGCGAATCAATGCGCGAAGATTTTAAAAAAGATAAAAATTGTGAAAAGCACTTCGAAGAAAAAAGAGTTTGCAGGACAAACAACGGTTTTCTTATGTTTATTAAAATAATAACTGTATTGCTAACAAGTTATTAACTTTTCTAACTTCACAAGCGTTGGAACAATAAATTCGTTCACGTTTCTTTAGTTTTGTGCGATACTGTGTATAAGTTATAAAACATTCTTCCCACCTTCGAAGTTCTCCTTTGTAATACGAAAACTATACACCGAGCATTTCTTTGGTTCTATGAGTCAAAAAGTTTTGCACCAATCAAACTTTCTAAAATGTTCTCAAAGTCGTCCAAAAGCAAACCTCCTGGCGCTGTTGCTTAACAAAATCGTAATGTGGGAACGCCATTGAAGACATGAATTTCAACTAGTAGAAGTAAGTTACATGGGTGCTGAGCCGAAGGTAGAACCATCAAAAGACGTTCAAATTTGTCGCCTTGCAAACATTTAGTAAAGACCGAACAAAACTTCTAAAGGAACAAGAACTCTTTTGATGTTTATTACAAGAAAGCCAAAGAACAAAGTGCGTAAGATGCATTGGGAAGGCTTCATTTCACCGTCGCGTCGCTTTCGTCAATCCCGTGGGATTTCTAGGAGTTCTCGCTCTGAATAGAAGGAAAACGAAGGGGTTAAGTTGGAGATGAGAGTTTTGTATATTTAATTAAATCTTGATTTCTAGATATGTGGTGATTTGTAAATGCAACCTTTACTTGTAGGGACTCATTATTCGTTGCGCGTAAACGAACCTGCGGTTTTCAGTTACTATATAATCCCTAATTGCAAAAATCTCGTTATAACTATTAATACAATTCAATTATTGTTTTTTAAAAAATTATACATATGTATTTTCATGTGAAGAGCGCCCGTCTATTTCTTTACAAAAGATGCGATCCATTTCGTTCAGTTGTTTGGAACTTTCGAGGCCATCAATGAAATGCAGCTTATTTTGTTGACCTCGCTAAAGCAAGTAACTTTTAATATGGCGGTAAAGCTGAAAATAATGGGGAGAAGCAGATAAATAGTCCTCAACAAAATCACAGGAAAACTTCTTAGATAAAATCGAAAACAATTGAGGAAGAAGCACACCTGACTTTCGGCTCCACGAAATTGTCCTCATTTAAAATAACGATGAATTTGTGAAACCAATGCTTTTCGTTCAATTAGAACATTATCAAAGCTAGTAAGCAATCAGCTCAATTCTCTCCTGGGAAAACTACTCAGGATCTAATATTTCCTTAATTGTGTCTGAAGAGTAGTAGCAGACACATAAAATTATTCTTGAACTTGTTCTATCACATAATTTTAAACTAAACTTGTATAAATTTTTCTTTTAGTGAAAGCGATTTGGAAGATGATACTGGCGATGACGCAAAGTCTGTGAAAACATCAGATGAAAGTAAAAAGTAAGTGAATACAAATAATTTACTTTTCTTTGTATTTTTTTTTAAATGCCATTCATAAAAAACGCATTTTTCTACACATTTAGGACTGCGAATATTTATAATATACTAGCTTGCCCTGATCCAGCGTTGCCCGGGATAATTAACAATATGTACCATAAATGTCCACTTATTTATTATTACTCGCACGAGTGGCGCGTGGAAAAGTTCAGTAATGCCACCTAATATCTTGAATTTTTGTGAATTCCCAGCTTATACATATTAGACATTCGTTGGGCGATATACCAGCTCACGGAGAAGCATACAAAGCAATCGATTTTGCGGTTACCATTATGAGTCCGCCATCTTGAAATTTAGTAGGTTTGAAATGCATATCCCCTTGGTCTTCTTTATATTAATTTTCATTAACTTTGCTTAAAGTGGTCGCCATATTGGATTCGCCATTGTGAATTTAGACATTTTAAAGACAGAATCGAAATCCCCCTGTGAGTGAGTGTGAGTGACCCCTAGTGCGGATTTTCGTGTAATTCTCTTAAGGTTTACATTTTTCAGTCGCCATATTAAATCTGCCATTTTGAATTTGGATATTTTGAGTAGAGAGAAATATCACTTATTGGATAAAAGTAAATCCAAACAGCGCCTGTACAAACAATGCCCGACCCCAACTTACAGGGTAAAGGAAATCTTTTAAACCCTCAATATTTGGCGCCCAAAAGTAGACAAAAAGTTATTTGAAGACACTGATATTGGTGCCTCTTAAAAAGTTTTTATTATTTGAAATTTCGTGTCCATTGTTTTTTTATTGAATTTTCCAAGAACAAAACTAATTCTCTGGGATTTATTTTATTGTTTCCCATTTTTCCCATAAATGTTCCCTAAAAAGAAAAAAAAAGAAAACCGTCGCGTGCGAGTCGGACTCACTTCACTAATTTGCACTATATTCCCAAACTAACAAAAATCTGACCTTCATTACAGTTTTCCCATAAATCTTTACCATCCAGTTAACGTGTAACGAGTAATTTTTCAAAAATTTTAGTCATGTATTATATGTTCGCAGATAATGGGCGTGAACGTCCCTTTTTTATATATATTTTTTTTAAAGCATAAAAAACCTTTCAAAAAATTATATAGAAAGTATCGTCAGTGTCCTCGAAGATAGCCCCTTTCGAAGGTATATACATATGTCACATACAATAGTACATATTCATTTTGTTTAGAATATCTTTTATTGGCCCCAGTGTGAAAAATTATATTTTATTTTGATATTTTACATCTGAGTTATCTGGGACACATAATACTCTATCTGCATAACAAATTTGAACGTCCTACGACTAACCGTTTGGAAGTTGCAGGCCTGTGATAGACTGAACTAATTGACAACGTAATCTCACCATCAGCGTTCCTGTTTTACCATTTTGGTACGGTGCACTAATAAATTATACTTCAATTTCAATCGACTCGACTAGAGCTGAGATGCCAGGAATATAAGTGTCTCCCCTAGACGAGTCAAAAGAAATCGACAAGCGTAATAGCGCCTTATTTCTAATTTTCACTTTATTTTCCTTTGTCCTCGAAACAATTGCACAATAAATATGTAATATTGCAATTTTTGGAGAAAAGGTACTTCTATCTCGTTATTTGAGTTTCGAAATAAAATTCATTCCCTGCAAAGTTAGCCTTGAACTTTAACAAAGCTTAAGTGCAGTAAAACGTTCCTGTGTCTATAGAACTTTTGTTGGGATATGTCCATATCATTCGGGTGGCTTCGGTCTTAGTGACATCATGGTCTTTTAGCTTGAAACGCCTGTAATAGGATTAAGGTGACATTCGCGCTGGCTAATAATAACTCACCCCAAAGCAGTTTTACCGGGGTATCTGGTGGCTGATGGCTAGCCAGCGATAATTATTGGAAGCTTTACCTTGTAAAATCAAACGCAGCAAAGCCGCGTTTTAACGAGCTATTTTATATCTTTGATGGATTTTCCATGCCAAATCCCCATATAATAAGCAACAAGGGAATTGTTTCAATTTGCATTTCCTGCCGTTCCAAAAATTCCTACACACGACTGCGTGTGGCTCATGCTCATGACCTTATGCATACAGCTAACGAGGTGCTGATTTTCAAGAGCAGGGTGGACAACATTTGCACTGTGTTTAAAAATAAGTTAAGATAAAGTCAATAGTGCAGTTCCATAACACGAATCCATCAATTATGGCAATTTTAAGCATCTACGAGGATTGATGTTGTTAGAGGTTAACGAACCTCAACTTAGTTATCGAATTGTTAAATGATGGCGATGGGTGTAACAGGCTACCGAACTACCGAAAAAATTAGTGTTGACGAATCTTAGTGACTGTGTTGTCTGTTTCTGGCTTCTTTACGTCGCGGTAGTTGTAACAAACTGACGAATTTTGATAATGATGTAAATGGAGCAGTTCATAAAATTTTTTAGATATGTATGTACCATCAGATTAACCCTCAATACAATAAAGGTGACCGTATAACGCTATAGTTCGAATTGTTTTCCATATACATATGTGTACATACATACATGTACAGGGTGTCCCTGCAAAACATGTTCCAACATATACATATGCACATACCAATCGATACTCATGTCCTGATTAACGTTTGTGAGGGGCTTCCTCCTTAAACCCCCTTTTTAAGTTGAAAATGTTGAGTTTGTAGTGTTCTTTGTTTTTTCCTTTCATTAACAAATTTTGAAAATACATAAAATCTATTTAAAAAAAATAGACCCACCTTCAAGCCCTATATGTAAAATTGTATTTTTAAATTGATAGATTGAATAGATTGCTCTATTTCTACTTACGATATGATATCCTAACATTCTTAGTAGAGTAGTAGATCTGACAACCAAGCTGTCTGTAAATAATTTATTAGTTTGTTTTTGTTGCATTTTTAAGTTACATATGTACATATGTATATGATTGGCATCATAACATTTGTTCATGGTCCGATTCAACTGAGATACCGTTAGAATGCTAATAATGTTTACTTCCCTAGAAATTTTAGACTCGTTTTAATGTGAATGATAGACTTCTAATGGTATTAGTCTTTACACTTCCTTACACAAACACTATAAGGTTTAAAGGAACGACTCTTAAAAGGGACAACCATTGCGCAGGATATTTGGTAGTAACTACTGATTGATGCTCGGTATCATGTTGACGTTGGAACACCCTGTATATCTCGTATATTTTCGAAATTGGATTCCTTTGTACAATTATTGGGCCTTTTTATTAACATCTTCTGTTTTTTGTTATGTTAGTTCTTAAAGAAATAATTTATACTTATCTATTTTTTCGCATTCTTCTATTTTCAGGCAGAATCACAGTGAAATCGAGAAGAGGCGACGGGACAAAATGAATACGTATATAACAGAATTGTCCGCGATGGTTCCTATGTGCCATGCCATGTCCAGAAAGCTGGATAAATTAACAGTGCTCCGAATGGCAGTGCAGCACCTTAAAACAATTCGAGGAGCGGTACATTCCTACACCGAAGGACACTATAAACCAGCATTCCTTTCGGATCAAGAGCTAAAAATGTTAATACTACAAGCGGCCGAAGGCTTCCTCTTTGTTGTAGGCTGTGATAGGGGACGTATCCTTTACGTGTCACAGTCAGTTTCTCAGGTTTTAAACTACACTCAAGGAGATTTGTTAGGACAGAGCTGGTTTGATATACTCCATCCGAAGGATGTGGCAAAAGTCAAGGAGCAGCTGTCGTCATCTGATTTGAGTCCTAGAGAAAGGCTAATTGATGCGAAAAGTACAAATTATGCAATTGTTTAACATAACGCTTCTAAAATGTAATTGCTTTTAGCTATGCTTCCCGTTAAAACTGATCTTCCACAAGGATTATCGCGCTTGTGTCCGGGAGCGCGAAGGTCCTTTTTCTGTCGTATGAAATATAAGGTTGCAGCACAAATAAAGGAGGAGTCCGACTCGTCCGCAAGTTCTCATAGACGTAAGAAACAAATCCATTCAGACAAAAAGTATTGTGTTATACAGTGTACGGGCTATCTAAAGTCCTGGGCACCAGCTAAAATAGGTTTAGAGGAGCAAGAAACGGACGGAGATAATGATTCTTGTAATTTATCTTGTCTTGTGGCTGTTGGAAGGATTCCACCAAATGTCTTCGCTCCAAACGTTAATCCACCTGTAAATAATTATCAAAAGATTAGAACAATACAATTTATATCTAGACATGCCATGGACGGAAAATTTTTATTTATAGATCAAAGGTAAGTCCACTTTTTAATATAACCGTTGGCATGTCTCGGCATGACCAATGGGTGATATCCTCCTGATCAGCAACACGTCGCTTGCAAAACTTGCACGGTGGCCAGAGTAAAGTTAGGGACTATCCTGCAATAAAAGGGGTCTTCGAAATTTGAAGTATTTAAAACAATAAAAAATACAACTTAGTAAAACCTTTAGATGTTTTTATTAGTGGTATTCAGGGTTTTGTTACATTTCCTATAGTGTCGTGGTGCCGAATATAAACCATGCAATAGCAAATCCAAAAATATGATAAAAAGCATAATAGGTAAAGTCGTTGTACGGGAATAAATGCTAAAATGATCAGAATTTAGAGATGAGGTTTTTGTTTCCTTGAAAGATCCTATTTAATTTGTATATCTACTGTTAATATGACATGGAAAAGGTGTAAATGTTGTGAATTGAAAATTAGTTTTCTTATCTGTAATCTTTGTTAGTAAAGTCAGTAAAGTGTGATTTTGATCTCATTGGGCCTTATTCCGGTTCTCACCTCACGCCCGTGACAAACCTCACTGTCGTGTCACCTCACGTCACATGTGGTATTCCCATTGTCGCGTGACGTGAGAATTTATGCCGTGAGAGCAATTCGAGTATCGATTGTTTTGACATTTAAAGTTTAGTTGTTTGAGGCAAAACAAGTTAATATTTGCAAAATTGAACTGAAAGATGAGTTCAAATGAACTGTGGTTCAGCGATACTGATGATGAAGACGAACAGGAAAGGAATCGCCAAATAATATTGAAAAGTTTTGTTAGTGTCTCGGAATGAAAAATATCGAGAGTCACGGTATTCTCGTTGTCACTTGAAGCCGATCCAAGTGACCATTTTAGTCGCTATCAAATTGTAGGTGACCGAAAGAAGTCACTCAAAGTGACAACGAGAATACCGAATATGTAGACTCACCTCACATGGCATGTGACGTGAGAACCAGAATAAGGGCCATTGTGTGACCATTCAGTTGTCTAACAATTACATATCTTCTGAAGATGCAAAAATCCGTCACGCTTTTATCATATTTGAAAATTTAGAATTTTCTCAACACCGTGATCCTAGCAATTACTGTAAAAGAATTTAATAATGGTTGCCTGCAAAGAAATGGGATTTAACAAATTAGTGAAAACTTCATCCTGAGTCAGTGACTGATTTTCAAGTTAATATAGTATATGTTGTCTTGACAAAAATCGTTTCTGCAAATTAAAAGTACCATTACTTCATTTTACTATATTAGTTATTTTCATCCAATATTTATAAAATTGCAGTGCCACTCTAGTACTCGGATTCTTGCCTCAGGAACTCTTAGGAACGAGCATGTACGAATACTATCACCTGGAGGATATTGCTGCTCTAGCTGAATCGCACAAAGCTGCCCTACAAAGCTCAGAAAAGATAACGACAATGGTATATCGCTTTCGTACAAAAGACAGTGGATTCATCCGCCTCCAAAGCGCATGGAAGTCTTTCAAGAATCCATGGACTAAAGACGTTGAGTACCTGATAGCTAAGAATTCTGTTATATTGTATACAAGATCCAGCTCGATTTAAACGGTCGGCTTATGTTGTGTAATTTCCTTGCAGAAATGATTACAGAGACAATGGGGGATTTCGTTCGGATAGCAGCAATCATATGCCGGGCAATTTTGACTTCTTCAATCAAAGTAAGACTTTTTTTGTTGTTTGTGCCATTTTGTTTGTTCAACCGAAACACACAATCTCAGGCAGCGGCAGGGAAATTCATAGAATTATTAACACGCATGTCGAGGCAAGTAAAATTGGACGACAAATTGCAGAGGAAGTGCTCGACTATCAGCGGAGAGTGAGCGATTCATCACCAGGTAGGGAATTATTAGCTCATTTATCGTGATCATATTTTTTATAAATATTCAAAACTTTTAGAAAGCAGTCCAGATCCAGATAGCCGAAGTGGTAACCCTAGCCAGAATATATCCTCCGGTGAAAATAGCATTTCTGGCGGGGAAATGAGTGGAGATCGCCGGGCCCCTCAACCAATGATAAATAGGCCGAATGGAACGCTTCCTGCGTACCATAATATTCTCCCCAACAATTTTTCCTCCAATTCGGATAATGGTAGTTTGTGTTACTTGTGTTCACGTCAGAGGTTAATTGATAATCACGGCTTTTATTTCAATATTAGCTAATGACGGAGAAATGGCCTCTGCGGTGAATGCACCATTGCAGGACTCAACAAATCAAATGGAGACAAACGATGGGAATGATGAGGCTGCTATGGCAGTTATTATGAGCCTTCTGGAAGCCGACGCCGGACTAGGGGGCCCTGTTGATTATTCAGGATTACCGTGGCCATTGCCTTAGTTTAATTAATTAGGCAAATATTAGTTGCATAAGTAATAAAGTGTTTTGTAAAAAAGACAACTTGTTTCTGTTTTCTTAAACTCATTTTCTACACAACAAAGTAGGTTGGGTCTTAAGTCCGCTTAAAAAATTCGAAAATATTAAAATATCACTTAACGATGGCTTAGCCCGCAAACAGGCCAACTCCATCGAAGTAATCTAACTGAAACCTTCCAGTTTTAATTTTTATATATTTATTTATAATCTTACGCTTAGACCCCTGCTACACGGCAGGGCAGATAGACGAACAACCGGGCAAGTTTCATAAATTGCTGTGCCGCGTAACAGACGTAGAAGGCGGTCTTTCTAGGTTCTAGGGATGTGGATCTGGAACTCGCTGGTCAGCCTGGCTGCTGTGTAACAAACGCAGAAGTCGCTCTCCTTGGGGAATGTGGGTCTTGCGATAAGTGACACCCTTTTACTTTTATATATGCGCTAACTTAGTAGAATAAAAAACTTTGCTCGTAAAGTGGGCTTCATTGCAAGTACAGCCCCAAAAGCTGTTAATGGGGTCCTGTGCACAATGTATACATGTCTTGTCTATATAATCATATGGAACTGGCTTGTTTTTGGGCGAAGTTTTAAGAAAGTTATTGAAATTTAGGAGTTATATAGGTGGGGAGGCAAAGACGCGATTGATTTTAAATAATTTTTATTTATTCTGCTTACTGTTTATGGGAAGACAACAATTGAGGACTAACACAACGTTTGGTATATCTTCCTTGATAACAATACATTAAGAATGTACACCCTAAATTGAAAGCCAACATTTGCAGAACTGGCGAAGTTCACAGTCAACATTTAAAGAAAAGAAGAAATAACCACCTGAAAAAATCAGTTGATTTTACATTTGTATGTATTTATGACACATGACCATATTATGTATGCATAATGCAGTTTATATGCATGTAAAAAACCTAAAAAGTTCAACTAAAAATGTTATTGATGAACAACTGTTAATAAATTCTGTGACAAAAATCATTTTGATTTTGCAAGTAGCTCTGAGTTCAGACTCAAGGATTTCATTAAAATTATATCCACAAACTTGCTGGATCAAAGAAAACTCCTGAGTAGACATAAATCTAATGTACAATTATTTTGTCAATTTTTCTTTTCTTTGTAGTTCAATGTCAGATATCTCAATAGATGGTTCGTGGACGCCTTACAATAGAATGCATGTGACAAAAATAAAAAACTTTTATTGATTTTTCTATTTTTAATTAAAATAGTGCAGTGACATTTAAAGGTAAATATAGAATATATGCACCAATCCCATTCTAACAATGTCAAATTTTCGGATATATATTTCAGAACTGGTTTACTAAAAGTCTCATATTTTCTAAAATTTCTATTTCTAAATTCACTTCGCCAAACGTATTATCAATTTAAAAATTACACGTGTCTAACGGGGAATAAATTTGATATTGTATGGCTTCGGAGAAAGTGTAATACCAGGTTGTAGTACACTATCGGGAATGTTTTCATTTGCAGGTAATACCAGCTGAAATTTCTGTAACACTCCGACAAAAAATGTAAAGAGACAAGCACGTGCCAAGGAGTCTCCCAAACATCTACGTCTGCCTTGCCCAAAAGGCATGTAATACTCGTCATTAATAATTTGGTTGTCATCGTTCAGAAAACGCTCTGGACGGAAATTCTCTGGATCCTTCCAATGTCTTTTGTCCATCGCAACAGTTCCTAAACCTATCAACACTGTTGTGTTCTTTGGTACAAAATATCCTCCTAGTGTAGTATCCCTCAGTGCTCTGCGGGGTCCACTTATTGGAACGATGTGAAAGTATCTCTGCACCTCCATCAAAACTGCCTCTGTGTATGGCAACTTTGTCTTATCACCAATAGTTGGAAATGATTCAAGACTCCCCTCAATCTCTTGAAATACTCTCTCCTGAACATCCGGCTTTATTACCATCATCATGAAGGCCAAGTCCAAAGTAATACTTGTTGTTTGAGATCCTGCGATGAATATGTCGAGAATTATCATGATTAGCTGTTTCTCTGTGAAGGTGCTATCCTTGGATCCGGACTTCTGTTTCATTTCCTTTAAGTAAGCATACACAAGATCGTCGTTTTCTTTCTCGTCTGTGTAATTCGCTTTGTGATCGTTTACAGTCTCCATGAAAAATTCGTACAATTCAGCATTAAACCGCTTGATGAGGTTGTAGCCGGTTTTTTCAGGAGCAATAAACCGAAGCCAAGGTGTTTGCGCCAAGAGTCCTCCGCCCATATCAAAGACCTTCGATCGTTGTCTAAACAAATCAAGAAGTCTCCCCAACCGCGGATCATTTCTTGAAATGCGTTTACCAGCTGCAAGCGCCCATAACACATTAATTACGCTTGGAGGAAGGAAGCCGCCAGGCCATACTGGTTCTTCCTTGAGGTCTTTAATAACCGAAAGAAGATCATTCAGTTGGTTTTGAATTTGTATCTCCATCGGCATGCGTCCGTAGCCAGCCTGGCGCAAATGGCGCGTTGTAAAATTACGATGCTCAGCCCATAGTGGTCCATCGGTAAAGGTTATTCCTAATCTCGTACCCATTGTTCGCATCCTGATAAAAAAATTATCCGGTCGACCTTCAAAATCTTCCCTGCAATGAATTTCACGGACAGCAGCATACGATAAACCGACCACATAGTATTCGCTTCCGAGCTTTAAGCCAATTACTGGGCTATTATACTGTTTTGACCATTCTTCCAAAACTATATGCTGACCTCCTTTCTTCCGGGCGAGATTTCTCAATTGGTATGTATTTCCCACCCATGGCCACCATCGCGGTCCTAAAATAACAACATTTAAATTAACGACAAATTTTTCAAACGCCAACAAATAGTAACTTTTTAGGATGAAAGCCAAATTGCTGAAATAATGAGTCACTTTTAATGTTAAAAAGTAATAAAAAAATGAAATGAAAAATTTAGCGAATATGATAGATTGGTTTTAATTTATTACGAACTACCCGACCGGACCTCTTTCCTTTTCTTGTAATTTAAGAAAAACCGATCGCAACGCCATCTCGAATTTGTAAAATAAAGCACCATATTTGAAATCAGTGATCGCCAAAATTTATATGTTCCAATTTCTGTAAAATTCTGAAGAGTTTTTGAATCCGTAAGGTAGCGGCACAAAATATAATGGTTTTTTTTGGTTCTGAAGTTTATTTACTCAGGAGCACAAAACTTTTATGATTATTAAAGATAGTAAATAACGCATCAACATAAATATATTATTTATGAACAAAACTTACTTGGTAAATGATTAAAAATAACAACATAATAAAAATATTAATGTTGTTACTCATGCATATATTCAGTTATTCCTTTGAAGAATTACAAAAAAACTGTGGTCTCTGTCACAAAAGAACTAACAGGGCTTTCGGGAAATAAGTAAAATGGAGTATGCCAATCAATTATTATAATTAAAAGTATTTCCTTAAGAAAAAGTGCAGTCACTCAAGCTGTTATAGGTCCTCTTATGGACATTTTAGGATAATAAGTAGAGCACTTCTTTGTTTGGGGCTACTACATACATTATTCTAGCCAAAATATGTATGTGACATTAAGGGGGTAGTCTCATGTTCGATCTTCAAAAAATCTTTTTTTTTTTTTTTGCATTTTCTCAAAGTTAAATAAGTTGAAAATATACTGTAAAAATTTTAGACCGATACACTACGTCATTTTAAAGTTACAACATATAATAGGGGAGAGCGCACCCTGCATCTGCATATATGAAAATTTTTTCTCTAAACTTTAAACGCGTTTTTCTCGAAACTACTTTTTTTTCGTCGGCACGGATGATTAAAGAAAAACTATTGGACCGATTGGGCTGAAACTTTCACATATTATTATAAACATGAATGGTTCTGGCGGGTAGCAGAATTAGATGTTTTTATAGATTTCTTTCTGTTTTATATCGATTTTAAACCGAAAATAACCGTCGATTTTGTAAATTTTTTTTTACAAGGCCGCCATTTTGCTATTTTTCACTCAAATCTTTTAAATCTGCTACGGGCCAGAATGACAATCCTACTGAATAATAATCTTTTTGGAATTTTGATTTCAGTTGATTGGGAAAGGAGCAATCAGGGGGGCGAGCCACCTACTTTTTTTTGAAGAGACCTACTTCGCCTCACCAAAATGACCTTAAAAAATTTCTTTTTTTATTTAAAAGAAATGTTTTTGTATTGTTCAATAGTTTAATAATAACATATAATTATCACAAGAAGATTGCATTTCATTTTCCACACAATAAAAAATCTTAAAAAACCTTCAAAATTTAAGCTCGGACATGAGACTACCCCCTTAAAGTCGAATGAAGAAATAATATACGCGAAAAAGAAAACGAAATTAGCCCTATTTTTGATTCCGGCGGAATTCAAATTCTTTCGGAACGTACGAAATTTAAAAGTGGAACGAATTACTAACTGAGAGAACTTTTCGCAGATAACATACACTGCCATTGAAAAGTGTGACTTGGCTAAAAAGACGTTTCATTTTCGAGTTCTATGGTTGCATTCACAGCGCAATTGTAACCGGCAATGCAGGTAAGTTCCAAGCAACTTTAACTACCCAACATTGCAAAATTTAATTGATTGCAATGAACGCGCTGTTGTTAACGTCATAGCTTTTACATTAGAGGCGTTTGAAATATAAATATGTATTCCCCCCGTTGTCGAAGTGTAGAATTATTTAGTGCCTGTCTTGCAATGTTCCATTCAAATTGAAATATAAGGTTATCACTGCCTGCGATTATTAAAAAACAGCAAGTTCTACGCTGGTACGATGAACAAAACTTTTAAGCTCTATCGCAACTGCAGCCGACTACGATCTGGAAGATCGTCGAAAATATATTGCGATTGTAAAAGCTTTCGTGTGCAGTGAAAAACGAATAATCAAGTTTAGAGTTGTTAGTTTGGAGCTTTAGTGCTATAGTTATTTATAATTGTGGTAACAAACGCACCCAAGATAACCCCATCAGGCTGGGACTTTTCAAAAGTTCAGCGCACTTCGAGCTTTCTAGCGGCTTCAGCTTGCTTAGAAAAAGTAAATATTCCATGTTCCATTCAATAATAGGAATGAGTCTTTAGCTTAGGGAACTCAAACGCAATTTTTTGGAAGATGCATGCAAACTAGTTTGTTCATCAACACATTTTAAACAATTTTGTAAATTCATATCAACAATTATTTTCCAGTGAATTTGGGAGTTTTTTCATCAGACTTTTTCGTCGCCAGTCAAGCAGTCAAGCCCAAAATAAATCAGATTTAATAGTTAAATTGGAACTTTATAATCCAAGAGCCCGCTGCAAAATTACCTATACCTTCTATAAATAAAAGTTAACCTATTTCACATATCTCGCTACGTTTTTGAACTGCCCCCACAAATTGAATTTCCAATTACAAATTAAAATTGAAAATTAAAATTTTTCACCACGAAATCACAGACTACGATTGACGTAGTAGTTGCTACATCGTAGATATTTAGAGGGCTTAAGCACTATCAAAAGTTCAGGTATCACAATTTCAGTTATCACAAACCAATATCAGTTTTAAGGAAGCTTAATAGTTACTTTAGTTAAAAATATGTATTATGTGTATGAATTTATTATGTAGTAAGAGTATATCAATTTAATACAATTTATATAAATATTTGTATCTATTGCTCCACTCCTTCATACACCACTTCCTATTCTTCGCACTTCTTTAGAGAAATTTTACTTTTTGTTTGTATATTCAATTATAATATATTCCATACAATTCACTGACATAAAATTATAAATTTCAATTTGTTCCTATGATTCCAGCACTCTAATATTACAAAAATAATGTCAAGTTTTGAGATATGGATTTTGCAACGGTTGTATTGAAAGTCACCCAATTCTAAAAATTCAATTAAATTAAATTGTTCACGTGGCAAACGTGTTACAACTTCAATAATTACACGTATCTAACGGGGAATAAATTTGATATTGTATGGCTTCGGAGAAAGTGTAATACCAGGTTGTAGTACAGTATCGGGAATGTTTTCATTCTCAGGTAATACCAGCTGAAATTTCTGTAACACTCCCACAAAAAATGTAAAGAGACAAGCACGTGCCAAGGAGTCCCCCAGGCATCTGCGCTTACCTTGCCCAAAGGGCATGTAATACTCGTCATTAATAATTTTATTGTCATCGTCCAAAAATCGTTCTGGACGGAAATTCTCTGGATCCTTCCAATGTCTTTTGTCCATCGCAACAGTTCCTAAACCTATCAACACTGTTGTGTTCTTTGGTACAAAATATCCTCCTAGTGTTGTATCCCTTAGTACTCTACGGGGTCCACTCAACGGAGCTATGTGAAAGTATCTCTGCACCTCCATCAAAACTGCCTCTGTGTATGGCAACTTTGTCTTATCACCAATAGTTGGAAATGATTCAAGACTCCCCTCAATCTCTTCAAATACTCTCTCCTGAACATCCGGTTTTATTACCATCATCATAAAGGCCAAATCCAAAGTAACGCTAGTTGTTTGAAATCCAGCGATGAATATGTCGAGAATTATCATGATTAGCTGTTTCTCTGTGAAGGTGCTATCCTTGGATCCGGACTTCTGTTTCATTTCCTTTAAGTAAGCATACACAAGATCGTCGTTTTCTTTCTCGTCTGTGTAATTCGCTTTGTGATCGTTTACAGTCTCCATGAAAAATTCGTACAATTCAGCATTAAACCGCTTGATGAGGTTGTAGCCGGTTTTTTCAGGAGCAATGAACCGAAGCCAAGGTGTTTGCGCCAATAGTCCTCCAGCCAGATCAAAGATATTTGATCGTTGTCTAAATAGATCAAGAAGTTTCTCCAACCGCGGATCATTTCTTGAAATGCGTGTTCCAGCTACAAGTGCCCATAACACATTAATTACGCTTGGAGGAAGGAAGCCGCCAGGCCATACTGGTTCTTCCTTGAGGTCTTTAATAACCGAAAGAAGATCATTCAGTTGGTTTTGAATTTGTATCTCCATCGGCATGCGTCCGTAGCCAGCCTGGCGCAAATGGCGCATTGTAAAATTACGATGCTCAGTCCATAGTGGTCCATCGGCGAAGGTTATTCCTAATCTCGTGCCCATTGTTCGCATCCTGATAAAAAAATTATCCGGTCGACCTTCGAACTCTTCTCTGCATTGAATTTCATGGACGATAGGATACGTGAACCCGATCACGAAGTATTCGTTTCCGAGCTTTAAGCCAATTACTGGACTATTGTACTGTTTTGACCATTCTTCGAAAACTAAGTGCTGACCTCCTTTCTTCCGGGCGAGATTTCTTAATTGGTATGTATTACCCACACATGGCCACCATCGCGGACCTAAAATGACAAATTGGAAGTTAGCTACAGATTTGTCAAAATTCAGCAAATAGTAACTTTTTAAAATAAAAAGCACAAAGCTAATCGATGAGTATGCGTTTTTAATGATTTTGGTGATAAATAGAAATAAATGAAAAATGGAATGTAGCTGTAAGTTGCGACAAACCGGTTGTTTTGGGAAAGGGAGTGGAGAATGAAATTTTGCACAGATATTGTTCAGTTTAACACATATAAATACGGTTATTTTTGGATGTTTTTTGAGACGGAGGTTCAGTAAAACAACCCACACAAACAAAATCTGTCCATAGAAGATGGATAAAGTGAGTTTGCAACACAGTGTCGTGTCTAGTTCTGTACACCAACCGGTTTGACGCATTCATTATGACTGTCTATACAAGGTGTGAGCTCATCCAATTGGTTTTATTTTCAATTATTGCCTTTATATGTCAACTGGTCCTAGAATGAATCATTCCGGAATGAATCAATCCACACATATAGACTAAACAGTGCGTCAAGTCGGATTGAAATTTCCAGCCCACACTTTCTCATTTCGATCCAAATTGAGAAACACGTTTTCGTTTTTTATTCTTTCTGTTGCTTCGGGGCCGTTATTTATCTTTTATTGAAAACAATTAATAAAACAACAACATAATTAAAACGTGTGCAACTAAGTACGAGTCAAAATTTCCATTAAATGTGTCATTTTTCTTTTTGGATCGGAACGGAACACACTTAAATTTTGACCTCGAATGAAATGAATGATTTTCCTATTAAGGGGGCCGATACATGTAAAAGCAAAAATTTTTTTTTTTTTTTTTTTCGTCGGGAATATATTCTATAAGGTATTGAGAACATGTGTCTAAAGAGCGTTTCCCGATATATCAATCCGGTCTCATGGAATCTCACATAGAAGCCGATACATGTAAAATCAAAAAAATTTTTTTTTTTTTTTTCGTCGGGAATATATTCTATAAGGTGTTGAGAACGTGTGTCTAAGAGCGTTTCCCGATATCTCAATCCGGTCTCATGGAATCTCACAAAGAAGCCGATACATGTAAAATCAAAAAAAATTGAATCCGTTATGAATGACTTGGGATTTGTAGTTGGTGAGCAAGCCTGGAAATACTCTCAGCTAGCGGATGATTCTCGAGTAACGAGCGCAGACCGGCACACATTTCTCGATTCAAAAGAAGCAAGAACGGCTCGGAAAGAAAAAACTTTTGCCGTAAATCAGCTGCGTGCACAAGAGGAAGAACAACTCTACGGTGCAGGAATAGCCGACTAAAATGAAAGTAGAGAATTCGTCTTTTCACTTCCCCAAACTTTGAACTCAAATTCCTCGAAACGACATTTTCGACTACTCGCTGCACGATAACTTTATTAAGAAAGGTTCAATCACGCTGAAAATTTTACCGTAGCTTCAGAAGACCCTTGTCTACTGGATGAACCTAAATTTATAGCCGATTTCGCGAATCCCCGACCGTAGAGGTTGCGAATTCAGCCAAAAAAACAAGCAAAATTTTCATTCAAGTCGCATTTGGGGAAAAAAAATTTTTTTGTCTCAAAGTTAGGTTCACATTGAAGCCACAACTGTTTTTTAACAGTTTCTTCTTCCTCCTCTGTTTCAGACCAATACTACCGCCGGGAGAACGCAGCGACTGAAATATGAGGGGGCTGTTGCGTCACGGGCTTCGCCGCCATTTTGAAACGCCGGCACTCGAAAAAAAATGTTTTATAATGTACAAGCTCATGTGGTAAACTAATAAAAAAATTAACTCGATCCGCTTATTCCTTCCCTATCAAAAAAATTCTTTAAAAAAACTCACTTTCAATGTATCGGCCCCCTTAACGATAAATATTGGAAATAATTACAAAATAGTATATAAATATGTAGGTATTGGGTGTTTTCTTTTTTGCAACCAGAACCACTTCTGAAAACATGGGACGAAATGAGTGTCATAACACTCGTAATGGAGTCAACCTCTGATATGCCGTTTGGCTAAACACAGGTAAATTCCACTAGAATTCTTCTTCTTGCAAGTGGTTTCAATTTGTATAATATTATTATAAAGAACAACTTTTAAAAAATATTTTATATAATTTTTATCCAAAATTTAGAAAATTCACCCGTTGTGGAATAGTTTCGGTGGCCCTTTAGAAAAAAAAAGTATCCTTGCGGTGGTCAGGATAACTCATGAGAGTGGAGGTGAGTATAGCCCCTGATTGAACGAAAGATTTCAAAAAATTGAAATTTGAACTTTTGGCAGAGCTGCAAGCAACAGTACCTATGATTTTCGGTAAAGTCTAGACCTTATAAAATAAGTTGTAATTAAAAAAATCCTTCGTTCGATCATTAGAAGAAGTGCGTAAACTTTCAACAAGATCTATGCAATAGCTTTTGGGAAACCGACTTCAAAATTACAGTTTTGAGAAAAAAGCGATTAGTAGGAATAAAGCAGAAAACAAATTTTTGTTTAACTTACATATGGAATCGTCGATCTCCATAAAGCAAAGGTCCTGCTATAGCTGCAATGTCCAGGACATCCTTTTGCTCTTGTGCCTCTCGAGAAAGAGAGAGAAACAATAGCTAAACATGGAAGTGGGAATGGGAGAAGTTTCAAAAAGCTCTCTCGCTCCTAGAATTTAATTTTCTTTATTTATACTCTTTTTCTGAGGGTCTTTGAAAAGTGAAGCATCATTAGCAACTCAAGGAAGAAGAAATTGAACGTCAGCCGCCTTTGCTCAAAAAAGTCGTCAAAAAGTTACACACTTTTTTTAGTTTTAATTTTCCCCGTTGGCCCTTATCGCTATAAGGTACTTTGAGGAGCAATACCCAAAACGCAAAAACGCACACATATTTTCTGTCATCTAAATCCAAGTCACCCAAAAATAAGGCACTTTCAGGGAACGAGTGATACTCCCGTAGCGAAAAAGAAAACACCCAATGAAGTAGCTACCTTAAAACTCCTTTTTTTTATTTCAATAGTCAGGAATTTAGTAAAATGAATTATTTTATATTTCTCCTCTAATACAAAAATTTCTGTGAACTTGCTATGGAAGCAGCATTGCACTCTGCATATACTGGTTGTGTACGTCCAACGTTATGCATAGTAATGAATCCACGAAGATGAATGATTTGCTCATACCTGTTTTCAAAGTAGTTTAATTAATTTTCTGAAGTGTTTTCAGATCACTTTTAAATCACTTGTATTCACAGTCCTCGCCGATGTCCTGCCCTTGGAATCGTAACTCTTAACTGATGTCTCCAAGTCTTCTTGTTATTTTACTTTTTTGCTTCTACACAAAACATTTTTAATTTTACGGAGAGTAGCCAAAATATGAATTAGGTAAAGTAAATATTTATTTATTGGTTAAGTTAACCTGCATGCCATGCACACCACTACGTACAAGAAGGCAACAAACAAAAGACACAATAATTGTGCCCGTAGTATGTATAGTGACGATTAAAAAATGAATAGTTTCGTATGGGGTACTCAGTGAATATTCTTTTCAGAGCATGCAGAACACCACCCCTACCAAAAGCAATAAGAATTTAAGCAAAATTTGTCCAGGAAAGCAGCTCTCATTAGTGACCATTATTTTGATAAAAAACTAATGTGACGGCAAATGGACTTACTAAAAAGCTGCGGAGTTTTGGATTTACGCCTGATTCGATACACACTAGACGGCTTTTAGCTATCAACATTTGCATTGTACTTTTGCGCACTATAAGTCCCTCCTTTTAATATCTCCAAAATGACTACGTATGTAGATGATTGCTATTGTGCATTTGAAAATAATCTTATATGTACATATTCAGTACCTTTTGCTCAATAAACTTTTAACGTAATAAATTCTGTTGCAGTCAACAATGGCCTTTCTTTTATAATGCAGATACATCTTTTAAATTTAACTACATCTTTTTTAATGTTCTTACTAAGATAATTCATTCATTTGAGAAAGATACTATGAATCATGGTGACCTTGCAAGTTTAACTTTGGTAATCTAGTTTGGCGCACGTTTTCACAAATCTGCTAACAAATGAATTATATTAGCAGCTTTTTTTCGCGATAAGCAAACCAGTCGCGAGGCATGCAAATATGAAACCCATTTGTTATCATTAGAATAAAAAAATTAATGGATGACAAAATAACCCCAGAAAGGCTTGCACACATTTTAATTTAGTCAAGCTCAAAGCAGGTCCAAATAATTAACTATGTTTTATTGTATCAGTCGGTTACCTTAACATACGATTGCTTATACACAATACAGTGATGTAAATTTGTATATAAAGTTTTCCACGCTATTCTATAATGCAAATTGAAGAAATGAGAAACTCGCTAATCTAAACTTTCTTGAGCTTGGTAACTCCTTCCGTTTGTGTGTTTACTATGAATAGACTTCTTGACATAAAATGATAATTTTTTTATAGCTAATAATTATCCACTGAGTTTTAATTTAAAACAAAACATTATTTCTCACTCTCTCAGAATAGAGATGGGTTTTAGCTGTTGGTTACGTCACCTCATCTAGAACGGATTTAAAGACACAATAGTCTTGTTAATTCCTCAGGGACAGGACTGATTTTATGGGAAAACAATGTTTTATATGTGATCACATGAAAACTGACCCTCTAAAAGGTCACTGGATGGTCATAATTAGTCAGGTAGTCCCGTTTATTTGATATCGACAGAAATTTGTTAATTTGATTTTTAATTTTTCGAAAATTTTAAAATTAAATAAAAAAAGTTCTGTCTTGTGACTTGTGTTGTTTAAATCCGTTCTAGATTAGGTATGCAAACTTCTCTCGATGACCTTGATAAAATTAAAAATAAAATAAGAAAAGTTGTATCGCTGTCCAATTAATGGGACTACGTGACCTTTTAGATGAAAGTGTCGTTTAAATTCGTTCTAGATGAGGTGCTAACTTCGTAGAGCCATTATGAGCCATGGAAACGCCTAAAGGCCACAGACAACCTAATATAATTATATACTATAAATTGGATCGTGTGTAGGCAGGTTGGTCCGATTAATTTTTGCTCTTCATAGCTAGAGTAGTTGAGCGAAACAACTACTCAACCGTCCAACCGCGTTCGATTGCATCTGATAAGTTGTGTCGTGTGTAGAGCATACCCAATTTCTTACCCTACATATCAGACCCTCATATTAGGTCGCCTATATCCGGCTTAAGTTGGCGATTTTAGACCAGTTCTATTTTCACAACGGCTACAGCTACACATTTCATTATGCAATCAAATCGGAGTGACGGCTTATAACAAATGCGAAACATTTTGACATCTTAAGTGCACTTTGAAAAATGAATATTATTTTGCCACGGAATTGTTCACGACTTACCTTCTTCTGGTAAAATTAAGCACCACCACATTTTTATATAGTAATGGCCAAGGTTCTGGTACACGAACGTCCGACGTGATCGACCGAGCCTACTGTAGTACTTAAATACTATACATAATACGTGTCATGCTCTCCCTATTTTAAGTAGCCTTCTTAACCCCGTCACAGAACATTATATACATAAGTTTGCCTACGCATTTTGATTTTGATAAAATTTATTCACTTCACACACTTTTGGAAACCTTGTTCGTTGTCAGTAGGTGGCTGCCACTACTGTCTACTACATTGTTCGAGTCGGAAATATTTGCTCAACTTCTCAACTTACATAAATTGAATTAACCTTTCATAAACTTCAGTCGTACAAATCTATTTTGAATCTATTTTAAACTTCTTGAACCTCCATACAAGTCAATGTTGAGTTTCATCTTAATTTATTCAGCCTCAACCTTAACCTTTACATCCTCAAGTACAGTGATGTGTAATAACTATTTTTAAAATTGAAGTCGACTCTAATTCCGTGTACATTTCTAATATATATTACATAGGTAGATAGATAAAACAATATTTCTTAATTTAAAATGACAGTCTGAAGCTGAAGCCAAACGATGAAATTTTCTTCTGCAGGTCTTTTATACCCACTTTGCATCAAAAAAGTAATCCAATAATTTATTCAGCTCAATTTTTGAAGTTTTGAATGAGGAAAAATTCATGGTAATTTGAAACCCTTTTCGCATATTTTAAAAGATAGTACTTCTGTGCACCATTTTCACCATGCAATATCACCGTCACGTGTATCCACATCGGTGCAAAAAGGCAAATTTCAATCCATAGATATTTGGTAAAAGGAAAATATTAAGTCAGTATAGACATTTTGTAAAAGACAACTTCTCTTCTTACGTATTGCTTTGCACCCGAGTCCGTTTCACATGGACTTTACACGGATTCTACAAAGTGAAACGTATGGTGCAAATAAGCAGTTTCATTTTAAAATCTTTGGTATAGGTAACACTTTTCAAAATTCAATTAAATGCAAAATTTACTGCTAATCCTGATCCAGAGCAGAATGTGAAAAAACTATTGCTATTGTGTAAAGTCTAAAGAAACTCAGTCTTGCCTTACCTTAGTCTCTAAAAACCGTCTGTATTCTTTTCATTTTATAAAGATTTGACTAATTTATGCGCTTTTTATTTTTTGCACTTTTTGCTCTGAAGAGTGATTTATAGGCCACTTAGGATGCACAGTGGAGGCTGTACGTTTCCTATGAACTGCTTCAATAATCGCAAGAAATTTACTTTAAGCTTCACACAAAGTAATTTAAAAAAAAAAGTAGTCCAGCTGACTCCTAGTAATCCTGATGAATTAGCTTTAAATACGCATATGCATGACCATACAATTTCCACTGCCACAAGATATTTACAGAAAAATGCAAAAAGGAAATTAGACTTAAGGGCAATAAATTGGAAGTCGAATTCAAAAATGGGATCATATTTAATAAAGATAGTTATTTCCTGTTGTCACGTTTGTATAATTCATGTAACATAATAACACACGAAGCAATAATTTGTTTCATAACATGCCTACACTTCCCCTCTTGCATATTCACACAATTGATTTCAAAACACAAATAATACGAATTGATTTTATTACTCTCCCAGAATTACACCACGCGACACAAGAATATCACCAGTCGCCTTGCGCCCTAATCAATTCTTAACGCTGCACGTGAGTAGAATATCGAAGATCCACTTGCCGTCGATTGTTTAAATTAAATTCATCAAATTCCCTCAACACTTTCACGAACGACTTAACAACCGATTCACAAGCTGTCCAATAAAAAGTATCAAATCGCGACAAGATGTGTCTGTTCACTAATTAAATCAATTTCGCGCCAGAACGACGAACCGGTCGATGCCGAATGCATGGTTAGATAAGAAACGAAAAGAGTTATTTAACTCACCAGGTGGGTAGTTGAGCGGCCTCCTGATCGAGTTCCACAAAACGGCGCCGAGCAGGCCCAAAGCAGCAAAGATCAGCCCAATTAGAGCACTCATATCACTTTAATTGTAAACTCGGCACGTGCTGCGATTGATGAATGCGATTATAATGGCGAAACTTATCACCTATTGGACTGCTACCGGCTCCGTGACCGTTAATTGACTGAAGATCGCCAGATCGTTCTTGCTTGCCGCTGAGAGCGATCGCAACTACTCAACTCAGTCGATGTCATGTAAGCGATTCAAGGGAATTCCGTTTTTTATCCGCCTGAATTAGCCTTGTACACATGTGTGCGGAGGGGCTTTTACAAGTTTACGCTTAACACGATCACTATGCTCGAACCAAGTGATCTTTTGTTATACGGATTAATGCGGATCTTGGGTAACTTAAAAGCTTTCAAGTATATTGTAGGACAACTTGGTGAATTTGAACAAAGAATGCTTACAACGCGTGTGTTCACGTGTTCCGTTCTTGGCAAGAATAAATAATTTTTAAATTTTTCAAATGAAAGCACAATGTCATATTTTGTCTAAAATTTATACAGGGTATTTCGTATAACTCGTGCAGACATGAAAGTGGTGATAAGTAGATCTCACCTAGTCACAAACAATTATATGGCCGAGGGGGAACGGGGGGCGTCTCAACCACTTCCGAGTTACAGGGTGTTTAATAAATGCACATCATAACTTTATTTTCATGTTTTGATCTAATCAACGGTGCGACATAAACTCATGCCCAAGAATGTGCTTTCCAAAAATGCCACAAATGTTTATCTACCTCTACTATTAAAACAAATCTGCATTTTAAAATTTAACTCAAATGAACCCCACTAAAATTCTTAAAAAAAAATTTGAAATTATGATTTTTTAATATTCCGCAAAAGGTTATCTACATATAAGTGTGTATATATAAATAATACATTCTCTACCTGGACGTGTTTTACCACATTGGAAAGGCAACAAGATAGGCAATTCAATCAAAAAAAAGAGGTGTATTAATCACATGAATTTCGGAGGAAATGTGGGAGAAATGTGAATTTTAGGAAATTTTGGAGCAATTTTTCACTTTCGCAAGCCTCTGTACCTCCAATTGTAGAGGTAGATCACCATTGGTGGCATTTTTGGATAGCACATGAAGATAGTAGTTGATGTCGCTGCGTTAATTAGATCAAAACATAAAAATAAAATTATAATGTGCATCACGAATTTATTAATCACTCTATAACTCGAAAACTGCTGAGATGCCCCCCCCTTCCAAACACAAAATTGTTTTTTTGGGTAGCTCCGTACTGGAGTGGTACTGGAGTGGTACTGGAGTGAGCCCTATAGCAAAATCTCGACATATAAGCCAGCAGGGGCGGGTTTTTTGCGTCTGAGCACCTAGTGGGCCTACCAAGAGCCGATATACGTGAACATACTCGCGGAGGAGCCCTTAATTGAGAAGATAATTTTTTAAATATTTATTTGGGCAGCTCGGTACTGGAGTGGTGTACTGGAGTGAGCCCTAAAGCAAAATCTCGAAATATTATCCAGCAGGGGCGGGTTTTTTGCATCTGCGCACCTAGTGGGCCTACCAAGAGCCGATATACGTGAACATACTCGCGGAGGAGCCCTTAATTGAGAAGATAATTTTTTAAATATTTATTTGGGCAGCTCGGTACTGGAGTGGTACTGGAGTGAGCCCTATAGCAAAATCTCGAAATACAAGCCAGCAGGGGCGGGTTTTTTGCGTCTGAGCACCTAGTGGGCCTACCAAGAGCCGATATACGTGAACATACTCGCGGAGGAGCCCTTAATTGAGAAGATAATTTTTTAAATATTTATTTGGGCAGCTCGGTACTGGAGTGAGCCCTATAGCAAAATCTCGAAATACAAGCTAGCAGGGGCGGGTTTTTTGTGTCTGCGCACCTAGTGGGCCTACCAAGAGCCGATATACGTGAACATACTCGCGGAGGAGCCCTTAATTGAGAAGATAATTTTTTAAATATTTATTTGGGCAGCTCGGTACTGGAGTGGTGTACTGGAGTGAGCCCTAAAGCAAAATCTCGAAATATTATCCAGCAGGGACGGGTTTTTTGGATCTGCGCACCTAGTGGGCCTACCAAGAGCCGATATACGTGAACATACTCGCGGAGGAGCCCTTAATTGAGAAGATAATTTTTTAAATATTTATTTGGGCAGCTCGGTACTGGAGTGGTACTGGAGTGAGCCCTATAGCAAAATCTCGAAATACAAGCCAGCAGGGGCGGGTTTTTTGCGTCTGAGCACCTAGTGGGCCTACCAAGAGCCGATATACGTGAACATACTCGCGGAGGAGCCCTTAATTGAGAAGATAATTTTTTAAATATTTATTTGGGCAGCTCGGTACTGGAGTGGTACTGGAGTGAGCCCTATAGCAAAATCTCGAAATACAAGCCAGCAGGGGCGGGTTTTTTGCGTCTGAGCACCTAGTGGGCCTACCAAGAGCCGATATACGTGAACATACTCGCGGAGGAGCCCTTAATTGAGAAGATAATTTATTAAATATTTATTTGGGCAGCTCGGTACTGGAGTGGTATACTGAAGTGAGCCCTAAAGCAAAATCTCGAAATATTATCCAGCAGGGGCGGGTTTTTTGCATCTGCGCACCTAGTGGGCCTACCAAGAGCCGATATACGTGAACATACTCGCGGAGGAGCCCTTAAGTGAGAATATAATTTTTGAAATATTTATTTGGGCAGCTCGGTACTGGAGTGGTACTGAAGTGAGCCCTATAGCAAAATCTCGAAATACAAGCCAGCAGGGGCGGGTTTTTTGTGTCTGCGCACCTAGTGGGCCTACCAAGAGCCGATATACGTGAACATACTCGCGGAGGAGCCCTTAATTGAGAAGATAATTTTTTAAATATTTATTTGGGCAGCTCGGTACTGGAGTGGTATACTGGAGTGAGCCCTATAGCAAAATCTCGAAATATTATCCAGCAGGGGCGGGTTTTTTGCATCTGCGCACCTAGTGGGCCTACCAAGAGCCGATATACGTGAACATACTCGCGGAGGAGCCCTTAAGTGAGAATATAATTTTTGAAATATTTATTTGGGCAGCTCGGTACTGGAGTGGTACTGGAGTGAGCCCTATAGCAAAATCTCGAAATACAAGCCAGCAGGGGCGGGTTTTTTGTGTCTGCGCACCTAGTGGGCCTACCAAGAGCCGATATACGTGAACATACTCGCGGAGGAGCCCTTAATTGAGAAGATAATTTTTTAAATATTTATTTGGGCAGCTCGGTACTGGAGTGGTATACTGGAGTGAGCCCTAAAGCAAAATCTCGAAATATTATCCAGCAGGGGCGGGTTTTTTGCATCTGCGCACCTAGTGGGCCTACCAAGAGCCGATATACGTGAACATACTCGCGGAGGAGCCCTTAAGTGAGAAGATAATTTTTTAAATATTTATTTGGGCAGCTCGGTACTGGAGTGGTATACTGGAGTGAGCCCTATAGCAAAATCTCGAAATATTAGCCAGCAGGGGCGGGTTTTTTGCGTCCGCGCACCTAGTGGGCCTACCAAGAGCCGATATACGTGAACATACTCGCGGAGGAGCCCTTAATTGAGAAGATAATTTTTTAAATATTTATTTGTGCAGCTCGGTACTGGAGTGGTACTGGAGTGAGCCCTATAGCAAAATCTCGACATATAAGCCAGCAGGGGCGGGTTTTTTGCGTCTGCGCACCTAGTGGGCCTACCAAGAGCCGATATAAGTGAACATACTCGCGGAGGAGCCCTTAATTGAGAAGATAATTTTTGAAATATTTATTTGGGCAGCTCGGTACTGGAGCGGTACTGGAGTGAGCCCTATAGCAAAATCTCGAAATACAAGCCAGCAGGGGCGGGTTTTTTGTGTCTGCGCACCTAGTGGGCCTACCAAGAGCCGATATACGTGAACATACTCGCGGAGGAGCCCTTAATTGAGAAGATAATTTTTTAAATATTTATTTGGGCAGCTCGGTACTGGAGTGGTACTGGAGTGAGCCCTATAGCAAAATCTCGAAATATAAGTCAGCAGGGGCGGGTTTTTTGCGTCCGCGCACCTAGTGGGCCTCCCAAGAGCCGATATACGTGAACATACTCGCGGAGGAGCCCTTAATTGAGAAGATAATTTTTTAAATATTTATTTGTGCAGCTCGGTACTGGAGTGGTACTGGAGTGAGCCCTATAGCAAAATCTCGACATATAAGCCAGCAGGGGCGGGTTTTTTGCGTCTGCGCACCTAGTGGGCCTACCAAGAGCCGATATAAGTGAACATACTCGCGGAGGAGCCCTTAATTGAGAAGATAATTTTTGAAATATTTATTTGGGCAGCTCGGTACTGGAGTGGTACTGGAGTGAGCCCTATAGCAAAATCTCGAAATACAAGCCAGCAGGGGCGGGTTTTTTGTGTCTGCGCACCTAGTGGGCCTACCAAGAGCCGATATACGTGAACATACTCGCGGAGGAGCCCTTAATTGAGAAGATAATTTTTGAAATATTTATTTGGGCAGCTCGGTACTGGAGTGGTACTGGAGTGAGCCCTATAGCAAAATCTCGAAATACAAGCCAGCAGGGGCGGGTTTTTTGCGTCTGAGCACCTAGTGGGCCTACCAAGAGCCGATATACGTGAACATACTCGCGGAGGAGCCCTTAATTGAGAAGATAATTTTTTAAATATTTATTTGGGCAGCTCGGTACTGGAGTGGTACTGGAGTGAGCCCTATAGCAAAATCTCGAAATACAAGCCAGCAGGGGCGGGTTTTTTGCGTCTGAGCACCTAGTGGGCCTACCAAGAGCCGATATACGTGAACATACTCGCGGAGGAGCCCTTAATTGAGAAGATAATTTATTAAATATTTATTTGGGCAGCTCGGTACTGGAGTGGTATACTGAAGTGAGCCCTAAAGCAAAATCTCGAAATATTATCCAGCAGGGGCGGGTTTTTTGCATCTGCGCACCTAGTGGGCCTACCAAGAGCCGATATACGTGAACATACTCGCGGAGGAGCCCTTAAGTGAGAATATAATTTTTGAAATATTTATTTGGGCAGCTCGGTACTGGAGTGGTACTGGAGTGAGCCCTATAGCAAAATCTCGAAATACAAGCCAGCAGGGGCGGGTTTTTTGTGTCTGCGCACCTAGTGGGCCTACCAAGAGCCGATATACGTGAACATACTCGCGGAGGAGCCCTTAATTGAGAAGATAATTTTTTAAATATTTATTTGTGCAGCTCGGTACTGGAGTGGTACTGGAGTGAGCCCTATAGCAAAATCTCGACATATAAGCCAGCAGGGGCGGGTTTTTTGCGTCTGCGCACCTAGTGGGCCTACCAAGAGCCGATATAAGTGAACATACTCGCGGAGGAGCCCTTAATTGAGAAGATAATTTTTGAAATATTTATTTGGGCAGCTCGGTACTGGAGTGGTACTGGAGTGAGCCCTATAGCAAAATCTCGAAATACAAGCCAGCAGGGGCGGGTTTTTTGTGTCTGCGCACCTAGTGGGCCTACCAAGAGCCGATATACGTGAACATACTCGCGGAGGAGCCCTTAATTGAGAAGATAATTTTTGAAATATTTATTTGGGCAGCTCGGTACTGGAGTGGTACTGGAGTGAGCCCTATAGCAAAATCTCGAAATATAAGTCAGCAGGGGCGGGTTTTTTGCGTCCGCGCACCTAGTGGGCCTACCAAGAGCCGATATACGTGAACATACTCGCGGAGGAGCCCTTAAGTGAGAAGATAATTTTTTAAATATTTATTTGGGCAGCTCGGTACTGGAGTGGTATACTGGAGTGAGCCCTATAGCAAAATCTCGAAATATTAGCCAGCAGGGGCGGGTTTTTTGCGTCCGCGCACCTAGTGGGCCTACCAAGAGCCGATATACGTGAACATACTCGCGGAGGAGCCCTTAATTGAGAAGATAATTTTTTAAATATTTATTTGTGCAGCTCGGTACTGGAGTGGTACTGGAGTGAGCCCTATAGCAAAATCTCGAAATACAAGCCAGCAGGGGCGGGTTTTTTGTGTCTGCGCACCTAGTGGGCCTACCAAGAGCCGATATACGTGAACATACTCGCGGAGGAGCCCTTAATTGAGAAGATAATTTTTTAAATATTTATTTGGGCAGCTCGGTACTGGAGTGGTATACTGGAGTGAGCCCTATAGCAAAATCTCGAAATATTAGCCAGCAGGGGCGGGTTTTTTGCGTCCGCGCACCTAGTGGGCCTACCAAGAGCCGATATACGTGAACATACTCGCGGAGGAGCCCTTAATTGAGAAGATAATTTTTTAAATATTTATTTGTGCAGCTCGGTACTGGAGTGGTACTGGAGTGAGCCCTATAGCAAAATCTCGAAATATAAGTCAGCAGGGGCGGGTTTTTTGCGTCCGCGCACCTAGTGGGCCTCCCAAGAGCCGATATACGTGAACATACTCGCGGAGGAGCCCTTAATTGAGAAAATAATTTTTGAAATATTTATTTGGGCAGCTCGGTACTGGAGTGGTACTGGAGTGAGCCCTATAGCAAAATCTCGAAATATAAGCCAGCAGGGGCGGGTTTTTTGCGTCCGCGCACCTAGTGGGCCTACCAAGAGCCGATATACGTGAACATACTCGCGGAGGAGCCCTTAATTGAGAAGATTATTTTTTAAATATTTATTTGGGCAGCTCGGTACTGGAGTGGTACTGGAGTGAGCCCTATAGCAAAATCTCGAAATATAAGTCAGCAGGGGCGGGTTTTTTGCGTCCGCGCACCTAGTGGGCCTCCCAAGAGCCGATATACGTGAACATACTCGCGGAGGAGCCCTTAATTGAGAAGATAATTTTTTAAATATTTATTTGGGCAGCTCGGTACTGGAGTGGTACTGGAGTGAGCCCTATAGCAAAATCTCGAAATATAAGTCAGCAGGGGCGGGTTTTTTGCGTCCGCGCACCTAGTGGGCCTCCCAAGAGCCGATATACGTGAACATACTCGCGGAGGAGCCCTTAATTGAGAAAATAATTTTTTAAATATTTATTTGGGCAGCTCGGTACTGGAGTGGTACTGGAGTGAGCCCTATAGCAAAATCTCGAAATATAAGCCAGCAGGGGCGGGTTTTTTGCGTCCGCGCACCTAGTGGGCCTACCAAGAGCCGATATACGTGAACATACTCGCGGAGGAGCCCTTAATTGAGAAGATTATTTTTTAAATATTTATTTGGGCAGCTCGGTACTGGAGTGGTACTGGAGTGAGCCCTATAGCAAAATCTCGAAATATAAGCCAGCAGGGGCGGGTTTTTTGCATCTGCGCACCTAGTGGGCCTACCAAGAGCCGATATACGTGAACATACTCGCGGAGGAGTCCTTAATTGAGAAGATGATTTTTTAAATATTTATTTGGGCAGCTCGGTACTGGAGTGGTACTGGAGTGAGCCCTATAGCAAAATCTCGAAATATAAGCCAGCAGGGGCGGGTTTTTTGCGTCTGCGCACCTAGTGGGCCTACCAAGAGCCGATATAAGTGAACATACTCGCGGAGGAGCCCTTAATTGAGAAGATAATTTTTTAAATATTTATTTGGGCAGCTCGGTACTGGAGTGAGCCCTATAGCAAAATCTCGAAATATAAGCCAGCAGGGGCGGGTTTTTTGCGTCTGTGCACCTAGTGGGCCTACCAAGAGCCGATATACTTGAACATACTCGCGGAGGAGCCCTTAATTGAGAAGATAATTTTTTAAATATTTATTTGGGCAGCTCGGTACTGGAGTGGTACTGGAGTGAGCCCTATAGCAAAATCTCGAAATATAAGCCAGCAGGGGCGGGTTTTTTGTGTCCGCGCACCTACTGGGCCTACTAAGAGCCGATATACTTGAACATACTCGCGGAGGAGCCCTTAATTGAGAAGATAATTTATTAAATATTTATTTGGGCGGCTCGGTACTGGAGTGGTACTGGAGTGAGCCCTATAGCAAAATCTCGAAATATAAGCCAGCAGGGGCGGGTTTTTTGTGTCCGCGCACCTACTGGGCCTACTAAGAGCCGATATACTTGAACATACTCGCGGAGGAGCCCTTAATTGAGAAGATAATTTATTAAATATTTATTTGGGCGGCTCGGTACTGGAGTGGTACTGGAGTGAGCCCTATAGCAAAATCTCGAAATATAAGCCAGCAGGGGCGGGTTTTTTGTGTCCGCGCACCTACTGGGCCTACTAAGAGCCGATATACTTGAACATACTCGCGGAGGAGCCCTTAATTGAGAAGATAATTTTTTAAATATTTATTTGGGCGGCTCGGTACTGGAGTGGTACTGGAGTGAGCCCTATAGCAAAATCTCGAAATATAAGCCAGCAGGGGCGGGTTTTTTGCGTCCGCGCGCCTAGTGGGCCTACCAAGAGCCGATATACGTGAACAAACTCGCGGAGGAGCCCTTAAGTGAGAAGATAATTTTTTAAATATCTATTTGGGCAGCTCGGTACTGGAGTGGTACTGGAGTGAGCCCTATACCACCACTAGGTGCGCAGATGCAAAAAACCCGGCCCTGCTGGCTTATATTTCGAGATTTTGCTATAGGGCTCACTCCAGTACCACTCCAGTACCGAGCTGCAAATAGTTTCTCCACTTTTCAAAAAATCGATTTTTTGGTTATTTTGGATATTTTGTATTTTGAATGTTTTGATTTAGAAACTACGGCCGATCTTGTAGAAAATTATAGTTTTAGAAGATACACTTTGTATGATGCAATGCAGAAGCATGCTAAATGCTAGTGCAAAACTTGAACCGCCATTTTGTCAAAAACATGTTACTGCAAAACTGCAAAAATTAAATCTTGTTGAACAAATATCCCGCTATTAAACCCCACAAGTGTAACTGCTCAGATAAATCAATCGATTGCATGAAGACGACCAAATAGTGCGAAACGTGTCGTATATCTGTAATTAACTTAGCCATCTTGATAGCTGTTAGTGACAAGTTTCCAGTTCCTGTTTCCTCTTTGGATTCTGAATTTATTTGCGCACGGATTAAACTTCAGGCAAAACATATTTTCATATTTCCTGCTTATATTCCCTTCTGGCAGCCCACCAAATAATTACGTCTTGGCTTTTCCGCTGATATCGTTCAGTGGATTAAGTCATATATCACTTATCGTTCCTTCAAACTAAAATTTTCTTCCGCATTTTCTGACAACGTTGTCGTGTTGTCTGAGGCTCCTCAGGGAAGCCATCTTGGACCCTTGCGTTTCTTTCACTCTTTTTGTCAATGGCCTTTTTCCTCTAATTCGTGTATTGGGTTGACCTTTATTGACGTATGAATCTATCTTGTCGACCGGTTGTCTTTGAGTGTTCCAACAGGACAACGATCCGAAATACATTTCGAGAGTGGTTATTGATTGGATTCGCAAAAATAGACTTCATGTCACGGGGTGACCACCACAGCTACGTTAACACCGTAGTGACACGTAATTAAAAATTTATGTTAATTAAAGCAGAACGTGTGACAACGGTGTTTACGTAGCCGAATATTTTATTACAATACTGAATCTAATAACTGTAGATGATGTCTTTATCATAAGAACTAATTAAATTAGTAGATAATTTTCTGTTCAATAGGCTACTAAGGCTTATTTAAAACTTTTTAAAGGGCAGTTGAAGCCGTAGTTGGGTTTTAATTTACTTCATTTTTAATTTTATTTTATTTTACCTATCTAGTTATAGAAATCGGTTATTGAATGTTTTCGATTCCGAACTGTCTACTTACACAAAATACTGTCAAAATTCGCTACTTACAATTTATTTTGCTATTGTATGTTTTGAAAAAAAGTAGTAGTAGGTGGATGAAAAAAAGAATTTTACGAACACAGTTTGTTAAATAGCGATTTTCTCGATTTCTGAAAATTGGCTTACCAATTAAGCAACAAGCAGCGAGTTTTGAAGCTCCCTGCCTCAATTGTAAGAATCTAAACTCTATATCCACTCTATATCCCACTTCCACAACCATTCGCATTTAAGAGAATTTTCCTAAATAGAGGTCTTATCCATCCCTTTCTAAATATGAAAAATATCCTCGAAATAAAAGTAAATATAAATGCATACCCGCAAAGTATTAAATTTTGAACTTGTTGTATGCCTAAAACGGACTACGTTACAAGAACATTTGCAATATCTTATTACCCTACTTTACTCTCATACTTTAAATAACGCCAGCAATAAAATGCGCGTTTCAAATCCAAGGTAAAATGTGCTTCATTCATATCAAGCTTACTCGATTTTCCAGGTGCCGAAAACTGTAAAGACGCAACTAAAAAACCGGAAACTCAAGCTACGCTGCAGTCAGAAAAGTTATTTTGAGGAAGGTCAATGCTACGTGCCCACAAAGCATCGGGAGATAACAAACCGTCAACCGGCAGCTATATTTGCCCCCTAGAATAGCGGAGGCATGTGCATTAGCATAAGACTGACTATACCACTGCATAGAGGTAAGCTTGGGCATATTCGGAAAGTAAAGCCTACCAATGACCCCACTAGCCCGGGACACTTAAAAGCAAACCTGAATGTACATTATGTAAAAATCGAATGATGCATCTCCAGCTCCCACTTAAGGCCAACCAAGATTCGGGTGTTCTGGATTTAGACCCGCACTTAGAAGCTCAGCCCAAAGTCACTTTCAATCAAAGCTTGAAGACGAGAGCATCGAAGTAGAATTCTGGGAATCGGTTCCCTATTAAGGTTTTCCAGCCTCTCAAGTTTCAGTCTCCACTAATTTAAGCAATTGTGCAAAATGGTTCTATTTGTAATTTTTGTGATGTCCCTGATTCTGATCTTCATATGGCGTGACACCCGAAAGCCCGAAGGATTTCCTCCAGGTAGGACAGACGTATTTTTTAATTATTACTTTTACCGCGAAATTCCATTCTAATATTGCAAGTGAAAATAATCATCAATCCGCGTTATGCACAATCCCGATTGGCACGATAAGGATTTTACCCATCACTCACCTCTCTTGCCATGGCTTTTCGCTGGTGAAGTGATAAAAAAAAACCGATCGTGTCACATCGGGACTAATGAAAGTGATCCCCGGTTATTGAACTATTGGGAAAAATTCTGAAACCAGTTTACTACGAATGAAATCGAAACTAGGTCAGAAGAGTTCATTGGCCCGACTTGTTTTGGTTTATTTGCTTCCAGTGGTAACTCCGGTCCATGGGAACAAGATTTTCATTGTTGAGGTCATTGAGTGAATGCACCTTGCTGGCTTGGCCGGTCGGCAGTGAACGATAATGATAGTGGGAAAATTATGTTTCTTGGATCCTTCATGTAAACATAGTATCTTGTCTCTTATTGTCCAATCTTTTTTAAAGCGCTAAACCCGTTTGTTGTTTTGTAAGGCAGCCGTCGCTATGCAATTGTGATCTGCTGAGTTTTTTTTTGGTGCGCTTAATAGTAAGTAAGAAATGTTTGTCAAACCGTCCGCTGAAATTCCTTTGAGGGATGAAATTACCCATTTTCTTGAAGCAAATTAAAACAGATATTTTTCTTTTTATGTCGAACCATACCCTCGTTTTGTATGCACTAATTGCCGGATAACAACGCATTGCTGCTTTCCTATAGCAGTCTGTAAAGTTTCATAGTACAGGCTGCTAGCTGACCTTTTAGCCGTGGTGATATATTTATTACAAATGCATCAAAGATCTAATTACTACAAAAAAAACAGGAGTATCAAGGAAAATGTGAAGAAAGCTGATTTCTCAATTACCCTTTGGAAATGTTTAAGAATCTACACAATCCTTATAGTGGTGGTTAAAAAACCGCGACATAGAAGAGATGGATTGTGCAGAGCAAAATTAGTGCGGTGATGAGAAAGATGAATCAGCTGAATTAAAGAGCCCTGCAGCAAATCGAAGAGAAGAGGGGGTCAAGTTTACCCTGGCGATTTTCCCCCGGCTATTAAATTTTCCCCGGTCATTTTTCCCCTGTTGTATTTCAGTCTATAAAATATTTTGTAAATAGCACAATTCAATCTATTAGTCAGAAACTTAGAAAGGGAAAAATGGCCGGACCCTCCTAACCGTTTTGAGAGTTGATTGTTAAAATATCAAACCTACTACATACATATTCATATATTTACATTAATTAATTGTGTTATTTATATTCCTTTAATCCGAAAATAAAACCAAACCTATCCTTTCTCTAGGCCCAAAATGGATTCCAATTGTTGGGTGCATTCCCGTAATACAGCATCTATTGGATATCTACCAGTTCCACCACTTGATATGGCAGCATTTCTCCAATCATTACGGCCCTGTAACAGGCTTTCGCATCGGCAGAGACAAACTAATTGTCGTCGCTGGAAAGGAGGCCGTCAAGGAATTCTACTCGAGGGACGAGTTCAGTGGACGTCCAGATGGGTTCTTCTTCCGCATGAGGTCTTTTAATAAGCGCCTCGGAATAGTATTCAATGACGGCAAGGACTGGGAAATTCAGAAACGCTTTTCCCTGAAAACTATGAAGCAGCTAGGAAACAGCCGGTACGGTATGCTTAGCCACATTCAAAGTGAGGCTGAAGAAATGGTGGAAGTGTTTCGAATTAAGGCGAAAACGGGAGAACTGATGGACATGCACCACATATTCGATATTCCCGTTCTGAATGTAATGTGGGCGCTTCTAGCCGGATTTCGCTTCCATGCCGACGACGAACGCCTTCCAAGGCTGTTAAAAATGATTCACGACAGCTTCAGAGTAGTAGACATGTCGGGTGGTATCCTGAACCAGTTTCCATTCATCCGACATATCTTGCCGTACAAAAGCGGATATCGTGCGCTTCTAGACAACCTGGAACCACTTTGGAAGTTCCTCTCCGAAACAATTGACGAAATCCGAGAGCACATGCATGGAGACGAACCAAAGAGCCTTATTGAGGCGTTCCTTCTGCAGATGGACGACTGCTCAAATCAGGCAAACATCTTTACGTCGCAGCAGTTGCTTTCGCTCTGTTTAGACTTCTTCCAAGCAGGCTCGGAGACAACTAGCAACACACTGGGGTTCGGCGTTATATACATGCTGCACTATCCCCGCGTTCTCGAGAAAGTCAGATCTGAGATCTTGGCGGCGGTGGGCAGAGATCGTTTACCGTGCTTATCCGATCGCCCTAACATGCCCTACACTGACGCAGTTCTGTGCGAAATCCAGAGGCTTTCAAACGTTGCACCGCTTGCCATTGCCCACCGAACAGTAGAAAGAGCCAAATTCTATGGATT
Source organism: Neoitamus cyanurus (assembly GCA_947538895.1). Lineage (NCBI taxonomy): Eukaryota > Metazoa > Arthropoda > Insecta > Diptera > Asilidae > Neoitamus > Neoitamus cyanurus. The sequence goes on along the minus strand of OX384540.1, from coordinate 41,393,413 downwards.
TACAATTCCCAAAGACACCATTGCATTGGTTTCCCTGTACAGTTTAAATATGGACCCAACTTACTGGCAGGATCCCCAAGTTTTCAGACCCGAACGATTTTTAGACAAAAGAGGGAAGTTAATTCAACACGACGCGTTCATTAATTTTGGCCTCGGTTATTCACAGGTTGGATCGGTGTCGAATGGTTTTATTGACTTTTTTCATCCTAGGAAAACGTCGGTGCATTGGAGAAACCCTGGCTAAATCCAGTCTATTCCTCTTCTTTTCGGCCTTCGTACATTGTTTTGACGTTGCGTTACCAGAAGAAGACCCCCTACCTGATATGGAAGGACTAGATGGTATCACGCTATCTCCGAAGCCCTTCAAGGCACGGCTGGAAATGAGAAATTAAAAAATAAATTGTAATTGAGTAACTCCAAATACCAAGTGGCTGAAAATACCGCGAAATTTATGAAAATAAACCAAATGTACTTCTTTATTATTTGCAAACACCATTTTTGGCGGTCGTTTTAAAAGTAAACGTAAAAGCGGACTTTTTCCTAATATTGGATCAAGTATTTGTTGGTCACCATTTCCTTTGATTTATGACACAACCTGTACAGCCGATCTTAGACTATCCTCCCGCAATCTTTTAATAATAACCAGCATTTATGCCCGGCTTCGTACGGTCTAAAACTATTTACCAGTGCGGGTTTTCCAATCGATCGAGATCGGTTCACGAAGTTGATAATTTTCGGTGGTGATACTGGATCCGCCATTTTCAATATCCAAATCTCAACAGTAAATCCGAGACCAGCGACCCCGAAAACATACTAGACCCGTTTTCATACTAATCCTTTGAAGCTGAACCTTTTCGGTCGCCATATTGGAACCGCCATTATGCTTTTTTTTTAAAGTTTTCTTACTGATTTTCCATATTCAGTTGATAAGCTTTCGATCAGTGTTGGAATCATTAAAAATAGGTGCAGAAACTCAAGAAGGATATAAGTCCACCCCTCACCACAAACTGTTTTATTACTGTCAGCCATTGCAAGTTGAAACACCCCCATGACTGTATCGTTTTCTGTGTCCCACCCAACTATACTATATAACTGAATGCCAAATTAAAAGACAGTAAAATTCCTATTTTCCTCAGTATCGTCTTTTATAGCATTCCGCAACAATTTTTCGTTGTTGCTTCATTTTGGAGTAAAGAACACAGAAGTCTCCTTGAAAGCTTTCTCAAGCTAATCGCTGTGTTGCGCAAATAATACGATGGCTTAAAAAGTACTAGTGATATCTCTTGGAGGGAATACGAACTTAAAAATAAATTTCAAAAATAATCGTTGAACTTCTGCGTGTGGATTTGCTACACTTTGACGTCCTGTCAAATTCTCAACTCTAGTGTGATATTCTCAAGTCTAGTGTGAAGAGACGTTTTGTAGAGGAAGTAAAAAACAAGTTTTTTGAAGTTATTTAAATTTTTGGGATCCATCACAATTAGATATCCCTCTTATAAATGTATAATATAAATGAAAAGTTTTAATACCAGCAATTCTATTTCGTTGCATGTACTAATAAAATTTCAAAGAGCATACTCCTGCCAGTTTTTTACAAAATGTTCTTTTGCTTTGATTTTAATAACTATCTCATATAATTTTGATTTAGTTGAGTTGATTCTGTATATACTTTTATGTTGTAGACTGTAAAATCCAAAAGCTTTTGCAACCTAACAGAATTCTTCTCTTAATGCACACACAGTTCGAATGAAATTTGAAAAGTTTAAAAGTTTAAGAGAAAACTTTTTATTTTCCCTATAATTTAAGAGATGTGTCAGTCCGCAAAAAGTTCCCTACTTGACTAGCAAAACGAAGAGCGGAACATTTTAACCGGCCGGCTTTTTTGCGTATAAAAGGATTGTGAAGAGCTTTCTTGGGTTAGAAAGTGATAAATTGCGTTGCGTGTTGCTTGTCGTTGTCCGGTAATTGTTCAGAAGTTTATTGTATCACCAACAGAATGACTCTTGTACCGTTATTTATGGATTTCGCCGAAAATCTGGCTGATATAGAGCGCGAATTGTTCGAAGACGATTTCGGTTTTGGGATTTATCCTAATGAGATCGGTCATATACGCCGAGCCCCACGTCTGCAGCTACTAGCGCAACCACGTCGGCGCCTTACACCCTATGCCATAGCCCGAAAGCCTACAAGTGCAGTTACCACGAGCAACGGGAAATCCGACGCAGATTTATCGGTCGGAAAAGATGGTTTCCAAGTCTGTATGGATGTCCAGCAATTCAAGCCGAACGAGTTGACTGTAAAAACAGTGGAAAACAATGTCATTGTCGAGGGTAAACACGAGGAGCGCGAGGATGACCACGGCCTAATCACCAGACACTTCGTGAGGAAGTACACACTGCCAAAAGGGTACGATCCTAAAGACGTGGTATCCGCACTTTCCTCGGATGGTGTTCTAACTGTTAAGGCTCCACCGCCATCCAAGGGCGAGGAGTCCAAAGAGAGGATTATTCAAATTCAGCAAACCGGTCCAGCACATCTGACTGTGAAAACCAACCCGAAGGACAAGGAGGCCGTGGAAAATGGTGAGAAGAAAAACGAGAAAATGGAGGACTAGACTGGCCACGACCACGAATTCCTTTAATCACGTTTTAGGAAGACTGATTAATTTACACAGTATTTTCCCCTTAGGGATATTCGGTTTATAAAGTGTGTGTGTGTAATCAATAAATTGTTTCTTACACCATAGCTTATCTTTTTTTATCAAAAGCTTTCACTTTCCTAAGCAGTTATGTTTTATGTCTGGTTATGCACTAACCGGCAGACTACGGATGTGACAATTGCCGAATTCAATGTGGAGACTGGATATTCTGTTTCATCACTCCCCTCCTGGCTTTTTTGTTAATATTTTTTTTGCCTCAATTTTACATGACATCCCGGAAATTGAGAGAAAATCTCTTAAGTAAAAAGGTCATTTTGCAACATTGCAAAGGTGGGTCAATATATTGCCGAGGGAGCGGCAGGTGCAGTTGCAATGCCAGCTTTTTGCTAGAGCTTTTGTGGATGATAAAGTAACCAAAAATGTTTGTTCCATAACTGTACAGTTCAGATGGAAAGTTAATTGGGGAAGCACGTTATAGTGCGGTCCGGTGACAGCAATTTCAGCAATCGTCTGGATTTTAACGTGCAGGCAAGTTTTTTTCTATGAAATTCATGAGCATATATTACAAGCCCCGGCCCAAATTCAGCAGCTGGACAATACGAAGTAAGCTACATTTCATGTCATTTACAAATGGCTATTGACTAAATATATTCCTTCGTCAAGAATTACTACATTTGGTACTCTACTTTTGCTATGTTCCATTCAGTTTAGCATATTCAAAGCACTTTAGCGTAAATACCATACAAATATCTTTCCGAGTTAACAGTGCAAGCCATGCTAAGCACGAATGTTTTCCTCCCGAGCTCTCCATTAAAATGTTCAATTAAAAAATTCTACCCAATACCTATGTGGGTGAAATTTCATTCAAAGTTCTAAAGTTTATCAAAATACCTATGCGTACACCAAAAATCATCCCTGTGTAGCGGCCTAGAGTTCACTGAACTTTCAACTTTTAGTGACTTTAATCTAGATTGATACCTAAAATAATTAGGGTAGTTCGTAAATCGTCGTATATTTTGTCAGAGCGTAAATTTGTGCAACTTTAACAACTAACAAAAATAAACACTTTTTGTAAAATCGCATATCGGAAAATTACTACAATTTCGGGAGTGAAATAAAAAGTATTTCAAAATCGTACAGACACTATTCTCATTTTTAGGGTTTAGTATTAGATAAATCGTGGTAAGTAATGTACCTATTTCTAACATTAAATTGTATGGCAATTCCATCCACACAGCGAGGTACAAGGAACGCTTTTTATTTTTCGCTCAAATGCCAGTTGACCCTACTTACCTGGTCCGAAAATTTGCGCACGGGAATCGTACACTCTTTGGAGACTATTCACAATCTTTAAGAACAAAATTGAATTTTTGCAGGTCAGTAGGAGGCATGACCGCTTAACTTCTAAAAATTTCGTAAATGAATATTTATGTATGTAGGTACCATCGGGGCGGTTTTTCATTACCATCTCGATATCGGGAAGTTGACTCGATCCGATGAAGGTTCCGAACCCCCACTATTCCAGGAAAATAAAGTACTGCATTTATGCGTTTTACGAGTAGACCTTGTAATTCATGAATAAGAATGGTTAAGCATAAGCACAGTATACTATACATTCTGTGATTTACTCTACCTACCTACCCTTAGGGCCGTATTCACCAAGAGAGATAATTTTTAACTCCAGATATTTCTTATTCACCAACCGCGCTATATCACTGTTGGATATTTTTACGACCACACGAGACCAGTCGTAGAAAAATCGTACAATCATAACCTCACTTGCAAATTTGACATTTGTTTAGATTGTGATTTTGCAGACTAATAATGGCAGACACCATCGGAAGTAAAATTTGTAACATTTGTGTTAACGTATGGAAATTATTGAGTTTTGTAGATTTTTTAGATTTGTTTGACACATCCTCAAGTTCAAGCTCCAGTGAGAGTGATGAGGAGTTCACGGCTCATATGGATTAGGCTTTTCGCCATATGAACTTGAGAAGGAGACTCGTATTAACCAGAACTACCTTCGATTATCTAGATGATAAGGATTTTGAAAAACGGTTTCGTCTGCCCAGGGACATGTTTTCGGATCTTTTAGATAAAGTAAGGTTTCAGCTGGAGTTTATGGGCAATAGGAATAATCCCATTCCTGCTCAAATCCAGCTGTTAATTACATTAAGGTATTATGCTACAGGTGCGTTTCAAAATGTACTGGCCGATATGTTTGGCGTGTCCCAACCAACTTTATATAGCTGACCGTCTGAACGTAAATTTGCCAATTGAGATATAACCTAACCGGCTGCCAGAAGCTTACAGCTGATTTCGAAAAACATCTTCGAAAAATGGTTTACGACCAGTTGGTGAATACGAAATTAATCTGAGCATTAAATCCTGGATTATAAATATCCAAAGATAAATCTTCCTTGGTGAATACGGCCCTAAGGTCGCAGCTCACACAAAATTATTCATCCTACATGCATGCCACACACATAAACGTATACAATTATGCCATACATCCGCGCACGCTTGGTTTGCGGTTCTTATCTCGCGACATAAAGTGAATCATCCACAAATCACAAAGAGCAGACAAGTCAGAACTTGCTCGCACAAGGTGCTTACTGAACTTTGACGATTTACTTATGATTGTACTCACACCTAAATTGCGGGAATTAACCAGCCCGGAGAACGGTGATTTATCTCCAACTTAGAACAGCCAGCAGTGCCAGGCACTCCCTAGTTGCAGACTTAAAAAAAAGCACACTAGTATAGAAAATCGAGATATAAAGCATTTCGAGCTTTGACCAAAATGATTACTTCGCTCATTGCCCCTGCCCTGAATTCGGGCGTTGAACCGATTGTTATAGGGATATCAAAGGACTTTCCCCCGAGCCAGATATTTTATGGTTCCTGGGAATTTCGTTACTATACGTGCAACTACGTCCAAGTTGAGGAATTAGCGGAGCCTATAGATCATACTGCGTCTAGGCCTTTAGCAGCAAAACCTCGGAGTTGTTGGACTTGGGCTGTAACTTAATTCTGCCAATTGAGCTGCGACAATACTGTGACCAAGAGGAATCGGAGACGCAGTGATTTCGCAAATTTACTTAATAGAACTGCGGCGTTAAAGAGTTCATCGGAGAAAGACGATTATTTCACGCTTCACGAGACCTGTTGAGAACACGGGAAACCTGAAGCTGTAAGCGAATGCCGCCACAGGGGAATGTCGATTATTTTTAATTCAATTCAATCTAATCGCTCGTTTAGCTGAAGTGTAGATAAAGCCGTTAAAAAAAGAAAGGTTTTAATTTTTTTGTAAATGCTTTATTTGCAGTCTGTGCACAGAATACAAAACTTAAGGCTAGTCTTAACGGTAAAATCTTTGTTTAGGTCTCCATGGTTGCTCCATCACTATTCTGTTGTTCCCCTTCCTTTGGATTGTCCTTAACGGATAAATGTGCTGGACCAGTCTCTTGGATCTGAATCATCCTCTCTTTGCTTTTCTTCGACGTCGGACGTGGAGCCTTGACTGTGAGGACACCGTCTGATGACAGCGTTGACACCACTTCCTTCGGGTCGTAATCCTTGGGGAGTGAGTACTTCCGGACGAACTGTCTCGATATGGAGCCGTTTCCGTCTTCTCGTTCCTCATGCTTGCCCTCCACGACAATCATGTTGTCAACGGTTTTAACAGTTAACTCATTGGGCCTGAACTGTTGCACATCCATGCAAACCTGGAAACCATCTTTGCCAACCGTGGAGTCTATCCAGTCCGTTTGCTTTCCCCTTCCCTCACATCTTCTATGAACGTAAGGCCAATGTCTGTTGTGATGATGGCCATGGGAATGCCTTGAAAGGAATCGGGGGCCCCGCTCAAATCGGCGGACTTCTCTGGGATGCATCCAAAATCCGATGTCAAGATCAGAGAGGTCATCGGTCAAGTCCACAACAAACGGGTGTATCGACATGTTCTCTACTGGATTTTGTTTCTAGAGCTTGTAGTAATTTGCAGAAAGTTCAATTGAATCGCTTGCTTAGCAGACAGAATCTCCTCGCTCTTTGTAGAAAACTGATGCTTTGAAAGCTTCGCCTTCACTTTATATACTCTTTAGAGCAGTGAAAAAACATTTTCCACATTTTACCAGAATTTTCTGGAGAATTTCTCTTCGGCATTTCCAGTGATGTTAAATCGTGGGAAATTTCCCATTTCGTGGGAATTTTTACATCTAAAAAGTCGAATATGGGAAAAAGGGAATAATTTCGTGCTGTAGAACAACTCGTGGGAAAAAATCTATAGAAAAATTTATCTAGTTTTAAAGTCAGGGACAGCATGCTGTCGATTCGTTCCGTCATGAAGAGTCCTCGAAGACTGAAAATTTAGCTTATCTGGTAGACATATACATAATTTCTCAGAATGTACGCAACGAATCGGATTGAAAATAAGTTAAATTCATTTCAATTTTTACTTACAGAGTGCATTGGAACAGAAATGATCGGAAACATTCTGTTTCGGCCTTAAAGTATGCATATGCACGAGTTCTTGAAATCAAATACTGCCACTGAATTAAACTTTTTGATGCTTTCTCACATAAGAAGTTCCGAATAATGTTCTAGGGCTATGTTATTAAGGGGGAACATCACTGTGGCGGGTCAAAAAATTGTCGATGTTTGGTAATTTTTGTTGCTGCTATAACTAAATATTTAAATATCTGATAAAGAATATTTTGTTAAGTATATATTTAACTTGTTCAATACCAATTTTGATTGAAAAATGTTTAAAATGTACCATGTTATGGGCCTTAGTTACCGGTAAAAAGAATACCTCTATTCATTGAGTCATCAATATAAAAGAAAATTTATTTATTAATATGAATGTAGCTATCGTTGTACGAAGCCGTCTTTTTCTTACAAAAAGTCGTTCCAAGATTTTCTTTTTTTGCATTTAAAACACACCGTTTAGACCGAAACTATATGTGTGTGAAAGGGCTTAACTCACGAACCTTGTCGTCATGTTTTTTAAATATTTATGAATATGTATACTACCAAAAAATACAAACAAAAAACAAATTTTTTGAACCTTTACAGTGGCGTTCCCCCGAAGCGTAGCACCAGAGACAACCTGGGTATCCTATAACCCTGTTATTTTAATATTATGAAGAGTTCCTTATTTAGTAGTTTATTACAATTGTATGAGATTTGTTGAACTAAACTACATATTATAACAAAGTAAAATGAAGACTATAATTCATTTTAACTGATGGGAAAAATTGTGGGAAATTTAGACCACCAAATAGGGAAAAAAGGGAAAATCTACCATCTGTGATGGGAAAAAGCTCCAAATGGACTTAACAACACTGGGCATTTCATCATAAAATGAAATTAGAAATTAGAAGAGAAGTATGACAGGTAGCGTAAAACATTTCTCTTTTAAATGTACTTGATAGCACTATTACTTTAAAGAGAAATTACTCTTTCTCTGCTATCGGCATCTCATCATGTGAACACAATGGCATTCATATTCATCTCAGAAAAGAGAGCATAAAAACAACCAAATAGATGGGTCTCTTGAAATTATTCAAGTAAACGAATTACTTCAATTTGCTTAGGGTCTAGGGTGGTTTAGTTTATGTTTAGAAACTTCTAGTGAGAATGAGAAAATGCGAAAGGGATTCGATGCACGCAAGTCTATCGATTGAACAAAAGGATTTCGTTGTATTACGGACCTATTACGCCGGAGATGTTTGGATTAAAAGACGTCAGTGATGAAAATATGAATTCCCATGGTTTCAAATATCAAGTGCTGATGAAATTTAATTCTCCGAGTACCTACTGCTTTTATTGTACGGGTGTTCTTGGAAAATAGGGAGACAGCATTCATCTTAATTTGAACTACGCTGAATGGACGACGTAATTTAAGGGACTACTTGTGTGCACCCATTGCGATTGAAGAGCGGGGCAATCTCAGCAATGTTTTATTCAAAGTGTGTAAAGAAAGTTTTCTACATCAAAATATTTACAATAATTGACATTTCTTTTTTCGTCGTATGATATTTTCCTGTAACCCTAAAAATTATTGAATTATTTTGGCAAGCCCAACAACAACAAAATCACATCTATATTTTACGATGTATTTGAGAAAGAGAAATGTTTGAGGAAATAAAATAAAATTAATTGTTTAGATTGGTTTGCATAACGTAATTGTTCTGTGTGCGGTGTAGCATGTCACACCATCCTGTTGAAACCAATGTTATTTACTTCAGTGTCATCCATCTACGACGAACGATTGTACACGCCAAATGAACACATAATTTGCGAATTGCAACTGTAAGATTGTTTCCATTCTTCTTTCCAACGTTCTTCCGTTCCATATGATAGCTATGGTATATGACTGATTCAGCATTTAACAGACGGAAATGGCGCGGAATTCAAAATTCCAATTCTTATTGAGACATCCTTTATAGGAAAATTGTAAAAATCCGCGACTACCTATGAAACTGTGGATTCTGGACTGTAATAGAATACAAGGTGGGCCAAAAGAAGTCATCCGATGTTGTTTGGCTCTCATTTTTTTTCTAAATGAAAAACTTCGATTCTGTTTTTTGATTATGTTTATTTGAACCTTTAGAATTTTATTGGTAAAGTTGAGAAGATGATATCGGCCAAATGGGCGCCGTCACAATTGATTGCCATACGGGCTCGTTTTATGGCATTTTTCATCACTTCGGCGAGAACTACGGGCGACAGATTCTCGCACTCGTGTCGAATGTTGTCCTTGAGGGCTTCCAGGGTCTCGGGCTTGTTCACGTAAATACAGGACTTCAAAAAACCCCACAAAAAAAAGTCTGGAACGGTCAAATCGGGCGATCTTGCGGGCCAGTGCAAATCGCCAAAACGAGAGATGAGGCGACCCGGGAACACCGCCTTCAGAATATCGGTTGTGGCAATCAATTGTGACGGCGCCCATTTGGCCGATATCATCTTCTCGACTTGACCAATAAAATTCTAAAGGTTCAAATAAACATAATCAAAAAACAGAATCGAAGTTTTTCATTTAGAAAAAAAATGAGAGCCAAACAACATCGGATGACTTCTTTTGGCCCACCTTGTAGAATACTTCTCTGACTTCAAAAGAAGAAGCTGTTAATCCAATATTGCTTTAATATGTTTCTCCATTGATTGAACATCTGAATTTGGTTCACCTACCTATATGTTGATTTGACTAAAACCAAGATTGGATATACTATTCCTGGATTGCGTACTCCTCCGTTGGGAATATACGAGTTACAATGTTTGTATCGATTTAGGAAACGTTCTTCCAAAACATAATTCCTCCTTAAGTCTTGAAAGCACGTTTTACTATAATGGGAGGCTCAACAGCAATTTAGGTTCGGTACACTTGTGCATTCTTTGCATTTCCCACCACGACCACTTTAAAGGTCTTATCGCGAAGGCATTTTCCGAGGCATTCCAGAATTGACGGGTGCTATTCCCGAATCCAATTAAGTTGAACGAACTTCCCTGACCCACCTCAAAAAATCGATAGAAACTTCCAACGCAATTCAGTCGCGCGGCGCGCAAAAGCCCTCACACTACATACATATAACCACTGCTCGGAATCGACAATTTACCTTTGCTCCCCCGCCTACAAGGGAAGCGGCGGCGGAAGTGTGCTCATACCAAAAGCAAATTCAAAGGCACAGGCACTGAAACGGAAGTGTTAAAATTGAACAGGAAAGTAAATCGTTTTATTGTGCAGCACAACAGGAAAAGCTCCTTCCATTACTGCTAAACTTATGTAGATGGTGAATTGGATCCGTTGGGGCTGATTTATGTCCCCGATTGCCTGCTTTTTAAATTCCATAGGCAGTAGGCACCTTCCGCTTTCACCGTGCGATAGCTACCCACGCCGAGGTGAAAGAGCATCGTGCAAGCAGGAGGGCGATAACTGAAACCAGGAGTGTCCTTACTCCTTAGTGCTTAGTCCTAGGAGGAAAGAAAGCTTCCAAGTTTGTGTTTTGTAGTAAATCAGGGCAAGCGGTTTAAGTGGACAGCACCGCCATAGTTGAGGCACAACATGAGAGATGCGAGACTAAATTTGGCTTCGTTTCCAGACGTTTCGTGAGAAGCAATTTTCTCTGTGAATAGGAGGTAACCAATAAGATTTTACATTGACTGCAATAATTGGATTGAAAATTGGTGGCCCAGCGATAGTTCCCAGAAATGTTTTCTTAGCGGACTTTTCTCATTATGTACCATTTTCCTTATAAAGGGTGTTTACACGGGAATTGGTATTAGCGATACAAGTGCCATAAGCAAACTCTATTATCGTGAAAACCAAGTTTCGTATTTTTGGTTCGCCACATTGAAATCCCTTTGAATTTGCAAAATTGGGCATAAAAATTAATAAGATAGGGACGCGAGCAGTGTAGTGGTAAGCGTTCTACACTACTGATCCAAAAGTCCCAGGTTCGAATCCCACTCGGACCACACACTTCCACTCAGAGTGAGCTTCTCCTAATAAGCGACAGATGAAAACCCCATCAATTAGGATAGCTATTGGGGGATAATCGCCCACCATAGCGAACATAAAAAAACGGTAGTAAAGCCTCGATAGGGCCTTTCGGCAACCACGTTCTCAGTGAAACAAGTGAGATATTCTCACTTTTATATGTATATGTATGTATTTTCGCACATCGTCTCACTTTCACATTGAGCGACAAAAATGAACGCAGCCTTTGAGCAACTGAGCCATCTGAGATGGATTTTCTGTGTCTCACTTGTCTCAGTTATATGTTGTTTGTTGTGATAGCCCTTGAGTAGTGCTCAGAATAAATTTTTACTGTTTTTAATTGTTTTCCAAGCGAAAGTCCCTCTTAAAATCGGCATAATTATATATAAAGGGTCTTATTCTGGTAAACACGACAGGACTAGCCAAGACACTTTCTAAACCAAGTATTTGGCTAGTCGTGCCGTGTGGAACCGACCACCAGCAAATGCCGATGCCAAAATCAGCTGATTAATCCAATTATCCTACCCAACTGAGACAACTGAGACAGTTGCTCAATATCTTGTCTCAGTTGTCTCAGTGAGAACGTGCTACCGAAAGGCCCTGATGTGTATGCGACGTTCTCAAACGCATTTACACTCGCTATAGAAGTTTTACTTCAAAAGATATTCACGTCTATCTTTGGAATATTGAAACCCGACTCTATACAAAATGTTATTCAAATCGGTTCTTTTTCAGTTATTCGAGATACATTACATATAGTACAGTCAATCTGTCAATTGAGTGATGAAAAATGTACAATAGTCGGAAATGTTATTTTATTCGTTGAAGAATAATGTACTTAAGCTACCTTCGCGATGCGCACGTGCAACTTTGGTGCGTTTTTTTGAAAACTCAAAAAAACTTCCAAAAAAATTTTGGAATGCATTTTTCTCAGAACGTGTGCATTTTACGGGAACATTTTTCAAACAAAAAAAGTAGAGGACGTTGCGATCTACAGTTAATGTCAGTGAAGCAATGCTGTACAGCAAGAAATGCGCACGGTAGGTGGCGCTGAAGTTTCCAAAAAAGGGTTTTTCCACTTTTTCGCCATGAAAATATAATTTTATCGCAAAAATGTAAATATAAAACTTGTTCCTTACATTATTATCAACAACTTTTATTTAAACATTTTTTTCATATAACTTACCGTTTTAAAGTTACAGTGCAATATAGCGTTGTGTATACAGCACCGTGCTGTTAACGGTAATTTCGTCGGTCCTACTGTACTTTCTCCGGCGTCCATTTTTTCCAAATTTTCAAAGTGTAAATTAAACAATAACAATTAAAAGTTGGTATCTTGTTTGTATAGAACTATTACTACTAAATTCACTAAATTTTTTTGGAAACTTCAGCGCCACCTACCGTGCGCATTTCTTGCTGTACAGCATTGCTTCAATGACATTAACTGTAGATCGCAACGTCCACTACATTTTTTGTTTGAACAATTTTCCCGTAAAATGCACAAGTTTCGAGAAAAATGCATTCCAAAATTTTTTTGGAAGTTTTTTTGAGTTTTCAAAAAAACGCACCAAAGTAGCACGTGCCCATCGCGAAGGTAGCTTAAGTACATTATTCTTTAACGAATAAAACAACATTTCCGACTATTGTACATTTTTCACTCAAACTACTTATTTTTCGACAGATTGACTGTACTAATAGTAGTGATTTCCGGACGCATAAATTTATGTGTTTTCCTTACGTGCGTCATATTTTAGAAAGAATTTTATTTGGGAAATTAATTTCTACGTTACAATTAAATCAACCAAACGAATAATAAATTTCTGCCTGACGGTATAGTATGCTTGGGTATCCGCGTGATTATATGAATAAATAAAATTTGCTGCAATATGAGGGACCACCACAGTAAAGCAAGGGAAATTGATTAATTATTCATAAATCAGGCGCATCTCATATTTATTGCCTATAAATAATTTCACCGTTTCGTCGGGAAATTACCAGTTTCATTTCTGCCTTTAATTAATTAACAGAGCATCAGGCAAGCGGTTCAAGGTCAGCATGTCTGCCATGCAATTGTAAGAGGTTCGAGATAATTGTTGAATTCATACCGAAATCGATCGTTTCTGTTCTACAAAATTCTAAAGTGCTCGCTCTGCGATTTCAATAGACGAGTAGGCACATTACTGATTTCCGGTTTTGCTCCGGTTGTTCGTCCACATGGCCACAGGGATAGGCACAGACGCACCCATCGCATAATGGAGGAATGGAGCGCTTGCCAAGCCACTTTCCGTGACCTACCGCAAGCCGCGAAAGCTTCTGCGGTCAATGGCTGTGCCTTTCGATTACAATGCAATGCAACAGAACCAAAGCATAAAGAGCATAAGAAACGGGGATAGTGGGATGACTCGGATGTCGCGTATCTAAAAGTATCTATAGCTTTCTTGCGAGTTCAAGCGGTGCTCGTTCGACAGCTTACGGCAAGGAAGTTAATGGGATTCTCTTGAAATAACTTGAAATCAATATCTCTTAAGTTGAAGAAGTTTGCGAAGCAGGGCTTATTTTTTGGCTATGTCTTTCTAAAATGTATCTTTTTGAGTGGCTGGACATGCAATGAGGTGTAATTTTTTAAGAATGACAATGGACTTAACATATTTGTCACAGTGCGTCTATCTACAGATTTTGATGAACAACTTGAACTCTTCATCTCTTACATTACGGGTGTGATCACATATCTCCCTCCAATCTTTGTGAAAAACCCTAAGGTAGAAATTTGAAGAAAGCAATATTATTACTATGTACCTGTACATGATGGATAACTAAAATAACTTTTACAGGCAAAATAAATGTGGGATCGCAGCGCTTGAAAAGAAAAAAAAAATACCCAAAATCAGCTCCAAAACTCACTTGCTACCTACTTGTGCTGCAAATCACCGTACGGTCCATCGGCTCATCGAGTGTCCCACCCACAGCAGCTGCTATCGTTATCAGTTACTGAGAGTTAGTCGCCGATAAGCCGTAGCCGAGGGAGTTAAGCTGTTGTCCCCAAAGCCGCCAAGCGGAGTAGTTTAGTGCGAATATTGTTGCTTACTTACCTGCTTATTTTTAATTCCCGAAAAGTGAATAATTTAGAGAACTTGAGACTATACTATAGAGTTAATAACTTACCCGTTTCTTGTGAACTTTTGCTGAACATTTTTGCTCGAAACAATTACTTTCCAATTAGAACAAAGTGAACCTACCTGGCGAACTTACCTTGTGAACTTAAATTTCTATTATCTTTCAATATACTTAACCAAAAACTAATGTTCGGTGTATTAATTTCCCGAACCCCTGATCCCACATAAATCCGAGAAAGAAATTAATGTTGTCTTACACTTTGACAATTGTGCGCTTGTAGCTGTTATTTCGATTCAATCCAGCGAGATTGGATCCACTCGATCCAATTTCAATCCAATCTGCGTATACATACTCGTATCTAGACTCGATCCTGCATAAATTGGTACATGATGATGATTGGGGTCATCCATATGGTGTGTATACAGTCAAAAAATTAGGGTAGGCAACTTTTCGTGTGCAGTTCCCAGTAAATTCGGCAGAAGCTACTAAAGGGTGGCCCATTTAAAAATTGGAATTTCTTTTTGTTAATAATAAAAAACGGCTCAATATTTGTCAATGGTTGAACATTTATTTGAAAGGTTGTTTTCTGTCATTTATTTATGAAAAACAATTTCGGTCAAATGACCACCACGGCAGACTTGGCAGTAGCCCATTCGGTCCACCCAATTTCTGAGCACATTTTCAATTGTTTCGGGCCTTGCTGGAATCTCGTACTTGAGGTCTTGAATTGTTTCTGGTTTGTTGGCGTAACATTCATCTTTCACCGCTCCCCAAAGATAATAGTCCAACGGCGTCAAATCGCAGCTTCTTGCCGGCCAAATCACATCACCATTTTTGCTGATTGTGCGATTTCCGAAGATAGGGCGCAAGAGATCGATTGTGGCGTTCGCTGTATCGTTCGGATGGTCAACTGGCTTTAGCTGCTGTACCAATTGGTACCAACTTTATATGGCTTCATGGCAAGGTCTTTACGCAAAATTCGCATCAAAGAAGTGCGTGCAATGTCCAATGGTTGAGAACGATGACGAGTTGAAGTTTATGGTTGCTCAAGAACACTTTGAGCAACAGCAGCAATGTTTTCGATTGAGCGCACCGGACGAATACGTACACGGGTTTGTTTATCCATCAACTTTCCAGTTTCACGAACTCGCTTCACGAATTGATCCACAAATTGTGTTTTAGAATTTTTTTTTTTCAAATTTCTCACAGTTTGAGTAGAAGACTCACCACTTGGAAATAAGTTTTTAATATTTCCCAAATTTCTTCAAGCGAACACCGTCCCATTTCGTAAATGTTAAACCTTAAACAAACTAAATTGCTGTCAAGTCGAGAATGACATATTATCAACTATACTTCAAATTACCGGTAATTCAAATTCCAAACACTACATGGACCACCCTTTATATGTTGACTCTGTGATGCCTAGGTATAGTTAAGTAACCTATTATTGAATGCTTTCATTTCTTTCACTTATTTTGATTTTTCTTTTAAGACGTAAATAAACATGCTGGCCAAACAACAATGTCGTCCGTAATTTTACTAAAAGTCCCTTTCGATATGCCAAAATGTCATAAAAATTAAAATAAACTTTGTTTGTTTTTGTATCAGATGAACTACCTATGCAAGCTGCAGATTCCTCTTGTATTGCAAAACAAAACCTCACAAAACAGGCCTATGGCGAAAGGCTGTAAGGTAAGTACATTATTATAAATGTTTATACAATTAAGAACAAGTTCTTACAAATATGAATAATTTCAGGGAAGCCAATAGATTCAAGTGAAAAAGAAAGAAACAAAAATATCACCGAAACAATAATACCATTGTTACAGCCAGTTGCATGCTGGCTAGGTCATACTATGTTTATGTAACGTTGTATCGGCAAATTATAAAATTTAGAAGACCACGTCTGATCGCATTAATTGTGCGCGTGATTGAATAGATAGTTGGTAATTATGTGGCAAACAATTGTACATACAATCGGAGGGTGTTGTTGAAAAACAGGCGTTTGGTACAATGATGTCATATATCAAGCAAATTTGATGTTTTCATCAACAAAACTGAATAATTATAATTAAAAGTAAAAATTAACGATAATCCTATACAGGGTGGCCGGAAGATTGACGTCAAAAAGAAAAAAACAGGTCCCATGTGTCATGGGGTATTCGAATCACCCCCATGTATGTTCCGCGATTTTGCACGGTTTTCAAGTTATGAATTTTTTATGAAGTTTTTAGAATTTTCGACTTGACCATCTTAAAAAAAATCTAAAAAAAAAAGTACTAGACGTTGCAGATATTTTTTTTTGTAACTAAATCGTCATGAATGGTACTTTTATACGTAAAATAACCAGCTTCGTAACTGAGAGTTGAGCGCACTTTTTAAGCCTACTAAGAAACCATGAAGTAGCCTGTTTATTTTTTTTCACCACACGTGCAGGGTAAGTGGTACCTTACCGCACGGGTTTCCATGCGGTAAATCATCAATTAACCACGGTGCGGTAAGTAGCCGATTGTCCACGATGGCTATTAACGCACTCGCTTCGCTCGTGCGTCTAACACCGCCATCGTGGGCAATCGGCTACTTAGGGCACCGTGGTTAATTTATGAGTTACCGAATGGAAACATGTGCGGTAAGGTACCTACTACTTACCCCGCACTCGTGCTGAAAAGTAGCATACGTAACTCGGGCGGTAAGTAGCCGAGTGCCCATGATGGCTGTTAACGTGGGCAATCGGCTACTTACCGCCCTTGTATCGTAATATACTATTAATTTAAATTTGAAAATTTAGATCATAATTCAAAATACGTAACTTTTTCTCTTGAGACCATTTCCATAATTTTTACCATTCATGACGATTTAGTTACAAAAAAAATATCTGCAAAGTCTAGTACTTTTTTTTAAATTTTTTTTAAGATGGTCAAGTCGAAAATTCTAAAAACTTCATAAAAAAATTCATAACTTGAAAACCGTGCAAAATCGCGGAACATACATGGGGGTGATTCGAATACCCCATAACACATGTTACCTGTTTTTTTCTTTTTGACGTCAATCTTCCGGCCACCCTGTATAGATTTTAGGCAGCAATTGAAAAGATCATTAGAGAAATTTTAAATGTGGTCATATCATCGGAAACCCTCAACAGCCAAAAAGCTGTAAAATTGGATTAATCAGCCGTTGCCTGATCATCAGAAAGACCGATTGTTGATGGTCACCTACTTTTTGGAGACGTTGTCGTTTAAAATTTTATTTCATTTTTATTAGTATTAGCTGCACATAGAGTCTAGATTGGCGAGAAGATAATTACTAAAAATAATATTGTGTACAAATTCAGTGTAGGCACCTAGCTTAGGCCATTTATCGGCGGTGCTGCAAGACCAGGTAGCTTCCGCCATTCAATGTTTTTTAGGAAACATTTTGGCCTTCAGTAGAAAGTAAGGTTTAATTGTTCCTTTGGTCAACTATATGCTGCTAATGTTAATCACAGTTTAAACCAATTAACCGTCAGCGACTATATGTAAAAGCCTTCATGAAATAATTTTTATGAGAATTTCGTGATTATGAGCGTTTGTGGTCTGCAATTGCAATCAAGCATCATATTTTAAATAATCGTTCCCTTCCCTATGCTGTCATGGATTTGGGTATTTAGGAAACCCTATCTTGAATTTTTTTAAATTATGGTAGTAAGTAGGATTAAGTATTTAGAATCCTTCATGTTACACCCGCTATTTGAAATTATCGAAATAAGCGACAATATTTAAAACTAGCGTCCCCAAAAGCGCGCACGTGCCAATTTTTATGAGAGTCTAATGCTATTTAGTATTAGACGGCCCATGTGGCGGCCGAATGGGACAAAGAGTGCTCTTTAAGGTTTTTAAACGGTTTTCTTAATTTGTTTTTTCAAACTTTTAATTGTGCTAATTTTCGAATGTAGTAAAAGGAAAATTATTGAATATAACTTGGTTTAGTCATCCTTTTTTATTTTTCTGTGAAATTACATAACTATAAGTAAACATTCGCTAAATTCTTTATTCCCCATTGCTAGGAGGCGCGCGTTCTACATACATATAACATAGTGGGGTTCTGTAGCTGTGTCATCGGATGTTGGCATTGAGGACAAAATGTGATAATACATCACACTATTTTCTCTGAATGTATGACCTCTTGAAAAACTTATAATCGTGGTTCCAAGGTTAATAACGGATCTATTATTTCTTTACTGCACTGCGACCGTGTGGACAATTGATATTGTCGTTGGGGAGCCCTAATATTTGCTAGAGTCTCTAACATTTGTTTTGGTATAGGGGATGCTATTTTCTGGGCAGGGACGATAAATACAGGAACACGCTAATTAAAAACACTAAACTTGAGTCAGATAATTGTTAAGCTGAACTGCTACTGGCAGGAGCTACCCAGCAGTTAATGTCAGAAGGAAACAAAGAAAAATTAAAGACGAAAGATACACGCAGTAATTTTGAATTAGATAAAGATGAATTCCCATTTTTGGTGTACTTTCTGTTATTAACGCTTGATTGAATTCTGGTTGGGTATACTGTAGTAGGGGGCAGTGGCCAGTGGGCAACAGATTACTCCTAAACAGGAGTGCATTCATCTCACAGCGAGACACCGATTAATCGTCAAGTGCCTTTAGCAACTGAAATAGCATCGGAAAAAACATTTTAAAGCTTGGTTGCTCGTTGAGGTAGGACTCTACTTAATTTCCAAAAAGGACTTCGTTAACTCCTTTGAGGTTAAACCCTCTCCCACGGCTCTTGCGATCGATTAAACACTTGCTCCTGTGCAAAACCACTTTATTCGTATTTCACACTTTTGCTTTGGAGTTAACAACTTTGCAATGCGAAGAAGCCCGTTACACGCAGAGTGCAGGGGCAACTGCTGAAGCAACAACTAACAAAACTGGAAAGCCAGTAACTACAACTTCACTGTGAACAAACAAGACGTCCGTACTTCACTCCTTCTCCTCCTCCTCGGGCTCATCCCTCTCCGCGTCCACATCTCCTTGTCTCCTGTACGATTTTACCGTGTCAAAAATATGAGCCTGTCCAGTCGACTGGAACTGGATGATTCTCTCGTTTGAGTCAAGGGGATCCGAAGGAGGTGGTACCTTTACTGTAAGAATTCCATCAGAAGAAAGAGTCGACACAACTTGTTCTGGATTATAACCTTTTGGCAAATTGTACCGTCTCGCGAACTGCCTGGAGATAAACCCGTGCTCGTCCTCCCTCTCGTCATGCTTACCTTCGACAACAACGCAATTGTCGACGGTTTTCACTGATAATTCGTCCGGCTTGAACTGCTGGACGTCCATGCAGACCTGGAAACCATCCTTCCCTACCGTCGATGAGGGCTCCGTTGTCCTTCGGTTTCTATGGCGCTCCAGCCAGTTCGTATTGGCAGGCAGCGACAGTTGAATTGATGGGGCTCGATGATAGTGGCGGTGTGGGTAAAATCCCAGCCCGAAATCATCCAGGTAGGAGTGGGTGTTGGTTAAGCTATCCAGCTCATCGGCCAGGCTGAGTAGGAATGGAAGGGTTGACATTTCCCGGGAGCAATAGCACAACTACTGTCCTTACAAGTCTTTAATTTCGTTACAACTAACTCCGTTTCGCAAATGCAAGTATTTATAAGAGGTCCCAGTCCCAGCTTTCCAGAAGCACCCAGTGCAGTGGGCTGTGGGTATACTGTGTTTACTAGAACTTCACAGAGCTTTGGTTGCAACAACAAAAGCTCGTACAATTTTGAGCAGCCCCACTCTGGTAGGACGTTTCCTTGAAGCGCTAAAGAAGCCTCGTTTCGGGGGCTCCTAAAGAGATCGGAGGGATAAGAGAATCCAATTATCCTGCGGGGCTGAATGTACCCGTATGGGCACAATTTCCATCCTCCACTTGAATAGTCGCAGTTCCAGCGCAATTATGCGCAAGGATAAAAGGCAATGACACAAACTAAGGAGCTACTTTTACTTTCTGACTCCGAAGGACGTCCGAGTCCGACACACATCAGCTCGGTGGGTGTGTTGTAGGGTTGTTGGCAAATTCAGTTGGCTGGTCGCATTGTGCTCGGCAGAGAGGATGCACACGTCTTATGTACACAACGCTTGTGAAAGCAAAATCCATAGGGCTTCTCTGTGAGCCTACAGCAGCCATGGGCTATTTTAACAAGTACTTCAATTCAAATTGCACCATGCCCCATGCCACTAAGCCCTGAATTTGCTTACTCACTGCAAACAGCAACTTTTATGCCCACTGGCTCCACATAATGGACTTCCATGTCTGGCATCTACGTGGTGAGGGGAGGGGATTGTTTTTTAAACATTTTGCGTAAAGTTTGGTTCCGTTTGATTACAATATTTGTTGCATTCTCCTTGTTGATAGTATAAGTAGTTCCCTCTAATTTAGAAATTATTATAACATATTGGAATCTGGTTGTTTATTCTTGCAAATCAGCCTTAACGTATCATTCGTTTGTTATTGTGAATTGTAAACCAGGTAGACCTAATATGTCAATCTAAACAAACAAAAAACACTGAAAATCGAATGCGTACTAACTACACTAATAAAAAGCTCTTCGGTTTTAAAATTCTTCTTCTTGCAAAACTTCAGGATTTGTTTGTGGGACGAGTCTTTATGTGGCCGGCCATAACTGGAGCAAGAAAAGCAAACAAAGTATTAACTTCAAATGCTGGAAATTAGGATCTTGCTTACCCAAGGATTTGAATTCCAAGCAGGGGGGAGGGTGGTTTAAGGGCGGGGTAACGTATTAAAAATTTTTTTTTTCATTTTTTTTTATTGTTTCATATGATTGTACAACATCTTAAGATTGTTGTGTCAAAATTTCAAACAAATCGCAGTAAACCTAACTTAGATATAGAACTTTGAGCGTTTGTTGCTTTCATGTGTAATACTCGATTTTCAGGTATACAAAACCTTAAAGCGATTTTCTGACACTTGTCATTTTTGAAACCGGTGAACAGTTTAAATCAAAATCTACTCGACCGATTGTTTTGAAATTTTCTATACAACTTCTTTACATAAATGATCATGTAACCCTGGGAGCTTTTTTTTTATTTTTCATAATTATAGATTTTACAATAACAAATAGCTTCATTTTTTAGACGAAAATCGGTGTTTTCACTTCTAAGTGTCAGCAAAAATTGAAAAATCGAAAAAAAAAAATTTCTTTCCAGAAATACCTTTGGAGAGCGGTTATCTAATGATAAAATTTTTTTTTTTTTAATTCAGATGATCCACTCTTGAGTTACATTGTTCACCGACAGACAACTTTTTTTCGAGGCGCCTCCGAAGATTTGCTGCCGTCGGCTTAATTATTTATATTTTGTTTTAAAAAATTAAGGAAATATTGTTCACAGGTTGTACTATAATGTTGCGATCGACTAATTAAATTTGTATTACCTGTAGCGTCTGGAAAAATTCTTAAAAATGGGCCTTTTTCACGCCGAATTAACATTACCCCCCCATTAATAATTCTTAGCTAGAGACGAATATTTATAGGCATTTTAATAAAACAGAAAAAATTGGAATGGCGCTCGTATGAAGTAATTTTGAAGTGTTGGTAAATTCTGAGATATTGCGTGTGACCAACAATTCCCAAAGTGAGGCCAGGTCGTAAGAGTTCCATTATAAAAAAAACGGTCAAATGAAACTGAATTTTACTTGCTATCTGGATTGTTTTGTATAGCCATGTTCTTGGGAAGGTCCTTACTGGAGGTGTGCGCTTTCTGTTAGTTTCCTTGGCCTGTTACTACTCACGACCTTTCAGTGAATAGTGCACGAAACGCAGTAATGCATACAACTTAACGTGTATAAGGAACCCTTTCTGAAAATTTCACAAAATGATATTTCCATTTCTCCCAAATTTTTTCTATTCATTTCGGACTGAAAATATCTCAAATCCTGACTTAGTTAAAATGAAAAGAGGATTTTTTTTCCAGTCCTCAACCGTGCAGTGTCATCAACGTAGCCGGCTGTCTGAAGCTTCTATCAACAAAGCTTCAGGCCAATGCACGACTTCATTTCAACTAATGCCTAATGGAGAAGTGAAGATCAAACGGACGGCGGATTCTGGAGTTGGCCTGTACATGTTGGCATCTTACATCATTGAATTGAATGCCGTTGCTCGATTATTATGGGTTCTGTATTTGAGTGACTAAAGATAAGTCTGATAATCTAGGAGGACATTCAAATTGTCTACATTTAAACTTATCTTTCACTTTAATTTGAACAATTCGATTACAACTTGATCGAGTGAACGAGCTTCGGGATGTCGATGCCGTATTCGATATCGCGATATCTGCTCAAATTACAGGCGTATATGGAATTTACCCATTCTTTTTGCCTATGGTTTTTAATTCAAAACAGGGATATACTGAGGATACCAAGCCACTACAGGATTCACCCCAACAGTTTGATGACCAGACCACATGCCTCTACTAATCAAGTCCCAATCACTATAAACTGTTCATTTTCAGCCTAGCAACTGTTCTTTTAATGATGCAAAGTAAACTTGCCCAATTTATTTCAACGTGCAACAAAGGCGAGTCGAAGCAGACGTATGTTGCAGTGCACACATTAATAATCTAAGGCGAATCATTCAAAGAAAATTTATGTATACCAATGCTATATTTGGAAGTTGAAAACTTTACATAAAAGCAACCAAGTTAGGATGAGAAAATGAGGTGAACAAATAATGCGTAGGTGGATTCTTATTTAGACTTCTTTGGCGGTTCCTCGGCAGGATTCTCCTTAACGTTCAGATGGGCCGGCCCAGTCTGCTGGATGTGCACCATCCGCTCTTTTTTGGCCTCGATAGCTTCCTGCGGAGGCGGCGCTTTAATGGTCAGAACTCCATCCGATGACAGCGTGGAAATGACTTCTTTTGGATCGTACCCGTTGGGCAATGCGTACTTCCTGACAAAATGCCTGGATATGAAACCGTGCTCGTCCTGGCGATCTTCGTGCTTGCCCTCCACGACCACGTTGTTGTCGACTGTCTTTACCGTTATTTCACTTGGCTTGAATTGCTTCACATCGACGCAAGCCTGGAAGCCGTCCTTTCCTACTGTACAACCCAAAGACTCTGGCCTGGTGTGCTGGCTAATTCGTAATCGAGGAAACTCCATAAGCGCCCGAATATCGTCAGGTGCGATTCCAAGTCCAAAGTGATCCCATCCACGATGACGGCGCTCATACTCCCAGGGGTCGCAATCGAATAAAAATGGAATCAGCGACATTTTTACAATATTGGCTCGACTTTACTCAAAAAACACTTTAAAACTCGCTTTTAAATTCTTTCACAACTTCCCGTTGCTACCAGTCCTCTTTGCTCTGGCTTCTTACGACTGTTGAATGTCGAGTGCTGCTCTCAACGCGGTATTTATACCATGCCGAATCCTATTCATACACATTTATACCGCTGCCCGTTCTCTTGCAGAATCTACTCGAAAGCTCTCGAAATTTTCACACACAATTTTCTTCGAGAAAACTCGCTCGGATAAATAAATTTTCTCTTCGAGCGGAAGCCGGAAAGCCGGCCGGTAATTCCTCACTATGTAAACAAACAGTAATTTGTACTGTTCTCTCTTGCAGATGTTTTCCAGCAATTTCTAGAAGACTACAATTGTACCTTTCAAAGAAAAGCCCCGAGATAAAATTGTTTTCTTATTCACGTTTCATCTTGATACTGTCCTAAGTTTCACCACGCAATATGCACTTTTTGTTTTAATTGAATTTGCTGAGAAATAATATTTGTGTGGAAAGTGCCACTGCCGGATATTTTTCTACTTAAGCAAAATTAAGAGATGTTCTTGGTGAAATTAGATACCATTGCTACTTAAATGAATTATGAAATCATAATAGTGTGACGATAATAGCAAATTATTAAGAAATTTTGCGATAGTCGAGAAAATTAATTAGAATATGGGACTCTGCAGATTTAAGAGAGAGAAATAGAAAACTCTTTCATTTATATCTATTCTAAATTCGGGTTTAGATATGCATCCGTAAGAGAAAAGAGTAGCACGTAACCATGATTTCAACAGAAGAGAATTTGCTTCAGAGGGGCAATGGATGGGTGGGGATAGGATAAAGGATGGTCTTTGATTGCCATGGATTGACAATTGATATTTTATGAATGTTTGATTAAAATTGACTACGAACAATTGCAACTTGCATAAAATCGATTATTGGGCAAATCCTATTTTGGAACGAATTTGCCTAGGATACCTAACGGGGTAGATTGCTTTTAAAGGGGCGCGTGTGGTGAAGTTAAAACCAAAAAAGTCCTAGAAATAGCCTCCATATCCAGTCCAGTTATCAAACAAATGTAACACCTTAAGCTAGATGTAGTACGTACATATATATTTTTATCACAATAGCCTAAGTGTTCTTAGCCTGCCACAAAAGTCTAAAGCTACATATGTATGTGAACAAATCCGAAAAACTTAGAAAATTAACGGGGTGAACGAGCGCTAACTGTGGCCTGCAGAATTTCATTATTCCATTTACCGTTTATGTGCCAAGCATTATAAAAAGACCTGAGTCCTGTGAATATTTCATAACGCTAATTAATTCTAGCCAGTAAAAAAATATTGTCGTCTATTCTATTTGATTCGTGTTGCAATTGAAATCGAAACCAGGCTTTAATTTTGAGTTCACTTCGTTCAAATAACGAAATCTCAGGCTGCAATTAAACATGTTAGAATTAAATGAAAAACAGTCATAACTTTGACGAGTAAGCTGAGCGGGCAGCGTATTCAGGTTGGTGTGCGCTCATTAGAAACTTTGTTTCACGAAAAATGCAATTAACCTTTGAGAGGCACACTGTACCAATTTCAGCAGGTACGAGTATAACCAAGTACCTACCGCTGGCTGAAACTGGTGAGTCGGGACGGGCCCTTGTAGGCTAGACGGCGAGGAGGTAAAAACATTAAAAAGTGTATTTTTCGGGCACAGGCGAGATTATTGTTGGAATCGCTTCGTTTTAGGGTGTAGTTCAACCCCCTAAGTTTGCTTACAAATTGTTGGTGTGCTTGATTTTATAATTAACTATTAGTGACGAAAATAGTGCTTTTTTCTCTATTTCCTTTAATATCTCCGTTCCTCTTGACTTTTAGTATAGCATATGCATTGAGAAAGTTGTTCCTTATGAAATTTCCTAAAAAATGAGCACTGACAGTGGTCGCTAAGTGCAATTGTTAGCTTGCAAATAGCCCCGAAAGTTAAAAAAACACGTTTTTTTCACTATTTTTTTACTAAAAAATGACCGCACATAAATGGCTGAAAATTCTCAAAAATGATGTTTATGTTGACCCAAACATGCATGAATAATTTTAGCGTCATCGGTCAATTACTTCTCGAGTAATTAACGATCACTTTTTTTTTCTTTCCTTAATTGCAAATTGCGCCATTTTTTTCACAAACGGGTTTCGCTGGTCGGACCAAGCCAGAAAAATCACAAATCCATTCAACTTTAGTATTCCGTTGGAATTTTTGGGAAAAATTAATTCTTTATATAATATTTTGCTCAGAATACTCACATCCTACTTCATGTTCCTAAAATGCTTTCCTTAAAAAAAAATATATGTATACCAAAAAGAAACCGTTATAAAATCGGTTAGAATTAGAACTTTCTCAATGCATATGCTATACTAAAAGTCAAGAGGAACGGAGATATTAAAGGAAATAGAGAAAAAAGCACTATTTTCGTCACTAATAGTTAATAATAAAATCAAGCACACCAACAATTTGTAAGCAAGCTTAGGGGGTTGAACTACACCCTAAAACGAAGCGATTCCAACAATAATCTCGCCTGTTCCCGAAAAATACACCCAAAACTCCTCGCCGTCTAGCCTATTGGAATAAACTTCAGCCTCGTGAACGAACGAGTTTTTTACACCAACCTTAAATCAATCAAACCACGTGAATATAGCAACCTCCGCCTCCACTGTTTATTCTTCTTCTATATCTTTAGCAGGAGCTGATATATGATATGTATTACAATTTCAATAAAAAGTACAAAAATCTCATATTAGGATCTTTCAGAGTATCTAAATGACTAACATATTTACAAGAGTGCATTTGAAGTCGCGCAAAACGTAACTATGTACATAGGTGTACCTCTCAATGGTTAAGGTGTTCAGGCTTGTTTAGGATTTTCTGAGCTTTTGCGCGAGTTTCTGATAATTCATTTTCATTTTAAGTATTTTCGTTTCCAATTTAGCACCGTCAAATTAGACGCTGTCTACGAAAAAAGTCCGAACAAGCTGGATTTTTGTGGAGACATTTATTTCCATCTGCTAATCATATCCTGAAAAGTTGCCGAAATTTGAACGATGGTTTCTGGTTTTCTTGCAAATATCTCGTATCATTATCAAATTTAGGCAACTTTTCAGGATATGCTTATTAGCACATGGAAATAAAGTTTTCTATAAAAATCCAGCTCGCTCGGACACAAATTTATAAAATTTAGGGGCACCCCGCATGGAAGGCTACCGTTATAAAAATAAAATCCATGTACCTACTATACTTAAATGGTATCACTAATGGGTGCCTTATTTATTTTGCACCAACAGTCCAAGAAAGTAATTATAGGTGTAGCTCGCGGTGGTTGACTCCTAAAAACCTCTGAAATTATTCGCAATACCTCGATAGAGTCCACAGAAGGGGCCAATGATTTAAAGGGGTATTGCGATTTGAACGTCATTTTTGGAGCAAGATTTTAATTTTTTTTTTCTCAGAAACTACAAAAGATATTTTGATTTTTGTTTTTGTTATTTATTAATACATGTCTCTGGTATCAAAATATATTTTCTTCGTTGACAATACAAAAAAATTCCAGCTGTCAGAGCTGGTCAAAGTGGAGATGTTTTTCGCGAAGGGGTAAACGGTCACCATGATTGCAGCCCTCAGAGACGTCTGAAACAAAAAATTCCAAATTGTTGTTAATTTGTATCCTCTTGGTTATCGGCTGAACTAGGGAAAAGTAAAAATATAGAAATTTGCCCAAGTTATACAAATTTTTAAAAAAAGTTCGATTTTTTGGGGTTTTTTCGAAGTAAATGTTGGATTAAAAAAAAACTATTTATCGCATAAGCAAGATCGTAGTACCGGCGATAGCCGCTAGTATAAGGATGATTCTGTATAAATTTGAAACAAATCGGTCGAGTAGAACTTGAGATATTGTGGTGACCGTTTTGAAAAATGCTGTTTCGAGAAAAACGCGATTAAAGTTAGATAGATCGCCGCACTCGCATCGCATCGCGCTCGCCGCTCAACTTTGAGGCATCGTAACTACGTCAATTTTATGAATTTTTGAAAAATTCTTTTTGTAATACAATCTTAAATACATTAACAATAGATATATCAAAGAAAAAAAATTTCGATTTTTTCAAAATTTCAAAGCGCAATACCCCCTTAAGGGGTTATATCCACTTGTAAGTCCGAAAAAACGTGTTTTTTTTTGAATTTTTTGTGAAGAGGCTTTTCATTAAATAAATACATAGAATAAATGTACATATAGCGAATTTAATGTATTTTAAGAATTCGCGATGTATTTACAAAAATATTCGGTTCCGTTGTTCCTGTAGTAGATCTCCTAGAGGACCTCCACAAAAAGGTGTCTGGCGGTGAGCAAGATATCTCTGATCCAAATTATTTCAAATAAAAAAAACCAAAAGATTTAATTTTAGGATAGATGAATACAGGTAATGATCGAAGGAACAGTCAAAATTTTGATTTTTGAGAAAATGGCGGCTTCCCAAAGAAAAAAATCGTTTTTTTCAAGAAAATTTACAGTTTAAAGGGGCTTAAAAAATCGAAATTATTGTCAGAAACCTTATTCCTTCGATCATTACCTGATACAAGTATCTAAGAAGATTGTGTGTTTCAAACCGATCGCTCCAGCCGTTTTGGAGAAATTTTGCTCACCGACTTTGAAAACACCGTTTCGAGAAAAACGCGTTTAAAGTTTTGGGAACCATTTAAACTACTTTCAAACGCTCGGAGACGTCTTTACAAATACGCTAATTCCTCCGAAACTATTTGCGGATCGATGTGAAATTTTCGGACGATATTCTCAACTATATGTACATTCAAAATATGCAAAAAAAAAAAATTCGATTTTTTCAAAATTACAAGTGGATATAACCCCTTAATACGACAAAACGAAATTGCAAGACGTAGACTAGGACTAATATTCATCAGTCGAATCTAATAATTTACCAAAGCTTTTACAGTTCTTGATCTGTCTCAGTTCATTGTGAATTCGTCTATATTCAAGCGGAAATAAATCCCAAGTCAAATAATATCATATGCAGTTAAACAACGGCAACCTTCAAGATACCGTTGACGCCAAAGAGATTTACTTCCATCCCCAACAAGAAGACCCCCGCAGTAATGAAAACTGGTATTTTGATTTTCTTTATATCTAGTTTATTTAAGTATGGAATGAAACATAATTTAAAGGAAAGGGCAGTCTTCACACTCTTCGCAGCTAAGTACTTCGAGTTCAAATGCTTATTTCTTCTCCTCGGCCTTCTTCTCTACCTTCTCGACCTTCTTCTCAGCGTTGGCGTTTTCTTTCACAGAAAGATGAGCCGGACCGGTATGTTGAATTTGCACAATGCGCTCGTTGGGACCCTCCGACTTCTGGGGTGGTGGCACTTTGATCGTTAGGACACCATCGGACGACAAAGTGGAGACGACTTGCTTGGGATCGTAGTTATCGGGGAGCAGATATCGACGAACGAAGTGTCTGGAGATAAAGCCGTGCTCATCAGGACGCTCCTCGTGCTTTCCCTCGACCACAATGGAATTGTCGACAGTCTTCACCGTTAGTTCACTGGGCTTGAACTGCTGGACGTCCATGCAGACCTGGAAGCCATCCTTCCCCACCGGTGATGCGGCTCCTTCGTTTTCTTTGGTCTTTTTGATGGCGTTGAACGACGGAATCACAAGGCGAAGCGAAGGATGTTGGTGGTGATGGTAGTGCCGCTGGGGGTGATAGAACCGTTGTCCAACGTTTCTGTAGAAGCGGTCGCCTAACTCGTTCAATTCATCCAGTTCTTCAGCAAGACTGAGGATAAGCGGCAATGATGGCATTTTATTGTATTTCCAAATCTCTTTTTCACAGAATTAAAATTAAAACGTTATTCAATTCGACTTTGGCTTGCTTTAACACTTTCTACTTTCGCTGCAAACTTTCAACTATTGCCTCATTTTCTTCGACACCGTATTTATAGCCCAGAGAATTCCGTGCAGAATTTGCTCGAATAGTGTAGAATTTGCTTTTCCCGTACGAAAGCTCTCTTTGCTTTTCGTCTAGATTCTAGGAAAATTCTTTTAACAGAGATTTATGAACGTCGCTCTTCAGTTCACGGCTCTTAGTTTAAGCGCTCAGCATTTGTAATTAATCTTATAGGAATTGAATTTAAAGAGAGCTTTATGTTTAAGAGAGAAATCATTCCGTTTTTCACTGTAAAGGCAGGCCCCCATAGAATCCTTCAGCACTCAACTCAACCAGATGGACAATGGGTGCACGCATAGGCAGCTGCAGCTGGACCATTCATGTCTCTCTTAAACAGCATTTTCTCATTCACTCCGAAATAATTTCTAATTTCCACACTTAAAAATTACTTTAAAAGAGAGGAGTTACTGCATTTTAAAGAGAAAAGTTGCATTCATTTTTATTCTTTCTCATACATTGCACTGAAAAATATCAGAGAAATTTGGAGATTGGTGGGTGGATCCATGATAACGCTTTACTTCTTTTAAGAGATGCGTGAAGAAATTTCTGGAGAAATAATTTCTCGATTGTTCGCGAATGATATGATGCCTTCTAAGTACTAACTCGATTTAATTATTTCAATATTTGCGAAATTTGCTTATAATTAGATCTGTGAGTAAATTTGATGAGTCAATGTCTTAAAGCCGAACGAGTCTTTCAACAATAGAAACTCTGACCTTGACTTAGCGTTTTCAGTTACAATTAGTAATGTGAAAAGCCGACAAATGTATTGATGTTAAAGAGTAATATAAAACTTCATTGCATAGTATCATTCTTGAATTGGTTTTAATAAAGAAGGCCTTAAAAATTGAAATTTCGACTCCTTACCCAGTGTTTTATAACTTCAGCAATGGCTGGTTAATTTACGCACTTTAAACTTGAGAAAGAAATTTTTCAAGTGCGTATATATGGAATCCCACGTAAACGGTTTCTGTGATTATTTTGCGGAATATTTGTTGAATGTTTGATTCGAATTACACGGAATGAACCGTTTCACCGCTAATATGGTTTGGATCGCTTTGATGTCATAAAGCCAGCGGCAGTTAAAAATAGTTATTGTGTAATTTACAGAATATTTTCCATTTTCCAATCGTTCTCATTATAATGGAGAGTTTAAACTAAGTCACCAAATTCGTTCAGGTGTTTAGTCAGATCAAATAATGTCGGAGATGAGGAAAACCTTAACACCTTAAGGGGTTATACCGTTAGAATTTTCAAAAAATCGATTTGCATTTTCGGAATGTACATCAATTTAAGTATATTCTCTGAAAATTTAAAGCCAATCCGATAAATATTTACGGAGATATATCTGAATTTGTAAGGCGACTATGTGTAATTTACTACTGTGTGTAAACCACTTCTGAAACTTTAAACGCGTTTTTCTCAAATCGGTACTTTCAAAGTCGGTGATTGCGATTTCTCAGAAATGGCTCAACCGATCGGTCTCAAATTTTTACACAATCTTCTTAGATATATTCCTCAGGTATTGAACGAAGCAATAAGATTTAAAAAAAATTATTACTATTTTTTTTTAACAATTTGGAGCGAAAATAGCAGTCAAAAACAAATTTTTTTTGCAAATACATGCCATTTTGTCAAAAATCAAAATTTTTATTATTCCTTCATTTAAGGAATATATCTAAGAAGATTGTGTAAAAATTTGAGACCGATTGGTTGAGCCATTTCTGAGAAATCGAGATCACCGCCAAGCGCCTTTTTTTAGAGGTCCTTCGGGACATCATCTACAGGAGCGGTGCACATTAATATTTTTACATGATCGACGCGATATTGTGTTCTTAAAAGTAGGCTCTATTTGAATTACCATCACTTGTAATTGATAAATAAAAACTGTTTCTATAAAAAATTCATAAAGAGACGTCTTTTTTGCGCCTCGCAACTGCGTATAACCCCTTAAACACTTACATATATCAGACGAGGATAGCTATCTAAGCGAAAACCATTCTCCGCCCCGCGACATAAGGGGAAAATGCGTTCTAATTTTTTTCTTTACGCTATATATAGGGTGGTCCAAACTTAGACGAAAATATAAAAAAAATTAAACAGGGGGTCTTAATATCTATGAGTTGGTGAGCCACAGAAAATACCGACAGGCTTTATAAAAGCTACCCATCACCTATCTTCAGTTACTGGTGGCAGATTTTTTAGTCTCAAACGGAAAAAAAGTATTAATAGGATAACATTGTGGTAAACTGCCAGCACTTTTACTGTATTGCTTACACTAAGGGGGAAAAACGAAACAATTGCTTAATGCTTACAGATGCTGAGTAACGTGTAGGACGAGCGGAACACAAATGCACCTTTGAGTGCACATGTACGAGTTCACTGGCCTGGTTTGTGCAACAAGGTCAGAGGGAGGCGTTATGAATTATTATCATATCGTTTAAATGAGTTTTACAAGGATCACACGCGCATGAACAATGATAATCCGGAAGTCGACGAGTACCAATTTTGAATTTTATGTGT
Organism: Neoitamus cyanurus; assembly: GCA_947538895.1. Lineage (NCBI taxonomy): Eukaryota > Metazoa > Arthropoda > Insecta > Diptera > Asilidae > Neoitamus > Neoitamus cyanurus. The sequence goes on along the minus strand of OX384540.1, from coordinate 41,361,335 downwards.
CCAGTGCCAGGCTCCCCAGAGGGCGGCAATCGTCATCGTCCACAATTTTTTTTCAACGATTAAAATGTATTTTTATACTAAAAGGTCGAATAAATGCAAACGGAACCCTTATAATGTAACTACTAGAGTTGCAAAAATCGTCCACATTATTACCACTTGTATTTACTTACTTTCAAAAGAGTATCCGTTATAATCCAATTCAATCAAGTAATATTTCTTACAAACCGTGTGTTCGAGTTGACATGCAATTCGATTCAACCAATCAAAATGCGACCCAACGGCCCAGTAAGCGATGACATCAAATCAAACCACCCTCACTCGGAAGGCAATGGCTAATAGTAATTAAAGTAATAAAACACATGTGTTAGGTCCAACTGAAACATTTTTATTTACCAGGAAAAGAAGTTTTTAAATTCGCCAGACAATACAATTTGAAATAAATTAATTGAAAATCAGTCAGTCTTTCAAATTTTGCTTTGAATTCCAAACCTTGGATTTTCATAAAGATTTAACTATAAATGCAGTACTTATACGTTTACGTTGTATAACAAGATAAAATCTCGAGGTTCTCAAATTATATTCAGTGACTGTGGCTGCATTTTAAAGACTGTGTGCTAGTATACAAATTTTAAGGATATCATTTAGTTTCTAACTAACCGGAATGTTCTGTCGCAAAATAATATTCACTGCCTTGCAGATGTAAAATTAATTTTCATTTACAATGGTAAATTGTTCTAACGTTGAAAAAAAATCGATCAAAGTAAGCATAAATATTGTTATAAATATCAGAAAACTAGTGGAGATTTTTCGAAGTTTTATTTGAGCTTTTGGCACTATCTATCTCTTTTTACTTACAATCGTTTCGTACTGTTGCCACTTTATCGATTTTCGAAAAAATTTACTCCCTTTAATGTGCACTACATTTAGTACCAATTACGAAAGTTTTGATAATAAACGTAACCTTTGAATAACAGAATACAGTAGAATCCCTTTTATACGGACTAGATGCCATCCCTAAAGGGTTGTTCACATACTCGCAAGTCCGGATAATCGATCTCATGGTAGAATAAGTATTGATATAAGAAAGCTTTGTGGACAGTCATATAATGCACGATTAATATGAAGTGATTAATTAATAAGATATACAAATGATAATATGCATTACTTAAGCTGTAAATATCTTTGAATAGACTTGACCTTAGGAAATAGTTCTTAACCCTTAATTCACTACCCTAAACTCGTGGGAATCACATTAAAGGCCCAATTACTATCCACAAATATTTCACAAGTACGAGTTCATGAGGTAACGTGGTGAATTAAGGGCTAAAATATGAATCCGAGTAATCGGGACTGTACTGTTTTTAAAATAATTTTAATTATTTTAGCTACTGAAGCAATTTGCATTTCACTGCTCAATGTTTGCTTCTAATATATAAAACTTATAAATATGAAAATTTGTTGTAGATTTACAATGTATCTTAATTATGGCCCCTATTCGGCAAAATGACAGTCATGTGGATTTTGAGAATACTCTTCTTTCAATTTGCGTGTATCAATATAACACACTCTCGTTAGATATGACGATAAACCCAGGATTACTGAATTTTTGTTCGGAGCACAGCTGTTCCATGATCTTCTTTTCAGACAATTAACTAAACACATTTAGCCCTGCGCATGCCTCACCGTTTGAGGCGTATCATTATAAAAAATGAATTATGTGGATGTGGATCATTATATACTTTATTTCGTGTAAAATGTTATTATCCAGTTTCAAATGCTCAGAACTTAGTAAGCTGACAGATTATACGGACGGACACCGCATTGCTTCCATAAGTGTTTCGTTTTTCTGATTTTGGTAAGGAACACTATACAAAAATTAAAAAAACCCGTTTACCAATGATGTCATAATACCCCCGACGCAATTTTTCTGCCTGTGTTTTACACCACATCAAATTGGCATGTATTTAAAAAATCATTTTAGGGTCATTCAATTCTAATAGCGGTTAATCAAACTTTACTCCAGCAGGTATTATATCAGAACACAGTAGATTCTAGTAGTGTATAATACCCATATTTTACTAATCATTCATTCTTTAACTTACTTCCTTGGGAAGTTGGACTCAAGCCAAGCACCTTTATTAGTCACCTTTTAACCAGATCAATAGCAAGGGCAATTTATGCGAAAGCGAGTGGTGCGTGTACACAGAGTTTAACTAAAAGTGGAATTCCGGAGATTACCTATCGGAGCTTCATGCATCTGCATATTATTAGTCTTTCTTCCAATACAATGATGCAAAGAACTAAATTTTTAAAATCTAATATTAGTGCGTCTTATCCCACTCACAACGTAATACATTCATGCAATTTAAAAAATTGAGCATCCGTTGCTGCTATTTACTGAATTTGCGTTTTATTTGCCCTAATAGTTTTAGCGGAAAAAAACAGCAAATGTCTAGTAACAATAAAACAAAAAAAACAACCGATAAACCGAAATAAACTGATCATATTCTCGGAAAGGATCCTCTTCTGATTAATTTAAAATTTTGATACGGATAATGATTAAGATTTCACTCACATAGCCTTTTATACCATTCCAGTAGTTTCTGCAGTCTCATTCACGGCGGTGTATGACATCAAGAAACTACATGAACCCTAAGGAAAACGCTTAAGTTAATAATGGCTTCATCTTTTTGCAAAAGAACATCATGACCATTTTGTTCAAACTAAAAAGAAGTTCCCAACCTCTAATCAATAATTTTGATAGCTTTCATATAATTGAAACTGAGCCAGTTCCAAAATACTAGGATCGCAACAGACTATTTATGAAAACACAATTTATACACTTTTGAAGTTCTCGAGATGGTATCTCACACGGATTTATGTGCGGTGAATTTTTACCCTAAAATCTTTCGTGCAAGTTTAAACTGGCTTGGTTCAGTAGATTCGGATGTATCTGTGTATGCCAGATATGGTAATGCCATCTACTTTTAGAAGGACCTACAAGGTTTTTTGACATTAGTTTTACATACCAAAATATTTTTCCTTGTTCTATTTTGCGTCACCATAACACAAGCATGTCCAAACCAACGACAACTATTAAAGTCTAGAAAACAGCCAAGTAAAGAATAATTTTAATAATCCAATACAGCCAAAGCAGACATTCTTCTTCATTTTCGCTGCTTCCATAATTAAACTAATTTTTAAGTGTGCGGAGTTCGCAAGAGTCTCAAAAATACAGCCACATTCTAATATGGTTCCTTTTATTGAGTACAAGTGTAAATAATAGTGGTAATAATTTATATAATTTATTAATAAACAATGCTTATAAGCAATATTTTCGTGGTGTCATATAAAACATGACATATATAAAATATTTATCTTTTCCAATTGTCTTCTTGTTCTCCCGTCAGTAAGCGAGTCCCATGCGGGGCCTCAGCACTTCAAGAATAATAGAAAGGACTTTCTGGACAAATGCGAAATTCTGCATAATGTTCTTATCCGAAAGAAGAGGTTTCCCGAATTGTGGCAACAAATATTTTTTACACTTTTTATAGAAATCTCACTTATTTGAATTACACTATAAAATGAATCTATAAAACTTTTGAAACTTATTACAAAGCACATATTTACAAAACTACCAAGTACGCAAGTGTAAAGTAAGAGAACCTAACGCGTATTTACCAGTTATTACTTCGTATTTTATCTGAAAGGAACATAATAAATCCCAGGCGCCACGCAATAGTGATTTCACCTCTAGCCCGAATAATGTCTGATAACCCCTTTAGTGTTTTTTTTTCAAATTTTTCCCTATATGCTCTAATTCAGTCTATAGTGGCGCCCGCGCATGAATATTACTAAAAAGCAACGCATCGATGCTCTCGGTTTAACCATATACAAAAATTTGTAACGAAAACATTTCCTCCTTAACTGTACACTAAACATAATATTTGGAAGTTTATCTTAACACCTATCGGCATAGGGGATGTGTGCCACCAGTCAGTCTAGTTTAACTATTCGAATTGCTATCTAGTGAGCCCAGCGACGTGACCAGCTTGTCGTAGTAGTTAAGCGATGTCTCAAACTGCTCCAACTGCCTTGAGATTTCATCCACCTCTTCTTCCTCATCCACTGGAGGATCGTTATATAAATGGAGTGGAGGTGCGTTGAAGCAATCTGCATAAAATTTCGCTAGGTCTCCCATCGATGTTGTTGGTGCGGTTGCAAATGGAAAGTGCTGTAAAACAAAATAAGAAATTCGTTAATAACTTTTTTTTAATATTTACGACAGAAGAATTTTGGATGATTAAAATTTAACATTTTTCAGTAATACACAATGATTACGTCGACATTATACTGACGAGCAATAAGCAACGAGCAATGGGAGCGGTGAGCCTATAACGTTAACCTATACGCACTGGCTTACTTTTACAAATATAAGGCAATTTTGAGAAAACTTCATGTTAATATGAAACAACTTTTAACGCATAAATAAAAATTAAAATACAATAGTCGGGTTGCATCCTTAATTACAGAACATTGCCGCCTAGGCCGAAGGGATCACAATCAAGTTACAAGTTCTGCATCTGGAAAGTCGATCCCTTTTGCTGCCGCTGGTAGTGTATTTTTCATCCCATTCCTTATAAGGCAAAGTACGTTACGTTATGTTACGTTTCAATTAAGATTATCCGAGCAATAAAAGCAACATTTAACGATAATCCACCTCTTAACACTTATCTCTCTCCAGTGTGAATAAATTCATTTCATATAATTTTAAATTTATCATTTTTTATCAATGTCATCGCTTGCCAATCACCTAACATTGTTTCAATATTTTGAGGAGAATTATTGATTGATAATGTCCTCGCTGTTGAAATCTTGTTTCCTATCTATCACACATTTATTATCTGACAATTAATGTGACTTCAAATTGCCCAGATAACTGATTGTTACTGTTTATCAGGCTGGAGACACCTTAAACTCAAACATAAAGCAGGCGCCCACATAAAAACGCAATTCATTGGATATTGTGCCAAAACAAGAGTTAACAAAAAAGATAACTTTTAATGACATGCAATTCAGTTCAAATAGAGAAGCGAATTAGTTCAAAGACAAAAACAAAGCAATTAACACTTACAAGCTCTTTGTTTATTTTTTCCTCCTCTTCACTTGGCGTCTTTGACGTCTTCATTTGCTGCTGCTTCTTGGATTCTTCGGTGATTGTAGTTAACAGTGATCTGACTGGCGATGTTCCACTGATATCCTTCTGGCTCCCATGCAAACCGTTTTTAAGATGTTTTGATTCATAATTTTTAGCATCGTCATTGTTGTTATTTGTTGGTTGCTTATCGTCCGGGGAATTAACGATTGAGGCTTTCTCGTCTTCAACGCTGGTTTCTTGCGAAGAGTCCTCCTGTAGAGAAAAAACATAATCCACAATAAGCAACACTGTACCAGGAGATTGAAAATATTTGCTTCACCTTTGACTTTCTTAATAACCAGTGAAACGGCGGCGTCTCTGGTAGAATGTGATCATCCTCAGTATAACACTTTATCTTTGATACATCTGCGAAAGCGCCAGGCCGGAGGGGCTTCTCAATGTCAATAACTTTTTTCTCACTGGAAATAGAACAAAATAATCGCATTTTAGTTGTTTGAAAACATGTTACATAAGTTTTAAACTCAAATCATTTCAAGCTGCGATGACTCGAGATAAAAGAGTAAAATCAGAGGATTGCTGAATGAAGTGAAAGTGCGACGAAGTAATGTACTTGACTTTGAGTTCTATTTTCGCGATTAGATCGGCAATTAGGATAAATCGGGTACGGTGTCATAAACACCCAGCAGCGGATTTACATCACAACAGATCATTATCAGAAATTTTAAAAATATTAGCCCGATTAAGTTGAAATGATTGCGGCAATAATTGGCGCCATCGAGATAAACACTAAAAAATAGCTAGACAATTTTTAGAGTTGTGTTTATTTTTAAAACATTTACAATTTTATATAACAAAGTAGCAAAGCTTATCACTTAAATTGTGCAAGTGGCGCATTTCTGATAGCAAAAAGGGTCGCACGAGCGCAGAATTCGTAGATACTTGAGCATGTAATTTTCGCCACTTCCGAGAACAGGTGATTGGTTTTCATTGGAAGTGGCATTCAGCTCTTCACCTAGATAAGACAATTTAATCAATAATTAATCTGAAGTGATGTTTCACGGAATGTTGAAGACGATTAGAGAGTCGAAAGCTGGGCTCTTTCAACCATATCACAAACTCTAAATATTAAAACTAAAATAGATGGCGGCACTTAGCTTATGAAATACGGCAGCCTTATTCTGGAGTATTTCATGCAGAACGTTATATAAAGTGTGCTGCGACTAGAAAACTCTTTCATTTTTGTACATATATCAGCACAAGGCTCATGGAATCGCTATGGCCCTGCTTTTGGACACTTTTGTTTATTATAAGCCAAGAAAGAAGGTAGAATGATTATTTTTCATATCTACTGCTATTTAGACACAAATAGAAATTTGTTGACATCATAAGTCCAATTTGAGCATATTCTTAGCCACAATAAAACTATTAAAAAAAGGTCTAAATAAGGCAATAGGATTTATAATAAAACTACTAGACATTTTCTGGATAGAAGTGCAAAAGAGCGCCATATGTCAATGGATTACAAAAGGAAGCCATATATCATCTTGACAGCAAGAGAAACTGCATTGGAGTAAAAATGGTCTGTTCCGCCGTCTAGCAACAGAATCAGCAGAGACGTAATACTGGCAGGAGTTCAAGAATCCACTTTAATGGCGCTTACCGGGTAAGTTATCTGAAACTTTCCATTTTTACATCAGAGAAGAGAACTGCGAGTAGTGTTTTAGTATACTTGTAGTGATGTCACGATGCCTTTAACCTGTAGTCTGACTACATTTGTATAATTGCATCTGACTAAAATAAGTTATCGAATGACGTGCTAGAAACGATACTTTAATTTTATTAATACTTATCATGTGACGTGCACATGGCCTGCAACCTCCAGACACGTGCACAATTTTTACAAAATTGTTTACGGATGGAATTGTTTCTGAATGACTGACTGATAATTAGTAAAAGCTCGTTGTTATAGTAAATCTTCTGCCAATTTTAATTTATGAATTTTTGCGTGTGACTAACAGTGTATAACTGAAAATCTGACGTGGAAGTATACTCATATAATTAATATGGTGAAAATGTGACGATACAACGAGATTGGTAGCGGACAGAGTAAGATAATTAATTTACCCCATGGTTATATTATTAGTTTTTAAAAAAAAGCAGTCGAGCGTGAGTTGTAGAACAATTCTGGGCTACTTGCTTAATAGTACACTGCTCCACATGCCAAACTATAACATCCTTCTATAAACATTTGCAAGTTACCGCGGACAAGTTCCATCCTAAAGTGCTCTTTTTACCTTTTTGAGGTACGGAACGGAAAGAACTATTACGAAAGATGAAACTCCACAAAGATCTAGACTGCCAGTGTAGTTGCAAAAGGAAATTAATTATAATCACTGGATTGGGACACATGTACCCAATACCCAAATTCAATAGAACACTCCAGAGTAGGATTTGAATGTGAATTAAACCATTTTGCTTTGTTTGTTTTTATTTACTTCAAACATAATAAGGAAAAATTGAGTGAGTCCAAAAATAGTATGATTTGAATAGTTACGTAATGATAGGACTGTTAGGTATTTAATTATTCTAAAAATAAAGAGTGCCCGCAAGTCAGTTGTGACATCTCGTTAAAATATTACGCCACCTGATCGTAACGTCATTATTGCTTTACGCCTTATTTCGGACACTCCCAGCATGCAAATCGAGATTAAAACAAATTTTTTGTGCAATGAATAAAGTTATCAAAACATTCAATCAATGATTCAGGAAGCCTGCTGAGGTTGTTAATTTACCGAAGAGACGATGTCATTCGTAACACCTGATGATATAATACAAACTCAATGTCGTACAACTTACGTGGATTTCTTATTTTGCAGTTGACTAATTAAATAGCTAGTAACGGAACGCACTTAATCTTGGCAACTCTATTCCTAAACATTTTTAATAGAGGTATCCCTGATAATTTAAAACCCTTAATTATTTATTTCCGTAGTAATCAATCTCCCTATTCAACCACAAATCCTAAATTCTCAACCCTCTTCCAAGTGTTAGCCTCAATCCATGATCTTTCGAAAATATTATAACTTCGATTTCAATCTGTGTCTACTCAATGTTAACAAATGGCTTCGTCTTTGATGGTGGCTTTCAACGAATGTTGTTCTACAAATAAAAATACATTGTTATTCAATTTCTTATACATAAGTCTGATCTCATATCTGCACAACTGATATAACTTGAAACTGCTGGAGTTTGTGCTTTGTTGAATCGTGATCAAGTTTTTAAAATCCTTTTACGAATATAAAGCGTACTCCAATAAATGAGATTGACACTTTAATCTCAATATTTCAATTGTTCTCGTCGACTTTTGAGACTAAATGCTATTTCTCACACGCCCTATGTCATTTGCGAAAAGGGTTGGGAAAATTGAATACATAGAACGAATATCTGTATGTATACCAACAGTTTTGACACCAATCAAATAAAACTTTTTTACTTACAAGTAAAAGTTTGACCTCTAAATGTTTAATAATTTTGCTCAAACTTGCATTTCACTTGCGCAAATAATTACAGTGTCTCGACTATACGTCAATTTACTTAGCTCGTTTTCTGGCATATGCGGCTTAGTTATACCGATTATAGAAAAAGTCTGTAGATATTAAATACTGCGAGACAACACATTTGTAATAATTTCTTATTTCACCATTTTATAGTTTAAAAAATTATAATTTACTATTTAGTGGGCTCTTTAAAAAATCAGCACTCCCTAGTAGATATTACGAAAATACTGCGAAATTTAAATGAAACCTTTCATTCAGACAAGCAAATATTTTTCGATCGTATTTGAGAAAGCATCCAAGCTAGGAGCAAAAAAAAATTACACACAAAATTACATTGGATGTGAATATCAAGAGACGTGTTGATTAATTGATTATACGCAGTAAAGACAAATTAAATAAAAAATATGTTTTTATTGGAGAAGGTAAACAACATAAAGCGCGTCAAATTTTAAAGTGTTTGTCTATAAAAACCCCAACTAAATCCGGTTTTAAATGTCGTCACCACTAGCCCTTATTACGCAAACATATAATTAACAATGTTTTTGGGACGCCTTTAAATTCAGAATTCAGAACACCTCATAAACCTCAATAACTCCAAAGTGGCTTTTGCACTTTGACCGACCGACCCGCAGTAGCACAGGCTGAAAACGTGAAATGAAACCATTGGACGTTCGGACCTGATTAAGCATCATTTTGTAGCGACTGGTTAATGTATTAGCATTTTTTTCTGAACACCTTGCCTCTCTGCATATTTGTTTAACAACTCAACCTGTGCAAGTAAAAACAAACGAGTTCCAATGAACACTTGCCTGGCAAAAGCGTTACAACGCAAGTTTATCTCTTTTTAATAAGGCCGCAATAACGAAATAATATTATTTGGCAATTATTGAAATGAAGTCGAACAGCATGAAATGGAAAGTATTTATATTTTGCGCTTGGTCATTAACACTGTCAGATTTCAGCATTGGCGGCAAAAAGAAATTTACGTCAGCGCTTACTTAATTTTGTTTACGTCCAATCTCACAGCTCAAGGCACCGATGAATGAGTTTAATGTTTCTGAGAACAAGGGGGTGACGCAGGCTGTTTTGAGAACCCCAGGTCAAAGCACACAAAAACTTGTTTCTTGGAACTTTATTAGCGCCTCTGGCACCTAATTTACACTTCGCATAATTATGTCGATGGTAATGCATTGCTGTGCGATTTAACTGGGACAATCACGATTCAATTGTAAAACAGTTCATATTCTAATTGAGTTGTACGAATTCATTACATTTAGAAGTTCTGCCGAAAGCTTTAGTTTTAATATTTCAGAAACTAAATATCTTGAGCATTGCTTTGCATTGTGCTGGTTAATAACTTAAAAATTTATTTCAATAGCTTTACATGGTCTCAGCTGTTGGTACATCTTGTTAGATCTTCTGCATACTTCAAGTACAGGAAGCTTATAAAAAGTTTCAATTTCGTAACTTTCCATACATCGTCGAGGACTTCCATGTGATAATTTATCTGTAAATGTTGTTTTATCGTAAAGAATTTCCCATTCCTCAAGGGCGGTCTTGGATACCCTATAAGAAATTTCTTCCGGATCACATCATCTTAATTTGGGGGGCCATTTCTGGTCTTCTGATTTTACTTTTTGTGCCTTTATTTCAAGCATACACTGAACTTTCACAAGTACTTATGTTATCATATTTTATTATAGTTACGGTCGCTTTTAAACTACTTCCATTTCAAGCGGAATTGTATTCCACCGGAAGTCATAGGATCGAAAATTGATAAGATACCACTCCTTCAGCAAGTGATATTTTAGCATCAGAGAACTACTTGCGAGAGCTTTAAGTAATGAGGTCGGTGTTATGTAATTCAGGTCTCATTGTTTTTTTAATTAGCACTTATACACTCACTAGAACTGGAGTTAAGAGAATTAACCTTTGACGATTTCGTTCCTAATTATTCTATATTCATAGTACATATTGAGCAATTGAAAATACTTTTCCCTCAATTTTTTGTGGAGCAAATGTTTAACCAAATTCTTCGAAAGATATTCAGAACATGTATAATTTACAGCCTTGGCCAAAAGTATTAAGCCACCCTCATTTATTCTCATTATGTGAAAACTAAGTACAAAAATACCGCGTTATCACTTTTATTGCCTCAGTCACAGGTAGAAAGTCATAATTAGGTATTAAAAATAACTCAGAAAAGGATGAAGGACGGTTAATTAAGGATTTCTCCTTAACGATGGGTAATTAAGGATTTTTCAATAAATGAATCAGTTGCAGTTTATAAGGCCTTAAGTTCTGAGGTAAAGTTCAAAACGTGGTTAATTGTTAGTGAAGTGTTTAAGACAGTAGTTGTTGAACCAACATGCCGAAAACAAGTGAGTTGACATTGACTCAGAGGGTCAGGATCCAATTTTTGCACGCGGAAGGTAAATCGCAGAGGGAGATAGCGAAAATCGTAAAGTGTTCACGTGGTGCTGTTGACCATAATCTCAAACGTTTTGCGATTACTGGTTCTCATGAGAACAGACCGAAATCGGGCAGAAAAAGGGCGTCTTCTTCTCGTGAGGATCGAAATTTAATTCGATCCTCTCTAAGAAATCGGAATAAAACCTCGTCAGAGTTGGCTGCTGCAGTGTCGGAGGATACAGGACGACAAATATCGGCAGGGACTGTTATAAGAAGACTTTTGGATGCTGGTCTAAGGGGGTGCAAAGCGAGGAAAAAGCCATGGCTCTCCAAAAAGAACATAAAAAACGACTAGAATGGGCTCATCGTTATATGGACTTCACAGAAGAAGATTGGTCAAAGGTGGTCTGGTCTCATGAGTCCAATTTTCAAGTAAGTTGTTGCTTAATACGATAAAAATCAATTTGACACATTTGAAATTTATTAGGCCTCATTATGGTGTCATAGGGGGGTGGTGGCTACAAAATATTAATAAATTTGACGTGTAATACTTTCTTGTAAATGTATGTAACTTAATTTCATTGCCACTCTGTGTTTACCTTAGAAACCCAACATTCAATAGGTGGCTTAATACTTTTGGCCAAGGCTGTAATATTTAATTCAGTCATTAGATATTGAAAAGGAAGAGAAAAATTTTTCGTACTTTTCAGAACCTTTAATATGTTTTTAAGTGTAGGACCCCGATCAATGTGGGATTCGTATCCAATGCCTCTCAAGACACATGCAACACAGGACCACTAACCACTCTCCTATCGAGCTCCTTGGATCTAATTTATATATACATCCAATGTATATGTTCCGGCATCACTCTGGAATGTCTGGAGCAATTTACACCAAACTTGGTACACATACAACTTACAATCTGGAAATAAATACTGTGAAAGCAAGACACCACTATGGGTGGTTTGCAGGGACTGGAAAATAAAAATTTTATCGAAAACTACCGACTTTTTTTTTTTTACATTTTAAGAGAATGCATCAATCGGCCATGTTTTTTCCATCTAAAACTATGAACTGAATATTTTCCTATTTTTGCTTTACTTTACGAACCTTTTTGATTTTGTGCATATGATGCGTCTTTCCCAGAACTTCAAATAACTGTATAGGTAATTTTTAATAAATTACAATATTAAATATCTGAGCATCAGAATTGTATGGAAGTAGAAGACACAGAGAAAAGGTCACGTAATAAAAAGCAGCGGATCAGGTATAGAGCCCTGAGGCACTCCTGACGAATTGATATTTCGGAAAAAGAGCTCCACGAAACATTCAAACGTACGATTAGGTAAGTCAGAAGACCACCAACCAACAAAAAGAGCAGGAAATCGAAGGTTTTGCTAAAATTTGTACAATTACAGGCGATTAATTGTAAGTGTAAGTGATTGTAATTCTCCTATTTAATTACAGCTTCAATAATGAAGGAATTCCAGTAAGTTTGCTGTGATTGATTGACTTTTTATATTCATGCTGAAATAAACCTAGCCCCGCAATGGAAGAGCACAATTTATTATTCAAGGCGTCGAGAATTTTTATAAGATCATAAAAATAGGCAATGGATCTGTAGTTTGAAATAAAAATTTGATTGCCTTTCTTAGGCAGAGGAAGAATCAGGGAATAAAGCTAGCACATTGTCAATGCAAGGCATAAATTGTCGGTTTGTTTTTGATACGGGGAACGAAAACTAGACACACCAACCTATTTTTTAATATATATATATTAAATTCTCTCCTCATTGTTTTTTTATAATTGCAGCTTTATGGAGATGATTTGTAAGAATTGAATTTAGCTAAAATCACCGATAAACCTTAATTTTAGCACCCGTTGACAAGACGTTAATACTTTGGGCAACACATATCCGACAAGGAAATATTAAAGAAATATCAAAAAAGGTTGCACTTTTAAAAAGCTGTTTTGAAACACAGAAAAGAAAAAAAAAATTGAATAGATCACAATTGCTAAGAATGATCCTAAAGCGGATCGTGGATCAGTTTTGAATGGCAACTAATTAAGAATTATATTTGGAGTTAGTAAAGTAAAGATAATTTAAAATTAATCGTGAACACATTTTACAGTCTCTTACGGTTGTAGAAGTAGTAATTGTGGAAAAATAATATCACGCTGACTGACAATTTTAGAAGTAATAAATATGTTGAAGGAAACATTTTTATTATAGCATAAAATAGGGGTAGTCCAAATGTCATCGTATATTATCGGATGTGAAGTTGGAGAGTTGTTTTTTGCCCAATACTCTCTTAGAAAAAAAATCATTGCGTGAGGTGCGATAAGACAAAAATTATATTTAAAGAGATGTGTAAAATGCACGACAAGTACAGAAAAACATGCGCCCCGATAACAAATATCTTGCACGTGTCGGTTAAACAAAAGGACAATTGATAACCGCCTTTCAGCTTACTTGAACTCAAAGTGCAAATGCAAAGCTTTATTGCCGCATTCGTGTCAGAATAAGGTAAAATACAACAGCCGGCTTAAACGCCACACCTTTTCGATACCATCGCACGTCTAATAGTAATCAATTTGATCTTACCGCGAATTCTTGCCGGCAATGAGTGGAGGGAAACTCTATTAATATTCACGCTTACAGTCCATCATTCATTGCCGCAGCACAAATCACTTGGCGCCACTGAATGCATTCAATTTTCATATTTTGCAATATATTTTTTCCGCAAAGTCACACACGTTGCAAAGACCGAGAACGTAGAGTTGGTCGTTTTCAACAACTTCTTGAGCGTCACACATTATGCAAAACCTGATACCCCGAAAGCGATCAGCGACAAGAGCGAAACATAAAATCCTTGGGCATTTTCCTCTCTAAAAATATTCTGCTGTTGCGGTTCCGCGGATACAGGAATGCACAAAATTTCAGTGAATACACGATCACCTAGAAACTTTTCGTTTCGGCTTGCTGGTAAATTGTGCTAATAGATGCCGCCGCATATCTTAACCGGTAAGATGGCTTTTATCCGGTTTTTCTAGAGTCTAGACCGCAAGTACGACTTTCATAAAGCAATCACTGCACGATCACTGGATGCTGCTTTAAACATAGGAAAGATATCGCGCGCCCGATCACTTGCTTCAATTAAAATTCACCTTCCTTCCGATCGGCGATCGTTCGCGAGGCACGCAAGGAATGGTAATTGCCCTCGCTCCTATTGCACTAAGTGGTAGTGGACTGCAGCGAAAGTCAACTTACCTTTTCTTGATATGATATCTGTTGTGTTTGGGGCTCAGATCCTTCAGGAAGTGATCGCTTTTCAGCATGATAGTAGTATCGCGCCCAGTTTGGGTTGGCGAGATAGTCATCTTGGTGCGGTACGCGACGGACATGTTTATTGTGCCAAAGATTGTACTCAACTGACCGATCCGGACTTGCTTGCAGCCTTCGCCTACTCAACGAATTCAATTCCATTCGCGATACGCGAGTTGATCGTGCCGCGAGTAGTTGGCGGCGTCGACGGGGCACCACACCATCACCACAGCAGCAATAGAAATATCAGCGAGAGCAGTAGCGGGGATCACCAGAAGATCACGAGAAGACCCGGAGATCGCATGAAAAGAGAAGAAAGAGAGAAATTTAATTTTTGTGGAATGTCTGAATAATTTCGCGCAAGGCGATCGTAATGAGAACATAGAGCCATCACCTGGCCAGCGCCAGATAGATGAATTCGCTTTGCACGTATTAAAATAAGAAATAAGCAACTTTGCATAAGATCTGACGTCATGTGTAGGTCAGCGAAGGGTCAGGAGGAGGAAACCGCGGTCACTGAGCAAGCTATACAAGGAGATAATTGGAAATCGCTTGCCGGCAATACTACCTTGTCTGCGGTTTCTAATCATTACTGTGTCGATAATAGCATTTTTCGCACCTACTGATCCTCTGTTATTTTTGATTTGTTTTATTTCCGCATATTTTCCCCACTATCTCAAAATGTACAGTCGCGAAGTGGAGTCTCAAAAGCAACCGCTGCAGTAGAGCGCAAGCGCAACTGCAAATAAAACACTTTCGGACTTGAAATTCTGTCGCCGTGGCGGGAATTCACGTAGGTAAATGGTGGATTGCAAAAAGACTGTGACAACTGTAGAAAAACCCACGGAAAGAGAACAATGAGAGAAACATGAATCAGATGTGGCTGTGTGCTATTGGTTATCGTAGTCGCGGTTTTTTTAAGCTGCCACCATGGCACCGTGTCAGCTGATAGTAAAAATTCAAAGTGCTGATGACTGGGCGGTTTGTGGAGGTATATGTTGGCAATCACTATCTCCCAAGGCCGAACAGATAAAAACAATGTAATGCAGCTGTGGCTCATTTGCGGATACGACTGCGAGGTAAAAAATTGTAAACATTTATTGTGGTTTGAAGCGACCCAATTGGATGTAACAGAAGTTGGTAACAAATGTATTTGAATTTCATAGGATATGAAGAAATCAAGAAATACAAAATGTTCCCGCGCTTCCTTAGAAATGTAAATATTATGGAAATTTTATGATTTCCGCTTCGTTTATAAAAGTTAAGGTAGTCAAATTGACTTTTAATTCGACTTCCAACTGTTGCCATGAACGTAGCGTATAGGAAATCAGAAGATCTGAATAGGACCATTTTTTATAAAATGCTCTTTTGTTTAATCTCTCTATACCTATCTTGTAGAATTAGTCGATAAGATCCTTCACTTCTGGAATACAAAAATTTATTTGATTGCTTTTTTATGTCGGAAGACGACCAGAAATCTATCAAGTAAAATTTCAATAAAAGCTTGTTTGAGCTACACAGCTGTTACATAAAAAAAATTAATTTGTCTTGTGCAAAATATACACACTAATTTAAAACTTTGAAAAAATATTAACATAGGATAGAGTACAGAGTTTCCCATCCAATTCTTTGATTATTTTGATTTTGAAAATTCGGTTCAATAAAAGAAAAGAAAATGTATGCAACGAATCACGATTGATTACTGAGATATGAATTATGAGTTATGTATTTAATTTAAATTTAAGGAGCCACTCCATACGAAACTTTCGAAATACTCGTAAAAGTTTATTCTATATAGTATGCAAAATTCGGTAGTGTTTGGTTTTCATTTAACTACTTTATATTTAATTAATATTTAATTTTTGATTCAAATCAAATCGATAAAAAATTATCTGTAATTTTGTATCACCGTGTGCTACACCTCACAGTGTGCACAACATTTTTAAACATATAGAATATGTGCTAATTGTACTATTTAATTAATTATGTAAATTTATTTTATTTTACATGAAGAAGAAGAACCCATTTCAGTCAGACAACTTTAATTCCATAGACATATTTTGGAAAATATTTCGTGTTTAGTGGCATAATTATCACCAAAGTCTAAAATGAAGTATAAACAAACACCTAGGAATTAAGCTTTTATCCCACTTAAATACCACTTCACGTGAATTTAAAGAAAAATTTAAAAAAAAAATTTCGTGCAGGAAGTGTTAACCTTTTGAGAATTCTTTCGAGTGGAAAATTTTAAAAATCGACATATAAAGCGAATACAACACTGATAAACACACCGTCTGCTATTCAATTTTACTAGAAAATCTTCAATAAGTGAGGCATGCTTCAATGAAATTTCGTGATATATAAATTTGTACAATGGCCACGCATTTTAAATAGCAATAACGTACATATAAATGGGGTTTCTCTAAATGATGTGCATTTGAACTGACAGAAGTAAAAACAGCAACATTTTAAATATCGAAAACTTGTATAATTTTTCCTTTACAAAATGTAATGGATTAGACCCCCTTGTATAATAATAAGGAGCTCCGAACCGGACACCACGCGTGGCTAAGGGGAAGCTTAGGAGATAATATGCGAACTCCGGATGTCTAGCCACCTTCGGTTTAAAGTTAGTCTTCCAGGGGGCACAACGAGATCTATGCTCGGGTAACATTTTAAATCGATGAAAACACACGTTTACACAAGTTGGGTAAAATGAAAATGAAATGCCGAAATCTGTGGCAAATGTGGCCCACGACGAAACCCCCAGCCGGACACATTAGTTGGCCCTGATGAAAGGGTTGTTGATCTCCCATTAAAGACCACGCAAGAGGCAATTCTCGGAGTGCCCATCATGACGCCGATAGGTGTGTCAAATGAGACTCCCGAGAACTTTTTAGCCTACTTCAAGGGTATTAAAGTGGAAGGGGTTTTTAAAAATAAGAAGGAATTAACACAATAGATCTTATAGGTCACGTTGCTTTGGAAGGGCACCTGAGATGCCTGGAAGACACGCTTAATTATAAAAATAATAAGTCTATCTTCTATCAATTCTTATATAAAATAGCATTCACTTGTTTCTTTTAAAATGAGGCAAAATTTGTGTTTGGAAAACGTTCCAGCAATCATGGTGACCTTCGGAAGCTCAGCAGCTAAGTTTGTACAACATCTCGAATAAAATGTACATCTGGAAATTTCGTGCAAGTGCTCAGCAATCCTCTCCGAACAGTACACAGCTTAAATTAGCTGGCAGCATGCGCGAGTACGTCACGCCAGAGGAGATAACGTGCCAATCAGACTAATGAAGATGACCGGCGCTAGTCGGTTTGCCAAGCGGAAAACTTTTCATCTGCGCACTGACGACAGACGGAATTTTTTTGCCAGCATATACTATTCGGCAATGCTCAGCAAAATTTGAAGAAAAAGAGATAAACAAAAACAAATTTATCGATCAGGCTGGCCGCGGCGCAATTTTAACACATCGCTGCTTCACCAGTCGATTCGATCGCAGTTCGATGGTAAAGCATCAAGCCGGCCGGCCATGCATTGCACAACTTTGGCTTGGTTGCAAAACAAAGCATACCGTCGCCGCCGCAAAATTCTTCACGAAAATGTGTTTGCTTCTTATTAGAGCGGCCGATTTCTTCTATGTCAGCACACAGCGCAAAGCACTCGCATTCGCTTGCAATGAGATAAACTCTATTTGATCAGATGCGATGCAGTCGCTGCGCTGTCGTGTGCAGCTGAAATGTCGCTGAAATTCAATCAACACCGGGGATATCGTTAAGTTGACACTTTTTGTGATTGCTCAATTAAATTACGCTTACGTCGGTCGGCTTGGTGGTCGGACAATGACTCTTTTGTAGGTGAACTATTGCGCTCGAATGGCGGGGACTTTCCAATGCAATGAACTTGTGTTATCAGCGGCACGAGAGCTATCGACCGGTTGTCGACTTCTAATGGTGCCAGACGATGGCAGGTGATCATAAAATTACTTAAATGCAGCACTTGCTGGACTTTGAGGTATTTAGGTTAGATCTATGGAAAATTTGGGAATGGATAAGCCTCTATTTACCGCTTATTTTGTAAGCAAACATCATTGATTGACGGAGCCCTTTGAGAGGCTCTTTCTAACAAGATAACAAATTTATTGTTGTTTTAAATTATAGAAAACCAGATTACATCCCTAAATGTGTTCTGAAAACACAAAGTGCGTCATAAAATGGTTGCTCACTTCTATTTGCAACTTATATTTTCAGAAGAAGTGGTCGATTTCTCCATGAAACTCAATTATCGATCGTCGATCGTTCTGGATTCTTAGATTAGGGTTCTGGTTTTTGGGAACTTGATTTAATTATACATTGTTGTTTCAATACCCTAGATAAACACTACCACAACTCGAAAACTCATATTTTAAGTTAAGTCCACATAGAGTATGTCTTTTTGTAATGTTTCATTAACCCAAAATCGCAATTCTAATGCAATAGCTATTTCAGAATACTTTTAATTTCCCGCTTTCATGAAATTTCGTATATTATGAGTTGTGACCCTCCGTGCGAATTATCAATAATCAATACTTTCTTTGTTTCTACAATAAGGGACTTTTTTTTAGCTTTGATAGAACTTCCGATAATGATGATGTGTGAAAGAGTGTAAACCTGCTGATATTGTAAAGTTTTTGGTTTTCTTTTTATGGAAGTCCTTCAAGGAAGACAAAAACAGTTTCACAGAGATGATAACGGCTTATATTTATCGACTATCTGGAAAAAGGTAAAACATGCGGAGACAACAATTTTGCATTGATGTACCAATTGATTAATAATGCTATTAAATCCAAAGGTCCTCACTTGACAAACAAAATTATTGATTGATTGACACCGTATTCGCGAAATATAACAGTAGTAATGCAAAACTTGGTCACAACTTGAAAGAGCACTTGAAGTTTCATTAGATTAATCAAAATTGTGCAAATGTAAAATTCGTATTTGAAAACACTTAAGTGTACAAAGGAAAGCAAAACGGACGCCACTGTTGTAAGTATATCTTAAATATATAGCACTGTCTAGTGCGTTTATTATAGTGCCTAGCACCAATATATTCTAATTCTAACACTAAAGGAATGATTATATATGAAAAACGTCGTATACTAAAGACCTTGCAGCAACATATAACGCCTATTCTTAATATTTGCAGGATGTTGTCAAGT
This sequence comes from Neoitamus cyanurus, assembly GCA_947538895.1. Lineage (NCBI taxonomy): Eukaryota > Metazoa > Arthropoda > Insecta > Diptera > Asilidae > Neoitamus > Neoitamus cyanurus. The sequence continues at coordinate 41,341,677 of OX384540.1, read as the reverse complement.
ACTAAAATACTTTCCGCATAGTGACTGTATAAATTAAATAGTATTTGATCTATTTTATAATGCATAGATAAATCTACAACTTCCTGGCACCTTACCGTTTCTCTTTATCTTATTTCGTCAAAAAACAATTTTTTAGCACCATAATTCGCCAGTCCGAAAATAAAATTGGCCGCACTTGTTAATCTACGGGGGAATTTTCCGGGGCCAGTATTTTCTGCAAATTTTGTCTAAAAATAGTCTGAAGGGCGTTAAAATGTTGTGTTTCTGTTGTTCCGCGCAGGCTTGCTACTTTCCCAAGAGCTCTTGTCTGGTTGAATGTACGCGCGGAAATTGCCGGTTGAAGTGAATGATGTGGGATGCTCTCCTTGCCGAGTAGGTCGCGATAAAAAGATTCTGCGTTCAGTCTACGTGCCTGTCTGCCCGCATTCAAGATCACACATCGAAGTCTTGCTAAGTCGTGAAGCTGAAGGTGGCGTGGCATTAAGAAAACTTATTTTTGTTTTCAGTTAACAAATGAAATTTTCCTCTCCTTTGTCACGTTTTCAGGTTAAAATGATCGTGTTTTTACCAAATTTATCGTTGGGACCTGATTTACAGGAGGGGAAGCAGTAATTTAGGGTTTTTAAAGAGAGCTGCTCGCGTATGTCGGTAATTAACAAAAAATTGAGGAAAGTAAATAAAAACGTATGTAAATAAAACAATTTGCATTTTATTTCGTAAAATTTGCAAGTCGGCATACAAAGTTGGTAAACAACTCGTTTTTATGTCAGTGGAACTGCTAAAATCACCGATTTATTCGATTTTTAAGACTTTGAACAATCAATTAATATGGTAATTAACGATCTGAAAAAGTGTTTTGCAACATCATATACGTCATAATCTGTATAAACATTATATTGAAATTTTCAATTTTATTCATTAGCATTTTGTTATATAAATAGATAAATTTAATTTCTTAAAAAATTATTTCATCCGGTTCCAGTCGAATTTTGAAAGCAACTTAGTCTTAGGTATGCTTACGAGCGGTCCGATCTAAAGCGAACTGGATGCAACCAACCGATATTACGACAAGTTTATGAAATCCGGTATTGTCTGGTCTCATCTATACATTTCATGTAAAAACAAACTATACAAAAACGTTTACTTTTTTTAGAGTAACACTTGTTTAATAACCTGAAAGGCAAGAAATCAAATTATGTTCAAGCTTCGAAGATAATATTGACGGCAGCTTTTTGAAATATGTACTATGCTAGTGGTGCAACTAGCATATTTAACAATTTTGTATTTTTCAACACGATCGTTGTTGATTATAGTAGACATTGTCAATAAAGTTCATTGAATTAATGCCGGTATTTATCCAAATTGTATTTAGCAATTCCATATCGACATAACAAAACGGCAGATGGCCGTTTATCAATACTATCAATAAAGTAATTTTCTTTATAAAAACCTCAAAAACAGCGTCCTAACTACAAATTGATATACATTTATCAATTTGTTTTCAAAGGACTATTCGATTGTGTTGCTGAATATGATATGTTACGATTTTCTCTCAATCCATTCAATCGAGTCGAAAGACCGAATGCTACCGTGTTTGATGTGCTGGATATACTTTGACAGCACAAAATTTAGAAATAAGAAATTTCTCCAGGACCTACATACTTCAAAGCAATCATTTATCTAAAAAAAACTGAAGGAAATAATATATGAATAAATTACTAGCTAATTTCTCTTAAAAAATTTCCCATACATCCTTGTAACAGTTTTATATATTAACACTGTAAGTATATTTAACTACTTTGAGATAGTTGCCTTCAGTCACTTTACAGTATAACACCACTTTTTAATGTAGGCTTCGCGGACAAGGACTGGCTGGAAATGTCATCTCAATAAAATTAAAAGCCAAGATGTAAAAGCCATTTATTTGCCTATAACTATTCCAATACACTCTCCGGTTAGTCAATATTGTACATAGTCAATTAATCATTAACAACTGGATGGCTCTCTAACTTAGGAAGTAAAGGGTGGAGTGTGTGTGAACAAAATGGAAGGGCTCTTCGCCAAACATGTTTAATGGCGCCTAAAACGATCGACTTTAAGTGATGGTTGGAAGTTATTAGTCTATAAATCAAATGTTCTTGTTATTTCCCCTCAAAAGTAGATTAATTGGGACAAATATGTTGTTGATGGACCCCAATACTTTTTGCCGCGTGCAACCTCTCAATTGCGCAACATGGCTGTGGTCACTGCATGCATTTGACCAGTCATTTGCAGTTGGTTAACTAAAAATAGCAAAAGGCGTCGTCCACCTTTAACAATAACAAGGAAGCCGGTCGTCGATCACTCGATCAATAAAATGAAATCGTTTGCATTAGTCCGCTCCGGCGCAAGAGATGGAAAAGTTGTTTTGGCTAGCAGCGACGGCGACTGGGGCGCGACACCTGGTTGGTTGCTGCGCATAGTAAAATCAGCGATTGCTTCCAAATGTGCGGGCAAATTTGCATACCGCATACCATGCTAATTTCACTTCTACGCTTATCTCCCGCCAAAGTCATAAACTGTTAATTGTAGTTTGCGTGGGCATCGTATGACTTTTCCGATACGAGAAAATCGCGCAACTTATCGGGCAGTGAAAATTTTAGAAAGCTGTTTTTAGCCGCTGAAGTATCACCACTATTAGAAGGTTCGGACTTTGGAAGGAGAAGAAATTGGCATTCTTCCCATAATTGTAGTACGGTCTAGCCGTAGGTAGAAAAAGGTATTAATTCTCAGATTGTTTTAGTAATTTGCACGGCACACTCTAATTGCATGCACGTCTTATGGCCAGCTTACGTTACCCGTTGACTCGAGATAACAAATGTGGGGCAGTTCAGTTCATGTGAACTCGTTATTCTGAGATTAATGCAAAAATGAGAAGAGATACATGAAGGTGATAAATTTTTTGCCTTTGATTGCATATCATTAGCGTATGATCATTTTGCCTCGTGTAGCTCTTTCTGTTGGAAACAGTTATTCAACAAAATTAGACGTTGTATAATCAGGCAACCTTTAAATTAATTTATCTCAAATTTCGAGCATTTGCCTTACAATTAATGGGAATGATATTAAATTATCCTGTACAATTTAATAACTACCTTAATTAATCTTTTAAATTGTGTTTGACCTTGTTTCTGATGGCGCTATCTACCAGGTGAATGTCTTGTCATACAGTATACGGTAATCATTCCCTTGATTCTACTCTTTTGAACACCCGCCGAAGTTAAAGCTGAATATCTTGTTGTCTTGTTTCCAATTTCAAACAATCAATCAAAAAATACATTTAACGTAACGGCCTTAGTGATTGCCTTGCCTTGACAAATTGAAATTTAGTTAATAATTTTGGAGTGCAAGTGGTTATCAACATTTTAAGAGAAACAACTTGTTATACTGTTGCCAACTACAAATTGTAGTTATTGTGAAGTACAAGTCTGATAACCCCTAGACGGCTTTTCTGATAGAATACAATGTAAAAATTAGGAGGTTCTTGATCTTATCAATGACAGAAAAATTTCCAGTTTTAAAAATAAACGAAATTACAGATATCGCGCCATAAAGCTAGGGAAAAATCGCAAAAGCCTACAATGATGTGGTAAATATTTTTGAATGAACACGCAAAAGCGACTTTGTTTATTTGTCGATCAAGTTCGCTGATCAGCATAGATATAAATGAAGCCACATTTTTAATTAGAAACTGGCAAGAAGTAACTAGACGCATTATTGAATATTAGATTCGACTAAAGTTAACCTCTGAACTTCCCGACCATCTGGTTTTGATTTAGTCTGTAACTTTAGACAAAAAATGCAGATATGTTTTATTTTTAAAATAAACTGTGAATTGGGAATCTCTGGTATTAAGTGAACTGGAGCGAAAATTCAATTTCTTTATTAGATTACGAAAGTGTTTTACAATTTACGACTGAATGAATGTTAAGATTCAGAAACCCATATGTATGTCGGGATCATACTGCTAAGCACTATGTTATTGCAGTTCTAGGTTATTGAATACTTTATTTCTTATATAATCTGATAATGCTTCAAAAGTGTGTAATAGAATATAATTATTATTTCTCCAACCAACATACCTTTTTTTGGAAATGTTTACGAATGTTTTGTAATAACTCTAGCAACAACATAATGTGAGCTCTATTTAGGTTAAACGACATTGTTGTAATTTCTTCATTTTGGAAATATAGAAACACTTGTTATTCTTGACATAAAAATTTTATTATTTATAATTTACATCGACTTGTTTCGCCCTATTGAGTAGCTTGATGATACCCCAACAAGCGGAATAGGTCACTGTAAATTTTAAATAATAAAAAATCTGTAAAACGAATTTCAAAAGTTTACATACATATATGTTATGTATTGCAATACGAACCTCTTACAAACTCTCTATATAATTTATACAGGTTTGCCCTCGAACTGGCCTTTCTCACCATGAAGAATATAATAAATTTAAAAAACTTCAGAAACAACTTCAAACTTGCAACTAATTAAAATTCTAACAAGCTGCAATTATTTTTTAGGGTGTAATTAACGAGGAATCATGCCAAGGGCGTCTAGATTGTACAAAGCTCTCAATTTATGTATGCAAAGTGATATTTTATAAATTGTGTCGGCAGATTGCAACATTTACATTTTGTATGTTTCCATGTTGCTTTCAGAATTAATATCCTGATAATCCTTGTCCACAATTCATTTTGGCACGGAACAATTATACCTCTTACAGCGTTCACAAAAAAGTTCAAATACACAGTTGGTCTGTTGTTCATTATCGCAAATGTACCTAAGTGTTTTAATGAATCTTTGCGGATTTGCACCAGAGTTTAAAATGAGTTTGAATTATATATTTTGCACGAGGTAGCACATTGCAAATGGCAAGTTCATTATTGAAGTTATAGTGAATACTAACTGCAAATTTTTCACAGGTGCAATTATTTCTTTAAGATTTGTTTTAATTGTTTACTGAATTTACCCTACTGGTTAACTGATAGGTGATTTATAGAATCTTTTACGAAAAATGCGAATGTGAAATTTAGAACGTTCCATCAGTAAGTAAATACAAAAAATCCTGCTTTCAAATTAGATTCATTAATTTTCGGGAAAGAACATGAATATTATCTGAATTAGCTACTACAAATATCCAATCATAAGGACACTATAGCTCTCTTCATACCTACTTATTAGACTTATGTCGCCTAATAAGGCATCTATTTATTCGAAACCATTATATAATACAATTCAAATACACTTCTCCCCTAAAGAAAACGACCTCATTTTATAACAAAAGTAATCGTTAAGCTTTATTTTCCACCTCCGTGAGCATCTTCGTAACTATAATTATATTTGTGCCCACACAGCAACCCCACTATAAACCGCTACACAACCAATTAGAAACTGTTGCCGCTTTTCAGCTCCTATTCAAACTGTTCCTGGAAGTTTCACAACTTCCTCCCTACAAATGGGAGAAGCCCACGACAATTCAAGCAAATCACAATGCAGACATCAATCAAAATTTATAATTGAAATTTATTGTTTCCACTGGCCTAGCAAGAAGACTGCGTGGGCGAGAGGCAGATAATAGGAATATTGGCCAAGAGAAACTAAGATCACCTTAGTAAAGCAAAACTCGACTTACCCAAGTGATGAGTCTGGGGCTCATCCGCATACACTCTGTAGAAAATGTGATACGAATCCGATGTTTGATGCCTCGATAATTTATATGCGGGTGTGGCTCTCGTAATTCCGATTAATGACTTTAGCATAACCCCCATACGCGTGTAAATTGTGTGCGATGTGTGTACTGTTGGGTCTACTCGTTCTGGATGAATACTAAGTGACCATACCTCAAGGATCATTCTATCACCTTCCGAGGTTTTGAGGGATAGTTCAATGCATAGCGGCAAACGACTTACTATTGATTCTCCTGGATTTAGGTGTAGCACTTTCCTTGTATCCAAAGTTATTTCCGAATTGTCATGAATTCTCAGATTAAACTGAAAATAGAAGAAAAATACATAAATTAGGCAATTATTTCAAAATAGACACAAAATAACACAGGTTGGCATTATGTTGACTAAAAAAAACATGTGATCCTTTTTTTCAACTAATTATTGTACTTCAAAATATCCAAAAACAGAAACCAAAAGTTTTATTGGTAAATAAAAGTCTTTGGCGATTTTTCTTTTTTGTCTAAAATTACGTTGAGTCTGCTGTTTGAACAAAAAAAACATTTGTCTATAAATAGTAACAGTTCGGTATTTCGTAAACAACTTTGTTTACCACGTATGCTGCAATCCGCAGTAATCGGGATAGATATCTTGTATCTTTATGAAGTGCTGTGTTTTCTGGAACAGATTAGTTTGAAAAACTTACATAGTAACATAAGTCAATAATTGTGACGATACTTCTAATGGTATTCTCGATTTAAACCAGAACAATTTAATTAACCAGAAGAGTACAATTCATTTAACAGTTTTTTTTATTTGAACAGTGAATAATAATGCAAAAGAATATTTGCAGGGGACTCATCGATTCGTATTGCAAAATGTAAAAATAACAGTGAAAATAAAATAATTCAAAGATGTGTTGCTCTTTTTGTCAATTTGTTATACATATTAATTTTTCGCGCAATGTGATTAATCTTAAATAATATATTTAGTTCCTCGAAGAACGAGGCGCCGTCAAGCAACCTAAATATCGGCGATAGAAGTATAAATACATATTTTCCAAAATACATCTTATATCGAACTTTAAAAAATTGTTAAAGATAGATTGGATCTTATTAGCAAGTCATGCGAGTCTGTTAGCTTCGAAAGATTGACGGGCAAAAAAGACTTCGTGTCTTTTCAACATTTTACCTGAAACAAGTTCGGTTAGTACTTACTAATATGAACTAGGATCCAGGCAAAATATTGTATAGTTCGGGTTTTATTTAACTTTTAGTAACGAAATTTTAGCTGTTTTTTCGATCTCGTAACTTTAAACACATGCCATTTTTTTATAATATTTATTCTAATTCATACGATAGCTTATTGCATAAGCTAACAAGAACGTTAAAACAAAGTTTTGTTGCATTTTTTCAGTAAGCTGTACTCAAGATACCATGCACGCCGTGAAGCTACAAGTTTTTTTCCCAATGTGCATTTACTATGTATACATATACGCCCCAAGGTGCGTGAAAAAAAAACAAAAATTGCTTTTCGTATACTTCATGATACATATATAAATAATAAAGTGTGAAAATTTCAAACCTTAATATGCTTCGGTTTTGTTATAATAAATTATGAAAAAAACCTCAATTCCCGAGAATTATGGACCACAAACCACTTTTAATTTAAAGCCTGTATTACGTCAACCCGCATTTATAATCATCAGAAAGACAATATTTTTGTCACAAAATTGTTAAATCGAAAAATACATACACTACAAAGGTAAGCAAGGAAGTATGATGATGGGTGAGTTACTGTTTATTTACCAAACCAAACCCCTTGGCCTAATTTGAGCGCCACAAATGACATTATTCCCACACTTTACGACCTCTTTATTAAATCATAATAGTTATCCCCATAGCTCAGTTGTTCCTGCTGAAATGGTGATTTATGTGATTGAACTCCAGTTTCAAGATTGCCCAAACACTTAATTTAATGTAACGGTAAATGCTTTTAGGAAACAATACCAACATTGAATATGGGTTCCTACTTCTTATTTTAATACTTCATAAACAAACTCCGGAATAGTTAAAAGGTCACATCTATAAGGAAAAACACACCTTCTTATCGATTGCAATACGCAGTTAGAATTCAAATATTGAAAAACTATTAGGTGTGCCGGAATTACTTACTGACTTGAATAAAGGTCTTCATGGTGACAGTCAATATTTGTTTGCAATAAATAAACAACAAATACCACAGCATTGATTACTTATGCCTTCGGCATTTTACGCACTTTATGACAATTAAAAGGGACTCATTTATCGATGCATGAAATACTGACATACTTATTTACATAGTTTGAAGTTTTTTGAGGCTTTCAAGAATTTTATATTATAATTATCGTAATTCATCCATAACTGAGTTCGCATCATTAAGTAAGCAATCTGCCTAGGGCATGTAATATTTAAGACGACCTTATAAGTTGAATAGTATCGACACTGTTTTTATGTAATGATATTATTGAACGTGCAAACTCGCGCCTTCAACGGAATGGCGGTCGGAAAATGATGATATGTATATTCCGACGAATCAGCTTATCAACATTAATTTAGTAATGTTATTAAATTAAAGTACATACGCTGTAATAGTAAGTTAATCTGTGCTTACATCAAATATTCAAATTTTGGATAGGTATATGTATCTCTGTCGAACTTCTCCCAAAATGTTCAAAGCGGTGTTTTACAGAAATGTCACTTTTAACTCCCACTTATTAGTTCTACTAATTTTGTCACCAACAAGTACAATTTAAAAACCTTGATGAAGGTTCAAATTTGTTTTATTGCAAACACTTCCTAGAACTTAAAGTCAACAGTCTGATAGTCTAGCCAAAACCAAAACAACTACTGTTCACCTCTCGAGACATTCAGCCTCATGGAACGAAAGATTCGACTATGCTGTGCCTTATACCCGAATGCCAGCGACATTAGTCATTGTTCCATTCTTCAAAGCCCCATCTAGGCCAGACCAGACTCGCCCGGTGAATTGGAATGGAATCTTGTGACGGCGTGACGTGGATTTCGCCAATTGGGAGTTGCGTACAAGCGCCTCGGCACGTACATCGTACGCACCAAACTCCGAGAGAGTTGTTTACATCATCTGGGCAGACTACACCTCTACGACGGCGGCGACGCCGTGAATCCACCCTCCATTCACAATCCATCTTGAGTACGTTCAACCTGGCGATGGTTACGTTTCCATTTCCAGTGAGGAGTGCACAGTGAGCCACGCCAAGAAATGAAATTTAGAACGAGACTCTTGAGAGTTCGGCAGTCGATTTAGCGCCATCATGCTGTGCCCTTCAAGATATTTTTAGATTCAGGAAAAAAAGAAAAAAAACGTCTTCAGACCGAGAGGGCAATATAATTACTGGGGATTTCATACTCAGACACGCTCCCCGTCTCATGAAATTCCAACTGTGACTATGTGACTATGAGCATGGCTTTTCCACGGTGCTGGGAACGTAAATGAATGGGTGCATCTATTGACGGTGGTTAAGTAAGATGACGAACTGCTTGGATTAATCCACAACTTTGACAAGGTCATTGAATGGTTATCGATTGCAACAGTGTTTACGGCCCACTGAGACTTAAAGGTGTACATCTATAACGACCATATTATTGTAGTGTTTGTAGGTTTGTACACAATGGGCTCGCTTTTTCTATGCCATTGCATAACTCTTGATGTAACCCCATTATGGGTATCCGGTTATTAAAATAGTGAAACGGAACAAGTCTGAGGAATGTTGCGGCGCCTGCAATCATGAAAAATAGTTTTACCTCAGTAAAAGCTTATGGCGCTAAAATTATGCTTCCTCATCATGTTTTTACAAATAGGGACCATTAAACGGTAGGGTATTCCCCAAACTGTTTAACATTCAGCGGTTCAAATTACCTGGAGGCAGGTAATAATTTATGACTATTTTTCTCAGCGATTCCAACAGTTTATCTTATAATGATATCCCCATTTTAAAAATAAGTGCCACTAATTGACTAACATTTGCTCTGTTAATTTTGTTTACAACTCGCTGCATAATGATAGAGAATAATTTGCGTTAAAGTTATAAAGCGTCGCAAATCTCTCAAATATAATTTAAAATTTCTTTTTCGATTATACTGTAAAATCTTAATAATTAGCACATGTACCGAAATCAATCTTTACTGCATATCTCTTTAAATTGGAGCAGTGCGTTAAATAAGAACTGTCTAACTTTCAGTGACCAAAAAAAAGATGATTGATGTGTATAACTTAAGAAAATGAACCCTGATACCCCTCATTTGTAATTAAATCGCCAACATTCTTAACACAGATTGACAACAGTTTACTTTTAAGGGCTCCTTCTTTAGATCAACTTCAGTTTTATCAAAATGGCACAAAGTGGTGGCAAGTGACGATATCTTTTATCGTCCGTTGCTTTAACTAACAAACATAGTATTTTACTGAATAAGACGAAAACAATGTGCACCAAAGGCAAATAAATACAAGTCGTCGACTCTCTTTTTTAGTGCACATTTAAAATAAACTGATCAAAAATACTTTTTTTAAGCAGGAAGCCATAACAGTTCTCGGGCCGATTCTTTCACATGTATTAAAGACAACCCAGCTCTCCAAAATAGATTTCTTTTTTTAATTATTGTTATTATTATTAAGGTTGACTTTATTTCTTGACTTGTACAAGACACTTGCACACCAAATTTTTTTTTTTAATTAGAATTAAAGTGTGTCGGGATCATTCTGGTTTGTATCTAAAAATTGGCCAATATTCTGATTTTTTTTCAGCACTGTAAAACGATGTTTTTTAATTTTTAAATAATTGTAGTTTACTAGAATACGTGTTAACTTTGCAAAGGAAAAATAAACAAAAAATGTTTGATATGTATTCAATAATAGGTTTGAACAGGGTTTGAAAGTGGTGTTCTAAAAATGTCTACCCCGGCGGAGGAGGTAATTTGGACTTGTTGGATCTTTATTAATATGATAATCAGAACCGCCGTAACCAGAATTAAAAATGCAAGTATAATAATAAAAATTGGGAAGGTGGGGTGAGCTTTGAATTTGAAATAACTACTGTTTTCGAAAAGTTTTTTAAAATTAATATTTTTAGGTTAAAGATTTAATGCTTGTTCCGAGGGGAGCGGAAGAACATATCCAAATATCAGACTGATCGATTATCTAGTTTACTTGTTTCTACCTCCGCAATGTGGAAATGTCGTTTCGAAAAGAACATTTGAATACCCATCTGCCTTTTAGAATTCATGCGCAGCTGTTTTTATAAATTGTTGTGCAAGCACAAATATTATGAATATTGCTTTGTAAGGTCGATGGGCACCATAGTATGAATACCCACGGCAGACAGACATTGGAGGGATGTAGAAATGCATGGCTCTGGTTTACAATGCCATGGTTCGATTATCTGTGGGGCGTGGGAATCTTGGAAAAATAAAAAACGGTGTTTGGCATAAAAGTATGTAAGTGAAAGACATTTTTATATTATCTGAGTGTTGGAGTATAGTTTTAAAAGTATGTAAGTTTTATGTTGTGTAAGTGTGTTTGGAAAGTGAGGGTTGGGTAAATGTGGGTGTCGGGATAAATGCATAACGTTTATTAAAGAGAATTAAGAAGGCAGAACATGACTTCTAGATTACATTTTTTTTACTTGAGTTCAATTCGACTGAGAAAATACGACACAATTTCAAACGTATAGAATTTGTGAATAAGCCGGGTACAAGAGAGACCATATACAGCACTCTGATGTTTAACTAATTGTGCTTTAATGCACTTAAAGAAGAACCGTCGATACCCGACAAGTATTTTAAATTGTGTGGTAACAATTAATAATAAAAATAAAATAAAATAAATAATAAAAAAAACCGATTTTGTACAGGAAATCGCTCCTCCTGAAGAGTTGTGTTTTTTCCATCTTACGGAACACTTTACTCCATTTCTATTAATTGGATAATAATGCTATTTTTTATTAGGTTCAGAATTGCCTAAAGAACAAACGTAGCCAAAAATTTTTTGGTTCAGGAAGAAACTTAATCCAAAGATGAAAAGAAAGTCACAAAAATATTTCGAAATTTGCAAGAGCTGTAATACTTTTTATTCATTTTTGTTTTCAAATCCCTAGCAAAATTTGTTCTAACAACATTAATAAACATGGTAAAACACAAATCTAACTGACCCTAATCAAAATTTCTATTAAATATCGTTGTGAGAAAATTCGTTAAAACGATAAGCTTATGCGCATATATTAATAATTTTGAAAAGGTCTTAAAAAATTTTTTTCTGAAGAATGGCAAAATAGACAATCGGAACTATCACGCTTTCAAAAAGGTCATTAAATTTATAATATGAAAAGATAAAGCCAAGCATCCATCGGCCCGCCTACCATCTACATTCCCTTCCCGGAAATCTCCACTAATGGGATCCTATTAATTTTGCAGTCTGACAACAATTCACTTCGAAGAGGTAACTGCTCTTCGAAGACACTTTAACAGTTTCCCAGTAAGGTAAGACGATCTCCTCCGCAAGTACCAGCCAATTCCTTTCGATGTGAATATGAAAATCTCACCTTTCAAAGCAGCTCACAGACGGAAATGTGAGAGATTAGGAAGAAAGTATGTACTATCTAATTTCAAGCCAAAAGGCATGAAAGAAAAGCGAATTTTCCTCGACTCCGGCGGTCGTTGTTTCGAAAGGTACCCTCCAGGCCCGTTCAAAAGCCTACCACGATATTGTGTTTGAGCAGAGATTTCTACCTGCCTGGTGAATTTTCATGGTGCATGCTGAGATCAAACCTTTTGGCGGAGTGGTTAAATATTTCATTCATAAAAACCCACAGCTGAACATGCAACCCACATTGCAATTTAGCTAGGAGTAGGTATATTCATTCATAGGCCGTGGTTGGACTTTGGATACAGCCTGAGAGGTGAGGGAACGAGGTTGCCAGGTGAAAGGCATTGTAAGCCCGACAAGGTGAGTCGAAGTCGCCCGCTCTGCCTAGGCTTTATCTTCGCGCTATTTAAATTATTACTTTGTAAGTATGGGATATTCACCGTTAGACAGTTATATAGGCCCCTTTACAACAAAAAAGTAATAACAGACAAAAATGTTTGCCGAAGCATGAGTGCTCTATCGCGGTAGGAATCTTCTCATCGTCACGATAACTTCACGGTTTTTGTGAAATTCACGAGCGCAGACTTTAACACGGAACGATTCGAGTGTAAGGTCGGGTTATTATACACAAGCAACAACGGAACATTCGCCAAAGACTTCGCTGTAATCTCTACAATTTGTTTAATTTATCATTAGGGAGAAGATGAGCAAATTTGTAGGCACTTCAGGCAGATCTTGCGTCACTCCGTGAGAAATCTTGCTTTGTACACATCGAAATCCTTGACACGTCTGAAGTATTTCAAATATTTTGACAGCAAATAATGCTATCTTACGATGCTTCACAACTTTTAGTTCGTTTTATGGCAGATATTTTATCCATCACTCGACAGTTCAAGGGCAAGTTTTGAATTTAAAAAAATTGGAATGTAGCATATTAAATAAAATTAATATACTCTGGGAAAAGAAAAATTTAAAGGAAGTAACCACAATTTCCGTAACGCAGTTGAAAAGAAAACATGCAAATATCTATAAATTTTAACTTGATCTTTTCAAATGTCTGATAGGCCTTAAACTTTGGACTTTGCTTTAGGGTGCCATAAAAAGCCGTACCAACTTTTTATCTTAATCCTCCACCGAGTTAGTTTATTTGCAAAACTCATTCAAAATTATGAGTTTCTCCAAAGCACAATTGTATTCCATGACCTCGTTTAAGTCTTTGGATGTCGCAAAAGTATCCAAAACAACGTCAAATTACTTTTACTTTCCTCCGCAGCGTGCCGAAAGAGCCCATTGCATTGTTTCCGAGACAAGCCGTCGAGATTGCTTGGTTGAAAAATACCTGAAATTCCGTTTGCGGTCCATGATTTTAAATCCGACTGATTAGCGGAATGCTGCTCTAAGCTATTTATCCCCGCCCTCTGTACCGTTACCAATTCAAGGTAAGAAACGTTACAAAATTAAATTTCTTGCAGCCTTCTATCCACTTCTAGGTAAAAATTTGTAACACGTGCAGTGCCGCACTCTAAAAGTAAGTTTCCTTGGCTATGGTTGAATTGGCACAGTACACGAAATGCGCTCTCTAGGTGGTTATTACTTATTATTGTCACATTCTTATATTTTGTACGCCAGTGGGAATTTAAATTTGACCTTGTCAAGAGGCAACAATTTGCATATACTCGTACATAACATATTCTTTTGTGGCGCGATGCATTGTCATGGGGAAAGGAAACAGCGTCCGCGACTTTGCCTTTCCGGTTCCCTACGTACAAATACTTCAATTTCAAGTAAAATAAAAAAAGATTTGATTTTTCAGAGAGGGTACAGACTGGGCTAACGAACGCGAACGAAGGCTTTTAGATTCATGTGTGTGTTGACGACATGCAAAGAGCGCAAAAATGCAAATTGAGGTTTCTTCCGTGCTCGGATTCTCGGAAGTGCGCCGGTTGGTGCCGGTCTCGCAACAGTCGAGGAACATGAAAGGAAGATAGAACGAACCCTCGAGATCTAGCCGGATCATCATAACTCAATTCTCGACCGGTGAGACACCTAAGGCTTTCGTTCGCACTTTTTATTCGCATACAATTTCCACCACTTTTGATATTTTAAGAATGCCTACTCCTACAAATCAAAGTCCAACTGTTCAAACATAATTTAATCACTAAACTCCGGTTTTCTCAGCTGTTTATCTGGTCAGACATGTTTGGCATTTAATTTTAAGTTTAAGTCATCCCAAAGTTGTAATATTTAAACAAAAGAAGAACCAACGCGTGACTCAGTTGCATAGAATAATTTATTGCAAATTAAGTGCTATGTGTTTTCCTACAATCGTGGTGTAAAATCTCCGAACAATGTAAAAACCATTCGTTTTATGTATTTAGAAAATACCTTAGATTCCATAGAAACACAAAATGTAAAGAATTGTTAAAGCTAATCTACGGTAATTACATCATCTACTCTAAAAGTTTAAAAAAACTGCGAGTTGAACTCGCTCGCAGAGGGTATTACGACTGTTGCGACCTTTTGAGGAGTAGAGCCTTAATTTATGATGATGAGAAAAGATAAATCTTAAAAAACTGAAAGGACTTGTTTGGGTCCCAATTTGTTAGCGGCCATTGACGAAATGTTGTTTATTTCAACGGAATTCAGTTAGAATCACGACTCATAACTATCAGAGAAAGGAGATTTGAAGAAAAGTAAAACAAAAGTTACAAGCCACGGGTTAGTGGTTACTGCATTTGTAAAATTGAACATGATATTTGAAATTAGCTATCCCAAAAGCCCCCATATGCCAACTTTTTCGAAAACCTAACTACAACAACGTTTAATTTCTTCATAACTCCTTTCCCTCATGGTTGAGAGTGGTGATTTCAACTGAAAATCATATTTACGATACGAACTTTCAAATAAACGTTTTATCAATAACTTTACTTAAACTTTACTGAAAACATTCTTTTACCTACGCGAGCGTTCAGCATTCGAAATTCTTCACAGCTTAAAATCTTCTTGGCAAATTAATATATTTACTAATTAAATTGAAAATAAAATCGGTTTAAGTTACAAAACCACAGACGCAAACATAGTGTCAGTACCAAGGTGCGGGCAGCTTAACATTGTTTTTACTTCATGACTAGTATAAAATCGGAAGCATCCTCATATTGTTTTTATAGTAGATTTTATTTAGATGTAGTAGATATACATTTAGAATGTTTTGTTGCATTGGCTTAATCGCGGGTATCAGCTATTAGAAACAAGTTGAGGAAGTTTTGATTGAGCAATTGTTGGAAATAAATTGCACAACTCGCGAAGAATTTCAATTGCTTCATTAAATATGAAAAATATTTATATTTCATTGAGAATAACGTTCCATCACGTGTCTTTCAACCCTTTCTGGTGAAAGCAAGTGATTCAAAGTCGTATTATTGTTGAACGAAAAAGACATACCTCCAAAAATATGTGAGCCTTCTACGGCACGGCAGTCACCAGAAAAGTGCAATAAGCAATTAAAATGTGCCTACCTACTTATCGACCGCGCAGACACATAAATTACAATTACGTAAAATATCCAACCCATCTCGCGTTCAATGCACGTGCTAAAATGATAGCGAGTGGGTAGCTGAAACTCCAGCTGCTTCAAATCCGTAAAAAGAGTTCAAACCCAGCATCGGAAGTTTGTGTAACACCTTTTATAGATATTTGTAGCAACACCGCTGCAACGCCCAGATCAACAAGTAGAGCAATGTGGGATTGAAATATGGTTTTGCCTTTCCGCACAGTACTGGGCGACATGAATCATGGACATCATGGACACTCGCGAATTTTTGTGCGGGAGGAGCGTTTAGACTGGCACTCTTTTAGAGATGACTTTGCGTGGCCCGTGACTCAGCATCAAGAGGTTCGTGACACTGGTCTTCACAGCAAAACATTTAACGAGACCAAACACAACAATAATTATGTGATGATTGCGTTATCATCCAATGATGTGACTCACTGAATCACACTAGTCTCGGATTAGAAGGAAATTTATTATCGTCAATTTGAAATTTCCACTTTAGTCAGACCGTGAAAACAAGAATGGAATTACTGAAAACAAGAACCAGCTTCGTAGAGATGGCACTATAAAATTAACATGTGCACGCTGCATGATTATTAATTTAAAGATGCTTTCACAAAGTAACTAAAGTCGAGATATTCGATTTCTACATTCTCCAGCGGAAGCTTTTTTTCTTAAATTCAGTTCAAAGGTCCAAAAATTAACAATATGTGATACGCGATTTTTTACTATAATTATCTCACTTTAACGACATGCCTAACTTTATCACATGTATAAATAAAATATTCAGGAGCATCTGAACGGCCAAATACATTAAACTGATAAAAATTGAAAGCAAAAATTACTTCACAATTTAATCAGACAAACAAAAATATTAAAATGGCCATGAAATTAACGATTTTAAAAAGTCCGGATTTTCAGGTTCCTCGAATTCCGGATTCTGGAAGATTTTCGGAAATTTGGCTGTATTTGTTCGCACGTGATGTGAGTTATAAGAATGCAGCAAGGTAAACTGGGGGAGAATTCAAGAACAAGCTGAGAAGAAAAAAAGGTTTATCGAAAGAACGCGCGCATCACACCACACCGCACCGTCAATGCCAAACGGAAGGTTGATTTTTGCGCAAATTGTTGTTAATGCTTTTATTTCTAATTAAGGTCTTTGTACTACTCTGAGGTTTTCCGTCATTGTCTAGTCTAGTGTAACACACATATGACACTAAAGTAATAAACATTTCTGCAATCAGTGAGTTACTAGGGTGTGTCCTTTTTTTATTGTTTAATCTGCATAACATTTTTACTATGACAATTATGGAGATGTTGCATTTATTTTCGTGCATATCCAGTTAATTCTCCGAAAGAAATTCCTAAAATTCGTCGGCGCTATTTTCCCATTCATTTCAGGGAGACAATAGTAGAATGTTCCCGTATTTACTTAGTGAAATTAATAATAGAAAACTGGGAATAAACATGAAATGCAGCTTTAAAAAAAGATAGTGTCGTCAGTACTGGTCAGTACTACATCCAGCATTAATAAATATAATGCCACATGCTTACTCGTATCAGTCAAGAATCTGCAATTTTAAAGGGGATAAATACTCTCAATATTAACAAGTACAGAGAACAAAACAATTTGATGCATCTCATTGTACCGAAAAGATAAATAATAAAGAAATTTCTATTCTCATAAACAAGCATTTAACGCTAATATCTCGGGAAATAATCAAACAATTGGCTACAATTACAATTCAACAATATTTGCGAATAGCCATCCGGAACAGACAAATTGGAAAAAATGTTAACTGCTTGAACCATCACCATCGGCGTGCTGTGATGATAATACTTTAATGTGTTTACTCGCATTCGACAAACAATTCTCACAATTACTTGATTCCGATGAAATTGTTCATGGATTAAAATCATATCAATGGCACCCGCTGATTCACTCAGTTATGAACTGTGAACCGGGAGAAATTCGATATTGGGAAATTCTAGGGCAAAGATTCATACTTAAGCGGAAGCCACATTCTTCAGATAACTCGGCTGATCTTTTAGTGTTCGTTCCACTTCAGTGAAATGAACTTGCAGTGAAATCAACGATAATTCATTTATTAGTACTGCACTTCAAAGTTCACTAGATGGGCAAATACCGTGTTGATGTTTTGGTTTCTTTTATCCTGCAGCGTTTTATCGCCTTTTATGAATTTGAAGTTTGTAATAAAACTTAAGTTAATGTCATTATAATAAACCCAACAAAGTTAATTTTTTTCATACTTTAGCTCAAGGACACATGTATTTGTTACTTCATATAAAATCATCGCGTGAAATAATTGAAAATGACAACACCAAATTGTTAGTCTCCAGTGGTGAGGTAGAGACCACCAAAAATTCTTGGAGTTTTAAACTTACGACGATTTCTCGGAATTTAAAGCTTGGCTAAAAGATGTAAACATTTGCAGCTTAAGATGGTTTTTACAGATTTTATGACAGCTGATTTTTTACATTATCTGGCCTGCTACATATATTGAGAGCTTTGCCATAAAGGCCATCATAACAAAAAGCGATGTTTTAAATTAAAAAGAAATTTTTCTTTGCTTTGTTATAATTGAAATGTTTATTTCTGAGGAAACTTGAATATTTTATGAATTTACATTCACATTTTGTGTGGTCAGCAGTAGATCACCTTTTATCAGCTGTCTCACTTTCAAATTTATTTTCAGAGTTAATTGCAACTTAGCTTAAATATATACTTTGGACTTCTAACTTTGAACCATTATTTTAATTAGCACTTAAATCTGTAAAAAATAAAAGCTAAGTTTCTGAAAAAAAAATCAATTTGATCCATTGACATTGGTTACTTACGACGTAGGTATGTTAATTGGTTAGTTAAAATGAAATTTTATTATCAATCGTATAAAATTGCGTCTGGAAGTAAAGTTAATTAAGAGACACAGAACATGACATCAATAAATATGCACTTGCCTTTACTTATGCGACGTCCGAATATTTTTTAAAGAAAACAATAATAGGTATCCCGTAAATTAAAAGGCATCACAGACCAAGGACTCAACAATTTTAGCTACACTATACAATTTAGCAATAGGTCTATAATTGGATATAAATAAAGCGCAAGTAAACATTTTCGAATCACCCGACAGACCTATTTACTCAAAAAATAATTAGTTGTTATTTTAAGTTTTATGCAGTTATGAATTTTAGTTGGTACGCTCTTGAAGTTATTTTGTAAGATTTTTTTATAATTATCGAAGTTATGGAAACGTGAAAATATTCATTGCTACTGTAATCAAGTGAACCTACTTTGCTCCTATATAGGCAATAGTGCTCCAATTCGGAAAGAAGTTTATATCGTCTAAAGGCGAAATTCCACAAAGTATGTAGGTTGTTGAACGCATTGAGTTACTACTAATTTTATAATTAGAAGAAAAAATAATTAGGAGACTGTTAGAAAAGTTAAAAGGACTACAGTGATATTATTTCCGAATAACAATTTTCTAATAAAACCCTTTTTTTCGATTCGTGTTGACCTTTTCAATATGACTAGAACACTAGTACCTACAGTTTACTATTTTAGAACATAGTCACAGTTTAAAGCCCCTTTCTCTGTCCCAACTTCTAAAATGCATTGTGTTGTACACAACAAATGTAGGAGCAACGCCTACGTACATATATGCGACTGTCGAAAATCTTGCGTGAAAACCAGTTTCCAGGCAGCAACTAGCCGTGTAAACGGTACAAATTCGACCTGGAACACATTTCATAGAAAATCATGCCTAGGCTCAATTCAATCTTAGCTAGGCAGAAATTCTAACTGGTGTGTTTATACGGCAAAGTTAGCTATGACTTTGGCCTACGCTAGGCACAAGTCATGACTATGGTCAATGTTTTCATGAATTGCATTCTACTTTCTTCAATTAATTTCTCAAATTCTTTCTGACATTGGGCCACAACAGTACCCCTCTGAAATAATAGCAAATATTCGAATTTAACGTAAAATTATTGCTAAACATAATTCTGTGCATTTAAGTTGTAAACAATTCTATTTCCCTCTTCTTTGATCATGTTTGGCAGGAGAGATGAAAGGAACTATGGAAAAAATGTTTGCAATAATTGGTAGGGTTTGTGCAACTAAAAGAAGCATTCGTTCTTATGGAAAAATTTGCTTTATTCCGGCCACTTATTTAGGATTTTAGCCAATTATTATAAAGCGGGAAATTCGGTATAAATTTTACATAACGTATGCCTGCACGTACTTAATGTCTTCACGATTCGAATTGGGTGCATAGCACAGGAAAAAACAAATATGCGGGCACGACTAGAACGCCTCAACAAAAGAATTCCCCGGCAGATGTGCAGCTCAAAGCACGGCCCAAGGCCTAGATGCTCCCAGAGCACCGCTTAAATGCGTTCAACTACAGGCCGAGCAGGAAATAGTGCGTGTCATTATTAATAAGCAGAAATGGGCAAGCTTACAAAGGGGGATAAATCTTTCACTCTGGACTGAGCGCACAAAGATCGCCACCATTTCCTATCTCGGTATCGGCGTTCTTGCGATGATTCCAGTTCCCGTTTAAATCTTAAGGAACTACGAGAAATATCTCCTCAAGGCTGCAAAGTGCGAATCAATTCGACTGCACCAAACAAGACCAGAAAGACGGGGACGGCTCAAGGTAACCAGCTGCCACCCGACAGTGGCGGCGGTGTCCAGTCCGAGATCTCCGAGCCGCAAACCTCAAGGTAATATCGGTATTTCGCGCTAAAAATAGCCTGCAGAGCCTCAGATTGGGCTCAAGCACTTGCGGGAAAATGCTGCAAGGCAGGAAAATGCGAACGCTGAGGTGTCATCTCGGTAACCACGATCCCATCTGTCAAATTGTATCGATTTTGCGCACTCACGCCCACCTTTCTCCCAACGTAACTGGGCCCCATTCGCACTGATTATTGCGTAATTTACAGCATTTTTTGATTATTTGGACCACAGCACTTACCCAATCATATCCGTGTGCATGGGGACGACACTCGGTGTGAATTTTCTCGCCACTCCTCGACTGGACGACAATCTGTGCCATCCGCAGGCCCAGCGCCTTCACGAATTTCTCTAAATCTTTTTCATTGTCAGACATTTTCACTGGTTCAGGTGCTGTTATCCTCGAAAAATTCGCGAGTCCGCGATTAACAAAACGAAATGCACACAAAAAGTCACGAATTCCCTCACAACTGGCTAAAACACAAAACTGCAACCCTCCGCCAATTTGACATAAAATGGCTGACATAACAAAACACAGCGAGGAATGGGCGGAAGTACTAAAGGCGAAAAACTTTTTGTAGTAGAATCAAGGCGGAAATTTATCGCTTTTACCCCTAAAATCGATAAGTTGCATATGGTAAGGCGTGCGGACGCTTCAAAATGTTCAATAACTTTAAAACAAATAAAGCAGATAAACTTTAGTTTTAAAGGAAAGCAATTTGGTTATAAAATGAAAAAGAATTCACATTTCGAATACGCAGGCAAATTTATTTTATTATTCACTTAACTTTAAAGACACGATCTGGGTTTGAGTCTTAGAAAAATAGGTTCGTTAAAGATAACAGGCCCGTAACTAGGCAAAAAATCTGATTTTGACCACAACTTAAATTTTTTGAATAATAAATTTCAAGTAGATTTACTTTACAGACTTCAGAATACTGAAAATGCAACAGTAGCCCAGACTCGCTGAGAAGTGGTCATCAACCACGATAAGTCTCACTGGACTTCAAGTAAAATAAAATACTATTAGCTGTCTGCGAACAGCTAAAGTCGAAACAGGGAGTTGAAGTTATTTTAAAATCAAACCAAACATCTATATTGGAGGCGTCAGAAGAGAAGACCAAACCGAGCGTCCTATTCGAAGAGTTCGCCACAGAATTCATCTGACAATGAGACCAGTAGATGTGATCCCGAATGGTGTTCAGAGGTCCTTATCGCATCGTCTAGCATAACCCAGTGAATTATTCTTATTTGTTTAGTGCTGTTATACATGTGTATGGAACATGCCAATAACTGTTGTGAAGTAATTTGGCATAACGCACAATTATTATTTTGACCACAATTGCATATAATTCTCCTCATTTCTTTCAACTTCTAGTGCAGACTTTAACGGGAGGTTCTTTTGATTAAATAACTAAAAAAGTTTGTATGGCGTTATACCTAAACGAAGTTGCACAAGGTCGTCTTAATTATTTATATTTTTAATTCTAATAACTTTGACCAAAAAGCCCCTCCTTTAAATGCTCGTCTGTGTGACTTCTTGAGCATATTAAAAAAAGAATGAGCCGCGTTCGTTTCATTTTATAAAAAAATTTGCCATTGTGTAAATAAAAATAAAATAAATTCTTTGTTATTTATTTAATTTATCTCTTCGTACTGGTGTTTTTCCTATGTCTTGGAAGCGTTCGATGATCAATCCCTTGCACAAGAAAGGTAACAAGAGCGACATCTCAAATTATCGTCCTGTTGCCAATTTGAGTTGTACAGCTAAACACTTCGAAGCCCTTGTCTGTGATGTACTTTATTTCCACTGCAAGCCTTTTCTAATGCCCTTTCAACATGGGTTCATCAAGCGAAAGTCAACCATTACTAACCTTTTGGAGTTCTCGAATTATTGCATTTCTGCCATTGAGTCGGGCAAGCAAGTGGGTTGTATTTTCACCGACTTCGGCAAGGCTTTCGACAGGATTAATCATAATATTCTTATTCATAAATTGTCTGTTCTCGGCTTCCCTAATCTTTTTGTTGATTGGATTTCCTCGTATTTGACTGAGCGTACTCAATGTGTCCATTTCCGTGGATTCCTTTCCGACTATATTGAGAATACATCAGGTGTACCCCAAGGTAGTCATCTTGGTCCACTGTTGTTCACAATATACATCAATGATGTATCCTTCATACCAACCCACTCGAGAATTCTCTGCTATGCTGACGACGCGAAAATTTTTCGCTTAATATATAATGATAATGACTGCGAAACTTTGAACTCGGATCTTGATGCCTTTCATATATGGTGTTCTATTAACCTTCTTCCTCTTAATATCGATAAGTGTACTTGTATGTCCTTTTCACGCAAAAAAACCCTCTGCTTTTTAATTTCAAGATCGATGGACATCCCCTCAGACGACTTGACAAAGTGAGTGACTGAGGGTTTACACTCAATTCGCGTTTTTCTTTTGAGGACCACATAAATAGCATAATCAATAAGGCCAATGCAACCTTGGGATTCGTGAAAAGGTGGTCTAAGGAGTTTGACGATCCATATATCTCTCGTCTACTATATTGCTCTTTCGTGAGACCTATACTTGAATATGCTAGTCCCGTTTGGCCTCCTTTCTACGAAAAATACATTAATAGAATTGAGGCTGTCCAACGTAGACTTTTGCGTTTCACCCTCCATGGTCTGCCTTGGGAAAATAGTCTCATATTACCTCCTTATTCTGACAGACTCGCTTATATAATTCCAGAACCGTCTTGGTTTTCGACTGTCTGAACGGTGTTATTAATTCGGCCGAACTTTTGGCTCTACTTAACCCCTTGGATACATTTGACGTCTGAGATACGTCATGCACTTGTTTGCCCAGTTTTGTTTTGTTTTTATTAATTTATTTTTGCTTTGCTTTTATTCTAATTACCTCAAGTCATCTTAATACGACATATGTCACTAAAATTTTAGAAATAAATGAATTCTTAGTGCTGTTACACACAACTCCAAGCAACCAAAAATGAAATCCGTTCCACATGCAAATATTTTCTCAAATAAATCCGTACCCAAGGGGTTAATATTTCCATCCCCGCGCGGTCTTTGAGGAATCGCGACTTCTTCCAGTTAACACATCACCGCACTAATTATGGCTACAATTAGCCTATAGCTTCGATGTCACTCCTTTAATTTTCGTTTCCCTAATATTGATTTTCATCTTTCGAGAGGCCAGATAAAGAATCTGCTTCGTTAAAGTTTACGAGTATGTTTTTCGATGCAAATTTCCATTCATGGCTTTATTGTATAGTAATCAGATTGTTGATGAATTTGTCATAAATCTAATATATAAAATTCTCGTGTCATAGTGTTTGTAACAAAACTCCTCCGAAACGGCTTGACCGATTCTTATGAAATTTTGTGTGTATATTCAGTAGGTCTGAGAATAGGATGTAAACTATCTCTCATACCCCTAAGTGATAAGGGTCGTCCACGCCAAAAAAAATTTTTTATTTCTTGGACAAAATTTTTTCTTTTAATTTTTTTATGATTCGGCATTAAAAAATACATAAAACTCTAAATTTTCACCCTACTACCACCAACCCCTATTTTCTAATAGCGATATTAGTACATTAATAATTTTCAAACATCATGTCAGTTACCACTCGATCAGTTATTCCTGTCAGGCGTCTACCGGTTTTTTTTTTATAAATAAATACATTCATGACGAATGCAAAAGGATTTTTTTTATGTTTATTTATTGGGTGTAAAATAGTTCATTAAATTGTTGAAATGACACGTAAAAAAAAGGTCCTGTATGGTTTCCACGATTGTGGCCGCAATTTTGATCTGAAACAAAAATTTCAAAAAGATTATTAATCTGTAGGGAAGTCGCTATGGCGCTATGGAAGGTTTTTTTTTTTAATTTGACAAAATGGCGGCGGTTTGAACAAAAAGTATCGAATTTGGCCCTTTTTTTCGACAGTTTTTCGTAAAAAAAAGTAGGAAGATTTCAAAAAAAAAAAAGCTTCCATAGCGCCATAAAGAATGCCGTTAAAAATGTTCTCTCCAAATTGGAACTAGAAAACTCTTCCTTTGAGAGTGGAAACCGTTTTGAAAAACACCATTCTGAGAAAAACACGTTTAAAGATTGAAGCGCCCGTACATCTCTCTAACAAATCGTCGGGGTCAAATCTTCGTAGATTGGCTTCAAAACCTCTTGGACATCGTCATCGAGCGCTGGTGGATGAGAATATTTTTCCTGGAATCTATTGGCCTCAGCTTTGCGCCATTCGCACCACGAATCTCCTCCCGAAGGATAATACTGATGCTGGGGATTCTCATCAGTTCCCTCCGTTCCCTTTCTACCAGAAACGCAGTAGCGACCGTAATAATTTGAATTTCGATTTGAAAATTTTAGAGAATGTTTATTACAGTGTATACTATCCGATAATGCAAAATCGATTTTTCGAAAATTTCACACTGTGACGACCCCTTAAGTACTTCAATTTGATCTATTTGTGTGTATGCCAGCAAGACGCAAAAGGTCTGATTTTTAATTTCCACATTTCGATAGTAGGCTCGAGATTAGCGACCCCGAAAACACTTGCAGCACAAATAATGGAACAGATGTTTCAGCATATCTTAAATTTCAACCGCCAAGGAGGTAAATATTTTTTGACGGTACACTCATCAGGCATATGTTCAGAAAGTTTCCGTAACGAAAATTATCTGTCTATCATCGGTTTTTTTTTGGACAACTATAAGTGATACATGCAACATCTTTAAACCGTTATACAGCTTCAAACCTTGGCGAAATGGCTCCGATATTATATTCACGGAGTGTCTTAACTCCTGCCCGTGGGAGTAGGGGGGGGCTTTCTGCATATAAAGTGACCCTAGAACAATCGGCTAATGCAAGGATTTCCGTCTAAATGAATACATATACGCGGTTTTTGGAGTCGCTGATCTTAATTCTGCCATCGATAATTGGTAATTCAAGATGGCGGATCAAATATGGGGGCTCAACTGGAACGGAAATCAGTGTAATTGAATATAATGGTTCTTAGGGTCTGTGGTTTTGAAATAACTGAAAGCTGAAGAAGAACTCGAAGCTCTTATCTTTACTTACACTATACCAAAATCTACACAAACATGCCAACAAATTTTGTCTATGTGTCGGGGCTAATCTCGAGAACGGTTGAACCGATTTCGATGAGGTCTTTACTGGAAGGTACATCATTTTATCGTTCATGATGCAGGCTACATTTTATCCCAAGATTGTTTGGGTTTGTTTTAATTTACAAATATGAAAAATCCGGCAAGGGACGGGTTTGCTATCGAATGTATTCCAGAGGAAGACAAACGGATGCACCGTTTTATGAGCTTAAAAACTCTCACTTTTTTTATCCTCTCTGAGAAACTTATATGGAAGTCTCTGCAACATTACAGTATCAGTCTCCTTTTTCCATTTAAAAATCGACCAATGAAGGGCAGTCTCAAACGTGTGTCTCTCTCTAAAACTAGACTGCGCTTCTATCAACAGTTTTATTCATTTTGCAACAGTTTAAGTTTACAAATGTAGAAATGCCCGGGCAAAGCCGGGACGGGTCTGCTAGTAAATGTATAAATGTATAAGTAGACATTTTAAAGGTGTTAATCTTGTTGTGCTCAGTGTTAGGACTCAATCAAAAGGTTTCCTAACATCCGGTATAACAAATCACTGGGTTCCGAGGTAAAAATCTAACGGTAGGTACTGCACTATTAGCAATTTTAAACCTTTAAATATGAGACCTTTGAACTCTAGTAAGTACCTACTCAGAAAGAGAAATTAAATTTTCTAAATGATTTCGCTAAACAAATTGCAACAATGTACTCACTAAACAACATTACCATAACCGGACTAACTTCATGCTGAATCTAAATTAAAAACTAGGCTCATAAAACTAGCCGCAGTTGGAGTCGCAGTCGCCGTAAAACTGAATTACAGAAACCAGTTAAAATTATTTATTTCCAAATCTACTAGAAGAGCATTTTATTTTGGCCTCCAGGAAATATTAAAATCGTGGCTAGGGTTGCTCTTAAATGTAAGCAATATTCAATTAAAAGCCCTTAACTATTGATAGCGACTCGTGTTAATGGGAAATGGCTAACCGCCTTCTCGTGGGCTATTTCCCGAATTCCCGCGTCAATGTATTAACAACAGTCACGCACATCGCCTCTGTACCCAAGTGACAGCATATCGGGCTCCGATGACACCACCATCTCGTATCATTATCAAGTCAACTACAAACTCTCGACTGCTTACGAATGTCGGGCTGCCCACGCATCTGGCACAGAGCCTCCTGGGTCTCCCGAAATTCGGGTTGTTTACTTTCAGTCCATGTGGGTCCCAACATATTGTTCTATTGTCCCGGCCAACAAAGGGACTGCTTGAGCGTGTGGATTCTTGGGTGTGCCACACACCACGACCTCTCGTAACGAAATTTATAGGCGTGTAACGCGCCCTCGCCGAAAGTAAAACTATTGGTGGACACACCAGACAGCCCTGCGTTTGATCTTTTTCGCCGTCTCTTCCGCACCAAACCGGCCGGCGCGGCGGGGCTCAATGTCCCAAGACTCCAAATGCACCGAATTCACTGCGATAAAATGATAAAAAGGTGACTGATAAAGGGCGGGAATGGTGTCGATAAATGGGCAATATAACCGAAGTTGTACCGTTTTGGTCGGCCGCAAAGCGATATTATCTCATATCACGCTTCTTGGGCGGTCATTAAACTTGGAGAGTGTGAACTCCCCGATAAGGCCGTGCGACAGAGATATCTTGGTCGGTAGTACGAGTTATGCCCATTAATCTTCGCTGCTCAAGGACCACTATAAATTCCACTTCTCGGGCATTTGTGAAGTATTTACATAGTTTTAGTTTACACAACAAACGATAAGTCATCCATAGACGAGCTCGAGTCCCTCCGTCCCTTTGGCTTACACACGCAACGTACACGTTTCTCTCGTGTTTGCAGGCCAAGTGCGCATAAGTGCGTTTGCCCTCATTCAATTCAGTTTCAATTGGTCTGCGGAATTATCTTACTTTGCGTCCATAAATATCCATTTGTGTTGTTGCGTGCTGCAGAGTGCAGGCTGCAAACTTCGATTAGAATGGCATTGAACGAATACTTTGTGACAGAAAAGAAGAGAAATGCAAAAATGTGGGCACGTGTACCTACGCGTATTCCATCAAATGTCACAAACCCCCTCCACTTGTGTGCGCTTATGAAAATTCGCTAGTTCACTATACTGGACCGACAATCTTTAGTTGTAAATTTGTACTTGAGAATCAGCCACCTCAGTAACACTAATTTGCCAAATTTATGAAAATCTTGACTGATTTTGAATTTTGAACGCGCTTTCCCGCTATAATAATGCATGGTGGCTGTTTGATAGTGAAAAGATATACACGGAGAGATAGACCCGGATTTTCTATGTGACTGAGAGCATGGGAAAACTCATTAGTAATGCGTTAAGGAAATATGAGTGGTTCTGTGTCTCTCGGAGCGGACACCTCAGGTGGGGGCATTGGAGACGGCGGACGAGCACGATTCTTGTATCCTTGGCCCCGCTTTTTGGGAACGGGGTTCGAAACATTTTGCTGTGCTTTGCATTCCTTTGTAAAAGGAAAATTAACTCCACCGGCAGTTTGTAAAAGGGAAATTATAATAATATAATAGAATTTTCCTAAAAGTTAAAGTTTTCCCAATTAAGGTGGCTCGTCAATTATTAACTATTTTGCCCTATATCTATAACGGGTCGAGATAGAATTTTTTCATTATTTTTCCGTTAATTAGCACAGCAAAATGTTTCGAACCCCGTTCCCAAAAATTGGGACCCCGTTCCCAAAAAGCGGGGCCAAGGAAACAAGAATCTCCCCGGCGGACGCACCTGAACCTGCCAATTTCTGCAAATTTGGCTGGAAATTGGTATGTACGACTATATATGTTAAACTAATAATTTCAAGTAGAATGTGAAAAGTTCCTTTAAATTAGACTGGAGTTTTTTTTTTATTCAAGGTCAAAGTTCAAATTTTTCGTTCTTCCTAAATATCTTCTAAACGGTAAGTCCTATCGTTATCGCTGTCGCATAAATTATTTCGTTATTGCACCCGAATAACCCCAAATGAAAAATTCAGCGCTACCCTATTCGCATTTGACCACTTTTTTATTATATACTAGCTTGCCCGGACCCGGCGTTTCCCGGGATACTATTAAATTTGTATTCCTTAATTTTACAACGCCTCCCTACTGCACAACCGCCTCTCCTATGTGACCCAGCGAGGTGGGGGTGGTCTCATTAAATCAACAATAAATTCGTACACAATACACCCCATACATCACTTTCACCTATTCCTAATACTTTTTTAACTGTAAACTGTAAAGTATTATTAAATTTAGTTTTCCTCATTTTACACCACCTCCTTATTGCACCCCCTCTCCTATATCTCCCAGCGGATTGGGGGGTGGTCTCATATTTGGAAATTTGAATAACAGATTCGAAATCAGTGATCCCGAAGATCCCCAAACGCGGATTTTCAGGGAAATCCCTTGAAGTTTAACTTTTCGGTCGCCATATTGATCCAGCATCTTCCAAAATTATGATGGCAGATTCAAACTCAGTGACCCCAAAAACCCAAACCAATAACATAATTTTCTAATTTTCCGCCTTCTTCTGACAATATAGCAAACACAACAAAAAAAGAATTAGCGAAATCGGTCCAGCCGTTCACGCGTGATGGCGTGACCAAGGGAAATAGGGATTCATTTCTATATATTATATATAGATTACTCTGCTTCCTTGGCTATCGATTGGTGAAAAAATTATTCCAATTCATGCATACACTTTTCTTCCACAGCCGTTTCAATTTTGTCGGCACCCACCGAAAAAACCAAGTTTTCACTATTTTCACCAGCTTTCACCAACCCGGCCCAATTTCCTATAGTGCCTCTTCTTCCTACCCCTGAGATACACTTCTGGGGGTATCACCCCTCCCCCACAAAAAACACGTTTTCACCAATAATTCCCACATTTCTCACTTTTCACCAACCTTTATTTCACCAACACATTCTACACTATCTTCCCTTTCCAACGATACCCATAACATGGCACACACATTACTAATAGTATAATTATGAATTTTTACAACAAATTTCCTCTTCTTCTTCCTTGACGCGACGGGAACGCGGTCGAACGGGATAAAAAGTCCTATGTCCGTCTCCTGGTTCTAAGCTACCTCCCCACCAATTTTCAGCCAAATCGGTTCAGCCGTTTCTTGGATCGTTCATGTTCACTGTGCTGGGTGATTAAACTCGCAGCAGCTATCCTAATTAATGGGGCTTCCATATTTCTCTTATTACGAAAAGCGCACTCTGCGAGTGGGATTCGAACCTGGGACATTTGGATCGGCAGTCTAGCACGCTGACCGCTAGACTACTCGCGTCCCCTATTTTTTTATTATACATATACATAGGTGCAATACTTACTTTGTATTCTACTATATTTACTTGTTAGCTTTTAGACAAGATCAGGCAAAAGTAAAATGCATTATAAACAGCTAAAAACGGAAACTAGAAAAACGGTTATATAAACTATGTGTAAAGTTAAATCGGTTAAAGACGGACATCTATTTTTTGGGTTTTTGTCGGCCATTTAGGTGATGAGGACCAAGCTTGTGCGTAGCCATCTGACTAGTAAAGAGCAATCCAAAAAAGTTAACACCCTCAAATGTTCCTGAAAAGACCAGTCGCTACCATGGAACCAAAATGATGGAAAATGGTTGGAAAATTATTTACTTCCAACTGAAGAACAGTAGGTACCCACTACCCAGCCCTGTATTTTATGCTCAAGAGCTTTTCCAAAGTTGAAGGCGAAAAGCCCACTAAGGGAGCAGAGGTGATTTGCAAATGGTTCTCAAAGTCGCTGTAGCAACGGCTCTGGCCTGGTCTCACCCAACTCCCACAAAGGAATCCCTCAGACGACAAAGAGCCTCCCGTCCTGAATCTGTTCTGCCGCTCAAGCGCAGTATGTTGCGAAAGTCAACAGTTTCCCTAGGTTGAGGCCTGAGAGGAGCCCGAATACACCAGTTCCAGTTCTCTTCAGAGTGTATAAACGGAAAGTCGCATGTACCTGTTCACCTTTGGCTCAGGTGAATGCCGGTTTCCAGCAAAAGTCAGTAGGTAGTCGCCGAGCGATATTCCACCACTTCCCTTAACCCGACCACCTTGCCGACGTGAACGCGAACTGCATCGCAGTTTTGCCTAGTTATCGGGCGGCTCGGTTATCGCCTGGCCAGCAAACGGCCGAGATAGGCGACTTGTAATGCGATGAACCCACAGGGGCCCGCTTATCTCCGGTTCTTAAAGGTGAATATAGCGGTTTGAATCGGAATCAGCCCAAGTGCAGCAGTTATCAGTTACCGTGAAAAGTTCCGCCCACTCGTCTCAATCGTATAGGGACTGCTCTGGACGTGCTAGCGCTGGCGAAAATGTCTCACATGCAGGATACCATCCTTGGGATGCACGTTGGCGTACCTCACCGAACCAGTGCGCAGGTAGGTTGAAGGTGACATTTTCAGACATTTTCGTTGCCCTGGCCAAAACACTTGTTTGGGGCACCATCCAATGTTGGCGGGCCTTATGGAGCACTGGGCTCTCCCGCACCTATCTGCTCGAGATCTTTTGGTCCGACGCGACGTTGCTCCCATCGCTATGTAAACAAACAAATCGACCACCCGCCTGATTGATAAACCCGCCCGCCCGGCTTTATTGGTCTCGCATCGATTTCTCATAACCCCAACGACTTTTTGCAGACGCCAACTACTACCTCTCCCCCGAAGTTCTCCAGCTCCGGTTCGGCTGGCGAGAGCTAAGACGTGGCTTGGCTATTGACTTGACTGCCTCTGAGTCTGAGCTTCCGCTGCGAGAGGGTAGGACCGCTTACAAATATAACACCATATTCGTGCCTTCATGTCATCATGCTTTGTTTTTATAGCTCTTGCCTTGTGCAACTTATAGCCGCAAAGTAGCGATTTACTGCAGACTTCCTCCAGACCCGCCGCCCTGCGACTGGACCGCTTTCAAACAAAAACATGATCACAACAAACTTGGAGATTGCCGTTTGGGTTTTTGTTTGTGTTTATTGCCGCGCGGCTGTACGGCAAACGCATCAATGAGAATTCCTTTTTATGAGTTGCTTATGGTGCAAAAATTACAGCGTTCGCAAATAGACTTCTGCTAAAGTTAGACATTTTGCACAAGTCTTAAAAACTCGAATTGTCCAATTCACGATTTTATTCAAAATAAAATTCTAACATCGCTTGAACGCACTCAGCTGACTTATAGTTCACGCCAAATACTTAATGCACTTCCGACCTGCATTTCCACCGCAATATTGTGAGATTAGTTAACAATTCAGTCTAATCTAAAAATAGGAGTTTCGTTATTCGGGAATCGGGAGAAATTGTTTTAGATGTTTGTGGACCATTGGGCGAGGTGCGGAGATAACTGCAATTTTTTTGCAAATTTCTTCTCTTCGGACTTCACGCTTCTACACCCAGGTCCCAGGGTGCGCTTTTTCTAATAAGTGATAGATGGAAGCCCTATCAATTAGGATGGCTATTAGGCTAATCGACAACTATAGCGAAAGTGGAGGGAATTTGTGGAAGCCCTATGCTCCTAACTGGAGTGCAGTAGTATCGAGTAAAACAGCTTACAAAGAGTCCTCCACGTATTTTATCTAGAAAACACATTCCTTTGCACACCACCTGCAATCGTCTTCAATCAGCATATGAATCAATTTTGCGGGAGAATAAATAAAGCGTTTCTTAACCAGAACTTGAATTCTAAATGAAAAACAAAACACGTCTTGTGTCATAAAAAGGAATATTAGTTGTCTGCCAATTTAATTTGGAAAATAGGAATCTAGTAAAGGTTTTTGCACAGCTTCAAATATGTTAATGTGAACAGTGTACGTGTTTTCCTCGGGCCCGTGGTTTCTGGAAATAGAAACAGAGAAAAACGTTTGATTCCAAATAGATAGGAAATAGGATTTTAAAATTGACCAACCTGTGAGCATATTTGTTCAAATTTGCTCTTTTTCGAGTTCTGTAGTGGGCACACGGCTCACGTGCTAATGGCTTATGGCTATACCATATAACATAGCTGACAGTGCTGACACCAAAACCTAAAACTACCTTAAAAATGCACTACTCTGGTCTCATGTCTTTGAAAGAAAACCAAAAATTTCGCGCTCGTTATGCTCGCGCTAATATTACTTATTGGAATCAGGTTGACACTGGTAAAATGGATTTGAGAACATGGACATTCGTTGGTTTTTATAAAAACCCTTCCCGAACATTTTTTCTGCATATACGCCTAATATTCGGTATATTACATATATGGGCCCCTGACTCTCGAAATAGCAACTATGTATAATTTCAGAACACAAGTTATAAATTGAAACAATTAAATGTAATAAACATATATACCTTGAGTTTGGATTCAAATAGGATTTTGATACGATTTAGTTTTGTGACTTACAAGAGATTTTTTAGTGAATTTTGAAAATTGTTAATCGTATCTTGAAATATTTAGCAAATTCGGGGGGTGAGCTTTTTCCTTTACACTCTTAGTTTCTTATAAGTGCAAAAATTATTTAAATAAATATGTCAACATACCTAATATGAATTAGATATTTTATTTATTTCAAAACGTGAGCGTTGATCGTTCTCATCGAAAGCCGTGACAACGAGGACTATATCAAAATGCTTTTCGAATTATTTGTTACGTAGGTCTTAACATATGTTAGGCTACCAACCTTTGTTGAAAAGTTGTCTGTCCTCAATTCCGATTAAAAGGTCGGAAATATTTCATTTTTATGGTTTGCCGCGTGAAGATGCCGT
Organism: Neoitamus cyanurus; assembly: GCA_947538895.1. Lineage (NCBI taxonomy): Eukaryota > Metazoa > Arthropoda > Insecta > Diptera > Asilidae > Neoitamus > Neoitamus cyanurus. The sequence goes on along the minus strand of OX384540.1, from coordinate 41,308,071 downwards.
AACAAATAGTTTTTGGATCCGTTTGTAAATGTCGGATTTTGATTTTATAATATTTATTGCATAGGAAAAAATCAGATTAAAACTAGCATTTAAAATCGAGACCCTGTGAGAAAATTAGCATAATTTAATCTTTCATTGCCAAATACCTACGAACTTTAAAGATCTTGGATCCAAGCTACCTACCAAATATAAAAGAATTAGGTTAGTGCTCGCCGAAAATAATTAGAAGCAAAATCCAATTGACCTCCCACAATTTTCTTTGTTTCACGTCTATCTGGTGAAGGGGCGAAGCGTATATCTCACTAAATATCGAATAGTTAGGCTTAGTGAATTGTTATACTACATACATAGCTGTAACTCTTTACTAATGGAATATAATGAAAATTTTACTACCTTTCACCACTAACATCAGACAAATAAATAAAGTGTGAATTTTACCAGCACATAAAAGAGAAAATAACACATTTGGATGAATAGCGGAAGTTCGGTAGAAAAAAACGGTCGTCTGCTTATGACCAATATCAAAACCTTTTAAATCGTTTAATTTTATCGGAGCCATTAAAGGCGCACAATTGATTCCATCATGGGGCCATGGGACACAGGGAGGCTATTAATAGACTGCAACGTTGGCTAGCTGTGAAACGGCCAATAAAGAGCTGAGCACTTTATGGGGCCCTCATTCGAGACGATCTTTCATTTAACGAATTAAAGTAGTCCCGGGAACAAACCCATCGAGCTTCGAGCTTCGATCGTACCAAAATCGAGAGAAAAAATGCGCAAATGAAAGCGACATCCCCATAAAAAGGTAGTAAAATTCCCAAGTATGATAATTGAGAGATATTTTCCGTCCGTCCTGTAATCAAACAGCTATGGGCATCTTGATTTGAATTGAAATAGGGAACGGCAGGAGACAGTGGTTGGCGCCGAACCCGGCCCGGCTAGCGAGCCCGATACAATCCAGAAGCGTTTCCGTAAGGTCAATGAAATGGAAATGAGTATGCAAATACTTCCCATCGGCTGACGCCCAGAGCGGCAAAATAACAACAGTGGAAAAGAAATGTTGTAAACAATTCTAAATTAGAAGCCCGCATAATTCTGCTTTTATTTTTCACTTCTCCCCGGGTCGGTCCGATTTCCTTGATGAGCCCAGGCCGAGCTCGGCTCCTATTTGAAATGATTTATGCCCAGGCCCCAGGTCTGTTGCGGAAGAAGGTTTTGGACGACAACATTGTTGAGGGCCAAAGCAGATGACCCACAGACCCACCGCAGAGTAGTCGTGATTCGCAAATAACGCAAACTGGGATGTGCAGCGGCTGCGCAATAATCAGGGCCAGGGGCTGTGGCCGAGGAAAGTGCTTAAACGGACGTTTAATTGCAGATAAACTCTGAGACATTTACATAATCATCATTGGAAGAAAACTCAGCAGTAAAAGATGAAAATGGAGCAGACACTTTTTGCCTCTCGTCCGTCGGTAGCTTTTACAGCAGATTTCGACATGCAATTACCACCACACCAGTCCCCATTGAAGTTCCGCTTGATCTCTGCCCGTAATTAAGTTAATTTCACCTCATTTCATCAATTTCTGAATTATGTTGCGCTTTTCTTGCTGCCGGCGCAGTTTGCCCGTTATTATTAAGCTAATAGAGCTGTTGGGAGATAACTGCCGTCTGATGTACTGTAATTCGAAATCATTTCCACCACGGAGCACCGAGTGGCTTTATAAATTTTCCGCAATGTCTATTAGTGTACTTGTAGATGGATCACAAATGAGTACGGAGGAGACGTACATATTCATCTCATCAACCATAAGCTTCTCCTTATTGTCCTTGACAACGAGAATTCATTTGAATCGCAATCGCATGAAATTGTGCTCTAATTAAAGCAAAAGCGATTCTCAAACATTTAATTGAGCTTGAAGATGTATTCGCAGTACTCAGCTTCGGATAAGTGCTAACCTAGCCACTTGGGAGCGGGTCGCAGACATTGTCGTCGTGGACCGTAGCTTACCCACTTTTGTTTTACCTACCTATCAAATCATGAAAAACTCGACTCCGGACTCGTAGATGAACTCATGTGCGAGTATATAGTAACGGTCAGTCTTTTGAGGAAATTTTCCATCACGTTTTCACATAAATGAGGCTCAGTTTCTCCAATAACAGCTCGGATATTAGTGTTATGTGGGGTATCGGCATAGACTTTATCCTTAACATAGTCCCAAAGAAAAAATTCCAGAGGTCTTAAATCACAATCTAGTCTCGGTAGCTAATTGATGCCTTTGAAAAGAGAAATTACGCTTCCAGAGAACTACCGACATGTTAACTTCATTGTTTCACGCCTTCTTGTGTGAGACGTAGCGCTATCCTGCTGGAAATAAACATCGTCCAAGTCCAAAGTGCCGAAATAAATAATAAGCATCGTTTGGTAACACAATTCATGCACTCTAACTATCTCAAAGGGGACTCGAGGAGGTCTCTTGGGAGATATTGTATTCTATAATTAATGGAGGAGTTTGTATTTAGGATAAAAATAAAAACATCAGCATTTTTCGCAAAATAAAATTTAAAATTTCAGCTCTTGTTGGAAAACCCTATTCTACCGAATTCAACTATTGATTGTTCTGGAACAGCAAAAAAACATCATAGGTGTTGATTAGTATAACACTCCCGTGTCTGTCTCCCAAGCTCTCCCTCAAACGGTACAAGCTAGAGAAATTTGGCATATGAGGATGGGATATGACTTTGAATGCTTACTTTGGCAAGCTAAAACATTCTTAAAGAAAATTCTCTACTTGGTTGTGGGAGGAAAAGAAGGGTTTCGCAAATATGTAATTAGCTCAATCTGTAACTTCCACCAAGCGTTTTTAAAAATTCTCATTTGGTTGAGGAAGTTAAAGTTAAGTGGAAAAAGTAAAAACTGCGAAAATTTCTTGCGCAAGCTGCTTGCCCCACCTCATTTTTTCCTGAAGTATTAACGGCAAAATTCATTAAAAAGTATAAGTGAAATTGTAAAGTTTAGTATTTCGAAGAAGTCACAGATTAACTGTTGCTAAACTGCTCATACGAATTTCAGCAAATTGAAGCATCACTAGTAATTTACTTATTTCAGGATGCTCGGCTAGTACTTAAACGCTTTTTATTTTTAACAAAGTATTTCCCAAATTCCTACGCTTAGAGAAAACTGGCAATTTTAATATTTTGCAGTACACAACATTAATTATATACATATAACACTTACATGTGGGATCAACATAACGCAGTGTTAAATTGTAAAGTCGATGTTAATTTAACAAGTTTCGTTGTATGTACATTTAACATTTGCATTTTTTACCTGTTAAATCATAAAGTTCCTTATGCAAATTTACGTTGAGCTAGAACGAAGGTGTAATCCTATTTGTGTCTCGGGGGTATCTGTGGATAAATGGTGAGAGATGTGGACTACTGTTCCAGTCCCGAGTTCGATTCCGCGCATTAATGAGATTGTTTTGTATTTTAAAAGTTCAGATTATATATGTATCTCTTACAACTTAACTATGAAGTATCATATTGACTTATTGCTAGCGTTCCAAGCTGGAATTTCATGCATCTCGGGTTCGAATCCCATCGGCAACCACAGAAAAACCAATGTCATTTAGAACTACGTAACATGTGAATTTAATACTGAAACTACAAACGGATTTTAACATTTTTCGTTGTTAATTGCCATTTGTTGTATGATGTATGAAGCACCTCTACGCGAGTTGTGGGAGATGCGACACGTGTTTCCCATTTATTGCACGAGATTCAGACCGATCCGATTCTTGTCTTCAAGGACGAAACAGTCTTAGAAATCAGGCATTAAAGACGACGTTGAAGATGGGCTTCTAGGTACATAGTTTCCTTATTTTAGAATACCCAAAGAACGCATTAGTAATTCCACCGCAACCGCATTAAAGAAACATCAGAACAACATGTTCCTCAACTACATAAATTATAAAGGGAAAGAGTCACATCATGGGTTAACTTATACTTTCTCATTCGTGTGTGCAGGAAAAAGGATGCCCAAATCGACAGTCCGCATTTCCTCAACCCGAAAATCCTATCGATAATTAATGCGAACCCTCTAGAAGGCATGTGCAAGCATCAAAAACATCTTGAACAGCAGCAACAGGTTTTTCAAGCAACTCAATAACTCAAGAAGTCCTTACTAGCAATTTGTAAATATGTATTGACAAGCACCTATACGAGCGAATGTTCAATTCACATGCGCTCATCCGTAACATTGCTAAGAAATGCTCTTAAATTTTATTTCCCCGAGGAAATTAAAGATGCCTTCGTACGAAATAAACGCATTAATTAGATAAAAATCGGGTTTGCATTCACATAAATCTTCCTGAAGAACCCTTTAAATGGCTTCAATTTTTTATCAACCAAAGCAATTCAATATTTATGACCCTCCTTTTAATTATAAACCACTCGTGAAGCGAAACCTGTCTGCCTACTAACTATACGCTCCCTTCTTTATTTCATCTTATCTCTCCTGCAGAGGGGTCGCATGAATATCCCGAAATTAAAAAGATTTATCGGTGCAGGTCAAATAATCCTCCAGGTTTCGTATTGGACTCAACTTCCGACATGGCAAACGTAAGCGCGTACGATATGCCCGCAAAGTGTTCAGTGGAACGCCTAAAGATCAATTATATCAACGGGGGGCTGTCTCCCTAATAAAATTTTTTCTATGCGAAGTGCGAGATCCTAAAGATAATTCGCAACACTTTGCAACTGTTCCACCAGCTAAGATTAGATATGATGAATGATGACGAATTTCAGGTCATAAATTATGCTGGAAAGAAAGACGAAAGGCGAGCCCTACCACGCGGCTGGTTCCAAGAAAACATTCGCCTGAAAGCTCTTTAAGATGGCTCGTCAGAAAATATCATCAAGAGCCGATGGATGAATTGTGCTTGATTTCGACGAAATTTATTTGCATAGCATTGTCGTCCGCGTTAAATACGAGGAGGCGAACCGACGCCCGTTTTTCCACATGTTTTCCGGTCGCTGTGGAGCGTGGATAGGAATTATGAACCCTTCCGAGCCAATTCCGCGAAACGTTCTTGAGCATTGAAAACAGGCTTCTGAGTCACAGCAGCCGCCGACAGACGCAACATATTTTAAGATCAGAAGCGATCAATGAGGAGTGCGTCTGCTGCCGCGGCCAATAATCCCCGCCCGATTTTGCGTCGGTTCGAGCGCTACTTCTCATCTTACTAACTTTACTACGCAGACACGTCCCACATACATAATTCCATTTCCATCATCTGGCAAGCAGTTGTGTAATCTGTGCAAATGTACAAATGTACAAACGGAGGCTTGTTGCAGGCTCTGTTCTGGACTCGGCGTGTGATTGAGTTGCACCAAGATCACTTTGGGAGCAACCATGCGTCGTCGTCTGTTCTTTCTACGGCACTACAGTGCATTTCTTTGCCTGAGTGGCAACTATATCGGAACTGGATTTATTCCGATTTGGCTGTACGCTCAATTGCGCAAGATCCAGTGATCCAATCCAACCGCGTCTCCCAGCACTGCTGTTGGCCAGTTGCGCTCCTCTAAACAGCACTTTTTGCTGGCCATGACTAATGCACCATTCGCGAAACATAACTGGTTCTATTTCCGCTGTCGGAAATATTCTGATAAAATTCACTGTGGAAGGAAATTGCAATGTTTCACCTCAGACTCGAAGCGCGCTCTATAGGCACGTACGCTACGCCTATTTCGGACAATTCGAAGTTTTTCACTGAAAGATTGCTGGCATTTGTTTTATGAATAATATGGCAAACAAAGGAAAACCTGAGGAATGTGAATTCCAACTCGCCCACACAGGAAGCCCCAACGCTAACCAAACCGAATTGTACTTACACCAGAGTCTAGACATAAAAACATTTTGCTAACTGCTTTTTTAGGCAATTTGTTGCGGGTATTTACATATATAATTGATTTTCATATTCCATAGATAATGTATGCTAACTAAAACTGAAACTGAAAGGTTACGGTTTACCTTCTCCCTGGAGTCACTGGAGTCCAAAGAGTTATTAAGGGGTAACACCACTCTAGCGACCGAAAAAAACACCTAATTTTGACAATTTATTTTGGAAGTATGGAAAAAGTGATAGGATTTCTTTTCACATATTTATTTAACAGTTATTGAAGTTTGAAAGAAAAATTGTTTACTATAATTTTAATACAAAATGGCGGCGGCAGAGCTATTCTTTGAAATCGCCTTTTTTTAAAACTCCCTCCTCGGGAGGACGGATTTCTCGTAAAGTATAAGACGTGGAACGAAAAACAAAAATATTTTATAATCTATATACTATTGCTTATGGAAGTACGTAGGATTTTTTTTTTAGCCAATTTTGAAGAAATGGTGCACTTTTGAAAAAAATTATTTATTTTCGGCCAAAAAATAAGCAGTGAATTGTTTATAAAAAAAAAAGTTTGCGTTCAATAGAAAAACAGCTACGTACTTCCATAGAGAAAATAATTGTGAAGCTACTGTCAAAATTTCAAATCGATCGATGCAACGGTGTTCAAGTAATCTGTCCTCCCAGTTTGAAAAATTTGTTTTCGAGAAAAACGCGATTAAAGTTTTACGAGCACTTAAATCCTTGAAATTTTTATTTTCCTCTAATCTGCGATTCCTGCGCCATACATTAGGCCATCCCCGTTGATGCTCGCCTCATGCTCTTCTTTCCTGGGTGATTTTAAGGACAATCGGGCCTTTCAAAATTCTAGAGTGGTGTTACCGCTTAATGCGACTAACAGCAGTAGAAACAACTAGAAAGGAGCACCAAATTGACCACATCATATTAAATTTGAATTGCAGCAAATGCAAACTGTCCAATGCTGTACAAAATACGGTGATATTTTGTCAGCTGTAAATCAAGTGTAAGAATTGTTATTTGAAACACAAAACTATAGTTACTTTGGTACAGAAACAAATTTGCTCTAGTGTATCAGAACAAAAATCGAACGAATGTTTTTTATCAATCAGCAGTGTCTGGAAAGTTCCTCTGGTTCGGCTATCGTGTCGAATGGCCAATGCGGACCGAATAACAAACTTTTTCGGAAGTAGGTACAACTCTTACTGTCCTCGGGTGGATTTCAAAAGGAAATTGAATTTTTCAACAAAATTCCTCCTGAGCGACGTGCTTTGTGAACTAAAATGTGAAACTGCATAGATTGCAAGCACGTTTTCCCGGCTTTAACATGATGGAAACAAATCCCATGCAAACAATGGTCAATTACACCAGAAAAGTAATGTACATACCTACATATGTATGGTCAAGCTGATAGAGACCACTGGGATGCGCGGCCTGCACCGACACTAAAACGGCAGCAGCCTTCCACAGAGTTAAAGAAAATTGTATTTTTTTTAGTCACACGACAACATGGTGCTCAAATAAATTATTTCACTTGCTCTCTGCTTATTTTAGTGCAAGGATCCGGTGCGTTTATTTTCGTTTGCTATCAATTAGAGGAGGACGAGGACCATTGGGAACTTTTTTGGATTTAGCGACACAATATACATACATATATTAAGGGGGTCTACTAGTGTGACATTTTGCAAAAATCGATTTTTCTTTTTTTGCATATTTCGATAGTCTATACCTTTAAAAATAACATACTAAAATTTCAAGTGCATATCTCAAATAGTTTTTGAGTTACAGCCATATTAAGAGCAGCCGTTCATCGGTTCGAAAGTTGCGGTCAAAAAACAGAATTCTGAGCAAAATCGAATTAAAGTTTGACTTTACAGAAGAAACACAAAGTTTATCAACGAAAAAGCTACTTAGAAACGCACTAATTAAGGTTTGTTTACACAACAAACACAACAGAGAATCACAGGGAACGTAGTTGCTCTGCTGTGAACCAAAAATAGCGCGGATTTAGCGCGTCGATTAGGCTTCCGTTATTACAGAGTACTTGATGTACTTTTTTTAACGACACATCTAAAAGTTAAAAAAACGCATAACTTCGTTATTTTCTTACGGATTTGAGTTTAGTTTGCAGCGTTTTACTCGGAAATAGTTGAACAAAAAGAAAAACCAAAATAAAAAAAAAATTGAAAATTTAGCCATATAGGCCTATAGACTTTAGACGCGTTTTTCTCGAAACCACATTTGCCAAATTGGCTGCAGTTATAACTCGAAGACAAATCATCCGATCGATTTGATTTTTATTGCAGCTTCTTTCAAAGATGTTTCTACGTACCATGAACCTCCAGTTTTTTGATCAAATCAAAAATGTAATTTTGACAGGCCAAAAATCATTAAATTTTCGCGCGAAATTTGCAATTTTTTTTAGAAACTCTGCCATTTTGTTAAATTCAAATTTTTTTTTTAGCCCGAGGGTCATGGTACGGGAAAAACCTTTATGTTTAATAAACTCTTTTGTTTTTTTGATTTCAGGCACTGTGAAGGTCGCTATCACTGCAGCCGTTTAGTGACTTTTTTTTTTTGAGCCTTGGGAGATTGCAAATAACTTGCTAAATTTTCGATTTTTTGGTGCGAAAATTTTATCATGGATTTACTATATATCCACAAAACTATCCTTAAAACATTAAAACATTCCATGCAGTAGTTTTCTTTTAAAAAAATTCCCAAATATCACCTTTTTTGAGGCGGTCACACTAGTAGACCCCCTTAAACCTTTGGTTGCTCATTTGGTTGAATTGGAATATGTATACGTAAAAATATTTACAAAAATATAGTCCGCATTAACAGGAAACACGTTTTTCTGAATCAAATCAGGAGTGCCCAAACCTCCCAGTAGGTGGGAGGTTTGGGCACACCCTAAGGTGGCTTAAGAACAGTGTAAAAAATAACATGTTATTACTTTTATTTAAAAAATAAATTATATAATTAAAGAAAATAATACAGGACTGTAATTCACGCCGTTTACCCATCTTTTTAAACGTAAAAGACATGGTACAAATCCTAAACAAAAAAAAGGTTGAGGGTTCTGGGAGTCTTGGGCATTCCCATTCCTCTTTTCAAACACAGTGCCCAAAGCTGCCTAACTACACTTTTATGGAAAACGAACTTTTTGCAAATACAGAGTCTTGCAATAAGGGCGCTCGACATTTAAATGTAAATAAAACAAGTTGTATGTGAGATATCCATTCCAGTTTTATTTTATTTGGAAGAATAATTTATGGCATTAGGTATAGAATATATTATAACGCCATTCAAATGTTCCCCGCGACTTTGCTTGGTGGCACGAATTCGGGAGGTCCATAAATCAGTCTGATTTTGCTGGATAAGATAATAGACCTGTGATAAAGATAGCTTCAAAGGAAAAAGTCTAAAGGCGTTAAATCGCATGATCACGATGGCTAGCTCACGTCGCCCTAAAATCGCTCGTGCAGGATGTCCGGCGTAGCATGTGTGGCACGTAGCGGCGTCCTGTTGGAATCGCATGTCGTAGGTATCCATGTCATCCAGATCAGATCACAACATGTTGCTTATAATCGATCTGTAGACCTCGTCGGTAAAGATGATTTTCTATGCTGGAGGTTTCTCGAAGGGATCGCTGATTTTGATAATAAAATTTGATGATTTCCAAACAAATTTGACAGATACTGCTTTAACAACATCGCTGCTATAACCTAAAAAAATGTGAGCGTCCATAATGAAAGACCCTTTATATTGGTTATACGGATAAATTTCCATTCGGCCAAAGAGCACCTCGCTGTTAAACATTAATTTTGCCAATCACCATCAATTTTTCCCAAAATCGAATTTGTTAGGTATGTCTTTTAGCAGAGTCTGTCTATAGCTTTGGAAAGTAATCCGAATGATTGATTGCACTACCTGCCTCGAATAATTCGATTAAAACCGAATATTAATTTCATTTGTGAGTCGAATATTATTATTCGCTATATAACGCTATTCGTTCACCCGTAATTGCAGAAAATTATATTAAATAATTATTTCTGGCAAAAGAAATGAATTTGTTACTTGTTCAAGCGCGTCTTCACCTCTTTAATCTCTAGCTTCAACGCGCACGATACCACTATGAAAGCGTTTAAATAGCGTTATCGTCTCCACAGAGGTAAGCTTAGCTCGGCCCAATTGAGTTTAGCTTTCTGCAATTAACGCTTGAAGCTATTTTCCACTTCATCCCGCAAACCATTGGTTCCTGGGAGTTAAATAATTTCATATGCAAATGCAGGTCAATAAAGAGAGTAATCAGCTATACGTAAAGGTGGAGCTCGCAGCAAGATTCGTGATACCCTGCCGGAGTCGGCTCTTGAAAATCCGTTCCGCTCCACTTTATTTCCACTGGCCTTCGCTTCGGGCCTATAAAGAAGGTAAATGTAACAAATCGACATCTCCTGCTGTTCCCGCCAATGCTGCGCTGCAGCTTGGGAATGACTCGCCTCCTGAAAAACCTTTTCGTGTTCTACTTAACGCAAATTACTCCACTTGAATTGAGTAAGCACCCAATCGGCTGTGCAACTGCAACCGAATTTTTCTCTGCCCATTTAAAGTCATTCAATAAATCTGGCTGAGCACTTTGTTTTTGTACGTTTTTCGTATTTTCGCCTCTTCTAATACTCGTTCACATGCTAAGCACATTTGCCGACGTGCAGGCGGAAACTTGATACCTGCGTTTCGGATCCGTAGACCGCAAGTGCACTCTTCTCTGCTCCTTAAGCATCCGACGAAGTATCCCGAAGAGGAGTGCTAAGCCGCGCCGCGCCGCCGTCCTTACGCGTTCTGCGGTGGCTCTGTAAATATGACCCAGTTGCACTGACGCTCGGCGAAAAAAGCGGAGGAAGGCCTAATTGGCTAGGCTTTTCGAAACTGGCGGGAATTAATGAGCCACTAATAACTGCCCAAGCGTTTTGTTGAACTCACTTGAAACACGAGCACTTACTTGGCTGTGATTTCTTCTGCCGCCGCCCGGCGAGGTGCAGTCACCCATTAGATAGACAGCCTCTTTCCGCGTAAAGAGGACCAGCCCCAGCTCCGCCGTCCATAAACATATCTCATATCTTTCTCGGAGGCTGGATCCATTTGCGAACCCGTCGATATCCGAGTCGAGTGCACTGCATATTTGACGGGCAACGCTTCTACCGGGGTGCACTTAACACCCGACAAAGAGTGGCTCCATTATTTACACTCTTATTGCTTGCGGTGCAAAGCTCGGATTCAGCGCTCCTCGCGACTCAAGGAACCAAAGGGTGCACGCTTATCGCCTATGCAAATTTGTTTTATTTCCAGCTGGCCTAGCCGGGCTCATAACAATAAAATGTGTGTGATATCGCGGATGCGAGCCGATAAATATATTCATGAATCGATTTCTCCTCCGCCAAAGAATACTCCTCCTGGGCGGTATGGAGATTATCGCTCCAGTTCCAGTTAGCCGCGGCTTGAATTACTCGTGCTTTTGATTCGAATTGCCTCCTGCGAACCGGGTGTAAATTTGCATGCGCTATTTCTGGCCGCAGTATGGAATTTGAGTTCTGACTTAAAATTCAACAGATCGAAAAGTGAATTATCCAGTATTGGGTATCTGAAGAGAAACTGACCATGCCGGATTTTCGGCTAATGATATCATGTTTGCTTTAAAGTCCAGCCAGACCTTGCGGGTGTTATGTTGGAGACTATAAATTGTCCGGCATTCAAACCGGCACACGGCGGTGGCGGCGTTACAAACGTTAAGATCGGCAAAACTAAATGTGTTACGGGAAACATGTAATTTTTCCTTGTTTTGTCAATATGTAGGTATACATACACACATATGTCTGCTGCGTTCTTCGATGATCTATAAAGATGTCTCCGCTACTCTCCCCATACAAAAGAGCCAAAATCTGCTTTCTATATATCCAGTTGTCTCCACAGCTGCAATTCTCTCCTAATCTCGAGGGTTTCTGTTTTGTTAAATATACATATTTCCCTTCCATTCAGGTTGCACAGTCACATAAATATATTATATAATGAACTAGAATGTAGTTCTTCTATTAAATGGTTCGGTAGCCCTGAATCTGGTTTATCACTTCTAGTTCCCCTCGCACCCTAAAAAATGTCGAAATTCACCCGGACATTACTCACTTTTCTAACTTCATCAGTAATGACTTTATGTGACTATTAATTGCAACATATGTACTTAAAAGCCGGAACCATGCATTGACATAAAAGTTCGAGCAATCGCACGCCTAGGCCGTGTTATCGCTCTCATGTGAAACGGGGCGAAATATTTCCAATCAAGAAGTCACACTCCACTCAGAGATAGACCCTTGAACTGGTGCTCCATTTCAGTGCTGCGCTTACAAATTTTCAAACGTACAGCGGCGCGATGGTGCAATTAGACTATTATCGTTCAATTCCGGGTCACAGTGGTTACGCCACTCTCAACCCGAAACTTTATGGCCCCACAGAGTGGCCACTCTGCGTATGAAGATTTCCCAGGCCGGTGAACTTTGGAGTTCAAACATGGAAACACTTTTGGGAAGGTAACTTTTATGGCCGACTTTATGGCTTTCTAGTGCAGCAGAAAACGCTGGGCAGTGTGTTGACAATCCCCCACACCGAGAGGCATTGCATTGGTGGTGTGGTGTTAAGAAGACAAATATTTGTTTATCGTTCGGCCTTTCCCAGGTATTCCACTTCGACAGACAATTCCTCATTCGAGCAACAAATGCGGAATTGCTCTGTTTGCTGGCAAAACAATGGGACAACACAACACAATTCCCATAGGCCTAAATTCGGCTGTCATGATAAAGCAGACAGGTACATACTTATGTACCTACCTACCTCTGCCCGGGGAAGAATGCCTCGTACTTTAGCGTCATAACAGCATATTAGCCCGGGCAGACAAACGAGTCCGCCGCGGTAACCTGACCCGGCTTCTTGCTGACGTTTAATTGCGCCAAGTTCAGGGATGTGCAGCCGGTTGGCGCTTAATTACTTGTCTTGTTAATATCCGGACTGGCAAAGGAAACGGCTGAGGTTTGAGAGATTTACGTTGAACCGGACTCTGATGTAACCCTGCGGGGAATGAACAGAAGCACTTTGATCGCAAGAGGAAGGCTGCCGAGAGAATAATAGCGGCTGCGGCTGTGCAATTCTTTCTGCGGCGAACACATTTAATTATAATAACTCGACGCATGAAGTGCTCGCTCGCTATTTTTTGCATCATCTGCAATTACGGCATAAAATGGAACGCAAAAATAATAGCCTTGGACTAAGTGGTTCCTGTCATTATGGTCATTTGCAGAAGCCTTTGGTTAGCATTAATTGTTATTTTTGTAGTTCAGTGTGCCTACTTAACTGGATATTTTAATTGAGGTTCCCAAGGCTGTTGGAATTGTGAATAACTTCTATAGGAAGCAGACCAACGGTGGAAAAGATTTTAATCCTTTTGGGACTAACGTTTTCCCTCTACTTTTTATTAGGTCTTTTATTTATTTTATTACGTATTATGAGCTTCAGCTACTGCAGGTGAAGAAAATCAACAGGGAGAAAATAAAGTCAACATTTCGCGCTGAATAATCCACGTTAACAGTCAACTAAGGGGTAAGAGGATCCTGTCTGTGGCTTGTATCTTGGAAGCGAAGGAACTACTAATTTTAAATTTTTTTTTCTGTACTTTTTGTAGCGAAAGCGCAATACACAACAGAAACAATACAAAACTATGTAACGAAGCGTTTTTGTTTTCAAAACGTTGTGTACGGGGGTTAAACATGCTGTCAAGAGAAGAGGTCAATTTGGCGAAATTATGTACAAACTGTGAACTGGCCTTATATTTGTTTGTGTGGTCTGGAGTATCAATTATTTAACGTGGCGTCTTAAGAAAGATTTTAAAAATATCTTATAACAATTACTTGAAATCTGCTACAGGTCCCTACGGAAATGCGACGTTCTACAAATTTAAAGCCTAAAGCGGTTGCCGTCTGTTACATATTCGGGAATTTCTCATTTTTTTCTGGAAACTGCACCGGCAGCAGTATGTTACGTCTGCCCCAAGTATTTTCTTTTGAGTTTGGATTTAAGATTTTTTAGGATTAAATTTTGTCGAAGAAAGAGGTAATGTCTATGGAATGTGAAACAAAAGTTTTCACATACACAAGCATGCGATTTTTCCATTCATATCTTAAAGGATAAAAATCAGACAAATAACATTTGCAAATATGGTAAATTGCACAAATACTACTAAAGTTTGTATATTCTTTCCATTCTATTCTTTTCTTATCAGAAATTATCAATTTACACCAACATCACAGCAATGTATTTCTTGAGTTCAGAAGAGCTTAGAGAAGTTCCACACAAAGTAAATGATTTTTTCAGGCATTTAACCATTGAAATTTTACAAAACACGCGCGGCTTTCTGTTTTTTATTGATTTTCAACTCAATGCATTATAAACTTCGTAATAAATCAAACTTTCGTATGGGCTTGAAAATAATTGTTATATACATGAAGGCGTACATTGTAAAACAATTGAAAAGAATTTTGTGGACTTTTGGTATTTGTCTTTCACATTTGAGATTTTAGGTTCTTTCACGCATGCTTAAATGGCTTTATTTAAACAAATTGCATAACACGATAGATTACGTGGGTACATTTCGATTGATATTTAAATATTTTTCTATTCTATTCTATTAATTCTATTCTTTCACTTCCTAATAACAAGTGACAATAAAAATTATGCGTAAATAAGCACAAATAATTATAATTAATTTTTAAAGAGGAGACAGAGTCCTTAGAAATGGCCATAAAAATATCTATCTATTTATCTATCTTTCTAATCAGCCACTACTACCTTTACACCAACTGAAATATTCTTCTTCGACGCGGAGAAGTGAAAAACAAGGAAAAAAAGGAGGACAGTTTGATGATCAGATGAGCAATTTTATTACCTACTAGCTTGCCCGCACCCGGCGTTTCCCGGGATACTATTAAATACCTATTCCTAATACTTTTTTAACTGTAAAGTATTATTAAATTTAGTTTTCCTCATTTTACACCACCTCCTTATTGCGCCCCTCTCCTATATCTCCCAGCGGGGTAGGGGGTGGTCTCATATTTGAAATTTGAATAAAAGATTCGAAATCAGTGATCCCGAAAATCCCCATGCGCGGATTTTCAGGGAAATCCCTTGAAGTTTGACTTTTCGGTCGCCATATTGAAACAGCATCTTGATTTCCAAAATTTTGATGGTAGATTCAAAATCAGTGATCCCAAAAACCCAAACCAAAAACATAATTCTCTAATTTTCCGCGCAATATCCTTAGTTTTTTCTTTCATAAGAACCTTCTCCTGACAATAACAAACACAACAAAAAAAGAATTAGCGAAATCGGTCCAGCCGTTCACGCGTGATAGCGTGACCAAGGGAAATAGGGATTCATTTCTATATATATAAATTACTCTGCTGCCTTAGCTATCTGACAAAATTATTCCAATTCATGACATGGTGACAAAATTATTCCAATTCTTGCATACACTTTTCTTCCACAGCCGTTTCAATTTTGTCGGCACCCACCGAAAAAACCAAGTTTTCACTATTTTCACCAACTTTCACGAACTTTCACCAAGCCGGACCAATTTCCTATAGTGCCTCTTCTTCCTACCCCTGAGATACATTTCTGGGGGGTATCACCCCCACCCTTTCCCCACAACAAAAACACGTTTTCACCAATAATTCCCACATTTCACATATTTCACCAACTTTTCTTTCACCATCACATTCTACACTACCTCCCCTTTCCAACGATACCCATAACATGGCATAATTGCATATTGACAAATTTCTTCTTCTTCTTCTTGGACGCGACGGGAACGCGGTCGAACGGGATAAAAAGCCCTATGTCCGTCTCCTGGTTCTAAGCTACCTCCCCACCAATTTTCAGCCAAATCGGTTCAGCCATTCTTGAGTTATAAATAGTGTAACTAACATAACACGATTTTCTTTTATATATATATAGATATGCAATTTTTTAAATTTTTCTCTCCGTAAGAACCATCCTCGTACTTCAAGGAATATTATAAAAAAAGAATTATCGAAATCGGTTCAGCTGCTCTCGAGATTTGCGGTCAGCAACACATTCAGCGATTCATTTTTATATTATAGAGAAGATTACAAAAAAAAAATCGAAAAAAAATTGATTTGTTATTGAAAACGAAAATCTTACAACCTATTTAATGTACAAAAAAACATTATAAAGCGAAATGGTGGATCTCTGATTTCTGTCTAGGGTTTTACAATGAATTCAACATTGGCCGTTTTACTTCATCTGAACATTGAAATTTGTCTTCTCATTCTGAATTAAAACCTAGATAGACCTACTAAAAAGTATCGTAAAATTAGAAAATGATCGACGTTTATGAAAAGAGTGCAATTTGCCAGCTCAAAGCTTAAGACATACACAAGCTATATTAAAGAAAATTTATTTATTTGCTTACAAAATTGCAATATAAACCTTCTCCATGAAGTGTAATAACATTCGTTGAAAAATAACAATTCAATTATAAATCAATCGAACAATTTACTAGCGTACTTTCCGCGTTTTTAAAAACAAAAGAGCACGTTGAAAATTCTTAACAGCCAAAGCAACCCTTCGCAAGCTTCCACTTAGTTTCCAAATTGTTGGAATTTTCTATTCGGACAAAATTTCCATATTCAAAAAATGTCTCAACAAGAACTTGAATTTTGAATCGCACGCCATTTGCGACTGTCAAATCTTTAGTCAACCATATTGCGTTCCTCCCATTTGAAAAAATAGACGAAACATACAAGCGGGAATTCCGTTACACTTCCGAAACAGGTTTTTTAATTGTGAAGACTCTTTACAAAAATGGAGAAAATTTTACAGTTCGTGTTCATTTCGGTGTGCATCATCGTTCGTCCGTTTCGGCCGGATTTGGATGGAATGGATGTAATTACGGCTATAATGTAGGTGCCCATTACATTAATGATTTGATGTTTTCATGATGGGTCTGATTGTCAGGAAATCAGTTATAATTAATGAGCTCGTTAAAAATAAAGGGTTGCACTCAGAATGGTTTAAATATGCCACCAGCCAGCTTAAGCGTAATGAGTTGTAGCGCCAACTGTATCAACAAGGCAGTAACGGGTAAAACCTAGACCGCGTCTAAATATCCATAAATTTTCCTTTTGTTGTTAATCAGGCAGCAAGATGTGCGTCCCAAGGGGGCATCGTATGAGCTAACAAATTTATTTTCACAATTAATAAATGTTGTGCCACATGGCTTCACGCATGTGCCAGTATGGAAACACAGAAGGGGCCGTAAAATTAAGCTGGAAACCATTACACGATGTGGTGAGACAAATTCTAATCCGAGAGGTGGTGGCATTCCAATGTTTTACATATTAACAACCTGCACCGGAATCGACACCCTCAGAATTCATCTAAATCGGCCTCGTAGCCGCCGCAGCATGTTTCGTGTTGCTCGATTAATTCAAGACGTTAACTTCTCATGTAAATGTCGCCGGATTAGACCACATAAATTATGAAAATTGTCCCGATTCAAGGAAGGGGAACTGGAGCCAGTCGACAAGTGATTCATCACTGAGTGCCGCCTCGAGAAGATGCTGGGGCTTTTCACGCCGCGGATCCCTAGCGGAGTCCCTTCACGGTGCTGGAGTACGTGCTGCCGTGCAAATGCCGGCGTATTAGGTTTGTCCTTGGGTGGTTTCCCATTTATGGATTAAAACCGGTGTACCTGTTGGCATGAAAAATTTCGTACAAACTCACTTGCTCCCCCAGGGCTGCTGGTGTCTATTCAGATTCCCCTCATGGACATCTGCAGCACCAGCGAAACCTCGTGCCATTTATCTTTGCTGACAGATAGCAGTAAGCAAGCAGGTAGTTGTTCGGCGATCTTTAGAAATTCGCCAGCAAGATTTGCAACAATGCCAACTGGCGCCAACTGTTTACACTTTCCTTGGGCTTCTTGTGCCGCGCGGCTGGAGCCTACTACGAAAATGTGAGCAAACAGAGTTGCGTGAAATTCACCTGGAACAGGAGTACCATGTAACAGTAGTTGGCATGTAGCTTGTGCGCCATGTGAAAACGTAAATCACTTACTTGTTCAGCACAAAAGCAAATGCTACATGTGATATGCTACGCGTGAGTACGCGCTGTAATTCGTTACCTCACTGGGCATCCTTCTTGGGTTCTTCAACCCAGACAAGCGGTGGGGAGGTCTTTGACGCTTTGATTACTCCCGACAAAGCCAAGGAAGCTTTTTGGTTTTTTCGAGCGAAACGACATAAATATATGTAAGTGCTGCGACTAAATTTATCTCCTGTCATCGCATTTATCTTCCTCAGTCGGTCTCGGTATTGATGAGGACGTGCCGACTGGCTCAGAAAGTCTGCTATATGATTTCAGCGAATGCAATAAATTTCTGCGAAAGCTATCAGACTTATGAAACAAACACCTCTCCAAAGTGGAGCGATAAGTTGTCGTGGTTTGTTTGATAACATCAGCAGATAGCGCAATTCGTCTTTATATAACCGCAACAAATGTACTCCGTGCCCCCTAAGTATGTCACGAAGAAAATACACAAGTGACAAAGGCTTGGTAGATTCGCTGAAATGTTTGTAACGACTTTGGCTAAATTCATTACTATTTCGCTCATTTTTTGTTCGCCGTCGAGCAGTTGACGTTTTATCTGATAGTACTCTTCTAGCATCGTACATTCGCACTGAAAACCGTATCTGACCACATCATCACAATTTTATTTATTTATTGTACGATTGTTGAATGCAGATGGCGTCACTAACACAAAGAAACCTAATAGACGTTCAGCAGATCTTTTTAGATGCAATGGTGGGTTAGACTATTCGTCTAGTCTGATCTTTCCACATTTCCGTTACCTACATTATAAAAAGTCGTTAATGTTTCACATCGATTCATATAGCTGACAAAATTTTCGTTGTACTGATAAATTCATTAGTTAACCCAAACAATTTCTATTAAATTAAAAGGAAGAAAACAAGGCACTTAAAAATGCCAGGTGTCGATAAGGATTCCTATCAATTCGAAGTAAATCAATTCAATTTTAAATTCACAGATAATAGGTTCCCGATAAAAGCACTTCTATCTAGCACTCTGCAGTTAAACGAAACTTGATGTGTTTAAAATGATTGCCGATTGCCACTTGTACGTTATTATTATACATATTGTCCTTATAATATACATATAGCGAACATTCCTGACATTTTGACCCTTTTTCCTAGGAATTTCAAATGTGCTGAAGGACAGGTATTACCCCGGTATTAATTCACGAATGTAATTGTTATAAATTAACAAAATTGGTATAAGAATTCTGAACATGGTAATTGCATTGGGCAAAAAATATTTAATATAGTCCTTCAGCAGACTTCGATATTTACTTATAGCATAAATTTGAAACATTTGTTATTTACCGTCATAACGATATCTGAGTTTATAAGAAAAATAGTAAAATTGCCTTTCTTAGTCATATAACTCAGGATTATAAAAAAGAACAAAGCCCGTTTTGGTGATTTTGTTGAGTAATGTATTATAATAAAGTAGGAAAGAATGGTAGTGTCAATAAATTGTTACTTTTACTTTGAACTATTTTGTTGTCACTTTTTATTAAAAAACAACCAACAATTGCAAAGTTATTATCCACAAATCACAGGTCCCTTGAAAAAATTCGTCCGTACGGTACAATCGATTTCTTAGGTCTGGTTCATTTGCAATTAAGAACTCGAAAATTAATTTAAATTAGAGAACTACCGCTATAGTTAATCGTAGTCGTTTATATGTATTTTGACAATATAGTGGGCATTTGAAGATAAGAGTAGAGATTTTTCCGATAATGTTTACATACACGATGCTTGAAAAAATCTAAATTGTAAAAAAAAAACAATAGTTACTGCGTTCACAATAATAATTTTCATGACAATTCAACAATAATAACTGTGTGCACCCACCTACCACATGTCAAAACAAGTATTGCAATTTCTATTATAGTAAAATGCGATCTGCTGATCTCACATCCATATGTACAATGTATGTACATATCCATACACAAACTTAAAAGCTTTAAATACTATAACTTCGTCATTTCTGTACATTTTAACATACAATTTTGTTCACATACCATATTCTAAAGTATTTACTTGAAGAATAAATAAATGAATAAAATGTTAATAATTTTTTAAACCTTCACTAGCATTCATTAGGGATCTTAGGGCATGCATACATATATACATATGTGTACACTGTCACAACTTGCCACCCCTCCTTATTCGAGAAATATATGGAAAAAATTGGCTGACTGAAAATATTTTAAATTTATCCACCTTGAGAAATTCGTCAACTATAGCTGTTTACCTAGCGCCCTTTGTTACAATATTACTACAACTACATACATACATATGCATATGGTATAAGCCCAATAGTCGAAAAATCACAACTAAAAGTAATAGTTTTTCATCCTTACGTGCCTACCCTACCCTTTTCTCGGAAACTAACTACCCTTTCTTCGGCTTTATATTTTGTTCTTCAGACGAAGTTCTACAAGCATACCAAGTAGTTTTTGGATATTTTGTACTAGACTTCCGAAATATGCTTTTGCTTGCAACAAAATGAAAGCACAACCTATAAGCTAAAAAAATTTTAACAGTTGTAAAAAAGAACAACAATTCGAAATTTCGTTAACTAGAAAAGAGTAACTTCTTATATTACTTTTTATGAAGGACTCTTAATTTTTGAGAAGCAAAATCTAAATCCCCTTTGTGGGAAAATGAGACGTTAAATCGGGCCTAAGAACTGGTTCTACTACCTTGAAAAGAACAAAAGTATTTGCCAAATATCAGCCTAACATTCATGTAGATATTTATATGTACATATAATTTAATTTCGCTCCATTCTTCGGATATCGCCTACTTACATGATCTAAAGTCGTCACAAACGATCGCATTCTCTCAAATATCGCAACCGCAGTGCAAGCTTTCCACCTATTAATTATTAATTAGCCATGAATAAAATAATTTCTGCCCTGGTAATTCCGCTTTACCACATCCTTCGATCACCGCTCGAGATGATCAGTTTTCTCACGAGCCGAACATCTCTTGTATGATGTCGTCAGGGTTCCAGTAACAAATCGCAATCTCCTTCACTTCCAATCCACTTCCAGTGAGCGTATCTTGACTAGATTCTTGCTTGAACGTACAGAAGAGGAGTCTCGCCGCTCAGATTCAGATACTTGGCTGTCTGGGACTGCCACGGCTGTCTACCGTACTAAATTGCGCCTGGTTAGTCCCATACTATCCGTCGATCGTGACGGTGCAGCTGTGCAAGCCGCAGAAATATAAGAAAATTTTCAGCGATTGTTCGGGTGATATGACTCGGCTAGAGTCTAGGTGAACGCAGCGTGCAAAAGCGACTTTTATCGCTGTTTAACGCGAATAACTCCAAGATAAGCGCGGTGTTAATTTGCCGTGCCGTGGCTAATTGAAAGAGGCCCCCTCTGTATGTGTACCTGAGTGTGTTCAGTGTGGTTCGCCAAGTGATCTTTGCAGCGATCGTGATCGTCTCAAAGTGAATTATCTTGTATCGCGAAGAATTTTCGCAGATAAGCTAAAAAGGAATTTATCAACGCTTCTTGCCGCACCAGTGCACAGTGTGTGTGTCCTACGGGAATTCAATTTGCGAGGAGACTTTTTCCGAAGCATGGATTAATACCTTTACGCGGTGCGCTGACTCATCACCGGTGACTTATCATCTTCATTGGGAATTCACCTGGGCATGCAGACGACCGTCAAAATGATAGATAAAGTGAGCGATCATTATGCAGGCGATTATGACGTGCCCTTCAGGCGGACAAAGGTATTGCATTTCACACAGAGTATTGTAATTATCACTCGTCGCGGGCCGCATTGTTAACCTCTCGGTCGCCGGCCCGCGGCCCCACCGCCAGATAACAAAATAATGCTAAGGCCTTTTGTCAAGTCAGCTCTCGTCGCGGATTACTTAAGCTGCAAGGCCTTCCATAGTTTGCCAAGATACGAGTACACAGGCGCATTATACGGACGCCGCGCCGGCCACTTACAAGATGCATTCCTTAATGAAGGCGGTGCTGCTAGCCTGAGCTTAATGCTCAAGCGCGGCGCTGCAATGTTAATTCCCTCGCCAAGCCGACTTAATCCATTCAGAAATATTCAAAAAGAACAAGTCGGCGTTGATTTCTTTCTGTTCCAAATACTTCATAATCTTTGACCGTGAAAGCACTTCGTATTCTGTGCATGTGAGTACGTGGAACAATCCGGGGCCAAAGAATGCCTCATCGCAGCAGTACAGGTGTCTGGAATCCCAATAAGCATTATCGGAGGATCATCGATTCCATACTTTTGTAGAAAATCCCTTTAATCGCACGCATTCAATCCCCGTGAAAAGGCTTACCTGGTTTCTCACATCAAGGTGATTTTCAGGTGCTCGACCAGTGATCCCCGGACAGCGAAAGTTGTTTTCCACCAACTAGTTTGGCTTGCTAATTTCAGCTTGATTTGATTTTTGTGCAGAAAACAGCTAGCACGTCCCCAGTCGGTAAGAAACCGATGTTAATGAAAATATATGTGAAGCACATCCGATTTCACTTGTCGCAGTTTTAACCACTGCAAAATGCCCGCGCACTGATTTATCATTATTATCGCAGCATTCTGCAAATACACTTGTGCTAGAAATGGAATTAATTGCCCGCCAAATTGATTATGACAGCTTCGACACACCTGAAATTATGTTAACATTGCTTTAATTAAAAAGCAGTGACGCGCTCATATTTCTAAAGCGGAACTGGCCGCAAGGTGCGCATAATGAGGATACTTGAGAATATTTTATGATCCCGAGGTGTGTAGGTTAATTTTCGAAAGTATGTCGCTGCTGCGGATTTATACATGCTATATACGTTGTCACTACCTTTTAAGGTTTACATGTGATCAATCACTGAACGTAATTGCAAAGTACACTTTGAAAGTATCTGCTGCTGCTGTCCCAATTTGTACTTTTATTACAAATAAAAAGAAGATAAAAAAGTTTCATGTTGACTTTTTCGATGTTAAAAACTGTACAGCAATCGTTGAAGAAAATATTTAATTTTATTGAAAAAGTGGTGCCATTCGCTTTTCCCAAGTCATGAGTTTTCTTCTACCGAAACATCTTACCTACATCTTTAAAATAGGCACACGCGCTAAGATTTAACATTATCTGATATGTAGAATTTGATTACATCATCTGAGGTTACAGGTAAAAAATGTCGTCATATCAAAACTCTTAAAAACATGTTTTTCCATAAATTGCTAATCAGGAATATCAATAAGAAAGATTCTTTTCTTGAATGCCAATTTAGAAATTAAAGGCGTAAATTCATAGATAAAGCTAGAAATAAGAGGGAATAGATCGATGCAACTTTGTGGATTTTTCTTATCGATTTTATCTCAATATGATCGATCAAAAAATCTTATTTATAAAGGAAGGAAGACAACGGAACGAACCACTAGAGTGGTTGAGCAATCAGCTGAAAGCCTGGAAGGTCCCATATTGCATTAAGTTTAACCTGCATTCAAAGGAGGAGGAATTACACAATGGGAAATTCTCAATTTTAACAAATTTCTACGTAAATGAATATACAGGGGTTTTCGGGGTCGATGATTTCAAATCTGCCATCAATATTTCAAAATTCAAGATGGTGAATTCAATATGGCTACTGAAATATTCAACTGGAATGGATATCCGTGGGGGTTTTCGGGTTCGCCGATTTTGAATCAGGTCCCAGTCCTTTAAAAGATTTTTTTCACGAAAACTTCATCTCAAAACATTAAATTAAAAAATGCCAATAAATGACAATATGCTTAACTATGGACAGTTTTGAAATATTACCAGTCTTTTGTAACACCTTCATCTTACTTAACATATTGTTATCGAAATTCGTTTAATGTCCACAAACAAAAAGTCATTTTCTAAGTTTGACCTCATCGATTTAGTCATTCATGAAATTTTGCAAACCTGACAAAAATGCTTTGGTTTGCAAATTCGTCCGAATGTCGGAGGGAGTATCGAGGTGCCTGCATAAATTTGATTCATTTACATTTAAACAAAGCCCAACTGGCACCTTTCAATTTGAACATATTCGCAAAAAGGCACCATGCAAATTTCTATATCTCATCGACTCGCAAAAATTGAACGTGGCAAATTTAGTACGCGGGTCAGCAACCCTTCTGATGCTTCCCGCAGAAGAAGGTGTCTAACCTTCGTCCATCAAACAAAAGGTAAATTATGGTGGAGAATCCTCTGTCACTCGCACTCGTTTGGTATTTTCGAACCAAAAATGTCACGATGCCCACCACTGTTTGTGTATCTAATTTGCAAGATAGGCATTCACAGTTACAGTAAGTTTTTGTGCGGTGGCTCCATCTCCATACGTTTTCTTTGGGATTAGTACGTTACTCGACTCCATATCAGGAGAGTACTTCTGAACGCTATACCAATGAGGAGCGACAAGCAAGCGGCTGGGTGTGCTACTTTTTATGCTAAGTGTGCCTCTTGTTCGTCACGAGTTGACAGTTTAATTTTGCAATCGCTGCTTCTTGAATATGAAGACGTGATGCAGATTCTCAAGATGTTCACAAGAAATGGAAATTATCTCGAGCACAAGAGGAAATGTTTTAAATATTTCACCTCCGCTTGATGCGGACTGAAATCATATTAAGTTTGGGTAGTCTGCTGTATAACCGCAAATGGAAAGTGAGGACGATGAAAATATTAATTTAATTTGGTCTTTTGTCTGCTTTCAGTTTTTATATTACTGTTGCCTTAGGTAGATGAGACTCGGCACGTTGAACCAGAATTGACACATTGGCTATTTAGTAGTAGAAGTCGCACCATAAAACTACTTTTCTATAACAAGCTTATCAAGTTTTATCAATACCAATAATTTTTAACCCAGCAAGAATAGACATAAATTTATTAAAAGTTCTATAAACATTTGTGACAGGCTAAATATTTGCATTCATTTCAAATAATGTGCAAGAGTTCCTCATTTACCTGACTGCCGTGGGGTTAATTACGTGGGGTGACGGGTAGCGAATAACGGGTTTTTTGCAAATATCTAAAAAACAGTGACCTCTCCGACCGGGTGTTTTATTTAACTTGATAAATATCGAGAAATACGCATCGTATGAAAAAATACTTGAAGTAAACTTTCAATATTTTCTAAAGGGCCAACCCGTGGAGATAGGGAGCTGGGAGTCTACAGAAAAAACTTTTATTGGAAACGTTTTTTTTTCGATTCGAGACAGATGGCGCTGTGATCAGAGTAAATTAGTTAATAATTCGGTTTTTTCAATGGAAAACTAGCTTCTTCTTTTTTTAAAAACCAAATCAGCAGCAGTTGCGAATAGAGTAAAATATTTTCTTTGTGGCGTGATTTATTTGTAACTTCACAATTAATGATCCTTTCAAGATAAAGATTAAGAATAGTAAAAAAAATAAATAAATAGGCAGGAATCTTACATAATATAATATATAATATACTAAAAGCCCGTCCTGGCCTGCGCCGGGCTTTTGCATATTGGTGATTGAACTTTATCTGGTGCGGAAACTGTTTCATGCATGGATACGGGTTTTCGTTTTTCTAGCGGGAAGCTAAAATAATCCTGAAATAAAAAACAGCCTAAATCATGAAGACCCCATCAAAATCGATTCAACCGATCCCGAGATTAGTCCCGACAAACAGACAAATTTTCAATTCACACCAACGATTTTGGTATAGTGTAAGTAAACATACTAGCTTATAAAAAGGCAGTTATTTCGAAACCACAGACCCCAAGAACTCAATTTCATAAAAATTAATTAAATATGTTATGGACCTTTGGCCGCCATATTGAAGTTCGAAATTTCGATAGAAGATTTTAATCAGCGTCTTCAAAATCCCATACAATTCAATTATACGGAAATCCGTTCATGTTAAGAATTTTCGGCCGCCATATTGGATCCGCCATGCTGAATTGCCAACTATCGATGATCAAGTTCAGTGACCCCGAAAACCCCTATTAGTCACTTGTTGTAGTGTCACTTCACATTTATACACAAAGCCCGTCCCCTTCCGCGGCCAGGGGTTAACTATGGTCTTAAGCTACATAACGAAATAAAATATTGCATGAATCACTTATAGTTTGCCAGCAACAGCCGATAATAGAGATATAATTTTCGCAACGCAAACTTTCTGAACATGTCAGCCTGAGCATTGAGACGTGCATATCATATCTTGCTCAAAATAATTTTCGTTGGAAGTATTTATAAATTGCTACTCCTACTATCTTGATTTTTTTCAGATTTTTTAATCACATGGTTGAAAAGTTAGAGAGGGTATATTTTGAACGAATTTAGGAGCTTATATCTTGCGAAATATTCACTTAATGAAAAAAAGCCTCTTAACTTTAAATCCTTCATTGGATTTTGTCCTGTTCAACGATATCCCACACAATAGGGTACGCGAAAATAAAATTTGTAGAAAGCTAACCCCTATTTTTTCTTGTGATTCCATTATACAATTAAATGGTGGTTCAACTGTCTGTAAAATTTCATCTGAATCGATGGCAAGATAGCTGTGACATACGGATAGACGAATACGATAAAATTATAAGGGCTAGGTACATTAGATACATATATGACCCTTTGGCAATCCACGCAAATTTAGTTACTAGAAACACCTCTACAAAAAATGTTACAGCCAAAAATTTTTAAGTGGTTTTAAAACTCATTTCGTGAAGAATCCACGCACTCTTCCAAGTTTTCAAAGCTTCCTCATTAAATTCTCCTATTAACACTTCCTATGAAAAGTTGAAATGAAAAGTTTCTAAAATCGAAAAATGTTACGTTGAAGGCCGCAGCACAGCAAGGTGCAAATATCTCTGTTCCTGCGTTAATGAGGAAGTCTCCAGTGTCATTCACCACACAAAATAAATTCACATATGTAAATAACATATCGTTATCAATTCCGTACAAAGGAGAAAAAATGCAAATCTCTGTGAAAACCGCAACCACAAACAATGCAGTGATCGGTGTTTTTGTAATCTGTTGCCCCTTTATGACATCTACTACCATCGACCCCGGCTCGCCCAAGGTGCAGCAAGAATACGAGCAGAAGCATTAATGCATAAGAACTTCCTGTCTCCGAATTGCACTTATAGTCAGAGGTATGTACCTATAGAGAAACCCGAAACCCCAAGAACACGTCATATTTAATTAGTCAGAAGTTTCTGTGATTGTTCCAGCGATTTCGCATATCAGATATTATCCGTGCTGAACTTTGCGCTCAGCGAAAACCGGATTTATTTTCTCAGAATTAAATGTGCTAACGAATACCACTGCACGAGGGAAAATCGAAAATCGTTTCGCCACAAAAAATTGTCAATTTTCAAAAGGTGTAAATTAATTCAAAGTGTTGCTAATTCCAAGATGACGATGTCAAAGATTATGCAAAAATGGTAATGAGCAGGGAATACTCGGCGTGGCCGAAGCGACCCACTTGGAGTGTTATAAAATCTTGTAAAAGTGTCACAAGTCTTGCAATGGAATTTTAAATATTTGCTGATTCGGATTACGGAGAAATGCAAATGAGATAGTTGCATACACGGAAGGTGCAGACACGTAATTAGTGCATGTGCACTTTGGCGAATTCCTGGAAGAGGCAATAAATCAAGTTCTGCGGCCTAACTTTAGATGCAGATTAGAACGTTTTAACTAAATAAATTAAATAACCGAAGAGATTTTGCGTTCGCCATGTAGAAGAAAACGACTTGCCTTTTTGAAGCGAAAGCATTTACCACTTTTCTGCCATCTGCTTAAGTCGCATTACACGAAAATAAGAAATAAGCACTTTCCAGTCACTTCTATACAAGGTCTGGTCAACACAGTCTGCCTGATTTCTTCAAGTAGAGTGCAATAACGTGTAGAGTACGCTCTTTGGCAGATCTCAAGTGGTGATTCATCTCCAACATAGCATTTTTGTAAATGATAACAGCATTCAAAAATATTATCTGAAAGCTTCTTTACCTTATCGTTGAAAGAAAATCGATACATTAGGAATGCCGGCGCAAAGACCCTACTGCCTTTAGTTTGAGATATTCGATCGTGTGGAAATGTTATGAAAAGTTTTCACGAATCATCATGTCGTCCGTTATGATGATATTTAACGATATGAAATATCAACAATTCAGCGTGTATATTTAGAATACATAAATGCACATGCGATCATTAAAGGTTAAAAAAAACATAGTCCATCCATCTTTCTGTACCTATTTATTTATTTATGATGCAATGATGCAGCCAGAGTTTATGAGGTGCTCTTTAATTCTGTGAAACACAGTTCGGTTAAAGAAGGCAAGTGGAGGGGATAGGGCAGAGAGGGATCTTTTCATCACGCACAGTTATGCCTGTTGTGCAGATGATCGCTCAACACTAAGCGTGAGAAAATTGCGGGAGTAAATTTAAAGTGGTTATTGAACCTACTGCCTTTAAAATAGTATTCCAGCACTTTTTAAATGCAGGCGAGTCGTTTACAAAATTTTCAAAACACCAAAATGAATAAAATGATTTTCACTTAATAATTCTCCGTTGCTACTTACAAAGTTGCATCCGGAGATTTAACGCTAACATAGATGCTTGAAGTGCCTAATGCCTATAGACTACAAGTGGACCTTATTAAGTTCTCTGAATGGTGCTCCAAAAATCATATGAAGCTGAATATTGGAAAATGCAACCTGATTTCGTTTAGTAGGAAGAGTTCCCCTTTGGATCATCCCTACAGGATTGACGATCTTCCTTTGTCTCGACAAGTACGCATTATTGACCTAGGCGTCACTATTGACACAAAATTTAATTTTGGAGTCCATATTAATGACATTATAAATCGGGCTAATTCAATGCTTGGTTTTATTAAGCGCTGGTCTAGAGATCTAGCTGACCCTTATCTCCTCAAGACTCTGTTCTGCGCTTTCGTACGTCCTATATTGGAATACGCGTCAATAGTGTGGATGCCTCATTATCAAGTCAACATCGACCGCATTGAGGCTGTACAAAAACGGTTCCTACGCTTTGCCCTGCGAGATCTAGCCTGGAATGATCCCTGTAATCTTCCTCCTTACAAGGACAGATTAAAGCTCATAGATTTGACGTCTCTCTCTAAACGTAGAGAGGTAGCAAGTGTTATATGTATGCATGATATCGTTACTGGCGCTATAAATTCACCTAATCTTTTGAACCTTATTAATATAAACTCGCGTCCTCGCTTGACTAGAGGACAAAATTTTCTATATTCTAATTATCATAGGACCAATTATGGCTCTTTTGAACCTGTATCTACCATGTCTAGAAATTATAATTCTTCCTATTTTTTAATTGACTTCAATTGTAGTCGAGTAGCGTTGAAAAAAATATTATTTGTAAATTAGTAGAATTTTTGTTAAAACTGTTCTTCAATTTTTTATTATTCATTATTATATTATAGTTTTAAATGTCAGATGGTCTGTGTACCTGTTGATGATCATAAATAAATAAATAAATAAATAAATAAGTAGACGTGAAACCCGAACTGATCGATGATTTACCTACATAACATATGCATTTCGTAGTAACAATGGAAGATTCTTAAGTTGATATTTTTTCATGCTATTCAATGCTTGGAATTTTTTGGAAGTGGTTCCACTTTGAAATTTGAAGCCTGACACTTGAAAACTCCCACATAGCCAGTTTTGTGCGATTTTATTGTATTATGGGGGATTCTAATTTAGAAAGATAAAAAAATTCATTTTTTGGTACAGAAATGGGATGGGTTCCTTTAGACGTTAAGAATATTTTCTCTCCCTACTAAAAATCTATTTCTGTATCTTGTTTCGAGTTGTCTGGCGAGCGCGCTCCAGGTACATACATATAAACTCCGATGCGGCGCGCCAGATAGGTCGAGTCCGGCATCCTTCTCGTTTTCGTGCGATAGTGAATAGAAAAAAAAACCGTTACTATTTTGTCTTCATGTAGGTACTTGAAATCCCTATATAAATAAAATCGGTCCATTCTTTCTATCCACAAACAATCCTTAAAACTCTTCGTTTGTTTTCATTCTAACTTAGAATCACAATTTTATTTGAGATCTGTCATTTTGAACGTCCCACGACATTTTAAACCAGCGACCCAAAAAACCGCGTGTGCCAAATTTTATCAAATTTTATTGAAAATCTGGACCCTATTCCAAGAGTCATTTTTATACAAAATGATTATTAGTCAAGCCACTGTCTTTCTAGCGTATTATCTTTGGGAATGTATCTGGGAAACGAAAAAATACTCTTAGAATAGGGCCTTTAGTATTAAGAAGCAACCATTGTGAATCGATTTGCGATTTCGATCTAGATGTCTGATTTTTGAATTTTTCGAAATTGAAAATTTGATGCTACAACCTGGGGAGTATTTCTCTTTAAAAAAATCGTCAAGTGAACCTGATGAAGAGTTAAAATAATATGAACCTACACCAATCGATTTGAGAACCTCTATATATTTTCAAATCGGGTAATAAAAGAGTGAATTTTTTTATATTCAAATTGTTGTCGTCAATTCGTCTAGTATCATAGTTGCATGTAGTTATAAAGTAGCACTATGTTAGGAGAAAATATGTACCACTGCAAAAAAAATTTGATTTTCGAACTTAAGTTGTCTAAAACAAAAACGGAATCCGTCGGTTAGGGCACCAAACATGGTTTTAGAAACACGTATAAGTACAAAGGCATACGTTTGAATTAACACCATCATTAGGGCCATTCATCACGAGCAGTTTCAACACTCGGTTTTGTTGCTATCAAAACGGACCATATTAAAAAAAACAATGCATGCAAAGCGGAAACGCAGCTCGTACGACGCTGGACTAAGTAGACAGATAAAACAAGCAAGGGAAATCATATAAATAAAAGGAATGCATATGTACAATTATAATATGTATATAAAAGTTCCCAATCAGTTGAAGATTATCATTCTGTAGTTATTGAACATTAGTTCGCTTTTGTTTCAATTCAGGACATTGCTTGGATCAGTTAAGGAAATAATTGTGCATATCTATTTAACACATCTATGCAAGGCACTAATTACGTACTTGTCGACGGTAAACAATTACAATTACCTCCCGGATATCTCAATTGATATCGGTTTCCGTACGCGCCCTTTGTCATCGATATCTATTGTTTGTAGGCCTTCATACCACTCATTATGTCATTATGATTTTTTAAAGTCTTCAATGCAGATTGAGTCCCATTCAAAATTTGTTTGGTTGCGCACCTAATTTTAATTAAACCTGTCTTTGCATTAAAACAACAGCTTTGTTGAGGCGAAGAATGTTCTGTTCTATTGACTTTCGGATTTTTTTTTCCGTAAACATTCACTAATTTACATACATATCTTTAACTCCGTAAAAAATTACACAATCAATATATGTAGGTAAATGAAATGTAAACGAGACTCTTTTTCCTGAGCGAAAAATATTATTCAGAACGGGCGACTGCCTCTAGGCGTATTGGGTGGGGATATCAGGAGTGGGATGCTTTCATCTTTCGAGTCTAATTTTCTTTTAACTGAGGTGTTAACAGACGACCATTTGAGCGACGAGAGGCTTTCATGTGAAACCTCATTCATTTCTCGAATAAGCCTCGACATGCATCTTGCTGAAATTTCCGTTTCCCTGAACAGATATTCTGCTTTCTAAGGGGATTTCTAGGAATCCGTGCCCGTACAGCTTTTACAATCGCAATCATGCGAGCGATCCGCGGACAAACATCTCGGCGAAATTATCAATAGGCGGGTACTTAATCATTCTTGATGTCCCAAGCAGTTTTCGAAATACAAACATTTCCCTACCACTCTTTCCGAACTTATACAACATTATTACCGCGAAACAATTTATTTATGAAAACAAATCGAAAACAGAAGCCAAACTGACTGGAGGTTGTTACTTTTCAATCAATCTGTTCTGAAACAAAAGTTAACGATTCTCTATCTCTGGTGATTTATGGAGAAGGTCTGGCGCTGGAAATTTTGTAACTAATTTATGAGAGTGCATACGAGGTATATGAAATCTAACCGCCTGTCCCTTCTAGGGATATTGACTTCCTTTTAATTTTAAAAACAATTGCGTGGGAAGTAGAACCAAGTTCATATTTGTTATTTTCAAGTTTACTTCAAAATAGGATTTCCTTCTGGTGAAATCGTTGTTCGACTTCAAGGTAGATGAAGATATGAGGGGCCTATACGTAGTTTGTATTTTGTATGTAGCCTACTTCCATTTATATTTCTGTCGATTGAAAACATCTATTTTGTCTATCTTTATGAACTGTGAAACGTTTGCAATAAATTCAATGTTGCTAAACTTTCAAGTAGTTTCATTATCCTTATCTCAAGTGACTGATAACATATTTAACAAAAATAACCGAAAAAATGAACATATTCCGCGTTATCTGCAAGCAGATAGCAAGTAGTCCGTATCTGTAATGCTATTCCGTGAAGTAGGTATCAAACAAACGATAAAACTATTTTTACGCTGTTGAGGTTACTGCGGCGCTCTCATTTAACTCGACACCTTTAATTTCGAAAATACAATAAATCTAAAACTGTATGGGAAAACTAGAGCTCCACTTCACGGTCTATTTGCTTTTTTGCTTTGCATGGCATGACCCCATCTTTGTGAAATAGTTGAGAAAGGTAAGGCGAAATAAGGTAAAGGTTATTCTCGTATGTTGAAAAAAGTTTTACAAAATTGAGTCTATATACAGTGTTGGCAAAATAAGTAGCACAACTATATGAATTAATTCCAGATCCATTTATGACTGCACCTAAAATAAAAGAAAGAATTGAATGGTGATTAAACGTAAACGAATCCGTAAGCACAATTAAAAAAATCGTAAACATAAAAAAAAATTGTTCGGGCGCATTGCGAGAAAGAAACCATTTTCTGTTGACATGTACTTTAAGATATTTATGGATGGATATGGTGGAAAAACCTCTTATGGAGCGATGAATCCAAGTATAATCCCTTTGTATCAGACGGTAAAATGTACATATGTACGTCGTGGAATTTATCAGGAATATGATCCTAGATACACCATCCAAACCGTGAAACTTGGTGGCGGAAGTATTACTGTGTGGGGATGTTTCTCCTGGTATGGCGTGGGACCAATTTACCGTATTGAAGCCATAATGGACCAGAATATGTGCAGAGAAATCTTGGAAAATATCATGCTTCCGTATGCAGAATGGGAAATTCCGCTCATATGTAACATAAATTCCAGCACGATAACGACCCGAAGCATGCGGCTAATTCGTTGAAACCTTAAATGCATTTAAAATGGAATTAAAACTTTGATTTTTAGCTAGTTATAATTGCTAAGATTAATGAATTTGTATTCCTTTTATGCAGTTTGCTCTAATACACTTAAACGAACGTCTTTACAAAATGCTTACTACTTGAGCATGATATATCTTTCATATATTGAGAAATAAAAAAAGGATAGTGGGTGTGCTATATGTTTTGTCACCACTGTATGTACATATATCTTGTATGTATTAAAACATAAAATACCTACACACTTGGGAAGGTTTACAAGGAATTAAATTCATTACTGCCTTATGACCGGAAATGACCGTCTATTTCTAATCGTTGCAAAGGCTAATTGCCCATATGTACCACATGCAAATGCGCGACTCTTCCCGACCCTCGATGACTTGCGCTTGATGGAAACTGCCCCGATAAAATCTAGAAGCAGCGTAGCTCAAATTAAACCATCCCAGTTGAAGCCATTACACAGGAAATTGGGCTTATTGATGTTCCCATAATATTCCATTGGGGCAGTCAGGGATGGCATGATTACCAGCGTGATTTGCACTAAACCAACATGAAACGCCCCGAGCTTCAATTTCTGCGAGCAACGGTTCTAGGAGTAGCATAAAACAAAAATGGCGCAAACATCACGTGATGCTGCACGTGCTTGATGCCAATTCTAATTACGAAGCCCGCATGACATGGAAAATCGATTAGCCTAAAATTGAATTTTCATTAATCAACTCAGTCAATCTTGGGAATAATTTTCACTTAAATCTTTTCCTCCTCATCTCTTTTCAGAAAGTTTACGCGAAAGCAATCTACGACAACATAGCTGAAAGCCCTGATGAATTGGCCTTCAAGAAAGGGGATATTCTCGCCATCATAGAGCAAGACACAGACGGCCTGGATGGCTGGTGGCTGTGCACTTTGAGGGGCCGGCAGGTACGTAACACAATCTCGGGAAATAAATTTGATTTATGTGCAATTTTTGAGCAACCCTTTTTATTAATGGCTCCTGCGATAGCGCGATCTACACTAGGCATTAGACCGTGAACCCGTTCTATCCCTTATAACATACGTATAGCTTGACAAGAATAAAGAGACAAACAGACGCCCGACGTGTAATGGCAACAATCAAGCCTTAATATCGAATTTCCTTTATTTCACATCCCATCTTGAAAGTTTAATGCCTCCCCCGCAATTAATGTGCTGGTGCTCCCAAAGTCTGCCTATAATGTCTCGACAAGAGGGCTCCCCAATATCATCAAGGATATTCAGTCGCAGTCCCCGCAATCATATCTTCCACTCTCATAATAATAATAACCCAAGGGCTTTTCAACCCCAAGAGCCCCAGATAGTCCTCTGCGTCGCTCCGTGCTGTGCTGAACTACACTGAATGATTTAACACGTGACGAACCCTCGTTCCATAAAACTGCTTCTGCTCTGTGCGGAAGGCCTGCAAAATGTCACGTGCCCTCAGCATATTTTCAGACGAGCCTTGTTTAATCCAACCGACCTTTTTCCTTATTTTGCGAGGGAAGGATTTGCTTGGATATTTCATAAGTTTCGCATGAAAAGGAAGTCGCCCATCCAGCCTCAAAGTTTAGTAAATATTAAAATAGACTACATAAGGGCAGATGGTCTCGAGATGGGCCTTTGCAAAAAAAGTTTAAAGAGCTCTCCATCAATTTGGAGGCTCCTCAGCGCCGAAATGAGGACACAATTCATTTCGGCGTCCGTTGCGAATTGCTGTTACAGCGGAAGTGCTTCTATTTGCTTTTGAGGGATTTTTTTAAGGATAATTGTTTCATTTAAGATCATTTCGCTGAATCAATTTGTCTTAGGCGTGGTCGCCACTCAATGCTCTGTAATGTTCAGCTGCAGCTACAGTATACAGTTGGATATGACGCGGACAACAAGTTGTGTAGTCTGCGGTACTTTGTCTAATGATATTAAAAATACCTGTTGCTATCGAGACCCATTAGTTTTCACTATTTACATCATTGCTATATGTTTGTTGTTCAAACCAGGGACCGTACCAGTTTCGACTACTTTTGAAAACCTGTTACATACATACTCCCGACCAAAAATAATATCGAGTTTAACTGTTTGTTTTATAATGTGGAAAATAATTCGGTTGAAGAAAACTCTCTTTCATGCGCAAAGGTGAACAAATAGTAAATTGCGGAAATTTTTTTCAGACAGGTTACAGCAACTTTATAAAGCCGGCTTGAAAAAATTAAAAGAGACAAGTTGACTTTTCATTTTAGGCTCGAAAAATAAAAAACTGGTCTTACTTTAGGAAGAAAAAAATATTAAGTTTCAAAGCTGGTTTTTCTTTACATCAAATTATATTCGGCTAGAAATAACAGTTTAGACATTCCTTTTTCAAAAAAAATTTAAATTTTGATGAGCTTAGAGTACGGTTAATATGGTTTCAAAAATTATATTAGGTATGAGAAAAAGTAAGTTTCGTGTGTTTGGTAAAACCAAACTTTATTTATGAAACATATAATTTTTGAATATCATTGAAAGTTTGCCCATCTTTCCGGCAACTTGCGGATTCCATCCCTAAATAATTGCTCGTTCAAATTTTTCGGTCTTCTTTCACGTCAACATCGAAAATGCCATCTTTCAACTGTCTAAACCATCTTCTGAATATATTTACTAACCGAAAAAGTATGTTTACCGTGTGCTTCTATAGCAAACGATGACTTTCAGCAGCGTATTTCTTTAAATCATATTTTAGAAGTACATATGTATAACAATACTTCCCGCAAATGTGGATTATTTGGTACAAAAATCTCCATGTTCAATCGCAAAAAAAACTTTGTTGTAAATACTTGAATTGATCGAGATACAATGAATTCTTACACTGACATTAGACCTGTTAAAAACATGTCAAACCGGTTCAGACGAGATACATACAATAAGAGTTACGCCATTTATTAGAAAACGAAAGTTACTTTTTCTCATACCTAATACCATAGTTAAAAAATTAAAAATTAAATACCAGCAAATATACCTATATGTTGCTTTCATTCCGTTTTGAGTGTACAATGCCTACTTACATTTTAAATAACTACAAAATCAAGATTTTTATTTTAATTAATCCAAAGTACAAGCTCCTCGATTACTTATGGAATGCAATATCTGCCAAGTGGCCTCCACGACCCCTCCACTCTTTTGAGGACATTTTCCATCACGTTTTCGAATAAATGAGGTTAAATTTCCCCATAAACAGCTTGGATATGTTCCTGAAGTATTTGAATCGTTTGTGGAGTATTGGCATAGAGTTTATACTTAACATAGCCCCAAAGAAAATTTCCTAAAGATTTTTGAACATTTCCTCCTAATGCATTAAAAAAATACAAATAAATTTTTTTTCTGTGATAATAAGCAGAATAAGAGGAAAAATATATATATGTATGTAGTAGCTGTTGTGCAATAATGTGTGAAGCTTTGCCACACAGTTTTTTACATGACTATCGAATTTTAACACTTTTGCGCTGCGCTGGAAAAATCTACAGGTTTTTATTACTGTGAAGTATGACGCAAGGGATGACGAATGGTGACCCATAGTTACACAAAATTTTCGGGGGTGCCTTATAATTTCGTCCTAAAGGGTATACTCGTATATACTTCCGAAGATAACAAGGAAAGCCCATTAAGTTATCAAAATCCAATATCAATTAAAGCTTATGCTGAGAATATATCCCACTTAGCGAACCATAAGTGTTTACGCCTCCTCCCTGTATGTAACAGGGAAATATTGCAATTCTCATACGTCGCAGTCGACGAGCTTCGCCCACTCAGATTGGGAATTAATTAAGGAAAGAATGACTTGCTCATAACTGCCAGCCAGAAATTTATACGAATCACAACTCCACCAATTTAGTATTTGCACAATTCGTTTCAATTGTGATTTGTTGACGCAATTTGCCCTCCGACGAAATTCATTTGAATTTATTAAAATGTTTTCAAATAGAAATCGCATTCTTATTACGGAAATTTAATTCGAATTTAAAGCTTGTGATTTTGTTAAAATGTTATTAAAGAGGGGTTGCAAATTGGTGAGAACATCTAACCAATTTTATCCAATTAAAATATACCCGTAAGGTCGAAAGAGAGAAATCACCAGAATTAAAATTACTGCTAAAGCTGTACAACGGACATTGCTATTTTCCATAAAATAAAGACAAATAAAAAAGTGATTATAAAGGAAAACAAATTTTAAATGTACAGGCACTGGGTGATTCAGATATCTATGATTCTATGAAATATCCTGATCGTGTCTTTGATCTGCGATGCCCTATATTTTCATTGTAAATCCCTTTTACCTTCATTCCAGCATGGCTTCCTCAAAGGAAATCTACTACTACCAACTTAATTTTCTAAATATTGCCTAACTAATATTGTCGATTGTCGACTAACATTGTCGATTGCATTTTCACTGACCTTAGCAAAGCTTTGAACAGAAGCAATCATAGAATTCTGCTGTACAAACTATCCCTTCTCTGATTTCCTTCGCTTGGTCTAGTCTAAAGTGATCCTTAAGATACGAAGATTCTGTAATTATTTTGTTGAGACCTATTCTTGAGTACGCTATTTTGGTCTATTGCCCGTCATACATGACACCTACATATTAACCGCATCAAACCAGTCCAGCGAAGATTTCTCAGGTTTTCCCTTCGCCATCGTCTCTGGACCAATCTCTTACTTTTACCTCCTTATGCGGACAGGCTCAAACTGATCTCGTTATAATCGCTTGAAGAAATACGCAAAAGTGCTAAAATAGTTGTCACAGTCGACTGCATACTAGGGAAAATCAATTTCCCGGCGCTTGTTGCGCACTCTTCAATATATTTGTCCCAGCCCGTTCCACTAGAGATCAAAGATTTTTCAATGTCCCGTACATACCTACTTTGAATTCAAATTATGAAAATGTCGACTTTCATCTATCAAGAGAACAAATTAAAAATCTCCTTCGTTGAAATAAAATTGTTGCCGTAGTAGTAAGCAACAAGGCTTAACTAGCAAATTAAATTTTGTGTACATGCTAATAGCCTTCGATTTGTTTATGTTAAAAATAAAAACTTTAACAAAAGCTCACTGAGTCACACTCATTAAATAATCATTTAAGCACATAAGACAAACAATATTACGTAAAATTGTGTATGATCAGCATATATTTCTGCAGCTTTTAAGAAGAAATGTTAAATCGCTAATACATGACAACAAAACACAGGACAAAAGGTTGAACTTTGTGGAACACCATTAATGATTGGTTGCCAGAGAATTTGATAAGGCATTACGATTACGAATACTTTCTTAGTATGTAATATAAAACCAAACCAAAACATCCGGTATGGAAACATTATCAAGTAAACAGGCAGGTTTTATGTTTATGGCTTCATTAAATGCTTTCGATAAGTCGACAAGAAGTATTTTGTTAATTGCTCACTTTGGATTTTTTATTTATCATTACCTAGACGTTGTGGTTGCTTTTTGCTATAACCTGTAGCTTCTAATCAAAACAATTTTTTTTCCATTTTTGTTTGTTTGTATAAATTTAGGAGTATTTGGCAAAATGCTTTTGTATGAAGCAACTTGGTTCTAACTCCTAAGAGGTCTTACCTTTTATGATTGGTATTTGCATCCTACTAAATTCCGTGATATATGTACTACGATTTTCGCTATAGGTATGTATATATAATATAACAAAACAAGTCAAGTATACAAATGTACTTAGAGAAATTTATAAAACTTTGAAAATTGGCTGCTAGTTTTGCTATAAATAGAAATTAGTTATAACACTGCATTTTTTATTTCTACGCTTATGTACAAGCTCAGTTCATAATAACTCAATTTGCATAGCCCCATAACGTGCACACGGTCTATCCCATAATATTTTATAGTTCGGCTCAGACAGCTCTATCACCAATTTCAGTAAAATAACTTCTCTGTGCTCCATAAGTTGTGAGGCTACCAAATTAAATGCTCTCGTCAAATTTAAGACCCTATAAAAACCGTCGTTTACTACTTTTAGCCAATAAAATTCGATTGCATTTGAAACTGAATTTCTTTCGTTTGTTTTGCAGGGTATATGCCCCGGGAATCGTCTGCGCATAATAAATTCGTACGATTCCGGATGTTTTTCGCCGTCCCCGGCGTCCTCGCCGTGTCCGTCCTTGGGAGCTTCAACAGCGACGCTGAGCAGCTCCGTTTTATCTTCAGAGCTTTACGAAAATTCAGGGATAGTGCAACGGCAGGGGAAGCGGAGATCGTGGCACATAACACCTCACAAGGTAGGTAATTACGCGCTGTCGCGGTAAGTGCATTTGCTGGCTGGCCTCTTCGCACATAAGCCAGTCGCAGTAAATTAAAACTTTTAAGCGGGGAGCACCTGAGAATGAAATCATCCGCGGGCACCAGAACCAACCCAAACTCCTATAAGTCCGGTTTAGGGAGTCGCCCCCCAGTAAGTGCAACGCGTCGCAAGTGAAATTACTGCAGATGCAGACTTGATTGCCCGAAAAAGCGTTTTCTCATTACGGCGGCCCATAAACGTACTCAGCCTCAGGTCAGAGCTAATTTCTCCGTTTTCGTTCCGTTGCCGTCGCCGGACAAAATCTTGAACGAATTTTTTGCAACGGCCAAGCAAGTACCAATTGCGGCTGTACTTGCAGATTTGATTGCCCGGCAGTAGTAGGCCAATAAATCTCCGCGGGGCGATAGGTTGGCGGGCCTGCTGCTTTGACGCTGACTTAAGAAGTAAAACCCACTTAACTAGTTCTCGTGCTCCTTTGTTTTTATTCGGCGAAATCGAAACGCTGGTGAGGCACAAATGTGACCGGCTGCGTGGGCCCGCCGCTCACTGCGGATTTCACATCAAGAGGTGTTTGTCACGAATTGGATTTTAATAATGCAGACAAATTTATCGTCCCCGCAGGTATGAAAATAACTGATGATATCAGGGCGAAAGTATCCTATTACGAGGCTGCTCGTCAATTTACGAGCTCCGCGCCGTATATTCGGTCGCAATTACGAACCATTAATGTTGTCTGGCAAGGTACTTACAAGGCTACTGGCAGTCTTCTTTTTCTGCTGCAAATCTTTTATAAATGAAAATTGTCTGCATTCCTGCGATACAAACAGGATATAAACATAACATCGGGTCCTTCTCTTTTTCCTGTTGGGCTTATTAATATTAGAATTCCTGCAAGTCGGTGGCTCGGACTGGAATGCCCAAAAGGGCGCATAAACAAAAGGAAAATGGCACAGGAATTCCACAGTCCTGGTATTCAAAGCCCATAAATCAGACCAGGAAGGTACCGGATCCCGGGAATTTAGAAGGCCATCAGGCCAGTGTCCGTTGCGGTAGATCTTCTTTAAAAAAAGAAATCGACTTCTCTAAGGCGCGCACAAACTGAAATCAGACCAAACGTTTTCTACCTGAGGTTTCACTCGCGTATGACCCTATCAGGTTTCGAGCCATTTTCGGACCTGCAAACCTTCGGCTTGGCCATAATTTGTTCGCTTGCCCATCTCGTGGCAGGTTGACGTTAAGGCACGCTCGTGTTTGTTTCTTCTCAAATAGGAAACTTCTGCAATTCCTCGCAGGCGAATCGCACAAAAACTGTCTCTTGTTCGCGCTTTTCAACAAAAGGCGAAATCCGCCATATATGGTCGCTTGCACCGCGATTT
Organism: Neoitamus cyanurus; assembly: GCA_947538895.1. Classification (NCBI taxonomy): domain Eukaryota; kingdom Metazoa; phylum Arthropoda; class Insecta; order Diptera; family Asilidae; genus Neoitamus; species Neoitamus cyanurus. Next base: position 41,266,974 of record OX384540.1, on the reverse strand, counting down.
CAGGAATTTTTCTCTTTATATGCGGGCTGATTTATAGAAGAGGAGGAATTAACTGTCCCCGACGCCCGACGTTAGAAGGAAACGTCTTTGGGATCGGCAGCAGGTAACTCTTTCTCGGTCCTCGGACTGCCGATGCCGTCAAAGTTGAATATCGGGTTGGGAGGTTTACTTGAATTGGAATTTCGAGTCAAATTAAGCGAGCTTCTTTATGCAATAAATGCGTGCATGTATTTTTTATTGCCTGCATTTGCAATTTCAAATTCTGAAACATTTTTGTTCTTCTACTTCTAATTTACTACTGAGGTGGTTTGTTAAGGTATTGGTTTTATCTTTCCACTTTTTGAGACGCAGAATTACACACTTTAGTTTCAAGTGTAAAGTGTAGCCATGTGTAAGTGTACTTTTGATTGCAGCTGGAAGGCGATGTCGATATTTATGCATATGCAACATACAAAAGTATTTACGTCGAGCCATCACCCGCGCTGTCGTATTCTGTTTAGGACCTGACTCCACTGGAATCGGTTATGTGAGCAACCCCATATATCACATAAGTGATAGTGGAAGTCACTTCAAAACGTGGAATCTATCGAATTGGTCGACGAAATCTTCAGGAAAGGTTCCTTGTACAAACCTCTTTCCCCTTCCCCCATTTCCGGCCTTCTGATGGCGGTAGTAAAAATCAATTAAATTTTTTCTTTATGTAGAGAAGCATGGAATTGGCTTCATATATATTATTTATTGACTATGGCCTAAGGGCAGTGGCGTTGCAGACGGTCTAGCTGGAGTCGGAGTGTACGGTCGTAGTGAAGATGTGTGCATCTCCCGCTCGCTAGGCAGATTCGTCTCCGTTTTCCAGGCGGAAGTTCTTGGTATCTTGATCTGTGTACAAGAGATTCTGAAGAGGAAACTGAGTGGGAAAAAAATTTTTATTTTCTCTGACAGTCAAGCTGCTCCTAAAGCACTCGACTCATACATAGTTTCGTCTAAGCTTCTCAGTGAGTCTGTCAATCAAGTCTCAATAATCTGGGTCCCTGGCCACTGTAATATAGCAGGCAATGAGACTGCGGACAAGTTGGCGAAAGAAGGGGCCTGCTCTACCTTTATAGGACCAGAACCCTACGTGGTGGAGGACTGGGTCCGCTCTGAGCACAATGAGAGGTGGGCCCCAAGACTGGATTGTAGACAGTCTAAGATGTTCTTGCATCGGGTCGACCTAGGCCTCGGCAGACATCTACTCAACCTCAGCAGATGCTTGTTAGAAGAACTGGTCGTCTAACGGCTCAATCTGGGCACCGAGATTAACTCAGATGTCAGCCTCTCTTCTCGAGGTTTGTACAATGGACCTTCAGTCTAAGTGCAGGGTTTATCTACCCGCCTCATGATAATCTACATCTACATCAAGGGCAGTGGCGTCGGTAGTTCAAATCCCTAGTGGAGGGCGGGAGAGGGTATCAGGAAGGCTTCACAGACAAACATTGTGTTCCCGGTGTACTCATGTTTTTGCAATTAAAGGACAGCCCATCTTCTACTGAGTCAGTAGAGTAGAGAGAGAGAAGTCAGAAAACCTCTTCGTAGAAAACGTCTATAAATGAGAGGCGTTTCTTACTTTCGGACTTATATGTATAAGCGAGAACAAAATTCCTGTCCGTTGAACTGTCGCTTATCCAGGTTCGACTGTAACTAATTAATAAATTAGAGGAAGCCATACAATATTCGAAGGGATTTTTTTATTACTCGAAAATATAGACGTGTGTAGAAATCACCAGAGTAAGAACAAAATCTTCAAGCCTTACTTTATAACTCACCCTGCTAAGACAACGTTGATTTCTTCCCAAAAAAAAATTCCAACCTAGTGAGAACCGATTACGTTAATCCTCTGCTATTGCTGCGTGAAAAAACTGGGGATGTTGAAAGAAAATTTTAAAATCCACCCTCCGCGGAGCTACAACCACGCTGCAGCACTAATCACTCACTTTTAATCCGGGTGGCTATTTATTTTTCTTAACTGCAACATACGGATGCAATGAGCGTAGCTCCACTCCACCGGCCTGGTTACGTGTTTGCTTTTCGAAATACGTCTGCTGAGGACTGGACCCACATGTCGATTTAAGCAACATCTATCAGCATTTCCCTCATTCCTAGATCCAGGGCGCTTTGTAGATCATTTCATGCTCTGAGGAGAGTCATGCATGGCACTCGTAAATAACGCACGCTGCAGAAAAAACAGCAGCCGCAGCAGCAGCAAGGGGTGGCTGGTGCAACGTGCAACCAACGAATATCCGCAGCCACCGAAACTAACGACTGCAAAGGGGACCTATTGGACCTAACTGCCCGATTTTGTTCGACAGATGTTTGGCTTTTCGCAGAAACAACAAAGAACTCGATCTTGACACCACTGTGCGGATGTGTAATTTACAAGCCATCGGGCATTGTGTCGCTGCCACGCATTCACAATTTGGCTTGGTCCTTTCGGTATTCCTGCGGCACTCGACAGCAGAACTTCTCGTATTGCATGTCAATTGCCACTCCCCGTGACTATCAAATTCTTGAAAGTATCGGTAGAGAGAATTTTAATTGGGCCCTTACTTAGCCCCGTGCAGTTACAGTTTATAGCGTCTAAGGGTTTATTGCCTTCATTGTGGCAAGAGTTGTCGATTAGCGTACTCTGGGAGTCTATCTATACCCCGTATCAGGCTGTTAAGTGATGTTCGTTGTTTTTAAGCCTGTTCCAGGATATGCCTTCGAAATGACCCTTTTGTGTCAACAATACCGACGGAGGTGAGAACGGTGTTGATTTTGATGCTTTCAAATGAAAATTAGGCTTTCTGACTTCGGGACATGGTTGGGTGGTTTAACTCTTTGAATTTCAAGTAGATAAAGAAGACTTCACTATCTTCTTGTGCATTTGAATGATTTCGTGTTTCCCCAGTGTGTCTGATATGAAGTCAGATCGTGATTGTTCTGTCCTCGAAACGGAAACGATCAACATAAATGCATCAGTATGTATATTAGAGCAGATGCCCCCTTGTCTATCCAATTTAGAAGTATTTGTTATTATATCAAAGGAAACTTTAGGATGTTTTGTAATCTGCAATATACTTCATTATTAGACTAACTTTAGTCCGCGACTTCATGTGTGGTTTATGTGGCGTTTAGAAAGTCCTGCGCAGTGACAAAAAAAGATAAAAGAGCAATAAAGAACATGACCGGATTGACACTTCTTATTTATTTCCCAACTTCTCGACGTCGCGTCATATCGAGATGATAAGTACCCTATGTTACTCCTGGGACTCTAGGCTATACAATATTAAAAATCCCATCAAAATTCGTCCAGCAGTTTTTGCGAAATGCGCGAACAAACAAACAAAATTATAGGCAAAAAATCTGAAACTAATTGATATCTTCTCTATAGATTATTTATAGTCCCCAAAGTCATTTTTTCGAAAATATCACTAATGAACAGTCGTTTTCACCTTTACTGTTTTATTATATGTGTAGACGAACATTTTCAAAATTAAGTGAAGAAACGGAAACGATTTTAAGAGTGGTGTACGAGGACGAGTATCGCACGTCCCTTGTTACTATCTGGAGTGAAAATTTAATGATTTCCCTGAGAAAAGAGTCGTAAAACACCCAGGAGTGCCATTGGCGAAGTCCGTCACGGCACATCATCGCAGTCTATTTCTATAATGAAAAACACTACAAAGTAGTTAGCGTCTGAGTGCATCGATAAAATTTTACGTTCACTTTGAGTTTCCCGTCAATTTACTCCACTCACTCACTACTCGACTTGCTTTAGACGCGCACTTGGCATCTTCCGTTTATTACCTTCGGCGATGAAATACACCCATATAAATACCAGGAAATTTATGTTTGCTTATAGTTCCTAATTGAGGTGTCTATACCTAATCTTGGCAGATATTACATAACCCTATTTCAACATTTTGTAATTCGATAGTCCGAAGGAAGAAAGACTATCGTAAGTGGACTTAAATTAGTTTTAAGTGGCACGTCTATTATTTCCGCGGTTCATCGATTTGAAAATAGTTTTTGAAGCATTTCCCCGTAATGAATTATGCCGTCTTGCGCCCTTTCCGAGATGTTGAAAAGTAATTCCAAGTCAAGTCAAGTGCTCAATTCGCCCCTGTGACCGTAGTATACTGATTCAATAGTAGACACTCTATGTTTGCACTGAGTTCTTAAGAAGCCAAGCCCTCTACTGAAAAATTATGGTCTTTCAATTTTAAAACACCAGGCTTTTTTCGAAGTTCTTTTCGGTGAGAAAAACGAGTTTCCTTAACCCTATGACCTATGTCCCCGCAATTCAAGTACGAAACAAAAATGCCACTGTGGAGTTATACGAACCACAGTTTTTACTTTCAGCCAGCTATAGCTGTAATTCTTACCGCTTTGAGGTAATTTTATTAATTAACTATGCGTAAAACTCGCGAATAATTTGATTATGTATTTTAAACTTGTCAGCGAAATAAAGTTTCGTAAGTTTCGGAGGGCAAAAATTATTTGGCGTTTGGGGAACCCCTGAATGGTCCTAGAAAGAGTAATGGTTAAGGTATCATCACGTATCATTCTGCTGGAAATTGCAGGATCTCCAATTTGATACGTGTATTTCGTTAATTAATTAACATCTTCGAGATAATCAAGAACCAATTAGCGAGACTGCAAGTGCACTTGCTCGTATTTTAAAGGCCTTGAAACCAGATACTCACATTCCGTGTTGTCTTGCTAATTGGTTTCCGATTATCTCGCGAACGAAGAGTTAAGGTTAAGGTCTTGCTAAGTCTAAAATTCAATCAGAACGTTACCTTAATACTGCTTCCACACGAAGAAACTCCAAGAAAAATTTTTTTAATAGAAGACTACACTTTTTCAACGGCGAAGAGGGCTTCTAAAGAACTCACTAGATATCTTAGAGCGTCTACTATGGAATAAAGCCTTAATATGTTCATATGTGTTGCAGGATGATGATCCGTTCAAACATACTCAAAAATATTAATGTCCCGTTTGCTTAGTAATCGTTAGGAATTGAACCATTTCCACCCCCCAAGTTGTGGTTGTCTTCATCTCCTTGACCACACCTAACTTTAAAGAATTACGTCTACGTCGCGCACTTTTTTCCAATATTTTTTATTGGAAAGAAAACACCGTAGCGTGCCGCAAGATCTACCGAATTTGAAATTTTTGGAACATAATACTTGATTATTTCTGAGAAGCGAAGAAAAAAAATTTGTACATCTTTAAAAAATCAAGTTTTTTCGTGAAATCGCGATATATACTGAGAAAAGAAAGGAGAGATTTAACCTTCTAAAAAATGTATTTATTTATTTGTATTGAACGTATTGGATATGAGCGAGGTTATAAAGTTTCAAGCCTTTAATGCAAAAAAAAATTAAAACTACTCTTATAACTTTTCAATGTAGATAGTCTCTCTTACCCTTCCGTAATTTATGAACTACTAACTTTGATAAAAATGATCGCGAACATTAAAACTGAATTTACGATCGACCTACAACCATGGTCCGTAGTACGACAAATTTTGCTACCAATCAAAAGATTAGAAAACTGCCCACACATTTTATGCAGTTCACAAAACGGGCGCGGAAGTCCTTAATTTTTACTGTGGCCTTTTACCTTCGAGAGGGCATTTTTTCAGAATAAATGTACCACAATAAGAAATATCCAATAGTCGATGGCAAGCACTTTACTTGCCCTTAACGTAAATCCAACACTGGCATTAATACCTTTCCCGCACCAATTTGCTAAGAGAGTTGTGTTGAAGTATTCCAAACACCCTGTAATATCCAATTTCATCCAGCACAGCCGAGCAAATTTAAATTTGTAGATACGTTAATTGGGTAATAAATTTGCTTCTGTTTTAGATGATTTTAGGTTTCATATCGCACTCAGATGCTTAGGGAAAGATATCATGCCAAACTTGTGACTTGTAGGTCACCGGGAAATCCGTTAAGTTCACTGACTCATAAATTTTATTATTGTTTCCTATTTTTGGAAGCACTTATACTTAAAAAACTTATTGGCAACATTTACTTTTAGGCCCAACAATAAAAATGTTGGCCTCCCACATCCCCAAACCACAGAAATCCCAATATTCAAAGGACTACAAACACAAACACTCAAAATTTGTAGCACAAATCTGTGTCTGCTCAGCTCGCTAATGGGTAATCAATACGTTTCAAAAGTTTCCAGATATCCCTAAAGAACCAATACAACAAGGTATGGGTGAGGTGTGAGGCTTTGCAATACTTTGACCTTACTTTCAAAACAAGGCGATAACTCATCTATCTGAACGATCCCCATAAATCCTCCCGTTGAAATTAGAATCCGCCAAGAAATCACAACAAAGCAGTAAAAGTGCTATCCTCTAGCAGAATTTGCCGGAGCCCGTTCCCATATCTGAGGCGTGAGCCTGCGCATGCTCCTCCCCCATAGTTTCGACGTAAACAGTGAACAGGAAGGTGTGTTTTGATAGTGGGAGAATCCTTAATGAGTTTTGCCTTCCTAATGTTTTCTAGTGGAAACGTTTCATAAATATTTATTGATTTAAAGGTGTTTAATCCTTTCTAGTGGTTGAATAGTATTTTTGAATATAGCTCTGGCGTAAAGGAGGCCACGGCCCTATCTAAGGAAAAATCGATATATCAAAAAGGTGCTCCTGTTCATTGGGAAATTGGGAGAATAATGCAATTTGCAATATTCCTGCATCAGCCAGAGTGTGTACTAAAGTGTTTCCTTTTTTTTATCTCCTCAGGTGGTCACTCCTCAAAAATGTGGTGATGTCTACCTCTATGATTTACTATCTCCATCGAGTCGCAGCAGTCCATACCAAAACCTCTCAATAATGTCTGATCCTGAGGCCTACGACACACCAAGGCCAGCAGCACAAATTAACTACGATTGTCCAAAGAATTGGAGCAGTAAATTGCAAAACAAGGAAGTTCCTCGACAAGATGATTCCTACGACATTCCACGCCCAGTGAATCTGCTACACCAGCAAAACATTACTCCAAGCAGTTCAAACTCTTCCCTGCTAACATCAGACAGTTTAAGTATGTCGTCATCAAACAGATCGTCGCTGGCGAATATGCCGGATTACGACATCCCGCGGAGGAATCCTCCTCCGGTCCGATCACAAACTTTACAAAACAGCACAAATAGTCAGAATCAGTCGTCGACTTACGATATACCTCAGCAGCAGACGCCGCAAATTCACCAATCACAACACCAAGAGAAATCACTGCCTCCAGTCACCAAAGAGCTTCCTCTAGAGCTGTCTTCAGCACTAGAAACCTTGGCTAAGCTGCAGACTGAGGCAACTTCAGCAGTCACTAAGTAAGTAACTGTGGTACGGCACACCGAATTTACTTTACTATAAATTACTATCTCTTCAGGCTTTTATCCTTCGTCACACCCAACTGGAGAGCCCGGGAGAAATTGGAGCCAACCTTGATGGAAGTTAAACTAGCGGCTGTTCGTCTTAAAACTGCTTTGCATGATTTAGCCGAATTTGGGGAAGGTGCTTTGGGCAATGCAACGCGAGCAGATGATAAGAACTTAGCTCTCAAGCTTCGGCCGCTTGTTAAGGCCTTACGAGACGCAGATAAACTGATTCATGAGGCCTCTGATACCCTGGAATCACAAGGATGGACTGTGGACAGTCTATGTCGAAAAGATGAGAAGGTTTGCCATCCACCAGATAGTTTAGATCAATTGATTGCCTGCGCACAAACTCTTACAGAAGATGTGCGGCAATCTGCATCTTTCATCCAAGGCAATGCCTCCTTGTTATTTAAACGAGCAGCAATTACTCCTACCAGCAATAATGGGACAGAGTGGCTCGAAGACTACGACTACGTAAGTCTTGAGTCCAAGGATGCAGCGGCTAAGAAAAATTCCGAGCTGAGAGAGGCAATTCCACAAAATCTTAAGAAAAAGTTCGACAACGTTATAAAGACTGCCGAAGCGGCAGCAATGAGTTCTGAAAAAGCCGAGCTCAATCCTAACGACAAACTGCTTTTGAAGTACTACGCGGTGCAAATCACAACCCACATGGGATACCTTACGCAAGCAATTGACTCGTTCTTGATCACGGTGGAGAAAAACCAGCCTCCGAAGTTCTTCATTGCGTATGGAAAGTTTGTGGTACTTAGTGCACACAACTTGGTGAGCATTGGGGACATTGTGCACCGAAACGTGTCAAAGCCGGACTTGAAGACCAAAATTGAGCAATATACCGATGCCTTGTCGGACGCTCTGAAAACTTGTGTGACTAAGTCAAAGAAGGCTGCTCAGCACTTCCCGAGCGTGTCTGCTGTCCAGGATATGGTCGATTCGGTCGTCGATATTTCGCTCCTGGCGTACAACCTAAAGTCAGCTATGCTCCAAGCAGTGCAAGGTTAAATTTTTAAGCACTTCTAAGAAAGCTGGAGTCGCTTTTGGAGAAAAGTTAGTACCCATTTGTGCAATTGCTGCTTGAACTTTTGCATTCCAGTGAATGCTTCAAGGGCAAACAACGAACCGATTTCTTCACACCGATTTCGTTTCTCAGCCTCGGAAAAATAAATTTTCTTTTTCATCCTAAGCTGAGAAAAACGAGTTCTTGTTACTAATTTCACTCCAAGAGCGATCTTAAAATGAGTGACTTGCTGGCTTTCAAGCATGAGCGACTATTGCGAATCTAGCCACGTCCTTCAATTGCCAAAACCCAAAAAATGTTAAATGCTGAGAGTTTTAGATAACAAATTTGTAGCAGGCCAACCTAAATGTCATCTTCCTCAAAGCCACAACACAGAAGGGCTAAACGATTTACAAAATATCGAAACTTTTGTCATGCTACCGAAAATGTCCGCCGAAGGAGCAGTAGCACATTTTTGTATTAATATTAACCTAGACGTAAAATTACTGGTAACTTTTATATGTGATATTTATTATAAATTTATAAACCTTACAAATATATATATACATGTGCGAAAATATGAATTTAACCTATTGTACATATGTAGGACCAGACAAAGTTTACTACAATGGCTTTTGTTTGAATTTTGTTGATACTTTTCTGTATTCCCATTCGACTCCAAGCATGCAGCTACGTATGGATGTGTATTTAAATTTGTATATAATTTTGTTCGTGAGAAGAATAGTTGGTCGTACACACCTAGCAGCAGCCATTATTCCTCTGTGAGTATGTAACTGATTTGTTGGCATTTTCCATAAAACAAACAATGAAATTTAATATAAACGGAACCAAGTGACATAATATTGTAGTCTTGAATGAATAAATTAAAATTGCCTAATGCCGTACTTGTTTCATTTCATATCGTACTAATTGGGGTAGGTGTTAGTAAAATAACAAATTCATTTCTTTTACCTCTGTGACGGGGTGCCGCAGGGGGCGGTTTTTAGACCGATCCTATTCAGCCTATACATACACCAATGACATTCACATGAGTATGATATGATGTAATTCATGATATCCATTTGCGTCTTTATCCAAATGATGGCAAATTACATATTTATGTATACAGGGCGTTTCGTATAAAGCATGCAGAAATGAAAGGTGTGATTGATCTCATCTAGTCAAACAAAAAATTGAGGGAACTCAATCGTTTTCGAGTTACAGGATGATTAACAAATTCAGGATGAACATTATTATTTTATTTTTATCTTTTGATATACCCAACGCAGAGACATTAAACTCACGCCAAACAACTACTATTTCAATTTTCCTTCTAAATATGCCACAAGTGTTGGTCTACAAGTCTACAAGTAACAGATGACTGTAGGTACAGTAACTTGCGAAATTGAAAAAAATGCTCTAAAATTTCGTAAAATTCACGTTCCTCCCACACTTTTTTTTTCCAAAATTCATGTAATTCGTAAACACACCTTTTTTTATTAAATTGCCCATTTTGTTGCCTTTCTGAGGATGTACAACTCCTCCAGGTAGAGAATGGATATACAAATTTATACGTAAAAACCCATTTGAGGAATTTCAAACAAATTTGCATTTAACAAAAAATTTAACTAAAATGAACCCCAAAATGCTTTCGCTATTCAAGTCCTAATTTTGAGTATGGTATTCCATAGTGTGTAGATCTGAAATCTTGTTAAATAAAACAACACAAATATCCATAAAGTTTTAGAGAAGTACGACAGCTCGTAGATTTATTTAATTACAAAACTTAATCTAAGCTCAACAGCAATGTCCATCGTGTTGACTATGATCGTGGGATTTATGAACATTCTTATTGCCGACGGGTGTAATATCTATCTCTCTGTCTGGATGGAGTTGTTTAGCGATTTCACTCAGATCCCGGCGCATTGAGTAGGCATCTTCGCCGTCCGCATAGTATCTTGGCTCGATCTCCAATATTTTAAATCCTAGAGAGTTTGTGTACAAATTGAGGGCAGCCCGATTGCTAATCCGAACATGAAGTGACACATACTGAGCATCGAAGCACTCGACCATTGCCTGCGAGGCTTGATTCATCAGTTTTTGTGCAAGACCAAGGCGGCGATATGATCGCTTAACGGCTAGAGAAGTAATGTGACCGTGCTTGCTCTCCTCGCCTGGTTCGGGCTCTTCCATTTTGGCCAGAACGTACCCAACTATGTTGCCTTTGTCATCCTCAGCGACATAGCTTAACTGCGGCCAGGTGAGCCCGTGGTAGAAGTAATATTTCATTTGGTAGTTTTCTGGCAGGCACAGCAGGTTGCAGTGCTGCATGTTCATCAGATCTTCTGGTTTGGCGCATCGGATATTCATTTTGTAGTGTAGGTGGGTGTGCTGTTGCGGGGTGCGGATCTAATCCTTCCTAATTTTTCGCACTTTCGGTGTTTTCTCCTTGTTTTCAGGATTCACCGCGTCGGTATTATTTCGACCGAGAATCTCGCGTACAAGCTTAAACTTTGATAAAAATGCTCTCCAGATAAACAGCCAACCTGAAACGATGAAATTTAATGTAAGTAGGTAACTTTTGTAAAATCACAATTGTTAGAAATGATATGCCGACAGATAACGTGTTATTTTGCCCAACATCTTAAGGGAGTTTAAAAAAATTGAACAACACGTTTGCTTTAGAGCAAAGGGAGGAGACCCGCAGTATAATGGTAAGTGCCAGTTGGAATGCTAAACAGGCGTTTTAGCCATGCAGAGCATATTCCAAATCAATCAGCTGATTGCCTTGAACTCTGTACTACACGCTGGAATTTCTATTGATATATGAAAGAGAAGCGACTATCTCTTGGAAATGCTCCACAATACAATTGAGAGGTATTTAAACGAACGATAATTTGAGCCTCTTCAGTAAACGGCAAAATTTAGCAAGAAAACAAATTATTCATGATCTTACCCAAGACTATGGCTAATCCTACAATGCACACTGAAGATAGTGCCGTAAATATAAACGGAAGAATGTTGTCTTGAATCATTTGAAAGAACTACACGTAACAAATAAAAAATCGAAATATTGCAAAGGACTGCCCTAACTACATTAACTAAGCGCCAAATACAAAATCCCAATGAATCTGAAAATTGTCACGTCAAAAAACGTTTTGCACACCGTAATGCCAACTGTCAAATGTGCATTTACAGTTCAGTGTCTCGGTCATGAGTCTTTTGCAGCTATAGCGACATCTACCTAATGCAGCACATGTAATGGAGCAAATTTACAGAAAATAGCAACTCAGTAAACTTAAAATCCCTAAAATAAACACGAAATGCACCTTAGCTTTCCTGTATTGTGTTTCGGCCTTTAGAATCGCTTGGGCTTAGCTACAAGAATATTCGGCCCGTCGCCCCTCTGATTAGCAGAACATCTACACAATTAGCACGGAAACTTTACCTTTTCTTGACTTGGAGCAAATCTTACGACTTGTTTTCCCGATTATACATACATCACACAACTTGCATTATTTATTAAATGCACAAATGTAAAGCACACGTACAATTTCCCCAATAATGGATATAATTCCGCGAATTGACAGCACCAGAGAACCGCAAGTGACATCCGCCTCCCAATTCTTCTTCTTCCTTTTAAATCACCGCACAATTAAACACTTGACGAATCATCATACAACAATAAGCTTCACTCCAAAACTATAAAAACTTCTCCGTCCATTAAATCAACATTTCTATTGCTCCTTATCTATTTATTTTCAATTCTAACATATAAACTTAAAAGTATGACCTTTAAAACACATCTAGCGCGTTAAGTCCGGTTAACATCTTCACAAGTAACCCAAATAAGGAAAATCTATGACTGTTCGACTTGTATGAAAGAACTAAAAAAAGCGTCGCTAGTACAACGTCTTATTCATCCTCCTCCTGCTCGTCTACTAAATGCGACAAAGTCAACTGTTTGCTGGTCACTGGACTCTTGTTGATCATCCTTTTCTTAGCCTTCGGTGCCTTCTGTCCAACTGTGTACTCGGGCATCACTAGTACGGCTCCCTTTAATTTTGGTTGCTCCTCCGCAGGTACAGCTTCTTCTGGTAGAGCCTTCTTGACACACAACGATTTGTTGAAAACGGGCTTCAGATTACCATCTTCGTCGATCGCATCTTCACTATTTGTGTCCTTTTGCGCTTCTATTTCCTTGAGAAAAGCGAAAGCAGCTGAAGTGTTTGTGCGGTCAGATATATCAACATCTCCCAAGCAGTACTTTTTCCACTTGTGCGGGTTTACCTGTAAACCATTGTCAGTTTGTCCAGTTTTCTGGAGTCACAACGTACCTGGTAGTCGGGCGTAACCCTGGGCCTTAAGCACTTTATCAAAGGTAGATCGGGCTTCTTGAAAATGCTCTCCTTACCACAGAATTTTTTAATATCCGGTCGTGGAATTATATCCTGTGCACTCGTGCGATGTCGCTTTGGTCTTACTATTTGGTTCAAAGGGCCTTTTAGCTCTTTCTCTGCTTGGTCCAAACAAGCGAACAACTGCTTCCTCTTACTCTCGAAATTCTCCATATCTGAACCTGCTCCATTCTGCACCATTTTAGCAAAATGATCACGATAAGCAACAACCCTTCGCAAAGGTAAATAGCAAATTTCGACAGCTGTCATCTACTGGTGGCTGGTGCACTTTTGTTGCGTTAAGTTGCCAAGCAACGTATATAATATGTATGCGTTGCAATGCGGCGGAAGCGAGCAGATAATCAACTTCAAAAACTTTCCAGTTCAAACTGAGTCTGGCTCAATTTCAATTAGGTCTTGTTTAAGGTAAATTAATCTTTTTATTCGCTGCAATATTATCAAAAATTTAGGTTAATGTTTATTTCTTTCTTAATGAACGTTTTGAAAAGTTTCCTTTTGAACCAAATTGAGAGCTAGTAAAATTTCAATTTCGTACAAATTTCGCTTCATACCAAATCCCATTGCATAATATATTTTCTTGTTTTATAAAAAACATGTCATTGAAAAACGCCACCGCCCACAAAGTAGAAAATTTTTGTCGCCATATTGGATTCGCCACCTCGAATTCTGATGGTAGATACGAAAACACATGAGTACCCATCTTCGTGTAAATTCTTTTAAGAGGGTATTCCTGTCTAGTAGAAGTTGAATTCTGATAATCAAATATTTGTTCCATTTTTGGCACTAATAACCAAGTAGGGAATATTTGCTTATGTAGAACCAATAACGTAAACGAGCCATGAAAGCTATTTACTTCCAGATTAGCTGGCAACGCGGAGGATAATAATTCTATGCTTCATGAGCAGCCCACATCTGTTGCAAACTAGCGCATGAGACTTTGACAGGACAGGTTGTTTGAGTGGCGTAGCTAGGTCCCCAAGGGCCCTGGGGCAAATCAAAAAATGGGGCCCCACTGCTACCTAAACTGGTTAGGTTTTATCAAGTAAAAATATTAAATATACAAATACTTTAAAAATGCTAAGCTACTTTATCATCAGCTATTTTCAGTGCACTGCAGGGAAGGTAATAAAAATATTAAACAGTAACAACAGATGTTCATACATCATTTGGATAGTCTCTTATCAGTCTTTCTAAACTTTCTGTGATTTCCTCCTTCGACGCATTTAAATTGACAAAAAAACAGAATTTAGCCGCGATATCAGTGTATGCCTTAGCACATTGTCGCAAGTTGGTTGTCAAAGAATCGATCATCGGAAGAAACGATTTTATCCGAAAACTATCACGCGGAGACAAATTTTTAAGCACATCTTCAGCAGGCCCTTCGTTTACATGGATTTTTTCATTTCGCATTTTTTATTTTTTTGTTTTCAAATTTCCGAATGTGTTTTCAAAATTTTTCAATTTTTGGGGCCGCTGTCCAAGCGGGGCCCCAAGCAATTGCTTCCTTTGCTTCCCGGTAAATCCGCCACTGACTCTGCGGCTGCCGCTTGCCGACGGCAAAGCTTTTTTTGGCGGCAGCTTCTGGCGGCAATGATAACCGTTCTCGAAAAAAAATCTTGACTCGAATTCACAATATAACGCACATCGATGAATAATAAAACGCACATATCGCTATCCGTCAAATTGACAACACTGCAAACCCACAGAAAGAATTTAGGGGAATTCCCTAGGTATAACTTTCGAATTTCTCTCAACTGAGTTGCCATGATTAAAGTCGGGTTGCAACCTGTCATATTTATTTTGAAAATGGGATAGGTTTTCAAAAGTTCAGTTCGATCGAGATTTTCTGGTAAAGATTCGAGGGCCCCCTGAGCTTGAGGGCCCCGGGGCACTGCCCCGCCTAGCCCCTTAGTAGCTACGCCAGTAGTTGTTTGATTTGTGCTGCTCCCCAATAATTAACACTTAAACCTATAGCACAGCCTACCCATTTCTAATAGCAATATACGAGTACCATGTACCCTCTGAAGGAATAAAAGACGATCGATAAATACTTAACAAAAGTTTATTTCAGACTTCGAAAGGAAGAACTATAAAGTAAACGGATATAAATATAATACTCATGCGTAATAATAATAGTAACAAAAGACAATTTCGGCCTGTAAATTTCTTAGAGCTTATAATACAACACATAATCTAAGATACGTAACTGTTATATTGGATTAGTGGTGTCCACGTAGCAAAAGCTAAATTTGGTGCCAGTGGCGGCAATTAGATTGCCCGAAATGGAGCACAAATTCTTCTATAAAAACGAAATACCTTTCCAAAAGACATCACTCTCACGTCACGACATAACAAATGAGTAAACCACAACATAAAACAATTCACTCAAAATTTATCTTAAGCTTTGAATAACGGTTTTACTTAAACCAATTTCGCTAGTAGTAGACAGTACACAACAATAATCTAATTTCACAAAGGATTTAACACTTTCTCAAAGTGTGATTAAAATTCGTATAAATGCAAAACAAGTGTTCCTCACTAGACAAACGTAACACGCCTTAAACACAGGGATGGCACTCCGTTCTCTTTCATCGTTGCTAAAATTCTCTAATTTTGATATTCACAAGCTTCCTTGCTTTCAGCTCGGAAAGCTCTTCGCGAAAGTAATTTGCTAGCCTTAAGAAGGGCACTAAACCTAACAGACTTCTCCAAGGGAAAACCGCCTAATCCCGGCTGACTCAAATTGCAATACAAGTTCGCGATAAGCGCTAAAATTCAAAATTTGTGCAGTATATTTCCTCGTCTAGAACAGTACTGAAAGAACCTCACATATAAAAGTCAGAGCACTTAAATTCAAAGAAATGCAACATCTAACATAAGACTTGCGTAGCTTGGACGCTACGACCACAATTTTGTATATAAGAAATTCAGTCGAATATGCACGCGAACACAGCGAGACAATTGAGTTCGAATGACTGCCAACAGCTATCCTCGTTCGACCGCTCGGCTCGCCGCATCTTCTTGGAATAGTTTTTGGGGTTTGTACGGTCACTAAGGTGAATGGGCAATTTGGCGTATGCCGGCCGAGGAGTCTTAAAACGCTCCAGCATGAAATTCTGTTCGGCGGTCAGATTCGAGTGTTTTTTCCCTTCTAGGGCATCATTTACAAGAGCAACCTCAACAGGATCCAGCAGTTCAACTCTATCACAAGCTTTTCGAAAATCTCGTGCACTCATTGTGAGATACCGGGGAGCAAAACAAAGCGGCCCAAGAACTCTCCTTCTGTTTTCCGCTGTTGGGTCGAGTTTCTTTCGTTTGCAATCTTCGGCACTCCAGTCTGCTAAGCATTCGAATAGAACTAGTTCCGATCGCAATTGTAAAGCCTCTCTATGGGCGATCATTTCCAACTGCTCAAATCTAAGATGAGTCATTTCAGGTGTCGTCAGTATCAACTCGGCCTGCATATCTATGAGCTGCAAAGAATTGTTTAGAAGCGCGGCTAGATATTCCTCCGGTGTGAATGGCTGGGAATTGTTGTACTTCTTGTTTTTTCGTTTTTCCTGTGTCGTGATCGCATTCTTCATTGGAGAAATGCAATTGTAGTACCAAAGAGATCTAAACACGTCCAGAACATTTAGACTAGACAGTTGTAAGTCGAGCTCCTTAACACAGTGAATGACCAGGTCCGGACAGTTGAAGCGGTCGGCAATTTCAAGAATACGAAGAACATGATGGTGATCCCTAAACTTTATGAATTTCGTCTCCAGAAATCCAATGACTAGCTCAAAATCAAGCTTGTTAACGTTATTTATTATGAAGTGGTTGTCATTCTTCCGCCCGCTTGTTGGCCCAGCATTTATAATTTTCGCTAACTCCACACTGGACTCCAATATTATCTTTCGTTCTGTTCTGATCATATACCTGTCGTCGCCATTAACAACTATAAAGTCAATGTATGGACCATGGTGGGCGTTATCTGCTTCGATTGGTGGGGCAGATGGAGTTGTTGAAGATCTATTTGTCGTGTGCTGGTTATCTGAACTCAAACCAAACGGTAATACCATTGTTGTTAATTGTTTGTTGCAAAATATGCCTAATTTAATTCTTGCTCATTTATTGGCAGTGTTGAGTTACCTGCAAAAGAGAAAGAAGTTCTGATCAGTTTTTGTTATATTGGATATTATACACTAGTACAATTTAGTTTCCACGCGTATCTAATCTATAAGATTGAAAAAATATTGCTTGCGCTATTCGCCATCATAACCACTTTTAAAATTGGATTTGAACTCGGACAAAAAATCAATTGTTTCTCTTACCATTTAGCCGCATTTTGCACACAGTTTAAATTAACAATAGTAAATCGTCGACCTAACCACTGCTTAAAAAGGGCGATAGTTATAAAAGTAGATGCGTACGCGATTCTACGAATTTATCACCATATTCACGTCTCCGCGGAAGATAGTTTTACAGGGATTCACTAGTGAATGCTCGCATAAGTTATTTGTTGCTCGGAGCAACTCCTAGTCGTAGGTATTCGTAGCTATCTTAAATTATGTGAATCATGTCCGAAACAATTATTTCGAGTATCGCTTCGTCTGTTTGTGGTCTCCAAACATTACGGATATATATAACAGGGCCAGAGACAGGGCCGTGCGGTAGATTTCTCCGTATGATGCATGGATTCGAAATGCCGCCCCGTAAATGTTTTTTTTATTTAAAATAATCTTCGATTGCGATTTTTAAAAAAAAACTGCACAAAGTGTGCAAACACTATTTTTATTTTGGAAATATAAACAACTTTAAAATAATAAATCAAATACAACAGTCTACTGCAGCGTCACCCTTATAACTTTAACTTTAGCAAATTCATTAAATAGGGATGTGTGGTCTAGAGTGGCAGCCAAAGTAGATTCACTATAAATTAATGACAGATGTTTGGCTTATTGAACTTCTTAAATAGTGTTTTATCTGTATATCTTCTATATAAAGAAAACGCGATCACGAGAGCTTGTGATTCCTCCTGTGAGTTTTTATCTGTACCGATTTTAATAATTCGAACTCTGATAGAAAGCTTGACAGCTTAAAACTGAATATGGAGCATCACTAATAAAAGTTTTGAATAAACAAAATTGCGGATCCAATATGGCGACCGAAAAGGTTCAACTTCCTGAACCCATTCCGATGGAATGGACAATCCACATTGGTAAACTGTTTTACACCGTGAGAAGCCGGGCATAAAAGTTAGTTAATTTTAATTTGGAAAAACTTCTTTCCCACTATAGAAACAGAGACAGGGAGTGTCAATAAATATTGTCAATTGGGCAGACAATGGAATGGTGGAACACTCCACCCACCAAAATAAATTCTACGAAATACTGCCAAGAATTATTGGAAATCAACAACAAATGTATCTAATAAAACAAATTCATCCTTCAGAAAAATATAAGGCCACATAAATTATATATTTTGAAGTGTTCGTTCCATTCTTTTCATAAATAAGTAAAAACTAAGCTAAATATGCCTTTTCTTGAATACACATTAGGTTACTTTAAATTAGTAGATGTCCAGCCTTGAGGAAAAAAAAATTTCATGTTACTCATGCCGGCAATCTATCTGAGGTAGAGCCTGTATCTTCTAATTTTACCTAAATGCTATTAAAAATCAAACTATTTAATTTTCTATTAGTTATATATAAAAGACAACGAAGCCTTGGTACAGATCCACTTTTAGGTACATGCGATTTAACAGACTATGTTCCCTTTTTTTAATTTTTCCCGCAGATGTAACAAATATGTAATTAAACAATGTTCGAGGAAATCATTAAAGTCTTGTAAAATGTGGAATAATGGTGGTATTGTCTATTAACTCAAAATAAAAATAACTCACCGGAAATCAAAGATAAACAGATGTTAGGGCTTGTGCGCGATTTATTTATCAAAGTCACATAACCACACACAAGCAGACCACATACTTCAAAAGAACACTTTCGTGCAAAACACTTTCGAGCACATTCGTCTACAACTCGATAATCCTATTTCGCACCTTAAGTACAAGCGAAGGCTGTAATCAGCACGTTATCATCGCGAAATGCCCTACCCTTAACGGCAGCCGTCGCGACTCACGTCCCATATGCTCAAATCGAAACAACTCACTGCTGAGCCAGTATCCTCCCGAAATGCTTGAACCTTCACAAGCAAGCTCTGCGCACAGAATGACGCAGTAGAGTCCGACTGAAAGCACTTCTTGCACTTGCCCAGCGAAGATAACGTCCAAACGCCATCGAATGTTCAAATTTGCAATGAGGCTGACTATTTCCGCATTGAAGGAAGGCAGCCAAGTTATTTTTAAACGTACCCCCTCCACGCAGTTGATTCGGATCTATTTACCACTATCTCGTAGATTAGCCAAATTCTGAGTTTGTGCGGCTTAGGAAAATACGCACACCTCGCACGCGATATGGAGAAATTATTTCATCAATTACACCAATCGTATTAATCAAAACAATCAACTCGAGGTGCTAAAGATTAACCAAACACAAACAGCTGCTGACTTATTCATTACTCGGAAGTCCAAAAAAATTAGAGCGTTCTCGCCAAAAAGTTTGTGTTTACGGAACTTATGATAATGCTCAGATTTCGGCAATAAACTAGATAAAAGACATCTTTATCTGCAGCCAAGCTAACTACATATCGGTTTGAATATCGCGGCGAGCAGACCAAGGAGAGTCCCGCAAAGAACTGGTTATAATATCAGCGACAAAGGAATTAAATTCAAATTTGCCCGTCTGATTGAATAGCTCAGTAGCAAATATTTACGGAATGATAAGGCACCCTGTTAATCGAATTTGGCTTGTGCAAGACTCCCCTTACCACGAGACTACTCGAATGACTCAAATCGCACATGCCGCCAAGTCGAAACTCAAGATATACGTATCTGCAGTCCAAGCGGTGGTGAATGAGAGGTCTACTGTGTAGGGAAATGGGAAGAAAGATGCGGGCAAATTATCGCAAGAAGGGTTCTTTTACATATATTAGGGATAAATGTGTTGAGGAAGTAGGGAAGTTTGCACGAATTGGTTAGACAGACCTCTTGATCAATTAGTGCAATTAAGTTACGAAGCGATCTGGTGGGATTTGGAAAAAGTTCAGGAAGACGCTCACCAAATAAAATTCGGATAAGATTAAAACTTGGACAGATATGCGTTTTGCAATGGTTTAATTAACACTTCAAGGACCTTTCGGAAGATATACACTAGATACCTATATTTTTAAGTTGCGAATAAGTCTGGTGACACCACTTAAGCCAATAACATAAAAAGTTAATTGAAACCCTGAACAAAATTTGTGTCAAACTTGATAAGATATGTATACTGTGTACTGAGAGAAAAACCACATTCCAAAATCAGGAAGAAAATATTATATGTAAATTATTGAAAGCCAAAAAATTTAAAGACTGTATAATATTGATTTTTACACGTTTGTGAAACAAGACAAAAAACAACACTTATCTTCAAGTCTGCTCTGGCGTGCACAAGAAACAAAGTGAGCAGAGTTAAAGGAAGAATCATACACTTAAAAACTGCACAGAAATTTATCCCTTACGGAGTAAGTAAGAACGAACAAATTTCATACAATGAAATCATTCTGAATCCCTCACCCGTATGCTTCGGAAATTCAACTCCCTTCCTTCCTTTGACTTCCACCCACCTGAGCAAATCATCTATTAGGAGTATCCAGCACCGCCCCCCTTAAATTTTAGTTTTATCTTGTCCCTCTTTCGTTTTGTTGCTTACATTAAGATTAATAAATATTTAATCCCTTCTGTTACCCTTAATTGTTGGGCGTCTTCCCCTTTACTCTGTTTAACACAGTTTAATTGAAGTCATCTTTTGTATATTTTTGTTTGTAGCTTGTATTAAGCGTGTGAATAAATAAATTATTTGAATTATTTTCCTTCAATATACTTCACACTAGGAAATTTAAATGTATAGCATAAGTTTATTTATATTATCTGTAGAAATGAAGAGAATAAAAACCAGAAATAGCTCGCTGGACCGCAAAAGTTTTAACTAGTCCTCCTCGTTTTGCGTATGCTGGCTTTGGCTTGCAAATGTGTCCTACTATCATATCCCTAAAGAAAAGAGCCGATCTGTCCGTCATCTTGTATGTTATTATAAATTATTAATCCCAAGTAATTAAAATAAGCGATGTGCATATGATGATAGTACAGTCTTAAATTAACATTGTCATTCTACTTTTAACACTCCCAATCTTTAATCTCGGCCCCAAGGTATCCCGCATCACCTCAAAAATATTGCTACATTTTTTAATAGATTAGATTAATATGTTTTTAAGGTTTTTTATTTACTAGTGGACTCGTATCCTTACCGTTCTTGAAAATAAAAATAAAAATAAAACTACCTAACCGACAACAAACTTGAAATGTGCAACTGTGAAAAGACCTAGTATCTACCTACTTAATTTCATAAAAATCCTTTGAAATTGAAGTATCGGTCGTCATTTTAATTCCGGCATCTTGAATTCCCAAATTTTCATAGCAAAACTAAAATTAGCAACCCTGAAAACCCCGGTGTACCCCTCGTCGTATTGGATCTGTTATCTTGAATTCAAAATTTAGCGTGTTCCACTGAGTTTTATGTACTATGTAATTTTTTCAGTTGGGTTCTTGTTTTTTCAGTTGTTATATTCAAATAAAAATGATCGGAGAACCATATCACAATATTTCTTCTAGAGAATTCAATCCAATTATGAGTATCGAAATTTAGCATTTTGTGTTCGCCGTAGCCGCCATCTTGAATTTATACAATTAGTCATTGTATATGAAATCAGCAAACCCAAAAACCCCCATATGGCAGCATTTATAATAACCTAAAAAAATAGATTTTGGCGCAATATTGGATCCGCTATATTTTGTTTCTAAATTCAACTACTAAATTTAAATCCTAAAAATGTTCCCAAAGGAGCCTCCAGCTGAAGCATCGTCTGCTCGGTGCAAGAAAAAACAGACTAGGTACAAAATTTTAAGGAATAAACCTTCAGAGTCGTCAGAAACAAACAGAGAGAAACCAACAAAATTCATCATAAATATCATCCCAATAGCTAAATGCAATCAAATATAATATTGACACCCCAGTCGTGGGAAATGAGCCTCCAAAGTGGTGATTGATTTTGACACGATGACCTATTGGCGCACGCTCGATGTTAGTCTTAACCGATTTTTACTTTAATTGGGTCTTATAAGGAATACTCTCCCACTTATTATTTTCAGTTTAACCAGCCGATTCTTTTGAAATTAAGTAAGTAGTCAACTTAATTTAATTCTTAAGGGGAATAACACTGATAAAGAAAGTATCGATTGATAATGTTTGTCTATTTTCTTTCCATTAATTCAGTGAACAATAAGTGGCCCAATGATATAAAAACTGATGGATTTACCGGGTGATAACAAAATCAATTTCAAAACTAAATAAATTGTAAAAGTGTGCCTTTATCTTTATATTCGGATTAGAGCCATATTTATTGTTGACACTTTTCCCGCCAATGTTTGCTAACATTAAGATTAATCAGTGATCATTTTGGAAGTACAGTTTGCACTTCAGATGATTTTTTGTATACTGCTTTACATTAAATGCAGAAGTCCATGCCCTATGCATATATGTACGTAAATACGTTATGACACAGAACTTACATAAATGATATAATCTGTCAATCGTTTAAGAAATAGAATTTTCTTCGCAAATACAGTTATACTTGTACTTTTACCACTTAAAGTACGAGTAGGTACTTGAAATAATTTGTAGAGGCGATCAGGTAATGAAAGCTCTTAGGCAAACTCCTGGCATATCTTATCAGCATGCTAATTTAAATTTCATAGAACTAATGAATGGAAATGAAGTCATAAATGAGCTCTTTTTATTTAAAAAAAAACATTAAAGTGGCAATTGCCAGTGACTAATTAGTTGCCGGGTTGAATTGTTTTTTTTAACTTTAGAGTACTTACCATGTACCTCATTCCTCAATAACTTAAATAAATAAATATTGTGACTGCAAGCTCCAAAATGATTCTCCCTTACATATATGCTATGCACGTGTTCAATTTAGGCCAACGACGGTTAATTACGTAAACAAGCGCTTTCAATTTAAACAAAACGATATTTTGTTGAACACGTACACAAGGGTGGGTACCTGGGGCAGTGAATCTGCTATTACTAATCCTGCCGTGTGTATGATTGAGGCGGCTTTCCACCAAGCACTTTTGACATGACGAATTTTTTTAAAAGCCGAACAAAATTAAAAGTTGCGAAAAGATTTTCAGTGGTTTGTGGATTCATTACTTCTGGACATTGTGTTCTCGTTAGTACCTACTTGTGATTCTGACGGCGCTAACCACACTCCGAAGTACATAGGGAAAACAATTGAGTTTCGAAATCGTTTGTTTACCCTTGAAAGCTTACATACCACTCGAGTGTGTGCTCATGCTATTTTATGAATAACATTTGCAATTAGTAAGGAAGTTTGCAAACTTTTTCCAATTATTTGACTAATGGCACTGTAAATCTTCAGTGAAATGAAACCAGCAACGCTTCAATAGCTACACAATCATACCGGAAAATATCCTGCGCCGCGCCGGAGCTAACCCGCAATCGTAAGCATTCGCAAATTTTATGCTCTTGCCGGTTGTAATAAAATCGAGAATTATTCTAAGTAGATTAGCATTCAACCTACTTTTAGGTGGAGCTAGTAGGAGTTTATTTTTGGAGAAAATTTCGCAACAACCTGGAGAACGCAGCCACTTGCTGGGCGAACGTGAAATCGAGCTCTTGATGCTCTATTAATAGCCCTTACACAGGCTATAAAATTTTCAGCGGGAAAGATTGCAGAGCTTGTTTTGCTTTCACACGTTCGCAGGAGCATCGGAATTTAAGTGCATTTGTATTTTTAGATAAGTTCCATATGATTGTAATTCCATATCTGCCTGGGCAGACAATGATTTGTTTTTGCAGCATTTAGATATTCTTCATTTTGCTGCACTTCGCTCGGTTGGTATTTGGCTATGTATAGCTCAATCGCTTTTTCTCTTAAGGTTTCCTCTGAAGAAAACGTTTGTTTTCTTGAGTAAACACAAGATTGAAGCTCGTAAGTTTCAAGGTCGGAAGACAACATCCACGAATGAACGTTTCTCCATATACACATAGATAAGCAATTGCACCCACTTAGACTGTACTTTTAAACCGTAATCAGTTATAACAGACTTATGAATGCCTAATTAATGTTTGAAGGTCACGTAACAAACAACAACAAAATCCTGAAATAATATCGGAGTTCTCTACAGGAATCAAGTGCTCCCCATAAAAGTTTATATATGTATCATCCCCCTCAAGCCAGAACAATGAAAGTGAAGATTTGAAACTTTTGGAAAATGGCATTTGAACATGAATTACTGATCATAATTGGAGCGTTTTGTTTCTTTAAAACGTAACGTATTCTCATACGCCCTCTCCCCAAAATTTGGCACTTTCTTTTTTATATTTCTATCACAACAGTCTTATCAAAATTAGTTACTTTTATGTAGGCTGGCTTTACACCTTCTTATTATCAGTATTGAATGAAAAGGTAGATGGCGCGTTCTCTACTAATTCGATACTGGTCCATACAATAGTATCCCAAGCACTCTTTTTTCGAAAATTAAGAAAAAATGTAAATAAAACGAAAGGTAGTAATAAATTAAATATATGTCGTCGAAAAGCCCACACATTTTCACTATTGATTTCAGGATATTATTAAACTTATTTCTTAAAAAACAGTCACAGGTATGTTATGAATTTACAAGGCCTTATATAGTGTGTCTGTCATTAAAATTTTCTAGCAGTAAATCTTTTCAAATTTCTTTAAGTTTGAGAGACGGACATGATAACATACTCGCTAAGGAATTGCTACATATAATATTATAATTCAATCATTTAAAACAACCGAAAACACATTTATCAGAGGATTGCTTCGCCAAGCGGCCCAGACGCGTGGTTCTCCTATACACGTGGCTTTGACACTAAACAAAATGGCGCCACCACGTTCTTCGGCATCCGCACCAATTTCACGCTGTTTGCGTTTCATTTCAAGTTACCAACGATCCCGATTTAGGCGCAATTTTCTAATTCCTACAGGGGACTGTTCGAAAATGTTGAGGCCAACATTCAATTGTCTAATTTTTAAACTTAGCTTCAACTACGGGAAGTCTCCAAGCAGTTGAAGAGCGATGCCCTCTTTTTTTACGTGCATTGCCTACCATGAAATCGTCGTGCGGGTAATTTTTTTAAGTATATTTTATGGGGTTCATCCTGGATTCTGGATGGACCTCAACCATCAAATACTTCGCATGGTAATATTCCTTAGCCCGCCATGTCCGAAGTATCTGGTACCGACGAAGATTTAAGGATTAATTATCCAGGACCACAAAGAAACACTTTTTTCTTGGAACTCTACTAATATTATACTATGTCTTTTTATGAAAAATCTATAAAAATTGTAGAATCATCAATAAATTTGATGTTCAGATTTGTGTTCAGCACATCCAGCAAAATACATAGGGCAACATGGTAGAGTTCCAAGAAAAACATGTGTGTGGCCCTGCGTTATTAATAAAATAAATATTTTTATTTTAAGACTTTGTGTGAGTCAATATTTAATGTAGAGAATGTGTCGCATAGCAAAACGTTTAAAAAAACAAAACCGTTGAATTTTACAGCAATTAATGTTCAAACGCAAAGATTCATTGTCCTGGTAATTGCGGCTACTTTCTTTACATTTTTCGTGTCGGGCCAGATTCACGATTGCACCACATTCGCGTTACTGGCCCTCCTAAATGAGAATGAATTCTAGGCATTCATCTTATTGGCGTATTTGGAAATTGTTTTGCTCTTTCCATATTGCTTGCACCCTCCAAAAACATAAATTTTGCACATTTATGATTCTGGCATATAAATTATTGTTCGAACTAACATTATTTATCCCATAATATTTGTCCTACAAGATTCTTACAATATGATTAATTAAATTGTTTACTAATGACTAATTAATTATAATTGTTTTCATCACACGTGCGGGGGAACCGCACTCAGAATATTTCTTCAAGAAATCCTTCATGGGAGCCGTATACCTGAGTGCATTTGGGTCGCTCCATTAACGCAATGAGAAGGAGTGAGTACATGTCCCATCACGGATCACTGGACAGGAGTATGCATTTCTCGCTTGCACTTGCAATAGCAATGAGGAGCTCTAGAAATCTACCTGAGGAGCACTCGAGAGTCAAAAGAGCCGAGTTCGCCCGGCTCTGGTTAAGACTCGTGCACTCAGAATATTCTTTCAAGAAATCCCATTTTTTTTTATATACTCGCACGTGTTAAACATCCTTTTAATGCTTTTCAGGTACCTAAATAAATTATTTAAGCCGGGCATGAGTAAATATCTCATGGTCACCAGAGTAGTTAAGAGTTGTAATGTAGTCACCTTTTCTTTAAGATACGTATATCTTTTTGAGAGAGCAAAAATTGTTTTTTTTTTTATTTGCAGGGGGCCCTTGATGGCAGTAGTGAGTAGACGCACTCGCGCAAACTCGGCTAGTTTCCACCCTAGTTGCACAAAATACTATTTGCAATTTCGAGATCATAAAGAAAGTTCATAAACATTCCAAACCTGGAGTTGAGATTGTGTTTTTCGAGAGAAATGAGTTTCGTTTTCCCAGTCAAAAGGAACCAACTGACCTAGCCGACCTGAAGAGCTCGTAATACAGCTAATTTTGTTGTTAATTAGCGGACGTTTTAGTTCTTATAATTTCTCGCTTTACGAATAAACACAAGTGAGGTTCAATTCAAAAGTAAAAAAATGCGTACAGTGAAACTTTCTCTAGATCGAATCTGATGGAAAAGGAAAGGAAATTCGAGTGAAGTTTCGAGTTCCGGAAACTCTATGGTGGAAGTTCAAATTTAAAAGTATATCTACTTCAGTTAAAAAGTGATACAATTGTTTAATAGAAACATTTTACTCGGTTAAGGGATTACATAGGTCTTGTATGAAAAAAAAAACAGCTTTTTCAAAAAATTGTATTTTAAAAACCAAAACTCTGTTTTTATTTATCCTTAACACATCCTTCTGGAAGTTGTAAAAAAATTTTCAGCTAAAAATATTGAAAATTGTCGATTTTCCTGCAGTTTTCCTCGTTCAGCCTTTTTTTTTGCCGTAGGCAAGATTTTTTGAGAACGAATCGACCGATTTTGCTGAAACTTTGCACAGTTTCTCTTTATAGCATTGTTTCACTTTCCTATGTGTAAATTTCAAATAAAACAGAGTTTTGGTTTTTAAAATACAATTTTTTGAAAAAGTTGTTTCCAGTAGGTCCTTCAAGACCTATGTAACCCCTTAAGGAAAAGTAGAAAAGTTAGAAATTTGTTGTTTTTCAAAAGTATTTAGCCACATATGTTACTAATTGTGGACTATTTTGGAAACTACGCAGATGTTGAGGGCGAGGTTATCGCATAGGCAGGCTTTTTAGGGATTGCACAAGTTATTCATTCGCAGAGATTAGTTATGTCTCAAACCAAAACAAAAAATGTCTCCAAATCTCACCCCATATGATGTAAACCCAATTTCATTCTCAATCAGCAATTTCAGTATTACCTGACTAAGCTCCATACTCGTGAAAACATCAAACATCCTTGTGTAAGGACCCTAATCTCTAGGAAAGTAGGTCAAGGGCCAATGTTGATTATAAGAACACAAATAGGAGCACAAGCATTGTGGCATTGAGATGTGGAACAAGCAATTTAGGTTGAAGAACGTCTATTGGACCTATTCATGCCATCAATATTTGTCATCGCATACGAATACGACTATGTAATTAGCACTAAGATTATTTTTATAATTCACTCTGGCAAAGCATACAAAGAGCAGCTCCAAACAGCAAAAATCGATTCTAAGCCACTTGGTTCGGTGCCTCACGAAATGTTTGTTATTCCACAATTCCATCAGGTACGGCATTTACCTTGCGAGCGAGTCTCCTTAATCCTCAGTTTCAGCACAATATGTTGTTTGAATAGGAAACAAACTAAACAAAAATATGGAAATATATTACTCACCGCAAATTTTCAACACCTTCAATTTGGATGACACCACTTCATTGACAGACAGTTTCAAGGCATGCGTTCAACGTTTGCAAAAAGGAAAAGCATTTTGCTTTCATTCTCATTCAGGAACAGGAACCACGTCGCGATTCAGCAAGTAACCGAAGAACGTTACGAGCACGCTTGGCGATACACTCCCTGCCGAGCTCAGCGCAACCCGGGAGCAGATTGCACTCAAACTAGGATAAGGAAAATGTTGTTACGAAGAGGACAAGGGGTGGATAACACCCTTCACTTTGAGGTATTTTTCGGTTTATTCAAGAATTAGCGTATGGTGCCGACAGTGGCGAAAAGCAGACTACGGGAAATCCCACTGATTCAAACGGGTGCGCATCAGGAGAGAAATGCTAGGCGAGACTGAAAACAAGACATTAAATATAGATCCACACATATTCTGCAAAACTACATATATCCGAGAGCCGAAGAGCTTACCGACAAGCTTTGCTTCCCGTTTTCTGTTTCTTCGCGGATGATAAAACTTATTTTCCCAGAAAAAATAACGCTCTACGCATTGGATCTCTGTCGACAGCCTTTTACATACAAATGCATATAAATCTCAATAATTTCTCAATTGATTGCATTCTGACACTACAATGTTTTGTTAAATATATTATTTAAATTTCATTAACTATACGTGCCTATGCAAACTGAAGTAAAAATAGGAAAACTTTTACCTTTATCAGGAATGCCTTTTAAATTCGTTATAAATTGTTATAATGTTCTAAATCTATTAGTAAAAACGGATTTTCTTGCTTGTACTCATTGTTTATTTTACCACCCTATGTCTACACTGTCAGCGATCTACACACAAATATCTAAAGCTGACGTTGATATTAGCACAAATAGAGTGCTATACATACACATATCACAGATTCCAGGAGTAATCATTTCGCAAATGAGCAAATATAATTATTCTCGAAATTTTTCTCGAACTTATTTATGGACCTGAAATGGTGATGTAGGATGAAAACAAAAAATTATTTTAATCTCTTATTTCTTTTTATTAAAAACCTTAAAAATCTATAATGGGGTAGTTGACTAACAAATTCTATTTAGTCCGTCAGTTAGATCACTAAAAAAGGCACGATTCTTGTATCCTTGGCCCCGCGTTTTGGGAACGGGATTCGAAACATTTTGCTGTGCTTTGCATTCCTTTGTAAAAGGAAATTTAACTCCACCGGCAGTTTGTAAAATGGAAATTACAATAATATAATAGAATTTTCCTAAAAGTTAAAGTTTTCCCAATTAAGGTGGATCGTCAAGTATTAACTATTTTGCCCTATATCTCGAAAACGGGTCGAGATAGAATTTTTTCATTATTTTTCCGTTAATTAGCACAGCAAAATGTTTCGAACCCCGTTCCCAAAAATTGGGACCCCGTTCCCAAAAATTGGGGCCAAGGATATAAGAATCTCCCCCTAAAAAATATTGTACACATATTTTATCTTTTGTCCAGCAAACAAAAAATGACGACGATACAGCGCTTTGAAATTTCGCGTGACGTCACGCCTTGCTACAAATTTTAGCAAGGAGTGACGTCAAAACTCCCCTGAACTTTGATGCGATATATCTTCGTAAATTTTTATTTATTTGATAGAGCAAAAAATACATGTTCAATATTTTTTGATAATCTAACTGAGGGAACAAATAGAATCGATTTCTTTTTACCCAGGAAACATCCCTATTCTGAATGAAATAATGACACAAAAAAAAAGTTTGTTTGTTTGTTTGACTTTCAGTTAACCTTCGGCAGAAGGTGTTACAGCTGTAACTTATGTAAAAGGTTCAGGCCAGCTTGTCAAACCGCGAGACACTTGGGATAGGGTTAAGCTTCTCTCCTTGGCAGGTTGTTTGGTGCTGGAGGTCTCTAGCCGCTATACTTTAGTTCTCTCAACGAGCAGACACGACCTTATTTCCTGGCGACTGCCAACGGGGACAACAGGACACCACGAACACATATGCAGCAGAAGGGTGGAATGGAACGAAGAATCCTTTGTAAGAAATCAATTAAAAATAGTAAAACTCATGTATAAAATTAAAGTGTAGTGAAGTGAGCCTAGTTTACGAATAAGGCATATAGACGGCTTTCAAGAACATAACAAAAAATAAGAAATTACAGCCAAAAATATCTCCCTAAACCTCCCAAACAATTTAATCTAATAAGGAAGAATGAAGATCATAAGCCTGAAGCTTATAACGTAGAAGTAATATATAAACCCGATCAAAGGCTTAAACAAAATCAGTATAAATAACATCAATTCCAGGAGTCCAAAAATACACTCAATTTCAGAGACAGATTAAACAATAAGGTAAAAGGATCACACAGCGTACTGGCACAATTTTTTATTAAATTCATTAATAAACAAACCTGTCTAAAAACAAGTTCAAACTGAGATCACAATGAGAAAAGATTTTATACTGAGAAATCTGGAATTACTTTATTTCGCTCCAAGCAGGGGAGGAGTTTATATAAAAACAGACGATTACCCATGTTCTCCAACACACTCGGCCCGATCCTAGTTTTAGGATGGAGCGAGATCTAAATATGGGACCCTTTATATAGTGTAAGTGTGAAACCAGGCTACTCATAGCTTTTTTCTCGGGCCGCATAAACTTGTTGACTGTTTCATGCGGGCAGCAACATTATCTAAATTTTAGGCAGTTAATTTACGCATTACTGAGATAGGTATTTATTTTCACTATTTTTGTTAACTTTACGGAATAGCTGCTTATAAAATAGGCTAGCTGAAATTCAGTATGGAACATTAGCGTGAGATTAGCGAAATTTTTCGCATTTTTCTTTGAAATATGAGCTCATTTGGTGTTCTTTGTCTCTTTATGTAATCGCCATTTAAACAGCGTCATTTAGGGTGGGCGTCTGAATATGAACGTGTGCTTGTATTCATTGAACTACTAAACTACTACAGCTATAGTGTTCGGATGGCAGAGCCCTTGAGCAAATTTTAGGATTCACGTTATTTGTTGCTACTGCGAGTTCTTTATAGCTTTATATTCTTTGACAGTAATTAAGATAATAAATTAAAATAATTTTTTTCAATTCCAACTGAACCAAACTATTCTCAAGAACAACATTGTATATGCATATTAAGATTGTTTCAATTCATATGATGAGTTAGACTCGTCATCTTGCACTTCTGGCAAACCAAGTAGCATGAGTCTCAGTTGACAATCTTTAAACTTTCGGTTTAATTTCAAATATACATACAAGGAAAGGTACAAATGAAAGGTAATTTGAGTGCTTCGCAGAATATATAATATTAATTTGAATATCGGTCGGCCAAGAGAATAAGTGTTTCAATCCAAATCTATAATAGTTTTACTACAATCTGCAATTTCTCCCTCTGTCAATTTCATATTTATTAATTTTTATTATTTCTTACCAGTGCAATATTTAAAACATAGTAGTAGACTTTGTAGTCTCCGTTGATCTGGATTGACCTGCTATTCGCTTATATGTAGTGATGACTCCCGTAGTGGAAATAACTTAAGATCATCAGTAATTTTAATGTGGTGGGTGCAAAAACTGAATATTCGAAATAAAACTAGACAAAAGTATTAAAAGTTTACTTACTCGAATGTAGCAATTTCAAGATCCAAAATGTTGAAAATCTCACGTACTTTGCAAACCTTTTGGACGTTCTTTATCAGTAATAACAAAATCTGCTTGAATATAAGTTTTAACTGAAATTAAAACCAGTACGCGCCATGCGTGAATTATCGCCAAAAGTTCTAAACGATGTTCACTGAAAATGAAGATCATTGCAGGAACTTAAAAGATAATAAATAATAGAGATTGCAGTTAATAACAAATTTATTTATCAGTGCACGTATAATTTACAATAATTAATACTTTTGTAATCAAGTTAAATAAATAATGCATGTAGTCATATCCTCGTAATATATGTATAACTGCATCAACACAATATATACACGTATTTCCTTGCCTTTGATCAGTTTAATCTTAATCAAATATTTAAACGAGCAAAATATATATTAAGTATTAAAGCTACTTGTAAATATATTTGGTCCAAAATTAAAACAAATTTTTAGTGGATAAACTAATTCAGAAAATTCCGATGTAAAAGAGAGAAAATATTAACAATTGTCAACAATAGAGTTTCACTAAACATAAAAATTATCTACATTGATCGCAATTATTCCGTTATTCGTGGGGCGCTTTTAGAATTCAAATGCAAATCTTGACAACTTTGAATGTCGCTTATTTATTGGTAAAAAAAAAGTGAATTGCACTGTCAATAGTATTCTGTTTATGTGCGGTGAGATATCTCGTTAATGCTTACAACAATTTAAAAAAAGTTAACAAAGTAATTTAAATATCTGCATGCAGAACCAAATACATATTTGAAAACACATTTTGCTTAAGAATATAAAAGTTAAAATATTTGCTTCTGAAAGTTTTTGAAAGTAGCCTCCACGGTTGTTAAATAAACAAATATATTTTTGTTTTCATTCCAGTTTTTACAGCTTAATAAATAATCTAAATATGGCTCTTGAAATAGTAAAACATCTCCCCTTACGCTTAGTTAAAAAGGTTTCGTAGCTATTAGGTTAAGAAATCACTCACATCGAAAGCAAATTCGCTTCTTCTTTTTTCGATTGACTTTTTTTCTGGCGATTGGGTTCATTTGTATCTCCTCCTCCTTGGTTAGAGGTGGCTACAGTGGGTAGATTTTCTGCAGCCGCAGCCCGCTCTGCTAAGAATTTATCAAATTCTGTGCTCGTTAGGGTTTCCTCCTGTCCAAGGTCCTTCTGATAATGGAAAAATCATTTATTTTCAAAGGAAGGAGTATGTATGTGTAAATACAAAGCAACTTATCAAATAAGTACCGTAATAAAAGCTATAAGAACTTTTGAGGTGCATATAAATTTTTTTTAAAATTCTTTCAGTTATCTCAAGAATGAGTAAAATCAATTATGACCCCGAAATTTAAGAAAAGACAAAAATATATGTCGTAATCGCAGTTACTATGGTTCTTTTTTTTTGGAATCTTGATTTTTCAGGCACATTAAATGCAAATAATTTTGTGCAAAAACCGGACTTTCTCTTTAAAATGGCCGCCACTTTGTCCATAGCAAAAAAAACAACTACGCTTAACGATTGCAACTACATCTACTTTAAGAAAATATTTTACTTTTTGCTTCAGATGCTACTGATGTTGCTTTCGATCGACCGTTAGGACTAAGTTTTCCAACTGACCTATTTAGCTCATCATAACTCTGTTAATATTGATTATTTGTGAATAAAAATTTAATGAAAACTAGTACAAAAAAATATATTTTGCAATGGCTAAAACGAATATCCAGTTAGTTGGCGCAAAGGAAATCCAAATTTCCATAGGTAACCGAGGGGACTTCATATACTATTGAGATTTCTTAAAATGAGAAATATTATTCCACTTTTAAAAAAATTAATTGCATGTCATTAAGGATTTTTTATACTTATAATGTTACTCTACATTGATTTATAATGCACCTCATTCAATATTTTATCCGAACGCAAAAACCAATAGCAACAATTACTCCGTTTATTCTTGTGCCGAGTTCGGACCGGACTCAGTGCAGGAACTGGACCAAGCGTTTATATGTTGCAGATCAGAATGGGCGTTGAAATTTGTATTGTAAGTTGCTATAAATATTTTCTGCATATTATCATCATAATAGCGTTTTCACATTTCAATTTCCTTCCTTTTTCACCAAATTATAATGTGGAACCAAATTCGGCCCAGTAGTTTTACTAAACACCACACCGGCTCTAATGCGACAGAATCCGGACCCAGCACAACGTATAAACGGTGTAAATGACCGCCTTTTCTTAAATGCAAAATAATCATGACTGTCTGAATTTTGCAACAAAGCAAATTATCTGAGTTTACGAGCAAGAGGTTAACACTAAAGAGTTCTATAATTAAAAGCTGGAGATCTGACTATTGCATTTTTTTTAACAGTAGGTAGGTATAATTTTCACTTTAATTTATACGTTGCATTTCTGTTGCTTTGATCGGTAATATTTTTGAAATTTAACACCGTGCATACTCAGATTAAATAAATTCAATCCTCTGTGCGAATTAAGCATTTCATTTATGAAATTTAATAAACCTTATTAAAATGTCAACATACAAAAGCTGCAGTATTTATAAAGCCACTGTTAAGTGATGTTAGTTAAGAACTCCATAAGCAGTTACTATTGATCTCATTCAATTTTAATAACAAATTATCTACCAATTGTTAGTTACTTTATCTCTATCTACTCTGATTACTTACGGAATTGCTTAACCACGCCGCCATTTCATCAAATTCACTCTCTTTCGTTGGTTGCTTCACCAGTAAATAATAAAAAAAATTGGAAACATAGAAAATGAACACAAATATTTATACAAACATAAGGGAAATGTGCAAAATTATAAACATAGGATATTGATATCGTTATAAAATTGGGAAGATTAGGTTAGCTTACCGCATCTGTAGGTGGTTTACTGCCAGCATGCGTTTCTATTGAGGGGATCTCTTTGACAGCACCGGTCCTACATCAACAATTAAAGTATAAGTTATAAATATTTGTACTTTTCGATGGATAAATTTAAATATTACGTTGGTTTAGTAGTATCTCCGGTATTGCGTGATTGTGCAAGGATGTCGAATTCATCAGCGTCGTTTGCCGCTTTTGAAGTGGCACCTGTTATTGCAGCGACACCATCAATTTTGGAAAGTTGCGAAGAGGCTGTTCCCAAATCTTGAAATTAAAACATATTTTATCGTAATCATCATGATGAGAACTATTTAAAAATAGCATACGACTTTAGATTTTGGCAATGCCTTTATATTGATTCGCTGAGTGATTCAAGAAAAAGGTGTCTTAACATATTGGTGAGTTAGTCAAATATATATTAGTTCACACGTTAGAAGAACACAAATATCATTAACGTACCAAACCCAGTGAATTGAGAGGAAAGACCATCGGCGCCGCCTGCGGCGCCATCACTCAGATCGATTAAAGCATCTTTTCCTTGATCCTTACCTAAAACCAAAATACAGGTATAAATAAATATAAAATTTACAAAAAATTAAATATAAATATAAATTGTAAAGGTCTAGTCATTATAATTACCAGTTTTAGACACAGGAACCCCCATCGCAGCTCCCAAAATTGCTGAAGGAGGATTTGATGTTTTTGGATCTCGATTCTTCTCATATCTCTGATGGCGTAAAAATAAGTTATTTAGTTCATCGTTTAATCGCAAAAGCTCAGCAGTTAGCTCGTCATGGGTGATCCTTCCAATCAATTCGACAATCCTTCCCTGCATTTCCCTGCATAAAATATAAGAAAACCAACTCAGCAAAATGTATGAACTTTTCAATTTTGCCAACAACTGACCGACAAGTTTGCGTCAATTCTGTTAAAAGTTTGTATTCGCTAGGTTCCTCCTGTCCGGGCTTAAGCTCAGTAAGCATTTCTCCCAATATAGACATATTCAATGAGATAATATCCAATTCGGCTTGAAGTCTGGTTGTCTGCTCTGGTGTTAATGTTACGGGTCCATTTACCTATTGAAAGAACAAGTTGAACTTAATAGTAGACATTAAATGAAATACATTGCTTACGTTTGGTCCTGGAGATACTGTCATCGGATTTGCATGTTGTGGAGATATTGGCGGAATGGCGGGTGGAGTAGTTTCTGGTACGCTCTAAAATAAAAAATAAAATGTTTTCAAGAACGCATATGTCATAAAAAATTAATAATAATACCCTCTGAGGTGTATATATTGGCGCCAACGAGTCGATATCTGTAGCTGGGAATTCAATTCCCTTATTTTTGAGTTCTTGATATACTAGAACAACTCCGTTCAAATCTGGCTGATTCTTAAATGCTTCAGCCCAAACTTGAATTAAATTTAGAACCTTTTCCTGAACAATTGCGGGAGGATCATTTTTCGGTCCAATCAGTTTAACGAGCTCTTGGATAAATTCCTTGTTAGATACAAGCACATGAAACGCTTTTCCGCAGTTCTTAACGCATGTCTCCAACACTGTTAGTGTATACATTATTACTGTGGGATTCTTTCCTGCATTTTGCTGTAATCTCTTCCGAAGAGCTTTCATCGCGTCCCTTGCTGTCTCCGATGATTCGTTTATTAAATCACATATCTCCATATTCAGGGCCCAATTCTCGGATGCTAAACTTGCATCAGTTGCTTGCTCTATAAAAAGGATTCCAAGTAAGATTAATAAAATAGAAAATAAATCCGAAAGCAGGACACCAGTCGAACGACAGGTTTCGCTATTTGTTTTTGTCTAAGAAAAAAATATACTATGCATAAATGTTAGGTTTAGGAGGATGTTCTTACAGTACGATCAAGGACAAAATGACATTAAGAACAAATTGAAAGCCATGCTTTTAATTTTATTAGTTCATCATTTCCGTTTTTTACTCCACAACAGAAGGGTTATGTGTTTATAAGCCTATTTATGTATGCATGTATACATGTTTGTCCGGATGTTACCGCCTACAGCCCCACTGGATTTACCGATTTGGATATGTGACGTGTCGTTAGAATCGTATCAATCCTCCGGGTGACATAGGCTATATTACGTCACAAAAAATGAAGGCGTTGAACGAGCAAAATAAGACAAACTATGTGATGTCATTCTAAACCCAATATGGTGGACGTCCCAAGATGTCGGACTGCATTTTTCTTCACAACCCCTTGACATGGGAATCAAAGGAAAGCATTTGACAAGGAGAATACGACAAGCTATGTGACGTCAATCCCATAGGATAACAGAGACAATTTCTGCACGAAGATATTGTACTATCATCGTGGTATAATGTAAAATACTAGTTATGCATATGAGCTGCCTGTTTCATCATGTCATGACATTACTTACCTACTACATATTATCTGAAACTGAAAAGCAGTAAATAAAAACAATTATTATAAAAAAAAAGTCAGGCAAATGCGAGTCAGACTCGCGTATTAAGGGTTCCGAATATTTGCCGCAAATTAAATGACTGTAATATAACAAAAAATATTTTTTCATGTGATATAAGTACAAATTAACAATTTTTCGGACTTTTTCCTTTACTTGTGCTGTGAGACCTTGCATCTTGCCAAATTTTATGAGAAGTGCCCTGTAGGATTTTATTTATTTGCGAGTGTTAATTAAACTTTCACTAGACGGGGCACTGAAGTATTGATGGCAATGGCAAGCTATTCCTAGTTTAGAGGAGCATATAAAGAAAGCTGTAGCCGATCTTTCAGTGTTAGCTGAAAAGAGTTAATCTCAGTCACCCTCCTCCAACTTATTCTTTGCGGCGTCAAATTGTATGTATGTATATATATGTACATTTAACTATGCAAATATTCCAGAAAAATTTCTTTATCACTTGAAAATCGCTCGTGACCATTTATGGTCATGATTATACTATATGTAGATGTAATATTTTTAAAAGAGAAAGAGCTAATAACTCATTAAATTTAATAATAGATATTCGAATCGATTTTATCGGTTAGTCAGCAATTTTATAGGCTTATGATATCAGCTTTTAAGTGCTAGAGCAACCAGATAAAAAATTAGCCTTTAGTCTAATATGAGTACACCTATGTAGGCAATGCATTTCTCGTTCGCATCGTTATCGCATCACTCTCTTTGTTAGGAGCATTGCTTTAAGCTGGTAGCTTCTAGACGTTCTTGCGAAAGTCAAAACGCGAACTGAGTACCCTCATTTCTTTATTATGACTAATTCGTATGCAAAATTGTTACTAAATTCAGGTTTCAATGGCGAAGCGATACAGTTGCTGATCTCTCGAGAATAGATCTTCTGGTTCCAGAAATTTAAAATATGAAACAGAGCTTCAGGCAAAGTCTTATACGACTCACCAGGGGCAGTAAGAACGGAAGCAGTTGGATACATGATATATCTGGTGACAGCTTTCCTTACTGGCTATTTAATGACCACATCTGGAGCAATCTTCGATTGCAGTCTTATGTGTCAGAGCCTGTTTCGCAACAAGCAATATTTGAGAAATTCGACGGCAGAACCGCTAGTGTAGTAATATGATCTCGCTTTCTAAACCAAATTAAGTAGACCATAGCAGCAATAAACCGCACCAGCAATTACCTGGCGAGCCTTCCTGTGCTCTTGTATAATTAGGGCAAGTCAGTGCAATCGCACAAAATTTCGTATTAAACCAAATTATCCCACTGAAACCATTGCCCAAAACTGCCCAGGTGACGACGGAAAGTAAACAACAAAGGTGAGGTCTGAATGACTCGGTAAATATGTTTCGAAATAATCTAATTACCTATCCTCTGGCCAACAGGCGATGAAAAGGGATTTCCGCCCAACCCACCCATATTGAAAAACAATGCCATTTCAGCTGATACGGATGATCACAACGCACAGCACCCGACAACAATATTTTTGCTAATTTAAACAGTTTTGAAGAAAAAATATGTCAAGCGAACTCTGAATAATCCGTGTCAAAACTCAAAACTTCTTGTTTTTCCGACAGATGTGTTTGTGTACCGGCAGTATTGCAACTACTGCGACAAAAAATCGTAATCGCTAAAGCAATCTTTCTCCTCGTAGCACTTTTTGAGGGGACGTTAAATGTGATTAGATAACAAGATTAATTAATTCCAACATTTAGATTGATGATATGATTAAATCTCGATTGAACAAATGTCAAAACGTGCATAATTCTCAGAAGTTGGTATCACTGCTTTCAAGTTTCGATCCAGACTGTAGTGTTCAGCCAGGCTGTCAATCGAAGTGGTGAAGTACATTTTGGGGGTCGTCTATTGATCAAAGAAAAAACCGGAAATTAAATTATTTTGAAGATGGCTTGCACCGCTAACAAGGCTCCAATGCTGAGGATATTTGCCGTAAGTTACTGTGTCCTTTTTAAAACACAGCGACCCCGATTTGTGCATAACCTATAGCGGATTACGTAAAAGGATCAAAAGCACCTACCAAATGAAATCATCGTTGTTCTCAATATTTTCGTTTTCAGTCGCGTGGATATGCCGCCCAAGCTTCTCCAAAGCCAGCTTGTAATCCGAAGTTGCAGTCACAGACCCTTCCCAATAAGATGGTCATTGCAACCGCAGAAAGCAATTTGCCAGTTTCAAGAGTTTCTATTGTTTTCCGGTAAGAAGTAAATTTGTTATTAACAGCTATTGCCTAATAAACAATTCAAACTGTAGCGCTGGTGCCCGCAATGAGGAATACGCCAATCTGGGTGCCTCTCACTTGCTTCGTCTTTCAGCTGGATTGACCAACAAGCACTCGACAGCATTTGCTATTACCAGAAACTTGCAACAAATTGGTGGCCGTTTAATCGCCACTTCCGACAGAGAGCTCGTCGCTTTCACCATTGAGACTACATCCGACAAGCTTGAGACTGGCCTCAGGTACTTGGAACATATAGCAACAGCTCCAGCGTATAAGCCTTGGGAACTTTCCGACGATGTTCCTCGGTTAAAAGTAGAATTGGACACCATCCCAGACCAAGTATACATGCAAAACAATTTCTATCATTCTTTAAACTCAACGCACGTTGTAGGTCCGAGCGGTCGAGCTCTTGCACAAGGCTGCTTTTCGTCAAGGGCTAGGAAACTCTGTTTTCTGTCCCAGGCACCAAGCAGGACGCATTTCTACAGAAACACTTAGCCACTACTTCTACCAAAATTGTAAAACCAATAGATGTGCGGTTGTTGGAGTTGGTGTTGACTTCAACCTCCTTGTTGGATACGCACAAAGCTTTTGCATGGACTCTGGCGAAGGAAAGCAAGTTGCTTCAAAGTATTACGGGGGAACAGATTTGCGCAAGCAAAGGACTAGCAACTTGGCTCATGTTGCAGTGGCTGGCGAAGGTGGTGCACTGAGCAATATTAAGGAAGCTCTGGCCTTCTCTGTTCTTCAACGCGCTGCTGGTCTTGGGCCGGTAACGAAACGGGGAAGTATAAATGGACCTTTAGGAAAGGCCATTTCATCCGCTGTTGGCGGATCTCCTATCACTGTCAGTGCGCTTAATGCTTCCTACAGCGACAGTGGCCTGTTTGGATTTGTATTGACCACCGAAGCCAACAAAGCTGGAAAGGTAAGATCTTTAAGATTATTGCTCTGCATCGAGAATAACGGCAATTTGCAGGCTATTGAAGCAGGCATCAAAGCACTTAAATCCGGGTCAGTCAGTGCTGAAGACGTTAGCCGTGGCAAGGCTGCTCTAAAAGCTTCAATTCTGAGGAGACACGAAACCGACAGTGGTCTGCTGTATGATATAGGAGCTCAAGCCGCCCTGCTGGGAACTGTCCAAAGTGCAGACGCAATAAACGCTATTATTGATGGAATATCCCAAGGAGACGTTCAAGCTGTAAGTCATATATACATATACTTGTTTTGTTCCATCGATATTGAAAGCTTTATTTTCAGGCCGCGAAGAAGGTTGGTTGTTCTAAGTTGTCTATGGGAGCTCTTGGAAACTTGTCCACTGTTCCTTACATAGCTGATTTCTAAACACCCTTCGCTGACATATTAATTAACTTTAATCCATTATTTGTTAAATGACAAGGAGTTAATAGCTAACTTGAAAGAATTGGTTACCAATGGCGGAATAATTTTGTGGTTTTAATTAGGTTAATGAATATAAAAAATGGAAATGAGGCGTACTGCGGGGCGCCTAATCTTCATCAAAACCGCAATTCATCAGTTCACTTTGCAATTGAGTTTAGTTTATCAGAAGTTTTCATACTGTGGGGGTAAAATAAATTGTCGGCACGAAAGTCAAAACTATGACGCCAATCGTTTGGGATGGCAATCCATCAGCTCCAAACAATATTAAATAGGCAGAATTACAGCAGCATTTGCTGAAGACCCGTACCAATAAGCCGTGGAGCAAGGTTTTAAAATCAGTGTCTGTGATTCTTTAGCACTTCGGAGTAACTTGGGAACTGCTCTAGTAAAAGAGCAGATCCCCACAAGTATAGTTGAACGCGCTATAAATTTCGGCTATATAAAAACGTTAAAAAAATACGCTTAGTTTTATCGTCGGACATTTTAAAATTTCAGATTTTGCAACGTAACTGCCATCTGTAATTTGAAGATAAAGTTAAATTATAATGAGCATTTGACAATTAACTGCACTATAGAGCTTTCGCGCCAAAAAAGGGTTAAGTTAAATTTTTCATTTCCTCACATTTGTATAAATTAGCATTTGCAATGTCGGATCAGTTAATTGTTGAGTCAGAAAAACGAGAAGACTACTTGGAATGGGAGGAATACTTCATGGCAGTCGCCCTACTCACAGCAAAACGGAGTAAAGACCCCTGCTCGCAAGTGGGTGCCTGCATTGTGGACGATAAAAAGAGGATCATAGGAGTTGGATATAACGGATTTCCTCGTGGATGCAGCGATGATGAGTTTCCATGGGGCAAGAGTGATACCGATCAGATCAACCAGAAATACATGTACGTCGTGCACGCCGAAGCGAATGCGATTCTGAATAAGAACCTCATGGATGTGTCTGGCACGAAAATGTACGTCGCTCTGTTTCCCTGCAACGAGTGTGCCAAACTTATTATACAGTCGGGGATCCGAGAGATAATCTACATGTCGGATAGGCACGCGGAAAAAACTCACACCGTTGCGGCCAAGAAGATGTTCGATGCTGTGGGGGTAAAGTATCGACAGTTTGTTCCCAAACAAAAGAAGATTGTAATCGATTTTGAGGCGATAGATTGGGAGAGTCAGAATCAAATGCCACCCACCCCAATGAAGAAGCATTAAATACAATTTCTAGTCTATAGAAGAATGTTTTCAGATCCAGTTTTCCCAATTGCCTAAAGTCCACTTCAGCTAGCCTAAGAATAACTTTATTTTTACAAAAGTGAGTCCCAAGTTCTAGGACAAATAATACTCTTTTATAGTAAGACCATACAGATACCCGATATTAAATACAAGTAGCATAGCTCGAACATTCTCTAGAAGTGCGGGAGACATACCTTCCCAACAAAAAGTTCAGACACCACGGTCATCCAAAGAGCAAACACGAACATCGTGTATGAGATTCCGATTTTGTACGTGCTCGGCAGCTGGTAGGCTTGCCCGCCGATCTCATCGATGTGAAAGCCTATCGGTAAAATCACTGCAGCGAGGCAAAAGAGCACCATTGCCGTGAAACCAACCCATCGGGCGTAGGGGATGACGTTGCGGTCCCAAGCGCTTGACGCCAACAGAATGATTGTGGTAGTGATGCAAATGCATCCGACGAATATGCATACTAGAGCTAGGAGCCACTCTGGTTGGAGTTCTGGGGTGAAGCAAACCTGCGGGCGATTGTAGAGCGTCATGCACGTCCACATCAACCCCAAACGAATTTCGCCTGCAAAGAACCAATATTCGTGAGGCAACCCGTTTTTATTAGTTTTAGTCTACCTCCTTCATCCGTAACTATCCAATCTGGCATGGCTAGGCTGACTATTGCCGAAACGTCGGCTGCCATGAACAATGTCGCACTTATCGTGGTTAATTTGTCCATTTTGTTTCTTATGGAATTGTTTACAAACTTCCGTGGGTTTAATGGAGACGAATGTCAAAATGACAACTTTTAAGAGTACTAAAAAAGTTCCAAACGTTCCGCTGAAAAACTACTTTTTTTTCTGAAAGGTTGGTACATAAACGTCAAAGGACAAAATTTAGAACATACCACACGTGTTTACAATTCTTTGAACTGTTTCCAGCGTTTGCCGCGAATTTCTTAAAAGGTTTGATATAAAATGGGCAAAATAAAGAAGGAACCTGTCGAGCAAAATGATTCGATCAAAACAGAGCCAATAGATACCTCTGGAGTCGTTGTAAAAGAAGAGGACTCTTATGACGACAAATTGAAGTATGTTAACCAAATTGCCAAGCCCATGGCGCCCAAGAAGCTAACCAAAAAGTGCTACAAATTGGTAAAGAAGGCTGTAAAGCATAAAACTTTCTTGAGGAATGGTTTAAAAGACGTTCAAACACGCCTGCGAAAGGGCGAAACTGGGTAAGATTTAAACAATTTGAGAGCCTGGTTTTTTTTTAACCCACAATTATCATTTCCCGGTTAGAATCGTGCTTTTCGCTGGAGATATTACACCTATCGATATAATGTGCCACCTTCCGGGGGTTTGTGAGGAGAAGAGTATCCCCTACACTTATACACCGAGTAGAGTGGATTTGGGCGCTGCCATGGGAGTTAAAAGGGGCACGGTTGCTATTTTAGTGCGCGAACATCCGGATTATAAGGATCTGTTCGATGAGCTTAAGCAGGAAATAGCCTGTCTTCCTATTCCCTCTTAATTCTGATTGTGTTGTATTTAGAATAAGAAATAAACTTGAATTACTTTTAATTGGCAATTTTCATTATCGTTAGCATTGCATTACCCTACCCATTGGAACCCTTCCGTCCTGGATGCTCCTAAATTTGAATGCAGGATACGAGGCACTATGTTGTCCTAATCAATGGAAAATGATTGAAATTCGTACTCGGCCCGTTTTCGAGATATTTTATAAAATATTTGCAGTATTAAAAATTCCGACTGACTGATTATTTGTCTTTTACATATGGTCTACTCGCTGAAAATATTTACCTTTTACAAACTGTTTCGAAGCCCGCTTTCAAATTTAGGGGCACCTCGTATGGAAGTATTGCCCATTACGTTCCATAATTTGCCCTAAATGAGCTTGGGATGCTGATTTAGAGATGGTCTCTTGCAATTATGTGGTAATAATAATGTGCAGATCTCCTTTCCCTCTCCCTTGGATAATACAGCAAAAAAATAATCTATATTTTCTCACCCATAAAATTCCTTTCAGCCACGTACTGATTAGATACTCCTCTACTCTAGCACATGTATAACCACAATTGAAATTGATTTGTAACATCTTTAATAGTTCCCTTGTAAGATGTAGAGACTTGGAGTGCTCATAACTTTTTAAGAGTGAGTCGAGAGGCTGAGCTACATTTTTTACATGAAATGGTTTTGATGGGATTTCATTACTTTTTGTTGGATTCCATCACTTTCCTTCGTGACTACATATATACATCCTATCCTAAAAATTAGAGATCTGAAGTGGTATTCCAGCCGAAGTTACGAGGGTTCAAAAATACGCCGAATAGCTTCCAAAAAAGGTTTGGATAATAGCCTAGTT
Source organism: Neoitamus cyanurus (assembly GCA_947538895.1). Lineage (NCBI taxonomy): Eukaryota > Metazoa > Arthropoda > Insecta > Diptera > Asilidae > Neoitamus > Neoitamus cyanurus. Next base: position 41,222,706 of record OX384540.1, on the reverse strand, counting down.
GTTAAATGAAATCGAAAAGTTTCAATTGTTAAAATAATATATTTGCGAACGTTTCGTATATGTACAATTAATTAGAAATTATTTGTTTTTGTACAACTTTGCAAAATAGCCTTAATCGAGAGGATTAACAATGCTCGAGAAGTGTTCCGTTTTATCCATTAGACTACGCGAAAGACTTTAGACTACACAAAAGTGAAAACCACCAGAAAAAAATTACTACTCCACCGCGGTCCGCTCATGTATAAAATTTCACTAACAATCAGTTTATTCGACTATTCCTTTTGCAAGTATAATTGAACCTGACGCGAGCATCTTTGAATGGGCGTAGAAGGCCCTGGCTACAGAGATGTTGCGTTTGCGTTCATTAAGCGGAAAGTGCAAGTGTACAAGCAAAAATTAAGTAGGTGTATAAACGTAACTAAGAGAAAATATATATTAATAATAATAAATGTTAACAAATTAGACACATATGCTCCTTACAACCAACACAACTGGCTGTCTGACTCGCCCTATGCGCAGAACTGCGATCTTGAGCGTTCTTAATGCGGATCTGTTTCCCCACCGCCCCTGATAGGCGAGAGTGATGAGAAATGTTTAGGCTTACATTTTCGAAATTAAAAAAAAAATGAACATTTAAATAAAATATCTTCAGAATGTGTGTAATTCCAAAAGGTGAATTGATGAATTTTGAAACCAGTTCCTGCAAGGCGAAGAATGTCGCGGAAGGAGGTAAGTCCAAGTTTAACAACAATCAGTGCTTCTCGGCTTTGGCTACACCCATGGACAGTCGCTTCCGCATTGCTATTTGATTCGTTGACGGATTTCCTGAAGATCCTGAAAGGACGGCCAGGGATTTGCGTCGAGCTGGTAGATTTTTTGGTGGATCTGATGATGGGGCGCTCCGACGACGAGGGGGTGAATCTGGGGGAGCAATTATTTTTATAATGATTCTAAATGATTATATTTGCAGTGATGGAAACAAACCTTTCTTACCTCTTAGCTGCGACAGTCTTCTTTTGTTCGAGTTTTGTTCATTAGCTTGCGAAATTTGCGCTCTTCTTTTGCCTGCTCCTGTGATGGTGCCTGATTCGCCATTAACGGCTTTGCTGCTTTCCTTGCCAGAGTCTTTGGACTTTTCATTCTGCACCTTCTCCTTATCTGCATTACTGCTATTTGGTTTTGACTTTGCTTCATTGACTCCACTTCCACTACTACTGCCCCCGGTATTCTTTTCTTTGTGAGCTTTTGAAAAAGCTCCCGTCGTCTTAGGTTCATTCAACTTTTGCTGGCTTTGCTGCTGATGTTGCTTCTGTTTCTCTTCTTGCTGAGATTGCTTATGTATCCCTACTTTGAGCCAGAAGTCGAGCTGTGATTCCCTGGATTCCGATATGACTTTCCTACCCTCTGGATATGTACTTAGAATGCTCTGCAAGAGAACAAAGGTTTATAACGAATGGTACCCCATAGCGTAGGAAAACTTACTTGTAATTTTTGAATACACTTGTAGACGACTTCCGGTGACACCAGACCATAGTCGAACAATGAGCACACGTGTAAGACGAAATTCCTATATAAATTTTTCTGAAGCAGTTCCCGACCCTTCATGTCCAGGAACATATCACAGGCGATTGGCAGTTGACAGTCTCCAACGTAGCCGTTCTTCATAACGTGAAGGTTCCACATCTTCATCAGTTCCTTCTCCCCCTCGTTGACGTCCGTAAACTCGTCAATCATTTGCATGGTTTTGTGTTGTAACCAAAGAGGATCGCTTTCGCCCTCCGAGTCGATATCCAACTCTTTCGGGTTAACTGGTAGGCAAGTTTCTGTATGATGGTATAATCTGGGAAGAGCCATGTGAAAGACAATATTGTTGCGAATGGTTCGACTTACCGATTGTGTCCGGTTATATAAGGCCTCTGGTTATTAAGCTCATTTTCGTCCAATTCCAGGAACTCTGCTAGGTTGGGTTTTTGTCTCCTTGGGCGGCACACAAGCAGATTTGTGACAGTGGTCCTTCTGACTGGTCCGGCTCGGGCGAAGGCACAACCAGCTGGTCCAACAAGGTCGTGGGGCGATCCAGTGTACGACCCGTCGTACATATCATTGATCGCGACATCGATTCGCGCTCCGGTGGTGACTGGGATGTACGTAAAGGTGAATCGGGCGTGACAGAGTTTAAGATGTTTCAATAAGGAGTAGAGAGTAATACAATCCAAACTGCACCACGGACAGTGCATGTCATCGCAAGGTTCTGTCTGCTGTCGCGAGTTGTTATTGTAAATGAACTGATAGATGATTTGTATCTGCTCGTCGGGCTTACTGGATTCTTTGATGCCATTTCTGAGAGTGGCAATAGAATTGTTATTGTGAGTCAGTCCACTGATAACCACGTTGTCCTTCTCACTATCCCCGTTTGTCATTGCCTCTTTATTCTGTTTATCTGTTAGCTTTGGTCTGTCTACGAAACTCGGACTAGGTTCATGGGTCCATTTCAGGATGAACTTAAGTGTAGGGCATTTGCTGAACACTTCAAAGGGATTGTCGGGCTTGTCGAATAATTCCAGGCTAGTGTCGTCCGAAATTACCTCCCAAGTTGAATGCTTTTTCGGCGAACAGTTCTTCGCCAGAGAAACGATCTCCTGAAGTGCTAGTTCATACTCACCCTCGGCTAGGAGACACCGATTGTGCTTATCAAATATAACCAGCTCCGACCCAAACAATTTTGTGTTTGACTTGGGGCGCTTGGAGGAAGGTTCGTCATCGTCCTCGATCACAATGATGGGTATAGTCTCGACTCTCAGAAGCAAAATATAAGACTGGCTCTGCGAAGGTCCTTGGGGTTTGAAGGATTCGCTAGGTATGCTAATTGCAGGTATCTTCCCGCTCTCATTCGTCTCCATAGGATTCACCCTTATGTCGGTGGTGCCAATCTAAAATTGCATCCACTAAATTAATTTCTTCCTCTTAATTCTGCAGCCACCTAAAATAACTTACTGTTACTTGCATAAAAGCCGAGGAGCTATCTTTGCGCTTTTTATGTGAAATCTTCAGTAGGGTCGTTTCAACGCGGACAGCGTCACCACACTTGGTGTCTTCACAAAGAGTCTTATCAAAAAATCCTAGAAACATTAAAGTCATATAGTCGCCCAGACCGTGTATTTTGTCCAGGCGAGATTTATTCATCTTTTCAGCCAGCATGTTGTCCACTTTGAACTCCGATCGCTTTTTGTGCGTTCGAGACATTCGGTGCTTCATGTAGATCAGGGTGCGGTGCAAGAACACTGGCTGCAAGGAGCAGTAAAATGATAATTTCGAAGAAACTACGCGGATATATAAAAAGGCTTATAGGGTTGTATATTCAAAGCTGATTTTTTGAACTAATAAAAACATATTGAAGGATGCGTACAAATAACAATCTATCTGAGTGCAATTCCCTAAAGCGTTATGAAATCAAGTATGCCGGACATGTTCCGCTTTTAGTTTTACGTTTAGATTCAAAGCGAATAACCAGGTACTACCTCTGAACTACCGTAAAAGTACAAATATGATAAGTTTTATGTAGTAGTTCCGAGGACTCAGCGCACATTTGGGCAGGACCTTGCAATAAATCAAAAGACTATAAACTAAACAAACGAATTCTGAATGGTAATAACATCCATCGCTGAAACTCACCGAAATCATGTTCCTGGTCCTGAGGTAACGGTAAATCTGTGTGGGCTCTGGAAAAGGAAGGGTACATAGTTAAATTTGCCGTTAGGCAATTATTGCACTTATTAATTATGGGCAAATAAAGACGATTATATTGATCATAAATGTTTTTTTTCTTCGCGAATGTAATGTTTAAAACTTTAACTTATTTCAGCTGTTTTTTATCCGCCTAAAGCAATTGATTTAAAATGGTATACGATATAGATCAAACCAATCAAACTCACATGCTTCTTTGGTGATAAATTATTCATCAACAAAATCAGCCTAACCAATTTCGGGTGGGTGAAACCAGATCATCTGACCCTGTCTATCACGTGCTCTGACATCGTTTACTATTGTGTGCACTGCGTCACCACTCTATATAAGGTAGTTCATTATTACCTTAATTCAAAGAAAAATATCAACACATTTTTTAAATGTTTGAACAATTAAATATCCTGGGATTATCAAATTCTTGAAAAAAAATGGAGCAATGGATACTTTTTCCCCAACAATATTCATCTGTGACAACAACTTCTATAATTCCAAGCCGTGTATTTTATATAGACTTTTATTTTTGTGGGAAAGCCTGAAGACCCAATAAATTTACATTACCGTGTATTCTTGATTCCTTTGGAATTGTAGGAAATTAAATGTGTAAATGTAAATAGATCTGCCTATAGTTCCAATCTGTTTTTAAATTTTCTATGTTTCGAACAGATTTGAACTTCGTTGAAATTCAAAACACAATCGAATTACTTACGGTTAGATGGTGTGGTGGCGTAGAAGCCAAATGAATAAAATCTCGCAAATGAATCTCCCGCAATTATGATAAGGTAGCTATGATGAGGATTTGCAATTTTTTTGTCTGAAAGAGTGCATAGTACAACATCAAATTCTTAATCGCATGAGAGTTGAAATTATAACGATTTCCGAAGTTGGATTACATTCAATTCAACTTGTTGATTTGGTGAAGTATTTGTCCATAAATCTACTTGGTACTTTCATTAGACAATAGTGGTTTCCTGTAATCATTTCAAGGATTTGCTTCGAACAAGCCAAAAATATTTACATAATAACGTATTCGTAAAAACTTTAAATTGTTCTCCACTGAATGTGCAGCACTGGCTGCCGGACGTAGGTACTAGTGTTTTCTGTTGAGTTGGTTTCAAACTTAAAATCAGTCTTTTTTATGGCACAATACAATTTTTAAATAACAAATTTGGGACTTCCGGTGCTCAGAAGTTCAAAACTCGGCAAGGCACCCATAAGTCAAGCCCCTAATTTGATAAATTTGAGACTGGGCTTCGAAACAGTTTGTAAAAGGTATAAAATCAGTCTATAGGCATCAATTTAAAAAAGAGAAATAATCAGTAAGTAGGAATTTTTAATACTGCAAATGTATGAACTGTTTTGTTGTTTGTATCTCGAAAATGGACGAGCACGAATTATTAATTTTCCGTTTATTAGGGTAACCGAAGCTCGCCTTCAAATTTAGGGGCGCGGCTTATGGGTGAATCGCCCAAAATTCTTTTACAGTTCTATCCAGAACCGCTTGTAGTTTAATATAAAATTATGCAGAAAAAATGGATTTTCGATCCTCAAAACAGTTAGGGTTCCATGAAGTATCACAGATCACATAGAAATGATTGCTTTGCAATTGACGGAATAAAATTTAGAAAAATTTGGATGTGGGACTATTACCTTAACAAGTACATTTTGTCAAATAAATATCTCCACTGGAGCTAGATAATTATGTCTGCAATATGTAAATTCCTCTTTAGGATTAGTTTTACCAGTGAGGCATTATTTCATGTTATCCTTAACTAACAGGTTCGAATTAGTTTGTTGAATGCAGATTCCCAATTTTTAACAAACTAGGGTTGATTTTACAACGGATGGATGGATTTGATTAATGGACGTCTGTTACAATATTTATTCATTAGTGCGAAATGTGGTGTATACAGTTTTGGCTAACTTGAAAAGAAAATATTTTTAAAGTATTAAAATCATCCACCTGAGAAATGCTTAAAATCGGAAGTCAAGACTTAGAACTGGTGGAGCTGTCAGCCGGACCACCCGGTCCCGATAAAAAATTGTTTAGGACAAGGCTTCTCTTTGGCGGAGAAAAATACAAAACCCTAAATTGAGGTTATGTGGTAATATATCAAAACAAAGCGAGAAGACTATACATAAATAGCAGCCCTCCCTCTGAATTCCTTAAACCAATGCATGTAGGAAAATTTACAAAATCTGCAGCTCCAAAGGAATAAATAAATCGAAAAGGGCCGTAATTTTCAACATTTTCAATGAAAATCTTTCCAATAATTGAAAAAAATCGAAAATGAAAGTGAAGCCACCACTTGACACACTCACACGACCGTACCGCACATCTCTATGCATCTCACTCGCACTTACTCTCGAATGCCTGAAGAAACAACTCATGCTCTGCTTGTATTTGATCGCGACCAACACTCTTTGAGCCGTCCACATCTTTATCCCGCTTTTTGGGAGGCATTTTGATTAACTGAGCAATTTTTAGGCCGTCTATTCTACACGAACGCGCAGCGATGAAACTGGTGGGCCGCTGGTCAGCACAAATGATCGATGTTATTCAAATAATGCCGGGGGAGATGGCGAAAATAAATTTGTATTCGACGAGTTTCGTAAACAGAACAAAAACGGCGCCGCGCGAAAATCAACTCCAACTATTTGATAGCGAGGAGTGCCAACTTGAAAAACACAAATGCTCAAGGTATGGTGGGACTCAGAGCCAGAGGGAGATTCTAATGTCTCACAGGGTTATTTCTCTGGTGTGGTAATGATGTGAAAATTGGCGGAAAATTTGGAAAATTGTGGTAATGATTGCGTATTAGGGTAATCCCGCTAATATTGCGTTTTTTCTATTCTACTGATGGGTTTTGCGGGACTTGGTAAGGTGTTATGTTTCGTACGTGTTCAGCACCTTTAGTGGGACCTACATAACATTTTGCTGTAACACTTATGAACGATAATTGGAAATTGCCATAACTTCAAAATTGCACTCCTTTGAAAAACCTAAAATTGAATAACATGAATGAATCCTTTACTGTTCAAATTAACACAAATTTCTATCAGCTACAAAGTTTCTTGCTGATGCTGAAATCATTATTTCATTTTAAAATGGTTTCTAAGAGTTCGAAAAGTTTATGTAAATAAATTAAATACTCGATTAAGAAAATTTTATTTTTCTGAATAATCATTTGGCCAAACAACTCAGTCATGTTCATATAAAACATATGTGAGCGGTCAAATGAAATGCCGGCCTCAGAAAACTCAATCACTTCGCCATCTCTCTTTCATCGCCACAACATTCGTTAATTTACTCGACAATGCTATGTTACGTATATACGACAGTCCCAAATCAGGCCTAGAAACAGGTTGTAAGCCAAAATCAGGGCTGCTCGTGTAAACGACACAAAGTGGACTAGGAAATATTAGGCCCAGGTCCGATTTAATCGGGGCTAGCCCAAAGTCGGGACTTGGCCGTTTATACGGTAAAGAAAATCGCGGCTTTGGGCTATGGTAGGCCAAAGTCGCGACTTTGGATATCGTGTATACGTAGTCAGTGTGTGTTTGTTCGGATGTTACGGCCTAGAGTCCCACTGGATTAGCCGATTTGGATAAATGAGGAGTCGTTAGAATCGTATTAATCCTCCGGGTATCATAGGCTATATGTATAACGTCACAAAAACAAAATGGCGGCTACCATAAGTCAAAATATCTGACAATAAAAACAAATTTGACCAAATATTATTAATATGGGTATCAAATGAAAGCGTTGGATGAGCACAATACTGTAAATTATGTGATGTCATTCTAAATCCAATATTTATGGCAGATTCCCAAAGATGGCGGATTACCTATTTCTTCACATCTTCCTCGATATGGGTATCAAATGAAAGGGTTTGACGACAAAATACGACAAGCTATGTGACGTCATTATCATAGGATAAGAAAGATAATTTCTAGACGTCAATATTATACTATGTGCTGTCTGCTTGATCATGTCATGACATTACTTACCTACTACATATTGTCTAAAACTATAAAGCTGACAACGGAAGAAACGAAAAGTATGAAACAAGAAAATATTCATTCTTTCTTTACTTAATTAAAATCGACACGTAGGTACGGTGATGTTCTAAATGTAAATATATGTATGTAAATGTTCTGAAGACCAAAGTTCTACTTGCGCCGTTCTACGGCAAGGTCTTCTCATTTTCGCTACACTGGGATGTACGAGTATGACCTGCAAACTTTTCAAGCAAAGAAACTGCTTTTACCTAAAGCCCATTCAGTTTATATAAATGTTCTCAAATCTCAATACGGTACTACGAAAACGTATTATTACTTTTAAGATGGAAAAATCGACTGCTGTTTCGTGAGCTTCGATTTGATTTCTAAGAGATTGCAAGAGTGCCGGGCTGAGTTCTGCCTCCTAGAAAATAATGTTAACCACGCGAAACTCGTTTTTTTCCAATACGTACACGAAACCAAATTCAATCCACCAACAATGAGAGGGTTGCCAATTACAGATTAAGAGTGAAATCTGTTTATAACTCGAAGTTGCGTAACTATTGTGGGATTGTTAATGACTTCAGTGCGGTGGCTCCATATCTAGAATTTCGCATCCCACCGACCAGGTATAATATGGTAGGCATTCTCTATAAATTGCGACAATATTTTGTGTTCTTGGTCGTCACTTGCGCTTGCTTATTCGTAACAACAAGAGATTTTAAGTAGTGCCATAAAGAGAAGTTTAAGAGCTTTAAAGAAACTACACTTTACACTGGTTGCTGTGCAATAGATTGCAAAACATCTATGACCCTTGTAAGACCCGGTAGCCGTCTTCGACTAGGGAATTTTAAGTAACATTTATATGAACCCTTATCTAAACATTTCACACTCAAAGTAGAATTCCTCATTCATTTAGTCATCAAACATTTCATATACTGTCCAAAAAAGTAGATCTCAAGGTTATATTTAAATATTACATTCCCATTCTATTCAGCTCGTACACAAGGACTAGAGAGGTGAGTAGTCCAGTTTGGGGTAAAGAAACTTTAAAAATGTGAATGACTGCTAATTGCTCAGCACTTGAAGCTATTCGACAATCCACTGGAGCCAGCGCTCCTCGAAACAACGTTAATGTCATGATCGAAACTTCCCAAAATGGCATTTACCTGAGCCCAGAGCACTTCAGTAAACTTGGGGAACTTCTTAGAAAGCAGTTATCTGTAAATTGCCAACAATCATCCAGTCTTATCCATCCATCCCGGATCCCAGGAGCTCTAAAGTACCAGGATGGTACGCAACCGCCTCGTTAATGACGGACATTACTTTGTGTTGGGGCGGGCGCCCTCCGAAGAATCGTTCGTTTGATTGCCTGATGGCTGTCGATGTGGTTTTCTCAATGGCATTAACCGCCCAACCTCCTCAATACTTTTTCGTCTAGCGATCGTAATTGATGCGAAAAAGAATTTTCGCCCTCGGCCAAGTGGTGGCCACTTGAGCTCTTCAGCGGCTTACTTCCCAATTCTGGGAGACTGAACACTGACTGGGCAAACAACGAAAAAGGCACTTTTCACTGATCCCATCATTTGGAAGGAATCGCTTTAACGGCTTCACATACCGAACATTGACGTTGAATTACGTTTCGTCCTGGAAAATGCTCTTTGAAGTCTAAGGAAAGAAGTTGAAAAGGACGGGGATGGGCAGTGGCATGACCACAAAGGCCTCTCGTCAATGTTTCAAGCATTTTGGTCTGCACAAATATTTTTCATTAAATTGCAAAAATTCGAAGGGATTGTGGTACTTGAGCACGATTGCTAGTCTCGCTAGACCTAGATCTTTTGAAGCTCTTATTACTTCTCCCCTGGCACACCCAACAAATAGACGAAGCCGGCGGATTCCAGTTGAGTTATCCCCAAGAATGAAACTTCAAGCTCAAGTCGTGGAGCTCCTCCCAACTTTGTCGTGTTTATTTTATTCGGGCAACGTTTTGTTCAGACAGTTGTTATTTATTCTGTTGGTGTCAAAGTCCTTTTCAAGTGCCCAACAGCACAACCCTTGTTAATGCTTAAGAAGATCGAAGGCACGGGAGAGACTTCATTGTCGCCGTTGTGTTGTGACTGGCATGTCGTCGTGATAAAGTGTTTCGCCGTTTTATGAAACAGTAAAAGTTTTAATTTACTTTCCAGTGTGCCGTTGTTTTTGGCGTTCGATTGGTTTGAGAGAGATTGAAGGCACTTAAAGGATTTGAGTTTGGGACTTTGGCGAATTGTACATACCTCAGATATTGCCATTTGATCCGGATGCGAGTATAAGTAGGAAGTTTCTTATAAAGGGATTATAAGACAACTTTCGGAAAACATACATATGTAGTTAGACTTTGATTTTCATTATATAGAATTTAATATTAATTTTTATTTGAGACTCATTGCCACAAATACATACCTTGGCGAGATTTAGGCCAAAGAATGTGAAGCTAGAAAGAACTCACAGTCGGAACAAATAACTTGAATCGAAAAAAAGCTGCAACTGCAAACAAATTATAATACTTTGTGTTTGGCTTTCACCGTGAAAAGGCGCACATTAAATTCCTTTGGGTTCTCGTACTCATTCAGTGATCATTCATTCATCAGAAATCGGTTTGCCGGTAGTCCAAAGGCACATCGACGGACGCATGCTTGGTCCGCCGCAATGCATGAATCCATGGAGTTCTGTGCGTCGCTGGCTCGTGCACATTAATTGTTTTCGCGCTTTTTAAGAATCATTTCCCCGCCCTGACACCATTTAACCCTTCCTTCTCCCTTGTACACCCCCGAACATCGCTTAATGATTCGCGAACGTGATCGACGCTACCGCCGCTACAAAAGGACACGTCACCCAGCTGATCTATTTCACTATCGGACCCTACGGGATGAAGTGCACGAGATAGTCCATAATGCTCGACTCGAATATTACGCCGACCGTCTCAGCTCCATCTCTGATCCAAAGCTCCTTTGGAAGGAGCTAGATCACCTTGGTCTCACCGGTGGCAAGACAAGGCATGTACCTATCTTTAGTCCTGACGAGCTTAACGACCACTTTGCGGCCACCTCGACCAATGATGACGCACCGTCACCGCAGGAGTACATAGCATCTCTTGGTATTGATGATGACCAACTCAACACCAATCTGCTCAACTTCAAGGACGTCTGCCTCTCTGATATCACCAATGAGATTTTGAAATCTGGTTCTCAAGCTAGAGGTGTTGATGGAATACCGCTATCGATCTGTGCTGCAGCTCTGCCTGTTATTGGACCTTTCTTGACTTATATATTTAATGCTTCTCTTCAAGAAGCTAGCTTTCCTGACCTATGGAAAAGGTCGATCATCATTGCTTTAAACAAGTCACCTCATCCCCAGCAGCCCGGTGACTATCGCCCTATATCACTCCTCTGTTACTTGTCAAAAGTTCTCGAGCGACTAGTTGCCAAGCAAATGTTGGACTTTATAGAATCAAACGGGCTTATTGATCCACTGCAAACAGCCTATCGCAGCGGACACAGCACCCAGACAGCGCTCATTAAGCTAACCGATGACATCAGGGTTGGCATTAATAATCAGTTGGTAACACTCTTGTTGTTGTTCGACTTCAGCAAGGCATTTGACACAGTTTGTCATGTGAGACTACTCAAGAAGCTCAGAGGGCTAGGCTTCTCTAAACACGTCCTTGGATGGACTGCATCGTATCTGTCGGGTAGATTCCAGGCAGTATTGAGAGGAGATGACCAGCTCTCTTCCTTTAAGTCGACCAACACCGGTGTTCCCCAAGGATCTGTTCTTGGGCCTCTGCTTTTCGCCCTGTTTATTAATGACATTGTGGGGGTATTGGAAGCTAACACCCACCATATACTTTACGCTGATGACCTCCAGATTTACATCCAATGTAACCTGCAGGATCTAGATAACAGGGCCGAGGATCTTAGTCGAACCGCGGACGCTATAATGGGGTGGGGTGATCGCAACAACATCAGGCTCAACGTCAACAAGACCAAAGCAATCGTTTTCGGCTCATCTCCTTACATAGTCAAGAATCTGGGTGTTATTCTCGATTCTACTTTATCGTGGAAAGAGCACGTTGATCACGTCACCAAGAAAATCAACGCGGTCATGTATCGGCTCAACTACTTCAAGCGCAGCACCAGTCTCAATCTTCGAGAGCATCTGGTAAAATCCTTAATCTTTCCACGCCTGGATTACTGTTCTGCAGTATTTTGCGACCTGTCGCAAGAGCAAGACTTGCGTCTTAAACGCTTACTCAACCGCGGCGTGCGCTATATTTTCGGACTGCGTCGCGATGAAAGGATGTCGCCCTACAGGACGAGGCTCAACTGGCTCACTCCTCAACGTCGTCGTGAATACATGTACTGCTGCCTGCTATACAGGATTCTAGCAGGAAATGGCCCCTCATACTTGGCCAACCTCTTCACTTTTCAAAGCTCCGAGCGCCCGCAGCGAACTGTTAGGCGACGCCTCAACATCAACCCGTTTCGCACGGAGACTTACCGTCGATCCTTCCAAGTCTCTATGGCCTATTTCTGGAACGCACTACCTGTCGACATTTGCAACTCACCGTCGCTGGGCTCCTTCCAACGCGGTCTCTTCCAGCATCTTCTCCGGTTGGAGTCAACCTCAGCCGTCTAGCCAATTCATCACCATACCACCATACGTCTGCACTTTAATCGACACTGAAAAAATCAGCTTTTTCATGCTTATATGCTATATCTTTGTTTTGTAAAAATGTGCAACACAATGTACATAAATGAATTAATCTAATCTAATCTAATCTTCTATCGATCAGAAAACGTTTTTGGGTGGAACATTAGGCTTATGGTCTTATGGAACTTCTTCATGGTTCTTTGTTTAGACGCAACTTCTTAAGTTTAAGCTACCTACCATTCAAAGATACTTTCTAAGCTCAGTAAATTTCACTACCAAAAAAAAAATTCCATTAATCCTCTAGGCATGTTCCTAAGAAGCCGAAAATATGTTTGTACGTACAAGCCACATTTAACCTCAAGTCCAAGTGCATCCCTTCTTAGCTCGCAAGCATTGAAATCACGAACGAGAAACTTGGCAGCGAAAAGAGTTCATCTTATGTAGTTGTTCACATTCGCCCGCCCCCCACCCATTGAGAGGTCTTGCGAGGCTTGCTGCACTGCACCCCAACCCAACAGCCAACTCGTGACACGAAATGTCTTCCGACCGGGGCTGGCTGGCATAAGCAGCCATAAAACGATAAACTGCTCCTGATGCTGAACAATTTTATAAACTCGCCGTGTTTACATTCCCAGAAAAGAAAAGTTTGGAGTGTGCCGTGCGACGACTGACTGATCTCATCATACGTAGACGGATGTTATGGGTTGCAATCTCAGGCCGCTGCATCTCGGCAAGTGCATTTTGGACGGCATCCAAACACCTGTTGGCGGCGTAATTAGATTAAGTCGAGTAAAGCACTACGACCAGTCTATGATTTTATGGCTGAGGTCTTTCGCTATTTTTGCTGGTGAGTTTGCTGGTGTAGGATTGCTAGTTCCTGTTGGAAGTTATTCAAAATTCAGGCGTATTCCTTGTCCTCGAAGGAGTAACTCATTTGTTGCGCACCCGGAGTGTGGCTTCGGCTTCACCACTATTTCCGTATTCGTTTAGACATGTGTCTCACATCCCCGAAATAAAAAAGGTCATGTCACCACCTCGAGTCCACGTATAGCCCCAAGGGGCTCCGGAATGTTCTCCAATTGCGTGTATGTCACAAATTTCTTTTAGCACTTCCAGAAAAATGCGGGGAATTCAAATGAGGCTAACCACGCGTTCTTCAGGATATGTATAGGAAAAACACGACGGTGGTGGCTGATAAGATTGCTGGCAAATGTGTCTCCACCATCTTGGCCTATCGCATATCACTTTTATGGAAGGGATGCTTAGTTGGGCGTAGAGGCTTGTTAAACCACGCACGAAAAAAGACGAGCGTCATTGATCCTGAAGTCTCTCAATATATTCAATTTGTCCGACTGATTGGTTTTCTGATTGCAATTACTCTTTAGTGCGATTCCAATTTGCCATCTGAAGAGGCTGGGGGTAGCACCACCGCCGCTACCGCACCCATTCACGGCGAGCTCCGAGTAATTGAATGAAAGCCTCCCCCGACTGTGGCCGGCAACAAAGAGTGCCGAAGCGCTTTCTCATCAAAAAATTCGCAACCCGATGAAATAGTCGAACATTTTTTCTGCAGCCTCAAGGTTTAGCTTCGGTTGTGCTTACTCATAGCAATGAGTTGGCTTACTCCGTAAATGCGAGACGTCCGTGGAGGACAGCGTAGCTACACGTATAAAGCGAAAGCACAGCGTACATAGCCCTAATCTGAAGTTATTGGGACGAGCATGCAGCGCTAGGCCGGCGATCTCGAGTTTAACGAGATATTACCGGCAAGCTATCCCTACCGTAGGGTACTTAGTACTTGCCTTGTGATTACAGGGAAATGCCTGGTCCTGCCGTTTGGGCGTACCCAGTTTTATCCATCAGCCTCCATAGATGGGCCATTTAATCCATGTGGAGGTGGGCGGTGATACATGTTGCTCCTGAATTAGTCAGGCGTTAAGAGACCCACGCCACAGCATGGCGCGTAATCGAGCTCGTACTCTTTTTATGGGACACACAGATATTACTCTGCCGGGCTGTACTGTATCCTGAATCAGGACAAAGTGGCCATAAATTGTCATTGGTTTTTGCATCGTTTTCCACTTGCTTAATTGCTTTGTATAGAAGCGTCGCGTTCGTGCTTACGTAAATATTAGAGCTCGTCGCCCATTACAGGGAAAATCAAATTATCAGATTGATTGTGATTATTAGACGTTAATCCGGGAAACAATTTGCCATTAAAGTTAACCATAAAAAATTCAACTAAACTTTGCACACTGTGAATGCATAAATAGACACATTAATTATATATCTCGTTATATGTATTAACACTGAATGGAATTCCCCTTCCGAAATCATGCTACATAACTACAATAAAAACGTTGAAGCTCTATTAGCTATTACTCTCAAAAACTCATTTCATACAAGTCAACAAAGAGTAGCGTAACACTGAAACGAGTTAATACACATGACTTACAAGGCTAAGATAACGTTCATGTTCCACATAGTGTTTGTATGAATCTATAATATACAGAGTATAAACCGCAACTCGACATTAATTTAAAAGCAATTAAAGTAATTATTGCAAATTTTTGACATGGACGATATCGGTACAAAAGTGCCATTGTTTGTCCTATAGTAGGATGAATATAAAAAGTCTCACTCTCTAGTCTAGTCACTCGGGGACGTGAAGTAATATTCACAATGCTTAAGAGAGTGAGAGAGGCTATAGCGCCAGTAACAAAATGATTTAATTTAAGGCAGTGGCTATTCGCATTGTCCTTGTGCCTGCACAATCGGGATCTGGGTTCATGTACATATGTACAAGGACGATGCGAATAGCCACTCCGTTTATTTAATTTAATTAGGTAAAAGGCGAAGAGTGTAGCATAGGAATCTTTTCTGCACTGACTCATTACGATTGATATGCATTGCATAGTGTGCAATCCACACATTTGCTCACATTTAACTGCATATGAATTTTTAAACACCACAGCTCAAAATTCTTGGAGCCAATGTACATGTTGCAACGTCTCGATTGGTCTAAAGAATTTTAAATCATCGGCGTAGGTTAACACGTGAGAATTTCGAGTAAGTAAGTCATTTATAAAAGGCGTGAACAGCAGAGGTCCAAGATGGCTACCTTGTGGGACGTCAGATAAGACATAAAGCATCCTGTAATCATCCCCAATTTTTTCAATTATTAACGTCGTGATTGCGAGCTTGGTGTATTCTATAAATCCTAGATATATGTTTTTGAATCGTCCTACTAGATATGAGTTTTTGAAAAGACTTTACTTTTCAAAACACTCGAGAACCAGAAGTCCAAAATCCTTGACGGCCAATATTGGTCTTTAATATGAAAGATTATACGACCTGGGAACTTGGTTTGCAATAATGTCATTGTTCTGCGTACAGTGTGACAGGTCGCATCATCCTGTTTCATATATCTTATTTATGTCCATTCAATCTAAAAAAAAAAATTTGAACCTTCGTAATTTAAAAAAAAGTATATCCGATGACCAATCTTCTAGGGCGAAAACGCGTAAGGCTCCTCTCGACTAGACTTGGGCCGCCGCCTCATGTTAATGACTGTTTACCGACTATCCTGACATTAACGAATAAATATAACGTTATATACTTAAATAAAACTGAAATAACTGAAAGTGTGAAAAGAATGACGGGCTACAGAAAAGAATTGATACGGCTATTTACATGAAATTACTTTCCATACATTTTCTCTGTCCCTTTTTTAAAGTTTAAATTTTCTGGTAATTTACATAAAGTTTTCACACAAGATAAATGCTAGACTATTTGTTAGGCTGCCCTTTAAATGCAGTCAAAGTTTAGAAATTTCCCATCAAGCGAGGGGTTTAGAAGGCACACCCTTCTCATGTAATTGACAGAGCATTTGTGGCATGGGGTTAGAAGACCAATAGCCTACAAAGCCACAAAATGAGCAAACAGAGATTACTTCACAAAGTTTTGAAAAGTCCTATAGTAGGAGTGTCGACATCTCTTTATACAAACATCCGTCCATTCTTCCGCCAAGCCAACTCCTGCTGGCCAACTGCCATAAAGTTAACGATCCCATCAATCTGCAGATGTTAATTTCTGCGAAGCACGCAAAATTAAACAAATAAGTTTTACACCATCGTCATTCTACTCACCAATTATGTCTGCTGGTCCCCGTCGCCCTAAACATGCGAATGATAGGGCCGGGCATTAATTTCACTTAGAGGCCCGGTCACCGGGCTGTGGGAGTGTCCCTCGTCCCAGAAGAATTTTGTATTTTTCGAAGGGTTGGCTGGCCGCCTGCAAAGGAATCCAACAAGCCGAGATTTGTCACTTCGCAGTCCATTTAATTTGCACACCCTGCGCCGACAGAGGATCTGTATCGCCCCAGATTTTATTAGGTCTGGAAAGGGCGTTGTAAATGAAAACTGACTGGTTGCTGACTTTTATGGGAGCCCCCGCGGAACTGGTGGCAATCGGCGTGAAAATTAATGTTTGAATGGAAGTGATAAAAAAGGCTTAAGTGAAACAAATGTGCATGCTTCATTTAAATTGCTTGGCAACAAGATACGCAAACGAGTTTATCATCCCTTAAGACATCATCCACACACAGCCGAAAACTCCGCTTTATCTCTGATGCAGTCTGCCCCCGATTGCTGCCAATTATGAACTTGAACTCGATTACGCTGAGTCTTATTAAGGCACCAGCTGCTGAAGCCATGCACTTGTGCAGCTCCTTTTCATTAGCCGTACGTCAAATTAGGTTTATTGAATCACGGAAGCTATTAAAAGTATCTTCGTGCTTAGCAGAACACAATTAACAAAATTCAATAATCCTTACAAGGACGAGTCCCAGACATGAAGCGCTGTCGAGCGGGAGTCGCAGATGGCGTCATCCAAAAGGGTCACCACTAGCCTTGAGCCAGACTGCAGATTATCGACCGGAAACAGAAGGATTTTTGATTTCTCTTGGGCATCGTAGCTGATCAGAGTGGTCTATTGATAGCCAGAAGTGAGTGAGACGAAAGCCGTTGATGCGAAATGAGTTCAGTAATTAACTTGCAACTAGATCTGTGCTCCGAAGGAATCGGTTACAGAATTCCAGTGATAGCTCCTGGCCAAGTGGATTGCCAAGTCTACCTCGGGCTCAAATGTGATTATCCTTTCAATTAAGGGGTGGAACTAGCGGCGAGCTGTGACAGCGACGTAACTCAAATAATTACATAGATGATTAGGTGGCGGACCATCAATACTTCGGGTTAGTCGGTAGTGCTTTCTGATTGATTAATTCTGACCTTTAAGGAATGTGGTAATATGAATCGTGATTCAGTAAATATCACGAATGTCGTGTTTTAAAAACCGACCTCTCCTCTACGCCATTACATGGGCTCAATGATGTTTGATTGATTGCATGTCTATTGGTTTTTCAGTCTTTCCAATTGAGGTGGTTCAAAAAGTGTGTGTCTGTGAGTGTGTGTGCGTGGCGGTGGGGGGGGGGGGGGTAGATTGGATAACTGGATAACTGCAGGTTTTAATAACCTTCACCACAATTATCTCACCTCACAGTTGGATAGCAAAGTGAATTGCCTGCGGATCACCGGGCAAGTAAAATATTGTATCTTCATCTTATATTTTAATCTCAAGAATCTCTTCTGCCTTTGAATTGAATACAAGCAATTGCGTATCCTGCACAGCAAAAAGAGGCGAAAAAAATCAGAATTCTTCACCATCTGCAGTGCAGCAGTAAAAACAATGTTTTTCTTTGAATGGAGGAAAACGCTTAATGCACGCAGAGCACTTCTGCCCACCAGTGTCAGACTTCTCTAGCACAGTTTACCGACTGAAACACCTCCCTTGTTTGTACGGATGGTAACCTGGAACTGTTTGACACACTAGTTTGAGCTAGGTCCTAATATAAAAGACACCACCCTCGAGATATAGGCTATTTAATAAAAAAAGAATCATTATAATCGGTTCACAATCGGCGAAGACATCACACAAAAAAAAACACACAGTCCAATTTCGAACCTTCTCCTTTTTTTGAAGTCGGTTAAAACTGCACTCAAAATTTTTGAAATAACTTAAGAATTCTATCTACCTATCCCTAATAGCTTATACGCGACTGGGTGCAGGTGCTCAAACTTTGTCCATCATTTTCTTGATTGTTACCTAGCTTAGTGTTCCGACCAACTCCGCAATAAATTTTTATCGTGACAGTTTATTGAGGTCTGTGGACGAAATGGCTATGGGCTCTCCAGGCTCTTGTCGCTTAAGCCTTAAGGGGTATTACCAGCTTAATTTTGTGTTTTCAGATTTTTTTTCTATTGGCTTAAATAATGCCTAAACATCCCTCGAATCAAAAGAAACTTTGTAGAAAGGTGTATTTAAATGTTGTAAATGTCTCTAAACCAATTTTTCCGAAGCAACTTTTTCAATTTTTTTAAAGCGTTTTTCTCGGAACCACTTTTAAAAATCTGCCGGCAGTAGAACTCGAACAATTTTCATCCGATTGACTTCAAATTTTAACTGGACCTTTATTATGAAATTATCTACCGAAATACATATGATTATATTTTTAGAATTTTTTTTCACAAAATGGCAGTTGTTTGAAAAAAAAAGTAAATGGCTTATAACTTTTTTTTCCTGATATACAATCGCTATAATCGTGTGTACTTCGCTAGATAATTTAACAATAAAGGGTTTGTGAGTAATTCTGGTTTCATGCAGACGTTTATGACAACTTTGTCTACACGGTAGCGTATCTACCATTTCGCTATATTTATTTGTTCAGAACTTATGAGCCATTCTAATACATATTTTTGCTGGAATCCACCCTGCCGAATACAAAGACGTAATTCCGCGTCCAAAACGTGAAAAACAATTTTCCCAATTTTTTATATACAATTTAATTATGATTTAGGATGATAACATTATAAGCAACAGGTAAAGGAATCTCAATGAAATACTCTGAGTAAAAAGTAAACAATTTTATTTAAAAATTAACAAAATCAACATTTTGCCTTTTAGCAAATAAATCCAGAACACTTTCAACAAAATTACTTCTATAGGAAATGAGAGCTAAGCTAATAGTAAAATGTTTCAACTGAGCGATAATTGAATAGGTAATTCTACTTCTTAACGCACTTTAATATTTCATATTTTAAAATTTGTTAACTGCTTATGCTTCACTTGAAAGCTTTATTCATAAATTAGGGACACTCGCCTTTCTTAGCTTGCTCAACATATTCTTATATCTCATCACTTTCAACAGTACTAGCCACTTCGTAACTTTAATGCCTACGAAAACGTAAAAAAGAAATTGCAAAATTCCAAGATATGAGGAGATTAATTATTCCTATTGACAGAATTTCTAAAAATGAAGAACAAAATGTTTCGGAGAAATGTACAAGAACTTCTTAACACACACTATGCTTGGCTCACATTAATAAATGCTTTCCTCTAAGGATGTAATTATTGTTTGGATGCAGTTCACATGCAACTAGCGAAGTTTTGATTAGAACTCAGATTAATGAGGCAGACGTGACCAGACGACTCGATTAGATTTTATCATCGAACGGGGTTTTCACGAAATATGTTGTCAGTGTGCCCTTCCCTTTTACATACGTTGGTCCACGGCACTCGCAAGCATAACCAGCTTGCATTAGGACTTTTGCTGTATTCTCGGTGGTCTGAAATATGAGAAAAAAAGTTGCTCATAAGTAGTCGTTAAAATGAAGAAATGTAGCAGTCGTTAAAATATACTAAGAAATGTTAAAAGTCTCAAGCCGTTGAATTCCAAAATTCCCAGATTTTGTTCTACTTATTTTGTGTAAAATTGAAATTTACTAATACATGTTGTGTTGTTAAGTATTTTATACCCGAAAATGTTTTTCCAGGAGTCAATATCCGTAGAAACAAAAATTATTTAAGCTTAATCTCCTCCTTCAGCTGTTGCTGACACTATAAAGAAAAAGGTGAAAAGATTCTGACAGACACCTTCAGTTTAGGCCCTAGAGAAATTTTTCAGACTGCTATTATGGCCAACTGGAGAATACTTTGAAGTTGGGAGCAGTCTGGAAAAATGGGTATTTCCATGTAACGCGGCAGAACCCTGACACAAGCTATTTAATCCCATGTCAAAATTTGCAAACCTTTCACTCTATTCCCGTAGGATTTAAATTGAATAAAAAGGGACGCTGGTCCGGGTGAAAGGTGAAGGGAAACAATTTTATGGAAAAATCACGCCTACTAAAATTTGAATGACGACGGAAAGGACTCCTGAATAGGAAATGTTGACGATTCTTCACTTACCTGTAAACGGCCCATAACACCGCACGAATCCATCCGGGAGGCGACGTTCACCGTGTTGCTCCAAATGTCGTACTGGGGTTTCTGAGCTCCAATGACACCTGCAATTACTGGGCCGTGATTTAATCCAATTCGAAGTCGGAACCGCTGGAAGGACTCCCGATTTATCTGGTCGAGGATGGACATCAGAGCCAGTGCGAACTCAACGACAATCACGACGTTGTGCTCTTCCGTACGCTTTCGGTCCTGCGAAACGATTGTAGATGAAGAAAAGGGTTTTTTATTATAACAAGATTACAACCGTAGCTCTATTAACTTTCTTATTTCTTTCTGATTTAAGTTGCTCAAAGCTGATTTTATGCATAGGCGATTACTTAAGCAGACAGAGGTACTATTGCCAGGTGAATTCGAAGGAACTGTTTAGGACACGGGTCACTTATCCCGGCAGCTGACAAGAGATTTTGATGTTTCTGGGTGCAAATAAGACAGCGGAACCATTTTCATTTCGCCCATTTACTGGGGTGTTTTGCATTAAATTTTCCTTGGGATGAAAAGTTATTTGCTTACCAGCTGGAGAAGGCCCCATGGGAGTAAAAGGGTCAGCACTTGACATCCACAGGATACCCTGGGCGAATCGAGTTTTGTCCTTGTTGAAGCAAAAGTTTTCACAGTTTGTTTTCCGAAGAAGGAGAGGACAAATATTTTCACTTGTCATGCTAATGTTGGCCGGGCAGAAGCTAGAACTTGTGACTGTCTTCCGCCAACAGGTCTCTCCAGCGATTTGTCTTGAGATTTACATTACATTCCAAAAAGGATGGACTCTGGGGATGCGGCTTAGATTTCTTTGGGTGGGGAATTGATTTATTAACCTTTGGGGCCAATTAGTAGGAGGAGAAATTCGAAGAAATTATTGAAAGTAATTTTGAGCGAATCTTAGTATTTGCTGGTGGCAGGTGGCCGGCATGCTGCGTGTGCATATTGTGAGTTAAATCTTAGACGTGTCTTACTAATTAAAGTGGGTCCTCACTTACAAGTCTTCGTACTATTTACATAGGTTTTAATGAGGCTGTACGGTTAATCTGTCAATTAAATGATATATTTGACAGACCGAGAAGCAAACATCTAGCATGATAGGATGGCATGAGGTCGGCGAACAATTCACATTTAAAAAAAATTAAACGCGTAAAGTTCCTTTGAATTGATTCAATCCTTCTTATATGAGTCTGATAATAAGGATAATGGACCAATACTCAAGGGTAGATTGTAGAACGCACTAACGCGAAGTATATGGATATAAGTGTGTGCGGGTATCTAAAATCTTTAGAATTCCGTTTTAAGAATCCTAAGTAAGGCTTGAAACGCTTTGGTGACGGTAAACTGGACGTGATCCGCAAAAGCCACATTTGTTTGTTGTTTGCACCCAAATTCTTTATCTCATCCACTGTGATGAGAGAATTATTATTTATCTTATACGAAAAACGGATACATTTTACTTTACGATTAAAGGACATAAATTCACATTTTGAAATATTATGATGCTGTGCATGTAATTTTAATTGTTTCATTTGTATGATCAACTTCTTTTCTTTACTGGTTGCCCTTCATTTTAGATAAACACTTCACATTCACTAAAGATGTATTTTTTGCTTTTTTAAAACCCTCTACAATTTCAAGAGATGGATATTGGACCAATGAGAACAAATTAAAAATGTGAACAAATTTCAGCCTGGTGCCGAATCTTACTGGACTAGTTGCAATATCTGTAATATGTATATCTTTACTTAAGAGCTCAAAATCGTATCCATAAGAAAGAAAGAAAGATTAACTCTCTGGTATATATGCGTATACATAAATCGATAAACTTACCGCCTCATTTTTAATATACTGCAACCGCAACCCGAAAATAAATCCAGCAAAAGGTTAGTTACGATAAAAACCCCAAAGACACAATGATGAAATACAACAGCGCCCGCGGAATAAACACGGTAAATACACACAAAAGTTGTTAATTAAGCAGCAAATCATTTCAATTAAATTTGGAAATTGAGGAAAACTTACGTTGGCGCCGTCCTCCTTGCCGGGCCGTAGCCCAGAGGCAATCATGTAAGTGCTGCCGATTGTCTTAATCTTCTCAATTCCGCTAAATTTCGGCTTCAGAAGGAGCTATCAAAGGTGAAAGTAATTAATTTTAATTAACCGGAAAATTTCATACTAGCTGGCTGGTTAGTCCAAACAGCTCTCGAGGAACTTAATGAGATATAAAGGCTGCTTCAGTGCGATACACATATGTTATGTAGGTAGGGGGAGGTGAGTGGGTATTGGCACATCGGAGCTGATACTCACCTTGTCGAAATCACAAATTATCTCGTTAAGCAGCCGCAAGCACTCGAGGCCCTGCTTGTTTACATCAGTTTCGTCGTAGAACTCCTTGTAGTTGGGAATTGATGCAAACATTACGGCCACACACGAATAGCTTTCGTGGTAGAGATCCATGGATCGCTCCTGGGACAAGAAGTGCGAAGCGACGTGGGCTGGAAGGATGTTTTCGAGGAGAATCTGAAAATTGCAAACGACTCATTCCCTTCAAGTAAACTTTTTAAACATTCTCAAGGTCCTGAAAAGTGGTCGAGTTGTGATAAAAGTTGCGGCATATTTCCGACCGGTTCTCATCCAATTATGCCATGAAAATTTGCCGAGAAACCTGTTACTCTTTTGGCAGCTGATTGCCCCCCAAGTGACCTTTTCTTAAACGGAAATACCAACTTCAAATATTTGTGTTCGGGGCTATTGCCCAGCCGGAACTGCTCAACGAGTTATTTATTTCGGGCTTCTCCTCCCGGAGAAAACTCAATACTTCACGGGGAGGGCTGCTTAAGAATTTCGATGTTTTGAAATGAACTAATTATGAAATGTTCTATTTAAATTTACCAATATTTTATGGTCAATAATTTTCCTAGAGGTTGTTGCAAGAATCAAGTTTGCAGATATCATAGATTATAAATTTATTTCAAGTTTTTTATGACCGCATAATTGCGTGAAATTTTTTGCACGGTAAATTATCGATAACACACACCATCCTATAGGTTTTCAAGAGCGGCGAATCCATTTTTAGTATTCCGTATCAAAAAAGGGAACACTTATGGAATCAGTTCGGTGTCCGGCCGTCCGTCTGGCGCAGGCACAGGCCATTTTTTAAAACCATTCGACCTAACAATTTGAAATTTAGCTCAGAGATAGAGCGTGGTGGCCCGATTATAGACGTGAAGTATAAAAATTTAAATTAACCCTCAGATAGAAATAGCAATCTTTTTCAAGTTCATCGTATGGGATGACAAATGAAATCTTATCTTAATAACTGTCCCCCCCCTACCCTTATCACCGAAAGGATAGGTTAAACAAATCAGAAAACACCATGAACTTTGAGAATTAGGTGTACGATTAAACCAAAATTATCAGGACTAAAAAATTCTAGCGTGATGAATTGTTATAAACAATTTAATTGATTATTTCTTCATAGTCCAAGAAGCGTGGAATCTATTGAGAGAAACGACGAAATTTTCATGAAAGGTTCCTTTTGCTCGGTGAAGCATAAATGGCATGAGTTGTCTTCCCCTTCCCCCTGATTTCTGACGTTCTTTTTAAAGTAGAGGATTTCAAATTTCATTTGAACCTAATTTTATGTTTTTATTGAAACGGTTTTTTTAAATATACATATAAACCTCCAAAATATGATTTGTGTTTTAATTTAAAAAAAACTCGTCTTTCTTCTCAATGGGTTCCACATTTTGCGGTCGCCTATTATAACTGCTGATGGCAAAGAATACTAATTTTGAAGTATGTATGTATAGCTTGCACTTGACTTGAATTTTTTGATTCTATTTCTTACATAAAAAGGGATTAAAGGCAAATAACTCCGAAAACAGGCACAACGGTCCTCAAAAGCTATAAAACGATATGTATTTTATTCCCTCGCGGATTAAGAGTCTTAAAGACGTCACAGCCCACTGTCTAAGAATATATGCGTTCTCAGAAAAGATCAAGTAATAAAATTTGAATGTAGAAAATGTTACGGATAAATAAAAATATAAAAATGTTAGTTGTAATTCCTGTAAACAATAAAATGAATATCTGAACACAAATTATAAGTTTTATATTATTTTCATCCAAAACAGACTCACTTTATTAATTCCCCTCATAGTTTCCACTTCGTCCTGTTCAACTTTCAATTTAGCTTTCCACAAGAAATCAGTCCTTGCAACAAATTCACCTTGTCTGTCTAAGGTATGAAGCACGGCTGTAATCAACCACAACAACAGCAGACCACGTGCGCCTAGAGGAATTCTGTAGAAGAGATAAAGGGGATGAAATCAATCAAATCAGCTTTCGTTCGAGGTAAGTACTGACATATCTTCCGGGTGGTTATCTCCATACACTCTAAACAAGTCGCTTGACCACAAGATACCGATTTCAGTTGCTGCAGCTAAGCCCATTACGAAAAGTTTCAGAATGAATCCAGCTCTCAGGAAGGCTGACACCGCGGCTAAGCTTAATGCGCAGCAGAGGAGGTAACTGGGGGCTGATTCGGCAGCTTGCTGAGTTATGCTGCTGTTTATCACTGGTGGAAGCTCTGTGGAGTTGTCTGCGTTCAAACTCTGGACGTCCACGATAAGTTCCTCATTAAAATTGATCTGAAGTGAAGTGACAGAGTGTGACACATTGTTACGATCATGATAGCTGATTCATACCACACTAAAAACCGCACACGATGATATCAAAACGTTTGATATCAGAAATATGGACATCCTAATGGACCTGCTGCTGGCAATAACCTGTCCAGGTCCATTGTTTCCAGGCGGTGATGATTCAGACATTTGCGAATGGCTTAAGTACAAAAATAGGCCTAAAACTATTAGAGTAGCACCTAATGATCCCAAAACGGCAACATTGCTGCAATGAAAGACGAGAAATGCATTTAAGGGACGTGCCATTTTCTACGGGCAGCGTATTTACGTGTGAACAACAATCAGTTGAATTGATGCAATTGACAAAAATATGATAAATGCACATATCAAGTCGAACCGGAAGTGCGGATCTGGTTGAGCACGATACATCGTTTCTCGCGGTGAGTTCCTGTACCACATTGTTATTGGTTTCAGCTCGGTAGGTGGTCCAAAGCAATTGTAATTTGAACATTTCCGTTCTGGCGGCAGGAGATTGGATTCAATCATAGCTATGCTCTGAAAATTTTTGGAGTTTTTGGAAATTTGAAAAAATATAAATTCAGTTATGATCTCAAAACCAATAAAAACAATCGATTTAAATGTTTGTACACCTAAGTCATAACCGTGTGGAACCTAATCAACATCAGCCACAACTTTATCGAGTTCAACAATTTTTCATTTTATGTGAATGGCAAAAAATATTGGCAATCGTATAATTTTATTAGATTCATATTTCATAGATAATATTTAAAATTTTCCCAACTGCAACAATAAATTCCTGTGGTCGATGGCACACCATTCCAAAACGGAGAAACCACAAACCACATTTAATTTTTCCTTACACATATGCCCATTAATATGTACAAAACGGTGTGCTTTACGTTATATATAATTTAAAGAGAAACCGTATATCTTTTGCTCTTTGGGCTAAGGGGGTCTACTAATGTGAAATTTTTCAAAAATCGATTTTTCTTTTTTTGCATATTTCGATAGTCTATACCTTTAAAAATAACATACTAAAATTTCAAGTGCATATCTCAAATAGTTTTTGAGTTACAGCCATATTAAGAGCAGCCGTTCATCGGTTCGAAAGTTGCGGTCAAAAAACAGAATTCTGAGCAAAATCGAATTAAAGTTTGACTTTACAGAAGAAAAACAAAGTTTATCAACGAAAAAGCTACTTAGAAACGCATTGATTAAAGTTTGTTTACACAACAAACACAACAGAGAATCACAGGGAACGTAGTTGCTCTGTTGTGAACCAAAAATAGCGCGGATTTAGCGCGTCGATTAGGCTTCCGTTATTACAGAGTATTTGAAGTACTCATTTTAACGACACATCTAAAAGTTAAAAAAACGCATAACTTCGTTTTTTTCTTACGGATTTGAGTTTAGTTTGCAGCGTTTTACTCGGAAATAGTTGAACAAAAAGAAAAGCCAATAAAAAAAAATCGAAAATTTAGCCATATAGGCCCCTTAAACTTTAGACGCGTTTTTCTCGAAACTACATTTGTCAAATTGGCTGCAGTTATAACTCGAAGACAAATCATCCGATCGATTTGATTTTTATTGCAGCTTCTTTCAAAGATGTTTCTACGTGCCATGAACCTCCAGTTTTTTGATCAAATCAAAAATGTAATTTTGACAGGCCAAAAATCATTAAATTTTCGCGCGAAATTTGCAATTTTTTTTAGAAACTCCGCCATTTTGTTAAATTTAATTTTTTTTTTTTAGCCCGAGGGTCATGGTATGGGAAAAACCTTTAAGTTTAATAAACTTTTTTAGTTTTTTGATTTCAGGCACTGTGAAGGTCGCTATCACTGCAGCCGTTTAGTGACGTTTTTTTTTGGAGCCTTGGGAGATTGCAAATAACTTGCTAAATTTTCGGTTTTGGGAAAATTGTATCATGCATTTACTATATATCCACAAAACTATCCTTAAAACATTAAAACATTCCATGCAGTAGTTTTCTTTAAACAAAATTCCCAAATATCACCTTTTTTGAGGCGGTCACACTAGTAGACCCCCAAAGGAATATTGTAACTCCTGTGTATTTTGATGTTAACTGAAAATGTCGGAGTTGTTGCTGATTTGATTTAGTTGCACATGATTTTGAATGGTTGGGCGTTTTGATTGTGATGGATGAATTTTAAGTAAATGCTCTTTTATTATATTACCGCTAGACCTATGTTTTTGGCTAGTTTTGATTCCGCGATGTTAGCGAAGGGCTTATCTGCTCCCCAGCATTCCACGTATTTAGTCATCTTGGAAGAGGGCCTGCTGCGTGTTGGAGGTCCCCCAGGAATGGCTGTGGAGAAATTGCGCTTTATTCTTCATTTTTCTTGTGTGGTGGCTCTTAAGCGCTATTTGGACACAATTGGTTAATAAATCACTGCCAGCACTGGTGAAGTGGCGCAATCTGTTCCATTCTAGCCGGACAGCACGACAAATGCCCCCGGCTGGCACTCTTGCTGACAGATTAGTGCTGCTTATCTCGTTAGTCCGACTATCCTTAAAGTTGAACTTACCAGTGCCGCCCGGAATGCGAAAACTGTCGCCGTTGGAAATTGAGTGCTTTCTCATGTCCGTGAATGCACCTGATGACCGGCGCCGTTCAGCAAATGCCATCAATCCTTTCCGGGATAGAGCCACACAATAGTAATCGCAATAAGAGACCAGGACACGATCCGTACACGGGAAGGGAAAAGAAGAAGGAAACATGAATTACTTGTGTTCTTTATTTAATTCGCCGTAGCGGGATGTAAGAAGGAGCGCTCTTGAGGTAAAATGAGATCCTCCAAAGGCACGACTCGTCCATCGTCTTGGGGGCCCTCGGCGCAGGGAGAAGTGGTCCCCGGGCACAAGTGCTCGCAGTCACGTGTGGAAATTTGTCGGAAAATCTTACCTTGGACAGAAAGTTTCCTTGTTTTCGCAGGGGCGTCGGAGGTCGGAAGGTTTTCCGTAGGAAGTGTTAGGGAAGATTTAGAGCCACTCGTATCACCGCTGTTCTCCTCAGGTATTGTGGTCGGAGTCAATTGTGCCGTCCTGGCTTTCTCCTCAGTCGGTGTGGTGTGGCTGTTCTCCCCAATGCTGGGCGATTTCTGGCTCCCATCCGGCTCGGGGGTCGTCTGATTCACCTGAAGGCTATCAAGTGGGTCAACTGTCGGCGACGATGGCGATGGAATCTCAATAACTCGTGGGAGGTTTGGTGTTTTCTGCACAATTATATTCATGAGATATTCCGTAATGAGTGTGGTGAAAAGCGCTTACCCGTGGTGGGACAATTAAGAACGTTTCAATTTTATGGTCAGCCAAATATGAGTCCCTTGATGCCCCATTTCCTGGCTCGACCTCAAACTTTCCACCCAAATAATCTAATGTTTGTCTGGTGATGTGCACACGTCTGAAAAGGTCGGTGTGTTTGTGTGTTCTTTGTTAATCGTGCATGTGAACCTTTTTTGAATGAAATTTCATCTAGCTTGGGCGAAGGATAATGGACATTTTGAAATGCTCCCATCTATTCTGGAGCCTTGAATTTTAATTTAGAGGCAAAAGCCTCCATTAGGAGATACATCAGGGAATTTATATAGAGGCAAAGAGGTTCTCTGTGCCCCTAACGAATCTTTAATTTTCTTGAAATATGTCTTAAATTAAAATGGAGGTTTTACGGAATGTCTTGAATATTGTGATGACTTCCTTTTCTTTTAATTAAATTAGTTTTCTCCTTAATTGCGGGCACTCCTACTGCTTTTACTTTTTTTCGTTAATCAGCTTTGCTGTGGTTTTATCCAAACAAACTTAGACACACGGGAAACTCAGTGGTTACCCTACCTAACGTGCAATTCTAGAAGGATAATGTTTAGGGGCGAGTGGATGAAGAAACCACATGCAGGTTTGCATGGATTAGAACACGCTGCGTTTACGTCATACCAAGAAGCTTCTATGCAATTATGCACATCGTTGTATTCTTATCTTAGAAATCACATGTATATATGTGTCTGGAAAATTTACTTTAAGGTGCGCTGGTGCATCCTGGTGCCTTGTACCTCATAACTTAATAATGAGCCAGCTGAGATGTTACATATTTGAATAAAAGCTAGCACAGGTTTTCTGGACAACAAATTAACTCTTTAAGCGTTTTAGGTGTCTGCTACTGAATATGAATTTAATCATGTTCATGAAGATTTGATCCATCAAAATTTACCCAACACTTTTAAAATTTGTTTTTGATTATTTTCTCCAATTCTCAACCGAGACACCGAGAACAATTGGTTTGGCAAAAGTGTGTCACGAGAGAGGAAGAAAATCCCGAATCGGCTTTTTCTTCACGACGACTGTCATAATTTGGGTTAAATTTTGTACGCTATTGTTTGTGCAGCATAGTTTGGAAAATATTCATTAATAAACTCACGCTTGCGGAATGGTCAAAAATTGTCCAAATTTACTCTGAAAATCGGTAACCAATTTACGAGACTTATACGACGAATTTGTACCATAATTTGCACTTAATCCTCCATCGGAACAAGCCATCCATCGAACTGTGGATAGATTTCTTACCATATATTCTCTATATGATGCAAAAATGTCGAAACGTTATCAGAAGCAAATACTGCTGCTGTAATCGAAAGTGTGCAAAAGGAACCACATTTATTGATTCGTCGTCGGTCGCAGTAATTGGCACTCTCTCCGTCCAATACGTGCACATTTTTGTACAAAGATCTTGGTCTTCAATCGTAAAAGGAAGAAGTTTATTTATTTATTTATTTGAAATAAACAACCACACACCTAGCTGCAGTATTACGAAATTTGCCTTTTGGTGACGGAAAAAGTTCCAAAACATCAAAGCGGGCTCGAACGGCGAACTCAGGCGTGGAAGTCCGTGTGCTTTATGTCGTGTGTTGCGTTTGACAGAAAAAAATATTCCTTTAGGAAAAACTCGTACCTCATTCAAGTTCAAGTGAACAGATATTACCAGCAAAGTAATTGCAAGCATAATAAATCTAAAAAACTTTTTCCACCAGTCTGCACTCGCCCACACAAGGAATTTATGAAATCTCAAGAGATTCGATATACATAAATATGGCAGCGCGCCGAAATAAGTTCTTTCAGAATTATGGGGAGACAGTTAAGTGGCTCATAAATGCAAATTCAGTGGTGCTTTTCTGAATGTCCCTTCAAGCCATCGTCAAGAATTTCTGAGAAATATCTGAGAACATACCCAGCCAATCCCCCACTTTCCATATGGTTTGCCAGAGTAACATCGTCGCTCCACACGTCGAACTGCCACTTGCGTAGTCCCAAAACTCCACACAAAACGTTGCCAGTGTGAATCCCGATCCGCATGTCAACGTTAAATCCTGTCGCCTCTCGTACGAACCTTGTAGAGATAAACAGGGTCCTTTTTTCTAGACAGGGAAAATTAAAGAGATTTCACTTACCTGATAGCGTCAATCATCTGCAGGCCCATATTAACACAATTGGCTGCATGTTGGGGCCTGGACACTGGCAGGCCCGAGACACAGTAGTAGCAGTCTCCCAGGATCTTGATACGGAGACACTGATTCTCCTGTAAAACACCGAAAATTACCCTGTATCACAGATTCAGTGTTTGCTGATGGGATTACTCACTTGGGCTATCTGATCGAACCTCCCGAAGAGTTCATTCAGGGTTTTCACAAGGTCACTGGCTGTCAATTGCTCAGACAGAGGGGTGAAGTTCACTATATCTGCGTACAGGATGGAAACGTTATTATGGCGCTGGACATGGAGCTCGTGGAACCTGGTCGTTTGGCCGCCTGCACGTTGGCATGCATCCGCCATCTTCAGCATGATGCTGCGCTTCACCTATGGGATTACAACTTGATTGATTATATCAAAGAAAATGTTTCATGGGTGGATGAGGAGTCAGCATAGTTGGCCGGACAGGAGATTAATGGCAGAGGTAATAGACATTGACGGGTTTATTTTTTGCGCATAGAGCTGGAAAATGAGTTGGCTTCCCAACTATGCCCACGGAGATTGGTGCAAAATGGCGAAGTGTGTTTTTTTTATTAAGGATTATAAACAAAAAGATGTTTAAAGAAGGTCACTGAAGAGGACAGAGGTACTGGGAAGAGGAGCAGCTGGGTTAATTTGCCTCGGGTCGGAATGCTTGAGAGCCCTAAATCGAGAGAGTAATTAAAAATTGGGAAAAATGAAAATCGAGATATTGAAATATTTTGGTTTCAGTCAATAAATATAAGCAACGAAGTCCTATTTAAGGAAAAGCAGTGAACCGTCCTCCAACGTAAGAATTTTTTTAAAAATTTAAAAAATTCTCTCCTTTTAGCTTTCGAATATGACTTCGCAATTGATAACTTGCAGGGGGATTGAGTAAGAAAAGGATTGCTTTTGAAACATCACTTAACCTTTCGAGACGGGGACTTAATTTTTATTTTGTTCATGCTAAAAGTTTTTAATCGAAAATATATTTGTGCTGTGCGAAATTAACATTGCGCACATTTTTCATGCGAGATACACAGTGTGGGTGTAACATGGCTCTGCTGAATATTTAGTTACGAGGAGTCAATTACAAACGAAAAAAGACGACATATTTAAAATGGAGGAAATTTGTTTTCGAAAGTCGTAAATAAGCATGAAAGCATTATTTCAAGTTCAGAAAAGAAAATTGGAAAATAACCCATTACTAGATTTGAAGAAAGAAGTGCAGAATTAATTTCAATTTTATTTTCACTGCTCAATTTTTCATGCCCGACAGTTCAGGTCGTGGGTTACTATTTTTAGGGTACAGTTTGACACTAATATAAATTTTAATTTTTGCACACGTTTGGGCTAATTTCTTCACTACTAACTGATAACGGATCTTCAAGATCATCACACACGCCGTGTGTGATTGGTCTGTGGAAGCGAATAGTTGAAATGTTCGTTTCTTTTGGACATTTTAACTTTTTCATCTTTATGGACCTAGCGAGCGAAATTCTTAATATCTTAAGGCGGATTTACAATTGAGGAGCCGGCGAACGAAACGATCTAATTACACTTGTGTACAAATCACTTTCAAATCAAATCTCTACCTGGACATGTTGTATCTTTTTAGTGAGGTAATAAAGTGGGCAATTTAATGAAAATAAAAACAAAGTATATTAAAAAAAATAAAAAAAAATCGTGAATTTTAGAAAGTTTCAGAACATTTGACTGTGACTGTACCTGCAGTAGTAAAGGTAGATCGACATTGGTGGCATTTTTGGAAAGCACATTAAGATGGTACCTAGTCGTTTGGCGTGTGTTTGATGTCACTGTGTTGAGATAAAACTAAAATAATAATGTGCATACGGAATTCACTGCCATACAACTTTGTTTATCTAGGTGAGATCTATCATCCCATATTCATTTTGGTAGACGTTATGGGAAACACTCTGTATTGTAGAATTTTGAAAAATTCAAAGTGGTGAATTTGGGGTCCAATATTGTCCCACAATTTTGAAAGGACGATTCCAAAAAGACATACATGCATATGATAACAGCCTATATCTCTGCTTACGGAATAAAGCCAATATTCGTAGTGGGGGTTTGTTTTCTCTAAAAGTTCCACTTTTTCACGTTAAAAAAAATTCACTGTATGAAATAAAAATAAGGGATACTCTGAGACTATATCCTTGAGGCGGTCCCACTAGCGAAATATAATTATCATCTCATAGATGGAAGGCCTTGTAATCTTAATTCCCCAATTTATTTTTTGTCGTTTTACGCAATACTGCAAAGTTCGACCCGCACAACCCAACCCATCTAGATAAGATGGAATACTTGAGGAGTAGAAATCGGAAGCACGTGTGCCACAGCTTTGGAGACTTAATAAAATCTACTTAAGAAACTTTGAACTAACTTTGCTCCATTAATCCCCTCCACCCACATCAATGCACGATAAGCGGCTCAATTCCACTTGTAAGTTGTTCAGCAGAATTGCTGGGCACCTTAAGGATGCTACTTGAAGAAGTCCTCCAGCTGCCGTGAGGTTTTCTAATCCTTAAGCTACCCCACACCTACCTCAGCCGCTATGTACGCTGGAATAACGCTGAGCAGCAATTGCTCCTGCTGCTCCCGTTCACATTCGAGTTTAACGCGCTGCTCTATGCCCGTCCGAGTGCCGTCGACGGTGCGGTTGTGGGCAGCATCTGACATGATGCGGTAGTAGAGGCCGGACACGGATGCCGTCGCTAACATGATAATCTCCGCCATCAACTACAATGGCAGAAAGAGGAAATGCAATTAATTCCCCTCTGCGGGGTGCAAGTAAAGCACTTTCCCACTCTATTAGTGGCACTCACCATCTGAATGTTGGGCGAGAAGTCCGGGCTGGTGCCCACTTTGTAGACGATGTGGATGACTGTCATGAACCCGGCCAGCACCAAAGAAACGGGCCAAGATATCGGCAGCATTGTGTGTATGCCCTGCGGGAAGGAGTTGCTGTAGTTAGGGACCTTAGAATAAAATACCTCGACTTACCAAGAAAATAGCGAACAGAGGGAGTGGTGCCAATGGCCCCCCGGTAACAACTGCTATCGTGCCCAGTGAGAACGTTGTGATTACAGCAAACGCCAAGGCCGCAAAGGGTGAACTCAGCACTGCCGGGAATTGGAGCGCGGTCAGGATGCTTCCAGACACGATGGCAGCTATGACCAGGAGGATCAAGTGAAGGGCACTCTGGAAGAAATCTCTTTAGCAAAGCAAGACGCACTTATTAATTCAGCGATTGACTGATTGCTTACCTGATCCCTGATGGAGCTGAGAATGATTGATGCCACACATACCACCAGTGATATTGAGAGTCCAGAGATGAACAGCGATTTCCTCAGCCGCTGCCGGTACCTGGTGTACAAATCGTCCAGGTGAGAGTTCTCTGTCGCTGAAAGTGTGAAGAGGACGAGTCAAGGTCGGGGTTCAAGTACTCATGGATAATAGCAAAGGCGTAAGCACGCAATTAATTACGCTAATGAAGCCGTTGTAGGTCCAGGACCAGAAACGCATTAGAGAGCCTAACCCGTCTGGCTTTTCATGATCTTTGGGCATTTCGGCCGAATGGGAATTGTATGTGTAAAGCGTTTTTGGGCCAAGGGATATAATTTTTTGGGTATTACGTGTCGCTCGTGGAATATTAAGCAATTTCGCTGCCCCGTCCGTGTGGCATTTGTTTTGCACATAAAACTTTTAATTGTGTACTAGTCAAAAGGCACGCAAAAATATATTTAGCGAAGTTTTGCATGAGCCTATGTAACGACAGATGCAAATATAAACTTTTCTTGGAGAATTTGGTGACTTGATCTACCGGACCCGACAAAGAATACTTTTTAAGGGTTTCACATATAACGGCTGCTTAACCAATTAGAATAATCAAAAAGGCCAATGTTTTCTTTCTGAACAACTTTTTCTGACGAGAATATTGTATGTGTTAATTTCAGCGGTTTTATAATTTTTTTAAAATTCAATCTAAAATATATGTCTGCATGTACGTATGGGGACGCGAGTAGTCTAGTGGTAAAGGTGTTAGATTGCCGATCCAAAAGTCCCAGGTTGGAATCCCACTCGGACTCCATGCTCCCACTCCCAGAATGCGCTTTTCCTAATAAGTGGCAAATGAAAGCTCCATCAATTAGGATAGCTACTGCGGGCTAATCACCCAGCATAGCGAACATAAAGAATTCAAGGATTCGAATGGAAGCAGAGCCTCGTCGTGAAGAGGCTTTGTGGAAGCCCTATGCTCGTAACTGGAGTGAAGTAAGAAATATATGGTATATGCTCATGTATTGCTGAATTTTTGGTCTAATAACGGGACTGCTACATGGCACAAATTTATTTTAGCTGAGCTTATACGGAATTTACGCGACAGGTCTTAGTTTCCAAGTAAGAAAGCGTTGTAGTGTTGTAGATCTTGCCGTTACTATTGGCATAGGGTATAATTTTTTTTATAAAGAGCTGGTCTAAGGATCTTGCTGACCTTTATGTCCTCTGTTCTGCGCTCCGTTCGCTCTATATTGGAATATGCATCAGTAGTTTGGATGCCTCACAATCAGTCCAATGCGAACATATCGAGGCAGTGGAAGCTCGATGTGGTGATAATTACTTTTTTTTAATGTTTATCGGGATTTTGATCATACTACAATGTGACCCAAATCACTTGGAACGGATGGTTCACATAATTTTAAAGCCAAATTAATTAAAATACCCCTTAAACAATTACCGGATCAAATTAGCACTGCTGTGCGGATAGTGGATATTTCATTCTTATTCGAATGTTAAAGAATGCACTTTTCAACCAAGAGGCCGAGCATAGAAAGAAAGAGCACTGTAGAGAGAAGAATGAAAGAAAATGGGATTTCCCTCTTCTGATTTGGTTCCAAACCAAACCAAAGGTTATTTTTACTGTGTGGGTTTGAAAATTGATACTTTTAAGTTAATAGCGTCGTTGAGTTTGGATCTCGAAATATACTTTAAAATACAAATTGCTTGTATTTATTTATCATGTAAATATTCGTAACTGACTATCATACTCGTAGTATTCGTCAGACTCATATGCCTATCATCTTTACTCCAGCAGCGCAGTTTATTTCCAAGAAGCGTTAAAGGTACAAATCTCTTCGACATAAAGGTCACCTTCCGAACTGCATTCTAAATTGTGATAGATGATGTGAGTGATAAAGCCTATTGTAAAAGCTGCCGATCTATATGTAAATACTTACTAAGAATATTAATAATGCATACCACAAGTAAAAAAAGACACATGCACACACATAGGGATCTAGGCAGGCATATTAACTCCCAACCTTTTTACGTTCCCAATTAGATCAAGATCTAATATAAATATCAAAGGATTCTTGTCTTTCTTTGATTCAATCAATCGAACACATAGCTCAGCCGCCCGCTGACAGCACATCCTCAATTTAAATAAATGCCGAATCGCCTAAAAAATGTTTGTTTACAATAAATGTCTAAAAATAACCGCAAGGCTTCGGAGATTAGGAGCAAATTTTAAATTTCAGTAAATATTCATTCATCCCTTTGAGTTTCTATATTACATTTGAAAAGAAAGCAAATATCCCGTTAATCGGAGATCTCCTGCTTCAACGACAGCAGCTCAAGTGCCATCAGCAAGTAAAATCGCGGATATTGCGAGCAGATGAAGTTACGGCAGGCATTCCTCAAGGGTATGGAAAACGCCGTCGCGACGTCGTGCATCGAGAAAGTAAAATACACACGTACACTGGAAACCCTGTCGTGCTTGCTTTAACACCGTGGTGCGGCACGGAATATGCATATCGCCGGGTTTCTTTCCTAAAACAGGGGCGGGTGCTCCCCATTTAACATTTTTGGTGGCTTTTCACATGGCGGGCGGAAATTAATTTCTCGCGGAAAATAATAAATGCAAATTTTCATATTTTGTGGCATAATAAGGTCGTTGGGCGGTTTAATCGGATAATTAAGAGAAATTGAGAAGTTTATAATTAAAACGCGAACACCACTCTCCGGACCCGGGAAGTTGTAAGTGGAAGGATGTAATTAATTTGCACTGGCGGCTCATTAATCTCGTTGCGTAGATTTCCAGGTGTTTGAGTGGGAATTTGCATTAATTTTGTGCTGAAACTCCGAAAACTAGCTGTCGTTCTGCCACAACACCATCTTGATTGCTACTGCGTATTTATATTTTAGAAAATCTACAAGCTACTACTGCTAAGTCGTTTTTCATACGAAAAGTTGGTAAGTGCTTCTTCTTAATATTTAGTTATAAAAATTCTAGCTATTGATTCGAATTATGCAAACTACAATTTTTTAATAATTCAAATAATTCGAATAATACAGGTCTGCATTTTTCATACCTATTTTCTCCTTTTTATAATTGTAGATGATTTTGATAACAACTTTTTCCATACATTAGAAATCTCAAAGAAAAAATTTTCCATCACTTAAGACTTTCGAGAAAATGAATGTAAAAAATAATCAATTATCATACAAAGACAATATGCAGTTCAAATGAAAGCTTGAAGCTTGAACTATCGCTTAAAAATACAAAAGATCCCAAAGCTTCACAAACATTTTGTAAATCTTTGATTTTCATCAGCACGTGCTATCCTTGTTGGAAATATGGTTACATTTCATTTGGAGCACATGTTCAACTGAAAAAAAAAATTGTGGATCTTTAAGGTTTATTATATTTTAAAGGGATAGTTTAGGGTTTAACCTATCATTTCAGCCATATCTTAAATTTCTCGAATGCTTAAAACAATTTTTATGAATTTTGGAAAATCACCCAAAAACGAATGATTTGACTTTTTGACCACAATTTTCTCAAAAACTATACGTGGTGCAATGTTTTCGTTTCCAGATTCGTAGTCTATAGAAAAATCACAATCGGTATCACCTGTTCGTATTTCAAGAAGAAAATCCTTACCTTCATTATCAACAAGTATATTGTACCAGCTAACGTTACAAAAATAAGAAACATTTATAAATAATACAATCAACTGCTTAGAATTCCAAAAATATATAAATTCAAATCACACATCAAATAAATTCTGCTTTTATTTTCAAAGAAGATTTGTCATAAATAAAATCGTGTACATATATTAAAGCTGTCTTGGTAATTTTTACTCATGGCTGGGACCGGTTTAAAAGAACCATAAGTTTTAATTTTTATTACTGGAAGGACAAAGAAATGCCTGTCCTCTTGTCGAGGTCGGGAATTAAAATTAATGAGAACCAAAAGAGTAGAAAAGTCAGTAATGCTTTTATGTAAAAATAAAACACTTGTTACTTCTCTATGGATAGTGATGTCAGGCTTAAGAGCTTTAATGTGTCTTCGTACGGAGAAAGATTTAAAGGGTCACTTCACGTTAAATTATGTAGGACAAAACGCACAACAACTGCATCAAAACGCCTAATGTGTATACGTCATAATACGGCATCCAAACACTGTCAGAAAATGTGGATGAATATTTAATTATTTGAAATATACAATGGCTTAAGCCACTGAGCGAAATCAGTGGAAAAGTCAAGACGCAATATGTACAATAGTTTAAAGATTATATCATACGTCAAATAAAAGCAGTATATGTTAGAGGCAATCGACCTGTTTACGCTCCTCCAATTTCGTATCACACAAGCTTGAAAATTCAAGAAGACTCGGTACCGTTGTTCCCCCTGTATAAATCCATGTTGACTTTAAAGACAACATGGACTCGGAGTAAAATGTCAAAAGCTCGTAATAGTGGCTTCGAATAGTTTCGGAATTGGTGAGAGTTTGACTATGGGTCTATAATTCTCAATCACATCTTATTTCCCGTCTTAACGACTGGAATAGTAAAAACAATTGAACATTCTAAATAATTCGAATAAAACAATATATCTACAGTAAGTATGGTATGCTTTCACTCGGCGAAGTTTTCTCAAAGAAATGAGGAATTTGTGGCGCGCCTTAATCCTCCCTTCAGGCGACGATATTGACCTCCAGAAAAGGCTGGTTTTAAGAGAGCATCTCATCTCTATTTTCCCCAAAGTTCCTTTC
The DNA here is from genome assembly GCA_947538895.1 of Neoitamus cyanurus. NCBI lineage: Eukaryota > Metazoa > Arthropoda > Insecta > Diptera > Asilidae > Neoitamus > Neoitamus cyanurus. Next base: position 41,183,697 of record OX384540.1, on the reverse strand, counting down.
ATTTAAAAGTAGGTTTAAGTCGACCATAAAAGCTCCAAGGGGCGGTATTAGTCCCAAAATAGCCCCTCTTCCACCTATCTAATTTTCGGTTTTTAGGTCATTGTGAAAGTCACGTCACACTCGCCCCGCGTTTGTTTAATATTTGAACAAGGCGGCAAACAAAGGGCCCTAATCTATGCAGGGCCATCACGAAAAGGGTCGCCGACACAATCGATCTCCCGGCTCCAAACAAACAAGGTACACTGAAACTGGCCTCGGCTTGAAAGTTGAAATCAGTTGAATTGTTTGGATAGAGATGACGAGAGATTTATCTTGTAATTCTTTTTCCTGCCAATTTTAGGACGCTTAAGTGCGATTTTTTATGGTACACGAAATGGTTGACAAGATAAATGCGACATAAACTGAGCAATTCAATGAACGAGCAACACCACTCAGAAACCGCTACAATCTCTACCTTGAGCTTAGATGTGCGATGAGAGCTCCTTTTATCGGAATCGCCATCGATTTATACTTACGGCCAGCCATAGAGCTCTATAAATATCTCAGTCAGTCGGCTGTGAGGTCTGTGGCTAATGAAGCTCTCCTTCCTTCTCGTCGCAAGATTCCCAAATGGCTGGTGTCATAAACTTATTAGGCCTATGTCAGCTCTCTGCCCCTGAGGAATTTTTTATGAAGACCTTATGTTTCCCTAGTTGGTAATAAAGATGCATACGCGGGATTCTAGGGACGAGATGATGACACTCAAGAGGATGGGAAGTATCCATTAGCTCGATAATATTTGTATTTTATTAGAAGACTAGAAAAGGATATCCGAAAGAGCATCTTGAGAAGGCAATCGAGGCGTAATTTCCAGTTAATAAGAAGAATAAGAATTCATTCTCTGAAAGGAAAGGAGATAAAATATTGCTGTTGTGATTGTTGTGTAAGTATAGTTTGCTGAAGATTGGCAAAACGCAGAATAATTTTGAAAACAACAAGTTGATCAAAGTTTACTTGCAAATCTCCCTCAGGCATATTTATTAACTCCTAATGGAAAAAAACCACTTTCAGTTCTATTTCGTTGATTTTCCATCATATGTATACTCTGTTCCACCAAGTGCCCACATAAAACTATTAGTACGATTATATTAATGTGATAAAAATACTTGTTGTTCCAAACTTTTTATTTTGCTTTATTACAAATATGTGGGCGACGCGTTTGTCCTTCTAGGGCATCCTCAATCTATACTGATTATCCTATCAGACTCTATGAATTTTACTGAATATCTGTTCTGTTAAAGTTGTCATAATTGGGCACTGAGAAATATATCTCATTGTAATTTAAATAATGTTGGTTACTATTCATAACATATTTGTTGCGGACCATTGTAAAATCAATAACATATTATTTGAAATAAGACACTCAAACAAATTGAATTTTATTTTCAACTAGCTTGCCCGGACCCGGCGTTTCCCGGGATACTATTAAATTTGTATTCCTTAATGTTACAACGCCTCCCTACTGCACCACCGCCTCTCCTATGTGACCCAGCGTTTTCCTATTTGCGTTTTGCACATGTTTTAGATATTTTCCAACAGTATTATTAAATTTAGTTCTCTTCATTTTACACCACCTCCTTATTGCCTAATTGTTATTACCTAATTGGCTAACCTAAAGATTTTTAATATTGATATGGTTGTTAGGTTAGCCAATTACGTAATAACTTAAGACAGAAGGACCCTTAAGTAGGGACTGAATAAATTGACCGACTTGGTATTACATAGATCTCACAACTTTTTACGATAGAAGAACTGAGTTGCGAGACTTGGTTGTTTTTACAGATTATGTTTTTTATGGCATCTCATTTCTTTTTGTAGGTAGTATTCCTTTTTTTTTATTTATACGTATGCAGGTACACTGATTCATTCACTGCAAATGTATTAATTAATCTGGGGTCCTATATTTATATGGGATCACAAAGTTATTTATGCAGTTGGTGTATCTAGAAAACTGGACCGAAATTGCAAAATATTTTAGTTTTTCCTTGGTTTATTCACTAAACACAAATTGTATTCTAAATTTGAAGCTTCTATGTCTGCTAGAAGTGCCTTAGAGTTTTGTAATCCCTCAGTCAGTGAGTGACAAAATCAAGAAATTTTGATTAGTTATAATTCTTAAACTACTGGTGCAAATTGAAATATACCGAGTCTATACAATGCCTGCTTGGTTACTGAAAATTCAGGCTTCTAGTTTTATCCACAATGAAATTATAGGGGGGTCGAAAATGGCCTGAACTGCTTCGAGAAAAGGATGGTACGGCGGTGCTCGACTTGGCGGGGGCACTGCCGTGCCCCCAGATTTGAAAATATTTGAATTAATGTACATATGTAGATCCTGTTCGATCTACAACGTTTTTTCTCTGAGTGAAGGGGCTTTATGGATTAAAATACGCTAAAAGGACCGTACCACTATAATTTTGCGCATTTAAAAGTGACATAACTTCACCAACTATAATTGAAATAATTCGCCGATTTTTTCCTTATACCAAAGTAAATATTCGTTTTGAAAATTCATCAACGCGACTCATCTCACCTACCTGAAAATATAAATCAAGATTTTATTTTAATCAACTTGAAAAGGGACGAATTTTAAACTGTGACCTATTATTCGGGTAATTCTTTGGATGTAATGTGTTCTTTAACACAGAACTTTTTTTTGGTCTCTAGGTGTCTTTTTTAAAATTCACATATTTGTAGGTATTAATGGTTTTTAAGTATGTCGCCTTTTTGATTTTTGTTTACGTGAAAAATAGCGGTGTTGAAAATATTGTGTTTGTACCGTATGAGCATTGAGAGCTATGTAATTGAATTTAAAGTTAAAGATAAAATGTCGATCCCTTTTCTGGACAATCGATAGTATCGAGGGCATCAACCTGAAAGGTCGTATCTGCAAAAATTCCGAAATCGATATTTTGAGGTGAATCACCCTATTTTACTTCTGCAACATGCAAAAAAAGCGTAATGGATGATCCTAGTGATGACAGATACCAATTCACGAAGAGAGCGTAGGTACATGCCAATTTTACCGCAGCACGAACGGGTTGAAAGGTTTTGGAAGGCATAGGCGCCACAATATTCATTTGTGCTTATACATATACTATACGGACTTGATCCCTCTATGTGTATCTATCTCAAATAGGAGCTAAGGCATGAGTGAAGAATGTAAGCCGAAAACAAAATTCGCTTCTGTTTGTAATAATTGACAGATACCCGAAATACAGAAATATCTAAGTGAGACGGTTACGCAATATTTGCCAAGAACAGTTATTTCGATGCAAATGGGAGCCCATTTCACATGTACAGCAAACATCAAATAAGGTAGGCAATGGAAAAGGGCCGGCAGGCTTCTTGCTCAGTGAACCCGAGCACTTGAAGGTTACATCCCTTATAAATTCCCTTTCGCAGAAAGCCCGTTGCGAGATGCGAGGTAAATATTTTTTAAGCGAGACCAGCCCTCGAATGCTGGAAGGTGCCCTCAAAAGCAATAGAGACTCGCAAGCCAAAGCTTAAAGGACATTTTATTTATTCAGCAAATGCAGGCGCCCCAGTTCACCCACATGGATGCCGCTGCTCGGCAACAGAGACGGAATGAAAACCGGGAAAAATGATAGAAATGATATGAGTGATGGCAAAGGTATGGCTGTACACGTCACAATAGAAAAAATCATTTTTCGGAAATCCCAGGCGTTCGTTCACCTACATATGTCATCTGTTGGGTACACGCAGGCCGGCTTGTTGGTGTTATCCAGTGGGTGAATATCTCAGCCCTGATGACATTCAATTATCCTTTCATTTCCATCGACGTTATTTGATTATGAGGTTTGCAGCCCCATAAAGCGCCAGCGCTACCGAATGCCGCTCCCCAATGGTGATATCACCTCTGGGAGCGTCTGCTGACTGCCATCGACGGCCCCGGGCTGCACTGGGCAGCTCGATAATTTGCGTTCGCTGTTGCTGCCCTTGTCACCACTGATGGTGTTGTGCCCGCTAATTGGGAACATCTCACGGAAAATGATACTACCACTCAATTCGGAAGTGATATCCACACGCGACTAAACCGTCAGAAGTCGCGACACTTGTAAGCTCTATCAAGTGTCATCCTAATTTATTTTTTCGTTATTAGCAAGTAATTAGGATTTTCGAATCGTACAAGGAATGTTAATACTCTGCGTGAGCAAGTGATATTACCACTTTTCAAAATGTGCAGTGGAGAAAATATTTAATGAATTAATGGCAAAATGTCATCGTCATACACGAACCCTTAACAATTTGAATAGTTTTCTGAAACTCTAAAGTATCGATTACCGTGTCATTCGAAATATTTACTCGAACTTGGATGAGAATTATTTGTCGTATTTCGAATCGAATTATCAAATATTCGCTTTTGTATAAAATAATATTATTCGACTGAAGAAGAATATTATTCGTAATTTCGAATTACGGCCACAATACCATAGCCATCTTGAAACAGACACCAGCGAGCATTTTAATTCGAGAGCACCGAAAATACAATTCACAATTTAATTGTTATTAACATTACATCGCTCTGTGGGTTAATTATTTGCCGCTAAATGTCGCAGATGTTTCATTTATGTCACCAAAACTTCTGCGGGAGAACGGCACATGAAGTCGTAAAACTTTCACATGAGAAGAAGCCCTTGGATTATATGGTCAGGGTGGAAGAACGATAAGTCCACGGAGTATAGAACTCCACTCTGGCTCCAGCACAATTATTTCCTTGTGCAGTTTACGACCATCGTAAAAACTTTTCCGTTTTTACGATTTTGTGGAAATTGGAGCATTTTATCATCATGATACATCGTCGAAATCAAAAGGCCAATAAATTTCGCTAGCAATATTCAACGAATAGACTTTAATCCTTGCCAAAATTACTCTCTATGTTGATGTCGAAATAGGTAAAGTTTGAACTGAACATTTCATGTAATTTTTAGATTTCATGTGTTCCGACTTAAGTACTATAAATCTTACTACCTATTGTAATTACGGTTGTCAGCGTCTTTGGAATTTTTTTGTTTTATGTTAGAATTCGATGGCCCATTATTAGACCCCACTTTAGAATTAGAAACGCCAAAAGCGCTGGTAAACTGCTAAACGGCATAACCATGGAAATAGAATAATATAATCTGACAAACATTTAAAACTTGTAGGAAAAAAGAACATTTCCTGAATTTCGTGAAGTACATAATCAAATAAAAGGTATTTTAACAAAAAACCCGGTCAAATGCGAGTCGGACTAGCACACGAAGGGTTCCGTACCATCGTACAATATATAAAGAGAGACGCCATAACATAATCGAAGAAAATTTTTTCTAATTTGCATGGCGGCCATTTTGAAATTCGCCATTTTTGTTTTTTATTATTTGTTGTTATAGCCGCAATAGAGATACACACCCTGCTCTCTACCTATTACGGTTCATGAGATACAGCCCGCTGACAGACAGACGCGACGGACGGACGGACAGCGCAGGCTTAGTAATAGGGTCCCGTACGGCACCCTTTGGGTACGAAACCCTAAGAACTTAAATTTTGAGTCGCGCGTTAAATGTGTAATAAATCATAACACAGCCACACAAAAAAAAAAAAGTGGGGATTACTTTTGATGCCATACGTCATATCCGTAGTATTTTGGCCTGCTGATCACGAATCTGCGACCAGAATTGATCAGTGTCGTCCAGATTTTTTTCTAACCTCAAAAAATGGGTTAAAAACAGAGAAAATCGTGGAAAATACACTCGTAAAATTCGGAAAAAATTTATTTTTAACATTTAAACCTATATTCATATGAATTGAGACCTGCTGAGCACGAATCCGTCACCAGAATTGAGCCATCACGTTCTGATTTTTTTCTTAAATTTTTTTTTTTTAATTTTTAGAAAAAAATCAGAACCCGATGGCTCAATTCTGGTGACGGATTCGTGCTCAGCAGGTCGCAATTCACATGAATATAGGTTTAAATGTTAAATATAAATTTTTTCCGAATTTTACTCCACGATTTTCTCTGTTTTTAACCCACTTTTTGGAGGTTAGAAAAAAATCTGGACGTCACGGCTCAATTCTGGTCGCGGATTCGTGATCAGCAGGCCAAATTACTACGGATATGACATATGGCATCAAAAGTAATCCCCACTTTTTTTTTTTTGTGTGACTGTGTAATTGGTAGTTTTCATACGGAAACCAGGTCCGTAGCTAGGAATATTTTTCGGAGGGGCTCGAGAGTCATTAAAAGCAAAATTTATGTTTGCATAAGTACAGTGGTCAGGCGCGTACGCAGAAAAAATGTTCGGGAGGATTTTCAAAAAACCTTATCGCACCTAAAAACCTCACATAATAAAGTGTGCATAATCATTCGTCGCGGCCCGCCTGAATTAGATGAAATGGATGTAAGTGGCAAGTGCGTTTAACAGGATGACGCGATCTGCCACACCGCACGCGAAATAATCATATTATTACGAATCAAACTCCTAGGTAGTGTCATCTCTCGTTTCGGAGACCCAAAACAGGCCGCCAAGAAGTTGCGACTTAACCTTTTTGAAAATCCTATGTAATTTTAGTTTTAATTTTACACAACTAAATTTTAAAAGTATAAGAAGGATGTAGAAAAATTAAATTTTTGAAGTTTGGTTAAATTGTGTTGGAAGGAAACTCCAAAATATTTAGTTTTACAATATAACGCCTCAATTATAATATTCTCATTACACCTATTCATTTTTAAAGCTTCTTAGTCCACTATAGTGCCCTAAAGGCTATAGCTATAGCATAATGTACTGAGGTTTGTGACAAATAGCAGTCGATTCTAGTGAAAATAAATATGTACCTACTCATTTTACTCATTCATACTCGTTGTACAATTTTCCTTTTTCAAACATTCTCCGACCGAGTCCGTAATCGGCGAATCAATCAAACTAGGAAAGCTGTCGACACAAATCAAATCATTGAGCAAATATTTCTAAGCCAAGTCCGGCGAACGAGCGCTAAATCCAAATATGACGACAATACGCTGCCCCAACATGTGCATCGGTTGTAAACAAAATAAATTGATTTGGTGTTGTTTATCAATCCGCTGAAATCTTGAGATGAAATCATTTGGGTGCGTTATGCGATGACAATAAAACAGTCGGGGCAACAGATGGGTAGACGTGCTCTGTTCTATTCTTGCGGTCATCAGTCGCATTTAATGAAATACTCACGACCTTAGGCCGCCCATCGTCTTGGACGCTGACAATGTCATAATCATTGGCCGTGGACGAAGTCTGAAATAGCCGCAAGAATAGTCAGCACGACAGTGAAAGTGCTACTGGCTCCTCCCTCAATATTAAAGTTGGCTCGCTGGTTGATATTCTGCCATTACCATCGCTTAGAAAGTCTGCTTTAGCTCTGTCGGTTCTCGGTGAATCAAAGATAATTTTAGACACTGGCATAATATTCGCACTTTTGTTTTGTGTGACAACATTTCGTGTTACACATAATGAAGGCATTAGCAACATTAACCAAAAGCCTTGATTTATAATGCGTTCACGAAGGCGGTTGGTAAATGGTAGGGCGCCCTATTCCTTTCAAGTGTGTAGGAGGCATTTGCTGCGAGAAAAGATTTAACGTGTTTTACATAAAAATGATCCATTTCTGTAACATTTTACTTTTTGTGTTCTTGGTGGATTTTTTTACTTTTCGCGCGCAGTGGTGGATACTGATTCTTCAATCCATGCAACAAACTTTTTTAAATTCATTATAAATTTTTAATAGCTCATAATTTTAAAGTAATCAAAAGATAACCAAAAGATAGAATTTAAAAATAGTTGCAATTTTACTTTTCCCGAGATACAACAGAGAACGTGGTGTGTGTTTGATTGTTTGTCTGCTAGACTGCAATTTTAAAATTTCAAAGCGGATGAGCCCGGAGCCGATTAATAAAATAAAAAGAAATTATAACACACCCGCCCGTACCCACCCCCACACCCCCACCCCCACTAAAGAATGTTTTTCGTCGCAAAATATTCAAATGGTCCAATTTTGTTTTTATTTTAACAAAGCTCTGCACGATTATTTTTTTTATAAGAATCTTTTAAGAAAAATAGGGCTTTCAAGAATACCTTCAAATTTTACACGGAGTTTTGGATATTCCGGATATCCGGATTTTGTTATGTGAAAAGTGCCCCTAATGTATAATAAATGTTGTTTGATTGTGCTTCCACACAATTTCTTCAAAATTACCATTTTTAGACGCTTACCTCTGAATTCTTAAAACGCTTTATTGTTCCGGCATTTCTTATGTAAATCAGAAAGTATATTACAATTCTTTATCAATTAATCCCACTTTAAGACGCTGACGGTTACACCTGCTCCGCACTTCCCTCCAAAGACATTGGGACTTTGCAAATACAAGTCAAGATTTATGCGAAAATTTCCGTCTACAAGCAGCTTTTCCATTCATAACAATTCCAACTGCGCGAAAATAATTTCTTGAGGTGAGAGCCTTGAAAGAACTCGACTTCTCCCAGAAAAAAAATTAAAAATTCAAATGGAGTAAATCATAAAACCTGCAAAAGGGCTACAACAACAGGAGACCGAGTTTCCCACGAACGGCAGGAAAAGAGTCCTGAATAGGGAGAGGAATTAAGCAAATTACCTGTAACACCATTTTCCTTGTCGGCCTCCTTAGAATTTTCCGGTGGTAGCTTTCCCATTTTCCTGTCCTATTGCCAAGAAATGGGCAGCAAAAGTAACACGCAGCAGATGGAAATTATTTCAACTTTTCTGTATGTCTCCTTCAAAACTTTTTATTTCTTATCCAGTCACTGCAGCGAGAGGCGATATCATCGCGATGCCTGCCATCGCTCTACATCTGACCCATGCCTCCTGCGTTAACTTGAATTTGATTTTCACAATTTTTAACTTTATTTCGTGCGCCACCAGCGGTATAAATTAACTACACTGGCCTCTCATGGCGCCACATCACCTTCTCACAATTCATTCACTTTTACACTTTTCCTACTTTCCGCGAGCCGAATTTTCCCTCGAGCCAAACGGCTTGTTGAACAATCGGGACTGTCTATCCGTCTATTGGATGGTGTCTGGAAGTGATTTAATTTTGCTCTTATTAATTTCGTATCACCTCGAATCGGAGTTCTACGGAGGAATTGATGCTGCAGACGTGAGTGATTTATGATTTTAACCGCGGCGCTGAGAAGTGGTTTCAGGATTCAGCGGTTCAGAGCCGACGCTTAACTTGCTCTCAGCTACAGACTGTAAGGAATTTGTGGAAATCATCGTCGCTCGGTTTGTGGGGAAGTAATTATTGCACTCGGGCGTTTTATAAGCACGAGGTGTGGCAGGGTATGATTTATGGCGACGATTTGGTTTAGTTTATGTGATCTAAACTTTCTCTCCTTATAATTAGACATTAGAGGAAAACCATTACCCACGTTTTTAAGGGATCCAATGTACTCAAAATATATTACAATGTAAGGCTAAAATATGTTATTTCAATTTATTGGGATTAAATTGGCACAGCATACATTTGATGCTCTGTTTTGTGCACTCATTTAAAACATGCAGAAGGGGTTAATTGAACCCAAAAAAATCTGTTCCACCTCTAGAACTACATTCAAAGTGAGCCAAAACCGGTTGGACATTTTTTTTTCAATCTCTTCAACGCCGCTATACAAAATAATATAGCATTTCATTTTAATTTATTCACCCTGAGTCCTACCTCTATGACTTCAGTTTGGTGATACATTTATCCAATTTCAAAATAGAGCTAAATGAGCCTTCTGCCTCTTGCAAACTTCATCTACATTTAAATTTATATAAATTTTTCCCTGATTTATTTTGTGTTACCGAGGTATAATCAGTTTTTCATCCTATAGAGAGACAATACGAAAAAGTGCAATTTTAATAGGACATCCCATTAAGTTGCAGATTTATTGGGATATCTTAATACATACATGAGAAAACGAATAGCTTTCATGGGATCCCATTGTGCCAAAAGGTGTTCTTGGAAGTTCGGGACCAATTTTGTTTCAGTTGTTTTCAGACTACCATTAAATCCTAATTATGAAAATTATAATACAGATCACATTGACCAAAATTAATAGGCAAAAACTATTGAGTTCCTATTGATTTTATCATTTATTTTTCTGAGTGTATGGTGTTTCATCATGTTTTATGGGAAATGTGTTCAAAAACGTTGTCTTTTACGTTTTCACACTATTCCTCGTGAAACTTTTATGTAGTGGAGAATATTTTCTTTGGAAATCCTAATCTATGGAAAAAGTTTTCGACAGAATACTCGATCGAAAGTCAGCAAAAGCTGTCGATATCGAGTTCTGCAATACCAATTTGTCGTAGTCAATTATTAAGCCAAATTTTGCAAATGTTCGTGTGCGGTACACTTATTTTTCTCGGGAAATGTGCGTTTGAATGAAAGTTTAATATTTTTTAGGGAGCTGTTGAATTCCGTAAAATTTAGCCCGTTCCCAGTTGCCCCTTGGGAGAAAGTCGGTAAATTTAAACTGTCATATGGAATGTATGTTCTGATTCAAAAAGTAATTTCTGTTTAAACATTTTCTTCGAGTCAAGCATCGAAAGTTATAAGCACTTTCGAAGGCATAGAATTTTTTGACGGCACTTGTTGGAACTTAAACATGGTTAATAAAGTGACCAAAACACTTGTTGTGTTGAGCGACGCGTTTCGTTTTTCAAGGGCATCCTCAAGCTACCGAATAACCGAGTTGCCTGATTCACATGAGAGGCGAACGGGGCAGATTAATTTTAATGAAATTTAATGGCCCCCTCAACTTTTGTTTTTGTCCGATGTGTATATATATGTTGTCCAGGACTTTTTGAACACGCTTTATAAAAAAAACATATAAGTTTCCGATGGGGCACACAAATCCAACACATTTTAAGGCTTATTGGAATGTTAACAACTTTTAAATGTTATTATATTTCTCCGTGCGTGCTGCTCCTCCTTAATTATAACCTTAAATAAAATTGACCCTCGCCAGTCCAGCTGGCCTCTTAGCAGCTTTTCAACACGTTAATTGAAGGACAAACACGCGTGTACTTCAGTGCAGAGGCGCACACAAGTCGAACAGCTTCGCCGAATTCTCTATGTTTTCAACGCATTTTAATCAACTCCTTAACTGCGGCTGAGCATAGAAGAGCAGAAAGCTACCGAGTCAATTTAAGATTTCCGCCACAAACTATCATTGCTAAAAAAAACAACCTCCACCAAAAGAGGGGGTCACTAAAAGTAAGCTGAAGCGATCTAAAGAAGTCGGCTAGTCCTGAGTTATTTTTAGACGGTCGTAAAATTTATTCCAAGAATATGCCGCACTCGGAGGCCCAGAGATTTGCTATGAGACTCAGACCAATTCGAGCAGATATAATAGAAAAGTTGCTTCGACAAGGCAATTGGCGATTTGATTGATCTCGGGCTGCTCGTCTGCTGCTCATCAGATTAGAACGACGGATAGAGCGATACAATTAAAGCAAGTAGATAAATTGAAATCAGCGATCTCCCACACGAGTGGCCATCTACAATAAAGTGGACGGTTTTTGTTTTTTCAAATAATCACATTGTGGAAATATGCAAACAGCTCTCATTAAGATTGGTACTAATTATCTCGTTGAAGTCGACTGGGAGCTGCATCCGACTTTTTTCTGCTTTTGCTTTATGTTGTTGTAACGACCGAACTCAATGAAATGTTTAAACAACAAATGAGGTAAAAATAATTGGCAGTACCGATTGGGTGTGGAAACTCTTGGAAGCTGGGTGCTATGATGCTAAGGTGAAATCCAGCGAATCCCGGGCATTTCACCATCCTGTCCGCATATTTTCCTTCGTTCCTCATAAAAGTCAAGTCAAAACATTGTAACGCCCCTGAGATATATCACACTGATGAAAACGGAGAGCATCACACCCACGGGAATTTGTAGGTAGCTGGAAATGAGCAGGTCATTCCAGGTGTTAAGTGGAGAAGGCATTTGTTACACAAAGAAATTTATGCCTGCTGATTGCATGGCTACTTGCTGCGGGGTCAGTGGCTCTTCGAGTGCCACAATCCGTGGGGCAAAATGCCAGCCTTGCTGATTTATTGTCTTTCCTTTATTTTTTTTAATAATAATAACGAAAGAAAATATCTGCGTGGAAAACAGAATTTTTATCTGCTGAGGGCGTAAAAATATCGCACGTCAAATGCAGAAAAATGTGCGTCAGGGTAATGTGTTTACCGTTAAATATGATAATGGCCGCTGCTACACAGATAACACGGGAGCTGGGTCGTGTTTGATTGGACTCATGAGAATGTATCACTGGATGCTGTGGACATCGTGACGTCCAATATATTAATTTTAATTTCAATCTCAGGTGTTAAAAATAGATTCATATACATATATTCGTCTGACCGACTTAAGTACTCTCACACAGCTTTTTTGTGGACTTCAGATTAAGTTCGGTGAAGCAATTTTTGTTTTATTTTTCAAAAGTACCAAAGGTATTGTTCCTTACATATTACTCGTAAAATGTAACTACTAAGAAGTTATGCGACGAAATTTAGTCGAACGTTAGAGGGCATTATTACATACTATACATACACACTTCAAATAAACTCAAAAATTACTTTTTATAACTCTTTAGAGTAACTTTAGGGATTTCATCTGTTTAGTGATAAAAGAAATAAAGTGTAAATTGTTTAAAATAAGTGAAACATTTAATTTTGTAGAAATTGTAGTGTACGAAAACTGGAGCGGTTTGCTAAATATAATAAATAGTAGGCAAATCGTTTAAAATAAGATTTTATGCATTTATGATATATTCGGAGCATTCTGATTTGTAAGGACTAACGCTATTTATTTTCTAATTAAAAAGAATAAGGAAATGCCACTTTAACCATTTTAACCCACGTTCAAACTTTTCCGAGAACAGGTTATTAAGCTTAAAAAGGTCAAGAGGTCACAACACAATATTGTAGCGCCAATCCTCTAACCTGGAGCATTTTTATCGCGCATTTCTCAGTTGTACAAATATCATTATCCTGACGGCCTAACGGTGCCCATCTCATCAGACCTTCGGGCGAGGCTTTTCACCTTTGTACATTTTCTCTCTGCGAAAAAAAAACCCGACACAATAACAGGGGAGTGACCACTTCCAGCTTAAGCTAGCGTGAAGCTATTTTAAAAGCGAGAATCGCAGGAGATGAAACCAATTAAAGCGCAACAATGACGGAGGTGTTGAAAAGAAGCGCCCACCCTGTTTAAACAAAGACCTTTCCGTTTTTATCACCCACCACTTGGCAGTCGAATAATACCGTCAGGGGCAGCGCGTGATGGACGCCCAACAAGGATAACATCAAACCGACGCCCCTTGAGCAGTAATTAAAAACTTCGACGGCTTCGGGACATCCAATTTCATAAGCACCACTCGGCACTCCATCGTACGTCTGCAATCAACAGGGAGTTGCAATAAATTTGAAATGTCCTTTCCGTTTACATGGCGCGCCTGGCCATATGCTCTACTAGCCCGGCCGTAATTTGTAGTGACTGCCTCTAAACTTTTCTTGTTCTAGCAGTAAACTTGGTCCCTTATGTCCTCGGGACACGGCCCTTGGAATGGAGGTAAACTACCAGTTTTCCGGTAGCCGAAGGGCTTTCATTGTCATTACTATCTGAGAAAGTATTATATGAGGCTCCGCAAGACTCTGGTTTCTACGGGTACAGCAATCGTTAAATTTTACGACCACCTTGAAACTTATTAAATTACTGCCAGAGCGGGGATGTTTCTCACATAAAACATCGAAATTAGTGCAATTTGTGTAAATTTTGCGATAGGAAAATTGTTTTAGCAAAGGGCTTCTGAATGGATTTGGGGTTTATTACTTCGGTTAACAGCCGCAGTATGCTTTATTACTTGTTTTATGTTCTTTAGCGCCGTTGATCACAAAAAAGAATAGAATTCGTGAAATGTTTGAAAAATAGAAAGAAAGTGGGGTGCATGAAAAATTCATCAGCGGAGGGTTAGTTGGGCATAGTTAAGCACAGGTCGTAATAGAGTACGTTTTTCCAGGCCACGCACGTCACAATTTATTTAATCAACTTAAAGCAGTGAGTTAATCAACCAATTGAAGTCTGCATGGGTTGCTTAACTATAAAAAAGTGCCTCAATTAACCCGACTAACTAACGTAAAAGCGTTAAAGGACACGAAGGACAAACTTTGTTAATTTAATTTGTTTGCGTTGCCGCTTGTCTAAATAAGAACAGCTTTCTGAAAATAAATGCATTATGTGTTCATTAATTTTTGGGTTTAAAACTGATACTTCTATATATGTAGACACAAGATATATTAAGTATTAAAAAAATTGTTTTTTATTTAGGTTACATAGATCAGCTCTTTAGGGAAGAAGACTTGAACAATACTCGTGATAACCGATTCAATTATTGAGTCTCCAGATTTTAAGAAGGGAGACCCCACTGTGACAAAGATCCGAATTATATTTTGTTGTTTTTTTCTTTATTTAAATTAATATTTAAGTATACTTTCAAGACTACGTGCAGATAAAGTTATGTTAAAATTAGCAAAAAATACAAACATAAGTCAAAACAGCTGACAAGGGAAGACCACAACTTTTGGATAGCTGCTCGCAATTATCTAATTGTAATATTATTCTTAATTTTTCCACAACAATAATGAATAAGCATGACTACGCATTATATTTCTATTAATAATACTGATGAAATAATATATCAAATTTGTGGCATTTCGCTCATAGTGTGGTAATACAAATTGTTTCCACAACGTATCGTACGTCGGAGTGTGAAATAGGGCCGATTGTGTGTGGATGAAAATGTTTGATGAATCTTCGCTCTTCGATGAATATTTCAATAGATATTGGTGTAATTTCACTTTTTTTAAAGTCCGCATACCTGATCAAGTTCAATATTGATATTTTCGACGCTTAAAGTAGTTGTCTTTCATTTTTGATTTAATGCAACCCAAAAACCAGATCGCAAAAGAAGTGTTCAAACTTTCGTTAAGCATTTATTTAGCAGAAACTGCAAAAAGATTTTAAAACAATTTTTTTAAGTACTGTTCCTCACATTCCAGTCTTTCAATTGAGTGATAGTTTGTTCTAAATATTCATTAATTTTTTTAAAATATTTATATTTCTTCCAAAAAAGATAATATGAAAAAAATTTTCATCGGAGGGATCACAGGTGGTTGATAGTGAAACACCTTAAGGCTTAGAGACGAAGGAAACCCCGCGAGCCTCGGCCATACAGGATAACTCTGAATACCAAATAAAGAGCTCCGAACCGGATACTCCCCAAGCTAAGTTGGAACAGTATATGCCGAGGGCTGTGCGGCTAAGGGGGAGCATATTAGATAGTATGCAAACTCCGCATACCTGGCGACCTTCGGTTTAAATTTAGCGCCTTCCCGGGGATACAACGGGATCTCCTCTAGTGTTACATTCACTCCCGTAGGTACGCGTGGGTTTTATATCGATTAAAACACGAGTTTATACAAGGTGGGCTACCACTTCTGAAATGCCGAAATCTGTGGCAAATTGTGCCCCACCAGGAAACCTCGAGTTCCTCATCAAACCAGTCAGAGCCACATCTGGACACATTAGTGGGCCCTGATGAAATAGGGATTAGATGTCCCAGACGTTACCCTCATTCCCAAAGAGCTGGATGACCTCTCCGAAACAGAAATCCTCCAACCTTAGGTCGTCCAAGCCTGACACCTGAAACCTGATGGCGCCACTGGGTGTGTCAAACAGCTCCTCCCCAGAACACTATAGCCTACCTACTTCTAGAGTCTTAATGTGGAAGAGGTTTTTAAAAAAATATTTGAGAAGGCACATAGGGTGCTTAATCAATCATGTATCGCTTAATTATAAAAAAAGAAGAAACAAATCAAAAAACAAATACCAAAAATCAGACGAGCCTATTCTGAAAAATGATATTTTAATGTTTTAAGAATACCATTATTCTCCGGTAGCTTGCGCGTTCGGGTCCACCACACTCGACACACCGCTTCGCAGACGTGTATCGTACGGCTTGGCACTGACTCCAAAACCAATTATTTTCAACTTTTTAGTGCTTTAGTTTATATTTTTGAAGTCGGTTGTCATTTTTTTAAAAAGATTTTTTAAAAGTTACCCTACCACTTATATAAGTGAATCAATTTGGGTAAATAGATTGCCGTCAGCGCGCTTCCATGGAATATGCTGGGGAGCTTGAACGGATTTCCGTGCAAATGAGTATATAAGAGTTTTTGGAGTCGCTAATCTGGAATCTGCCATCGATAATTGGAAATTCAAGATGGCGGATGCAATATGCCGCCCGAAAGTTCTCAACTTTCGTTTAAAGGAATTTTTGGTGCCGCTGATTATAAATATGTTATAGAAATTTTATTCCGGGACTAGTTTTGATTCTAGCGGGAAAATTCCATTTTTATGTCGTATTGATTAAGATCAAATTGGAGGTTCCGTTACTGAAACACAGTTGTGATCGAATTAAAATTAAAATTTATGATATTCAAAAATGGGCTTCGGGCCATACCCATTTATTTTGGCTGCAGTTTTATCAAGCAAAATGTTTAAGCAAAATCGAATCTACCTCCTTTGCAAGTACGAGTGAATATACTTACTCTAGTTCTTGTCTATAATTAATTCTCATTAATTCAAAATATATTTATAATTTATAGCAAAGTTCAACTCCGCGATAAGAAATTTTAATTGCATATTTTCCGATGTATCTACTGATGTGCTTTTTACTGAATTCTGAATACCAAATGGCATGCATGCCAATAATGAAATTATTCAATCTGAAGAAATATATCAATGCCATAATATGTATAATTAGTTAGTTGATTAAATTAAACTTAAAGGAAGGTATTGATTAATCAGACAGACAGAAAATGGAGAGATTCGAGCGCAGCATATGGCAGTGTTTGAAATGATGCCAAATAGCTCCAATTAATAAAACTGCAAGTCTATATTTTGGTAATATGCTTCGATTCATTTCGTAGCTCAAAAGACTAACATCTAAAATTCGTTCCCGCTTAACGAGTGTTTCAAAATAAACCAAATCCACTCATTTTCCACATAAATTGAGAAAAAAATACGAAAAATCGTCCCCAACTAATCAGCTCACTGCCAACCAAGCGAAAATATCAATTATAATTTTTTTTAAGAACCGCTGATCCAAGACCGGCGATCTCGCAGCTTCAGGAGCATCTCACTAAAGATAATCTCAAAATCTTTCTCGGATTAAGCTTTTCACTGAAAGAACTCTAAGCGGTGACGATCATTCGCCAGACGGCGACGATATTTTCACGCTTTCCCTTCCAGCCGCCGCACCGTGTCCACTAGTCGGTCACACCTCCTATTTACTTTCAGATTCAAATCTTCTCACAATTTCAGTTTTTTCACTTTCGCGTTTGCTAGCACAAATGGTCGGTTTATTGTGTGAATTATTTTTACCACGGCCGGTCAACTGGTCAGCGCGGGATGATGTTCAAATCGCCACACAAAGCGCCACTCGCAGTTCTCAAACAATTAGCAACGGCCGGAAGTGGTTCACTAGATTTGGCTACTTCGCTCGGACGCGGTCGTACTTCTTGCTAGCTCGCGTTATATCATCGCATGCGTTATTTACGGCACCTTGGGGACAGAATTACAACCACTTCACAAACTCGGACCCTAGCAAAAATTTGCGGAATAATTTCTGCGAAAATTACCCGAGATTACGCCCACTTAGGAGAAGCACTGGCAACAAGTAGAACAAGCGACGAAGGTATCCCTGAGATACAGATCCGGTGCACTTGTCTCAATCTCAACTTAAATCAAAACCGCTGAGATGCTCTGGGAGGCGGACAAAAGCCTAACAGGGCAAGTGTTAAAGCAGTTGCACATGCCACTCTAGAATACAAGTCCCAAGGCTAATCAGGGAGCTCGCCAGGTCACTCTAGCCCGATTCCCGAGATTCGTCTGACCGTAACGGCGTCGCGATGCAGACTGAAATATTTCAATGTTAAGCTCGAGTTGATATTATTCACCCCGGCCCCCGTTCCGCCGGCCACCCGGCGGGCACAAAATAGACTACATCGTCCCGGACCGCCACCCACCACCCCCGACTCGATTCGGATTCCCAAAGCAAATGTGCTCCGTCGATCCCGAAAGCTCCACAGTTGGTTGCCCCGTGCTTCGAGTGCGCGCCCATAGCGTGTTTTCAGCTGTTCGGGGTATGCGTCCGGGTGGTACTCGCTTGAAGTTCACGAGCACGTGCTATTTCTAGAGGGACGGGATTGCCAGGTGCTGCGAGCATTTTTCGTAGTATTAGCTATTTATGTGATTTTACTGTTACAGAAAATTTTGTTGAAGCATTTGTCAGGGGAACTATTCGCAATCCGCATCTAAAACTATTTATCGTGCTTTTGGCTTTATTTTATTTTCATTGAATTTTATAGTTTAGACACAGATAATAGTTTCAACCTTTAAAACATTATGTTACACGCCTATGTATATCCAACGCGATATTTACAAAAATTGGCGAAGTTACGAGTATAAACACATAAAACACGTTATAACCTTTCCTTTAAAAACAAATTGTTTTCTTTTTTATTTCGACCATTGACTTTTGTTCTAGTAAGTACTGAAGATGATATTGCTCAAATGATGGCCTTGGTGCAAATTTGAGCTCTCCATATTTCCGGCCCGGAGATTTGATTTCTATTTCTTGTCGAATGTTGTCTTGCAGGGCTGCTTGTTTTGACTTTAAATAACTTCAAAAAAAGATATGTGGAGTGGTCAAATCGGGTGATCTTATGGGTCAATTCCGAAACAGAAGATAACACGACCTGAAAAAGTATTCTTCATTAAGTGAATTGCGTCATGCGTTGTGTGTACGGTGGCACCGTCTTGTTGGAAACACATGTATTCCAACCCCATTTCATCCAACTTGGGTTTCAAAATGTCACATGGCATAGTTCTGCAGCGCTCGCCAGTGAGAGTTATAAAGCAGGGTCAAATCAGTACCTATTTCTGCATTAGACGCATACCAAAGCTTTTAGTGGATTGGATTCTTGAATACTTAATGCGCGAGTTTTTCGTGACGGAAAGATGAAAATGTGCTTCGTCACTGATGATAAATTTCATTTCAAATCGTCCCATTCATAGTTGAGGTTTATGATGTGCTACCTGTATCCCAGGGTCCGCTGGTGGCAGTTGTTGGCATGGAAATTCCCATCTGCGTTTTGTTTTGTCAATTATTGTCGGATTTACTTAACATTTGTACTGGATATTCTACAAATATTATACCTTTAGGACCATATTCACCAACTCAGATTATAGATTAATTTTGAGAGACGGAAACAAATTAATCCTATATAAAAGTCAAACTCAGATGGTGAATACGGCCGTTAAACATTAGAATACCAAAAATATAATATTTAGAGCTCCTGGAGATTTTCCTGTGATTTCATTAATTTTTTATACTGTGGTTATGGCTGTTGAAACACTATTGAGTTATGAAACCAGAACTAATAACATTTTCTCCCGTCTTGTTATAAGGAAGTGGTTTGTGCACCAAAAAGTCAAACAGTGAACTTCGGGTGGTGAATTGTATTACTACAATTTATTCGACGATCCTTCATAGCCCATCGTACATAGTTCACCCATCTCCTGTTTTGATTGTATCTATTAATACCACAAGAAGGAAAAGGAATGGCCGTAGTTAGTCTAGTAACTAAATTTAAATTTCATGTTCTACCGCAAAGACAAGTTCATTTCAATTTACTTGTGTGACAATGCGGTTGTGTTGCACTAACCACCATTGTGCATTTAGAGAAACATTAAACTTTGGAAATTCTTGCGGTCTTTGCTGTTAACGAGGATGCTCCTAACCGCAGGACAGTTAACACATTCAACTCTCTGAGTGAACAGCATGAGGCCGTCCCTCCCATAAGTGCATATTCAAAAGGACGCGACAACGGCTCCAGTGGCTCCGTGGCAGCAAAGTTCCTAAGTTGGCGCTTCCCTCATTCAGCCTGACCTCATTGCCTGATCCACATGTAATATTGCCCCGCGCATAAACTTTGCTGCCCAGAAAATGCAAGAAACCGTCGTGCAGGATGTGCGCAATACAAATCCTGTTCCTGGAAAGCCTTTGTGGGGACTTTTCACGCCAACCAAACCGGGAAAATTAGAAGGAGTCCCAGCCAAGCGAGAGGCCAAGTAAAGTTTTCCATGTGGAAATGGTTAAGTGTGTACTTCAAGGCAACTTCGGATCCACATGGGAGGACGGTGTGTGAATGCACGCCCGGGAGTGTGACACACGGCAAGCACTGTGCACTCTTATTAAAATGCCTTTAATCCGACAGAGGTTTTAGGTGAATGGGTGACCATGGCCAGGAGCTAACCCTGCAGGTGATTCGGAATTTTCTTGTACCTACATGCAAGGTCTTGGCCCAGATAGAGAAGCTCACTAGTTGCTTCGGAAGGTGTCTAATTACCAGTAGAATGCATCGTACTCAGCCATCTCAAGCTATTGTTCTTGAAAATTTGCCGCGAATAACACGTACAGAGTTTTACAGCTTGAACAGTAGAAAGACATAAAATAGCAAACCATATATTTATCAGTGAAAGACTCTCTCCCTCAATTCTCAGCTTTTAGGGCAGCTATGGGCCCGAATAAGGGGAAGCTAAAATATAGTAATAAAAAAGTTCAGGCATTTTACATAGGCAAATACTTACACCACACTACCCAATTGTTCTAATTTGCATCTATGTATTAATTTTCGTTTCCTGTACTTCACCTGCTTTCAGGGGATAATTGCTTATGGTTCCGTACCCGAAAGGTGCCCTACGGGACCCTATTACTAAGCCAGAAGCCTTCGCTGTCCGTCCGTGCGTCTGTCAGCGGACGTATCTCATGAACGTTAGTAGGTAGGTATTTCTATTGCCGCTATAACAACCAATATTGAAAAACCCAAAATGACGAATTTCAAAATGGCCGCCATGCAAATCAGAAAAAAACATTTTCGAATATGTTATAGCGCCTCTCTTGTTTCTTTTACAAAAGTATTTAATAAGTATATAGTGTTGTATCTTGTACGATGGTACGGAACTCTTCGTCCGACTCGCACTTGACCGGTTTTTTAATATGTTCGTACTACGTTTGAGGAAATTTTGATGAATGTTCAAATATTTTATACACGAAAATAGATAGATAGATATTTTTTTATCATTCCTACAATTAGTCAAAGGAATTAAGGTTAGAATTGTAAATGATATCACAGCTTTAGAAAATAAATTTATTTTTCAAAATAATACAAAAATCCAGAATACGCAATTGTGTGGAGGAGGCCACAATAAATTTTAATACATACAAACACAATAATGTAGCGACAAAAATCGCAAATATACTATTCGCTTTCTGATCAGAGAAATTTCCTTCCGAAAATTTGCAAGTTGATTGTGATATTGTTTTTTTTTGTAGGGATAAGATTCTAGTATGTCAAAAAGTTAGTGACTGCTGTGCGATTTTCAGTGGTTTTCTCAGAGCCATTCGATTTTTGGGCCCAAGACTATTTTTGAATGTGTTTGGGATGTTATTTTTCATCGCTAATTAATATGTCATTCGTCTAACGTACATACGTATCAAACCATAATATTTGCTTTCCATTCGAAAAAATGTAAACAACCAACTTCTCCTCTAGATGCGGTGGTAGTATATTCAGGTACGGTACCCACGCGTAAAACGTTAAATGCAGGTACTACTGCTTATGATGTTTTTACCTTGAAAATATTTAAAAAGAGTTGTTACACCTCCTGCCTCACAAATTTACTCTTTATATGCAACATGAACTGTCAGTCGTATAAATTGTGTGTGATTGAAACATACCATACACACAAAGATAAAATAAACGTCAAAATTTGGCGCTCTCAAAATAGTTCAAATTATTTTTGGTGGCTGTTTGCTTTAATACGATGTCTAATTTGCAGATGACACTTTCGCAAGCCTATCTATACAGGCTGGGGACCACCTAACCTACAGGGGCCATATTGCCACCTTCTCCTATAATTTAAAATTTAAAAAATGTAAAAGAATTTATAACGACCTTTTCAATTGATTAAATGAGGATTAACTTAATTTTTTTATTGATGCTTGTTAAGTAAAATTATAATGTACAAATGTGAATTAAAAATAAATCAGTTTGGAGATTATTTGATAAATATTTATTTTTCGCACATTTTAAACTCACAAGCCAGAAACTTTTGAAAACTAATATATCATGTAAGTGTTACTATTGCACACATTATAAAAATCAATTTTCTCTCATGGGGATTTCACTATGGATACCTACCAGCAAAAATTACTTTATATAAAGTGGATTCCATGCTTTCCACAGGAAAGTTGATTGGATCTGCTTCCGTTGATTTAATCATTAATCCTGCAAATGCAGCTAAGATACAAAATCTATTATACGGACTTGTGCTGGTGGTGCGAGAATTTTAATTATAGGTTGCAAGCGTAAGATTTTCTAAATTAATTTCCTGCATAAGTGTGATAAATGTAATAGCCGTTAACTCAATTTGGTTTTTCTATTCCTCAGTATCAGTCATAAGTCTCACATAAAGAGAAGTGGTGTATCTAAATGTACCAATAATGTCCATTCCTCACATTGTTAATTATATTTATAATTTCTATATTTTATTATATTTATTCGGAGTTTAAAAACGGCTAAAGTATAAATAAAACAAATTTCAACGTCTTGCCAAGTTCTATTATTTTCCTTTTCATAGTGAGATACTCAGATTTATTTTACTTATTCTTTTCTACTAAATTCAGTTTTATAACTAACAAGGACTGCATGCATTATTGCGATATACCGTAACCCTACGGTATATCGTATTAGTTCCATTGTCCTAATATACATGGTTGCCCCAGCCAGCGGCACTTAATTAAAAATATCCATAATGCCTCAATGAAGTAATTAAAACGGCTCAACACATAATCTGCCATACCCGCGAATTAATTCGCAGTTAATTAATCGGACGAAAAGCCTGGAACGGGTCGATAGAACAAAATCTTAAATTCAAATAAGCGTTGGTGGTGCAAATTGGTTAAATCCACAGGAGCTTTAATTGGCATTAATTCTTATTTGATTAGTGCTAAAAAGGACTTGTGTCCTGCTATTGCCCAGGCGTCCCCCGGAGCCGCAAATTCGGGGAAATTGATGGATCAATAAACCGAGGTGCGCGGCGCGGATATATGTACATGAGCCGTGCCATCGTGATCCGTGCTAATTCATTTAATCAACAGAATAATTCCGGAACGTATCCCATCGCCGCGGGGTTATCCCTCCGCATAAAATTGCTTCATCGCGAAACTTTAATGAAATCGTTGAAGGGATATACGAGTACGTCCCAAACCCGGACGGTTGTGTCGGGACAGTGCCTACGTGTGTGCTTCTGCCGTGCTGGAACCGCCATAATCTGATTATACTCGAGCGGCACGGACTGCTCGTTATTTTGTTAATGATTTTTCAGAAATTCCTCTGATGTCCTTTTGTGACTTTGTGGAAGTTGTTTTCGGAAAATTTGCATTTAAAAGAGGTGAAATTGCACGCGACGTTGGCGTGACTGGAAAAGGACTCGCATTTCCGCACTGACACCGAATCAGCAAGTTAATCGAAATTCAATAAAGGTGGCGATTTCTGAGCTGGAGCAAGATGCCCGCCCAGTGCTCTGAACTTTATTAGCTGTTAAAAGAATTTAAAATAGGATCGTGGCTGCAATCCAGCCATTGTGTGCTGCTCTTTCATGAATTTTTAAAGAATAGGGCAAGGGGCAAGAGCTGCAGTGAAATTCGAATGAATGCAACATTGATCCGAAGATTGTGCTTGTGTGGGTCGCTTGTTGAAGCTGCAGGACCTTCGTTACTTTTATTTATTTAAGGCGAGATCCTAAATTAGAATGGAAAAAAATTGAAGTATTTTAAGGATTGCTTTTGGGTAGAAAGAATGAGCCGATCTTTATGAACATTTGGGAGACGTTTATTTATTTTCCTTATAACAAACATCCTTTAGTACAATATTATCATAAATTAATTTATTACTATTGATAATAGTGTACTCTTTTTTATTTAAGGAAAAAGTTTTTCGGAAACTTACCACGCTATGATCTTTATGGGCTGCAATCGGCTGAAATCGGAAGCATTTATGACCACTTTTTGCACCGATTTTGCAACTTTGCGCCTCTCGACAGGCTTAACCTTTTGTCGCAGGAAATAATGTTGTTCATGAATTCTATTGCCGATTTTATGCTCTAGAGCTTTTGTATGGATCTATCTTTTATTACGAGCTAGCCAAAACGAAATAAATGCGATAAACCAATTGTTGTCCTAATTTTTTAACCTTTAAACGTAAATTAAATTATAACTTAAAAAGTATTAACTTCACGAAAAAAGTTTATATTACTAAATTTGTAGAGAATTTCGAGATTTAAGAAATAGCTTTTAAATTTTTGATCTAGCATGTCTAGAAGATAAGATATGTAAGAAAAACAATTTTTTAATATACCAAGCTTGGGCACGCAATGATTTTTCTTACGGTCGCTGTGAGTATTAACATTTAAAATACATTTCATGCTGTTGCCCGATAGGCCAGATTTTTTACAGCCAGGTCTTGGATTAGTATGCACTATAAGACTCTGAACTGAATACCCCACCAATCTCAATGGAATTATTTTGAATTTTTGAATTTTTTTACCTACAAACCACGTAGGTACTCATCCCTTATAATTTAGGATAAAAGAAGTTTTAATGCCTTTTGTTCAAATGGGCGTAAAAGTACGTGTGGCGAAAGGCAAAATTGATGCTCATGTTCGTTTATTCGACAGAGAGATTTGGGAACACGTTTGTCGACAAATGCCCATGTAGGAATGCTTGGAAGGGGCCTCCCGCCTCATTACCGTTTCGCTTAAACTCTCCTTTAATTAAAGCTCCTGTTCCCCCAAGGTTATTAATTAACTAAAATGGCGGCGTTTGTAAATCACACAAAGTGCATATTCCTTAAATTGTGCTCACAACAGCAAAACCCGTACATCTACACCGCCAGCACGTTTTTATCGCCCGAGCCTATCTCAGCAGGAATCTTGTAAATCTTTTTTTAGTTCCCTGCTAATCCTTTCAATGGCCATTTTTCCCACGGCACCCACTTTCGCCTTGGCTTAAGCTCAGCGATTATTAAGTGCCGAGTGAATTTGTAGACCAGCATGCAGTAAGAGTCAGGAATTGTGGCAAGGCAGTGGGGAACAGCTGCGTTGTTTCATATTCAACAGATTGTTGCCACGATATAATTTTTTTTAGGGGGAGGTGAAATTTTCATTAAAGCGGCTCAGTATTTTCCTTTTATTAAAAAGTAAGAAAGGGCGGATAAAGAAGCGGTGATGTAATGGAAACGGTACCTTTTTGCGAAAAGTTTGAGAAAGATACTAAGGAGCTTGGGAAAGTGAGGATAGACAGGTTTCGGAAATCCAATAAATTGGAAAACTTCTCTAAGGACAAATCAACCTTTTCAAGCAAAGCAACGTAGATCTGCTCTTTAATTAAAACGCTTTCACAAAAATGTCTCTGGTATGTCTGGCTGAGCCGATGGGGGACCCCAGTCACCTGGACAGGATTTATTCCTGTTTCACTTAGAAGTCTAATTGCCGCAGAGCACACCTCTAAAGTTTTCATAAAGAGACACCTGGGAGAAGGCAAGACGAACAAATGCCGTTCCTTTAGTACTGGACGTGTCTCGATTAATTGAAAGGAGGGGGGAGATTCGTTCTGTCAACAAAAGAGAATTTGAAGGGGCCTAGCTGCACGGGCACAACCGCCGTCTTTTTTTAATCACAATTAAAGTCAAGAACTGGTGAATGACGCTCCTCAGCATTTCTCGAGCCTTTGGGGGAAGAGATCTCTTGGAATTGAAGCGAACGACACTGGTCTGCCCCATGACCATGTGCTGCTCCACGTTACGAGAACCGAGATAAAAGCGGAATTTATGTTCTTCCTTTGGGGCACACGCTCTCATGGTCCTGGGAATGAAAAATCCCCGAAATGATGAGCAGCCTAAGTGGTGAATAAGCCGAACTTCTTGGGTGTTGTCTGTCGGGAGTGGATGCGACTCCTCTTCTTCGAATAATTCAATTAAGAAAAAAAGGGAGCAAACACAAAGAGGCGAATCTGTCCTGTACAGTGAGCGACGGAGCTCGCTAATATTTAGAATATCCGCAGGCTGGGCAGAGATGATCCAACAAGAAAATTGTACTGCTTTGATCCAGTCACGTCTCTGCGTTTCCTTTAACGTTATTAGCCAACTGGGATGTGCTATCTGGGGAAGAAAATTAAACCATACGTGGGACGCCCCAGCCGCTAGGAGTGAGGTGGCAATTATGGAGCCACTTTGACGGTTCCACTCGTGCATATGCCTACACAATGCGTTTAGCCATCCGCAACCAAACCATTAGCCCTGAGTGTCGCTTAAGTTAAGACTAACGCCTTGTTCTGGACAGGACGTGACGAATGGCTGAGTGACAGCCGGGTAATAATCCAGGGGTCGGAGTCCAAGCACGGGGTGAAGATTTCAACCGAAAAGGTACTCACTTCCTTTCTTCTACACGAGTGTCGACTTGATTTATACGGAAGCGGAAGGTGGAATTGCTTTTTTCCTCCGCTGAGCAAACAATAATTTATTTTTGCCACGTGTGATGTATGGAGCTACTCTTTTCAGAGGAATAAATTGAATGGCTTTTGTTGACATGGAAGTTATTGGTATGAAGAAGCTTCCGAGTTATTGCTGTGTGGACCATTAAGCGCCCCTCTCAACCTACAGTACACTAAAAAAAAGGTTTGCCGAAATTTCTTTTGTTCAATGAAGCATAATACAAAAGTGGAATGTCTTTGAATGTACGGGCTAGTACGAAACTAACTCCACAAATTTGCCTGAAAGCATGTTAAAGTAAAATACATATGTAGTTTCACTGGTTCGCGGTTGGATACATTGAGATCCAGGAAGTTTTTCATGCAGCAGGTGGAGAAACTGTTTAGGTCGTTTTGAAGTAGAGTACAGTCAGATGTGCTAGTAAGTTGTTTAAAGATTTTCATGTCATCAGCATAAATAAAAATTTCGGAATGACTGATAAACTTTTCAACATCATTTATGGTTAGTAAGAAAATTAAAGGCCCAAGGTGACTGCCCTGTGGGACGCCGGAATGGGATATGAACGGGTTTGATATCGTGGAGTCAAAACGAACCCTGTAACAAAATGTGATTAGCGGAGATGAGGCGGGTGGGAACCTAAGATAATTTAATTTGAGAACAATGACTTGAAGGGAGATTTTATCGAAAGCTTTGCTATGATCGGTGGCAACGACGTCAACTTCTACACCGTTTTCCATTGATTGTAAGGTGCAAGACACAAAGCTTGTCAATTTGGTAGTTGTGGGCCTACCTTTGAGGAATCCATGTTGAGAGTAAGACAAGATCGACTTACAGTGGAAGGACAAATAACATTCGCATCTGATTATAGAAAATATAAATGTTGCCAAACTTTTTGACGGTAATGCATAACAAACAATTAATTTATTTAACAATTTAACGAAAATCTGAAGGAAAACAGTTCTACTGCTTTTCAAATTATGAGAATTTACACCAGGAATTTTACGAAGGTGTTTACAATTGCTCTATTTTAATTACCACCACTATATGTATGTACATAATTATCTTAGACATATAGTGTATTTTAAGTGGCCCCATAACATTTAAATTTATCACGGAATTTTTTTCAATGAGAGTATATACAATTTACATAGGTATAAAAATTACATACTACTTCACATATTTTATTAACTCTAAATTAGATTGCCTTATTCATAAATAAGAAAACTAAACAGGCAGAAATATTCGCTGACGCATTTTAAAGTGGGTTGGTTTCTCTTCGTAACTCATTGTAAATTTCGTAAATGCATTGATAAATTCGTGAGGCAGTAACTCAATTTGGACACCTTTTTGTGCGCCTACTTCTACAAAATGTTCGTTAATTACCAAACAAAGGATAATTGTACAAAAGTTAGTACAATCAATGGATTGGAGAGAATTTCGACGATGAAACGAATACATGAAATATTTATTATAAATAAAACTTCGTGTATAATAATTTATCTTTTTACGTTAAAATCTAATAACACGAAGATGTAAAAGAAGATTGTTGTTGTGTCCAACATTATCGTGCTTTTATTATAAGTCATACTATTCTCTAGATAAGGCGAAAAATTATTAAATTTTATATACCTACGTAAAGTTTTTATCTCGTCACTCAAAAGAAACGCTTATGCATAGCTAAATCTTTGACAACAGCATTAACAACATTAATAGGCAGTGGGTACAATTTAGCGGAACTTATTACATATTAAACCATTTGCAGTATAGCTAATTAACATTTCAAGGTACGCTGACAAAAGCATGAGCAAAACACCTACCACTTGGCCAAAAGTGGTAAATTGAAAATATTTTATGGTTTCCTCTTCAAATACGAAAAATCATTCCATCAGCCGAAATGTTCGAGTGTGATTGACGAGTACTCTGCTGTCAAATCTCCCCAAGATAAACGTCTGTGTAAAATGGTAAGCACATAGAAACACACTAAAGACGCCCTTGGTTGGGACGGGGAGCGGTTCATTTTTTCTGGTCACGCAAACGGCCTTAGAATAAAAGTTAAATAACTCCAGCGATTACGCTTCATCCAATTTCGTTCACCGGGGCCACCTCGGGATGGATATACTTCCGGGAAACGGAGAACTTTTATCGGAAGGCTCCAAGATGTCGTCGTAGCTGTCGAGCCTGAAAAATTGCCGAAATTATATTTTCACAAGGACTTCGATCTCAGAAGAAAGCGATATTAATATTTATTAAAAAATTCCGATAATAAGCAGGAGCCGCACCAGTCAACGTCTTCATTTTTTCGAGCAAGACGAGGGTTGCTGCTTTTGGGGTGACTTTTTGTGAGGAGCAAACCAATTTTTGGGAGGACAGCTGGGTGCGCCCAGAACATCCAATAAATTTTGATTTTTGCACTTTTGGCTGTCGCTTATTTTCACAAGCCAGTGGATTTTCATTACAAAAGGAGCAGCTTCATTTGAATTGAATTCGACAGGTGACTCGCTGAGGGCCTTATGACTAATTCGACCCTGTTCTTGCGGATAATGCCGGGAGAACAGGAAATTACAAAATGCAAAACAGCCAAAACTCTTAGCTTAGGGGTTGCGTGCGCCTCTAATTAGCATTTTATTGTATTTCCATCTTCCCTTTGAATATTTTTGGAAAAAAGGGCAAGATATCCAATTACACAAATTAAAGCGCTCGCAAAGTTTTAATGGGATAAATTTCAAAATGAAAATGAAACCGCAGAGAATTTCATATCCGTCGTTTCCATAGAGGGTCGACTGTTCACCAATTAAAGCTGCAAATATCCAAACAAGATTAAAAGCGGGAAAGAGCACCACAGTCGCATGTGTCCATGCAAATTTGATTTAGAGTTTTTTACTAATGGATGCAATTGGATCCGGTGGCAAATTAAATTGAACAAATTGTGCGGGCGTATTCCGGTGCGACTACATACAGAAGAAATAAATTAACGAAAGGTATACACACCGGCATTTAAATGCATTCGGCTTTAAAGAGTGACATTTTCGTTTTAAAGTAGTCCCTACGAATTGCTTTCGAGATTTTTTACGGGAATACGATTTCTGAACATTTCAATCAATTGAAAGATAGTATATTACGATACAAGGGCGGTAAGTAGCCGATTGCCCATGATGGCGGTGTTGACCATCGTGGGCAATCGGCTACTTACCGCACCGTGGTTAATTGATGATTTACCGCATGGAAACCCGTGCGGTAAGGTACCACTTACCCCGCACGTGTGCTGAAAAGGTTATAAATCCTCCATATCAAAAGGTTCCCGCGGCGGAGTCTTAAACAAATAATATTTTTTACTCCGAGATTTACTTCAAACTTTACTAAATTTGTAACGAAGGATGAGCATTGGGATCGTGTTCGGGTTACATTCGGGATCGTGTTAAATTCCAAGTGCAAGTATAGCAGCACTGTCAAAACTTTCTCGGATATTTGACCCTGTAACATTACGCACAATATTGACGTTTTTTTTATAATACACGCACGGTGCGCGATACTTAAGGAATGATAGCTGGAATGGAACTAAAACAATACGGTATGCTTAGATATTGAATTAACAGACACGGACATATCGGATCATAAAAACATAATAAACAACTTGCTGATGAAGGGAATTACGTTGGGGCTGTATTTTTAGATTTACGTAATTAATAAATTATTTAATAATTGAATACTGTGGATCACATAATTTTATTACAAGACCTTTAAACCGTTGGAGTAGGTGGAACGGCGAATGACATACTTAGCGACTATTTAAGCAATATCTATAGTGACGAACTAGTTTGCCAACTGGAGTGCCACAGGGATCAGTTCTCGGTCCAACCCTATATTTACAAAATTAATTTTTTAAGGACTAATATATCCTCTTATAACTGATACATATATTGTTGTAATAAGTCAATATTATTAATTGTAATTATGTACATATTTGTAAAACATTGAATAAATAAATTGAATTGAATTAAATAAAAATTGAATTAAATATGTTGAGATTTTTGGGTTTTTAGGGTTCAAACGGGGAGACTGCGCTCTTGGACAGTCTTATGGCAGCATCGACTATCCGAGCAGCGTGACCTAGCCAGATAGGCATAATTTCAATTTCATCAATTTGTTGTGTTTTGTCTAAAGCGTTTTTACACCCAATTTCAAACCTCTATCTACATATATTTTATACATATGGATATAAAAATGAAATGCTAATCGTTCGACTTTTCATCACTTACGAACGGCGCAGTTATTGTCTGTAGAAGGTCATTCCTCATAGTAGTAAAAAAATTTTTCTGGAATTCAAGATGGTGGATCTAATATAGCGGCGAATTGATTTGCGATGATTGAGCGATGATTTCGAATTTGCCATCAATATCTTCAAATTCAAAATGGCGGATCCAATATATGGCTACCGATAAAGTTAAACTTTAAGGGATTGCAATGAATATCTCCACTAGGGGATTTTTGGGGTCGCTGATTTCGAGTCTGCCATTAAACTTTCAAAATAGAGACCACGTCCAGCTCGCTGGGACATATAGAAGAATGGTGTAAAATGAAGAAAAATAAAAGTACTAATACTGTTGACAAAATATCTAAAAATATGTGAAAATTCATTTCGAAAGGCATTTCGAATGGTTTTTTTCGAAAATGAAGAGAAAATTTGAAATATTTCGGTAATTAATGGACGTGGAAGCGCCTTGGAGAGTAGTGTAATTGCGTAAATATATAAAGAATTAATGATTAACAGTCTTTTTAGTAAATAGGAATAAGGTGCAATGGGCATAGGAGTGATCTGTTTATTTTTTTTGGAATAGAGGGGTGGGGTAAAGGTGTGAAAATAATTTTCAAAAATAAAAAACAAGGTGTGTGAGAAATTTGGGATGAAAATATTGTGGTAATAGTGACACGTACCAAAAATTGGTTACCTGTTACGTGCTATTACATATAACTGTAATTTCTGCGATTTTTATTTGGTACGCATATTCGTGAGTTATTCTCTTTTAACCATCACAGTGGTATTCCGCTTTAGGCGCGCGTTCGAAGTTGCAAACAAAGTTAAACAAAACAAACAAACTAGTTCGTGATAAATAAAAACAATCGAGTCAATGAATTCAAATACAATAGTGGAATATTTTGCTAGCTTGTTTGTGTCGTCCAGTTCTAGGTATATGCATTCTGTTCATCATTGATTTGGCGTCCTTATTTGTGTATTTACCTAGGTTTGCAATATCCCGGCGTGGACAAAACAAGCATTCATAAATGAACTTCCTAGGAACTTACTTCATTTCTTTGAACAAATACCAAAAATTTGCGGTTTGCTGGCCAAATCGAGTTATTTCGCAAAGTAAGAGTAATGAAACCTTTTTTACCAAGTCCCAGCCGAACCCAACTTCAAATGGAATCCTGGGGAATTTTGCGGGTGAATATCCTTTCAGGTAAAAGTAAGTCAGACCACGTTGGCAGATGTTCACTGTGACGGCGGCGCCCAGGTACTCGAGGACAGCCAAAAGGCCCCAACTTTTCCATTGACTCCAAATTTAATTTGCGCCAGCAAAGTTTTGAATGAATCTAATTAGGCCGGCAATTACGGCCACATGATAGCCTATTGTGAGTGGCTTATGGCCCTGCGAATAACTGTGGAGTTCTGCCCTCTGCGAAATATATGCGGGATGTTAATAAATATTTATTGCGCCGAATATGGCTTCAGTGCGTGGGATTTAAAAACTGCACGGTTCAAAATATAATCAGCTGACCGTCATAAATCGAGCGGGCAGTGTCCACGAAGCACCTAGAAGTCCCACAGATAGTGCGAATTTGAAACTACTTTGGACTTACGTGCAGGAAATGTATCGGAAAGTGAACTGAAATTAATGTGGGACACATGCCGGCTCATCACGTCCAATTACTGTCCCAAATGGCTGCTTCCTGTGGCCAACAATAATTAAGGATAGAAGTCATTGGGGGACGAACTTTAGCGTCAAATCAATCATTGCACACGGTCCGAAGTGGTGCGTAGCACGTGCCCGTGACCCTGGGCATCCTTCAAGGCAAAAAACTTTTCCAATTCGATCCCTGGAGCGGGTGTGATGGTTCCAACTTGTTCACCACAGAACGGATATTTCCTCGAACTCCCCTTTGGATCTTGCCTGTTACTCTTTACCGGGAGCGATTTCCTTTCGCTGGTATAATTTGCAAGCTATGCGAAAGTTTTGGTATGAAAATTGAAAGCGGCCGGGGGAGCCCCACTGCAGGATATCGCAACTGCAAAGCATTTTCTGCGCCCCGGAATTGCAGTGCAGTTGCAGCGTAATGGCAGCAGAAATGAGAATTTATTGCCGGAATACGTGAGTTGTTAAGGCGATGCTACTTTTATAGCCAGTTATCCATAATTCATGGACGGGAAACGGATACCCCCAAGTGAAGTAAAATTAGCACGACCGGAGCTGGAACTTCCGTAGAAGTGCTTAAGGGATTTTGTGTTTTTAGAGATGTTGTGGGTTGTTAGCTGTTGCTTTTCATGCTTATTGAAGAACTCTCCCTTTCCGAAGATAGGGGAAGTAGAAATGCGTTTTTCACAAAATTTTGTTCTACGATGAGGCTCATTTTTAGTTGAGTGGCTACGTCAATAAACAAAATTGCCGGATTTGTTGTGCAGAGAATCCAGAAGAATTTGTTGAGACGCCACCGTTACATCCACTAAAATTTATTGTTTGGTGTGTTAATCATTGGCCCATATTTCTTCAAATATGATGCCGGCCAGAACGTTGCAGTCGATGGAGAGTGGTATAGATCAATTATAATATTACTGACTTTTTTGTTCCTCAGTTGAATGGCGCTAATGTGGAAGAGCTTTAGTTTCAACAAGACGGCGCAACATGCCATATAGCGCGCGACAAAATCTATTTATTGCGAAAAACATTCCATGATTACATAAGTTATCACATATCACACTTTGGATTATTTTCTGTGGGGATATTTGAAGTTATGCTAGGCTACGCCACTTTTATATACCTCTAAAAAATAGCATATACCACCTGCACCAATGCAAAATAGTTCGTCTAGTACAAGCAAATCTGAAAAATGTCGCCGTGTTCATTCCAATTTTTTCAAAATTCATACGTTAATTAATACCAAATCGGCATACCCCACATAAATTTAATACTCTTTGAATCATACCGCACACAAATCAAATCACAAATGGAGATGAAAAAGGAAGTACCTATTTTGCACCCCACGTGTGTCCATGTGTGTGTGTGTGTAAATAAAATTCCTAGCTCACGGCTCTTAAGACCTACAACTGTTTTTGTTAAGAACTCCGTGAAAAATACCAAAAGATGTTCTACCTTTTGAGTGTCTCAGAAAATCTTCTGTCAACTGTGACTAAATACTGTGAGAGCCTCCCATAGCATGCTTGATTCCGTAAGAACTTCTTACCTTTCAATAGAATTCAAAAGCTTCGGAAACCTTTCACAGGACCGGGGTCGTAGTTACTTTTCTGCATTATGCAAAAAGGACCTCACTGTTTCGGAGCTCTGCTCCCCATACAGCCATCGGGCACTGTTTTGCTTATAAAAACAGTTTTTGGTCGGTGACCCACTTAAACGGACACTTTCCATTAAGGGCGAGAATTTTTCCTCGCCACCGCCTTTCACAGACGTCCCAAAGCCGCTGAAAGCTGAAATTCCCATTTCGTGTGGCTAGCTTTTCCGGGGAACCCAAGCATAGCACCGAAAAGCAAAAGGCCAAAGCCGCACTGTGGCACTTTTGGAGTGGTACTCGGTTGCCAGAACGACCAGTGTGTAGGTACTTTGGTCGGGTTGGTCGGGAGTGCTTTTCATTGTTTCTGCAAAAGAAACCTCATCAGCTCCGCAGTAGACGAGATCTTCATGCATATCATTACGGAACGCACCTTCCAACAATAGGAGATTTTGGGCGAATGGAAGAGGAACGGTGTGGACAATTTGTCTAATGCAAAAATATTCTCTTGATGCGCTTGTCGCTTGCGACCGCCTTAATGGGACCTGATGGCTAATGGCTTTGCGAGAAAATGGTCAGGGAATCAGAGGTTTCTTATTTTAAAATTAATTGGTACGTTTTAGCTCATTCGTCAAGAGCCGAAGGTTAAACAAAGTCAAATTCTGCAAATAGAAGAGAATGTTTACTGAACTTGCTTTGTTGTTTATCCGCCTGCTACAAATCAAATCTTGCAAGTCAATTTTGAACAAGTTCCCGTTATCGTTGGTATAGGTTGAAACTTTGGCACACGTCTCAAGGTCCGGTGACAATGCAATATCGTACATTCAATATCGTTTTGTGTGGGACACCACAAATTGCGTATTACCTTTTTCTTCACAACCCACTTGATGTGGATATCAAATTAACGAGTTCAATGAGTAGAGTGCGATGACCTCTATAAGTCAATTTTGAACCAGTTCCCGTTATCAGAATAGGCTGAATCTTGTTATTTATGTGTTATTATTTATGTTAAATGTACCAAAATGGAAAAAATAAAATAATAATTGCCTATTCAGTTACCTACCAACTTATGGTATTTCTAGAAATTTTGAAATATGCTCAAAACTATAACCAATTTCACTAAATCAAATTATTGAATCCATTGCTTGTTTTTAAAATAGTATTTTTTACAGTTATTTTATTTACTCTTCTTCTGCAAAAGTAGTTATTCAAAGGAATGTGCGTAATCTGTCTTTTCGAGGAATTATTTTACTATTCAAATTCGAATTTGGAATGGTTGAATTCATTCAAATTATTTAGTTAATGTAATATAAATAATTTAATTCGATTCGATGTTTACAAATGTGGAAATTATGTCAAAACAGTTTTACCCACTGCTTTAATCTGGAACTTAAAAGATGTCAAGCAAGTGCCCGTCCGACTCACGCGTTAAGGGTTCCGAATATTTGCCGCAAATTAAATACATAACTGTAATTTAAAAAACAATGTTCATGTGATGTAACTACAAAAACGATTTGAGCACATTTGCGCTGTGAGACCTTGCTGCTAGCCAAATTTCATGATGCCAGGTCCCCTATAGGTTTTTACTTATTATTTAAGACTGTCAAAATATGCGGCATACTTAAATGGCCAAATCTTTTGATTGCGGTGATTTAAAAGCTTGATGTTTTTACAGCTAAGTATTACAAGTAAACCTAAGTATGTATTTGATATTAATTACAACTTGATATCTCCACGCGTTCCTGAGAAGAAGGGCCTTGACAGACAGACAAACAGGCAGACGGATAACGAAGTGATCCTATCCTATAAGCGTTTCTTTTTTACTTTTGAGGTACGGAACCCTAAAAAGTCGACCATTATTGAACAGTGTTCACAGGTCCTGAGAATTTTTTTTGGGAAATATGTATAAATGTTAAAAATTTCCATATACTCTTTGTTTCTGAATCTCCCAAGCTCTATACGATGATAACTAACTTGCTAGTCTATGCAGAAATTTATTTCCTTCGATTCCATACAATGATAGAATGGAACTGGTTGGATTCTTTCTAGCAAAGGAGTATTTAAAGACTTTACTTTCACCCCATATAGGCATCACAAAATATATTACGCTAATATTAATATTCCGTATAACCTCCTCTATTGTTAATTGCATCGTTTAGCCTGGGTATTGGCAATGGACAATTAATGATAATAAAGGCATTTGCATATCAGTTTATGCCAATTTTGTCCATAGATTGTCACAAATCCCAATTTGTTCTTGACTTGGAAGACGTCTTTGATGAACAAGGTAATAATCATCTAATTTTTTCCACAGACGAACTTAATTCATGCAGAGTAATGAATTCCCAGAATTAATTTAATTACGAATTCAAAATATGTAGTTTACTTCTGTAAGCTGATAATTTGATCAAAACTGGCGAATAGTTGTTGGAAATTGAATAAAGTGCCACCTAGGTTTCATTAGGATAAATAGATGGACGACTTGTTTCGTGTAATCTGCAGAACAAATTTGTTTTTTTGATGTGTGGTTGTTCCAGAATAAGTTCCACCGAAGAACGCAGATATTGTATTATGCAATGTAAATATTGTTAAAGCTTAGTCGGTGTTAAACATAGGACAGGTAACAGTGGCTTCAGATCAAATTCGCGCAGGGTTTCAAAGCTATTAGCATGCATCAGACAGAGAGAATAGATATCCTGATGTTTCCATAAAGGTTTGGGAAATATTATCCATTAATTAAGTGATAAACAGATATTTTGGGAAAAATATTAATTATGTATTAGGTCTTTGTCTTTCAACAAAAGTATGCTTTCTTTTCCCGTAAGTACTTAAAGAACACTGAGTTCTTCTTCCTTGGCTTTGATTAGCAAAAAATAAATTTATTCCGAACGCCATCGTTACGACATACCTAATTAACTCAATAGACTCACGGCAATCAACTCACGAGTGAGTTTGCTGAATTTCCATTATGAGCAAATTATCTTAAATAAGCTAAAACATTTCCCAATTTCCTTAATTGCCCAAAGTACTCACATCGCATACACCCAGACCCCACATTTCAATTCAGGACGAATTTTAAGAAACATTCTGTCCATTCCTCCGTGAAGCTGTGTCTGTGAAAATTCTAATTAAATTTCTGCTTGAAATATTCGGCAGATGGCGAAATTCAATTTCCCTTCACCTGTTGCTATTACCTGATTTCTAGAATCACGTGAGCCGTAACATCCAGTTGATGAAGACGTTCTGTGCATTGTCGAAGGCGCCACCTTTCACCTCCGCTTTACGCTGATAGGACAGAGAAAAAGTTGAAGAGGTACGTGTCTGTTACCAACGCGTTACAATAAGAGCAAATATTCGGAAAAGCCAGTCAGAGGTGGCTGAAAATACTTCGTATGCACAGACTGCCGCAGATGAGTCCAGCATACGAAATGGGCCTATAATGGAATCCATTCAAAGCTGCTGCTTTCGGGTGTACGTGATGTGGTTTATCAACTGTAGTTATTCTCGGCCTCCAGAAAGATGCCCGGATGAATGGCGAAATAAGGATCTCCTTGGTTTTGCCTAGAATTGACACATCTTTATCACATCACTTGGGATTTGTGTAAACATCGTATTATGACGCCTTTTATTGGAAAAGTGTCCGAAAGCGAAATGCCACGCCATTTGAATTTGATAAGGCGAATGGCTTCGTTTCACTTTTCTGGCAGGAACTTGACGTGGGATAATGGAACATGGCTACACGGGCAGAATGTAGACTAGCTCGGTAGGCCTACAAATTTGAGGCGCTAGGGAAATGTTTATGGGGCTTATACAGTCAATTATGGACTGTCCTTTTTAAATAGGCTAACGAAGCATCGGACTGTACCTCTGACGCGACCCTAAATGGTTTTACAAATTACCTATAATATTTAGAGTGGATAATGTGACCCAAAATAGCAGTTCGAATGTCTTCAAATTCCCACATTCTCCCCGTAAGGGATAAGCAGGATGAGCTCACGTCCATTTCAAATTACATTCGAGTTCAACTAAACGTACTAAATTATTATATTTCAGCAACCAAACTAGGCCATAAAAGGATGCCCTCGGCTAAACTGTCTTATCACGGAAGCAACAAGCCCATTCCGAGCACACCCCTCTTCAGCTCGTTCAATATTTTTTCATGGTCCCCCCGGGGGCGAATTTATCTATTTCGTATCTTTCGATTTGAAATAAGCCAACCCAAAAAGTTATATCGATATTTGAAAGAACAAGCCTTCGGGCTCTGCTGATAGGTAAAGGACAACAGGGCCAGCCGGCCAGAGTTAGTATAGCTGAAACGCCCCATTCTCCGAATGATTTAAATAATAGTCCAGGCCTCGCCATCTGTTCCGTCCTCCCTCGAGCTGTGATGGACGATCGTCGGAAGAGGGTAATCAATAATTTTTCCTTATCTCCTCTGCTCACTTTAACTGCGGAAAGCACTTCTGACATGCACGAGATGCAGGAAATGGGGCCCGGGGATATCAGCTCGAATAGCTGCATTTCGAAAATTTCATCTTTGACGGTGCGGTGCGGAGTGCTTGGGAGACCTGCTCTTTCTGGGCCATATTTGCGTTCAAAATGATAAACGCCGGAGCAGGGCAAGCTCTAAGCCCGCTTGTATTCGTGGACCGCTGCAGCATCCTTGAAAGTGTGCATAACCCAGATGTCTTGTGGGTATGATGCAGCATTGTTAAGAATGCCAAAGTGAGGTAGGATGCAATGCAAAATTCACTTTTTTCTGCACCCCTGTAATCTTTAAGGATGCTTCTACTTGCTATAAATTGCGGGAAAGGGTGATGTAGATAAACGGAATTCTAAAGAAGGGAAGCAAGGGATTCTCGTGGTGCTGAAAGCGCAAATGACCCCCAACTGATGGAATCCCAAGACATTTTACGCGAACGACTTTTGAGTTTCCATCAAGGAAAATGGCTCTATTATGGAGATAAAGATTTTGTAGCGTGCTAGATTAAAATGCTGGCTCCTTTAGGGAAATTATGAAGTTTATGGCATTTGGAACAAGGTCACTTTTAATGCCGCAGCATAGTTGCTATAATGAACATAAATAAACTAGTAGTACATTAGCGAGTCTAGGTCGTTTATTAGTCCAGATATTAAGTAGAAAATTGCCTAGAGAATATTGGCGCTTTTTATTTTTGAAAATTGACATAGGAAAAATTGGAGCGATTTTCAAAAAATATTTTCATAGGAAAAGTAAAATGTTCACATGCTTCAATCTTTGCCAGTTGGTAACCGACAAATGCATTAATACATGATTTTTTTTAAATAATAAAAACCTGGTAAAATTTATTGGATTCACCTTTAATATTTCTTATTAAAATAACAACAATTTGATAACATATCTGTTTTCCCATTTTCATTTTTGAACTTTCGGCGGTCACTTGAGTGTGTGAATAGCAAATTTCGCACAATTTTTGGAGTTGAAATGACCACCTGGACAAATCGAAATTTTGAAATTGTCGTCTATGCCTGTTCGAAAGAGTAATTTCGAAAAAATAAATGTGATTAAAGTTTCAAGTACCTAACGCGTTGCGATTAGTGACCCTCTACCTGCCTTCAGTTGAAGTGCTATGAGTTCGACTTCGACTTCGCCAATTCAAATTTGCACATGAAATATTGTAGACATTCTTTGTATTTTTAAACGAAGAAAGTACTGATGGATACTTAAAAACACTTAAGTTTATTTTCATTCAAATAATTCTGTAAAATTTTGAAATAAAAAAAATTGATAAACTATTTGCAAACAAGTTTATTTTTTTAAATAGAAATTAAAAAAACCTTTTAGTAGTTCGTTTATCTAAAGCAAAATTCTTAATCTACAAACCATTATCAATTTTCGTTGGCCTAAGGAGGTCTCCCGTGTTTTGATTTCAAAACATCGATTTTCGAAAACTTTTAACGCGTTTTTCTAGAAACCATGTGCTTCGGACTGGTCGACATGATTGAGAGAAAATGTAACCGACGATATATTTTCATTTAACAGAATCGATGTCGTTCTCAAAGGCCTTTTGAAAAATAACGTAAAATTTCGAATTTTCATAACAATCCAAAGGTGCAAAAAAATGCGGAAAGGTACTGGTAAAATTCGAAGTTGCACCGAATCGTTAAAAAAGATGATATTTTTTTCTCAAGTTAGTTCTCAGCTCAGATACAAACTTTTGGCTAAATTACGTCGAGCCATATCACCGCGCAGAGCTGTGAATAAAGAGCTGCCAGGGTGCCATGTTTTTTTAACAAATTGATTCCAATACATTCGTTTATATATTTTACAGTAAAAAGAGTCATTACAATCGATTTATTCATTTCATAACAACAAAATTTTGAAAAATGTTTTGAAAATCGCGTTCAAAAGCCGAACAAACAAAAAATAATTTTACTGTGAAAATATTACAACAGACGTCTAACGTTTTATTTTCTTAATTTGATCCAGATACTGGGGCTCGCCCGGGGGCTAATAAAGTTAGTCTATAAAGTAATCGAACATTGAAAATAAAAATGCTAGTTTAAAAGTTCGGCACGATTAACTGCTATTAAGATCTCAGCAACGAATTTTGAAAATTATCACGTTTGTGCAATGTCCGTAAATCGTAAGTGAGTCAACAGACACTTAACCCATAAGTCATTGTGCGCTAAAGCACCTCTGAAACTTTCCAGACTCTTCCCAGAAGAAAAATGATCCCGAACGAACCATCTGTTGCCGTCATCCGTAAAATAGCGCCATCAACACCATTATCACGTCAGCTGAAATCGCCTCTCGCAGCTCATGCAGGAAGCCCGCAATGTCGCAAAAGTTGCTGAAAGACCACC
Organism: Neoitamus cyanurus; assembly: GCA_947538895.1. NCBI lineage: Eukaryota > Metazoa > Arthropoda > Insecta > Diptera > Asilidae > Neoitamus > Neoitamus cyanurus. The sequence goes on along the minus strand of OX384540.1, from coordinate 41,142,577 downwards.
ACCTTCCCCTTACCGGGCTCTCTGAATACCGGCTCGTCCTTGGCCCTCGACCGTAAGTAACAAACGATGGCCCACCGGATCCGGCGGCTTTATTCAAAATGAAATATGAGCAATCAAAAGGGATAATAAGACAGTCCTGCAGCCGGCAAATATGGGTGCGCTGTCTTGTTTACTTTTATCTGCAATATATTCTCAAAGAGGCAGCCAGTAAAATTAGATCCTGATAAGGAAAGATAAATTTGGTTAGTCCTTGGGGGAGCACTTGTCGAATATCGCCAGGAGGCGGAACTGACTTTCTTACTTTCTCTCTGCCTTTCCCCTTCCCGACGAAGCGCCGATTTGCATATGCCCGGAATTTTGTTAGATTTTCCTTTTTATTACTAGAATTTTTCGGGTATCTCTTCGCCGAAGGGTGCTCCTTTCTTCCCTCGAATTCATTATTTTCGTGGAAGGGTGTTGACTTTGAAAATGTCTTATTTATTTGAGTCAAGTTGCCGAACAGATGGTCTGTCCTTCACATTGGGTGAGTGCACAACTGAATAATGTGCCTACTTTGAAGCCTGCTTGGTGTTCGGAGACGTGTGCACGCCAACGACGTATTTGACACCGTCCATATTAACGATCCAATAAACTCATCCACCTGCCAGTGGCTTATCCTCATCGCCATGCAAATTGCCCCAACGCAACGGACTGCTTAAGAAAATAAAACCCCAAAGAGAAGGCCCGTAAATCCAGCGATTGCCGATAATTCGATTCCAGCTCAGCGAATCATGCTGCCGTTTACCGCAGCAATTTGTGCCATATGTTTGCGGAATACACGCCGAATCGATGTCAATCCCGTAAATCTTCTTTAGCACTTGAATTCGTTCTCCTGGAAGCCAGGCAGTCGTGCTCCCCTGAACCGGGCAAAAATTGATTTGGATCAGACGTTCGCCCGGATCCCGCGTCTATTCTTATTGCAAGTCGGTGAACAGATTAATTTCATCAAAATATTTTCCCCGAAAAATTCCTTCGCTTTTTTATTGTTGGGGAAGATTTGATTTATTGGCAGAGTTATGAAGGTTCGGCGCAGGCATTGACAAGGTGGTTTCCATGTGTCGTGTATCATCCGTCGTCGGATCGGGATATGAGACAAGGTAAAATCAATTTCAATTGATAAATAGACGCGCCGGAAGTCCCAGGGCTTGGGAGCTGAGTGCTTCTTAGAGAGCTTCTTAAAAGGAAATCAGGCGTATAAATGTATGGCACCACTCTGCAGGGGTCCCTTCAAACAATTTCATTTGCCAATTCATCTTCCTCAGCAGAGCTACGAAATGAAGTTACTTCTCATGAGCTCTGCTTCTGGGTTGCCCAAACATGTCGAGAGCAAAAACGAGGAATCCAATTACAAAAATGCCCCGTCCCCTTTCACTTTAATTTAAAAGGAAAGCACCCGAATCCGCTGCGAAAGGTATGGTGGGTCTAAATTAATTACGTGACTCAAACTGCAGAAATACACCGAAAAACAACTTTCATATCACTCACCCTGTCCGAGCGCCATTCTTTACGACTAGACTAGGAGGCGTGTGGCTGACTTCTATGAGGTCTCGAGAATGCCTTTGTACTCCAACTCCATAAAAATCATGGTTTTCGGGTCGAGCGTCATTCTTTCAAGCCGCAGAATTTTCCCATTATTTGTGTGTCGCCCAAGCCCACAGACGTAATTAGCGTTCCTTCGAGGGGAACGAGCCCACGGCTAATGAAGTAAGTAGACTTTCTATTGTACGCTGTTGACCTTTCCGTAAGAAGGAAAAGAAAAGAAATTTTTCAGTTATGTTACATAAAGTTTGGGTTTTACGTGAAAATCTTTTTGCATTTAAAATAGTACCTAAGTCTGTATTAATTAATAATAACAAACGACACAGATGGCTAAGATATACCCCTGTTAGAGTAGACTACGTGTTCCCCTTTTATTTTACAGAGTTTGGGTAGGCACCAATTTTTTTTAATCTCTTGGGGGCTCAGTAGTATGTGTAAACCTCAGTTTGGGGGATTACTACCCTCCTCCATTTGTCCGCCATCCTTAAAATAAGGTGGAAACAGTTTTTCAGCATCGCACGAAAATTTTCAAGAATGATGGTAGACAATCGAGTTATCCACAATATTGAAAAATAACTTTTTCGTATTTTTCGGTTTCAAGCTTGTTTACTATTAATTTTACGTGAAAGCATTATTTATTAAAATTTTAGACAACTTACAATTCCAGTAACTGAGTTTTATACTCACCACCGAACTCCCAACATATTAAGAATAATCGCTGCCTACCCAAAATGTTTAAGGGGGTATTCTAGTCTAGAATTCTGAAAAAAATTTGTTTTGCATATTTTTAAAGATCAGACCTTCAAAAATATATCCTTCAGAGGAATTTTTAATATTCCAAATATTTACGGAGTTATAGCTATTTTAGTGACACAGCGCATAAACGGGACCTGCCACAGTGAATCGAACAATAGGCGGTAGACATTCCCTGACTACCTGCGGATGAATCATCCTACAGAAAGTCTTTTATACACACGTGTGCAGTGCAGCTCAGTTTGCTCTGAGCTATCGTAGAGTACGTGTAGGCCCAATGTATGAAGCAGAAATCGCCGATTAATGAAATGTAAGTACAGACTGCCTAAAACTTTGCTGAAATCTTTAAACGCGTTTTTCTCAAAACTAATTTTTCCAACACGGTTGACATGATTTATCAAGTTCTAATAAACCGATTAACATGAAATTTGGCGTAGAACTTCCTTATATATCCCTCTATCGTTGGAACTAGAATTATATAAAAATTTTGTTTTTCTCTATTTTAAAAAAATTCAAAACTTTGAAAAAAATGGGCAAAAAACCAATTTTTTTTTCAAACAGTCGCCATTTTTTTAACTAAATCTTTTTTCATTTTCCTAGTTCAGACGATAACGATATTCTTACTCATTAAGATTCTTTTTTTCTTTTTTTTTAAGATTACCAGAAGGGTTGCAATCATGTCAACAAGGACGCACCCATATTTTTCACCACCCACTTTACCAGCCTGTAATTTTTTCAATTCACAAAATTTTTTGTTTTCATTTTTTTTTTGTATTGTTAACATATTAATAAATATCTAGTAAAAAAATGACCACTAAAAATATTCTTAGTTTTTTTTTATCGAATTTTAAAAAACACCTAAACTTTGTACTCCTAGACTAGAATACCCTCTTAACAAAATTACCATTTCACTGGAGGCTATATGGGTGAATATACCGTATTTGATTTTTTTGTGTCCCTGAAGAAAATGTGATCTGTTCCATTCAATATTGATAATTTCTCTATTTGACACTATTTTTAAATTTGTAATGATGAGGGCCAGAAGATTTTTCCATTTTTTTTAATTTTATAAGCGTTTCTAATTCTTTGGTAGCGTAATTTTTCAGCTTCACGCTTCTTTTCTAACCTCTCTTCCCTTGTTTGTTTCCTTTTAACATTCGCCATGATGTCTGATTATGCTCGAATATCTAGAACAATGAAATGAAGCCTTAAAACATTAAATATTAACGAAAAAAAATTTCGTCAATTTCCTGTATGAAATATGCCAGAGAAGTGACAAAATCGCACATAACCTACAAAAACAACATCACTCGCTTTTCTGACCACAGTTTAACGTAATACATGACATCTACACACAATAAACATTGCATTGTGCAAATATACAATTTCATAACGATAAAATACAAAAACATATACTTACCAAAGGAAATACTCCAACGACTGGCACAAACACGGTTTCCAAAAGTGAATCGCAAACTGACGCCATATTATTGGAGTTTTGCTCAACGTCCTTAGCTTGATTCTAACTTCACACTGTTGTACGCGCGTAGTTCAAGGACAAAAACATACCTTTGCGGTTTTAAGTCAAATTATACTTCTTTGAGTTTCGCCAGATGAAGTGACATTATTGTAACATGACATGTAAATAAGTTTTGTTTTTATATTAATAAATAATTTTACAGTGTATTATGATAAAATATGTTTCGATGTTTATAAAAGGATATGATCATATTTAAAAAAAACATAATGGCATACGTATTTAAAGTATCTGGCCATAAAATCACTATAATCTAGTAATGGGGGAGGCCAGAGGAGTATACATTTATAAATATTTTAAACTATTAATGCCTTAAATTAAACAATTAGACTATGTGGGCCAAATAAAACACCATATTCTTCATTGTTTAAGCATACAGAAACAATAATATAATAAGTTTTAGGGGGAATACCAAGTGACCGGTTCAAAAAATTCCTTTTTTTTTTTTTCGGAAATGGATTCTATAACTATTCGAAAATGTCACCACAAAATTTCAGGCCGAAATTCTGCGAATTGGGTATTTTTTTAAGCGATGGAGTATCGCGCGTTCATGGTACGCTCGAATCCCAGATTTCGTTCCACCGCGCCCGCAAGGCCGATAGAATGCTATTAGTCATTTCCGAGCCATAAAAAACTTTTCGTGAATTTTATAAAAGCTTTCTTTTTCATTTCATCGATTTTTGGGTGTGTTTTTCGAAGAATGAAAAACAGACATTTTTTTGAACTAAAACTTTATACTCGTTTTCCCAGATCTCATGTTTTTAAAACGGTGTGACAAGTTGCGAAGAAACGGCTGGACCGATTTTCATGATTTTTCGCTGGTTACAAGATAATGCAATTCTCTTGCCCTTGACGAACGATTTTTTTGCAAAAACAGTGTTGGTTTCGCAAAAAAAATTCGCAAAACTGAAAAAAAAATGAAAAATCGATTTTTTTTAATTATAAAGAAAAAAAAATTTTTTTTTAAAAACCGAAAACGTCAAGGGCAAGTAAATGACATTAGGAAACTTATTTGTAATCACTTTTTTGTTCTAGAAAAATTACCTGAGGTGCTATCGTGCACACCGCAAATTTGCAGACTCTTTTGTGCACGCTTCTAACAACAAGCCAAATGCAGATTTCACAATAATTTTTTTTGTATTTTTAGAAATACAACATACAACCTATATGTACGAAATTTGATTTTTCTATCATTGATAGGTTTTTCCCAATCCACGCCGAAAATCAAGTGACCATTTCCTAAATCTAATTGGTATTCCCCCCTTAACATAAAATTTATCTATGGACCATTGGAATTCAAATAGCGTATATTCACCCATATATAGATCATCTGATTTATAGATAGCTTCAACCAATTACGAACTCAAGTAATACGTGCAGGGCCGTGCGCACCGGTAATTACTAGGAAAGAACTAAAACACATCTTGGATTCTCTACAAAACAATGCATTTTACAGTTTATTTCAATAAACTTTCAATACAATTATCATGTACAGGTTTTCCAAAAAAACACCATTTTATACTAAATTTTTATACATTTTGGATTTTTTCGAGTCTTCGCCTGAGTTAATCTTACGAGCTAGCTAAAAATGGAATTTATGTATGTCTAAAATCAGTGCGCCAAAAACCTCTTATGCATTAACGGTAAAAATGAAGGAATCACTGATTCAGAGAATTCCCCCCCCCCCCCCCCCCCTTGTTTTGCAGCTTTTTTGATATCCGCCCAAAGATCAGGTTTAGGTGTGGTGATTGAGGTGGTCAAGACAAAACTTTAATTCGATTTTCTCGAAACTAAGCCATTATATTCGTTGCCGTATGCTCAGGGTCATTATCTTGTTAAAATACAATACAGATCTGTATGGTATTTTGCAAAATGTCTAAGTAAATATAACTGTGTCATTCTTTCCTTGATCCATTTTGCCACCTCCATGCTTCACGGTGTATTGGGCTTTATATTCTTTGCATGGTGGTCGTCCATACTTTCTGGGGCCACTTAAATCAAGAATTTCTATTTGTCAATCCATAGAATATTCCGCTATTTTGATGGAGGCCAACATGTTCTTTTGTATATTCCAAACGTCGCATTCTTTCTCTTGCATTAACGAAGGGAACTTTTTTGGATTGCACTGCACTGCTATTTTAATAAACACGCAAATGTGAATTGGTGTCGTTTTTGAGGATTTTCCGAATAATTTCAAACAACTGCGCTAGTGTTGCGACTGCTAATTTTTTCTAGATGGTCAGTCGCATATTTGAAGAGAAGGTTGGGCGTGCATTCAATACTTTAAGCATAAATTGTATATCCTTAAGATTTTGCCCAGCACTGCTGCATTATTGAACACAACTGTACGTTCTCGCAGCGTAAAATATGGTATGAATGTGCTACATAATATAACACCGTTTCGTTACCGTTGTTGTTTCGTCGCTCGTGAGAGTAATAAAACGTCGTCTAGGTTAAAGGCAATCATAAGATATTTCATCGATGTAAATTTCAACCCTCTGGTTAAGCCATAAAACCTTGTAACAAAAGACTGATTTTGTACAATGTTCGCGCCAAGTGGTTGAAAGGATATGAATTACGTAATTAGTATAAGTGCCTACTCTAGATGAAAGAACTTTAAAATCTGTTGCACAGCCTTCCCGAAAACTTCGCAAATCGATGCTATTAGCAGCTATTAGTTTGTAGCAGATAACGACCGGAAATTTGAGCCGGATGGTACCTTGATTGCTGAGGCCTTCCCGAAGAAAGTTGAAGTCGCCTCTGGAAGCGAAATTGATCCCTTCAATTCTTGGTCGGGTAACTGAAATTTAATATCTTTAATGGCTTTGTATTTTACCTGCCTTTAAATTTCTTGATTTTCTAAAACTCCGGGGAGTAAGTAGCTCACCGAAAGCAGTTTGAAGCAATTTCCGTAAAACAACAAAGATCTCCCTTGATCCCTTCGCCGCTCATAAATGTTGAAACTTGAAACCTGACAGTGATGACTGCCAAAAAATCTCACTTTGGTGTAATTAGCTATTTGCAAAGTAAACAAAACGCGAAATATAAATTGTGCCTCGAGGGGGTGTGTTGCTCTAAGAGGATCTGCAGGAAGTTAACGTCGTCCCGTGTGTTTGAATTGAGCAGGAGATTCAACTAAGTGTTCATGGAGCCCTAGCAGCCCACGACTCGCTTCGTTCGTGTGAACCTTCGATAAAGGATTTAAACGCAAATGTAATGGCTCTGCAGTGTATTTAAGTTGTGCGGAATTTTAACGCACAGAGGATGAGTGCTGGCGATGGAAGCGTTTTCTATCTACAAAACATGTGGGGGAGAGGGCCAAGGTGTTTTAAGGTGATTTATTAAGATTATGTCTATCAGCTGCTCTGTGAATCCTTTGGGAGAGTCTGTGGGACTTCTGGCTCGAGATTTTGCGGTCCCCAGGCACGACAGGTGTGATTTCTGCGTTATTTTCAGTAGGAAATTGTTATTTAATCTTCCAACCGATGAGCTCTTTGTTGAAAGCATTTCGGTTTGCTCTGTATACCTTGCTCCAAATATTTAAATATAGTTAATGATATAGCTAAGTGGTTTTACAAAGCTGGTGACCCGTTCATGTAAATGTGCATCTCACTAAATATGTAGTGCTTAATGGGGAAGAGAAGACCACAATTCAGGCATAGCTAAACATTTAAGAGCAACAAAACACATACCAAGCGTAAAAATCGTTGAATTGGTACACAATCCCACCACGAAAACGGTGGAAAGTACTAGAAAAATATGAATGAAATATTTTAAAGGAGGACAGCCGTGTAAGGTTCAGTGCTAACTAGTCGATTTGAATAATAGATGCACGCTATTGGTACCCGCAACCTATCTTGCTTTAATTGTATGCGTCATCGCCAATGTCAGTAGCGCACTCATCCCTGAAGTTGTTCTAACCATTGATCTCTATGAATAACTAGGCTAGGCAGTAGATAGAGGCGGTGGGGTGCACCGATTAGAAAGTACCGGCGGCCATGTTTAGTTGGGGCACTTGCGCGATTTTGTCGGTAAGACAGAGTTCCGCTTTATCAAATTACCAGCATTCAACGATTTTTATTATTTTTATTTGGTACCTTACCATGTTTAAAGTTAAGAATAAAATGGTATAGCTAACTGGAGCAAACGACTCCACATGTTACAACAACAAAATTATCAATGAAATGTTCTACCTTACCAAAAAATCGCCCAAAAGCCGTTAGTGTCAATCGTTTCAAAGCGGCATATAACTTGCAGGGTGAAATTGCTCTATCCACTGTCTAGTTATTTATAGATATCAGTGGTTCCAACGGGTCGAAAGATAAATTTCTCATTTTATTTTTAACGAATTTTCAAGCCCACTACACTACCTACCAACGTAATTATCTTTCCCCATGAAAAGAGCAACGAAAGGTTGAGTAACGACGCAGACGTTACGGGTCACGCACCTACACAAAAATAAATCTATCAATTTTTGTTTTATATTCTCCTTAATTGGAAGAATGCAGCAGGTATGCTTCTCGTGAAGTTGTTCCTTTATCCAGAAATAGAAGAAAAGTTGTATGAAGAAATGGTATATCTAATTTGCAATGAAAGACAGATAAAACTAAATAAAAGGAACGACCTTCAATTCGCTTGAGTGGAGCTGTATCGTTAAAAAGAGAAGAGTCCTTAGTGCTCCCTATTAACCTTGGAGTTGCCCAGGAAATTACTTAAATCAATAGCAGTGCTTTGGCATCACTTAAATTCCAGTGTGCACATCTTAGACAATCATCAGTTCCCGCGGGGGAAAACGTCTGTCGTTGCAATTGAACCAGTGAATCTTAAGAACTCCAAGAACGTGACAAACATCCGAAAGTGAAGGAGCCCTGTGGTTCCGAATGTTCCGATAAAAATTGATCAGAAGAAAATGCTGAAAATTTCAAACGATAGAAGCGATGTAGAAAGTTGAAAAAATGCAATAAATCAAATCGATCGGAAACGATGGTATGAGTCTTCAGGCGATTTGTAAATACATATCCCCAATGCAGCTCAACTGAGAAGACAAAAGGAATAATTTTATTAGATATAAACAGCGAGATAAAGTCTCGTAAGTATAGCGTTTCAAAAGCAGTGATTGATTCCGTAGCCTCTAGGAACTTTTGTATTCCTTATAATACATTTTGTAGTTGATGAGCTCTACTATGTCCATTCCAGGCCTGATTCGGCTGTGGTTTTATTTTTGTGTGCTAGAGCTAGAGAATGCGATGGATCCGCGAAAAACATTATATACATATTTGCTGTCGCAAAAGAGCATACAAAGGTAATTTCAGTTACCACTCTTTGCAATTATTACAACAAATTTGTGAAAATGAACATGTTTTTTTTTGTCACCAAACAAAGAGTCCCAGCAAATCGGATTTAAGGTGCGAAAATTTAGTGAAATTAGGACATTTGGTACTTAAAGACCCAAAATCCTACGACTGATTGTTTTTCGCTTTTAAGTCACAAGTTAAAGAGCACGACATGCCAGGGATTTGGACAAAAATGTAAACAAATTTCGTGTGCTGTTATACGGCAACTTTGGTTAGAAAAGTGGCTTGAAATCATATCTATTGACACTTTAAAGGCCAGGAGTCATTGAGGAGAGATTGACCTACTGCTTTCAGTCTACAACCCTTGCATGTTTGGTGGTGATTTTCAGATCGCGGATTTGGATGTTTGATGCTCTTCATCTCAATGCTCCAAAGATGCTCAATATCAACAAACGCGGTCTCGTAAAGTCTGGGCAGAAGATGTTCGGGGCGGGAAACGACGACTGGGTATTGTAAGAAAACAACTAAGAATCCCAAACACCGAAGTAGTCACTGCACCTCCTGGAAACAGGAAAATGGGTTCGTTACATTGGATAGGCCATCACAATCGACCGATGCAAATCCAATCGAAAAAATCTGCAGCTTGGTGAAGAGGACGCTTGCAGGAAAACGCGTTTACACTCTGAAGCAGCTTAGCTTGAAAATACGAGATACATGTTATGGTGTGATATTGACTGTACTTGAATGAAATAAATCTTGAATGGTTTTTGAAACACCGAAGAATGTGTTTTGTTGAACAGACCACATGTACCTATAAATAACACCCGGCATTGTGGAATTAAAACTCTATAAAACTATAAATAAAAACGAAAATTTAAGAAATACGAATATTCTAGATTCTAGAAGCTAACCGAGATTTTGATTTGTCTGTAAATAAATTGTAATGATGAACGGAAATCTGTCCACACAGTCAATGCTTTCTTTCAATGATTTTATGCTTTCTGTAAATATATATATATGTATTGCTCCTACGGATCTCCATTTATTTCGATTGCGTATGCCAATGCTAGAGCTTTTAATGTAAATCATTCAACACCAACGAATGACCGTCGTACTTTTATAGATATCCGTGTATTTATTGATTTCCGTCCTAAACATTAACAAATTCTGAGCTGCTGCTATTGAATTTAAGACTTTAACTTTTAATGGAATCTCGACATCTATCGCATTATCCATTTAATTCATTTCCAACTTAAATGTTCGCGACTAAAATAGGTACCTAATAATGAGAAAATAATGGAAATACCACGTTTTTCTGTGAACCTTTGTGAAAGCTGGGTAATATCGCACTGCATTGTATTCGCGCCTTAAGAAGTTAGCGCAGTTCATCTCTCAATTGTGAAAACGTTCGTTCTTCCCGTATTCGGAAATGGATGTGCATCGGAATCAGTCCAGATAATCCCGCCTGTGGTTTTTCAATTAAATATTTAAATACCAACGGTTGGCGTAAAATAGGGAATTCCCCGGTTCATGTACTCTCCAAATTCTCCTAGCAGCATAAGCGCCATCATGTGTTAAGTCTGAACAAATTCGCCATTTTGTTTCTAACTTCGAACTGACAGCACAGCTGACAAACGCCCGGTGTTTGCTTTCAATTGGCGCGTTGTTTTCAGCAGACAGTGCGGGGAATAATTTAAAATTATCTACAGAACACAGAAGCAGTAAACCGATTTTTAAAAATGTCCAAAATCAAAGTGTCCGCTGAATGGAAGCGGCGTGTAAAAGCCGAGTACATGAAGATTCGTCAGCAAATGCGTCACAAAAGGGCGGACGGAGTCAAAGTTGCTTGGACTAAAAACAGGTTGAGAAGTGCCCGGTGCTTTTGTTTACTTTTGTACTGAGTTTCTAATCTTTCAGGAACAAAATGACGAAAACACTGGAAGAGGAGAATGATTTGTGGGCCAGTACGAGCGCTGTTTGGGATGTCCAGGATGTGGACCCACCACACGTAAACTGCATGAAAAAGGCGGAAGTATCCAACAATGATGGTAAATGTCTTTGCAAGGGTAGAGCAATTGTAATAGCGATGCGTTTAACAGGCGAAAATCAATCAGTACCCATCCGAGTGATCAACGCAGTAACACCGATTCCCACCATGTACACCTGGGCACCCACTCAACAGAATTTTATGGTGGAGGATGAGACAGTACTGCATAACATACCATATATGGGGGACGAAGTTCTCGACCAAGATGGCACATTCATCGAGGAGCTAATTAAGAACTACGACGGTAAGGTTCATGGCGACAAGGATCCGTCTTTCATGGATGACCCTATTTTTGTGGAGCTGGTACACGCACTGATGCAATATCACGTGAAGGAAAGCGAAGCTGTTGAGCAGCGGGAACCCCGCTCGCGGAGTGAAAAAGATGACAAAGACAAGAAGGAGGCTAAGAGCTCCAAATCAGCAGAGCCCGAAGATACGGTTAACAAGTTACCGTTTCCACCTCCTATTATTTTCCACGCAATTAGCAGCAACTTTCCGGATAAGGGCACTCCGGATGAATTGAAAGAGAAGTGAGAGGGTTTCTTTTTCTTGTTTCTCCCTAAACAGTTATTTTAAGGTATATCGAATTAACCGAACGACAGGACCCAGACCGCCCTCCAGAATGCACCCCTAACATCGACGGGGTCAAAGCTGAGAGCGTCTCCCGTGAGCAGACTCTTCACTCCTTTCACACGCTGTTCTGTCGGCGCTGCTTCAAGTACGACTGCTTCCTCCACCGTGAGTATTCTCCTTATTTAGCCCAAAACCTTTTCAATTTCCACTGGCTAAGTATAATAAAACAATTTTCTTTTTCTTTCGTTATCTTTTAAAAATTTATTGCTACAAAATAAATTGCAAATCAAAGGTCACCAAATAGCCGGTGAGTCGCTAGTATTAGACTGAATTTAAATAATAAGTCAAACCACCGCAATCGATCAGTCGCAAGACAATTTAACTCTCTCAGTAACACGACTAATTTTTTGGTTTTGTTTTCGTTTTAACCATTTTTGTTCGCCTCATTGGTCACCTGCGCCACTCGCACATCGCACCATCGATCGCCACTTCTAATTGTTTCATTTATTTTCTAACTCTGGTCCATCCACCGCATTCGGTAAACGTGTTTGCAGGGTTCTCATCACAGCGACATTTACTGAAGATCATGTTTTTTTTTTAAAAACAGGTGCTGTTGGAAGACGTCGTGAAGAAATTCCACGCTTTTCGCTTTTTGCATTCTACATTTCTTTTGACTTCAGTTGCTTTCAAATCAGACGGTTCAGACATTTGCTTTTGTAATAATTGCCCCTCCACCTATGTAAATTTACGAGAGGGTCGGATCCGGGGGTTGCCCATATGTGGCTTATTTGTTTTTGATTGCATATCATCATCCTGTATTCAATATACATTACGCGGTAGCATACAGGTTTTCTGGTAATTACAATTTTTCTCTCTATGCTTTTCGATTGATTTGAGGAATTTCCCAGAAGACGTCTCTTTCCTTTATTTATTATTATTATAAACTAGAATCATAAAAGATCTGCTGCTGTCGTAGTAGTAGATTCATTCCTTCTATTGATTGATTGATTAAGATCCAAAACATCCGTAACAAATTCCTGCTCGGGATAGAATAAAAATATAATAATACAAATACCGTATGGTCTTCAGATTTTAGACGGCAATAACCTGTAAGCATTAAGTACGCCCATTTGTTTAACGAGAAAAGTCGTATAGTTTTTTGTGTCCTATTGTTTGTCTAGTAGATTTTCTCTCAGTTTGAAAGTAAAAACAATAAATTACAGTACTCGTCATGCGGATTAAGATTTAGACTCCAAGTTAATCCAGAATTGGCTCTGGTTGTTACGAAATATTAGCAATAACAACAACAAGAATACACAAACCGTGCTAGATAGAAAGATTCATGAAATACTTAGTTAACTACACTACATTAAGATACACTAAGCTAACGTTTGATTTTTTATCGAATTACATACCATACGACAAATTGATTATGGGCTCCGTGCCTTCAGACCAACAATAAATACTCAACACATGCACACAACTTCTTGTAAGCCTTAAACCTACGACATCATTCAACAGCAACTGTTCCGAATTAAACATGTCCTAAAAATCATTTCGCATAATACACATAAAATGATCGTACTAAAACATAAAGAGCGCCTCATCACATTTTAGCGTAAAAAAACAAAGAGATTTTGAAATATCAATTTTAAATATTTCTTTCAATTTCTATCCTAGACACATCAAATGGAATTAGTCGAATGGGTAAATTGAAGTTTAAGAAAACATGTTAGCTGTAGAGAGCCATAAACAAGACAAAAATACCAAAAATGATTTGTGAATTAAAAAATCTTTTGTGTTATGGTAACATTAATCGAAAATTAAGTCTCACATTGGGAAGTTGTTCAACTATTAAAATGTAAAACTGAAGTGCTCAGTGTTTGTCAATCGGCAGATGGGTATAAATAAAATTTCACAGGAAAAAAATGGACATTTTCAGATTTGGCTACAAGCAATTGTTTCGAGAAAGTGATGATGTTTTGCAGATATGTATATTGTTTGGCATTCCCGTACACAGTCCCTTAGCTCTCCCAAACCTGCCTGATTGGACTGAGCAAAGTGAGACCTACTGAAGAATAGTTATGATTAGGTAGATATCGAGTGGACTTCCCCCAAGTCCTGTCAATAACAGACTAACACTTCGTAAACTGACACAATTTTTTTTTGGACTTTGATTGTTCATTTTTGGACAATTGGACGGAATTGTTCAATAAAATCGTTTAAAGTCTTAGAAAAGAAGCAGAGGTCATGAAGTTCCGCAAAGCAAATTTCCAGATTTTTGGCTGCTATAGATATTCTTACTTTCCATATGCTAACCCTCACCAGTTAATTGGTTTTTCAGGAATCTAACGAAACGTTCCAGAACACCTTTGCGAAGTAAGGTGCCCGGATAATTGATATTCACTGATTGCCTTTACCAGGGAAACATAGAGTCTTCTATGGGTTGAGATCCGGTTGAAATCCCTAGTCGTCCTGATGAGACAGTCCAGGGTTTTGTTACATAGAATACAAAAGCTTGTTTTATAAAAACTATTTTTTACAGTTATTCTTGTTTAAATCTCACTCACCAAAAAATTTGAATTTGTAAGTTTGTTAGACAGAAATTGGCTGTTTTCTGAAGAAAAATTCTAATCCGATTGCAATGCGAATCGCAGAGGAAGGAAAAGGAGTGGAGCTATTCGCGAGGGATTTACTTAGTCTAGTAGAACGTACGCAAAATAACTCGATTTAATAAAATAATTTCGGTTGCAAAAGTATTAGTCATGCATATCAATTACCATTGGATGCTCGTGCATGTGAATTGAATGTAACTTTCAAATTGTTTAGTCTAAAGGCCATCTATACTGAATAGTTACTATTATTATGGATTTCGGAACATAAATAGAAACTCCATCCCACCCTTATTGTTAAGTTTTACAACTCCCCCTATTCCTATAAAGAAGTCGTGGAATCACCCACAAAACATCCTCTTGGTTCCCATAGCATTAAACTTTCTGCAAAATCTGATAATTACTAAAAAAAATCACTGCAAATCTGAAAATTGCCCAACTTTTTCCTCAATATCACCCAGGTCGAAGAAGAACCACGTTCTCACCGCTCTGGAAGTGTTTCTTCTTCTACGCCTTGGAAAGCTTTTCATGGTCAGTCAAAAAAAAAAAATCGTTCGCTGAACTAAATATATTTCAATCATCGCACATCTACCTCATCAATTAACACACCTAACAAAATGATTACTTTCCTTCCCCCGAAATAAAGGTCTTCAGGCATGTCATCCGGGGCCCAATTTGCAGAAGCGACGCTTTCCAGAGCTCAAACCATTTTCTGAACCCTGTGGGGCTTCCTGCTACATGCTGATAGTAAGTTCCACGAGAAACGGTGGCTTCGCATGTAACTTGTACCGAGTTAGCGGGAAAGAGTTTAAATTGCTAAGTTACTATAAAATTCGTACGTGACTCCAACGTTTCGTTTAACTCGAAACAAGTTAGATGCCTATGCTCCTACATTCAACCGAGCCAACAATGTGATTAACTCCGCAGGAAGGTATGAAGGAGAAATTGGCTGCTGATAGCAAGAAAACTCCTCCTATCGATTCGGGAAACGAGGCCAGCTCGGAGGACAGCAATGACAGCAACAGTCAATACAGCAAGGAATTTCAGGACAACAAAGATGCTCCGGCATGCTCAGCGGCCTCCGCCGAGATCACATCAATGATGGGTTAGGGGCTTGAAATCAGCAAGGTCAATATTTTGTTTGTAATATCTTTTTCAGCTGGTATGATGAACACCACTGACAACAAATGCGATTGGACTGGCGCGGACCAGTCCTTGTTCCGAGCTCTGCACAAAGTTTTCCTCAACAACTACTGCGCCATTGCGCAAGCGATGATGACCAAAACATGCCAGCAAGTTTACGAATTTGGACAGAAGGAAGCTGCAGACATTCCCTTCGAGGAGATAATGCAGGATTGCACTCCTCCGCGAAAGAAGAAAAAGAAGCATAGGCTCTGGTCCATGCATTGCAGGAAGATCCAGCTCAAAAAGGATTCTGGGTCGAATCACGTGTACAATTTCACACCATGCGACCATGCTGGACCATGTGATACCTCCTGCTCGTGCATTCAAGCGCAGAACTTCTGCGAGAAATTCTGTAACTGCAGCGGTGACTGTCAGAACAGATTCCCAGGATGCCGCTGTAAGGCACAATGCAACACAAAGCAGTGCCCTTGCTATTTGGCTGTCCGGGAATGTGATCCAGATCTGTGTCAAACTTGTGGAGCGGATCAGTTTAAACTGACCAAGATTACCTGTAAGAACGTGAGCGTGCAACGGGGACTCCGTGAGTATTTAACCCTGGGCCTTATTTGTAGAAACGACACGAAGCAGTTCGTGTCTTATCTTTTAGTGGAATTATGTTCAGAAATTGATAAGAAATCGTAATTCAGCTACAAAATACGAAGCTAACGAATTTTCGTATTCTTTCAAAATGTAGGTCTGTTTTTTAGAACCGCGTATGCATTTTAACATTTTTTCAGATAAGCACTTGCTAATGGCCCCTTCAGATGTCGCAGGCTGGGGGATATTCCTCAAGGAGAGCGCTCAGAAGAACGAGTTCATATCCGAGTATTGTGGTGAGATTATAACTCAAGACGAAGCTGACCGACGCGGAAAGGTCTACGACAAGTATATGTGCAGTTTCCTGTTCAATTTGAACAATGATTTCGTTGTGGACGCGACCAGGAAGGGTAACAAGATCCGTTTTGCCAACCACTCGATTAATCCGAATTGCTACGCCAAAGTTATGATGGTCAATGGCGATCACAGAATTGGTATCTTTGCTAAGCGGGCTATTCAGCCTGGCGAAGAACTGTTCTTCGACTATCGGTATGGACCTACGGAGCAGCTTAAATTTGTTGGAATTGAAAGGGAAATGGAGTTCCTTTAGGACGCCAGTTATGTCCGTAATTTTATAAAATTGACTAAATTGTTTTTACCCTAAGGTCCAAGATTGGACGTATTTTTTAAACATTTCTTATTAATATTGAACACTTTTTATGTAAATCATTCTTCGGGAAAATATAAGGGGCTGTTCGCTTTCAATTGATCGTTTTCATTTCGCAAGCCACATCAGACCATATTGCAATTGTAATTTGGAGGAAAAAGGGCTCAAGATCAAAAACAGATTCACACTTAAATTACAAAATAATTTATTAAGTCGCCGCTATATTTGCTTCGCTACATTAGCTATTATAGGCTTCGGTCTGGATTTGAAAATCAACTTCTTGGTAACAATTGCTCGTACTGTGTACTCAGTTTTCTGCTTTGATTTGTTCTCTATGGCCACTGTGGAGTCCAAAACAGTCCTATCTGCTGTACAGTTCATGGCGCTATTGTCCAATTGGCTTGCAGGTGTCATAGATTCATCCAAATTGATTCCATCGTTGGTTTTGCTTTTCTCCAAGACTGCGAATGGTTTGTCGAATTTTTGCTCCCTTCCTTGTAGGATATGGTGACCGATTACTAAAATCTGGAAAAGATAGAGATAAATTTGGTGCAGTTGAGTTGCGCTTTTGAGGTGATTTACTGGTTGACCGTATTTGTTATAGCATAAATCCCCAATGAATTGTCCACTCATCGTCTGATCAGTCCGAACTTCCAAATCGCCCTGCAGTTCGATAATTGCCCATTCTGGGAGACCGTTCGCTGTTGCGCTAAAATAAATATTTGGTTTAGTTTAAATTAAGATGAATGAAAGGTTTTAGGGTAGGGTAAAGTTTGCCATAGTTGAGGTAAAATCCCGGAACAGTTCAAGAAGTCAACGTTGTAGGAAGATACCACGAGGAATTAAAACAAACACCACTCGGCGCTGTATTTATAGTTCGACATTCTTTAAACTGTAAAGGGGAATTTAAATCTTATGTTATTTTCGAAATCTAGGCAAAAGCTAGATACCGAATATTGCACACAGTGAAACCACCAGAAATCTAACCTTACCCCTTCCACTGTATGATGAAGTACAACAAACAAGCAAAAACAATTTTTGTGGTAAAGTTATAATATTTATTTCAAATCAAAGAAAACTCAGTAAGGCCTTATCCCCTAAACTTCTTAAATAACGGGTGCAAGTGACCACCCGCCTTCTTTCTATATTCGTAGTAAACCGCATCATCCGCGCCAGACATAGATCCCAAACCACCTGTTCGCTTAGAGCCGCTTGCTTTGAACCCTCCTTCGCCAGGAAGCCTTTCATCTTCACAGTCCATGTCGGAAGCAGCCAAAACCTGCTGCAAAAGCTGACCTTGCTCCTCCCTCGTTTTATAAAACAAATCTGGGTCGGTGTCCATCCCAGCTAGATGAGTAATAACTTTATAGCTATAGCCTTGGTTTACCAAAAACCGTTGTCGCTTCCGCGAGTAGCTCATTTCCAATGTGTCTTGCGACACCAACGTGTAGAAGAAGGCATTGTACTCCTCTGCAATCGCTCCCTTTTTAGCACGCAGAATACGTCCAAGACGCTGGGCTTCTTGTCTCCTGGAACCGCCATGCGAGGAAATTTGAACAAGGACATTCGCCTCGGGCAGATCGAAACTTGTATCGGCCACTTTACTGACGAAGATCGTGTTTACCTTCGGATTAAACTTGAAATTCTGTAAAATCTGAATACGCTCATTCTGGGAAGTAGGCCCATAGATGAATGGCTTGTTCATCTTAATAGCATAATGCTTCAATGCGAAGACGTTGTCGCTGAAAACGATCGTTTTGTCCCCGCGCTTCTCATGGTATTTTATGAGATATTGGCAACTGCGGAACTTAGAAGGATTCATTACGTACAGTAGCATTTTCTTAGATGTTTTGCAGGTAAGATACTCCCGATAAAATTCTGGTGACATCGGGCACCATACTTCAGCGCACTGCACTCGCGCAATAAATCCCTTCTTTTGCAGTTCAAGCCAGTTGGCTTCGTATAGCTTCGGCCCAATCAAAAAGTTCAAATCAGCGATTTTGTCGTCTTCTCGCAGCAGAGTAGCGGTCAAGCCCAGCTTGCAATGGCTCTGAACGATTGTTAATACCCTTCGAAACATTTTAGCGGGAATGGTGTGCACTTCATCGAGTACCATGATGCCCCATTCCTGCTCCTGCAGCCAACGCATTGTTTGCTCAGCTTCCCAGGAACGTTTTTGGGTATGTGTAATCATTGAATACGTGGTAACTAGTATGCCACAGCCCATAGGTTTATCTTTAGCTTCTGATGTGAACCTGCAAATCATGCTGTCGTCTGCTGTGGACCACATCTTGAACTGCTGCTTCCACTGTTCAACAGAAACACCGCTGTTGCAAAGGATTAAGGCCCTTTTTCTGACGGTACAACAGGCTGTGACACCGACCAGGGATTTGCCTGGTGAGGTAAAATTTAAAGGTTTAACAAAAAGTTCTAGTGTACGGGCAATTATCCCATACAACTTTTAAAATATAAGAACAGAAAAACCTCCTTACCTGCACCGCAAGGTAAAACAATAACCCCAGACCTAGCACGACCATTTCCGAACATTTTCCTTAAACTCTTCTCCTGATAAGGTCTCAGAACAGCGGCTGGTTTTAGATCAATGTTCATATCGGGATTGATCGTGTCATTCCTGAAATCATACTCTGCAAGGAGAGGGTGCTCTATTTCAATGCATCTTTTCTGGAGGACCTCAATCTTCTCTTGGTTAACCTCAAAAGAGACTGTTTTGAGATTTATCTCATCCTCGTCTTCCTCGTTATCTATTTTATCGTAGAAATTAGTGATATCCTCAGGTACGACCGTCGGGCCATCAGCAGGTTTATCAGTCACATCTGTGGTTGCTGGTGCAGCTGGTTTAATAGCTCCGAAAGGTGTGGCGCCTTTCTTCTCGTTTATATTTGTTATGAAGTTCTCCCCAGTATCATTTTCATCACGCTTCAAGCGGCACTGTTGAATCACAGGGTCTTTGAGAAGTTTTTGCAGCACTTCAGGGTGAGGGCTTTCTATGAAATATCTGCGCAGGTTTACCCATGTTTTAGTTAGTCTCTAACTTTAGAATATTTATACGAACCTATTGTGCTTGAGGACCAGCTTGACCTTCCCGTAGGACAGTGTGCAGAGTTTGATAAACTCAACAATGCCCTCGGGGATGCTGGTCTTGCTCAACCGTTTGAGGTATTCAATGATATCGTGGGTTTGGAGACCAACAGACACCGCAGCGTACAAGCTGTATGCTGTCAGCTTATACTCGTGGATGTACTCAGGACGACACACCGGTTCCGATATGGCTATCAGGAAATCGTGGGCGTGCTTATACACAGGCGAAAAGGATTCGAGAAAAATGTGACCATTTGGAGCCACCCAGAGCGGCCTATTGTTGTGATCTGTCTTCAGGTCCATCTGTGAGCGGTAGTCTTTGGCTCCATACTCATCCTCTTGGATGGCCTCGTCGTTTTTCTCAGCATTTTTGGATGCTGCTCCCGGGACACCATCCGCCTCGTTTGCATCAAGATCAACTTCCTCTACGAGTTGAGTGTATGCATCATCTTCTGTCTTTCGTTTTTTGGCTGTTAATTTGCGAATTTAATGGAGAAATCTATTAAAATTAAAGAAAAACAAACCGAATTTCTCCCCGTACCCAGCCTTGTAATCTTTCTTGGATTTTTTTGGCGGACCCATTTCGTTTTTTTTGTGAATGCTAATTCGCGTAGGACGAAATGTGGCTTCTTGTAATGTGTGAAAGACTTTTAAGTCGATAAACCCGGAAAAAGTGGAGAAATTTCAGCAAATTCAGCAAGCACCAGACAACAAACCGAAGGTAATCATCCCCGGTAATTTGACGTTATTCGTTGTTGTGAAATTATTGACAGACCAATGCAAAGGCGGGATTGGGACCAGCCGATTTAAGGAAAATTTCTTTACTGTCCATAGTTAATTCTATGGCTCATAAGATTTAAAAACAATGAATACTTACGTTTTTACTAAGATTGGCATTTTAGGTCACTGATTTTGATTTCAAGAAGAACGTGATAAGTGACAGCGTTTCGTTCCTATGAAACTGATATAAGTGCTAAACTTCATTGAATCAAATGTTGCATAAAATAAGTTATTTTATAAATCTCGAAAGGAAAAATATATATTTAAGTTTCCCCTAAACCGCCCAGTAAAATTAAAACCAAATTTTACGAAATTGCCAACTGGTCGAAAAAAAGCTCACTCAGCCCCACCCAAGCTCTGTTCTCCTTTTTGTCCCAACCTCTTCTTAGATAATCTTCTTCTTTCTCCACTGTCAGTGCAGTCCACTCTCCAAATAATCCAGTCTTCGTCGTTTCGTCGGACGTCACTTTTGTTCTAATCGGTTCGCTGTGTTCGTTCCTGTATTCTTTAATACCCGCAGAGTGTAGTGCGAAAAATAGAGTTTTTCCGTATAAATTTCAATTAAGTTCCTACAAACAAAATTCCACCGATCAACCCCCGTAGTTTGGATTATATCCCTTTGGATTTAACGCCTCCAGGACGTAAAAGGTTAGTAAAATCTCCTCTGCCTGAAGAAGCCGGTTGACTCATCCGTCACCCCGTCCCGTCCTTGTCGTCGACGGTGGGGTCCGTGGCTAAATTTAATGCCGGACACGCCATTCGCCCCGAGTCGAACCAAAATTCCTTCAGGAGGACTTGTGCTTCTCATTAAAAATTTGTATGGAAATTGTGGCAGCACTTTGCATTCAATCGACTTAATCGCCTTCCAAATATAGCGCCTCGGGATTTCTGTGCTGCAATTGCCAGCGAAACTGGTTCCGACGCCGCTGCAAATGTCAACCCAACCTGGCAGGCGGCCGCCGTAGTACGCGGACTTCTTTTAAGTCCATAAAAAGCGCAGCTAATTAGTTTGATGCTTGGCAATCTGATTTATTTGTTTGTACGGCTGGCGGCGACTACTCAGCTAGGAAAGCCTTTTTCTCCCAGCGGCGGAGTGGACTTCGTCTACTCGAGTGACAATACAACAGATCTGTCCTGCCTTGTGGGGGCGGTGAGACGTGAATTTTTTGAATTTTTCTAAGAGGAAATGACCAATTTCGGTGGAGTGCGTGGCCGGGTGAAATAGCTGATAAGTTTACATCGTAATCGGGCCACTGATAAGGCGCGCACGGTGCCTTCACGATGGGAAAGGTGCTAGCTTCCGATTGCTCTCTTTGTTCTCGTCGAGCGAGTTGTCTGGTTTACCTTGGAGCTTGAAATTGCGGTCTAGTCGCCCAGAGGTTGCCCTTTTATATATTCCCGATTAGATTTTGATTCTTTAACTTCAGCACTATTAAGACTTTCAGAATTTTTTTCATTGGTTTATTTACCAACGCTACTGTCCAGCGATGTGCATAAAAAACAAAGAGTAAACATTTTGTAGCAACACATTTATCCCTTCGCACACGAAAGTTTCGATAAAAAAAAAACCTTCAACAAGAAACAAAACAGATTTCGTGTGTACCCCCTCCCCCTCCGGTTCGGAACGAAATCTATACTCTATTTGAAAACCTTTGTCATTTCAGGTTCGGGCCCTTACCTTTATCTCTTACCGATTTCTAAATAAAGGCTTTATTTTCCCCCAAAACATTTCAAACAATCGCTCAGTTTTTTTTCCCCGAGCAGGACTCTCAGAAATCGATTAACTCATTCCTCTTTAAAATTTCATTGCGCCATAAAAGTCGCACGGAAGGTGCCGGCAAGTCAGCGAGTCTGCTATCACTACCAAAAGCATAAAACTGTCATAAAGGAAATTTGTCTCGTGCACTTTTCACGGACATAAAGTAATAAAAAAGGAACATCGCATACGCTTCCCTCAGGAGCCGCTACCTGTAAATAGGTGTAAGTTTCATCTCGACTGCATTAGCTGTAGTAGGCATGGAATTCAACAATTCTACTCTAGCCTAGCCTCCCTTTGGTTCGCAAATACATAGTATTTCGGACGATTTCGGGTTGAACTTGCTTAAATTTAGTTTCGTTTAGTTCTACCAAAGCAAAATAATTCGGAAGTTGCTGATGCGATTTTTATTGCTCCTGTGAATGGCTTATGATAAGGAAAACGAATCAAGTTTCACAAAGCATTGTAACTAGTCATTAATATACAATTTACACAGCTCATCGAGGTGAACGTAATGTGTGCGGTAAAAATTCGAAATGAAAATTGGCAACCTTCCAAATCAATGCAGGCCTGAGGTAAGCAGATGGATTTTCCTACATCACTAGAAAAAATACTTAGGAAAAGATTAGCGCTTCAAAGGAAAATTTGAATACCTACCTGTTCTAATACTTCGGCAGCATGGCTCTTTTGAAAGGAAATGTTTATGGTTCAGTTCAGATAAATAATGTATGGCATACTGAATTGTATCATCTATAAGACTATCAAGATATGGTTGGAAGATTTATAATGTCTCTTTAGAAGGTTTGAACAAAATTTCCTTTCGACTATTGAGTGAGACTTTCGTGAAGATTTTGCGACATTTGACTAAGATATGATTTATGATACAGTATTGACAATTATCACGCCTCCCTTTTGACTACCTAAGGATCAAATTTCATAAAAGTTTCAAAAATGCAGTACCCATTTTTGTGGAAACTGTATATCCAAATTTTCAGGGCTGCAGGTTCATTGGTTCCTTTAGTATGTAAAGCCATAACTACAGAAGCTTGCAATTTCTCTTTCAAACTCCTAACACACATATACCGGCTTTTATTGCATTGCCATCACTTAAAGCACAGCATTTTTCTCACAAATCGAATTGTTTTTTTACAACATTCTATTTAAAGACAAGGAACTGAAAGAGTGAGTAAGCGAAAAGCAAATGACAAATATTTGTTTTTAGTAGTTGCTGTTTAGCGGAGAGATGACAAATTTTCGACATCCGGTCGGATATGTGTAAAGGGAGAAATTTCGTACAAATCTGGAAAACTTATTTCGAAATTAGCGAAAATATGCGGTTGGATGGAACTTGAATCGCCTTTGCCTTAAAATCAATTTTTATCAGACGCCCATAAATTTGATAATATGTCTTGTAATTTTAGGTAGCTTAAATTTTAAAAACCCACGCGATAAATTGTCGGGAGAAGGATGTTTAATTTAGTCGGTCACCAAGCGTATATGACTGACTTCTTCCATGAAATGATTTATATTCTTATGATTCAACGTATTCCGATCGACATCGGTGGAAGGATATAAGTAGCTTAGTTTAAGCCGTGAAGTGCTTGTCGCTATGACCTGATTGGGGATAAATTAAAAAAAATAAAAAGTAATATAAGTATTCTCTAATGTTGGAACTGTTTGTTCTAATTCTATGTCACTATTTTTTTAAATGGTCTTACGTCAGGGGTGCAGGGGTTCATTCTAGTAGCAAACCAAAGGCAATATTGCATAACAACTTCTGCAAAAACACCCAAAATAATTAAGTCTTCTCTCTCTTTTACGGTTAATGGGCTTTTTTATTATTTTGAATTACAAAGATGTGATATGAATTTCAACTGCCCACATTAAAGCCACAAATCGTGCAAACCCATAAGACTATTATTACCTCTACGCTATTTATTGAAGTGCTTTCCACGGTACTGCATTTGAAGGTAATGCACTTCAGCTTGCCTGCACTTTCGCTTATAAGGATGGCTTCTGGTTTTGATCACTAAAACAAGCTCAAGTGCATATTTTAAAAGATCAGTTTGTATTCTATGGCTTTACTAACTGCGGGACATTACCATTAATATTCTAAAAGAGAGAATCGCTTCGTTTTCTGGCGAAACCAATTTTCCAATGCCTTTACCAACGCAAACTAATAGTTTTGCTTTCCAACGCGAGGAACGCCGCAGTTAGGTTTCGTAATTCTCAAGTTATACGCTCGACAACTGCAAATTCTATCATGTCCCGATACTGCGATTTACCTTGAACTGACACCAAGTGTCGTTCGTGCTCATAATTATGTGAGCAGCGCAACAGGTGCACTAGAGAAGCAACACCTAGTTGCGCTCACAACCCATTGCGATAAAACTTCGCATTTCCAATTTTGAATTCGATGCGCATCCAAGTTAATACACACCTGCAATCACTTCTGCAATCGCCCCGAGACGTGTTGATCTACTCCCCGATCACGCGAGATATCGAGCGGAGCCAGAGAGTTTCTTGCAAAAATAATTGTTTGGCAAAAATGGCCCAAAACTGCTTGGATTTTCGCTGCTAATTAAAATTTAGTGCGCTCTATTTCTTACCGCCTGCGACCATTCATCAAAAAATTTATCATTTCCATATTTTCCGGCACTTGGAGTAGGTCGGCATTGGAGCGAGTCCAGCCCCTCCCCCCGGCCGCCCGGCCGCGTAGCTGCCTTGAACAGAGCAATTAGCAGTGTTACTCCTCTACAATTTTGTAAGCCGCGAACATATTGACGGTGATAATATCCAACGGAGAGCGTACAACAAATGGGCGCTGCCAATTTGAATTTATTCACACTTTCTCTGCCGCGGCGCGACGCGACGTAAGGAACTAGATCCACCCGTGCATTAGTTAACTCCCAGCGAACAGATAGTAAACAGGGAAGCACTGCGGGGGAGACAAATGTAAGAAACTGTGTATATAATCCAAAGCGATGATTAGAATTTAGCGAGCAAGTGGGAAAATAAAACCATTAAATGAGCGGTGGGGGTATTTTTAGTCGCCCAACTCTCATAGATTCAATTGGATTTTTCCTATACATTTTGTCTATCAAGCGGGAATACTTATTAAAAGGCGCTGTAAGCGTTGCAATAATTAATGTCTAACAAATGACATTCTCATTTATTTTTGTGAAATGCATACCACATGTTTTTCATATAATACAAAAGAAAAAAAATTGTTTTCTAATTATTTCATGTTCATGTCAGGCACAGAATATATTATTTATACATAATCGTTTCAGTAGGTGGTAATGTTGGATGCGTGCAAAGATACGAAAGCCAAAATTCGAATATGACAGTTTTCAACTGTCTGTCTTGTGTTCATTCATTTGAAACATTTTCAAAAAATTTGAAGAACATACCGGACCCATCCCTAGCTCTAGCAATTGATTATGGCAGCCACTAACTGCTTGAGTTATGTGTAAACAATTGTACGCAACACGCATAATTTGCGTATTGTTTTTCCGATTAATTAAAAGACATTTAATTACATAAGTATCGTGAAGCTATGTATATTCGTTGGATGTGTGTCTTCAAAGAACAATTCAAACTGGTATTTGCATATAGAGAGACGTGATCGTAACGTAAAAAGATGTTCACATACTGCAGGATTTGCATTCGATTTATAATTCATTATAGCTGTGAACGATTTCATACACAAATATTTTTTAAATCTCAAATCTGGTAACTTTAAACAAAACAGCATTATGGAAGTGTGTCTTGTGCGAATTTAACATTATTCCGCTTGCTACCATAGCACCGGGAAAGTCTGATTTGTACGAGGTGAAATTCGTAACTGCTCATGTAAATTGATCACTCCTACTACCAAGATAAAATTTTAAAAACAATGAGAAAGAAATTATACCCTCATTGTGTCGTCACAACTTTTTTACATTATAGTGTGGAATCACTCTGTTTAATAATGTTTCTCAAATGTGGTAAAAGCAAAGCAAAGAGATTTTTATTTTAGGTTTTTGATATGGATATTAAAATTTGTTTGAATTCTGATGTCTAGATATTTTTCATGGTTACCATTTGCACGTACTCACTACCACCCAGAAAATATATCACCGGCGTAAAAATTAAAAAAACAATCGTAAGTTGTGTATAATTGAAAACTAAAAGTATCTATACCTCTTGAACTAACACCGAAATGAACCCCTATAAGTAAATTAGCACCAAAAATTAAATGGCTTAATGACTTCTTCGCGTGCTACTGTCTCAAATTAGCAGAGAAATCGATTCTTTCCTGTATAAAACAAATTATTTTTACGAGTTATCGTAAATTAATGATTAGCAAGTTGTCTCCTTATCTAATATGTCACATACTGCAGTATTGTCATACAAACGGGAAGATATGGATAGTTGGGGCACTTTCTGTTATCTCCGCGAGACAAGTCTTCACACTGTGCCGCCACGTAAATAATGAATAAGCCACCCACTCCACTATCGGAGCACGAGACACGTAATTGGCTATATTATATTAATTCAAGCCGCATACCAAGGCTTACACAATTTTTCATGTGCTGAATTTGGTTGAATTCTTTGCTTGCATTATTTTTGTGCTGCTGGCTGCTGCCTGAATTTTTAGAGGTCGACATGTTGAACTCTGTAGTATTTTGATTGTAACAAAGAATTTCTCTTTTCCAGGAAGAAATTAGGAAAAATGTCTGCAGAAAAAACAGAAGTCGATGTGGAGACGCACGAAGAAGGGGATGTGGACGCAAATTATCTGCCACCACCAGAGAAGACGATTGGGGAAATAATGGCCGCAGATCAAGAAGATGAAAGTCTACGAAGATACAAAGAAGCTCTATTAGGAGCAGCACAAGCAGAGACAATAATTGTTGGTAAGTGGTGGGCTGGTCGATTTACTCCCCCATTCGCACCCTCTCCTACCCCCTTTTAGTAGCAATTCACATTTTGTGTTATGAATGCAAATGACTGTGGAGCGGCTCACAACACAATTTAGCAATAATTGAGAGCAATTTTGTGAAGAATGTCTCGTATTTTTAGATGCCAACGATACCCGCAAGGTTATAGTGAAGAAACTAGCCCTGGTCGTTGAAGGCCGGGATGATATGGAACTTGACCTTACCGGCGATTTGAGTCAATTAAAGAAACAGGTGAGTGAGAAATCGTATCGATTGTACAATGTACATGTCGTTGAACGAGTTGGTGCAATGCAACTTGCACTAATCCAATTTGGCGACGTTTTGTAAACAAATTTCTTATCACTTTATCTCTTCGCTTTTTTGTTTCCTGCTTATAGGTGTTTGTTATCAAGGAAGGTGTGCACTACAAGGTGCGAATTGATTTCGTTGTGCAACGAGAAATTGTCCATGGACTGAAGTATATCCAAAAGACTTATAGGATGGGAGTTCCAGGTAATTGCTAAATTATCTTTGAAAATATTTAAAATTGCATAAGTCCTTGTTTTAATTACTTGCTATCCTTGGGATTTTGCATAGTCATGGGTAAGTTGTGCGAGTTGGTAAGAGTTCAAAAGCACGGAATTAGGAATTTATGTATATTTCTAGTTTTGGCTAGCGCTACATGGCCTTTTGTCTGGTTCCAACTTTTTTCTATAGTTAATAATTAGTCGAACATTTTGTTTGTTCAGCTTTGAAAACGTGTAAAAATCAAACTTTGACCCCTTGCGATGTTGGGACAAAGAACGAGGCGATTTCTAAGGAGTATAGAGCTCGTTACGATTGCTAATACTAGCTCTAGTCTTAGTAGTATAATCTGTATTCAAATCTATTTTGAATTTCTCGGATTATGTAACTGCTTCTTTCTATTTTGCGAATATGTAAGAGGCGAAGAGGGGAGCATTGTGCAGCCTATTGCATGCACGCGTTCCCACCCTGAACTTCCAGTTAGTTGCCCTTAATGTCTCTAAAAGGAAATATAATATTACTTTAAACTTTCAAAAGATATAGAAAATTCTATTATTTCTCTAATCAGGATGCACTTTGCACGCTTATTAGACGTGTTTGTTGAAAGTTCACCAATAGTAACCTCGGCTTTACAGGATAACTCTGATTACCAAATAAGGAGCTCCGAATCGGACACTCCAAGTTAAGGTGGATCAGCACACGCCCAGGGCTGCGTTGCTAAGGGGAACCTGAGTAGATAGTATGCGAACTCCGGATATCTAGCGACCTTCGGTATATATTTAGCCTTCCCGGGGGCACAACGAGATCACCCCTAGGATGATATTGTCCTGTACTCATCTCTGAAATGCTGGAATCTGTGGCAAATGTGCCTCACGACGAAACCTCAAGTTTCTCATCAAACCAGTCAGGGCTTCATCTGCACACAATGGTTGGCCCTGATGAAATGACGTCATATTCATTCCCGAAGAGCTGGCTGACCTCTCCGAAATAGAGGCGTTCAACCCTCAGCCAGGTCAGCCCAGACAGAGCAGTGTGTCCCCCCTCAGGTGACCCTCCGTGCCGGACAATCAAAGGCCACGCAAGAGGCAATCGTTCAGCCTTAGGTAGCCAAAGGCTGACACACTTCGGAGCGCCCATCATGGTGCCGATGGGTGTGTCAAGTGCGGCTCCCAGAACTCTATAGCCTACTTCAAGGACGTTGATGGGAAAGCGGTTTTAAAAAAGAAGGGATTGGCACAATATCAGAACGCGTTGTCTTCGAAAGGCACCTAGGATGCCTGGAAAGCTTCAATTTTTATAGTTGCTTTTGTCTTCTCGGAATCTTGGTATATATTTAAATTGCTGACATTTTTTCTGTCACGTCATAATCCGTTGGAGAGATTACGAACGCGAATAAAATGATATCTAACAATATGAGTAAAGCTAAAATTGCTGTCATTAGAAAGGATTGTTATAATCTTGCCATTACCAAATTTGTCGTGTTTGGAATGTTTACGGCGGATTCTAGAATAGGCTTGTATATTACTTAGTTAAGGGCGCCATATGAGGCAGGCTCCCGAGTGAGCCTTTATTTATTCAGGCTCTAGGATTAATATGGTTGAATCGACGAAAATATTTCTACTGAAGCTTATTTAGGAATTTGAAAGAGTTGCGTAGACTAAATTTTCGTGAATGTTCCCATGTTTAAAGTAACTTGTAGCTAAGCAATTTTATATTTTTCTTCACAGTGGACAAAATGACACATATGGTTGGCTCCTACCCACCGAAAAAAGACATTCAAAGCTACACAACACCAGCGGAAGAGGCGCCTTCGGGGATGTTAGCAAGGGGTTCATACTCCGTATCATCACTGTTCACCGATGATGACAAGAACGAGCACCTCAAGTGGGAGTGGACGTTCGAAATAAAGAAAGACTGGCAATGAAAATGAGCATGGCTTCCTCCATATATGTTAGAGATTACAAAGTAATTCTTATTTAAGGTCACTAGATGCATATAATAACCCTCAAGTCAAAGTCAGTCTTGGTAACTTCGTAACTACGTTCATACGTTCGCCCCTTTTGTACCGTGCAGTGCACTTCTTTTATACTATCTCTAAGTTATACTGTTTTTGTCTTGTACGATTATCTTTAAACTTATTAAGCGAAAGGCAATAAACGCGGCAAGGTGAGCGTGAGTTTTTTCCTATTATTCTTTTTGCACTCTTTCATGTCTGACTTCGTAATATTAGTGAATGCTGTATAAATTATTACGTTTTTTTGTATATTTCTTTCACCTCTTTACTTCTCGTTTAAAACGCGTTTTGGATAAAATTGAGAAAATTCTTACGGACAGCGGCACAATTGACCATATTTTGACGGCCGCCTTTTCAGTTCATATTGATAGACGTGTGGTTGTAAGTTTTGTTTTTTTTTCTATCGAGTCAAAAGTACTATTGTAAGCGTGCAAACCACTTTGATGCAATGTTCAATTGAGGAAATTTATATTTTTATAAGATTAAGCAATTCCTTGGTGAATAAATTGGATAAATGAAGAAGAAACTATTTTTGTGTTTAATAAATAATAGGTGATAATTAAGAACAATAGAATTGAAAATTGACAATAATTTTTGAGTTCATGTCTGATGGTCTAACAACAAAAGCTGAACAATCAAAATTGTCGCAAGAGTAAACCCTATGAGTCTTATTGTATGTAAAATTTTACTTTTGAAGCAATTTTGATGTTTCTTTGGATCTGCTGCTCTTGGATGCTTAACAAAAGAATAGTAAAAATAAATAAGATAAATAATAAATAAGAGACCCGACAAAGGATTACTGCCGAAGGTTAGTATGGTGTCTGGTTTGTGTCCTGAAATCGGGAAGTGATTGCGGAAGCGTTCTTTAAGGGAAGGGGGTCAGTCTACTGTGATGGGCAAATAACCACTGGGAATATCAGGACTTAATTATGAGAAATCCACAAGAGCGGTTATATTTATTTTTGGTATATAATGAGAATATACCTAAATAGTTACGATTATTTATATGTTGTGAGTTAACAGAGTTATCGAAAAAACTTCTATGTCATAACTATTACTCCTCTGAACATTTGTTCCATAGTGTACATTGAAAAGTAGTGTTCTGAGGAAAACACGTTCAAAAGTTTCCTGTGCTGCTATAATAAAGCAGTTTCGAACCCTTTCGTCGCAAGCATTAATGGTCTTGGCGTTTGGATAAGTGATTTCTGAGTACGATAAACTAAGCATAATTTTAATTTTATCAGATATGTGTACCAAACTAATATATTTGGGCCGGAAAAAACTAATCGTCGGGCGTATCCCTTACTTCACGATGTTGTCATCAAAAACTTCATTTGGAATGATCAGAAATCAAGAAATTAAAAGGACAATTTTGGGATTTGTTTAATGAGTGTATTAATTCAATTTTTGTACATTTAGTTGAAGACATTCTGGGGTTACGAGTGAGTGTGACTTTCGTCAGTAGTAACAAAAGATAATTAGATAAAAGTGATTACGTCTTACGTTTAAAATTCGAATTGTGCAAACATCCGCTTGATTATAGCACGCAAAATGAAACTGGCTTAATGCTGACTGCAACTGAAAGTTTCAAGTAAATCCTTCATTTGAAGTTATCATGTAGCTAATGGTTGTTCAATTTTTACGGAAAAATGTTAATAATTAGTGATAGTCAAGTTTCCATAAAAATACTTGACTCGGTGAGTTATCTCCTCATCGTAGCTCGTAAATCAATCCCAAGAGCAGCTAGGCATCTTAGGTAGTCAGAGTAAACAACTGCTCTTTGGGTTTTATGCCATAGGGGCTTACATAAATGGAAAGTAACTAGGTAATGAGTTGGCTAGACATTTTTCAGTATCCAATTTGTGATTTGTGAAAAGCACGCTTCCCACGAGCAGCTAAATAATCAAACTTTATATTTTCTACCGGAAAACTCTAGTCGTCTTATGACATTTATTCTCTTAAGGAAGGTTTGACTTGTTACGATAGCAGCAGATTAACTGTTGATCGTAACAAGATTTCTCCGTTTCTGTCTTCGCTGCTATTTCCAGTTAACTTTTTTTACCGAGTTCCAGAAGTGAAAAATATCAAAAATGTAAAGAGCAAGGTGAGGTAGTAATTGGGGTATAAACAAGCCCAAACTTTAGTTATCAACATGAAATTTAGAAACAATTGTTTTAGAATTTGATTTTGTGACATTTGGTAACACAACAACAAAATTTATTTTATTCTAACATATAGAGTATCGTTTGAAAGGGCAGGTTTGTTCTATTTGTTTTTATTTATGTGTGGGATATTCTGAAAAATGAAAATACACGAGAAATATAGAAACATACACATATGATGTTGAGTTTATTGCGTTTTTACATCAATCCAAAACTATTTCGGGGCGGTATTCGTGTACTGTACACTCGTCGTGTGAAATAAAAAAATTGCCATTGCCGTCGACGTCGCAGAGCCCATTCTAAGAATTAATAAAAATTTTATTTAGTGGTATGTTTATATTGCCAGTAAAACTGCTTTGTATTTTATGAAGAAAAGTTTTAGTATTTTCTTTTGTATATCGGTTGTTCCCCCTCATCGCTTACTTTTATTTACGCACCCCTTGAGAGAGTTGTAAAATAATTAACTGGTTAATATTTAAACATGTCGCAATACGCAACAAGTCAGAAAGGTTCATTTTTTTTACAATCCCGTGTAAAGCGTACAATCCAATCGCCAAAACATAGAAAAAACTTTAGATATACTCACATCCGCACAACAGAGAGGAATTTGTTATTTGGGCAGAGACAAGGCTTTAGTCTTCCATGGAATTGAAATAAAACCACAAAAATAATTTTGCCTCCTACTTTTGTATTTTCGTTCTTACAAATAAATCGCATAAATAACGGTTTTTTTATCTAAGCGTTAGAATTTACAATGCAATAGTAACAACACTAAATTAAAATAAAATAAAAAACTATAACATCAAAGGAAAATAAAATATACAAAGTCAACTAGCGTTCGTGTATAAAAATGAAGTATTGCTCTTTCCTTTTCAGTTATCCTTAGAGTGACAATGCTTAATATCTATTTACAAATACAGTTTACAGTGCAGGTTGCAATAGATCTAATTTTCCTAACTTGTTTACATGTCTGATTACTGCACTTTTTTATCCAATAATCGTAGCTCTTATCACCCACTATGCTTACGCTCTGTTTCTGTTAAGTATCGCCTTTGAACACCGCTTCCTCGTTATCAATAAATAGTACGAGAGTTTTGATAATTTATTTGCTCTTAGTTTACAAAATGTTTCAACAGCTCTAAGCCAAGATAGGTGTACTTGTTTTTATTTGGTAAAATGATTTTCTGAGTAAGTTTGTATTTACAAAAATAGTGTTTTTTTATTTTAGAGAAAATTCAGTTCTATTTTATTGATCAATTGGTATGTCTTCTACGAGTCCTTTCCTTGTCCTGAAAGAAATTTTCTTACTGGCGGAAAAAAAGATCAAGAGAACGCTTGTAGTTTCTAAACGCACGTAACCGTGCTGGTTTCTAAAAAAGTTTTTGGGGCGTGTATAGAATTTTTATAAGTAAATTGTAATGATATTCGTATATACCATCCAACTAATCACCTCAATGTTGATCTAATTTTTCAGAATACTGTTATTTTAAATCCCTAAAACTATGGCGGCAGTTATGTTATACTGTGATGTGTTCTTATGGTACGTTAAAGTTCTAATAAATGCTATAGTTATACTGGATTAAAAATTTTCATCTTGAACATTGGTTCCAACTTTTATGACTGATTTTCTCGACATTTAACATTATATTTTTGCAAAAGAAAATAAAATTAAAATACATAGAAAAATATATAAAATAAAATGAGGAACGATATGTGCGTGCAGCCTTATCACTGGTTTGATTTATTTTGAGCCGCAGGCATGTGCAGTTAGACGAAAAGACATTCTAAATGACTAATTAAACAAAAGGAGAAATTTCTCCAGACCTAATCGGTCATTTTCATATTGTTGTGAAACTTCTTCCATTACAAAGATTAAGAGAGATTGATTGAATTATGAGTTTTATGAGATCTTAATTTCACGATGGAAATTCGGACAATATTGCAACTGTATCAATTGTTAAAATGTCATATTGTTGTGCTTCCTTCGTTTGTATTTTTGACACCTTGATAGTCTCGTATATTCAATTATTAGGTGTGCCCAGAAGTAATCAATTATTTTCATAGATGTATTTAATTAGATCTTACTACATCAACCGCACAATGGCTCTATATAGTCAATTATACAAAGGTGGCTACGTGGAATTGGTAAAGTGTATATATGGGAAATGCAAATGGGCTCTACATAAATTATCGGAGGCTAACAAGGATCAGCGATGTGCAGTTTGCACTTCAATGCTCATCAGATTGTGTGGTAAGTTGAGATTGGAAGTTCAATTGTACTCGCCATGTTAAATATGATTTCTTATGGTTGATTATTATGTGTAAAATGAATTACACGATATAGTTCACTCACAAACATGTTTTTTTACCAAGTTAAATTATCAGTTATCCTTAAGCGCTTTATGAGTTGTTATATTGAGGATTGAGCTTGGATTGATAATTTACTTACCTTCTTCAGTTTGTAATTAATTTAGCTTGCACAGCTATTAAATTGGTTGGAATATATACCTACATACTCTGAGAGTTGACCACTGTTAAGCTCAGGTGAAAATTTCGATATTTCGGCAAAGAAATATATTACGAACATAGCAGACCAGGACAAAATCCTGTGCAGAATTGAAAAATATTCCAGTAAAATTTTCAATTACCTATTACAAAGATGCTGCAACTTTTTATCAATTTGTTAAATGCTCTCAAGCATCGTGTGACTTTGCCAGCTTATCATTTAGCTCTGATTTTTGGCCTTTTGGCAGCCATGTATGGATTTATCACCTTATAGGTAAGTCACACTTTCAAAGGTAATTGGGAAGTTATCCGATTGGGCAAAAGTGTTTTAAATTAAAGAGTTCAATCCCACTTTTAATTGGAAGTCGTTATTTTATTGAAAACACAATATATGGGGAAACTATATATCGTAATCGTGAGGTAACCTATACTATAAACGTTTTGTTTGAATTTTCTCAGACGTTTTTATAAGTGTTTTGTTTTACTGTCGTGTGAGTGCAAAAATACTTATTTTGAATTTGTTTCAGCTTCCTTTTAATGGCAAGGTCCATATGACATCCTTGCTGCCAGAGATCGCGCTTTGAAGAATCAGCCTAGACAATTTTTCCAAGATCCCCGCGCCCCACAGAGATGCGACCCATGGCATTGCAAACCAGAGCCATTTATTTATATATCCTACTCATTCCGTGTCTGTTCCCCGTGGGTATATGTAGTTTGCTTATTATGGTGCCCAATGACCTTTGTTTCAAATATTTTTTTCCCTGTAGTAATGACTGCAGCAATAATTGTCGCAGGTTCTTCTAAAATGTTCACACTACCAAAATATGCAAAAATAAAAACAAATGATTATGAGGAAAGGAAGCCAGCATGTTACTCTACCATTTACAGCTACTATCCATAAAGGTGGGAATAATTTGCCGTTGATTTGTTTTTCTAAAATCGTTCAATTCTGGAACTAGCACGATTACGCATGCTAGTTGTGTGTTACATTTCTCATTCTTTTTCCCTTATAGTCAGATGTACGCGATTGTAATTTTTAGATGACGGGTCTTATTCTATTTTCATCTAGTTCACATATATACTGTGCTAGAAATCGAATATAGCACAGTTTCTAGTCTCGTGTATCCAACTTAAAGCCTAGTTTACAAAATAAGTATCTTAGATTTCTATTTCGTCAAAGTACTGTAACGTGTTCGTGTACGTTATTCATGCAAAATCTCAAATAACGTGCAAAAAGGTAACGTAACCAGAACTTTCTAGAAAAAACTTTTGTGCTCCGCCCATTATGTTGTCATCTATGTAGATCTGTTCCCATGTCCCAACGGCAGAACGAACTCCTTAGTGAGCCATAACTCAACATAAGCTCCAACACAATCTGGAAAGTTTTGCTTACAGTAGAAGAGATCTGTTGGATATTCCTCCACGGAAGTCCAAGTGTTGTATATTTCTCAGCGGAAATCACTCACGCTGAATGGGTTTATTAACCAAAACACCAAATTAGATCCAAACGGCTTATTTATTTTAACATCCTTCTAATCACAAAACTAAGTAGTATTTTCTTTCTCCGAGCTAACTCCTCCGTTTTATTCTGGACGAATTTTAGGTTTATTCCCGACGACCTTTTCTGGTTCAAAGCTTGCGATCAAGTCTCTGTGTACCGCTCGCTGGGAACTTCGCATTCCCTGCCAGCCGTTCACAGGTTTTGCTGAGTCCGCACTTCCCATGCGGCGTGCGACATTGGAATTCGTCGCCGCTTCGTCTTGGGAAACGCTTGCTCAGCGCAAATGTTTCCATGCGCGTTTGACCAGACGAAATCTGAGCCGTTGCTCGCGTTATCTTGTTTGTTCAGGAATTTAACTGCTGTTTCGTTATTGTTAACAGCGGTTAAATTCTCTAGTGATATTATTTACAATTTAAATATTATTGTTATAATTATCATTGGTGTAAACATGTTACACAACAGATCCGAAAGTTCTCAACTTCAAGGGATAGAAATGTGTAAATGAATAAATAGGGGCTTTTGTGGTCGCTGATTTTAAATCTATTATCGACATTTTATCCCGGGAATATATTGGCTTTCTGCGGGAAATATGTGTCTTAGCGCTTGAAACACTTTCTTGCATTCTCCAACAGTTATCATGCATTAATTCAGGTAAAAATTTAAACAGTTTCATTCATTCTGCGACAGTTTTAATTACAAATAGGTATGGAAAAGCCCGCGCACATACGGGTCTGCCATGCCACCGTAATACCTTTACTTTGTTTGTGACTATTAGACCTATTCCAAGATCGAACGTAGCAATGCTACGAAAAGCAAGCTAACTTTCAATATGAAAGAAATGATATCCTACGATCTGAACGGAATTAGTGTTGGCGGTGCCATAAGGGAAACACTTCGAAATAAGCTGTATAACGCCAAACAAATCGGAAATGTGCTATTTGTGAATGTCGTACAATAGTTTTATAGTCGAATTTGAATTCGTTAAAACCGAGCGCAGCCTGTGATAAAGCCCGATGGTGTGTTCGTTATAAACGAGCGCTCTTATTATATACGTTCAAATTTGAAGGGATATTGAAATTCGTTCGCTATTTATTATAACCGAGGTCGTTATAACATACATACTGAATATAAATATGCATAATACGCGCATACTTCCCCCAACTTAAACTTGTTATCTCAATGTTAACTAGGCCTAGTCGTTAAAAAACAAATACTTTAATGTAAACTAGGCTTTAAGGTTACATCTAATGATTGTCGAGTCTTGTTTGCTGTTTACGCATTTTTGCACACAGACTTCACACATTGTATTTAATTTGATTTTTTTTTTTGCCTTACGAAATTATGTAAATATATGTAGGATTTGTTACGCTAAAGATAATAAGTAAGAGAGGATTTGGAAAACTGCATTTTTTTAGTTGATAAGTTCCAAAGCTAATGGAATGATAAAATGAAAATGAAAAATAATCTGCAAACTCAGAAAAATCACTTTAATTATTTATTTTGCAATTTGAATACGAACTTTCAAATAACTTAATATCAAAAAGGAAAAATACAATATTTAGGAGATCTGCTTACTCTACTGTAGGAAAACTTAAATCGAAGCCAGATAAGGGCATTTTGCAACTATGTAAAGTACAATTATTCAATCTACTCCAGTTTCGCATTTATCTATACAGTTAGTCTAAACTTGCCTAACCCTATGTACAATACCTCAATCTATCTTTTGATAATACGTTTAGCTTGTTGCTCGTTACGTTCGAAAGTAGACACAGCCGTGAATTTTCCATGTAGAAGAATTACTGGTTTTTTAAAAGTAAAATCTTTACGGTTCCTTAAACGTAGAAAAATTGTGTTCGTTACACTGTACACTCACTTTACAATTTATAAAGGGAAGAATGACAAAACCAAAAGAATACATACTTAGGACGATGAACATTTCTCTAGTAGGTAACACAAGTGGAAAATTATATAAATAACGGAGAAGCATATCAGGATGATGTAGACGATGATGGAAATGGTTAATACCTACATGAGCAGACAACACTTTTTCGATCTCGTACTATCGCTGACAACGTCTCCGGTCACACCGCTGAACTTCGTTACTGCCTGTGTCGCACTGGTGGTGTTCGGGGAGGTGCTCGTCGACGGCACTACGGAAAGTTCAACTGACTGTCCACCTGTGGAGTTCGTAGCTGCCGAATTAATACTATGTGATGCCGATATCACAGAACCGTTCTCGGTTATGGCGCTCGTCCTCGACTGGGACCGCTGCTTCTTTAGATTGGCCAGGGTGGTCCCGGACAGTGAGTTATCTAAATGATGAGTATCTTTATATATTTCAAAACGACAGGAAAGAAAACAAAAAGTCTTGTTAATAAAATTATACGATGAATGCGGGAAATAATAAGCTGAAAATGTATTTGAGTGCAACAGTTTGGGAAGTGCTGACCTTTTCTCGGAAAATTAATTAATTCTGTGAAACCCTGTAACGGTACCCCACAATAATACGCCTCAATTATGCCGTGGCGTGGCACCATGCTGCAGTTTGCCTTCTTGAATTTAATTATCTCCAGAATATCTATTTGCACAAGTTGGGAGTCAAATTAGTTACGGGAAATGCATCACTATAGCGTCGACGAGCATGGTCGGCCGGGTGACTATTTGTCCCGGTCTCCAAGCCGTGAATTATTAACACTGAGCCGAGAGCCCTCAAGATATCGTTGTGTGTCGCACTGCCATGTAGCGTCAACTTTGCTTTTATTGTCTCCTTTGGTCATTAAACATTTAGTCGAGTTGAATATTCAACAACCCCATGAGGATCCTCATCTGCATTTCATGCAGGTAATTGTTATTTCCCTGGACAAGGTACCGAAAACATGGATGGTGTGCCACAAAACCTCGCAACGGTTCAAGTGTTGCAAAGTCGCTTGTAATGCAATATGTATGCTATTTAAAGCATCTGTTTGAGCTTGAATAATTTCTGGGTTTGCTGAAATCAGATATTCATATTTTGGGTGGTCCTGAATCATATTATCGTAAGTTTAGAATCAGAGAAACACTTGATTAGGACGACAGTGGAAAGCACCAGGAAGGATGCCTGTAGCATCTCTTGTCCTTTTGCCGTTGGCTTTTTAGGCAGAGCTTCAAATTACCACTTAGGTATCGCTTTAGTGTGGCAAAATATTATTTTTCCATTTTGTTTTTTTCTTAAAGGAGGACACCACTGTAGAAGGTTGAAAAAATTCTTTTTTTTTGCATTTTCTGAAATATATATATATATATATATATATATATAAATATATTTTCAAAAATATATAGAAAAATTTAATTGACAAATTGAATACATTCCGAAGTTATAGCCGTTTACCTGGGCATAGGGAGCGCAGCCATCTAACAACATTGAAAAAAAAAACGCCAGTGAGAACGCCCATGATGGAGAAGGTCTGTCTTATGAGCCGGGAATCGACGAAGTTTGATAAATATCAAAATTTTAATGTTCATGCTAAACAGTTTTTCACAAGCACAATACGAGTATGCTGTAAGATATCTTGAACAACTTGTTCCAAAATAAACTATAGAAATCCTATTGAAGTCAAGTAGCTTGTTCGGTAACAAAAAGAGTGTGCCATTTAAAAGCCACAGTTGTTTTAAGGGCTTGTTTTACGGTAATTTTTTTCAGCGCTGTGGGTCTACTGTATACAAGTTAAAGCCCGTCCTAAGGATACCAGTTGAGGCAGCTTGGAGATGATTTCAATTCCTTGTATAAGATAAAGTTTCTATAAATTATCCTTTACTATTGGTTTGGCTTTAGCGTGTACAATTTGAACTTTGCTATCACTTACTAAGTACTGAACACTTAATATCCCAAGGTCAGCACTTCCTCTAAGGGCATTAAACGGGGTGGCAAAATTAAAGTTAATAAATCAATAAATAAGTTCAACAACTCACCAACAAGGACAGTGACTTGCACATTGATTTTGCCATTCTCCTTGCTGGCTGAAAATATCTCCGTGGATCTGCTATCATTGGACAATTTATGCAAATTTCCAACTGAATTGCTTCCGATCAAGGCTTTATCTCGTACGGCGAATTCATCGTTATCCTTGCCCTCGGGAGGCTTCCTCGAATTTAGGGCCGGCTCCCCAATGTGATGTGGCGTCGAGTACGAGTTGTACCCGTAGAAGGAGTTCACCACACTTCTACTGCTGCCGTTCAAGTGAGCACTGCTGTTGTTGTTGTTATTGTTGGCTGCGTTCGTGCTGTTGTTGTTGTTGTGGTTGCTATTGTTGTTCGAATTTTGATTGCCGCTGCTGCTGCCGCCACTGGTGCCGATCCCATTGACGTTACCATTTGTGTTGTTATTTATGGCTCCTGCGGGCGATGCGCTCGACGTTGATGTAACTTCTAATCCCGAAGACGAGAGCGCTTCCAGGTGGTTCGTGGCCGGCGAGGGTGAAACCTTCTTTGAACTGTAGTCGGACACTGATAGATTATTGTTTGGTACTATGGATGAGTGATGTGTCGAGGACTCACTACTAATAGTCTTCGTCTCTGTCGTGCTATCAGGAGCTGTAAATACCTGGAAGGAACAGGAGTAGAGTGTTAATTTATTAAGTGTATGGTTGCCGGAAATGTGGCACCGAGAGCTGTGAAACAAGATGTTGTGGTGTTCAGAACAAGTTTGAAATGAATGAGTCAGGTAAAATTTAATGGCTCTGCAGCAAAATTATTTTCGATTAAGTTTAACGGCGCCATATGGGGATAGTTTGAAAAAGTTTTGCGCTCGTAAAACTTGCCATAACGTCGACGAACATTCGCGGTAATCCCGTAGTACCTGGGAACGTGAGTATTGAGGGTGAAAAGAACATAATTTTTATACGAAATAACAATTTTTACGGGCGCCTTGTACTCGAAATTTTATTGGCGTGGTTCTGTTGTAATTTTTTGTTGTTGCACTTGCAAGTATGGCGCCCAGATGAATGAAAGCAGCTAATCTGGTTTTTTAAGGAAATGCTTAGCTCACCTCTTTTACCATTTACCTAATTTTAGTTTATAGTTGAGCAAATAATTTCCACTATTTTGTATGTAAACAGTGTGGACAAAAGTATAAATGCTTTTACTTGCACCAATTCGGGAGACATAGCACCACCTCTTTCCTAAAAGTTTCAATTCTAATTTCTTTCCATCACTGGAAATTGCATTTCGAAATTGAGGGCTGAAGTTATATGAGGCCTATGTGGCTATTATACTTTAAAAAGTTATCGGAATACTCTAATAGTACAATAATGCAAAGTTATAAACCTACGCCTAAAGTTATAAAGCGACACAGTACGTAAAATGCAGACATCATAGTTTTATCGAAAACATAAAAGGCGCTTTTCAAA
This sequence comes from Neoitamus cyanurus, assembly GCA_947538895.1. Classification (NCBI taxonomy): domain Eukaryota; kingdom Metazoa; phylum Arthropoda; class Insecta; order Diptera; family Asilidae; genus Neoitamus; species Neoitamus cyanurus. Next base: position 41,101,143 of record OX384540.1, on the reverse strand, counting down.
ACAACACTTTGGAATAAGTAGGAACTATACCAAAATAACTATTCAAAAGATCGACTTCTTATGAATAAATTCGATTAAAATTATACGAACCATACTTAAACACGTTTAGGGAAAATTAAACTTTTTTTGCCAAAACCGAAGCATTTTTAAGTGTTTAAATTTCTTAAATTTTATACTTGTAATTTTTTTAGTTCACCAGCAGGATAGTTAAACAAATGAAATATGTGAAGGCCGAAGGGAAGGCTCCGCTTTTCTCACAAATGAAGAATACCAGTGGCGTTGAGAGTATTGCGACCCTGTAAACATACATACATTAGGTACAGTCAACAGTGTCCCAAAAATGAACACCATGCCTGCAAGGGCTTAACCTCAGTAAAAATCTCTGGTATACGAGATACGTATTAGCACTTTTTGAAACTATATCTGCTTTGGCTAAATGTTTCTAGTGTTACAGCTGTAAACGTAACCAAATATATTTTTGTTATGATTACGGTTTCCTTTTAAAAGAATTGTAATATTTAGCTCTATCACATTTTCTTCCCTAAAATAAGTGCATTTTTTAAGGTCAAACTTTAGATTATAGAGATATAACACGACCCATATAGGATCACTCGTTTCTCCACCTGTTCGGCTACATATCTGTGACATTCGGTGAAAGTGTCAAGTTTTTTAACAGAGTTTCAATAGCCAGAACCCAAAAAAGGAAATATTTTAGTATGCTAAAATTTGGGGCATCATGTGAAAGAACTTTATTAATTTTGTGTTCTGTAGTTACCTAGATATTCCTGAGAATGTTTCTCAAAAACGGGAAAAATAAAACAATCTAGAGGTATAAGTAACTTATGTTACATGTGTACATACATACGTACATAACATATGTAGAGAGGTTCACCTTAAGTCTGGCAAAAAGAATAGGTTAACCGTTTGGGAGTTACAGAGTGATTCATAAATTCGATATGCACATTATTATTTTATTTTTATCTTTTGATCTACGCAACGCAGCGATATCAAACTCACGCAAAACAACTACTTTCTCAATGTTCTTTCAAAAATGCCACAAATGTTGATCTACCTCTACCTCTACCACCGCAGCTACCCGAAAATTCTCCGAAATTCATGTAATGAATGCATCACTTTTTTATTTTTATTAAATTTTCCTTGTTGCTTATCAACACCTTATTCTCTTTGGCAGCCTTTAGGTGAAACACTCTGCATATGATTTACAATAAGGCTACAGCGCCTCCAAAATTGTAAAACATAAAAGTATTTTGTTTTTTTAATTATTGTGCGCCAAGTTTCTGTAATCGTTTATGTTGGCTATGCTGGGTGATTAGCTTGCAGTAGCTATCCTGACTGATGGAACTACCATCTAACGCTATGAGAAAAAGCGCGCCTAAATTGTGATCCGAGGCAGACTCAAACCGGGCGATGCTGAGGTGATAGCCCAGGGTAGTTACCACTGAGCCATGAGTGTAGTGGTTTTTATTTTTTAGTAGCTTTAAGCATGGCTAATTGTGAGTTCACTTTGTAATGTGCAATGGTTTACTACTCCGCCGCCTGGCCTCGTATCAGCGACTGCACAGGCAGGCGATGAAAACTCCGTGTGTTCGGGTATTTTTATTCTCTTGGATATTGAGCTTTAAAAAGAACGCAAACTTACCTAATAAAAATTGTAAGGGCGTATCTCTTACAAAGCGAAAACTCATTCAAAAGAAAGCCACTCGGCCGGAGTTGCTTCGGTTACTATCTGAATGCGAGCGATTCTTCAAAGGAATATTTTTAATTTTCTCGGCTACAAGAGCGCACAGCACGCATTATAACTGTCTTCCACCACTTCTCCTTACAGGGAAAAATGTTAATGCTGAAGAATTCTAATTAAAATTTCCTTTGAACTAAGCCCTCAGGCAATTTTCTTTCTGCTTCACATCAATTAAAACTTAATTAAGCGCCGGAAGAGCGTATCCCCCGCATTTACCGCATTCACACGGCCTGAAAAGAACAGCATCCACGCGAGTCCTTTTGGCCCTCATAAACAAGCAAATCCTTTCAGATCGTGACAAATTGGAGCATTTCCATTGCTCCTTCCCACGAAAATATGACATGCAGCGACGAACCTTATATGTGAGTCCTCGGATCCCATCAGCCTCAACCCCGTCGTCGTCGTAGTGCTTCTTCCGTCCCCGGAGGCCAAAGAGAAAGAGTTTTAGCATGATGCAAAAGTTTAATTCAACTCCTGGCTGGATTATTCACTTAAGCTCCTCTCCGTGTTAATTCGCAGAAAAAATGCACCGGCGACACATAACGTACTCCCTCCAGGCACGGCACTTTATGTCCACAGGGTCCTTCGCGGTGAAGCGCACTATTCAGTATTCGGCGGGCGGGTGTACTTGGCTTGACCGTCAGGGTGGCGCGACGCGATGCCATCAAATTCCCGATCGGAACAGAGCGCCGAGAGCGTCGCGACGTATTATTTTTAAAATTTCACCGAGTGCCGAGTGGATGGACACGGAATGCATGCACCGAATTCCTTCCTCTGTGGAGACAGCAGCGAATTTTATTTATAAAATCTCGTCAGAGTGCAAGTGCTGGTGGTTGGCTTCTTTGTTCATCGAGTGGTGTCTCGTCCGGGCGAAGAAGTCTTTAAACCCATAACCATTTGGACTGAGATTCCTCGGGTGGGGCAGATGCTGGACTAGATATTTCGAAATGAGATGAGGTGCACATGAGGCCACATGCTTCCCTCTTGGATTGGGAAAGGCTGCCTATCTGGCTATTGCTGATGCGGCATGTAATTTATGTAGGACAAGTGTGTGCTATTCGTTCCCTGTAGATTTTTGACAACATAAAAAATAAGTAAGGGCTTGCTTCTTAGAAATTTGCATGCATTCCTATTGCTGGAACAATGGAGCTGCGGATTGGGGAAGCTTTCAAATTATTTCGGATATATGATAGACTCCGCAGAACTTGTACTTGGCTTTAAATGCGAAAAAGACAAGGCTGGATTTAAACAGTGGTCCAGGAATGGACTCAAAAAATCAGATAGACAGAGTTTTATAGTTCATAACATGGTTCAAAAGATTAACCAAGTCTTCTTCTTGAATCTTAAATAATTTATTTCAGCGTCACTGTTTTTCACAGTAACAAGTCACCTCAGTTTCAATTGTTACTGAGGCCGGGGAGCTCTCTCAATTGTTGCTGATCTGTGAATTTTCTTCATAATGTTTTTCCAGAAACATGAAAACGAAATATCTCAATTATGCGTACACATGTACAGATTATAAAACTAATCGATATTTCCTTATTTTAGGAAATTTCTGTAGACTGTAAATTACATCGTCCACTCACCCCGCTTGGCTGTATGGAATATCCAGTACACCTCTACTCTTTCTGCAGTTTCACATATATTTTTATTTTGTTCACTAAAACTACATAACCATTCTAAATTGTGCCTTCCCAAAAATTTCTTCAAGTTGTCGAGTTTTTAGTCTCAATAAAGAGTCAACTCCACTAAAGTAATGATGCGTCAAAGAAATTGATTTTGATTGACGAAGACACAGTCATTTAAACACGGGTAGTCACGCACGGTTGATGACTTACATTAAAATTTACAGAACTATAACACGGTTACCGGGAATTCCTCATCACGGAACGCCCCCAGGGAATTCGCTCCAGACATCACAATTTGTTAAATATAAAAATACTATTTTTAAAATTGTATTCAAAAGTTTACTTTAAGATGTATTTATTGGATGTTGCATAAAAAATGTTTGTATGAAAAAAAAAATTGCATTCTTCCTCTCACTTCTTCTACCAAGGTTAGGGGCGACGAAAACATTTGTTGTGTGTGTTCACCATTCAACACACGAGCTCTCCCAGCACACGGGATCGGATATTTTCGGAAAACTTACGTCTTTAAAAAAATTTGTGTTGTTAGTGATCGAATTTATCGTATAGCTCAAAAAAAAAGGCAAAGCAATCAGAGTTTTGAGAGATGTCATCGATTGATATTTTACTCGAATTTTTCAAATTCGTTCTGCTTCTTCTTCGTTTTGATCTTGAATTCTTGGTTAATGAATTTATTTTGCGGAATACTACACTAGGTGCAGTCTTCGCGAAAAGGGTCATGTGAATAGTTTCATATGTACGTTTTTAAATAATAAAATTCAATGTGAAAATTCAAATTAAAATCTTCCTACCACATTTCAAATTTAACACATGGCCTGGACATCTGCCGAGGCGAGTAATCTAGTGTTAAAGTGTTAGACTGCTGATCCAAAGGCCCCAGGTTCGAATCCCACTCGGATCCCACGCTTTCGACATCCATTAGGATAGCTGCTCCGAATCACCCAGTATAGTGAATACAAACATATACAAGAAACTGAAGCAGAGCCTCAAAGTGGAGAGGCTTTGTGGAAGCCCTATTATCCTAACTGCAGTGAAGTAGGAAATATAAGCTCCACTGAAACACAAGTATAATATAAAGTAAGCAACAGAAAAATAACTGTTATGACTAACTCGTTACCCACATGGAAGAGTGAGAGAGGAATTTCAATACATACATATAACAATTTTCATCGATCAACAGCACGCTTTCTTTGTGCACGCTTTTCAAACATTCTAATTCTTTATTAAAAATTTAAAGATGAAAGTAATATCCCAAAGAAGAGAGTGATATGCCTTTAAGGAGCCGATTACTTTGATGCCTTATTTCTTCTGGGGAAACCTTAATCAAAAGTTTACTGAACTCTCCGTCCACTCTACATAATTGGAGGCCAATATTCACGATGTCTCTTTCAGCACCGAAACTTTTTGCACGCTTTTCATTTCATTTCCATTCCTGTTGTTTGGAGTATTTTTTGCAAGAAATGAAGGACACTTGTCACTAGTTATTTTTACAAAATATATTTCCAAGAAACATAGCTTCATTACAAATAAATATTTTTTCTCACAAACACATTAGTAAATGTTTAAAGATTTTCAGCACACCTTGTACATATAATGTGCATACATGTGTAAAGATTAGTCAACCGCATATACATACGTTGCCGCATGCGCCAGTGCCATTTCCTTTAATTCTTCACTTGAAGTTAACATGACTAGCACAATTATTTCGTGGTGGTCATCACCGGCATGATTTGTTGACTTGGTTGTGCTTTATGCCCTGGCTTCTGTGCGATGAGCTGCTTCATTTGAATATATGGTAGATACGAGTATGTGCATATCTTGTGTCTTTTTCATTGATTGCTTTTTGCGGCTGACACCATTTGCATTGCAGAGCAAGGAAGTTATTTCGTTTCCATGACAAGGTCATTTGGTCTGTGGGAGCTAAGTCAAAGTACAGTTTAGACAAAATTGATAATGAGATATTCAATCTGACAAGAATATGTTAAGAAAATTAAAGATTTTTTTTTTAAGGGAAACCTCAGTCAGAAACTTACAAATACAGTTCTAAAATGAAAGAGGTTGAGATAAAATCACAAATATGTCTTTGGTGTGCATCAAAAAGTGGGTGGGTAATATCAGAGAAATTTCGTTGCTTCCCCTCAAGTTTATTCTGAAGCTTTAAATAATGTCACAGAACGGCCGGTAGGGCCAAATCGTAAATTCATACTCGAGGAATATTCCTTGTACCAAATGCCTAAAATCCGCTGTTTTCCAATTAAAGGAAACAAGGAAAACATTTAAATTATTCATTATTACGCATTTACTGCATTTCTCGAAACTGCTTTATTAATTATAACTGCTTATATATAATTTAATATTGCTCAATGCTTGACGGAAGCGTTGTTATGCATAAATCGGCCGATTTCCTAAGAAAAGTTAAAACGAAGCAAGGTCGATTTTTTTCATTATTTTTCCCGTCTTCCGTGCTGCAAAGTGCTTTAGAAACTGCTCTCAAATCGAAAAACCTCGGATATGATAGAACCGCCCGTATTTTTTTTAGATTTTGGAATCAGCAACAATGTTTTTAATTTTTATAACAGATCCAAATTACCTTGTCATATAAAAGCGTTACAAATGGAAGGAAGGCATTGTTTATGTTTCAGTTAAAACACCTAAAACGATGAAGGTAAAACGTCCCCCATAAGTAGCCCATCACATAAAGCACAGCTCATGTATTTTAGCCATAAACAAATAAAGGTCGTTCTGAGTCACATTCCCCATTCCTATGAAATTTATCCTTTTCCTGGGCATAACATAAAACTTTACGACAGTCTGCGTACGCAAATTGTTGCTAGACAATGGCCAGCGTCGGGTGGGTAGCATAAAACGTTTAATTTCTCGGAAAGATAGAAACATCACGAAGAATTGCCTTAAAGCCTTCAACTGCTGAATATTAAATTTTTTTCAGCAAAAGCATATCGCCTGCCAGAAAGAAGGGCAGGATAAATGCTAAATTATGACCTTCTGGACCCTTAATGTTTTGATTAGGCACAGCTCAAGCAAAATTGAGAGCATCTGCTTAAACTGAGATTGGCCGGGGATTTCAAAGGTTTAAGGGGCTTTGGCTCCCTGAACAGGAGGCGGTCCTAAAATTCCCTACGCGAGAGGAGGAGAATGTTTGTGCTCGGCCAATGCGCTTTAAAAATTTGCTGTTCCAGAAATCAAGGAATCAATTGCTTTTGGTATGAATTCGTTAGAAGTGGAAGCAATATTTGTTGTCATCAAAAGGCACGAGGGGAAATTGCCGTTATGGAAAAGGGACAATGCCTTCAAGATGATATTGTTTGAAGTTAGCAAAATGGAATATAACACAGCCCCCCAATTTCAAAATGAGAAATGGAAGTATTTCAATCGGAAAAAAGCCAACCACCGTAAAATTGTCTTGTGCGAGAAGGGGGAGCGAGCGCTCATGTTCCAAACCGATGTAAAACCTTGCTGTAGTCGCACTTTGTACTTTAAACAGTCTTCTGCACGTGACGTCGTCTAGAAATGTATCTTAATCCATTTCCTCACTTCCGTGCACTCACAACGGATAATCGCTAATGTTTTCACTCAAATTCACTCAAGATCTGATTAAGGCCGTTGCAACTTTTTGATAGACTGAAGACATTGTCCTTAGGGGCGAATGCCATTACAGGGAGGAAATGAACCTTTTCGAGAAGCACAGCATTAAACACTAAACAGCCACTGTGGGGGTGCTTCCACGGTTACGTGCGCGTGGAATAAGAAAGTTGGAACGAGTTCGAAAACTTTAACAAGTTTCAGATAGTATCGCCCACGGAGATACTGCGAAAACAGCCCAAAGGGGGTGCTTCGACTACACAGACACACGGCGGTAACCACACCACAAAACAATCGTTGTCCGTTTCCTTGACGAATTGCGACGCAGACAGTATAGTTAGTTTTACAACTTTAGGCACGTTCCCGACTCTATTTGTCCGTTCAATTGCGTTTGCTCGATAAAACTGAGCACAGTTTTCATTCCTTTAGAAAATTTCACGGGCGTTCAGGTGTGGCCGTATACAATGTAAGCGCAGTGCGCACCGTTCGAATAATGAAAAAAACTTCACCTGCGGCTCAGTGAAAGTCGAGGCTCCCATGTAATAGTTCAGCCCCAAATCCACAGAAATGTGAAAAATTAATCTTTTTACATAATTATGGATGGCAGAGGTAATTAAAATAAGTAAATATCGCAGCGAGCGAGCTAAGCGGATGCTAAGCTTCGCTCCCCTTGTGGCGCTGCTAATTGAAGTGTATCGCCTGCATGGCGGCTGGCTACCTACCGTTTCGCGTTTTCATTTTGAAAGTGATTACTACTGACTGGGTGGTTCTAGCTCTGTCGGCACGGGGGTTTTATGAGAGAACGGATCACCTCTGGTGGAAATCTTGGTCAAATTTATGAGCTTAAATGAAAACGAATAGTACAGTAAACGCACCGCACCAATGGACGAACACTTGCGACTTTCTAACTAACTTTTGGCATTTAGTTTTTATTGAAGTCTTACTGACCGATAAAAGTTTTGTGTAGAAAATGATGGCAAATCACTTATGTAGATTAGTCGAGATATTTTAAAAAAAGTGCTCCATGTCTTCCCCTGTCTGCCAAAATTCAATCCATAAATTTAAAAATATCATGCAGTTTAGCATTACCCCCACAAAAATTAGGAAAACAGGGATATTTAATTTTTTAGGGACACAATATATTGCAACATGAAAAGAAATGTAGATTGTATATTTTGAAGAGGCGGGTGTGAGCCCAGCACTCAGACCATTGTGCAATACCTCCGAGGAAGATCAGCCATCATTTTAATCTCATTGCTCATTTGAAGCCGATAGACGTTTGGTTCGTCTGACAAAGCTCATTGCTTTTGGCAACGTAAAGAAATGTTCAGTGCACGTTACCGGTTTTTATTTTAAACGGTTTTATTTAGCTTCACTCCATATATCTTTGTATCAAATATTCAAATCGATTTTTAAACTACTTCCACTCAACCGATTCTCATGAAACTTTGCACATGTATTCAGTCTGCATGCATTTCAATGATAGAATAATAATTATTTTTTTATTCGAAAACGGTGGATCCAACATGGCGACCGAAAGTTTCATTTCCACGGATATGCATGAAAATGGGGGCTTTCAAGTTTTCGGGGTGGCTGATTGCGAATCTGCTATCAAAATTTGAAAATCAAGATGGCGGAAACAATAAGCCGATTGAAAATTCTCAACTTGAATGGATTTCCGTTCGATTGAATATGCATATCTAGGTTGAGCTGTAAAACCGATTGCAATATTTAAAACAAAGAAATATACCGAGTGAAGCTAAATAAAACCGTTTAAAAATAGAACTGAAACTTCCGACAACACAAAATCTTGTTTTATTTTGGTGCTCTTACATAAACACAATTTACTAAATTTAATGCAGATGAACAAAAATAAAATAACACAATTAAAAGATAAATTGAGCAATTCATCTGGTCCGTAATTACGATTAATGAGACACCATCATTACTGCGATGGTAAGGCACTTGAAGAATGCTGAAATTCTTCAATGAGCCTTAATTGGAATTCCGGGAATATTGAAAGCAGATAGCATTTTGGAGTAATTAATTGTTACACAAAAACATTCGAAAGTTAAAGATGTTCTGACTTTGTCGCATCTTTTTTCACGTGAGTCGAAAGAGATAAACTTTAAGGGAGTATCCTACTGGGATTTTTATATTACACCGACAATAGCCATAAGTATATTTTTTTGTGATTTAAAAGAATGTTCTGAACAGGAACAAAATTGCATTAAGGGGAGTAGTGTAACCGTCTGTAGTAACGGTTCCAAAAAACAGATTTTTTTTTTTTGCATTCCGAAAGCAATTACATTGACAAAAAAACCGTGAATAGTACTTTTAATTTCTAATATTTTAACCTCTTGGTGCTATAGCCAACAGAGTCACAATTAATAACAATTTTGAATTTTATGTGTCAGACTCCACAGATGGCGGCAATCGTGGACACTCTTTGCACCTGCGCGCATCGGTCGCTTCAAATTGAACGCGCTCTCGGGTCCATAACTTTGTTTATTTTTTTTCAACGATCAAAATGCATTTTTATACAAAAAGCTCGAATAAATAAAAATATCTTAATTATGTTTTTCTGATCCAGAGGAAAAAATCCTGAGTTTGGAGTCAATGAGTATGAAATGGGCATTCTTAAATACCTGTCGACCGCCCAACTCTCACTGTCTGTAAAATACTGGGATTTTTGAAGAAAATTCCTAAAGATATAAACGTTAAGAAACTACTAGAAAAAGCAATTAAATCGGAAAATATGGTTTTGGAAATTGGAAAAATATCTAACCCTACAAAAAAGATAAATGTCAAAATAAAATAAAAGAAAAACCAAATTAAAAGTATAAGTTTGCCAAAAAAATAAAAAATTAAATAACTATATAATAATATGTTCCCTTAAAAGATTCCTGAATGCACCAATCGAAGGATCCACATAAACCTCTGGAGGAAGATACTTAGAGAGACGGGACTGGACCGAGAAGGAACCCTCTTCGACCTCATATGAAGAGGGATAATAATTTTACACGTACCTACGCGTGGAAGTGGAAAGCTGGAATAGATCTCTGAGATAATCAGGCTGATTTTATACCTTATATTGTAGACTTGGGTGAGCTTCCAAAAAGAAGCACGACTACACCCAAGTAACATACAGTTGTTTTGAATTGCGAGACGTGGTCAAATCTGTGCAGCCCAAAAATGAAGCGAATGCAATTATTGAAAGCCTTTCAACTTTCCTGGCACATTCGCAATCCAGCCTAAGAAAGATAGAAATGCTTTTGGGAAATTTTGGATTTTTACTAATTTTTTTTTAAATAGAAGATTCATGACAACACTGCGTCCTAGATTTTTCAATGTATTTTAAATGGAGATAAGAAATAACTCTTTCATATCTTTTCGTTTTGAGAAAGGATCTTTTGGGAAAAAAAGTTGAATTCGTCTTGTTCTATTAAATTAATATGAATTCGTTACACAAAGCAAATAAATTTCCTAAAAAGGACATTATATTAAAATTTGTCGTATTTCTTGGAAATTTAAAAAAAGAAAAGCGTTTCATCACACTTGTGAACTTACTACTATTATTTATACTATTTGTTTTATTCCTATTTGGAATTTTCCCTACTGACTGAATAAATGAATAAACATGTATTTAGGAGTCGGTCAAATGAATGCAATTTGGAGGGCATACCCACTCCCTACTCTCATTACCTCTTTTGAAACAAACAACATACATATGCATAGGGGCTGCAAAATGCCCAACCGGAACACTCCCTAAGAGGTATCGCCTGAATCTGAAATGCGACGAGAGCGCCAAATAAGATTCCATCCTTCAATGTAGTGCGAAGTATTTTCAATCAAATAAATTAGATTAAAGAAGCCGTTCGTTCCTCACGCAACATGCCGCACCTTATGCGATCGTGTGGGAGATAACCGCTTCTGCGAGCCGTCTCTGTTTTGGTGGCTAACGAAATAACAATGGGCGAGTCGAGCCGGCACAGATTTCCCATTAATCCCCCGAGTGTTGCAACATATATGAAGGCGGTAAGACTAGCTGATTCCGCGGTAATAACTCCAACTCAAAATCGGTGCAGGCCGAGTGGAATGCCGCCACTACAGTGAGGACCTGCGCCGCTTGAGTGAATCCCTTTGGCGAATTAAATGTATAATTGCCGATTTCTCTGTCACGCAATAGGTTTGCAGTTAGCGCTTGTACTACTGCCCAATGCCCATAAGTCACCACGTCCGTCGCGATCCACTGAGCCTGTACTGCTGTACATCGTTCTATCCCAATTAGCCAGGTTTCGAGCTCGCGGCGAAAACTTAGTGGAAGGTAATTGAGCTTGAGGAATTTGGGGTGCGTAGACAGTTGCAGAGCAGGTGTTTTGGGCAACAACTTTGATTTGCTAAATGCTCCTAATAAGGAAGGAGGAAACTTACCTCTTGCGCCTGTAGTCGCAGTCTTGTCTCCTCCACGGCGTCCTTTTTAGTAGTTAACGTTTTATCCCTAAGTGATGTCCTTCGTACTGATTGTGCCCTGAAAAAACGAAAAAGACATTTTATGTGCGAAACCTCTGAAGAATACAAATATGAAATAATATCAGCGATCTTGAAAACGCATGAAAAGCTCAAAGCAGCGACAGACACAGAACAACGACAAAAATGCCATAAAAATGGAACGGAAGCTCTTGAAACTCGGCATGTTTGGCAGATTTGTTATTGTTCTCCCGCTGCTGCTGAGTTCTGCCCTTTTACGTGTTACGGCCTTTAATAATAAAGGGGTACACATTTTGAAAACATTTTTATTTTCGAAAGAGAAAGGTTAAATTATATATCACATGATTTTTTTAAAGCGTTACCTTCTTAATAAAGTTGAACACGCTATAATAATTTTTATATGTCATTTTGGTAGCTCCTATCCAAGATATGAGTTTCGCCAAAACATATCCTTCCTTTGTTGAGAGTTCTTGGGAAACTGTCTGCCGACTGGGACACTGAACCCCAAATAAACTTATAGTTTTTATGATTGGAGTAACTCAACACATTGAACATTTGTTATGGTGTCGAGGTTAATAGTATAAAACAATTTCAAGCGGAAATATAATCACAAAATTTCAATTTCAATTTTAATATTTTTAATTTAGTAGATATCTCGAAAATAAAATGTGATGGACTATTTTGATTTGCAGTCGTGATTCGTCAGTCAAAATCTGGTTCTTCAGAAAAATGTCGAATTCAAAAAAAAAATTACAAATTTTTAAATGATTTACGGTTCCCGGTCTCACCACTGCAGTGCACTGTCCAAAAAATAGAAGACCAATTAGCTCCAACTCAACCAAACTGCAAGTACTTATTACCCAAAAATGAAATACACCATTAAGGGATTGCATCCATGCACTTTTACAAAGTGCAAGCTTAAAATCAATATTTTGATGCTCATCCCGAAATGCACATTCAATAAGACACTCCGTAGATTCTGCAGCAAAAGCTTGAAATAATCGAAATGTTCTCTCTGACACTTAATACCCGAAAGATACTTGGGGCAACTCAACAACAGCATCAATTCCATGAAACTAAAACAAAGCGCCTTTGTGAGTCATCCACCCCCACGTATTAACCTAAAAGCATCTTACAGCTGCCGATGAGGGCTCGAAGCGTAAGTAAAACGAAACTTCCTTTATGGTCCAGGGTAAATTCCCTTAATAGTGTCGACTTAATGAAATTAACCGTAACTTAGTCCTCGTGCCTGACACACAATGGCAGAACACGTTATCCTTTCCTGAAAATGTCTGAAAAGTTCCCCAACAATTACAAGGATGTGTCACATGCCAGTCCCAAGAGGTTCAATTTTCATTCCTCAAAGGAGCTGTTATCGTTCCGACAAAAAATGTGCCAAAAAGGACGATATCCTTTCCCGTGGCAATAACACTGGAATATATACATACATATGTATGCGCCTAAGTGGGTAACTGAATTTCCCATGCGAGCATACGGCTCGTGCCCCATTTCGGGGACTTTTGTTACTTTTAAGAGCTCGAAGCGATATCCCGACTCTTGCTAAGCTCGATTAAATGAGTAGTGAACTCGACAGGCTGCAGAACCCGAAAAGGACACCTCGTGCTAGAGGACGCCATGCCATATGAACTCGGATTCGAATGCTACCTACCTTGTGTTATTACTCTGCGACCGTCGTACCCGCCTCCGCTGCGCCTCGGCCAGTCTTTTGCTTTCCTGTTCCGATTTGAGTTGTTCGATCCGCTCCCGAATCTCCGGATCCTCGCAAATATCTACAGGAAGGAATCGAGGTTAGCCAAAGTGGAAATCATTTTTGTTCTTTGCTCCGAGCACATATCGGAAGTGGTTAGAATTGTTGAGTTCTGTTTCATTGGGCTTTTGAGGGGGCCTCCAATCTCTGGAATTTATTTGTTTCCGAGAACCGATCTCTGCAGGGCAATCAGAGGCGTATCCATCAAGTAAACAGAAATCAACTGAGTACCTACTTGTATCTGGTTAACCAACCGTACGTACCTGAGGGCGTTTCATCGTCCTTATTTTTGGCATTTAGGTCGGCTCCGTACTGTGCCAGCATCTCCAGGACCTCCAACTGCGGGGGGCGACAAGAAGAGAAAATTGCTTAGAAAATTTGATTTCAAATTGGTTTTGTGTTGGAGGCGACGTAAGGAGGGCTCTGTTTACCACTCCGAATTAAGGAAATTCTTTCTACGTTATGATGGAAGAGAGGAAGTGAAATGGAGTTAATCAGCTCCGGTGGGGATTGCGCCTTTGAAGCCTCTTACAGTTATTCATGAGCTGAAGTAGCAAACAATTTCTTTTGATGAGTACTGTCTTTTCGGGGGAATTTTTTAGCGTGCTCTTAAATAAGTTAAAGCTTGTGGTTGATGTGCCATAAATTACGAAATCAAAGGTTACATTAAGCGAATGATTTTTCGGGAGGGAATTTGCAGTATGTTTCTTATTAAATGTTAAACTTGTAACAGAAGCTTTTCCAAATGTCGTCCGTCCAATTAGGTGCATATTTCATTTGAGGTAGAGAATTCCCGTTATCGATGATATTCGTTTTATGGAGGAAAATATTTTAAAGATCACGTTTCATATACATTTAGATATACAAAGAATCTAATTAGTTAGAGGTCCAAATTTCACACACTCTTCGCATTAAATCAGGCTGTATTTCGACAATCACGCGTCGAATGTTGGCTTCCAAGTGCTCAATTGTTTCCAGTTTATCGGCGTAGACATGCGGCTTTAGATATCCTTAGAGAAAATAATTTAATGAAGTCAAATCGCACGAACGATGTGGCCAGTTAACTGGTCTACTTCGTGAAATTAATGGTTCGTCAAATGTTTCTTTCAGTTAGTTAATTGTATCGCGCACTGTGTGGCATGTGACGCCGTCCTGCTGAAACCATATGTCTGCAACATTGATGTCGGTTCCAAAAAGTTAGTGATCATGTCTCTGTACCGCTCACCGTTGACTATACCGTTCTGACCATCACCAGTTTTGAGGACATATGGACCAATAATGATTCCACCGGTCAATAAAGCGCACCAAACGGTGATTTTTGCTGGATGTAATGGTATTTCGAGAATGGCTTGTGGGTTATCATCGCTCCAAATGCGGCAATTCTGTTTATTGACATAGTCATTTAACCAAAAGTGTGCGTGTGTACCCACTGAACAAAATTTTCAAATGAAATTGTGGATTAATAGCAATGTTTCCTTCGGCCCATTCACCAAATGTACAGCGCGAACGATGATCGTGTGGCTTTAATTCCTGTACAAGTTGAATTTTGTAAGTAGGTAAAGCAAGATCTTTACGCAAAATTTTCCATAAAGGGGATGGACCCAAATTTAGTTGTTGCGCACGATGACGAATTCACACATTTGCATCATCATAAACACTATGCTGCACACCACACCATCAATCGCTTGTTGTGTGCGGCTATCATCGGCTATCACAGAAAATAGTGTTGCCAATTTAAAGTTCTCCGCTTCGAAAAAAAACACCCTTTAGTTATATCAGACTTCTGAAACCCTCTATAATTTTGAGAATCTAAATGGTGTCAAAGAATTGTAATTCGTTGTAATTAGAATGAATAAAGTTGCTATCTGGTTCAGTTTGAAAAAGCTACTTAAAAAATCAATGAAGACAATATATATAACGCTAATATTATTTTTTAGTATGGGTCTCTTTTTTTAGGGTTGCGTACCAATGGTACTAACAGAACTCTATTGGTGAGGTTTAGCTACATTAGCATTTTCGAAAAGTTTTAGACTCAAATTAGCAGAAATGAGCAAACAAATTATTCGAATTACTTACCCCATTTTAATTACGGTTGGAATGTTTTCATACTAATGAAGTACCGTAATAAGTAATAGAGAAATCTTCGTAGAGATCCATTAATTTGACCCTTTATTAAGCCAATCACAAATAACCGATGAGCTGCATTATTTCATGTGGGCATCTCAAATTCATGTAGAACATGTTCCATGCGGACAAACCAACCATGCGAGTAGCCGTCTCAAAATTGAGTTTGTAACTTTTGCCAATCTCCGGCTGAAACTTAAAACTGCACTGAACCACCAACTTCCTTAATCATAGAGCTCCCTCGGGCTAACAAAGTTAAAACTTAATAGTTGGGGAAGAATTCTCGCCCAAGGTTAATCGAAGCCAGCAGGAAGTTGCCCTACCTTACACCTAAACGAAAAAACGTACATTTATACTTACATGCCCCCAGCAAGCCGCTGCGTGTACAGGTGACCACAGATCTTTATCGACGGCATCCACCGAGACGTGGTTCTCCAGCAGAAATTCGACCGCACGTGTGTACCCATTGGCGGCTGCTATATGTAGCTGAAAATAGAATTGAATTTTCAGTAGGGCGCAACAAGGAAGAGCAGAGATGCAGGGAGGAAAAAAAGCGTTTTATGGACGAATGTCCAGGTGATTTAATGAAATTAAGGTCAGAGGAGATCCGAAATCGATACCTCATGGTGTGTCCTGTGAGGCCGACGCCGGCGTTTTGCGAAGTGGCGAGCTCGTGATGTGTTCAGAGCTCTCAAGGAGAAGACGGAACTTTTAAGAGGAATTAATGTTTGCACTTATCGCTTTATTTGCGGGTCCGGGGAATCTGAAAAGTTTAGATCATTTACAGCTGTCGGAGACATTATGTGGAAGAGCTACTTAGAGCCAATTATTTAATGAGGAGATGAGATTGCTTGGCGTAACATGAAAAATTCTTGTTGCGGGTAAGGTTGAAGTTTCGTCTTATATGGCTTTTACGGTTATGAAATAATTAATGATGTAGGGCAAAAGGTAGACGTGTCATGACTGCCGCCCTGAATATAAATTCGCTTTCCTGAATAATAATTGGGCACGAATCCACAGAGTCATGGAGTGATATTTTAGGGGGTTTCACCGAAATATTGTGGAGCAGTAATTAATCTAATGCTATTTAAATGTAAATTTATGCTAGTGGTGTGACTCTGGACTCGATTTGATTTCAGGCCTCTTCATAACTGTGAATTTATTGCCTCTGTTGTGAGATTTGCTTGAAAAGTTTGCTGGGAGCCGAATAGGGTCCTCAATGGTAGGATAAATGATGCCGCTTATCAGGAGCTGCTAGAAGAGAATCTACTGTCTTTTGTAACACTGACGGAAGATGAAAGCATTAAAAAATAAACTTAAATGGACTACATTGAATAAAATAAGGATTTATGTTTACATTGAGTTTATGATTTTTCACAGCATTTAAAGAAATTTTTTATGATTTTCTATTTTATTTTAGTAGTGCATGATTACCGTTTCACTTCTACTCAATTGTCTTAAAGGCGTATTATACAAAGATTACAAATACAAAATACAAATACAAATACAAATATTTAAAGTTACTGTCTATTTATATGAAATACAGCTCCGAAGTTGCACCCCGAATTATATAGAATTTTCTAAAAAAAGTGAGTAGGTAGCAAGCAATTGTTTCAACTGATTGATTTCCAAACTAACACTTTCTCTTTAGTTCCGTGAAATTCCCAGTTTTTCTTTCATGTACTTTAGTGAAAGTGTGCCATTTGCGAAATAGTTGTCCATGTGTCCATATCGTTAAATTTGGAATTTGGAAATATTTTGTGAACTTTTTGTGAAAGTGAGAATCAGAGACACTACTTACACTATATTATGCCCAAAGTACGAGAACTCAGTGAAGCTGAAAGGGCACTAATCGTCCTTTTAAATTCTCAAGGATTGAGTCAAGCGAATAATTTATAGCACTTTTAATTCTTTATTGTTTTAATCTCTAATTTTGTTGCAACTCTAAATTATAATTATTTATTTTGATTATTGATATCATATCTTGAAATCATTAAAACAACTCTTTTCTCTTTCTTACTCGATGACTTCTTTCTTTTCAATTAATGTTTCAGGGGCTTATTAATTTCTCTTTTCTATTTTTTTTAAATTAATTAACACTTAATAGCTGCGATAAATATACTTTGTAAGCCTAGGCCTTTGTACAGTTATATGAAGATATAACTTTTATAAATAATTTCTTGTTTGCAGAAAAGTTTTTGTGATTTCTGTAAAACGCAGATTTCCTTTTAAATCCGCAAAAGGTTTTCTACGCATAAATTTGTACATCCTTTCTCCACCTGGACGTGTTGCATCTCTTTGGAAAGGCAATGTGTGTATTTATTACATGAATTTCGGAGAAAATGTGGAAGAAATCTGAATTTTAGAAAAAAAATTTCCTTTCTCAAGTGACTGTACCTGCAGTGGTAGAAGTAGATCAACGTTGGTTACGTTTTTGGAAAGCACATTGAGACAATAGTTGTTTGGCGTGATTTTGATGTCACTGGGTTGGGTAGAACCAGAAATAAAATAATAATGTGCATCCCGAATTTATTAATCACCCTGTAACTCGCAAACGGTTGAGATTAGCCCTCCCCGAGCACCATACGATTTATTGTTTGGCTAGCTGAGATCTAATACTCCATTCACTTTTGCCCCCGATAGATGAAACACCCTATATATTCAAACTCTTGTAAATGATGCCTCGCTATATGATTGGAATGAAAAAAACGGTGTTTAAAATTCGACCACATGCCGTTGAACCTAGCGACCCACACACAGCCAACGAAAACTTGTTGGCACTTAATTTATCAAAAGCGATCAAGTCTTTTGGACTGTGGAATTCCACAAACAAACAAATATATCATCAGCCATAGTTGCAAGTTGGCAATTTTGAGAGCTAAGCTGCCGCCTGTCATAATGTTGTTTCTTGACACGACTTAACTAACGACTACCGGAGTCTGTCGACGAGGGCACACAAGAAAAAAAGGAACCTAAGTTGTATCAAAAATGGGCTTGCCGCTTGCTGCCTTATAAGAACGGTATTTGGCATTTCAGTGACAAACAAATCGCTTTGAATCCAATTTCTTTGCACTGTCCCGGTATACACGATTTCCCTCATAATTTAAAGTGCTAAGGCATGCTCGTTTGAAACCGGTGATATGCAGATTCCGTTTTTCCTTTTCCGTTTTAGAGCCCATTTCATTTGATGTCCCATCCATTATGAAAACTCAATCAATCCACAATTGCAGGATAGACAGCTTTTCTTATCTGCTTCGGCTTCTGTTATAAATCCCACGTAAACAAAGGCCATTAGCAGATGCACTTCAATCCTGGGAAAAGCTATTGATTTCCCCTCCTTTCCGAGTCCTTTGTTTACGAGAGCTTTGCACGACACCTGACGCCTTATTTATGGCGGGTAAACAAACGGCCCACAAATCGACATCTCGTCGACAATCGTCTCCCCCACATAATTCACAAAGCCTTTTTTTAATCGATCCACACGCAGCACAAAAACCTGTGTCCTTCCTGACAACCCGGACGAAACGAGGACAACCAAAAAAAACGCAATACGCCCGTCACGTCTTCACCATTCATCCTGGTAAGATCTTATTCAGAAGAGTTTCCAGGACTCCCGGAGGTGGTGGCATTCCATTTTTGCGGGTCGGGTCGGTGAAGGCTCGCAGATTCTTCGATTCTATCGGGTTATCTCAAGCATGCAAATCACTGGCCATAGCGGGAGATTAATGGCGCAACTTATCGCTATAAATCAGAAGTCCAGAGGATTCCCTGGCTTGAGCCAGGGTTCGTGTTCGTATGCCTGCAGCGGCGGCAGAGCCATTATTTCTACCTAATTTTCCTGAGTACTGCAGATTGTATTGTCACCTCACAATACCGCCTGGACCCCGCCGAGAGCCTATATACATATCTCCTCCAGTTCCTGGTCCATGCCCGGGTTCATATTTTGGCAGAATCCCAAAAATGTGGGCTTTCGAGCTTACTGATTTTATGTGCTCTGTAGGGCCCTAGTTTGTGGTGTGGGGCTGTTTTTCCCGGTACTATCCAACGTAGTAAGGTGGATACTGCCTTCCGGTTCACACTTAAGCAAGCATTTCTGAGACTGAGACTGAGACTGTGTTTGCCCTGTGGTGATTCTAACTAGCAAATGTTGGTTGATGGTGGCATGGAACGCAGCCACAGGGAGATACCCTTTGCCACAATTGTGTGGGCTTGCATCATGTGACTCGCTTGCCAAGACCGTTAATCGCCAAAGTCATGGTGTGCTAATTGCACATAAATCGCTTAGCAGCCGGATGAGGGATTAATTTTTAATTAAGGCTAGGATGGAGCGCCATCGCAGTATATCAGCGCGAAGAACGTTCACCCCCTGTTTGTGCTAAGCATTTTAATTAACCTGGTAATGTACGCGGTTTATATTCAACAGTAGTGCCGCTATTACAGAGCTATTAAGTGATTGCCTATTCCCGTCTTTCCCCTGACAAGTCTTGTCAAGTTTTGATTAAAAGTTGGACCAAAATTCAAAATGATTGTCGATGATTACGACTACAGATGATTTACAGAACGTAGGAGATTATTATAATAGTAGGTTTTGTCGTTTCGGTTTAGCCTCGCCCCCCTCTGCTACTTAGGCAGAGCAAACATTTATCGGCCCTACCTGCCTACACACAATTTGAATGAATTCTACAGATCGGGTCCTACAGATTGGGATTCGAGAGGCTTCTACATTGGATGTCCTTGCAGGATCGATTCAAAACAGCAATGGATTTGGATTTTAAAGGAGAGTTGCATAACGAAACGTGAGCCTGTTACTGAGAACCACACCACACGGCGGAGACTTCAGGAGTGTGGTTTGCATGGACGACGTTCTGTGAACAAATCACTTTCGAGCACTCGTGCCAAGATTATTCGCCTTAAATGGGCACGCCAACATGTTGAATGGACTCAGAACGGCTGGCACAGGGCAATCTTTTCGAACGAATGGAAATTTAACCTGCATGGGGCAAACGGAAGACTTTACGTAAGACGACGCATAGGAGAGTGAATGCAAGGAAAGGATCTTGTTAACAACTGAAATACCAGAAGTAGTCTGGGGTCTTCTATCTGAATACGTTCGAATTTCATTTCAATCGTACCCGAAATAATATGATGGTGAGGTGTAAGTGACAATTATTTCAAATTGTCAAAGTTATTCAAAATTCGGATTTCGCCGAAATGCCAGATATTATGGCAGTTACCGAGTACCATCTGGAAAATAATTCGGAGTTCAGGCTCCGACTGGAGGTTATTGGCTGTTTGAAGGACGAGAATTGGCTGCTGACGCACTGGCAAGAGTTAGCGAGGACAGCTTCTATTGATCGGAAGTTTGTCGTTAACGTACATTTTTTGTACTAGATAAAGAACGGTATCTTGGACTATTTGGATCTCATTAAGAAGAAAGATAACGAGTAGGGCAGCCTTGGTGGCTGATGAGATTCGCCGGACTGTGGAGGACTAAGAGCGAATGAGAAAAAAGCCTGAAATACTATTGCTTCAGAAACGGACACAGAGGAAGGAAAGGAGTGATATTTACGTTTAGGTTGTTTGACACTAAATAAAAGCTTGTAAAATGTTTTCCTTTGAAATACTATGAGGAGGAGGGAATGGTTCAAGAAGTCTTGGTGTTTTCCAAGAATTTTGCTAAAAATGGAGGATTAAACGGAAGTGTTTTAGGGTTTTCATATTTCTTGAGGTATATTTCAGTACAAATGATATGTATAAAAAATAAAAATTAAATTGTCCATGGAGGGAAAGATCACAAATCTCGTTGGTTGTGTAGAAAACTTCTCCTGAAATTGAGCTAAAACAGTTTTATTACTTAATAGGGTGTCCTTTCAACGAGAATTTCATATTGCTTGCTTGTTGTTCTTTTTGCCCTACAAAAGGTTTATAAAGTTTAAAATACAATGTATAACTCAGATGACAAAAGGAAAGGTTAAAAATATTATTTTTCTTACATTTTAACATATCGCCACACAAATTCCCTACCAGAAATATGATCGGATAAGAATACGAATACGAGCGTTCGATAATCACTCGAATTCGTATTGCAAAATAGAATGAAAACGGATTCGGATTTGGGATATTTTCGATTGTGAATTCAGAAATAGGAAAACGTCGAATTTCCTTAATCATACACGTGTTCGTATTCTCAGAAAAAAGGCCCCTGGACCAATGGTTTGGACTTATTTTAGTAGCCGAGGTGGATGTTTGCAAGTAATAGGATAAATTGTTCAGGCTATGGGAGTATTCTAGAAGAAGAATTGCTGCGATCTATCAATGATATATTGATATGCTTTCCAAAAGTGAAGAATTCACTGTTTTAACAGGATAATACTCCTTATCATATAGCTCCAGATTGGTGTCAGTGATTCCAAAAAATATGCATCATCGGATCAATGCCAATGAGATGAGAAGCTTGTAGAAGGACGGGAGGAGAACCAAATAATCATTAGTTTATAGCTGTAAGTCTTATGTACCTAATTGTAAAATAAAACAATAAGTAAATAAATACTTTGCTGGGAATAATATTAATTAATTGTTTTTAGCGTATTTTTTCTAAGAAATCTGTAAAATAGAACTCTTCTCCTTTGCACCAGCATATTTTCTAATAACGTTTACCTCAATTTACCAATTATGGCTCGATCATTGGCAATGGTATAGAGGGACAATAAAATAATTTCGGTATATGATTTGTGTTATTTAAATAACTAAAATTGATAATTAAGTAATATATTCCCTTGTGGGGTTTTTGTTTGGCCGCTAGTGTATAATAGAAAAAATGTGTATCGATCGGAGGGGAAATACGTCTCATAGAAAGTTGAGAACGTTTTGTTTCAAGCTAAATTTTAATAAATAAAATTATTTGCAAAGATTCATCTAGGACCGATTGGGTTACCTACAACCGTGTAACATTTTTATTGAATTGGGAATGCAACCTGAGCAGAACAATATTTGCAATACTTCGCAACTGCATAACATCATTAAATTCCAATGTAGCAGGATTTCACTCGGTTGGTTCCATTTTTCACTAATGCAACTTAGAAGGACAACCTAACAGAATATGCAATTCCGTTGAAGGTCAAAGCGGAAATTCGTAGCAGTATCTTCAAATGGATTTTATTGATGTCGCTGTGCATAACAGAATTGTACCGAATCGACCGGAATTCGGAATTTTTGTTGAACTAAGTTTGACTGGTTTACAAACATTCCCATATGGCAGGTACCTATATCAAATTCTCTTTTCATTTCCATGAACGAAGTAGGGGATTTAGAGTTTTCATTGATTCTGTCGAAAACTTGATTCCTCTTTAGCCTGTTGTGCTTTATTACTAGTGTCAGCAACATTTACTTCTTTTGCTTGAAATGAAGGATTTAATTAATTAACTTTTTCAAAAAGGACTGCTGAATACAATTTTATGAGCCGCTCATGACATAACCTGTCCCTCAAACCAAAGTCGCCGTGAGCCAGACAAATTTTGACTTCAACCCTTACTTCACAACTCAAGTTTTGCCACGTGGGAGCCATACTTCCTGCGTGAAGACATGTATGGAGAGTTTTTTGTATTTGAACTTTGCAGCAGATTATACGATGTGTTGCCTTTCGCGTCACACAATTGATTTGTCTACTGTCATTTCACTTAAAAATCATTAGTCCGGATTAACGGAATTTTGTATACCGATATTTGTTGTTGGGATTTGTTAAAAGAACAAAATTAGATTAATGTTTGTGTAGGACTAGCATAATTGCTTGAATAAACCACAACAAAGGCGGTGATATTAAACCAGAAATAGATACCTACCGGCGTCGCACCCTGATGGTCCGGCTGCTCTAAATCACCCCCCTGACTAGCAATTTCCATAAGGTCACTAAGCATTTGTTTCTCAGTCTGTGCTCGAGTATCGTCGATTAGTTCCTGCGTCACGCCCCTCTTCGACATTTCAGCTTCGATGTAGTCCAGGGTTTCCTCGTCATCACACAGGTCATATGGCATATTGCCGTCAGTGTTGACGGCCAACAGATTAGCACCACGAGCAATAAGGATCTTCACTAAGTTCAAGTGGCCACAAGTCGCAGCCGCGTGCAGGGGAGTCCACTTATCACTATCCTGGGCATCCACGTTAGCACCATAGTCGAGCAGGAGTTTCAGCATTTCGACATTGTTATCTATGCAGCACTGATGCAGGGCTGTTAGGCCGTCTTCGTTGGCGGCGTCTGGAGTAATGCCCCTCTGGAGGAGGTGGGCCACCTCGTGGATGTCGTTACGACCAGCTGCCTCCAGAAGGACAACGCTATTCTCGAAACTTATGTGGCGGCGTTTCTTTTGGGAATGTTGCTGGTTCTTGTCCCGACGACTCTGCAACTTTTGCCATTCCTTCTCCTTCTGTCGGGCTACTTTCAATTGCTGTGCTCTTTGCCTGAAATGAGCGATGGAATCGTTAAAGTTTCTCGCAACTAGGAGCTTTTGAGATTATTACTTCTGTCAAAGTTAGGGAAGGGGGCTAAAGTGGGGAGTCATCGAGAACGAAGGAAAATTTAATAAATCATAAATGTTCAGATATTCAACCGCGAAGAACCAAAACCATGAAAGATCTTCTAGGAAATTAATTAAATTTGGAAGCATCTATTTTATGTCTGCGCGCTCATAACTTTTTAATGGGTGCACCCTTATTTGAAAATATTTATTTTTACGAGGAAGCTCTTCCTTAGTAGTTCCACCGGACGTAAGATATTGTTAGACATTCAAGACAAGGAATTACAGAAGGCGAGCGAGAGTATTGTAATAATTGAAAGTAAAAAAAATAATAATGTGCATCCGAATTTGTTAATCGCCCTGTAGTGTCGAAACTAGCCATATATAACTTCGTGCCCATAAGAACATTTGATCAGGATATCGAGGGCTACAACGTTTCAAAAATTTGCCGTTAATAAATCGACTTCTATTTTCCAAGATAAAATAGTTTACGCCAACAGAAGCAATTGATTGAAATTGGAATAGTATTACTTACATGCGAGCCAAATGCAAACGTTCCTGTGTGGGTAAATTTTCCACGGTGTGCATCTGAGCGACCAAATCGGCATGATCCATTGTCGTCGGTCCTATTTGCTTCTTCCTGACAACGACTGCACAAATGATGAGAGGAAGACCCCCCTCACCGATAAAAGCTGCAACCAAACAGCAGAGCCCTTCGCATTCGTTTTAACTCCAAACTCAAATCTCCCTCCTGCTTCGTTGAAGGACGGAATGACTCAGCCTTTTGAGGGAGCGAGATTAACTAGAGCTAATCTGATGCATCTGCAGGCACTTTAAGGAGCATTCAGAGGACAAATGGTCTCCGTCCCCTGTTCCCGTTTTTGCAACTTGTGTGACTGACAGATAAGGGAAAATCGTCCCCTCAAATGCTAAACGCTCCCTTTTAATGGGGTCGTAGAGTTCGTAGCGTTCGACGTCTACAACCGATGCACTTTCTTTCGGGAATGTGTCCTGAAACGAAAAAGAGAAGGTGAAAAGTTTTTAAAAGTTTCGAAACATGAATGAACCGAAAAATAGCAAAAAACTAAGATTTCCGCTCACGGGTGGGAATATGAAAATCAAACGTGTCACACTTGAGCTATTTGTCAGTGACATGCAACCTCCACAGTGCAAGGCACGCCACCGCGCGGAGTAGGGAAGGCAGAGGGAGAGCTATGTACTTTGATCTACGCTCCTTGGAGTCAATGTTCAGCGGAAGTTCTAGTGATTGTGAAGGCAACGGATGAAGTCACCTAACAAAGGTTCCGGCGTGTCTTATCTTTATTGAGGCAATCGACTTTGAAGCGTCCTGCCAGAAGCGTTCCCCTCCAATCAAGGGCTGCTTTGCCATGGCCATAATCTTCCATGAATAATCGTTTAATTAATTTCTCCTCAGCAGATACTGCCAACGCGAGGGCGGCTAAGAAAACTTTTTTGCGCTATCGAGATGCAAAATATCCCAAGCTTTAATTATGCCAGGGCAAAGAAGCGCCCGTTTATAGCGCTAATGGGTAAAAACATCATCGAGAGCTGAAATTAAGACGGATCAAAGCCGTCTCCTCATAAAACTGCCATAATGTGCCAGCCTCAACGAAAAATGGCATCTAATGAAATGTGACAGGCCGCTGCAATATCCTCCGAAAATAATTACGTCCTCTGCTCGGTGGGCAAATATCCGCAGATGGCGACAGCTGTCCTTTTTTGCCCGCACGGAGTCTACTCAAACATCCAATTAGTAGCTCATGTTTTGTGCAGATATTAGGTAGGCATATATAGTATGTTCATACACACACATTATGGCAACTACTGCGACCTTTCGAATAGGCCGACTGTCGAACTCGTTCGCAAAAAGGACACTGAATTTTTTAGAAGGGTAATGAAAACGGCATCAAGGGTTTAATTTTGAAGTATTTGCTTTTGCTTTTTCGTGTATTTTGGTTATCATTAACGGCCTTAATGAGACACTTTCCAGGTCCACATATTTCTTGTGTTCTACAACTGAAGATTGGGGTCTATTGGGACCTATTATGACACTGATGGGTACTTTCAATTTATGGAAAAGCACAGCACCTAAATTTTTAGAGAGTCCTTTCGTCGTTTTCACATGTGTGATGTTCCCCAGGTCGTCGTAGGCCAGGATTTCGGGCCGGTAGAGTTACTGAGGTTGTGGCACAAAAGTCGAATTTTCGCGAATATGTCGGTACCGGCTCCTACTGCATCTCAACTGACGTCATGAAAAATGTTAACATTTACAATTCCCTTCAGAAAGACTATATGCGTTTTTCACGTTCATTTGACGTTTTCATGATATGAAGCAGAGTTTTAAATGTTTCACAAATAGATATCTATTCATCAACATCAAAAGAAAATCAAATGGCTACCCCTCAACACTTAAACTTGGTGACACCTCTTCCTCTGACCCTCGTGTAATAGCTAACCTCTTCGCTCAATACTTCAGTCAATCTTTCAGTGCAGCTTCCTCCGAGCTCGATGCTAGCTATTTCCATTTCATGCGCTCCTGCGCCCAGACTTCCCTTGCCTCCATCAGCATCAACCCAGCAATGGTCGCCACCGCCATCTTCGCACTTGCTGATGATTTCAGTCCAGGCCCTGACGGCATTCCCGCTATTGTCCTGAAGAAGTGCGCTCAACACTTGATCGGACCCCTTTCCTCCATTTTTCAACTTTCCATCACCCAAGGAATCTTCCCTGCTAGGTGGAAAGATTCATTCATCATCCCCATTCATAAAAAGGGCTGCAAGAGCGAAATTTCCAACTTCCGTCCTATTGCCAAACTCTCCTGTATACCCAAACTTTTCGAACGCATTGTTTATGATTGCATACTTTTCCATTGTAAATCTATTTTTTCCCCTTCCCAGCATGGTTTTCTTAAAGGTAGATCAACCACCACCAACCTAACTGACTTCGTCTCTAGAACACTATGCGCCTTAGAGAATGGCGACGAGGTCGACGTTGCTGCTACTGACTTCAGTAAAGCGTTCGATAAAATCTCACATAAATTAATTCTCTTCAAACTATGCTCCCTTGGCTTCAATCAGCTTTTCCTTTCTTGGATTAAGTCTTATCTCGATCAACGCCAGTACACGGTCCTCTTCTGCTCTGCTTCCTCCTACTCTTTCGTGGCTAATTCGGGTGTCCCTCAAGGTAGCCACTTAGGTCCGTTACTTTTCATTCTTGCAATTAATGATGTCGAACATATTATTAAACACTCTGACATCTCCATCTACGCTGATGATATGAAAATCTCCAAACTAATTTCCTCCTCCACGGATTCCCGACTGCTTCAAAACGATCTAGACAATTTTAGCTTATGGTGCCACAAAAACTCCCTCGAACTCAATGTTTCCAAATGCCAATCCATTACCTTCTCCCGCAAACGCCCTTCTTCTCCCCTTAGGGTTTACCATCTTTATGATGTACCTATCCCTACTGCGTCCTCCCTTCGCGATCTCGGTGTCATCTGTGACAGTGAACTAAACTTTCGTGATCACATCGACAGCGTGGTAGCTAGAGCCAACTCTGCGCTCGGCTTTGTGAAGCGTTGGTCTAAAGAGTTCCGTAACCCCTATGTTGCTAAATCATTATTCGTCTCGTTCGTCAGGCCTCTCCTTGAATACGCTTCCCAAGTCTGGTCTCCCTCCCAATCTTCATACATCAACAGAATTGAAGCAGTCCAGCGAAGGTTCCTTCGTTTTGCTCTACGAGAGCTTCCCTGGTCTGACCGTTTTATTCTTCCCCCTTATGAAAATCGCCTAATGCTGATTGACTTGGAGCCCTTATGGAAGCGACGCGACTCTGCAGACATTACCTTCATCCATCAGCTACTTTCTGGCGACATAGACTGCCCTTCTCTGCTTCACCGGGTTTCTCTCTATACCAATCCCCGTAGCCTTAGATCGGCCCCTCTCTTCCGCCCCGTTTACCACCGCACTAACTATGGCCTTTCTGAACCCCTCACCCGCATGCTCCGGAAAGCCAACTCCCTCCCTTCCTTTGACTTTCACCTGAGCAAATCTTCTCTTAGGAGCTCCCTGCGCCGAACATCTTAATATTGTCCCCCTCCCGTTATCCCTAATTCCAAAGCCCTTTACTTTGTCTGTCGCTTAACTTAAGTTACTTTTTGTATTTTGTTTGTTTGTTTGTAGCTTATAGTAAGCGAGGGCATTAATAAATGAATATAATTGCCCCTCCTGTCTGCTCCCCATTGACCCCATCTTTGTATTATATGCCCCTTGTCTTAGTTTTAGTCATAGTTTTTAAGTTGATTTTGTTTGTTTATTTTTAAGTTGATTTTGTTTGTTTATTTTTAAGCCAATGTATTTGTCAATTGTAGCTTGAATTAAGCGAAACGAATAAATTGGTTGGATGTTAAAAAAAATTTAAAGTATGAACTTTGAGTCCCTGTAATTCGGAAACTATTGATTTTACACAAAACAGTTTTCAATAAAAAAGATGGGAAATTTTGCCCTGCACAAAAAAGGTTTGAAGTAATTTTGTCGTACAATCAACTGTTCCCAAGATAATCACTAATACGAAAATATGGCGGCTAACGCTAACGCGTATCTAACCGTTTTTAGAGACTTTTGAGGTCCAACTCACAGACGTGTGACGTACATATAACGCGGAAAAAGCTTGTGATGCCCCCGCCCGATGTTATGAGGAATTTTCACACGTTGCTCAAAACAACAAAACGAAGCTGTTTATCAGAAAAACGTTCACTTTTAAATATTCGGCAAATCAAACCTCAAATTACTGGACTAATAAGTTGGCAAAAAAAAACATCAAAGTCAGCCAAACGAATGTTTTTATTTAGAATTTCGAAAACGCCACAATAGGGGGTTATCAAATTTTTTTTTATCAAGATCGGTTATCTCTCAGATCGAAGGAAAGATAAAAAAAAGTGTGGCCCAATTCAGAGATAGGGCACGCCACTATAATTAGTTGTGCGATAATTTTTATATTAAACACAGCTCTTAGCTATAGTTGAAAAAGGATCTGTAAGACTCAAGTCTGCTGCCTGTATTGTCTGTACCTCTAAAAATTTAAGCATTCTCTATATAACATAAGAAAAGAAATGACACCCAACTCAGACACTAAGCGAGTTTTACCAATTTTTTAGAGACTTGTCGTCAAAATCCCTTTTGGAATTTCGTTTCGAAGTTCCGATCTTCTATTATTTCGCAAACTTGAGAGAAACGTGAATTTCAGGTAATTTTTTTTCACTGTCGCAAGTGACTGTACCTACAGTGGTAGGAGGTAGATGAACATTCCTGGCATTTTTGAAAAACACATTGAGATAGTAGTTGGTGGCGTGGATGAGTGGAGCTGGATTAAAATTTTACCGTGGAAAATTTATCCTAAAATCTCATTGGAAGTTTGAAAATAATGTTGTGGTTCAAAGTCAGAGTGTAGGAAACAGTTTGAACCAGATGGATCTTATCAAAATGTCCACAAGAAAAGTCCTGGAATCCCACGGACTTCGAAAAACCTTACGGGGTAAAAAAGGTTGACGGAAACGTATTGTCTGCATTAAATAAATTTTGTTCGGCAAGCAGGTCGTGAGTTCGAAATTCCAAAATTATGCATTTTGAAACTCTGTTATTGAAAATGTTTCATTTCAAGAATTTTCAAAAATCTGAATTATTTTTCAAGCACACCAAAAATCTTTATATCTTGTAAAATATATGATCGATTGATGGATTGATACACTAGGATGCAGAAAACTTAAACGCCAATAAAAACATTTTTTTTAAATTTAAAGTTTTTAATATTGTGAAGATGTTCAAAGTCAGGACTGATAAGCCCTTGTCTTCCTAATCACAGGAGCACTTTTAGAGAAGTTAATTTTACTTGGCATAATAACAGCTGTATAAGGTGTTATTTGCTTTTATGTAGACTAAGTGGATCGTGTATACATTTGGAAACAATCGGATCTCCGCTCTCTGGGATATTCTTAACCAACTTAAAAAAATTATCTAGAGAAACGCGATAACAATTTTCAAAGTTCTACGGAAAAAAACGGCGGCGCGGCGGGTCTTGAAGTAGGTCAAATCACAAAAATGTCGAAACTGTTACTTTTCACGTTATATAATTTGCAAGATAGAGTCAATTCCACAAAAGCATGCATCGGCAACTCACAAGGCAAACATTCACGTAGATATAGATATGCCTCCGTTCAGACAACTGAGTGGAGAACTGCCATAACTCCCTGTGTTAAATTCCATAGCCCCCTCGCATCCGTCAGAAAACCCGAACCACTCGAAATGTTTTTTTCTCAAAATAAGCCGACAGCGAACACCTCATTATTTAGGTTTGCTTCAATAAAACGTTGCGAAATCAAAAACGCCGGTATCGACGGAACACAGAGGCACCTCGAGGAAACAATAAATATCTGGGAGATATCGGGTGATAAGATTAGACGCCTTCACACGTTCAGCTGCTCTCCGTTTCTTATTTAACGGCGCTGCGGCCATCAATCCACTGACAATGAAAAGGCGAGGTTAAAGGGATTAATTGCCGAAAATTGAATGCTAGCTACCCCCACGCGATGGAATCCCTCATGAATTATTTTGCGCAACAAGTCAAATTTTGTTCGTGAATTTCGCGATGTTTCGGGGCAGCAGAGCCCACCTGGAAATTTCTCGGAGGGGTCGAAAAGGTCAGGCTGCGTGTAGCGGGCGAACAAGCGCCACTTCTAAATTCTGTTATTTTTCCATTTAAAATTAACGTTTGCAAATTGGATATATTCAAAAGCAGTCCCCAGCGAGGAGTCCGGGAACTCTGGCAAACCGGAGAATTCCAGAGGCGCAATGAATGGGTAGGAGGCATGGGGCGTATTGATCCGCTTAAAGGCCATTCCCAAAATGTCCGGGAGCCGGCCCACAGGAGTTGCCTAGTCCAGCGATTATTTGCGGTGGCTCTTCACTCTTTTGAGCCGGCTTCAAAACATTTGGAGCGATGTCCAATTTTTGTGAAATATTTGCTAATTTATGCGGCGGGATCTGCCCGCTTCCATTTCTATTCAGCTTCTGCTGCTTTTCCAGGGACGGAACGTCTGTCGTAAAAATTTATGCGGGAGACGATTGGTTTTTTCATTTACATTTTACCGGAATGGCTTCATCATTTTCACGGATTATGGGTGTCGTTATTTTTCAGCGAATTGGAATTTGGGTGATGCCGGGCAGTTTCCGGGATATCTCGTACCTATTTTGCAGGAGCATTAGGCCGATGAAGTTATTCTTCCCTAGAATGTTTCATCAGAAAAGCAGGCAGGGAAATGGTTATGGGCGCATTAAATCGATTCAGGAATGTTAATAATGCCTGCCCTAGATAAGGTGCCAATTTTACGGATGAGCGCGTATGAGGGAAACCTTAAGAAACCGTTTAATTATAAATTCAAACAAAGTTTACCTGATTTATTTATACGGTATTCTCCTCTAGAAGATTCTATTTTTGTCCGACTGTGTGCGCAGAGGAGTATAATGTTTTTCACTTCCTGCATAGTCCAGTGAAATTAGATAAAAAGCCAGGCAAGTGCGAGTCGGACTCGCGCGTTAATGGTTCCGTAACAAAAGTAAGATGTTTGAGATAACAGTGTACGCCACAATGCGGTGCGGCATTATTAGTAAAGCGTCCCATACACGATCGCACGAAGTACTAAAACCTGGTGCGGTGCGATGTCAGGTTTCACCGTGTGTAGCGTTGTTTCAAGATAAATGAGCGGTGCGCGACTATGCCCGGCGTCTGCATGGCAAATGAAGTTTTACAACCTGGTGCGCACGTTCGTAGCGACGAACTTTTCCGCTTGCGCACCAAGTTTTATAACTTGGTGCGATCGTGTATGGGCCGCTTAAGAGTAATTACCACAAAACACAAAAAAATATGTTTTAGCAACTATAAAGCTGTCGAAAAGAGGGGCGGTTTTCCTGTTAACTATAGCCACGTTTTTTTTATGATCCGTATAGATCATCACTACTCTCCCTATACAAAAGTGCATGTAGAGATCCGGATAGAGGGCAGGATGTGGCTCTTTGTATGGGTATTTACATGGATCATTAAAAAACGCGCTTTATGACTACTAAGATCAGAGGGGCGGTGTTCCTTCGCACATCGAGCTATATCATTATAACCAATTCAACAAAAAGTTTGAAATAAATATTTTTGAAATCCTTAAAAGGAACACTTTCAAATGGTACCACACCACACAAAGTATTTTTTATGCTCCTTATTAAAAAATAAATAACAATATGTTTCATACTCTTTGACTATCGAAATATGTGCGCGTCATGAAGGCATAAAATCATGCCATGTTTCAAATTCCTACGTCACGTTGTTCTCGAGAAAAACGTCTCTGACAGACAGACAGGGTGACTTTATAATGTTTCCGTCTTTTTCTTTTGAGGGACGAAATTCTAAAAAAGGCCCATATTGGAATAATTAGGGAAAAGCTGAATTTTGGTATTGCCCTTGACAATATGGTTACACAAAACAACAAAAATTCCCATGAAACCGAGTGCCGGAAAAGTTTTTAAAAAAAACGAGTCATCAGTGAATATCTCGTTAACGGTCACTTTTACAGAAAAAATATTCATCATCAAATTTGTAGCTTAAGAAATTTCCTACAAAAAAGATGTAATGGCTTTTATTCATAGGAATGGTTGTAATCTTATGATCCCCAAAGTTGTAACATTTATGTGTCGCATGAAGCACACCACCACACCACCTTCGAGGTAGAGTTCTGTTTTCTATATGGTGTCCACGGTCGGTAGGTTCAACCAAATACCTGTTTACGCGAGATAGAATGCCCACCCCTGGGGGTGTTGGAAGAATAATTGAGAATTTAATTTCCTCAAAAAGCAGTCCTTTATTTGATGAAATGAGTGTTGCACGACCACTTTGCTAAGGAGCTTCTGTGTATTCAAGACTGACAAATACACCGCCACTTATCCAAAACCACAAGATCGCTTCTCCGAAAATACAATTAGGAAAAACAGAAAAATATCGTTGGTAAGCGAGTAAATAAAACATTTTCAACAATTCAATTTACTCTGTCCAAGCTGCCCCATAAATCTAGGGGGAACCATCGCTGTTGCCGTGCTCACCGCCAGAGCTGGTGACGACATTGTAAAATAGTACACCGCGAGTAGCACAATCTCATTTTTCTCGGAATTTTTTTTTGGAGGAGGGGGGGGGGGGGTGGTGAATTAAAAGGAGGGGCACTTTATAGAGCTGTTGTGTCGTACCCAGGCTCCATTGAGTTGCAATATTTGTGCCGGCCTCGCACAACGGTTCATGTGCATTTTGTGCTAATCTTCCCACATTACTCTTCTCTTAATAGACCGGCTGCTGGCACAGCGTTCTGGTCCTTCGAAATCAGGAGTATCCAAAATCATTCACCCATCCATTTGGCATTGGTCCAGATTTTATTTTGTAAAGCAATAAATCGAGAAGAGTACGATAAGCCCCGCACCACTCCCCAGCGAATTGTGCCAGTTGGGGTTACATCCTTTGATGGATGATCTGAGGTCCCAATTGGCATATCGCTGTGTCCTCGGTAAAAAAAAAGCGATACACGCGAGCGTTAAAAAGTCGTGCGGGGCACTGTAAACTCTGCAGCTGAATCACCCAAAAATGCTTCATGGCACAGCATAAAATTGGATTCGTTGTTTTTTCGCCGGCTTACCAGGAGCCGGGGTTACACAGGGGGTGGGGAGAATCCATTCATGACACCCGTCCCCGACATAGGTAGCTACATGAATGTCATTTCGAAAATAACATGATGTTGGGAGCAAGCTCAAACAGAAATTGCAGGCTCCCGCAGATGTTCCAAGGGGTTTGTACCTCATTGCTGGCGGTGGGGCTGAGTGGTGATAAATAATTCACGATTAAATTTGGACCATCACATTCGGTGATGTAGTCGTTACGTTTGAATAGAATCGCGGAAGGATTCCCGAGATGGGAACTGGCAATCTGTAGCAGCAGGGAACTGGAAATTAACAAGAACTTTCCTTTTCATTTGGAGCAATTGCAGATGACGGCTGTATAATTAATTTTAGGTGACATACTTAAAATAAATCTAAACATTAAATAAATGATTTGGGAGCTTGTAATGTGGCTCATTGTCAGATTTATTTTAGGACCCTGATCTATAGCTCTGAAATACTACTCACCATTTTGACCAGTGTAAGCGAGTTTTTTGTCCCAAATCAACCAATAGGGGGAATTGGCAGGATCCGTAGATTATGAATCCGGAAACTACATATATTTACCACGTAAGGATTTTTAATTTTAAAACTATTTCCAAAAGACATTATCATACCAACTATTTTAAGCGAGCGTTAACTGCATCTACATGTGCATGATTTTAGTATTAAATTTCCTTTGTAATACTTAACAAAAACAATTGCATAAAAGAATAGCATAATCAAATACAGTTTAAAAAAAGCTTTCCCTTCTTAATCGCAACAACTTGGGAGAACGTTAAAAACACATAAAATCGCCATTATAGATCTGCTCCGCTGATCCGGGCCCAAAATCTATTAAAGATTGAAATAACAACAAAATACTTCGCAAGTTGTCCCCATCAGTTTGCATTATTCCCTTTTGAATTGCCAACGAAAATCGTCTAACTTTATTCAATAAACAGAACAACTTTAAAGCAGGAAGGATACCCCTCCCGCTGCCCGAAAGGGTTCTCCGCGCAACGCCCCCAGAGCAATTGTCCTGTCTTGAATGAAAAACTTTAAACAATTCGACAAAGTTATTCCTCTTGATTGAGTGAAACTCCGGGACCAGAGAAACAATTTGGAGGGGCAAAGGTCCCGATAACCCACATCGCTTTTCTTATCGCTATACGCTATGGACAATGCCTTGGAACACCAGATTTGATAAGGGTTCTTCTGATGGAGCTGATTCACGGATAACCACACCAGCGGTATAATTTTTAAGTCTCAGGGGTATCTTGGAGGAAATGATGAAAGCTTGGAACTCCAGTGTGAAGGAAGCCAAGGAGCCTTAACCCGTACCATCAAGTTGAAACGTCGCAGCTGAATGCTAATTCGTCCATTGTTGCCAACATCGCTAGATGGAGAAAGTAATTTCTCATTCCGATTGTTGTTTACTTTGAAACTAATCTAAAGCGCTGTTTACAATCGATTAAAATTCGTTATGAAATTGTTACAAGGATATTATGAAATTTGATAGCTTGATGCCTCTGAATTTATTTGTGCAAATAACGGCGCTGATAAACGAAATAAAATGCAAGTCTTTCAAAGTGGTAGCAGAAACGACCAGTAAGTTGGACAAGACCACTTTCAATCTTTTCATTGGGTCAAGTACAAACGGTTTTAAGCTGTGCAGTATATTTATTCGTTGATTGAAGATATGAAAATAAAAATAATAACATAAGCTTCACAAAAACAAAGAAGAACAATTCACAGTTTGATGGTGCAAGTGCGCCAAACGAAATTCTCTGTAACTGGTAATTGAAAAAATATTCGGATAGAGAGGCTTTTTAATTATTTAGAACATTTCATTTCGCACACGGATTGATTAATTAATGGGGTAACATTTCATTTTACATTATTCAGATATCCTTTATCTACAGTGCAGACCTTTTATACATTCATATTTCATGAACTTGAATATTACATAAGACAATTATTTCAGTATTCGTTACTACTTTCCTCTCCAGTAATATTTGCTGCTGTTACAATAGGTTCTCCATGATGTTGCCGACCAGGTGGGCAAATATGTGTTGAGTGTGATTTATTCACCCGTATACTATGATCATAATTTAGGACTGTCTTCAGAGTTGATAAGTGAAAAATAACCTTGTTCAGGAGAGGAGATTTAAAATTAAATTCGCAAGTTTTGTTGAGTGGAAGGCTCTCAAATCGGATATTTTTGCATTTTTTTTAAAACGTTTTTCAATAGCCAGTCCTCAATTGTTAATGAAACACTTGATTGTTTACTACTCGTAATTCAATGGTTTCAGACTGCTAAGTCTAATTTTCTTCGGAAATCCCAAAAAATTGCAATTTTTCGAAAATTATGAAGGTTTCTTGTAACTATGCAGTCTTGGCTGTAATTTCATTTGCATTTGAATCGTGAAACCTCCTCCGTTGCAACTTTATCGCAGTTTTTCCTCAAAAACGATAGACTAGGGGGAAAAAGTTTAAGGACTTTTTTTGTACAGAATTTTATAGGCTAAAATATTCTCATCACCATTTTCCTTGAAAAATTTAAAATTTAGAATTCACCCTCTAAAAATACCCACGACTCGAAGGTGAATTCCAAGACATCGCACAAAGGTCTCTAAAATAAATCCAGCTAATTTTACTGACATAAATGCTAAAATTATTTAAAAAACTTTTTTTAAGCTGTTGAAAAAGACTATTACATTAAGTATAGTGCTCCAATCTCCAAACATTTTTTATTTCTTTGTTTGGAAAGATCACTTTCCGTAGAATTACCCAACTGCAAATTTCTGTTAACAATGTTTTTATCTTTTTACCTCGCAATCGAAATTATTCCTTTCATCAAGTAATCGTCATTAGACTCATACCTGCGACAGAAGTGGTCCATAGCTTTAATGCTAGTCGAGTGATTCACGTGGTTCGATGGTTTTTTGTGCACTATACTTCCCCATGTAAAATTCTTGCAGAATTTCTTTTGTTCTGACGGAAGCAATTCGAGTGCAGCTGAACATTTCAGATCATTACAAAACTCATTCAATTCTATCAAATCACAAAATCTACTGAAGTACCTCCAAACAAATTTTAAAAAGGACTTCAGCAGAAACCCATATCCGGTTGTTTACGACTGGCTGCAGCGACACAAGAGCGCCGCAGAGTTCTATTCATCCGAAGAAAATTATTGAAATTTCCTAAGGTGGAAAGTCATCCTCTCTTCATCAGTCACCACCACTGGTGGTGACAGTGGAAATTGTGTCGAGCAGAGGCACCACCAACAAGCGGAGACAGAAGAAACTCAATCCGGCCGGATTTGGTAGCTGGGCCGGGCCGCATGGGTATTAATGCCCTCGGGTGGCGCGGTGGCGGTGGTTCAGCTAGAGCACTGTGGGAAAATTGTAAAAAGCAGAGATGGCTGCGGTTTTGCAAGGAACTATTCGAAGCTGATCCATTGCGTTTTATGTTCACGTTATGCGGATGATATGCCCGCAATTACCGCGCCTGAGTGCTCCAAGTGTTGAGGGAAGTCAAGGTCACCAGGAGGGAGCCTCCACATTAAAGGAATTGAAAGGGCCAGCATGGGTCCTTTGAGCAAATTAAAATTCAAGCAACTACCGTTTGAACCCAATGAATGGAGGCCTTCTGCCGTTTCATGTTCCGCATTCAAATCGGTTGGCGCACCGAAACGTGAACTTAATGCAAATGAACGTCCTCGAACTCAGGTTAGCAACCGATAAGGGCACCACAGAAAGGACTCCACTCGATCTGGCCACTCATGCCCCCCGGGGAATAATGAATTCTGCGGCAAGAGAAAAGTGACCTACCGCACCCACAGCCCCTAATTGCCGCAAAAAGGCGAACACACTTACCTGTTATTGGTGCCATTTGCGCTCGCAGGGCTAATTACCCTTGGGCGAAATGTAGGTTGATCAGATTTTGCACCTTAACCCGCACCTCCTGCCTTGTTCAAACGCCCACTCACCCACTTCACCTACATATCGCTCGGGAATAATTTCATGCGGTATTCGGCTTGGCTGGCGCTGCGCTATCAGAGGAAGTCTTGGCAGCGGGGGGCTAACCCAATTCCGCTGAGATTGTTGTCCAAGGAAACAGGGGTGTGCAGCAGCAGGACAAGCAATTTGATGGACATAAATAACTGATTTATCCCGCCAACCTGACTCCGCTCGGGGAATTCTCTTAATAACAGCACGTGCCGAAAGGACAAGATATCTCTAGGCCAGCGAGCAATGAGCATAAGGACACCAACGGCCATTGCAATCCTTTTTTTGTTTTGCAGGCTTTATGAAAGCTGCACGTGATATGTTCGACCATGCGAAAATGCTCTGCAGGGCACAGGAAAAAGAGCGGCAGGAAGAACGCCGGCTTACTTCTCCATTTTTCCTGCCCTGCTTTTCTTTGTCCTTTCACGTAATTAGGGTGGCTCAGTGCCGAAATTTATAGAGGGGACTAAGTGCGAAGATGGCTGCAGGCTATAGGTACTTATAAGAAGAAATTTTCGCTTTGCTCGGGTGGTGGGGTATGGGGAAAACAATAGGTTGCGCGACAAGGAACAAAGTGAGGCCTAATTAGGACGTAAATGGCTTTGGAAAGAGGGGCTTGGATCACAGGAAATAATGGAGGTGGGACTTAATGAATGGACACACGAAAAGGTGCCTGTGATTAGGAAGCTCAGATTGTGTTTGCCTTTCGAGGTCGACTCACAACGACCGGGAGGAAGTAGGCGGTTTGTCGATTCCACCGTCAGAAATGTGTCGTATATAGATGCAAATTAGGCACCTCCTAATTACTGAAGAATGTGAGTAAAAATTGATTCCACAACGTTCAGGAGGCGCTTAATTATCTCAAAGAGGAAGTTGTAATTTGTCTCAGGTAGTGATATGTTGAGTTTCCTATGTTAGAGCGTCTGTACGCGTAGTTAGTTAGTCCTCGTTAGAGAATCAGATCCTTGTAAAGAATTTTCTTACGTGGGTTACGAGGGTTTGAGTTACTCGAGAGTTTTAGAATACCTCAGTTATGTTATGCAGGGAGGTCTTATAATCAGATCTGGTCATCTATCCTGATACGCGGTGTGCGCAATGATGTTTAAATTTAATTTAAAATCCGATCGAACCGCTTCCACCACTATCTTCATCATTCCGATCCGAATGATGTGGAGATTGCGCTATATAGAACGGGTAGACTCCCCATCTAGGCAGGAGGGGTAAATGCTCCGACACCAATCAAAAAAGATTTGTAATATTAAATTCTCGTTATAACAAACTCGAAGAAACTGATAAAGCGGCTGTTCGTTATATCCGAGTTCGGTATAACCGAAGAGTATCAAGAGGGTGTCAATAAAAATTCTGTCGTTAGGAACGGATCTTCCACGAACTTTTCACAATGAAGTGAAATAGAATAACTGTTAGTGACTTTGGATACATTTGATAATTAATACTCCTTGGGGTGTAGGTACAACGAAATGATTTTAATTATTAATTATTAAGATTTCTTTAATTTAGCGTAATTTTTTGATAGCGATACCATTCTATTTCCTGTGTGTAGCTCACCAATAATGTCTAATCAAGTGTCCATGGTTCCATCCTAGGTTGGTTCTAAGTTTTTTGTACTGTTATTATTCAAAATAATATTAAATTTTTGGGTTTTTTGTTATCTACAAATTGTTTGCAAAAATTTCAAATTATAGGATGAAACGAGCGTTCTACACCATAACATTTTTTCCAAAATTTGGGTGATATTATTTTCAGCTCAAAATTGCAGAGACTATGGTATTTCCAACTTGAAGGGATTACACTGGACAGTCACCCTCAGTATTTTCTTTAGAATGTCATACAATCTTCATACCAAATTTGGTGTAGACACATTAAATGGTATGGAAACCTTTTTCGAAGAAACATAATTTTTTTATAAATCATATATAATATATATATAAAAATGAATGTTTGTTTGTTAGTGTTCTATACGTTCCTAAACCATTCATCCGATTGCGTGGAAACTTATATTAGCTGTTGTGCGTTTACTAGAAAAAAAAATTCTGGAATTCAAGATGACGGATCCAATATGGCGGCCGAAAAAGTTAAATTTCAAGGGATTGTCATAAAATTTGCACTACTGGGTTTCTCGGGTCTCTGATTTCGAATCTGTCAACAAAATTCCCAAATATGACATCACCCCCACTCCGCTGGGACATATAGGAGAGGAGGTGCAGTAGGGTGGCGATCTAAAATGAAGAAAAATAAATTTAATGATATTGTTCAACAATATGTACGAACGCGCGAAAATAATATTAGAAAATATAAAACATGCGGGGCAATGCGTGTGCCAAATTTGAAATGAAAATATTAATACTTGTTGAAACCGTGGGTATTGAAATTGGAAACTTTTTCAGAACAGCATAAAGTTTACCCCTGCCAATTGGAAATAAATAAAAAAAACATTGATTTATTTATAGCCAAAAAGCTATTAGGAATAGATGAAAGTTATGTTTGGGCGTATTGTGTATGAATTTACGCTTAATTTAATGAGACAACCTACCCTGCTGCGACATACAGGAGAGGAGGTGCAGAATGGAGGGTGTGTAAAATTAAGGAATAAAAATTTTATAGTATTCCGGGAAACGCCAGTATAGTATATATGTATAATAAATGAGTCTAATAATACTAACAAGTTGTGCACAAGAGGCACTCAATAATAATTAAGAAATACACTTAACGTGATAAATGAAATATAACAGATTTCATGTACCTAATACTTTCACAATGGTTTGAGTTTCGAAACTATATAAATTGGCTGTTGATGTCCAGGAAGCGAATACATGTTGCTTACTAAATTATTTTGGGAACTTTATGTATTAAATACAGAATAATTTCTTTATAGCACACCAAGAAAATTGTCGTCTTACAAAGTCTAATAATGAGAAACCAGCAGGAGTCCTTCATAAACCGAAACTTACGATAATGGCATTATTAAACTGCTGTTTGGATTTCCCCGAAATTCCAAAATGTGTAATGTAATTTAAAAGTAAATAAATAAAGCACCCCAAAAATTCCGGGTCTTTCCCTACAAGACCGAACTGCTTTTAATTATGGGATTTTCAATTTCATTTCTAATTCTAATTAAAGCCCTCAGTGAATTCTTGATTAAGGGACAGAGTAATTTTTTACCGCCGAACACCCAGCGGGTGTGAATTATGATAATTCAGCCGACCCTTACAGACAGTAATCAACAACTGAAGGGAAACACTTCATAGGACAGATCTGCTTGAGTAGAGCAATTGTGGAAGTTTTTAAATTTACGATTCTGTGAAGATTTCTTGAAGACAATATTAAGGTGAATGAAAAGAGCAAAAGGCACTACGCCTATGAAATGAAATTTTAATACTCTCGGCCGTTTCACCTTATCCAACATAATTAAAAATGAATTGAAGCCAAACTTGCAGAGTGAATACAAACTATCACTTTCTGCCGAGCGGTGTAAAAGTTCCGCCCAATTCAAGTAACTTGCGCACAATGGAGCTCTCTTTGGCCAATGAATTAGACTCGTTAAGGGAAGAATGTCACTGTGGAAACTTCGTGTAATTGAGTTTAGGTCTAGACAAATATTGAAAGTTGTCGTTTTAAATTCCATTAGCCCAACTAAGCCGTAACGGGCAGGTATACAGAACACTGAAA
Organism: Neoitamus cyanurus; assembly: GCA_947538895.1. Classification (NCBI taxonomy): domain Eukaryota; kingdom Metazoa; phylum Arthropoda; class Insecta; order Diptera; family Asilidae; genus Neoitamus; species Neoitamus cyanurus. Next base: position 41,059,805 of record OX384540.1, on the reverse strand, counting down.
TCCTTAAAGTCATTCCTTCGATTCCTAAAGACTTTGTATAGCTCCTTTATGGGGTAGGTTCTACATTTCACCACTCCATTAAGGCGGGGCAAGACTTGCAATAATAAAATCATCTTCAGGCCTATTGGAAAAAATATGTGATCTTTCCCTTCCTCCCGAAAGTGTTTTCTTCCAACAGTTACATCAACTCAATCAAGCTCTCAACGTCTATGTCTACACACCATGGGGATAGAAAGTTTCAGCAGGATAGGGGGAAATTCCTCAAATCTTATTTTCTTTTGATACTTTCTCCGGAGAAATTCATTTTCAATTTGCCATAAGTTAGCAGAAATGGAAGGGAAAATGTTTTCGAGTGGTGATTAAACTTTTTGTTGAGTTCACGGAGTGCGTCATACTAATAATGTACGAATGGCATTACTCCCATACTCCCAAGACAGCAATAAAAAAAAAATTGTTTTTTGTTTATTTGAACGAGCCTATACGATGAGTACAAAAAAAAAGATACCTCTGTGTCTTCCGGAAATTCCACCAATTTCAAGTTACATCGATTATTTTTATTCAACAAGTATGTATTACAAAAAAATCTTGGAATGGAGGACGATCCGATTTTCCTGTTCCCTCGAAAATAGTTTCGGAACCATACTTAAAGCAACCACAGCACAGCTCAAATCTAGTGAATTACCAACATTTAATAAGAGTTGTTCCATTCCCTTTCTGATTTGCTGACATAAAGCCTTTATTTGACAGTGTTGCAGAAGCATAAATGTTTGAAGAAATGAGTAACATGGAAAATTGGATTTGTTGCTTCACGTGCTGTATGAAATGTTGCGTTGTACTGTTCGATTTGAAAAAGAGATCGTCCGTTCGCCACTTATTATTAATTTATTCGCAATGGGACATATAATGTCTATTAGTATTACAAAGGATAAAAGGATAAATAAATAAATAAAAGCAGTTTGGTAATTCCAAAATCAAAATCCATAGGGTACTTCCCGTTGACCTAGAATCATGAAATTTGGCAAGAACAAAGTCTCACAGCACAAGTAAAGTAAAAAATCTGAAAATCGTTATGTTGTAGTTGTGTCACATGAAAAAATATTTTTTTAAATCACAGTCATTTAATTTGCGGCAAATATTCGGAACCCTTAACGCGCAAGTCTGAATCAAACTTGCCCGACTTTTTTATTCACAAATTCGCCAGCTAGCCGTCGCGTCGTTCGGCTGGGGAAATTCGTAACAATAATTTAAAGTACCTAAATATTTTGGGAACTATCGATTTTCCCCTAATCTTTTAATTGTAATTTATTTGGACAACTACACATGTTCATATGTATCTTTTGTACCAATACACGATAAATACCCAGCTCAGCGTTTTTAACGCAGTGGTTTTTTGAATAATGTTCGGTATTGGCAGACCTACAAATAGCCGAATGTCTGGTCCTCGTTGACACAGTTCCTGTCTTTGAAGGACGAAGAAGAACATTTTCATTTAAACTTCAACATTTCCAATTTTCCAAAAATGTTCCTATACATACTTAACCACGAAGGGATAGTCATTCTCCGGGGAACTCCATAAATTGCAAAAATTCATGCACTCTCCTCATTTCAGCGGTTTTTGTGGAACATGAACGTGTTAAACATGCAAATAATGGGTTCCATGCCTGACGAGGTCTTTGAACTACCCTTTCACCCCTTCACCGCACAGTCTGTTCTCCCATGGCGTTCAATAAACTCAAACTTTTCCCATCGCCGCCGCCGTGCCACTTTGGACCTCGGGACTTACTAATCCTTGGAGTTTCGGCACTGCACTCCCTGGAGGTATAACGGGTTCGCGGCTTTGTTGTATTATAGAAAATTTTCTTGATGAAAATTGGAGCTTTTCCGCAAATAGCTACAGTTAGTGCCTCCCGCTTATTATGGAGCGCCCGAATGCACAGTATAAGCTCTCCTTCTATGTTAGACCCGCTGGGCGTTCTCGGCGTGCGGTGCCAGTACCCAGCGAAAGTGTGTCAGCGTAATCCGTTCGTTCACTTTGGCCGGTCGGAGTTTCCGGCTCAAGGTGAACCCAGGATTGCTCGGGAGAAGCCAGAAAAACGGTTTCATAGACAGGTGGGAAGCTTTTATGGTAATCCGCGATAGCTTTGCTGATTTCTCTGTGCATGCAATCATGATATGCAGATTTGTTTCCGCCGAGGGCTTAGGGTTTTCGGGTTAAGATTTATGCACCTCGCGAGCAGGGATGTTGTGCTAGCACAATTTATGACTGCCAGCAACTACACCTTTCCTAGTTAACATACATACATATAGCTGTGCGGTGAGTTGTTTTGTTTTTGCTGGCAGTCGTTAAGAGTTCCTTTTCAGGCGCCAATTAGCCCGTAAAGTGAGTAACTTACGCAACAAACGCCTCGTGTAGTCTGGCCGAAGTCCAAATAAATCCGCCAAGAATCTGATCGAATAAACTGTGCTGCCGCGCGACGACTTAATAAATTTTAGGCCTGTCAAAAGCGACGAGAGATTGCCGCGAAATTGCCTTTTCGGTCGATGTAAATTGCTCCAATTACACGGGAAATGATTTAATCCAGCCTCCGAATCGGACGCACGCGGGTCCATGCGACCCGAGCCTCCTTGGTACCTAATTATGCGAGCTGCTGCTGCATATTCGTGCGGTTTACGGCTGTGCTGTGGATCACAGGCCAGTAATGAGTCACAACTCACAATATAAGTAAACTCGACTCACCTGAACGAGGTGGCCTGTCGTAAGTTTTGAATTATTGGACTCCGGCGTTTGTTAATATTTTCGCATGGTAGCGGCAGCCGACGTGCCCATAGTTCGCGTCTATCGACTGTTCTGGGAACGCGCCTACACATTCGCCGCTAACTAGGTGAATTGGGTGAATGGTGTTACGAAAGGTTTTCGACTGATTAAAACTGGAAGTTGGCGGCTGCAACTAATTCCAACTCGTCAGCTGAAAGAGATTTGCTGCTCGGTATGTAAAGCAGGCCCGTAATTATGGACGCATTTGCAACTTCCCAAAAGCGGATTGTAACAGAATGTATAATATTTCTAAAAGCCTTGCAGTAGCGTCCTTGGTTTTGGTCAGGCTAATTTTATCGGCTCTCTCTAAAGTCTAAACAATGAGAATTGCTGTGCGGAACTATAGCCCAATGGCGAAAAGTAAAGTTTCTTTTGTTGAATTTCGGAATCACCTAGCACAGCTGTGCTTCTACGATAAATGTTTTCCTGCGATTTGACAAATATGAAATGAAAGTTCGAATTTCTATGGTGCGAATTTTTTTTTATGTTCAAACCAGGCGAATACCTCAAACACGATAAACTTTTAGGTATTAGTAATCTACTCCGAATATAATATTCGCTAAATGAAAACGAAATTTGTATTTTCACAAATCGGTTCCTTAGAATGGTCAATAAGAAATTCTAAAGTTGTCTCCCTCGAAAGAGGTCAGTGGACCGAGATCAAAAATCCGTTACTACGTGCGTAAAAAATAGTTCTATATGGGCGAATATTTGCAAATGGAACCAGGCCGGTCTCCGCATCTTTACGTCTATTCATAAGCCAAATGAATAATTATTAATGATTCAGAGTACTCGAAATTCATTATATCAATATATCAATAAATTTCGTTTAAGAAAATATTTTTAAACTTTCGGTATGTTTGCCACTAAAGTGGAAAATTGTTCTAGAAAATCTTTAGTGAGGTGTTTTGCGGATTGTGTTTTAAGGTTACTTGTTAAGTGTGATGGACGAACGTAATCCGTTTAGGTGCCAGTAACATCAGTACCGGTAGGTTAGGGTAAGAACTTGTCTTGTCTTGACCTTGCCCGGGGCGCCGTAGCCTGGAGCTCTTATTTCATATCATTCAGTGTCATGGCACTCGCCTCTCTTACTATATGGGCGCCTTTCATACGCCTAGTAATTGGTGGGCGCTCCCCACCACTAACTTAACGTAGTGGAAATGGCTATACCTTCCATTACGGTAAGAGATCGCCCAATTTTTTTAATTGTAGTCTGCGAGCGGGGATCGGTCTTACAGTGGGACTACAGTTGTTCCCTATTCTTTGATCAAAATTTCACAAAAAACACAACAACAAAAAATGCAAGGTGGCTCGTTTATAGTGATTATTGTTACATGTCTGTATAATAGTTTCTAGCACCACGAGCACATATCTGGTAGTAAATTTTTTTTCATTTGTCATATTTTAGAAACAAATATAATGTCTCAGAAAAATTACCAAACTACCATCGATCTTGGGTCCCTTTAAGAAAACCACAACCAGTGTAACCGCTTCAATTGGAGTATGGCAAAACTTTTCCTGATACATATTTGAAAACACTACTTTGAATCTCAGCCCCGATGGATTAAAAGCATTAAAGCTAGTATATTCGAGTACTCAAGGATATGAAAGGATATGAAAGAATAATTAGCAATCTTCCGGACGATTTTGGTTGTATCATTATGTTTATGGGTTTGTTCTGTTTTAGGAGATAAGTATATTCACAATTTAATTTCTAATCTTTATATATATAATTCTACTGTACGTGTGTTGTCACTGAACTCCTCCTAAACGGCTGGATCGATTTGAATGAATTTTTTTGTATGCGATAGAGTGGCGCCCCGGATGGTTTAGATTCACAAATCAGCCCGGCAGATGGCGCTGCAGTCGGTATGAATGTGATGAATTTCATATATTGCCGTGGCGTGTGCCATGTTATGAGTATCGTTGGAAAGGGATGGTAGTGTAGAATGTGTTGATGAAAGAAAGGTTGGTGAAAAATGTGAAATGTGGGAATTATTGATGAAAACGTGTTTTTGTTGTGGGGGTGGGGTGGGGGTGATACCCACCAGAAGTGTATCTCAGGGATAGGAAGAAGAGGCACTATAGGAAATTGGGCCGGGTTGGTGAAAGTTGGTGAAAATAGTGAAAACTTGGTTTTTTCGGTGGGTGCCGACAAAATTGAAACGGCTGTGGAAGAAAAGTGTATGCATAAATTGGAATAATTTTTTCACCAATCGATAGCTAAGGAAGCAGAGTAATCTTCTATATATGTTATATAAAGATGAATCCCTATTTACCTTGGTCACGCCATCACGCGTGAATGGCTGGACCGATTTCGCTAATTACTTTTTTTGTTGTGTTTGTTATTGTCAGGAGAAGGTTCTTATGAAAGAAAAAATTAAGAATATTACTCGGAAAATTACAAAATTATGGTTTTGGTTTGGGTTTTTGGGAGATATAAGAGAGGGGGTGCAGGACAACGTCTGTCGGGTCCGCTAGTATTAATAATAATATTTGAAAATTCGCACAGCGATAGAAGAAATTTGAAAATTCAAAGAAAACCAGAATTTCGTGTAAGTTGAATAAAAAACAATTGATTTAGGTCCTCAATTTGTTTTTAAAGGAAAAAAGTCTGACTACACTCACCAGGTACTTTATTCATCCACTGAGCTGTGTATTACCAGAACATTTAATGCCTTGTCATGTCTTGTCTCTCATATTTTTAATGACTTCATCTATGCATGTTGACACACATGATGAATTCCCTTATCACATGTTTGATATCGTCTCAACTTTACTAAACATAAAAGTGCTTGCTTTAATGTTGTTACGGACACGGAGATATCTTGCCGCGACTGCAATTTATATTTGTTTATTTTAGAAGGGCTCACTCGCTCAGTAAGATTAAATTGAATCATACTCTGGAAAATTGTTTGTTTTTGTTTCGTGTGGGCACCCTGAAGATATTTGTACAAATGGAAACGTGTAGGTACATTATAAACTCATTTAGATTATTTCTATAAATAAGCTATTAAAGCTATAATAAATGAATAATAAAACAGTGTAAAGGAAAATGCCAGGAATATTGTTTTAACAATTTATAAAACTTGTAGAAATTTGTTAGATTATAATTTTAACAAGATGAATTAATTTGTTTTTTTTTATTTTAATTTTTAAAAACAACTAAAAAGATTTTAGATGCCATATATGACGATATCGCAGATTAGAATGAATTTCTTCGACGCATTTTGTGACTTTTTAGAGCGGAAGAAAAAATATTATTTTGAGTGGAACTATCAATAATTATGAATAAGCGAAAAAATAAAGTTCGATTCGAAGACGAGCTAGTACTAATAGCCCCGTCGAAAGTTGTATTAAAAGTTTCCAATAATTCGCATAGAGCTGAAAATTGGTGCAGGTATTAATTGCACTATTACAAAAATCCCCCTGAAAGTCCCCACCGATCCGACTTGTGCTAAAATTGTTATTCAAGGTCAAGGCTCAAACATATCAGTTATCGTAAAAACAGTTCATACAAAAGTTGTGGATTATGCAATTGTTAATTAAAATATTAGTCGAAGAACTCTGCGCGGATGAGTTGTGGAGGCAGATTTATTTTCAAGACGACCTGTGAAGAAACTTTTAATTTCTAAAATACTGGGAACATTCTAAGGACTTTTACTAAATCCTGTGGACGCTGGACATCACATAAATGAAGGACCGTGTGTCTATCTATGTCTTTAAATTTGTACATGAATTTCATTTCTGCACTTTTCCCAGAGTTCAACTTTTAAATAACTGAATTGAACTAATTAGTAATAAAAACAAGTTTCGTAACTTGGTGTAAAATGTTATATAGCCTTCAAACTGAATTTCTGTTAAAATAAGACGCCCTTCCATTTATTGCTTCAACTTATTCCTGTAAGTTTAACAATTAAACAATCAACCGTAATCACCCTTCACCCAGAAGGTTCTTATTACTTCCACCAGGAAATGCTCTTGAGAAAACTCCCTTTTCGTTCGTTAGTTATTAAAGTAAAACAATATCGCGTTCATCCTGCACTAGAGCGTCTCCATTCCGCGCAAAGTTAATTTGTTGAAAACTTTTCAAATAAAATCACGAGCGACTCAATTTTCCAGCTGTTGACGATGCTCTGGTTGGTTTGATGGCTTTCCCAGCAGAAAACATTGCTGCCAGGCGTCTCGAACATAATATATTTATAATAGCTCGACTCGCAGGACGAAAGCAAACCTCTAGTTCCATTTTTATGTAAAAGTTTTTCAAAGCTTTGAGAAACGCTAGAGCAGAAGTCAATTGAAACTTGGTCCACTGGGACTCCCATTCGGTTTGACAATTTCCCTCACTGTTTCCCCCAGCAAATAAGTACTACTCGCTACATATCGGCCTTGATTGCCCCAAAGCTCCAGTCAGCACCACAATGGAAACGTAATTGCTCTAGTTGTGTCTGTTTGCCTCGGATTTAAGTCGGCGAATAGCTAATGAACATTTTCGCAGGGAAACCGCAATTGCCCACCTGAGCCGGGAAGGGATATGTTAATTAAATTTCCCCCGCAGAACTGCTCGTCTTTAATTAATATTTGCCCAGCTGCTCGGTGTCTCCAGCAGCGAAAGGCGGGGTGTCTCATTTACTCTCTGGTGCGGGCAAGTGGCAGCAATGAACTTCGTGGAAAATTGGCAAGGTGGAAAACCCCTGCATGGGCCATGGGCGGATAGGCAAATGCTGTCCGTAGCCCAGACGGCGCTCGGGTCTAATTGATTTTCTAAACAATCGCGGGACTTGTGTTTTTCTTACTGCGTCGTCGCCTGCACTGAATGAAAAATTCGATAATCGGCCGAGGTACACGCTTTTTCAGCGTTTATCGCTTAAGTGAAGCGTGGAGCGATAACTTGCGTGAAGATGAGTTAATTCCACAATTCCGCACCGCTCGCTGTAGCCAGGAGCACCTGTGCTGTGCGAAGAATTCATTCACCTGCGGCATGACGAAATTGGAACTAATAAACCTCGGCACGTTTTGATCTTGTTGTGGTTTTCAGTTAGCGCGTTATTTTAGGTACATATACCGCATCGATGATGTAATGACAATTGGGAAAGTAGAAAATGAAGTTATTTTTAATATATTACTTACTAGGTACATTTAATCCAAAATAGAATTTTTTTGAGATTTTAACTTAAAATCCTTCAATGCTTCAATGAATTTATCCTCAACTTACTGTAAAAATTGCCAATTAATTACATGTATGCACTTTAACTAAATACAGAAATGTATATGCCCCCTTCAAAGTATAAATGCAGCCTTATTTTTAACTTGGCGGGCGCACAAAAAATACTAACATTTAACTTTACACAAATGACACAAACTGCAAAAATTTATCGTTGGCTGGAATTGTTTACTTTAGAATCTTTTCTGTCGCAATTCCGCCTCCTCTTTAAACAAAAAAAAAATTCAAAATAAAGTCAAGAAATCGAGTTTGCTAATGTAAACACATCCCAGCAAACATTAACATCCGGAATTATCACTAAACGATATCTTCACAAAGTTATGTCCATATGCATGTATGGTATATCAATTTATCGCGAAAGATATCACTTTCTTGTCGTTTGCGATCAAATTTTTGCGCAAAATGCCGTGTCGTTGCGAAAACTTCCTATCGATGGAACTGGGAAAAGGGGAAATATCCTTATATTATCTTCCCCAAGAGTCTATGACGATATCTCCTTCATGACAATAATAAGACAATCGTACATATGATATCATTTTTTAGGGTTCGATAGTCAACTGGGAAATCGTATAGTTTTCCTTTGTCCTTCTGATTTTGTATGTCATAGCCCTCCCATCCTCTCATTTTATACCCGTTAACATAAATATTAGTAAACAAACGTAGATTGATGGCTGAAAAACAGATATAAGAGATTTTAGGAAAACAATTTGTTTGGACTTCCCTCCCATAGAGTTAACAGTGTACTTAAAAAAAAATTTTCACTTATCAGATTGAGTGGGGTGTCTCCTAAAAAGAAACAAAAAATATTTCAGACCTTTTGGGTTTTGAACCTTTCAGTCACGGGATATTTGCTTGAAAGCCGGTCAACACACTCGCTCGCAAAACTACTTCCAATGCGCTCACCGACCAGCCCACCATCAATACCTCTCGCTTCCGAACAATGCGCATCGCGTTGCAGCAAAGAAAACTCTCAGTAAATGATCATAAGATAAGCATTTAGAAGTTTTAGCAATCAGACGTGAAACCCATTTGTCGCACGTCCAACGTGGGCGTAATAAATATTTTATCTTCATTTCGTGTAGGTTCTTCGGCAAAAGGAAACAATTTTACCGATGACAAAAGCTTTAAGAAAACACGTAACAGTTTTCGTTGTGAGACAAGTACCTTTTAATATCAATATATGTACATATCTCTCGAAATGAAAACTGTTACGTGTATTAATAGAAATTGTCTGTCACCCAAAAAATTGCTGACTTTTGTCAAAACGTGGTACATGTACACGTACAGCAAGTTCAAAATAAAATAAACTTCTAAATGCTAATTCTTGCATAAGTCCTTTACCATTCCTGGTAGAATATATGAGGGTCTACATTTGAGTATTAATTACGTAATAAGTAATTAATTTGACGACCATATCGATTTCATAGTCAATAAAGCCAAGAGATGGTCAAAGGAGTTTAACGGCCCTAATATCACGACTGCGTTAAATTTAATGCTCGTTCATAAGGCCGTTTCTGCAATAAACTTGATGCGTTTGGTGGCCTTATTATACCACTCACACAGTCACATTAACTGGATGGAAACGGTGCAGCGTAGGTGTATCCGCTGTACACTCCAAGGCGTGATTTGCAGTAATCCGCTTATTTTACGCCCTTACTTGGATCCACATAAACTTATTAAACTCGATTATCTTCAACTTCGTCGTAATATCTTGACCAGGCCGTTTTTGCTGTGGATTGTTTTCAGGGATCTGTCGACTCCTCGGTATTGCTATCACCTTTTAATATTTCTATTTCTACTCACTCTTTGAGAAACAGAGTTTTCCTCAATATTTCGCAGCACAGCATTAATTACGGCCTAAAAAATAACATCAATGTGTCGCTGATTTAATGACAAGCTTGACTATACTGACTTTTTTTTATAACATCAAAAAAATGGGTTGGTTTTTTTTATGGTAAAGTTTTAGTATGTTCTTTACTATATCCTGTTTTTATGATTTAGGTAGAGTAATCAGCCATTATGGATGAACTGGTTCATGAAATTGTGAATTTGAATAAAGTAAATGAATTAAAAACAATGACACATTTCTAGATAGGTACTATATATGTATAGTATATGTTGTAAATTTCCATGCGGTTTTATATGTTTAAATGTTTTAAATTGGGGCCTATGATCGTGTATCTAACTTATATAGAATGTTGCTGTATTCCTACTTTATACAGTCAGTGTCTTACTTCAGATTAACTACGTTGTTTTTGTTTATATCGATATAGCATTCTTGTTTCATCTGATTCAATCGATAATTCCTGCTTCGTCAAAAGAAAACAAAGAAGAGAAATAACATTTATAATATATTATCAAAAAATAAGTTCTTTAACATGTTTTTACCAATTTTTTAAAACAACCAATTGAATTAAACTAAACCGAATTTAATAAGCTGCAAAAATAAGAAAGAACTTTTTGATGGCTACAAATATAGACATCGTTGCAAAGATCTTTGTACAGTAATTTTTGTAAAACAATAAGTGAAAGTGCTTTGAATGAAAATATGTGAAAATCACAAAGTAAAAATTTGTATTATTTATTTTTAAATTACCAAAACGCGTTCAGACAAATGTTGTATAAAATCACACTTCACAATTTGCGAATCCTCTTTGTTTTTGCCTTTCAATAATTTTCTTCTATATATTATTTTATTTGGGCTAAGGGTTTTTACAATTTTATTTGCCTGTATTTAAATCGCTTTCAATTCGAACATAATGGCCAATTACCTTAAGCGTTTTAAAAAAATTATAAATTCCCTCAAATATGCCATTTCAACATTATGAACAGAAATTTAGTTAACGCAAATATTTTGGTATTTTTGAAAAGGTCATTTATTTTCTGCCTCACCGGCTACAAAAGCAAAAAGCAGAATATCTGCAGGGATCTGGAGGAATTCTCCGGCACACGTTTGTCGTTCCGTTAAATATTAAAAAATACTTCCCCTTCCCATTAAAATAAAACAACACGCTCGCGCTCCAGGGAATCAGGTTCATCGCTTTAAAAAAGCACGCATCGAACAAGCTCTCTTCATTTGTACATTTGCATGATTTTTCATTCACCAAAATTAGTATATACACCGAATTAACTCGCGGGCGGAAAATACGACGGCAAATTTCCTTTTATCATACTAAGCAGTTTCCCTCCAGTTTATACATTTATTAATGCCTTAATGTGCGTCCTAGCCCGAACAGCAGTAAAAGTGAGCATAAGTCGCCAGCTGGGTGGTCTTCCGGAAATGCATTGAAAATTACGTTAAATTTATGTACATAAAAGTGCCGGTCATCCCGTTCCTAGAAAGCTCGCGTTCATTTAACGCGGCATCCAGGAAATCGGAAAGAACAAAGAGAGCGCTATTAAAAAGTGTTGAATTAAACATCACCCCCGCTTAAGTGTTCACTCGAAATGCCAGCCAGAGTGACAAATTTTTTATTTGGAGATGACATCGGGACAATTTCCCGAAATTCGCTCTGAATAATTAAAGCTGGGCCCGCCCAGAACATACAATTAAATAAAATGTAATTTCATATGGCCTGGCACGAGTTTTAAAATACACTCTTCAATAATTCAATTTATTTTTTCCGCTGGTTAGCACTCCAAAAGTTAATTACTACTTACTACATCGTTTAATTGCACTCAGTCTCAGGCCCTGTTGAACAGTAGTTGGTGGCTTTTGTGGCAATATGAATAAAAGCGAAAAGTATAAATTGGAATTGAATGTGGGACTCTCGTGTTTCAACTGATAAAAGCACGTCGGAGGTATAATATTTATGTAGGTACATGGATGCCAACAATACCGGAGGGAACGTGTTCTGTTGATAAAAATGCCTTTGAGGTTTTTTTTTCTTTTGTTTTATAAAAAATGATTATAGCATTTTAATAACTTAAACTTTAAACCACCTTTCAAGGGGCAATCTACCTTCGAGCAGCCGAAAGGTTGGAGTTTTTAATATTTCTTATTTAAACTACTCAATGCAGTCATTTCTGTAAATTTTAACTGCCTTATTTATAGCTAGAGGTTTCAATACATAGGGTGGTTGTTACTTTAATAATCTCCACATTTTTCGTTCTCCTCCCTTCATACGAAAACATATGTACAAAACCCGGAATTACTTTTCTATAATTTAAAAAAAATTATCACAATCTTCACTTTTACCGCTGCAACAATAATCTTTTGTATTGTTCAGAAATCATTGACTCGTAACATAGGCTATATAACATTACAAAAAAAAACAAAATGGCGCCCACCATAAGTCAAAATGTCTGATAACAAAACATATTTTTCACCAAATGTTATTAATATGGATACCAAATGAAAGCGTTGGACGAGCACAATACCGCAAACTATGTGACGTCATTCTAAATCTAATATGGCGGATTACCTCTTTCTTCACAACTTCCTCGATATGGGTATCAAATAAAAGGGTTTGGCAAGCAGAATTCAATAAGGTATGAGACGTCAATATGAAACCCAACTTATCTTAATTGAAAAATCCGCAAAATATATCGAATAAAGTAAACTAAAACACCCAACTACGGTTTCAATTGCTATTTAAAAAGTTGTAAACAAGACGTAGTTAGACCTCTATTGCGTACAATAATAACACAGGAAATCATCTACTAAGGATAATGAATACTTATCATAAACACACCATCTACAGTACATTTAGTATTGGTTGTTTATCAAAAATCCCCTCTATGTAGATGCCACATATTTTTTTAAATAATATTTTTATTTATTTGATACTGTACCTAAAAGTAAATATCTCGTTTATATGCAAACCAAACCATAGTAAATATAATCAATTATTTTCAAAGAAACACATTGCATAAATGAAAAGTAAATCCAACAAATCGATACGTTTTTCGGACAATCGAAGATGCCGACACCCGAATTAATTAATGGCACAAAAACTTATATCTTGCAACCTACTGAAGGAATGAACCCGTTAATCTACATACATACATATGCTCTGATTAAAAGTTCCCAAGCTAAAGCGATGAAGTATAGAATCTTCACTAGATGTTCAACCACATTTTTCGCATATCTCAACGTGTCTTCCTACAAGTACCTGTTATCTCTTTAGAGTTTATTCGCAGTCAACTATTCGAAGTGCAAGTACGTAGCTTGAGAGGAATACGAAGACCTTGAATTTATTTATGACTTTTATCTGATTTGAAAGTTCAATAATTGAATTCCAAAATTTTCCAAACGATTTTTATTACGGCAAGTCTATCTGTTTAGTTTGCCGAGCGATAATGCTACCAAAGTACCAGTAACTTTGTTATTTAAAGCATTTTATTGATTTATATTTGATTCATTACATATGCATCAGGGTGCTTTCTGGAACATACATAAGCGTGGGATAAAATATTAGATGCCATGGGAGAACCGAGTTGCGCCCGACTTAGGTAATAAATCTTCGCCAGTGTCCGCCTTCCAATTTGTTTAGTAACACGCCATGTTTTCGTTCATTGTTCATTGAATTGAAAAATTGACCCATGAAATGGTGGAAGAGATTCAAAAAACTTTGAGACATTTGCAATGTTTTTCATAACACGCATCTATATACGAACCATGTCCAGAAAGTAAGGGTACTAGGGCTCTCACGGGCAGAGGGAATTTTGTTTTGCTATGTTAGTCGCACTGCCGTGTAGCTTAGCTCCTCCATTTCCAACGAGCCCAAGAATGCGTCGTCAATACGACTAAAACTGTGATCACAACAACGTGTCCCGTGAACCATGCAGATAGAATCTGCCGCCAAGTGCGAAATTCGCAGCGTTATCCGTTATCTCGTCCTGAAGGGAAAATTACCGTCTGAAGTTTTTAACGAGATCAAATCGGTTTATGGCGAAGGAGTAATGAATTGTACGAGTGTGTTGAAATGGTGTCGTGAATTTATAAACGATCGTAGTGATGTACAGTGTACACGACGAGCAAAGGAGTGGAAGACCGTCGGTTTTGACTGATTCACTTGTTGAAAAAATTGATGAAGCTTTTCGTGGCGACCGCAGATTGACTTTGGTTGAACTCAAACGTGTAGAGCAATTTCTTTGTAAGAAAATGATGCATTTTCACTCAATTTGTGAAAAATTACAACTGGAACTGCTTCGGTTTTGTTCATTTTCGCGGCGAAAAATTCAGGCAAATATAACAGAAGCGACTTCGGACATCAAAAGGATTTACTCGAGAGTCATGAGATCAGAAATAAGGTAATGTATAATAGTTTCCATGGCTATCAATTTGTAGTTCTAGGAAATGTGCAAACTATTTGCAGAACTTTTGTTGCCAGTTTTAATAGCAACACGGTTGACCGGTGCTAAAATCTGATAAGATCTTGTGAGTCACTGCACCTACAAGAATTGCATTCAGCATCTATTCCATTTAAATTACAGTTAAATCGATTTCGCTTTGAGGAATAAACTTTATTAAACTTTCTTTATGAACTGAGGGTGAAACGAAGTAGGTAACGAAATATTTTTAGAATTTGTGAGAGCTGAGCTAGTTTAGTGTGGCAATGAGTACCTACCTCGTGGTGATAAAATGTCGCTCATTTGAAAAATTTGAAATAGGCTCTAATTCTACTCATTGAGATCTACGTTTTTATACCCAACATGCCCGAGTGGGAGAGCAACACTTTAAATTTGATCAATGGTATCCGGACCGTCAGTATCTGCAGGATTGTCTTCTGGGACTGCCCACCTCATTCTGGATAATTTGATTCATTTAATAATCTTCCACGTTTAAATATGATGGAGAATTTAATTCGCGTCTTCGTTCAAAATTTTTAGCACAGCACGATGCAAACTACGCAGAATTATTCTCCTGGGTGAATAAATGTAAGACATTCAATGATAACAAGCTGTCCGAAACATAAGAGAAACCATTCAGGCCGTACAAGGTGAAGTAGAACCAAAAAAAATCTGTTAAGCTCAAATTGAAAACTGCACTTAACGAAAAAGTACTTTACTGTAGCCTTGGCGAATATTAAAACCGTAGAACTCTTTAGTAGACGGTAATTACAGCGCACAGCGTAATCCAACCTCCTTAATCTAGCAGCAGTTGGGTGTATGTGCTTTTACTTACTTTTAAGCGTCTTATTGGATAAATATGCGAAGAATTCCCTGCGACATTTTGAATAATTTGTGGAGCTCTAAGGACCTAATGATGTCACAGCTCCCGGAATTTCAACTCTGCCTAGCGCTTCGCAATGAATTATTCGTGGTTCTGGATGTACACAAATGCTGCAAATGATTCGCTTTGAGTCAAAAACGGGAAACTCATGTTTTCATGGGAAATGCCTGCCATCACCCACAAGTGTGGCGGTGGATTATTCCCTTCATGAAAAGCTCGTAAGCTTAAAGACCTTGCGAACATTGCAACGTCTGAAATTTCTTCAGGGGTTTTCTAAATTATGAAAAGGACTCGAAACCAATACATCCAGCGGCTGGGGAGAGAAATGCGCGCATTCCTTTGTGTTCTTTGAATATTCATAGCCTCGTCAAGAATGGCTTGATAAATCCAAAGTAGCTAACGTACCAACCACCCATCCGTTCGTGTTCGTGATAACACACAATGGAAATCACTGGGAATCGCGTTATCTCGCTGTTTGTTATCTAATCAGCGTCTGATTGCCCAGATGATGCCTTATCGCCAGAAACGCCGCGAATGGCGCATAACACCCACCAGATAGACCTCATCACTCAGAGACGCAGGCAAAAATGGAATGCTTCGGTCACCGTCGCCGTTGAATCCAGTAAGCTGCCAGGTCGACATGTTGTAAACCTTCCAAGATCTTTGGACTTATCCGCCTAGGGACGACGGACGGCGCAAAAACGAGAAAAGTCATCAAGTCGGTGAATTCAGTTTAAGCAACTTGGGCGGCGGCGGCGGGGGGAAGGCCACCTCGATTTTCTTTATGGGCCGCACTCGTTGTCGCCCAATGGGCAATTCCAGGCGGTGGATGCCGTGCAAATCAGCAGAGCTCCAGCTCCAGCTAACGACAGTGGCAATCAGGTTAATAAAGTCGTCAACGCAGCGAGTGATGACGGCAATCAGGGAAATCTTATTGCCGGCTACTGGAAGTAGAACGGAGTTTTTAGTGGCAATAATTCCCTCAATTTTCGCTTAGGGGGTGTGGGGTGCTCAAATTAAATATTTGTGATGGCAATATACTTTTCCCCGAGATGTCTTGACAGATTGTCAGACGGTAGGGTAAAATTACGCTTAATCCTTATTAACAATGTATAGCATGTACGTTAACGTTATATTTGGATGGGCTCGGGTTGTGCGGATATACGAGTAGGTATACTGAAATGAAATGTCTGAAAACTAGAAAAATAATACGGAATTAGAATTCTGGAATTTTAATTTTCTTCATCTTCTTCGAAAAATTGAACAGAAGAGGCGATTGGCAAAAAGGACGTCATTCTATTAAAATTAGATTTAATTTTAATTTATTTCAGGTTTCATTACGGCAGATCAGTTGAAAAAATCATGAAACCCTTGTTTTAGAATTATTAGAATTGGCAACACATTTTATAAACAATTTTTTCCATCTATCTATGTACATTCCATAGTTACTAATCTGTGGTGTGTGTATGTACGTATATAAGTATGTGTGTGCCCGTGTATGCATAGGTATATGTTTATATGTTTTTTTTATGCGGCTTGGTGGTGGGGAATCTTCGAAAGATTTAGCTGCCCGTGCTACCAGCATGTACATACATATGTACAATTCACACACGATGTAGCGCTCACGGCTTGGAAATTCCGCTGAAAGACATTTTATCATTGTTTTCTATTTACAAAGCCATAAGCTAATTGTAATTTTGAGAAAGAATAAGGTTTCAAGATGGCGGATCCAAAATCACAATGGTTACCGAAAAAGTTAAAATTCAAGGGATTGCTAATAAAAGCAGCACTGAGTTAAGAATGCTGATTTCGCATCTGAGATCTAAATTCCCAAATTAAAAATGGCGGATCCAATATGGCGTCCAAAATTCCTCAATTTGAACCGCTTTCGATATTTCTTCAAGATGGCGGCCGAAATTTATCAACGTAAATGGGGGTTTGTGGTTTAAAAATAATTGCCTTTTTCTAAGCTCATATACTTACACAATACCAAAACCAAAACGAAGGTATTTAAAATTATTGTTTGTCCGGATTAATCTCGGGAACGGTTGAACCGATGTCGATATGATTTCCAGTGGAAGGTAAATTATAGTAGAGTTTGGTTACCCGCGTGAGAAATAATATAACGTCACCGCGCATGAAACTTTTTCTTCAATTGTGCGACAGGCTTAATTTACGTTTACATTTGTTTTCGATTTTAATGGAATGGGGGAATTATTTAAAAAAAAGTACTATGACAAAAACTAGATCTTTATGCTTTATGCTAGTAATTAAAATTTCAACCGAATCGGTTCTGTAGTTCCCTAGAAATATTGGGCAACGAGCAAAACGGCTGTATGTAATAACTGATGACGTCACAAAAAAACTTTTTTGTATGGAAATTATTAGCTCGATGGTTATTAAAATTAGGTTAACCGAAAAAAATTTTCTATGTCAGTGCAATCATTTCGATGTTATGTTGATGTAAGCAGAATAAAATTACGTTTGGAATAGGGTAAACCGTTTAATAAAATTTATTTCTAGATAACCTCCCTTAAAGCGATGCTTTTTCGACTGATTTACTGGCCGGAACTGGCAATTGGTCAGGCCTGAAAACACGCTTTCAAAATATAAAAAAAAAATATTTTTTGTAATTGTGTGTGATTACCTTCTTAAAAGAAAACAGGTATTGAGATAGTCGCATACATATGTAAGTGTATGTATGAACATATGTAGAAAAACGCCTGCATTGTCTACTTATAGACTTACAAAATATCTTTCTGTAATTAGTTCCATCGTATTTCCGAAAAAACTCTAAAAAATGAGTTATAATTAAAAATTTCATCCTACTCCAATAGTATAGTAGGATTTTGATTTTTCTTGGAATTTTTACCAATCGAGTACCTACTTCCAATGTCGTTATTTTTTTTTCTTTAAGCAAATACCTACCTTCCGTCGTACTATAGTGAATTAAGAAAGGCCCTAAGGTCTTAAATTTTTTAGACACAGGACTTTTGTCCATGTGATATCTTATACTTTTACGTCCTACATCCGGTCCAGCATTCATTAGTCATTAATCGCAGAAGATTACCATTAAATCCTCGAACCAACGACAATGCAACCGATCGCTCTGACGGGAAATCTAATTCCATTCAGAATTACAAGCGACCATGACCTTAGTTAGTCATCGTGCGCACCGCACCACAAGCTCTCAATCGCACCCTCAAGTGTCTGTTGGTCTAGATATTCTGCTTACCTATTGAGATGTTTCCTGGAGTTCTAGTATCCACTTGTAGCTACTTAACACGAACTGGGAGGGGTCAATAGAGTATCCATTAGGCCAGAGGCGATGGGGCGATGGTATTAGACATCTACCTTACACCGACACGGTAAAGTGCTGACTTTGCTGGCTCCGCCACCCAATGAAGTGGACTCCTGTCTATCACATCGAAATCATTTGGCAAGAGTACTCTCTGCACAAGAAACGCAACTAATCAACGACTTTGTATTTCGCACACCTCATCCACCTGAAGGGTTTCTGTTGGAAAACACTCGAAAAGGGCCAAATCACCACTTGATTCTCTTCAAAACGGAGTAGGTACATTTAGGTGCAGCACCCAAGGCGGAAGTGGTCCGTACGGGTTGCACTAGGTATCAAATTAAGAGCCGGGTGGAGCCGGGTGAAAAGCAATTAAACGGCAGGACGGCGCCGCCCTGGCAGGCCACGCTACGAGCAACCGACGACTTTAGCACACGACAAATAACAACAACGATCACTTAAAATGTCCACAAATATATTCACTTCAAAATTCACACCGAAGTAAGGCTGTGAAAAGTGAGCACGCTAAAAAGGGCCGACAATGCCCTGAAACACACTTTCAACCTAGGGATGATGGAAACCCTTGCTAAAATCGCATCCACTAACTAAATGAGTTACGACCCACCGGAGGGTTCACACTCGTCCGACGACAATGAATGAAATACGCAGCACCTAGCTCACCTTTAACAGTCGCGGTCTCAACAAGCACAACTCACCCTTGCAGCCACCCGACGCCGTTAGTCGAAGAAAACTGAATGTCTGAATCCAACGTGGATTTCCCGTGGAGCATGAGTGCCGTGCCGGTTTTCGGTTGTATGCAGTATGACGACGGAAAACCTTAAGCTCGCCGTCGCCACTGATAAGAGCTTCGGAAGGGAGCGTGCCACGAGAAATGGCCAGAAAGCATAAAGCTAAGCGCGCCAGTTCAGGTCGATGAGGTTTGTTGCGGCAACATGTTGAGAACAGTCTAAAGTTGGCCTGCTTTAACTCTTTTCGGATTAGGCGCCTTGCGACGTTTGCATCGTCAGTTGGGGGAGGCTTCCACTAGTCGCCTCACCGGCCACGCCATGTGGAGCTTTCCAAATTGCTGAGTATTTTTAGAGGCCCACCGTGGGCACACGGCTAAATTTGGCGGCTCTGGAGGGTGCTGATACCTACAGAAGGTTTTGTTCTCCTGCAAGGGGGGTCGTAAGGACAATTAACGCGAATGCCTGGAGGATTAACCTCAACGGGGGAACAACAAATTTTGTTTGGTGACTTTGTGTCCCGAAGGACACATTAGCTTCGTCGGTCTTGTGCTAGGTTGTGTAACACGTACGGAATGGGATGGGAACCGTGTTCGTAAATGTTGACCTATCATGATCGGCTCGCTAGGTAGTAGATTTCACCGATTACATTTTTGAGTAATAGCACAGTAATAGGTTCGCAGAGCACTCGAGAAAGCTCTGTAGCGATAACATTGCAAAATGTTTGGCTATTTACTTTTTAATTTAACACAAAAAACACAATTTATTATTATTAAATAAAAATTCATAACGAAATCACTAGTAGAGTAGCGTTAGAACACGTTTCCTATGAATAATATGTTTATATGTATTTTTATTTTTCATGTTTTAAAATATTTTTGGATTACTCAACACGTTAAATGAATACTTGTAGCGCTTTGGGTTTCTGTGTTTCATAGAAAGACGCAAAATTGTTAGAAGCTCGTGCAGCCTTTGGAAATTCAAAAAAGTTAGCAAAAGGTACCTTTTTGTTCAGATTTTGCATGATATTGCAGATTTTTATGTCAACACAATTGATGGAAAACGGACCATCCATAATTTGGGAGCTATTCAAAATGTTACTCCTGGTGAGTATTGATGGTATGTATAGAGAACCAATCAAACGTTTGGAGGAGATTCCACCTAAATCTGAAATCGCTGAGAAATGTGATATTCCTATTGAAGTCCTAACGAAGGATCTTGACCCTGTAACGAACTTGAAGCCTATTATACTAGTAAATTCTAAATTAAATGCCCTTTGGATGTATGTACATATTTAAAAATCAACACCTGTAACGATTTTACAGGATGGAAGGGTAGATAGCATGGATTACCTTAGTACTGCAGTTACATACATCCAAAAATTGATCTTACTTTTTTGAATTTTTTAATTTTACCTTACAGTAATCAAAAAACTCGGAAACTAAACAGCAGACTTGCGCGTTTTTTGTTTGAAATGAAATAAGAAATAATTATTTCAAATATTTAATTGAACGTAGAAAATTATTTCAATTAATTTTATGATGCATTCGTTATTTCAAATAAAATGTTGTGTGAACGTGTTTGAAATAACCAATTGAAATAAAGTATGTAGTTATTTGAATTAATCACAGAAATAAAAATGAAATAAGATTTGACAGAAAGGTGTTTTCAATGATTTGTTTATTGGTGAGCGTGTGTAATACGATATCACGTAAGCAATGAGCAGTCCTACTGTCCTTAGGCTCTAAATCACCAAGGTTGCGAATTTCAAGATTGCTGTTATGCCAAAAAAAATTTCAAGCTATAGTGATGACTCTTGGTTTATACTGTTGCAAAATTTGTATATTAATAAACTTTGACAGGGCAGCGCACAGAATTCAAAATTTTTTTTGTAGTGAATATCTTACAGAAAACCATCAATTCGGGAACGTTTTTCTAAGTTTGATAAAATGTACAAAAACAAAACAAAGTACATAACTTAAGGATTGTTTAATAACATGGGTATATTATGTATCCATAATATATAAACAATATTGAAAACAATAAATACAAAATCTTTTACAAGCAAAATACATCAAAAAACGAGAACGCAACAGTCATTTCGGGAACGTACCATCATGTCCGGGAACGTTCCCGAAATGACCGTTCTCGAAATGACGATTTCACATAAGCGCGCGCTTTGATTATTCAGCGGCCATTTTAAATGCAACCTGACTTTGTCAATAGTAATATATTTGAGGTTACTTTGTTATTTCGGGTCGTAAAAAAGAATCACATCAATAATTAAATGTAAAAAACACGTTCACGAAATGACGGACTATTGATGTACGCTCTACGAATAATGAATTGAAAGGTACTTACCACTTAGATATTAATTTATTTGCCGATAAATATACTGACAGCCGGCTTTGTCATTGTTTGCTTCCTCTACTGACGATTGACACAATCGCTGTCGCTATCGGACAAACTATTTTTGCATTTTTTAATTTAAAAAAAAAATCATTTAGTATCCTTTTCAAAACTAGATTTTGTGTTAAAAATACGGTATATTAAGTAATGACAAGGAGTTAAATACCTTAAATTTTTCATTAATATTTTGGACTTGTTGTTGAAGATCCTACATTAGGACGCGTTCCCGAAATAACTTTCTCTGCATTTATATTGATTAAATTTAAAATGTATAATACTTCTTTAATAAATTGTATTATTTGATGTACACACAAAACAGGTTAGTTGTGGTATTTTATTAATTTTCTTTTCTCAATAAAGTCAAGATTTAAGACATTAAATTCCTAGCAAAGCCAATTCTGCACCTTGGTGATTTTGAGCCTATAGTCCTTTTGTCCATAAATAAAATGTCTTTATTTTATTTTTTTTAAACTTTTTCTCAGCGACTCAGTTAACATACTCTTACATATACTGAGAAATAGTCCTTCCGACCTTTATATGACATGTTTTTATCACATGTCTCGTAAACAGTGAATCTCACAAAAAAAAATATCATTAAAAAGCTTTTAGAGCATATTGACCTCTAGGGCCTATTATTTTTGATGTAAGTTGCTAAGACGAATCTGAGTTGAATAATCATTTTACTATTGACTGAAACTTTAAGCAATATTAACAACAATCGGACAGGTTGATGGGAAAATGGCAATCATAACAGTTACACGCTCAATTTTTCAATAGACTGATGGCAGATTGATATGAAAATCAAAATATCGTTATTTTGCGGTCCATCCTGGTAGGCAACCTACTCACGTCAATCGTCGCCTCTCTACACTCTCGGTTTTTCCGCAACAATAAGATTTGTTGTTGCAAGCGGCGAAATCGCGCTTTTAAAATGACTCTAAGGTCGGTAAGATGAAAAATCGACTTGACAATGAAGTTTAAATAGCTGTTTTAGGTTTTGGATTTTATTGATAGACATTATCTATGTTATGTGGACGTTAATAGCTTTTGAACAAGTTGATGTGATTTCAATTATTAAAATAGAATTTATAAGGTTGCGGTGGGAAAGGGGCATTACCTCCAAAACACCGCTGTCTGTTCCCGCCTACCTAGTTAGATCCAATTAGTCAACCACAACGTTAATTTGGTGTAGTCAAAATTAATTGGTTATTATACCCACATTAATATTTATTTTGAGTGGAAAATCTCCCATTTATTGATTATATTTGTGGGCATATAATATGCACTGGATTCCCACACACACAACCATGTCACACTTAATCCTTTTCTGCATTTGACAGTACGAGTAATTTGGATAAAAGGGTTTTAGCTTTTAAATGATACACAGTGCATCCATTTCATCCAAAAAGTGGCAAATTGTTCACCCAGCATTGCAGTCCGCTTAATCTCGCCCCTTCTCGCTATGAACCCATCTAGGGCAAATTGAGAACTTTCCCCACTTTTACCTGGCACCAATTTCCATGTATGTGCAACAAACTGTAAACTTTCCTTGCCCACCTGAGAAATGATCTGCAGAGCATACAATGTATGTATCACGCCACGACTACCTGCATAACTCACCAAGGACTTCTAACCCGAGCCCTACTTTTTGTTGCCACAACTGTCTTCAACGGACATAGCAGTAGAACGATTACCTTTGGGAGCAATTGGCGGAATTTTCGTGAAATAGCTACCGCCCTCCCTTCACTCTTCGCGGGTATGATTAACGATGAAGGGCACTGAACAAAACAAAACGAAACCCAAAAATCTGTGCAAGCGAATTCCGCCGGGCAGCTCCATACATATCTGCAGATCTGTGAATTCATCAATTCTTGCCGCCACGGCCGGCCGCGAAAATAACCAGTTGGCTGGCCTTGCGGGAGCTTTCATTAATTTGCCTTTCTAGTCGTCTTGCAGTTCATTCGAATGTACATATCAGCAGCGGGCACAGCCCACCCGGCAGCCGGGCATAGATGGACTCCTCGTTTGCACTATTCTTCCCACAAAATTGGAAGCACACCACCTCACCTCCATTCATTCGCAAATTTTCTGTTGTTCCAGGTGTCGACTTTCAGCAGATGCACTTCACCTGGTGCAAGGGTACCCGGCGTACGTGAATCTCTGGTAGCTCACTACATCACTCGCAGTCATCATCATCGTCATCAGAATAGTTCGTGGCGGAAGTGGGTTATGTCATCCACTGCTCCACGACTGTGTATAGCGAACAACACCCGCACTTAGCGTGCTGCACAGGCAGGAGTGCGGAGTTCCCTCGTCCATTGTAGAATACTTCCTGCTCCCAGGAGTACATTGAAGCAGCCAGCGGACGACATGTAGTCATATTCGCTTTGGAACTCATTATTTTTGCCATTGCACCCACCGCGCGCACCCATTAGCCGCGATGACTGCATGATTTCATCAAATAAACCTGGCGGGCGTGCGGCGGTATCTCATCTCGGCCTCCCCACAGGTGAATAGCAGCAGATAGTTTATTTGGATTTTGGGGTGATTTGATACCGCCGCCGGCGAGGCTGTCGGATTGTGATTGGTTTGTTTGTTTGGGGCGGATGTTGCCGGTTTTTGTTCATACAATTACTAGTGAAATAGGTAAACAGGGGTATTTTGGAAAATGGATTATTTTATTCCTTGACAGCAGGCAAAATGCTTTCCGACAGGTGACCTGCATAACAAAGACCAGAAATGTAATTATGTGAGCATGTCATTCGGGAAATTTTATCATTTTTTCGATGCGTTAATAGCCTTGGATAATTTTGCTGGATTCACTTTGGTGTGTGCAGAATATTTTGCTTGAATATCCCCAAAGGTATTAATTAGTGAACTGGTATGCAAATGTTGAAAAAAAATTTTATTATTTGTTTGCCTGCGTATCTTTTTCTGTATACATATTTAAATAGTCATAAAAGGTTTCTAAAAACATGCACGTATACGCTAAGGCAGCATCTGGGAGACCTGTGCAATTTTAAATGCGGATAATAATCAATAACTTTTGGGATAAATTAATAAAACTGCAGTTCTCAAAGTGATATCTTACATCCGAAAATCACGTGATGAGAACCACTGATCTATTCTCACCCTGTTGGATTTCTGTAAGGCATTCGATAGTGTCAACCACTCCAAACTTGTTGTCCTCCTTTCTTCCATTTCCTTCTCTTTCGGGCTGCTCTGCAACGTTGGTTAGGAGTTTCCTCTCCAGCAGACAATAGCAAGTTAGGATTGATGAAGCTCTATCGAACACCTTGCCACTTAAAAGCGGTGTTCCGCAGGGATCAATTCTTGGTCCTCTTCTCTTCAGCATGCATATGTCTGAATCTGATGTCAAGGAACCTTATTGACTAACACACAATTCTTTTAACGATTAAACAATATAATTAAACATTATTTTAAATTATTTACTTATTTCAATATTGTAATCTTAGAAATCAAAATGTATTGCTAATGTATTGGCTGATTTGAGCAGACTAAAAAAATATTCACATACGATTGTTTGTCTAGCACTGGCTTCTCTTTTTCTTTCTATTCTTATTTACCAAATCTTTAATTTCATTTGGGTTGGATTTATTTTAATTATAAGGCGAAAATTCTGTTCGTGTCCCAGTTGTGTCTGCATCTTATTTTATCTTCCATTCATGAATGTCTAAGCCTATCGATTTTTTTGCTATAATTGACAAATCCTCTTTTTGGGTTTAAAAAACTTTTAAGGTTTCTATTTCAGATGCGGACAAATTAATTATTCCTGTCTGTTCATCCATATGGCCCTTCTTAAATGCTTCACTTAAATTGGCTTCTTAAAGACTCGCATAATATGTATTATATAATAGTATACTCAGGCATACTTTACCGAGAAATTATTTTCACCACGCGATTTTAAAGAGAAATATGTTTTCATTATAGCATGAGTCCTTCGTTAAAATTCGTTGCTGCTTTAGTACGGCTATACCACTATATACTACTCACAGATATGCCTCAATATCAAATTCGTAAGCTCGGCTAATCCCCAAAGCACCTTAATTGCTGTTTCAATGATGTAGTTACAAAGTGTGGTAGTTTAAGTCTTTATAAAGTCCCAATTTAAGGCAATAAAGCTTAGAAAAGTAAGACTCCCATCGTCATTTAGAGCACGCCACTGCTTGAAGCTCCTTTAAGCTCTTTAAAAAGCCGTGTCTATCGTGATCTTATCACTTCGAAAGCAGGCTTCAACTTGTATTTTATTTTTAAAAGATTTTATTAAGGATTCCATTTAATTTGTGGCATCAGTTTAATACGGAGTGACTTTTCTGTACAGTCAAATTCTTCGTTCATTCTCCGCACCTACCAGAGCGGATGTGTCTTCATAATAAGATAGGAATGACGAATCCAAAATACGCCTTACCTACTTCTTCGAGTTGTGAATTTTAACAAGCTCACCGAAAGGTTGCATTTACTCCCGACCTCGAATGTTTACGCAGCGGAAATCTGACGTGTAACATGACGCATTATCATGTTCAATTACCCAGGCCACTCGCACTCCCCGGAACCGAAATCCGAAATACTCGCACAGTGCAAATGAGTACTTTCACTTTCTAATCCTCCCAAGACCTCTTTTCACAATCTTAGCAAGTCACAGTCAATTCCCGCGAGACTGCCGCTGTGTCGTTAATAAATTTGAATACGACCCAAAAGTAGTCCCAGCTCTGCGGTTTTGCATCACGCAGAGTGGCGGAGTGCCGCCCGCAAATACCGGCGAGAAAAATGCGAAGGTGGCACAAGACAGGGCGTGACACTGCCGTTGTTGGAGCGCGGCTCGGGCAAATCCTCAGAAGGTGGATGGGACGCGAAAATACCGCAAAAAGAAGATAGGGAAGTAGTATCTTGTTATTTGACGACCGGAATTCTACTTAAGACTTGTTTTCCTTAAGAGGAAGTCGGAGGGCGCCCTGCAGTAAGTAATTGGAAGCGTTCTGTTTGCTTGGCTGAAAGCCTGAAAGCTCCAATATCAGGCCTCTATCGTGGGGGAATAAGCATTAGGGAGCGGGTGAGTGCATCAGCGACGTGCATATGAGCAAATATTTGTTGACGGCGGCGGCGGAGGCGTCGTCGCGGATGATTCACTGCCACGACCACTCGCGCTACTGTTCTAACCTAAAAATCACCTTCTTTGGAGCACAAACATTTATGCAAAGCAGCATAAGGGCAGAATGGGAGGCACATCTTCATCAGCGCCACTGGCACACACGACCCGACCCATTTGCTCCTCGTGTGTGATGATTGTCGTGTTCATTGAGCAGAATGTGCTGCCACGGGTGCCGCCTGTTATTGCGGCAGGTCACTCGGTGTACAAAACAATGTGCACATGTATTCCTTACGTAAGTGGCTCAGAAAATCGTAAATTATGCCCCAGTGACTCCATGACTGACCAGCTGGACATGTTGACGGACTCACGACCGAGGAGAAGAAATCCGTGCTCGTTCGTCATATGATGAGATGGGGCTTAATGGACTCATCTGATTAATTGCGAGGGTGCGAAGCCAATAAATTAAGGGAAAGATATACGTGGCTGGCTCACTGGAACTGTTTACGCCTTTTGGGCTGTGGAGAATCTGAAGGAGATTTACATTTCATCTGTATGCTGAACTGAACAGCTTTTATTAGGGGAGACAGATCTGGAGGATGTACGAGTAGGTGTTGGTAGTCTAACCGAAAGAAAGACGTCTTAATCGTCTGCCAAAGTGCTTATTCGCGCGGGTTGTGTGAAAATGGTTCAAATATACATAAGGAATATTGAGGAACGGTAATACGATGGGTAATTTAATAAAGATACAAAACAGAGAAACTTTGCAGAAATCTTGAATTTTAAGAATTTGCAGAGCATTTTTTTCACTCTCGTAAGTGAGTGCGACTGTACTTGCAGTGGTAGAGGTACATCAGTATAATTGATATTTTTGAAAAGAACATTGGGATAGTACTTTTTTTGGTGTGAGTTTTATGTTCTTTGTGTTGAGTAGATCAAAAGACAAAAAACAATAATAATGTGCATAAAACGCAAATTTCGATTTTATGAATCACCCTGTTAACCCCAAACGGTTGAGGTGTCCTCTTCCTCCCTGTCGTACAATTTTTTTATGTATCTAGCAAAGATGTTTCACCCCATTTATTTTGACACGTCGTATGCGAAACACCTTGTACATTCCAATTCTGAAAATACTGCCAAACTTTAGTCAGTTCGTATCCTACTGTCTTGTCAAACATAGTTCGGAAGTACACAAACAATTTTAGTCAGCAGCGCGTTTCTATAATACCAATTGAGAAAATTCTCTATTCGATGACGTCAAACATATCCGCTGTCTTCTGTAGGTATATAGTGTATATAGTAGTTAATAATAACGTGATGAGCTGTATGGGGCGAGAAGATACATATTCGAGACATATAGTGAGAGAAACACAGAAGAAGAAATATAACGTCAAATAGCGAATTGTGATTCAAAGTTACGCAAACGAACTTCTGGTCCAAATCATGAAAAGAATGAAAGGTTATTAAACTGATTTCCTTTTCAGTTATTTCATCTGGCTTGAGCTTTGCATCGCTGAACCTTTTTCCGCATAATCATAAAAAGCAGAAGCCATATGATCCCTGCTCATTGCAGCAAATGATTTGCAGCGCAAACTATCAAAAGCCAGACCACAGCCAGACGATGAAAAGGTGATGAAGGTTCCGGCGCAAAGCCTGGCAGACAATGCAAGTTTGAAATTCTTTACGTCCACTGTCCATTGTGCTTTTCAATCTCCAGTGTACCCTGCAGTATACTATCAATAAAACCCCGTCGACAAGAGATGTCGCTAAAGCGGAGAATGAATTGTAAATAATTAAGTCCCCAGGTATTTACCGCTGCTTAAAGTCTTGTCCTCTCATCCTGAATAATGGCGCTGAAGAGCTAATTACAAGGAAAAAAATCCGAACAGAAAGGTCCTCCTGTAGCATTCATGTTCTCATGATGGGAGTTCGCTGTGAATGGATGGACAAAGGGAAGGAAGGCACCTGCAGCGGGGGAAGTTATCCACCAATTACTTCCATTTTTAACGTTTTTTCTGTCTTGTACTCGCCCGCACGTGACTGTGTTTATTTGAGCAGTGAAACATTGAAAAACGGCGGGAAGAAGGAAGGAAGCTCTCGCTAGGGAAGGGATTTTGTTGAAAATTGAGAGGTACTCGGGGACGTTGGAAAATGCAATTTCCTTCCTTTCGCAGCAAGACCTGAAGTGCCTCGTGTTTCCTCTGTTAAGTCAACAGCGCTCTGGCCTTCCTAGGAGATGAGGATATGTTTTGTTAACAAAAAGCCTTTGGAAGCCCTGTTCTGAGATCGTTGAGCCGAACAAAACCAAACGGGCATTTGAAAGCCTATAGGCCCAGCCTGGTAGGCCAGGGGTTAGACTATTGATAATAAAAAAGTATGAAAGTACATACATATATTATATATATGAAACGAGCCACTAAATCAGCTTTTTGCTTATATAACAGCCTCTGCCTGTCTATAAGGAAGCCCCAAAGGCTTACATACCTCAGTAATGCAATTGAATTGAAAAGGGTGGGGAGAAAAGAAAGAAAAATAACCGAAGCAGACAGAGAAACAAGAACAGTCACGTTACCAGCCCTACTGTAATACTATTGAATGATGGTTTGAAAACTTGCAACATTTGAAAGTAAGTTTTGAAAATACACAGGGTGGCGCACAAGTAATCACTCTATCGGGATTGTTAATGGTTTTCAAATAGCTTCTCCTATCATCGTGATATTTAGACAGTTATACTGTTAACAGATGAAAAATGCACAAGATTAAATAATGTACCGCTATACTCGTAAAGAACGTGGAATAATTGTGTGAATGTTCAATAATTCAATGATCCGTCAGTGATTTTAACATTACGTTCATTTCAGCACAGACTTCCCCGGCGGCGTCCGGTACTAACTTGACCTGACCAGGACCCTCGAGGAAATAGGCACCACACGGAGCAGGCCACAGAGCGCCCTTACGCCCGAGAATATCGATGCTGTGCGCCATGATTTGAAGAAGATCCCAGGGACATCAACACGACGACGGATAGGCCACGCTATTAGGTATTTTGAGACAGTCTCTGCGGCCTATTCTTTAGGGTTATTTGAAGTCATTGGTTTATGTGAACAAACCACAAACTCTCTCGGCCG
This sequence comes from Neoitamus cyanurus, assembly GCA_947538895.1. Taxonomy (NCBI): domain Eukaryota; kingdom Metazoa; phylum Arthropoda; class Insecta; order Diptera; family Asilidae; genus Neoitamus; species Neoitamus cyanurus. The sequence continues at coordinate 41,029,901 of OX384540.1, read as the reverse complement.
TGAAAGACGAGAAGTGGAGACCATAACACCGGAATGACTGAGAAAAGTAATGAAAAATGCCATAAAATGGGCTGAAACTTTTATCAACGCTGGAGGCCACGAATTGAACGATATCACGATAATGGACCAAGATTCAAACGACTAAATAAAAATAATAAAAATGAAAATAATCGTTTTTTCATTCACCAAGAAGCTGTAACTTCATATATCAAATTGGGAGATTAGTTTTGCGTCACCGTGTATTTCCTAAAATCGAATTAAAAGCAGGATAAGTTAGCTCGAGGTTATTTCGATTAAAAGATGTGCAGAGATTTCCAGATTACAGATAGTGGCTAACACCATTAGAGAGATGTCCTGCAAGTCCGCGAAATGTCTAGCTCACAAAAACTCAAGCTCCCCAACGAAGCCAAAGAATGGCCAAAGTCACTTTCCTTGTCATCAAAGCGCCTAATCGCATTAAGCAAAGCTCTATCAAAACTCAATCCGCTGTTTTGCCTCTTCTCTCTGTTGACTTTTCGTGCAAATCACGTTCAATTAGAGGAAAGTGAAAACTTTTTGGAGCAACGTGCCGTGAAAAAATCAGCAGCAACAAAAAAAGGCGAGTCTCTGCCATTGACGTATTCAAAGCGACCGCTATTCGGGCGATTTGTTTTCTCGATTACGTCGCGAGCAATTTATTCCTCGGGAGTGCTGTTGCCGGAAGTACGTAAAGAAAGACACAATGGAGCAAGTGTTGCGTCTTTTAACTGTTAGCCGCCGAACGATTTGGAAAGAATTAGCAAGTAGGACAATGACCCGCGGTATACCTCTAATACATTCTCGATACAATCTGCAGAGTAGAGTGAACTTTTTTTCTGCCGTCGTCGCTCGTCGCGTAACTGCTTTTATTCGCAATCCATTATTAAAGTCCTCCAATTCGATTCCGCTCCAAATGAACGGAAATGAAATCTGGCTGACTCACACAGCGTGCTGTTGCCCTCGACCCGACTCGAACTCCCAAGGCTGGCGCTACCAATACCATCCTTAGCAGCCATTCCGTTCCGGCCAGACAGTGACGTTGTTTACAGAATGAGAGCTTATCGGTCCTGGTGAACATTAGGAGTGTCTTTTTCGATTCGCAATAATCAAACGGGCCATCAACAAGGATCGATCCGTACTCTCCCCCCAGTTGACCTGTGCGTGTGCTCCAAAGAAATAAAATCGAATGCGGACAAACGACTAACACAACTCCTATCCACATAAGATTGAACTTCAAGATATGAGACCAGGGCAGAAATTCCTGCCACTGCTATGGGAATCCGGATAGGCTTTTTACAGCTGTAATTCTATTCACATTCCAGCTCAGGGATATAGTCAGTTCTTATTGGAATCAAGAGCTGCTCTTGGAGCAACAAATATTGAGGTTGTCTAAATCTGCCCCAATCTCTTGCGGCTGGGCGCGTTTTAAGTTAAAGACAAGGCGGCAGTTGGAGTTGGAGTGAGGTGAAGACGACACGCCGGATTTTGCTCGAAGCTGCCCACCACATAAAACCGCTGTGTGTGCTTTTATCCTACCAGACGTTGCGAATTTAACCGTCTTACCAACTTGTTATAGAAAATTCAGGATTTTGTGGATGGAAGGTTGCTTTGTTGAAATTTCATCCAAAACGATTTACCACAAAAATAGGCTAAGATCGTAACATACCTCCTTCAGTTTTCTATTACGAAGCTATTTCTGTGATTACAATATAACGCATTTTTAAGTTCTCCCTCCTTTCGCCACTAACAAATATAACAGATATGCCTGGAGATAATAATAATAATAAGAAAACCTAAATATATCAAATTTTAAGAAATTGCGTTCGGCCACCCAGGAGGTTGAAAAGTAGGCCCAACTTTCAGGCTTACTGGTGGCAGTTCATTGGTCAAGTCAAGTAGTTGGGGGTCTCGCACTGAGAGTGTAAATTACAGTTGTCGCGGCGAGGGGTGGAGAGGTGGATGGGTGCTTCAGCCGCCATATTGGCAAATACATTTTGTGAATATCGCTTAGACAGCTGGACTTACGACAAAAATGGTAAGGACTTTTTGTGGAGAATGAAGTTCCCTACTATTTTTGTTGGAAATATTGTTTCTTAAAATTAATTTTTCCGGAATTGCAGCATACCAAAGTTTTCTATTTATAAATACGTTAAAAATGTTATTACCTATCTTGCAGAGCATGAAATTCTCTAAATTTTTTATCTTAAACGTTTTTTTCGAAAGATAATACTTTCCAATCTACAGCGGAACCAAATAACGAAATTACATACACTGTTTATTCAAATACACAATCATGTACCGTTATTTCAAATATCTGGTGTATGATGTATGTCATTCTTTTGTCTGAAATATTTGGGAAGGTTGTGTCGCCACTTTAAAATACTTTCTCTATCACTATAGTCGACAAAAAATGCAACCAACCGTAACATAAAAAATCTTAAACATTTCCTTTCTTTCACATTCTTAAAATACTACGTTGAAACATTTGTAACCCTTCAAGGTGAGAGGAAAGTCTATGTATGTATGTATGTATATGTAAACAGTAAAAATTAATTTTTTTACATTTCGGCTTCATGTATATATATTTGAGTCGACCAGTTACTAAAATCACCTGCCTGTAAAATCCTCTTCGCTTTCCTATCGGTCTCCTGAGTTAAGTCTATTTGAACGTGTGCCTTCTCTTCTTTATTTGCTGATTGGATTCGCTTTCGGCTCTGTTTTATGACTCGCAAAGTATACTGTTTCATGGATGCTATCTGGTGAAATTTACAATATCAAATAACTAGAATACCATTTCGACCGCTTTTGCTTTACTGTTCACGTCAGTGATGTATTTATCTCAAGAATTTCAACGAACTCGAATATTTTGGTGTGCTGACGATATCAAAATTTCACGTAAGATTACTGGTGATCGCGTTTGTGAACTTTTAAATTCTGACTGATGGAAATAACTGCTATGTATAAATTTCGACAAAAATTTTTTTCTTTATATTTCCATGTTCTTAAAGCACAGAATACTGCTGTTATCTAGAAAATAAAAAATGTGTGCAAGGTTGAACAAAAAACGTTTTGTGAACTTTAGACAAAATTGTTAGGAAACTTTTTGGAGTAAAGATGACTGAATTGCATGAATGTAGCCCTCGATATCTTACTTGAGTTGTTAAATAGTCTCAGAGTTGTTCACATAGACCTTACGATTAAAAGAAAATCATAGGGAGAAGTCTAAGCAGATTAAATCTCAACTTCTTGGCGAGTTTTGGTCCAAAAACGAAAGATCTGGGATCTTGGCTTGTAATAACATCATTATTACTGATGCGGTGTGGCAGGTCGAGCCATCCTGTTGAAACCACTTGTCATTTATGTTCATTCCATCCAAAGAAATATGCGCGAAAGGCGATTTCATATCAATGTTCCATATGATAGCTACTAAACATTTGAGAGACTGAAGTGGGGCACAAATCCCTCTTAATTCTTTTCCCTCCTCGAACGGTCTACAAAATAAAATCTAGTGACGGAGGGAAACCAAATATTATGCACCTACATCTAAATAACAAGCTTTTCAGGACACTTTTATTAACAAAAAAAGAAAAACCGCAAAAACAGCTTCTCCATATCGACCCATAAAAAAGTTTTGTGTGTAGGTAGATATAATTAAAATTTTATTTTGATGTAACTTATTTTAGTTGGACAGTATTACCTCTGTGTTGCAGCTGGCAGTGGAATTATATTTATCAGTATGCTGTAAATGCAGCAAATTCAGTAATTGCAACGAACTGGGCTTAATTAGTTGCATAAATCGAATCTCTGCTGTTTCTATTTATTGTTACAGAACATAAACTCAACCGATTCGGAAGTATAAGAGTATTATATATATTAAGCGAATTAAGAGTTGGCAACTGCAAATAAAAGTAGGTGGAAGATACATTTGTTTTAAATTGAATTTATTGCACATTTACATATTATGCAATACCGTAGTATTAATCTCATTTCCTAAATCATGTCAGTTTTGCTCATTTGCTTTTTTCCGTAGTAGATATTTTCTTCTCTTTTTTCTATCTGTCAATATCAGATATTTTGCACCTGTTGAACGAATAAACAAAAAGTAGATACTGAGCTTCAAAGATACTAAAAATAGTGCGTACGCTCCAGTGATCTTTTACGGCAATTTTAGCTCGCAATTAGCTGGCATTGTCTACTGAGTATAATTATTATCTCACAATCGGTTATCGCCGTCGAGAGCGGCACAAAATCCAAAGAAGTAGCGCAAAACCATCAGTAACGCTGAAAGCATAAAACATGGACATAAAATGATGTCGAACATGGCATTCCTCGCAGGAGTTCCGGCATTCGGGCCCCTACTGCGGGCATTTTGCACATATCGCCGTGTTTTAGTCATTCCAGAAAAACAAAAACTGTTAAAACTAGTCCGAGACATGCTGAAGAAAGTCTCGTCGATCGATCATTGTACCCATTTAGAAGGCGTTCAATCTCCACTCCGCCCTGAGGGTCCATCATTTTCGCAGAACTGCCGTGTTTTAGTACAAAAGCCCACATTCCGAGAGAATGATCTAAGACGCCTGCGATCGCCCGGCCAGATATGCGTGTGCGCAACATATCCGAGCCCGGATGCCTGGAGAAGAGCGTCACGATCACTTCCGGCCGATCGCGGATCCATCTTCCCCGAAAAATTCTGGGTCGACGAAAATATTCCAAAAATTCAGTTTTCCCTTTCCAGGTCGCGCCGCAATGCATTGCAGATCACATGCATATGTGGTTTGTATGTGGACGCGGGCTGTTTGCTTATTGAATAACAAAAAACGAACAATTTGTGAAAAAATTTACCGTTCACTTGGCAAAGCGAGATCAGCGGCACAGAACACGGCCAGAGCCAGCTAGCGAGCCAAAGAGCTGAGTACAAGTTGTCAGGTGGAAACGAAATGCACAGCGCACTGTTACCGCACAGCACCGTTAACGGGAAGGGGACAGCCTCTGTTGGGGCAGCACAAAACAAGTTTCACAGCTTTTTGTCGGGAAAAAGCAGCACTTCATGCACTCATTTTCTCACACGTCGAATATTTCGAGCTTTTCACAATAAATAGCATTAGGCGCAGATCTGTAATTTTCGTAGATTTTCGGCAATTTCCACATGCATTTTTCGCGACACAACAACAGTCAACGTAGGAACGAATTTTCCACTCACACAAAACGAACACGATCAGCCCAACGCACGATCGACACCGGACGACAGGAGGCACATAGAATCCACCGCAGCGCTGTGACTGCGGGTCGTTTTTCAAGAAGTCTTCAGAGGCCGAATGGACTGTCCAACCGACGAAATACACTGAGAAACCCTGCGCCCCACCGGCTCCGATCGAGACGCCACCAGAACGATCGGTCAGCTGTGAAATGTTTCTTTTCTGGAGCGGTCGCCGCTGTCAGGTGTTTCTGTTTTCGAGATGTTGCGCGATCGTATGGTGGATATCCGATAGCCAGCCGCCAGCCAGAGAAGATCGCTGTTTCCTTTCCATTTGTCGTTTGGATGTGGTGAATTTGGATAAAAGCTGTTCATGGAGCTTTTTGGGTGAAAATCAGAAGCATCTACGGGTAGCAAGAGACAAAACATTCAGGTGAAAGCCGTTGGGTGGCTGCCAGTTATCCTTCATAAATAAGAGATGGTCTTATCGTGAATTCATAAGTTTGCATGAGGTCTTAAAATTAATTATTTCTTTTCAGGAAACACCATTAGACAAAATTTAGTGACCCAATAGCTATAGAGACACTCTGCATCAAATGGTACAATCAAATTGTGTGACGATTATAAAATATAAGACCTAAATTTTTTATGCATTAAATTTCAATCATGCTCGTGTGCTTAGAAATCTAATTTTGCACAACTTTTTTAATTAGCATTAGAAATAAAATTAATATGTTCATTATTTCGGCAGTATAAAGAGGATTCGATAAAGTATTTACTGGGCCCTCATCTAGTAATGGTCTAACACACTAACTCGCTATTTCTAAGCGAGCAAGGATACTTTAAACCAACAATATTTTTCGATCGTGTTGTGATGTGTTGTGATAGTTTTGTTTTTATGCCAATTACTTATCTGGCATTCATCAATAAATTTGCGATATCTATGTTATGTTCTCGTAAAAACAAATAAAATGTCTATGGAACAGAAGATTCCACAACTGTTAAATTTTCAATCTAACCTAATCACACGATATGGGTAATACTGCATAGGCTAATAAATCAGAGTCACTTGCCTGCATCTGATAAAGCAGTGAAAAGAAACTTTTAGCTGCTACAAATCTACAAAAATTAAAAGGTGATCCCCAATAGGTACGATCTTTTGGTCTTGATTGATCTGAAGTCAATATAAAATTTTCCCATTGCAGTCTTTGGAGGCTGCATGCAAGTTTTTGAAAAATGTTCACGAGATGACACCACAATTCATTATGGAGCATCACTTCACTTTTGACATGTATCGTTTTTTAAAAACCTCTGATTAAGTTTCAGGCCATGTTTTTCAATGTCATTTTCACCGCAATCGCGACATTCAGCTATTTAAAATATAAAGCCGAATAATAAGACTGCAGTGCAAATAACGGTAAAGAACACGGCCGCAGGTAGATGCGACGTGTACCTAGTAAGCGTTTCGCACAATATCTGATCAGTTACTTTCGAATTTGCCACAAAAAAGAAAAAAATATTTTCTGTACAGTGTACGAAGTATATTATTAAAAATATACATGATATGATAATAGAAAACGGCAGAATGAAAATGCACGAGACTGTTGAGCTGCAGGCATCTAAACTGAACGAGAGCGCAACATCCTGCATAAAAATTGGTCAGTCCCACAAATAGTTGTGTGCGCTTGCTTGCAGACTGTTGCCCAAACACGACAAAACGACGACCATCACAATGGCAAAATAGCATGAATTGGGATTCGAATCAACTTCACATCCACCTAATTCCCCAGACTTGGTGCCATATACAACTTCTTCCTATTACCATAAATTTTAGTTCAGCTTGGGAAAACATCTTCGATTGAGGATGTTGTCGATCTTGTTGATGACTGTCATATAATACCCGTTTCGCATAATTTGTCAAAATAATTTTTTTCTCAACATGAAAAAATTAAAGATCGGTGTTTTTACTTAGTCCCCGATGAGGACTGCGTTAAGAAGTAAAATTAAATATTTCCAACCTTAAGGGATCGTCTCAGTGTGACCCTCCGAAAAATCACTGATTTTCGCGATTTTTTTTTGTAATGTTGAAATAACCTAATCGGTCCGGTTTTTTTTTTTATAAATAAATACATTCATGACGAATACAAAATGATTTTTTTTATGTTTATTTATTGGGTGTAAAATAGTTCAATAAATTGTTGAAATGACACGTAAAAAAAAGGTCCTGTATGGTTTCCAGGATTGCGGCCGCAATTTTGATCTGAAACAAAAATTTCAAAAAGACTATTAATCTGTAGGGAAGTCGCTATGGCGCTATGGAAGGCTTTTTTTTTTAATTTGACAAAATGGCGGCGGTTTGAACAAAAAGTATCGAATTTGGCCCTTTTTTTCGACAGTTTTTCGTAAAAAAAAGTAGGAAGATTTCAAAAAAAAAAGCTTCCATAGCGCCATAAAGAATGCCGTTAAAAAAGTTCTCTCCAAATTGGAACTAGATATCTTCACAACTCTTCCTTTGAGAGTGGAAACCGTTTTGAAAAACACAATTCTGAGAAAAACGCGTTTAAAGATTGAAGCGCCCGTACATCTCTCTAACAAATCGTCGGTGGTCAAATTTTCGTAGATTGGCTTCAAAGCCTCTTGGACATCGTCATCGAGCGCTGGTGGATGAGAATATTTTTTCTGAAATCCATTGGCCTCAGCTTTGCGCCATTCGCAGCACCACGAATCTCCTCCCGAAGGACAATACTGATGCTGGGGATTCTCATCAGTTCCCTCCATTCCCTTTCTACAAGAAACTCTGTAGCGACCGTAATAATTTGAATTTCGATTTGAAAATTTGAGAGAATGTTTACTACAATGTATACTATCCGATAATGCAAAAAAAATTCGATTTTTCGAAAATTTCACACTGTGACGACCCCTTAACTTGCTCTTTTGCCAAACATTTTCCCCTCAGTTCCCAGATATTTCCACATAACCCAGCATTAATTTGAAATGCCATTAGCAGGTTTTCCTAAGTACATGTACCTACACAAAGGATCCCTGGAAATGGGCGGGGGCCGGGTATATTGTATTATTAAATGTCTGTTTTGTGATATCATTGTCCGCGCATCTATGACACCTTTTTGTCTTCCTCGCGACACGAACAACTTTCAGTGCTTTGGCACAATTTCATCACAAAAATGAAAGGAAAACTTTCACGGAGCAACCATGGAAATCTGTCAGAGTACAGTAGAACTGGCAACTGCGATTTTGCATAAAGAGCACCCTACAGTGCCGCCAGACAATGATTGCTCAGAGGGCTTTGGAGGTCATTTAAAATCTGCACCGGTCTCTGCAAAATTGAGTTGAAAATTTCCACTCCAATTGCATTTCCATCAAACCTTTGCATGCATTCGCCGCCGCGTTCCGGAGTGCCGGAGTTATCCTCCTTTTCCTGGTATATGTAGATATGTATTCCTCCAACAGCCAGAGTACACATGGTGCTCGCTGGAAAAGTATAATACCTACTCGTATTTTTTGTATTTTTAGTTTTGTCCTTACTTGCCATTGTTCCATGAAACGACGTTGACGCGAAATTGTGAGTGATTTCCATGGCACAGTGGCATGTCCTTGATGAACCGCCGCCCGGCCGGGAGTTTGGGGTAATCTTATGATATCCGCATTCTACCCGACCGCTGCAGGGAATGGGATTTAAAGTCTTCTTAAAATCCAGCAAAATTGCATTTGCAGCAGAGCTCCGTGTAAGAATTAATCAACAGAAGAAAAAAAAAGTTCTACCTCTGCAGTCGGCCAGGTAGAGATCATCGCCACAACCCCTGCACCCTACAAGCAATTAAAGAGATCCTACCCTCCGGTTCTACGCCTGGTCGCGTTCCGTGGAAAACGGAAAATGCCATGTGTCAGAGTGGCCATAAAAAGGGTTATTGCTCCCATTCGAGGTTGCGTCGAGTGTAATCGAAATCCGCTCCCAGGAGTTTTATTCAGCGGCATGTCCTCCTCGTAAAACCAATGCAGAAAATTATTTGCATATTTTTGCAACGACCCTGTATGTGCTGGGCTTACATTTTGGGATAGCCGAAAACGGGGCTTAGTTCAAGACCATGAGCGGAAGAACAGACACAGTGGTCTCAAGCGTTCGCCCTCCCCATAGTGAGTTTTATTATCGCGGTTCACTATCATGTTGAATGCAAATTGTATCAAAATCGGGAAATTAGTTAAGGCCAAAGGGAACGGGAAACGGTCCATTAAATGTGTGCCTTTGTCCCATTATTTTTGGCTTTAGTGCGGCAATTGATAGCAGCCAGAACGAACCCGTTGCGGGCTCCAGTCTCTGGCATTTTGAAAATGGTTAAATTCAATTTAATGGGAGTTTCAAAGGCCATAATGTTTTACGAATAAATTTACATTGGCTGTAGTTCATCGTGGAAATAAGGGCAAACTGTTTAAAGAATTACAACGGGTGCCGATGAACCGGAAACTCTTCGGAGCCCACAATCGCTCTAGCTCAAACGTTTCATGAAATCTCTAGCGAATTTATGGAGCACTTAAAGTGCTCTGCTTGCTGGATGATAACAAATTCTATCCCGTCGTTTGTGGCGCATATTGCGGGAATGTGACGCTAAGGTCCATCACGCAGAGAATTTCATCATCCAGCTTTCACTCCTTTCGCCGTTGCGATTTGATAAAGTTGGAAACGTCCTTGTAACAATTTAACAATTGTTGCAGCTTTACAGGTGAACAGGCAAAACTATTTCTCTACTCCTGAACAGCCCTCGACAGCAAAATTGTTCTTTTCAAACGCCACCATTGAGCCGGCTAACCTTAATTTTCCTGAGGAGATTCTTTCTGCCACTATCGCTGCTTTCCATTGAAAACTTGGAGAAAACCCGTTCCGTCCCACATCCACTTAATGCAGAACATCAAGGCGTCTGTCGTTCTCCTCGTGAATATTTTATGAGACTTTTTGCGCATCATTAAAACCGTCCGGTTGCCACCAGACTTCCTGGATCGCTCTGGTGTCAGCTCAGCACAGATTTAATGGTTTCGGGCATGGACTCCCAAAGCATTTAGCAGCTTACATAGATGACCGTGCCAGAATGCCATTGGGAAAATGTGCACGTTAAGCTGACCAGCTGGTGAGTGTGTTTATTGTTTCCCTTAAGGAGAACACCGGCAGCGCTCTCAACTATGCAAAGTGCGCTTGGAAGGAGAATAATTAGAAAATGCTGACGTGGAAACTCTTCCGTATGGATGCCAGAACAGGGGACCTACCTTCGAACACACAAAGCTTTTGAAGGATAATTGAAATCTGCTCTAAAACTACCTCTAACGAACGAAACCACTTTTGCTTTACATTGCGTAGCATAACCATAAATTCTAAAATTTCTATTTCGCATAGCTACAATTTTATGGTTTCGCTGAATCGATCCAAAGTACCTGTTAGAAACTCTGTGGAATATAATCACTATGTGCTTTTAAATATTTTGGCTTGCTGCCGACTTTGAAAGCATTGGCATTGTTTGGACGGAATGTCGGGATTGGGATACTGCATTTTGAATTAAATTGCTACGTAAGAAGAAGCCCGTTTCGTACAGTTGTGTCACACTTGCGTTGTTTTATAGCGGAGAATGTGGGAAATACACAACTGGATATCAAGAGGTACTCGTTTTGTATCGGATGATGTTATTCAATTTGATAAAATCGATGCAACTCACCTTTGAATACGTCGCACAAATATTTTTTAAGCCCGAAAGGGGCTTAAGGCATATTTCCGAGCAATGTCGGCCGTATGTTACGAATAACACGATAAATGCTGGTATTCAAGTCGACAAGTCGTTTCAGAATATACCAGTGACTTCACGTAACCCCATGGGAATAATTAGTCGAAAGGTGTCAGATCGACCGAGCTTGGAAGCCAATTTGCAGTGACCAAATCGTCATCAATAGCTTGAGCCTGCTGAAACCACATCCCGCTAGAATCAATGCCATTCATATATTCATTGATCGTGGTCCAGTAACAATCGCCATTGATCGTTTGATCGTAACGGGAACTCTTGCCTTATTTTTATAGAAATAAGGGCCGATGACACCACCAGGCAGCGCGTAAACAGCGCTAAACTGCGCGTCTCTGTCTAGAGTCTCTTTTGGATTGGTCTCGCTTGTTAACATACCCCTTAAGCCAAAAATAAGCCTTTTACTGCTACAAACAAAATAAAACAAATTAACGGGTGAGCTTGGAACTGCTCTAGAGCCCAATCAGCGAATGAATGACGAAAGTGATGATCCTGACTTTAATTCCTAGACCAACTATAATATACGGGTGTAGACCACGATGTTTGCTCAAAATTATTCACATTGTGGACGGACAGAATCCCAATTGCTGCGACCAGTGACCGACCGTCCGTCTGTCTCTCAGCGGCCTGCATTTCATGAACCGTAATAGGTAGAAAGTTGAAATATTCACAGGGTGTGTATTTCTATTGCCGCTATAACATCAAATAATGAAAAACCAAGATGGCGAATACAAAAATGGCCGCCATGCAAATTAGCAACGAAAATTTTCGATTATGTGTTTTATGTGTGTATTATGACTATAGGGAACTGGCTTACCGAAGTAAACCAATGAAAAAATGCGAGTGTTTCGATTGAGTTACTGAGCCGATCTCGTCAGTGCGGCTGGGCTCAGCAACTCCGACACGAACACTCGGGTGGAATTAGCACGGAGTTCTTTAGTCATTAGACTGGTTCAAAAACCAAGTACGAATTATATCGAAGGAAAATTTTTACGCTTCGATAAAAGGCCGAGCAGACTAAGTCAAAATTTAAAATTTTGTTCATTAAACGCTGCACGCTAAATGCACTGTAGCCATTAGTTGTCTCGAAGGACAACTCCTAGTTTAACAACTTTTCTGTTTGTCTTGCAAACACACCAAATTTTTCAGCATAAACCGGAAGCCCAGAAAAGATAACATTTAATATGTTTTTAAACTTCTTGATAATTTCGATGCCTATTCTAGTAATTTCGCGTGTTATTTATGGATATTAAAAACATTTCCGTATTATATTACCGTCATTGCTGCTGCCAAACTTTTGTTTAAGTGTATCAATTTAATCCCAGTTAATTTTTAAATTCGCAAAGTAAGTAAATGTACCGCAACAAATTAATTATTACCTATCGTGCTACTTATAACATTTACCTGTACTAATGAAGATAATGGTGATTAGTTATGTGTCAAACCTACTAAAGTCAAAATACAGTGTGTAGCCTCTAAAAGTCGAAATATTCCTACTTAAGTGGGAAAAAAGAGAACGGTGCGTAGTTTTTCGTCATATCAACTATAGGACGGCCAAATGCGACCATTTTTTCAAAACTCAACAAGAAATAAAAGTATTGATGAAAACAGTCTCCTAATGCAAAACTTCTCAGAATTTCACTTTGGAATCGGGAAAGCATTCGGTGCTTTCTCATATAAATGAAATCATTTTCTGACTTTGGTCGACGAATACGCGGAATGAAAAGCAGAAATTAAAAAACTGAAAGTGACATGTTTTACTGCATTTAGTTATCTATTGAATGGCATCAAAACTTTTCAAATCCGTGACATGAGGAAATTCGATTTTTGATTGTGCTCGGGCATTTTGTCCCCCTGTGTGGCGGCGAATCGATAAATTTGAATTCTCTTGCACATGTGGTACGAAAACTATCCACAGTTCGGCGGATGCTGTTAAAAAAACAAACCTTGTATCCTCATATTTTATCTGCCAGTAGGTTTCAGCGGCTTACACATGCACGTATAAATTTGTATCCTTCCTCTACCTAGACGAGCTGTACTTCTTTGGACAGGCAATAAGATGGGTAATTCAATAAAAATGAAAAAGAGGATCAAGGATACAAATATAATAATATTGTGCAGGCCGAATTTATGAATCACCCTGTTACTCAAATACTGTTGAGAGAAAGCTGAGATCTATCACCCCTATCATTTCTGCATGCATTATACGATACACTTTGTATATATACAAAATTTATCTGAATGTTTCTATTTGTTCAAGACAAAAGTTTCTTGGAGTGACCTCCTCTACGTATTTCGTTTTCAGAAAATTAACCAAACTTTGTGGACTTGCTTTGGCGCTTACCTGGGACCTACTTCCTTAAATTAACAGTTTCAACCAGGTCTTTTTCGATTTCCTACCTAACGAGTCAAGACCAATTTAATTGAATTTATTGGGGTGTCGATCAATAAGAAACTGAAATAAATCTCAAATCCAGTAGTCCGGCCCTCGCTTTGATTCCATTAAGTACTCGCTTTGCCCCAAAAGCAATGAGGGTTCAATTGGTGTGATTGTCAAGCCAAATTGCTCACGTAAGCATTTAAATTTCACCTTAAGGCAGCAATTCAGTGCGAAAAATTAATCGTTGTTGGACACACAAACAGTCACTTTAACCCTCGTTGGCGATGGTTTGACCCAAATAATCGAATAATCGACCCCCGACAGTTTCCCCCGAGACCAATCAATGAATCCATGAAAAAGTTAAGCCACGGGGAAAGCAGAGCGAAATAAGAAATTTACCAAGGAATACGAAGTGTCGCCAGAGGGAAAACCAACTATTGCTGAATATGCAGACGATCCGTGACTGGCAAATTAATTCCGTTGCTGTACTGTGTGGACTGTGGAGAAACTACGGCCACGGGGTAGAAGGTGATTTGCAAAGTTTTGAAAGGAGATGCTAGTGGAATACCATGTATAGTAAGTCCCGCAGTCGAACTCCCAGGGCTCCCCTAGACCTTGCGTTACTTTTTAACCGACTCCGGCGAGAAGAGGTTACCAATTCGATCCGTCGATATGTTTTTGCAAAAATAAGTTTTGTAAGTTCAGAAGGAAAATATTTTTTTTCCATAGAAAACTGTGTAATATGAAACGGTAAAGATGATAATTTGCACCTTCTTCCGCCAGAAATACTTCGGGGCAAACCCAAAGTTGTAACGCAAAAAATCAAAAGTTTCTAAGAAATGCTCGCACCGAATTATTAATTGAAAAAAGGTTGCCAATTCCAGAAAGTTTTGCGAACTTCCCAGTCCTTTAGCACCGTCTGGAGGATGTCTGCTCCCCAGGTAGAAAAACTTTAGCAACTTCTTCTCATGTTGAAGAGCAGTTGGGAAATTTTTAATACTCGAAATTACTCAACGGGGCTTTAAAATCATTTAGGCGCCCGGCAATCTGGGCCACACGTGAGGACGGGGTGGGATGGGCTTAAACCTCACATAAATCAGACTGCGGGAGATAAATGCCAGGAATCAATTTCACACACAAAGCATCCCTTCAAGGGTTATCGGCTTAAATTTTACTTAATAAAAAAAGCTGCGTGCGGCAGGCAAATTCCGGAAAGTCAATTTACAGAGTTTTCCACAGTGGAAAAATGCTTCACAGCCCTAACCAGTCGCCCCGGGCACCCAAGGGGGGCTATATTCAAATTTACTCTCGTTAATCTTTCTATTACGCAACTTTTTCGCTGTTAACATATGACAGTGGGACATTCATCCCCAACCCTTTCGAGCCACAAACTCCAACTTGAAGTCGTTTTAGCTCCCCGGGAGCGGAAGACCCGCTTTTTCTTGTTTTTCATCACTTGCCGCAATGACTGGCGGGCTCTTTCAGCGGAAGGCACGTGGAGAAAACGTGGTCGTGTACAAGCGGATTTTATTGTACAAGCAGGTGGGCACAATTCCCGAACATTTTTATTTAAGCTAGGGATTTGGGTAATCATTAAAGAAAAGAGGTTATCCTTTGACTTGGGTTATTAACGAGCCTTGACTTCGCGGCCCCTTTTCCGGGACGCCCTGATGGAGGCACTAGATAACATCAATCAAACCCCGTCAAATAGGATAAACGTAACGTTTGCCCATTAATTCATTTTAAATGTTGTGAAAATCATTTTGCATTTTATTCGAGCTCGTGCTGGGGATGAATCCATTTGCTGGCTGCTTATGGAAGGAGCTAGTGCCAAAAACATAGGAGGACTTAAGACGAAGAGAAAATTACTCTTGCCGAGGAATTGCAGAAATTGCAAATGGAAAGTATTACGTTGCACTTATGAGACATTCATGTTAATTTAGTTTTGTCATTTTGCATGTCGACGGCAAGTGGGACTTTTCCTTAAGTTAATAACCAGATGCAGATCCTCCTATGAAGCAAACACATGCACAGTGCATGTGGAACTCTAATTGGAAATGTAATTAAAAGTAAGAGTAAGAGTATACCATATGCAGTTTTAAGTTTATTTTTAAATTATTTTCTTTATAACGCACATGTTCTCGTCGCTTCCACTGTGTAAGACATGCAAGTACATTTGGAAAGAGGAACATTTTAAGGAAGGTGATTAATATAGCACCATTTCAGGAATGCATCTACAGGTCAAAATTTAAAAATGGCAGCCACGATTACTAGATATAGTGAAATACAATTAGTTTCGCGTTGTCAGCATAACAGAGAATTCTCGAAGGGGTAGAAATAAGAGAAACATCATTAAGGGGGATTTGTGTGTTGGCTTCAAAAGGTCGATATTTTTTTGCATTTTTCGAAGACCCTAGAACAATGAGTTGTATTCAACTTCATGAAGGCCGTTCGGTCGCGCCGTGGGCATTCTCCGAGTCTTTCAAAACTATAAACGCAGCGGAGGTGGCGTGCAGTACATCGATATGTAAAAGTTGTTACAATTAAACAAACTCGGGCTAATTTGGAATTTTGACTTGAATCTAGTCAGAGCGATAACCACAAGTCTCTACTTTAAGAATCTGACGGAATTTTTGGTGTCATATAACTGGAAGGGATGATACACTGAACGCTGTCAAGCAGCTTTTTTTGGTGGGGTTAGATTCAGCTCCCTCATGTTTTGTTTTTTTTCAAATGAAATTTTTTTTGTGCCTTTTATAATGCAAAAAGTATCTTAACTGGATTTATCTTACTCTTCCTAGACCAAAATCGAAAAATTAGGTATCACAAATAGGTTTTCACACTGGACCCCCTTAATATACATATGTATATCATAAATGAAAGAGAACTAAGGTGGCTACCTTGTGGGACACCAGATGTATCGATTTACCTTTCATGAACCATGAGGTCGTTACACCAGAAATCGTCGATAAAATCCATGGAATGATGTTGGATGACCGGATAATGAAAATGCGTGAGGTGTCTGAGGCGGTAGGCATGTCAACTGAGCGGGTACATCACATTTTACATGAATATTTGGATATGAAAAAGCTATCCCCGCGATGGGTGCCGCGATTGCTCACACTCGACCATAAGCGCAACCGTGTGACCATTTCAAAGGATTGTTTGGCGATTGTCAGCCGCAATCCGAACGAGTTTTTGCCCCGTTTCATAACTGTGACGAAACATGGATACATCACAATACACCAGAAGCCAAGGAACAATCAAAACAGTGGGTTTCTCGAAGTGAACGTGCACTAAAGAAGGCGAAATTGGGTTTGTCAGCCAACAAAGTCATGGCTACAGTTTTTTGGGATGCACGCGGTATCATTCATATCCATCAACTCGAAAAGTGCAAAACGATCACAGGTGTATATTATGCAGAGCTTTTGGACAGATTTGATATTGATTTGAAGCAAAAACGACCGCAGTTGGCGAAGTAAAAGTGTTGTTCCATCAAGACAATGCACGGGTGCACATGTGTGTTGTCACCATGGCAAAAATTCATGAATTGGGCTACGAACTGCTACCCCATCCAGCATATTCTCCAGATTTAGCCCCATGTGACTATTTCCTATTTCCAAACCTGAAGGAATGGCTGGGTGGTAAGAGGTTTGGGTCAAATGAAGAGGTCATCACATAAACAAACGCCTATTTTGAGATTCTTGAGAAAAGCTATTATTTGGAAGGAATAAAAAAATTGGAAAAACGCTGGACTAATTGTATAGAGTTAAAAGGAGATTATGTTGAGAAATAAAACGCTTTTTTGCCGAAAAAAATATATTTTATTCAAAAAGTCACTGACTTATCAAACCGCCCTCGTATATATAGACCTTTGAATAATAGTACTTTAGAAGCAGTTGGTTGTGAAACGTCTAGCTTTGCGCACGTGTATATTCGAAATTCTGGAATACGCGATTCAGTGCAAGTGCCAAAATAAATTTTTTTTCTGTACTCAAAACTTTAAACGCGTTTTTCTCGAAACCATGTTTTCGAAGACGGTGATCACTGTAACTCGAAAACGGCTTTGCCGATCGGTTTGAAATTTTTTTCAGTTATTTTATACATAATTGTCCTCCGTATGAACGAAGGATTATTTATTTTTGAACGATTTTTTTTTATAGCCGAAAATGCGAGTGAAATCTTGGTCGAATAAAGAATTTTGACTTTCAACATCCGCCATTTTGTGAAAATTCACAATTTTTCAAATCCTTTCGTTCATCCGGAGTATTATGTCATTAACTGATAATCTCTTTTGTGTTTTTTGATTTCATATGATTCAGTGACGAGCAGCAGTGATCACAGCAAAACACCTTTTTGAGAGCCCTGCCAAATTTGCTGTATTCCACTTATTTCTTAATATTTTACTATTAAAAAATTAAAATATTTTCTGTAAATATGTACATATCTTTCATGTGGAAAAACATTTGATATTAATTGTTTTAATGCGTGTCCACAAAAAATTTTAAAAAGAGCTTTTTTGGGATTCCCCCTTAAGGGGGTCGTCTACCCAATAGGTCGCGCTATATTCTACAGTTCGTTGTGTGGAAAGAAAGCGAGATAGAGAGTTGCCGCTTGGTATACGTCTTTATTCATAAGTCATAAGCATGAGTAATTTTTTTTTTTTTTTGAAATTTCGAAAATTGTGGTCCTGAGACGGTGGATATGAAAAATCGGCAACGCTGCAGAACTCCGGTGATTGTAGGCGACTGAGGTATCTGAAAGCAAGCAACAAAAAAAAATCAGTATCTACACACTCTTAGCTATGGCCTATGCCAGAATTAGAAGAAAAAAACAACAAATCAGACTTTGGCGTAATTTTGAAGAAAAAAAATTTTTTTTTTCGGTTTTTTACCGGGTTTTTTGCTTGTAAAAAAAAAGTTTTTTTTTCATTACCGCCATTGAGGCACCGGCCATAGCGGCGCATGCACTAAAGGTCTGTGCCAAATTTCAACAGAATCGGTTGGGAACTTTCCGAGATATCACCGGAGTTCTGCAGCGCTGCCGATTTTTCATATCCACCGTCTCAGGACCACAATTTTCGAAATTTCAAAAAAAAAAAAAATTACTCATGCTTATGACTTATGAATAAAGACGTATACCAAGCGGCAACTCTCTATCTCGCTTTCTTTCCACACAACGAACTGTAGAATATAGCGCTCGAACCGCGACCTATTGGGTAGACGACCCCCTTAAGTAAGATATCGAACCGATTCACTATCAACGAGATGAGTAATTGCACTAACAGCTTTGAGATCGATCTCAAATTTACAAAGTTAGCACTAACTGTGAGCTTCTCAATGTTTTGCCTGCAGTGAAGAGCTCAAGCTCAGTAATCCTAGCTATGTACTCGAAAGTCTCAGCTCGGAGTTCAATCTCGACTTTTTGCATATGACCCAATATTTTTCCAAGCCTTGCTCTTTACGTTCTGAAATGAACTACGTTGTATTAATTTTCGTTGCTATCTGATTTAATCAGAAAAAAAAGGAAAAATTAAATTTCTCTTTACCCTTACTTTGAGCCCCATGAGTGCGATGTCTTTCCTTTAATTATTACCTTTAGTTGGTTGTAACTAAATTAATGGCAGAGCAGCTGTCGCATTGAAATTACTTTAATGGAGAAATGAAAACAATTATTGTAAAGGTGTAATGTAATTAGCATTCCCAAATTGGAACAATGTTTCCGAAATGTTTTAGTCTGAGGCTCAAATAAGCAGAACCAGCTCGGCCCCCAAAGACCCCACTTGAAAGCATTGCGATCCGTACCGTTGTTCCCGCACTGCTTGAGGATATTAATTGACCTTAAAAAATATTCAACAGGAATTGAAGAACATTTATTTCCCCCAAGCCGGCAATTGAAACGGCTTTTCCCAAAATATTTTCTTTATCTCAAAAGCTCTCTGTCCTGCCAGCCTCAAGCGAAAATTTATTCTCAGAGTCAGTAGAACCTTTTGTGTTCATTAATTTGTCGTAATCTCTCCGCAGCCCGCCCAGACATTCAGAGAACCCCCAAAATTTTCCCGACGATGCCATAGAAGAGCAATGAAAAGTGAAACTGTAATTAAGTAGTCCCGGTAGTGGCATTATTTGCGATCAATTCGACTGGCAGGAGGCATCCCAACGGATTGTCGTTAACATTGTTCACCTCAATTAAACTCCTTGCCCATTCAGTCCTCCTACATTCCCGTCCTTGGGAAGAAAATTCACATGTGAGTAATCCCAGACTAGAATGGACTCTAAACTCGATTTACTGGCAATTTAGTACCCAAGTACACTTAATGTGAATATCTTCAGAAAATCTTATTTGGCTCGAGCTGAGCTGTCTTCATATTTGTGGAGTCACTCAGTCGCAGAGCACCCGAAAGGATAGGTTGCACTAGGAACTATTAGGTAGGTGGCATATTTTCCCTTTTTTAAAACAAATAAAAACCATCAGGGCGACGTATTTATTCCCGGAGGAAGTTGAGAGAAGTCTATTATTAAATTTCACATCACAGAAAAGCAGTGAAATGGTTAACAAATATATTTATTTCAAGGCTGAGACCGAGCTCTATGGTAGGTACCTTCTAGCTTTTGAGCAGTCTCTATCTCTGTACTTATACTCCGTTTCAGCTACTGAGGCCGAGGACTCTTTTATAATATATAAAAGGTTTCATAGAACTAACTAGGGTCGCGTGACCGGAGCCATAGTTTCAGCAGTGTTAATTAATAATTATACTAAATATTTTTTTGTGTGATATTCTACTGTGTCCAAACAATAAGGTAAATTACTTATTTAAAATTCGGGGGTGTTATTAAAGCAAACATTTTTTTCTGTAGACTGGTAGTACTGTCCTTGATGTCTATGCAGAGTTTCAAGTCAATACATATATTCATTTACTGCAGAGCTACTCGTGTTTTTGTAAACATACAAACGTGAATTTATCGATTTTCACTATATCGGATTTTGTCGACCAAAGAATTTGCATTAAATTTTGTATGCGGAATGAATATTGTGCTGCGGAAACGTTGAGGATATTACAAAAAGCTTTTGGTGATGAGGTTATGTCGCAAAAAAATATTTACAAGTGGTACAAAGACTTTAAAGAAATCAGAGAAAGCGTTGCCTTAAAAATGAAGGTCATGTTGACAGTTTTCTTTGATTATCGTGGCGTAGTGCACTGTGAATTCCTTTCAACCAGTCAAACTGTTAACAAGGAATATTATTTGAGTGTTATGCGTCATTTGCGTGATGGTATTCTCCGCAAAAGGCCAAAATTATGGACATAAACTCTTGGTTTTTGCATCATGATAATGCACCGGCTCACACAGCATTGATAATTCAACTCATATCGTTGCGCACCTTATTCGCCTGATTTAGCACCGAGTGACTTTTAACTATTCCCTAAACTTAAAAGACCACTCCGTGGACAATGTTTCGACTCGATCGAGGAAATAAAAACCGAATGGATGAAAGCATTGAAGGCCATACCGGAAAAGGACTTGTCAGACTGTTTCGAGAATTGGAAAAAACGTTGGCATAAGTGCATTGTATCGGGTGGGGATTACTTTGAAGGCGACAAAATTGATTTGGAAGAATAAATAACGTTTTTTCATTTTTTTTAAACAAATTCACCTTATTTTTCGGTCACAGTACCATTATGTAATCTGTTCTTTGCCGTAGATCAAATAAATAAATCAAATTAAATTCTATCGTTGATTTCCTATGGTTTTATTTCCGTGGCGCTTGTGATAACAAAAACGAAAAAGGTGGCGATGAGTCTTATGTGTTATCTATCAGCGATAATATTTAAATAATTTAAAATATTGTAAGACTCGAAAATTAAGGAAAGGTAAAGACTTCTTAAGCTCCAAGTATGGTAAAGAAACCCATAGGACAGAAATTAACAATTTGTGTACTTGAAGGGCTTTGTGGTATTTCGGGGCTGTTAAATGCCAACCTATGTATAAATAGTTTCGGCAAACAATCTCTCGACTTCCTGCCCCGGTCCGGTAGTTCACCCACAAAGTAGAAATTTCTTGCTCGGAGTAACCCGCAAATTGTTTACTCAGTGAAAGATAAATAGCGTAATGATATTGCTGGCAGTCAGGCGGTTTCTACCTTCTCAATGGAGGTGCAGGTACCCAAGAATGAAACCTTGATTTGGCTCGAACTACAAAGAGAAATTACGTTAAAGCCTTCAAGTAACCAATTTATAGACTTCTCAACGGTTTCTGCGGGCTCGTTACCCAAAGCTTGTAGAGCTTTCCCCCGAAATAATACTCGTATATCTGTTTGATCGATTCGATTGAGTATTCTCGACCCTTCGCCTTTCCCCTACTCTGGCTGCATATTCAGTACTCGCTTAATCCTAAGAAAACGTAAAAAGTCACTCACGTGGACATCTATAATTCAGAAAAGACCATGGAGAAGCGACTCTCTCCGTAAAAGGATATCCCAGGACTATTTCCGCATGACCAGCAGCAGAAAAACACCAGCATAAGTAGGAATCAAAACGGATCAAATCAAGGAGAATTTTCAATTCAACACTTCTGCAATATCTGGGAAGACGCTGAATAAATTGTGAAAGTCCTTGAGGCAAGGGAGCCGAAAAGGACTGCGTGTAGCACTATGGCGGTAGCATCGACCACTTGCTCCTGCGAGAGCAGCAAGTGTAGTTAAAGTTTAAAAAGGTATCCTTCCGCCCAGAGTAAACGACGCATTCATAATTACAGCACCCATCCCTCGGAGCCAAGGACCTAATGGACAAAAACTTCGGCACAGACGAGTGGGGCGTCGAGGATTTAATGGAATGGAAATATTTGATTAGGATGGAGCAGGTCGTTAAATTATCAAGTGGGAGGTCTGCCTCGTTTTAAAATCATCTTCTCTTTGAGCTCCGTAGCCTGCCTGCCATCATTATTCAATTTGAAAAGAGTTGCCCTGCCGTACGCCTCTGCGACGAAAGGCCAAATTGATAGGTGCTTACTGCAGACGAAGGCTGCTAACAGCTTAATCGCTTATTTACAGGAGGTTGATGGGGCGAGCAGAATAGTCGCCTTCCCGGAAATTTTTTGAATTGGGTGGAAAGTTTTGTTTGATAACAAGGGGGTGGAAATATATAATCAAAACACTTTCCGCATGGAAAAATCGATGCCTATAGTACCTAGAGTTTATGCCTATTCTCTCAGTTAGGATATTTTTCCATTGGTGGATATCTTGAGCTTAGTTTAATCCTAAGCCACGTCCAAAACGTAAATAAGAAGCCAATTTTCATATGTTTGGACGGACGCACAGTGGGGCAGAATCCCAAAAAGCTGGCCAAAAATCAAATTTTTGAGATGTGTATATTCGTCCATATACCATCAGATCTTGTTTAGGGTTAGTCCTAGAACATAATTCCGGACCGGGCAGGCAAATACCTGCTCTAAGGTCGCCTGGACATCATTTGACATTCAGCCTCCGTTGAGTACGCACGAAAAAAGTGTGCGCGTGGAAAAATTCTTTCCTGTTTGAAGAGCTGCGAAACTGAGGAAACTAGTTCAATTCGAATTCGGCAAAATGGATTCATTTTCTGGAGGTATGTAGAATTTATGCTTATGCACAATTATTGCTCATTTTATGTTTGTGATATTTAAATCTCGCGACAAGTATATAGTATATTTTTTTTCATGTTTATATAAAATTGATTTTCTAATAGAGTTTTAAAAATGTCTTCGCGAGTCTCGATCTAGTTTCGACAAGGAGCTGATAGTGTACAGTGTTAAATATAACATATTAAAAAACTGGCTGCTCTCGAGTGCGCGTTGAGCAGTGAGACTAATTTTTATGGAAAAACGCGTGGCACGACATTAAGAGGGTATTCTCATGTGAACACATAAATTTTACCTCTTTTTAGGGAATCGAAAAAACATCGAATTGAATATTGTTCAGTAGGTCTGTCGCTATCGTCCCTACTAGAATTAATCAATTTCATTGGAAAATGAAAAAATGGCGGACTGTAGAAAAAAAAGTTACGAAAATCTTGGTTATTTTTGGTACAAATCGTTTAAAAAAAATAAGAAAATATTTTCGAAAGTAAGCAATTTTGGTACGGACGATAACTATTAATAAGTAGAAGAGCATATATAAATTTCAAAGCAATCTGTTGAATAGTTTTTTGTTTAGGCTCCCCACCGCTTTAGAAAATTATGTTTCGAGAAAAATGCGTTTAAAGTTTCAAAAGCAGAATTTTCGTGGACAATTTATACCGACACTAATAAATTTATCATATCAATTTTACAATCCTTTTACGATGTTTTTGCTCTAATTTAACTCCTGAATCGTAAGCAATAACTTCGAAAACCAAATTACTTGAGATTTCACTTCATATTTTCAACGTATGAACCATAGTCCGCCATAATGGATCCGCCATTTTGAATTTTCAAAATCTGACTTCAGATTCGTAATCAGCGATCCAAAAAACCCCCGAGTAACCAGTTTCAATCAAATTAATAGAAATTCGAATTTTTTGTCCGCCATATTGGAGCCGCCATTTTGAATTTTGAAAATCTGACTACAGATTCGTAATCAGCGACCTCGAAAACCCCCATATAGGTAATTTGGGATTTTTAGCCACAAAATCGGGATTCTGCCCGACTGTGGAACGTGATTGTATCAATAAATTGAAATACATGCACACCACTAAAATTTAGTCCCATCAGTTGTGCCCATTAAAGCCGAATTTTTTTTTATGGTCCACACTAAAGTTATTGGGTTGGTTGTGATTTTCAAAAATCGATTTTTTTGTTAGCGTATTTTAATAGAATGAAGTTTTAAGAGCACTTTGGCGCAAGCCCTATGCAACAAATCTCTCAATTGACCGCCATATAAATCTTTGAATGGACAAAAATCATACCCAGCGCAATGCTGGACTTTTTCCTTACTTTTTCGAAGGATTAATGGCAAATGTTGGAAAACGCAATTGTATGGAAACTACTTCGTCGTGATATAAATAACCGACTGTTTCCTATGGTTCACGGCGAGGCATTTCCCATGCCCATCTATTGGATTCTCTAAATGGGTTTTCTTCTCTGCATGTTCGAATCTAATATTATATATTGGGGTGCTATTAAAATTATTAAATGTGCAATGCAATTTAGTTTCATGACGAACTGCGGTCAATATAAAAACGACAGTTACAGTAATTTACCGTATATACGAGAAACTATGGAAAGCTTTTGTATTTCAGAAAAGCGCCTGATTACTCAGATGTCGCTCTTGTAGCTAGCCGGATTTTCGCGCGGATGCAGCTTAACGAGTGACACTTTACAAGGTGTTTAACGTCAGCTGTTAGCAAATATTTCCATGTACACCCAGCAGTATTTTTTTATCAATAAGGAGTCATGTCAACAGAAACAATCAGTGGGATCAGGAAGCATTTTGCAATCCTCTCCGGGCTGTGCGCCTCTGGCGCGAGTTTTTTTGGTAAGTTGACCGGTGAAGCAGCGGTGGAATTCGAGGTCCTCCAACAAATTGGCATTGGCAGAGTGAGTAAAAATAGTCGACAAATCGATAGTTATGAAATCTAAGTGCACTTTCAGTGATGCACCATTTAATTTTAGAATATCTGGCTGATTCGCGCGATTTGCTTTGCTCTGATGGTCCTGTGCAATGCTTTTGTGTGGACATTTTATGTAAAAGCTTTACATTCCACAAGTGGAACGTTGACGGCAACCGTTACTAGTGCTGCAACGAACTACTTCGTTTCCGTGAGTGCTTCACTTCCTCTTCCTAAGGAGCGTTAATTAATTGATTACTTTTATTGCAGTTTATCTTGGGAGTGTTTATCTTCGGCGAAGAGGTGACGATGTACACTATGATGGGCATCTCACTGATTCTAGTTGGGCTATTTTTTCTAACTAGGGACGCTGATGCGAAGAAAAATATGTAGACAAATATGTTTTATGATTTATCTAAATAAATTGTGTAGGCTATACATTTTTAATTGCCCGTTTCCAACTCTCCTAGTTGTACGATCCTCACAGGGTTAAGGCAGATTCCATTCAGGAAGTCAATGTGTTCTTGCCCTTATGAGCGTATCCAATGCAAATGAACCGAATATGATCACTTCCAACTAATAATCACGTTGAGAATATCATCTCAGCTAAGAAAAATTAAAGAGCTAAAATGCATTTCCATTACTGCTAGGCATGTTTCTTTACTAGCATGCATGCAAGTATTGAATTAATTAAAACACCCTAAGTGAATTTATGAAAACGCCGTTTGGTGGTATTTTTAACATTCCCATTGTCCATTCATTCCACAGATCTTGACTAAGAAATTTTGTTTTTAATGCAATAGAACTAGAGGTAAGTAAATTTGTTACTGCAGATTTATAAATTCGAAGACGAAGATACAAAAGGCCAAAAGTTGAAAAACGAGTGTTGTCACAAGATCTAGATATCGCATGGCATACACGAGCCGAGTATACAGATTGGGTCATATAGGAATAGGCGTAACATGTTTCAGAGTACATTAAGAACAAATGTTGCTTTAACGGCAGTTTTGCCTATTCTCGAATTCAACGCAATTTAAATCCGTTCAGAACGTAGGGAATTTAAAAGCATGCTGGAACGGTCGAGCGTTCAGCGCTGGCTCAACTTTCTAAACGCTCCAGCCTGCTTTAAAATTTCCTACATTTAAGGCCGATTTCAATTCGATTGGATTTAATAGGGATGATTATTAGAGGTAGGTCTCAAAATTCTCTATAAAAAGGTTATATACATTTTCCACGTGCAATTCAAATATTTGAACCACACCGAAGTAAACGAGCGAACTAAATATGGGACCAAACACTAAAAAAGAGAAAACCTGCGCGTTTTTTAAAGTTTTTTATTTTAAATGATTCCTGCATCTGAAAATTTTTCTTTCACTTTAGATAGTTATTCAAAAAGTGTATTTGTGTTCCTCGTGTTGCTCGAAATTGATTACCTCGTCATGAAAAAGCATTTTCTCGTTTACGTTAAATATATTCATCTCGTCTGAAAGTAACACATTAAGATATTCCACTTGTTCTAAACTTTACGCCTCCACTTGTCTTTCTAACATATATAGGCAGCGTTTATATATAATGAATGATTCTTTAAATATTCCTCAATTAAATAATTTAGTTTTGTTCCAAAAAAAAAGAAAAAATCTTCAGTCCAAGTTGTTGCCAGTGAAAACTGCCTCGTTTAAGTAATTACAGGGAAAGTATAGCCTTCTAAGCGACTTAAATGAACAATACAAAAGAACACGTTCTAGAAGGAGTCCCTTTCTTTAATAAACAATAGAACGAAAACACAAATACTGAGATCCGCTGAGTGTTGAGATTTACTTCGAAGAAATCGAACTGTGTTCAATGAACCGATTCAGTCTTCAAAAGAAAAAAAAAACAAGGAAATTCGCAAAGTACTTAAATTATCTAGTTTCCCGTTGCTCCGCTAGGCGTGTTCCGGCAGCTGCTCCACCTCCTCCTCAACAAACAGTAGCAATAGTGGTGAGTTGTCGTGGCGCGACATAATCTTCACTGGTGCTTCGCTCAGGTCGAGTTCGTCCCTTGTTTCGCCGTGTCTTTCGAGTGTTTAAGTAAATGCAACGTTTGAAATTTTACTCGTATAATATGTATATTAAGTTAAAAGCAATGGCCATATATTTTATATATTAATTTGTAAAACTTTTGATTTACGTGTAGCATACTTTACGTTAAGGAATTGTTAAACGCGTGTGGTTCGTCGAGGTCCTGCTTAGGCGTTCACGTCCTGCTGTTGTTGCCGGACGCTGTTCGGGGGACGTGAGCTACCGTAGGCGCCAGTATTGCCGCGTGCTCCTCTACTGGGATTAGCTGAAATTCCGCTGCCGCCGACATTTGATCTGTTCGAATTAGTGTTGTTCCTGGGAGGAGCGGCGGTGCCACTATTCGGCGGGCCAGGACGACTGGTGCCACCACCACTCTGCTGCCTGGGTTGAGACATGGGTCCTCCAGCTCCTCCACGAGGTCTGTAGCTGTTAGAGTTCCCATTACCACCGCCGTAGCTGTTTCCGGAATCCTGCTTGTTGCCCGAACTGTAGCCTCCGTTTTGATTCTGATAGTATCCACTGTTGTCACTGTTATTCCTGAAATACACTCCTGCGTTGCGACCGTTCTGTTGTTGCTGGTAGGAATTGTTCGGGCGTCCTCTGTAGCCGTTAGATGATGAAGGTGGAGCGTTACCTCCTCTAATACCACGCGCTCCTCCACCACTGCTATTGCGATTGCTGCCACCAAAATTATTGCGATTGTTGCGGCTTCCATAGGTATCACTTTGACCGTTATTCCAAGTGTTCGACTCGCCCTGGTTATCAAAGGTGCTGTTCCACTCGTTTTTGTTTGAGTTTACTTCATTACTCCATTGGTTTGTGTCTATAATTTCCTTCGGGTTTGCTGTAACCATTGATTGTTGTGCCGTCTCATGGGCGTCCCAGTCGCTTGGATCTGGGGGAATTTGTGTTCTATCCTTGTTTTCATCAGGTTGATTCATACTCACTGGTTCAGAGTTCATCGTTGGTTGCTGCGACACTATTTGCTCAAAATTATCCGTCACTTGAGGCATCGGGTTGCCGACCTTAAATAGGAAATGAAAAACAAGCTGTATTAGTTGAGCAATTTCTCTCAATTTTGTGTCTAAATTTTAAAGACGAAGACATTTCCTACTTCATCAATTTAATTGAAACCATTCGCCCAATCTTACAAATTAGAATAAAGTGTCACCCCTGAACCATTACCGCTTACCTGATGCATGCCCAACGGAGTGTTTGCTGGAAATTTGGCAGCCGTACTGAATCCTGGCAATGGTACATTGGGTCCACTAGGCACAGTCATCAAGTTAGGTGGATTATTCGGCTGAGTCAATACTGATGAAGCGACTTGATGCTGAAGCGGTTGTGGGACCTGTTGCTGTTGAAGCGGCTGCTGTTGGGCTTGCTGTTGTTGAGCTTCGACACTCGACAGTGCACCGGGAACAACTCCACTTTGTTGCGAGACAACAACGGGTGGTTGCCCAACTATCTGTGGTAGCGGTATTGGCGGGGCCTGAAAGACTGGTGGCATTTGGGGCGACGATGCCGAGATGTCAACAGGGTTCTGAACACCCGGAGGGAATATCGCCTGTGGTGGGACTATGGGAGGGAATGACTGATTTGTGAATGTTTGCGTCGGAATTGGAGCAGCAGTAGGTTGTTGTTGAGCCTGCTGTTGCTGTAATCCTGGCTGTGGCATTAGCATTTGCTGCTGGGGTTGTTGTTGCTGTTGCTGTGGGGCTTGCTGAAGTGGTTGTTGCTGCTGTTGAGGTATTACACCTTGTACGTTGTTGGGGCTTTGTGGAGGAAGGGTACCTTAAGATAAAAAAAAAAATTAATTACTAAATTCGCACCACATCGAAAATACCAACCTGCAGCAATATTTGGAGTCGTGTTCTGAGAGTCGTTAGGTGTGAATCCGCCAGGTACCAAATCTGGAGAGTCTAATTCACTATCCTGTAGGAAATAAAAGTTCCCAGACCCAATAACTTCAGCAAGAGGTCGCATTTGCTGGATGTACTGATGCTGCTTGAAATACGCCTGCTCTACAGCTCGCACTGTTGTAGGTGGAAAATGAGCCGCATGTAAGGGGTTAGCTGGCGAAGGTGGAACAGCTACAGCCGGGATAGGAGCAACTTGCCCTTGGGCGACAGACACATTAATCGGACTTGGAACGACTGGCCTTTGTATCTGAGGTGGCTGTGGCGGGATCTGAGATCCAACTAAACCTACTGGCTGCGGTGGTTGTGGCTGTTGTGGGAAAGCCGGTGCTGGTACCGCTGCTGCAGATGGGGCTTCAGTAGGAAATTTGGAAATTGTCTGAACCGGTGAAATAATTTGCTGGGGTTGTTGTTGTTGTGGAATACTGGGGTTTGCAAGTTCAGCTGCTGTCTCAGTTGGTTGTTGTTCGGTTGAAGGAACATTGAGATCAGTTTGCGATTGTACATCCTCGTTTTCCGTTGTTGCCTCGACGTCCTCTTCAACAAATTCCTCATTTGGCTCAACCTTGCCGCCCTTATCAAGATAACCACATTCTTGGATCGTTTGAATGATTCGCCGAACATTGTCAAAGGTGGTATCCCCGTATGATTTTGGTCTACCATCAATCGTTAAAGATAGATACTCGGCAGCCTTCTGAGCACAAACGGAGAATGGTGCGTCTTCCGGGCATGTTTGGCGACTAACATGAATGTCAATACAGCTACAAATTTGAAGCATTAGTAAAGAATCAAATGTGCTTGTACAATACGTACAATTTTTCAAGAATTTGCAGATCGCTTTCTTCCAGTTTCGTTGCCCCATTGGTGCCATTCAAAAAGTCGTCACGGATATTGGCATCAGCAAAATTTGTAAGGATGTTTTGTATCGTGAGAACCTCTCGAATCTTAGCAGTTTCGGCTTGAGCTCGTAGCAGGGCATCCTGAAAATTGTTAATTGTATTAAAGGGTCAGATCGTTGCTTGGTATTTTTTTTACTTACTCGTCTAGCTTGCTTTCGTTGTTCTTTCTCAGCTATGGTAGCTAGTTGCACCATTTGCTTTGAAAGTTCGCGGGCAAACTCGAGAGACTGAGCCACTTCATCATATTTAGCAACAGCGGCACGTTGATCTGAGCTCAACTCTTTGCCAGATGCCTGAATTGCTCTATATGATTCAAGTTTTGTCTAGAAGGAAAAGAAACGTAAGATGATTTTTTTTTAATATTGAGAATCTGTATCACACGTCAGATTCTGCTTTTAAATTAAGGAAAAACTAATAGGCAAAGTTGGAGCCGTTGTCATAAAGAGAAATGTTTGGGTGAAATGTTAAGGGTTTCGATAACGTAGTAAAAAAAAACTACTATATAATTCTCGTTACATGTTTGAAATTGCAATATAAGTGTCGTTGGTATTTTTTTCAGAATTTCAGAATCAACACCGTTCAAGATACGACCGAAAAAAATGGCACAATCGATGGTTACAATATTGATAAAATTTACGTGTTAATAGTTCATTAACATTTAAATGACAGTTCTTGTAATTTTTCCAAGCTATTCATTAAAATCTATTATAATTTTGTTCGGTAGCTTGTTGAAGACCCCACCTGTGCTACTATTGGTCCGAAGAGTCTGCTACAAGGTGTCTCAGAACGATCCAACTATTTCAAACGATTATAAAAAAAAACAGAGATTTTTAGAGAATTCGCAATCAATCTCGCCTATTCGTTTCCTGCATCATTGAATGACTGGATCCTAGCGAGAACAGTGACATTACTTGGAGTATTATTGTGCAATCCATAATGTATTCTAAACTAAACAGACGACGAACACAAATGGGCAACCGATCGTCCTCGAAAAACGCGCGCACACAAAACGAACGTTGCTCTCTCGTGTAAGAGATGAGGGCCTTTCGGTAGCACGTTCTCATTGAGACAACTGAGGCAAGATATTGAGCAACTGTCTCAGTTGGATAGAATAATTGGATTAATCAGCTGATTTTGGCATCGAATTTTCCTGGTGGTCGTTTCCACACGGCACGACTAGCCAAGGCACACTTTCAATGCTAAAATCCTAGGTTTAGAAAGTGTCTTGGTTAGTCGTGTCGTGTTTATCAGAATAAGACCAATTATATATGATTATGCCGATTTTAAGAGGGACTTTCGCTTGGAAAATAAATAAAATAAAATTAAAGATTATTCTGCGGGCTGCTTAAGGGATGTCGCAACACACAACATATAACTGAGACAAATAAGACACAGAAAATCCATCTCAGATGGCTCAGTTGCTCAAAGGCTGCGTTCATTTTTGTTGCTCAATGTGAAAGTGAGACGATATGCGAGAATACGCCGTCTCAGTGAGCCAACAGAATATATCAGTTGTCTCACAGAGAACGTGCTTGCCAAAAGGCCCTATGGTGTTAACTAATTACTAAAAATGTAAAGACAGATCTTGTAAGCGACGCCCCTCTCAGCTCCTCTCCATTAAATTGAAGATAAAGTTCTTTTATAATAATCGCACTAGCAAAGACTAATATTTTTCGAAACGTTCAAAGTCGCTGTTACCTCTATGAGAGTCGAAATTTCTTCACTGGTTCTTCAATTCTCAAAAATTTGGTTAAATTGCATTATGTTCAATCAACTTCTAGAACTTTTGTAACCATTGCCTACGATGCGAACATTTTGCAGACGTTCTCGCACGGCAGCAACCCATGAGATGAACCTCACAGTTGATTAATTTTTCTTTCTAAAGACTCTATAAGTCAAAGATTCATGCGAGTCATCCGAAGCGAATGGGTTAACACCATTTTTTTGTGTTCCGAACTTCTAGGACGGAGTCAGGAATAGACCCGATTATCTTAGATTCCTAGGTTAAGGAACGCATAAATAAAGCTTATCTATTCCATTACACCATTAGCTGGCTTAATCTAAATAAGGGTGGATGGTAGTCGTATTCATATTTCCAAGCACTTCTCGAGTACTTTAATACAATGTAATGGAACGCTTATAATGATTGGTACATTGATATGAATAAAACCAAAGTTTTAATTCTGTGTGAGTCAAATTTCCCCAGTCTCACGGTATTGCTGGTACGACTGTTACTTTAGCACAACCAGAGGTAAACAAATTGTATTTTGAACACTCGTGCAGGCCACAAGTTTCACCTAGTGATTGTAACTAAGAGAAATTCCTTGGGAACGATTTCTCACCCAAATATTATTTAAATATAACAGTTTATGCAAATCAAATTGCTTCGATCTAAATTTTATACAAAATATTAGAACTTAGCTCCTTCAACTTATGGAATACTCTACAAGGGAAGAGTTATGTACCTATCAAGCAATAAGTTATGCTTCCACAAAAAGCAGAGTTCCAAAAGTAAAAGCTAATTATGATGAGCAACGCTATGAAACTCTACCGTTATATTTAGTCGCTGATGAATCACACTGCGAAATCCTCACATTTTTAATCCCTGAATCGCCAAATGTAGTAAACAAGCCACGGCACGGTGCCGTCCGTCACATTTTGACTTATAATTCAAAACAAACTTCTTGGAAAATATGTAAATTCAACTTGAAGCTCGATCTCAATTTAAGACATGACAAAATCAATCTCGCCAAAAAGAGCAGAGCAGGCGAGTGTGCCCTTCGGGCTGACGTAGTGTGACAGCAGGGTCAGGGGCTGAAATGCCAGTGCTAGTCTGCAATTATCAAGCAATTTGCAGGAAATCACTTAATAGTGCACAAATGTTGCAACTCGCAGCAGAATCAAATCATTGCGCCGCACATTGAATTTGGCAAAAGCCGCATAAGCACATGTAAATATGGCGTCCATCACAGAAACCCTTTGTTGTACACACAGAAAATCGGTATTGCTATCACAGGCGGCGATTTCGTCACTCAAATTGCAATCCATTGAGCAGGCAGCAAACTCCTGAAAAGTGCTGATTAAATTCTAGGCAAAAATATCCATACGTTTAGCTAAGTAAAAACAAAAACGCAAATTAACCCGAGGACCGTAACGGGATTGAAACATTTACAGAAAACACAAAACCGAACAAAAAGAATTTTTCTCTGGCGGAAGCTGGGGCCCCCACATAGTGAGTATTTACCTTGCGTTTTTCCAAATTGCGGATTTTGTGTTCAATTATCACCAATGCTTGACGAATTGGCGTATTAGCACTGTTATTGTCAGTAGACTCCGCCTGATTGCTGGAGGCTTGTTTTTCTAATTTCGCACTTGCGGCAGAAGGCATCCTTCACGGGCAACAACTGAAACAGGAATAAACTTTTTACCTACTGAAATTGGAACATTGAAGTTTGCTGCATTTACCTTTTTCGGTATTTTGTTCCAAATTCGGAGAGTTATAGTTCAGTGATCTAATTTCACAAGTAAAAACTGAAATATCACTAAATTTTCCTAGATCTTCGGTTATTTAATTTTTTAGTATGTATGCCTATTTCGTAATGTTTTAAAACCTTAAATAGTTTATCATATTTGGAATTAACTGACAATCAATCATCAATCAAAAAAGAAAAATTCAAAAACCCTACCAACACTTGCACACTCCGAATCTGCACGCAACTTTGCAAAAATTTGTTGCTTGTGTGCATGCATGTGAAACCAAAAGTAAAATGGCGTCGCTTGTGAAACGGAGGAATATTTGTTTGGGTTTCCGCAGTGAAATAACAGTATAAAAGATAGAAAAACGGTTGGTAATTTACGCAGATTTGAATGCTGCTAAGCATAAACACTCAGCGCAGCATAAGTGTCAAGTGTGGAAGTGGTGCTGTTGACCAGTTTTCGGTGAAAAGTGACGCTTGTTGATGGAGACGACACTTTCTTAGCAGTAAACTGTGCTGGCGGTGTTCCTCCTCTTCTTGGGTAAGACGCTACAAACTAAGGAAATTGCTTAATTCACATCTTTGCACTGGGTGCCCAGCATTTCTGTGGTTTTCCAAGCGTTGGCCCAGGGCTCCAGCACGTCCAATGACGTCTCACTTTGACATGTCCATATGACGGATGGCAGACTTCCTGGACGGATTTTGTGCCTTGATTATGTACTCCCAATTAAACAACTATTTTAGGACTCTCGCCATAGACTCCTGCGTCCAGCTCAAAATTCGGAGCAACAACTAATAATCAGAAAAGAAATCTCTTCAGCCTATAGACAAGCTATAATTTCTTTTATTGACGGTGGAGATTGAAGGAGGTCATTCTTGCTGCAGAGGGAAGAATTTCCTAGAGCATTTCAGCCTCTTACAAAGAGACTGAGTTTGATGTTGTACAACTCAAAGCCGGAGCATCAACCTGCTAGTATAAATTAAGATTTGTAATGTGCTAATAAGTGGCGGTATGGCTCTGGTGTGAACACCTCGTGCTTCATTTTATAACACTAAAGAAAGCAGTATTTTGCCGTATGCCTTATGTTCTTTGGCCAATTACAGAATTATAGCTCCACTATCCGATGTTAGCTCTCTCGCATTCGGTCTGTGAAAAGTAATCACCTCATGTAACTAACTTCGTAACAAAATGAAAAAATCTACCTTATGATCAATCAACTGCTTTCGGTGTTTTAAAAACACGGTCGACTTGAACTCTTCTATCTGTTGTGTATTACGTTAATATTTCCTTTGAGAAAATTTCCTTGTATTTCAGCAATAAGAAATCGAGTCGACTAAAATGACTCGGCTTTCATAACTGCTCAATGATGCTTCCACTCGCCTTCCGAAGTTTGACCTGACTCAGTACTCACCCGGGAGTGGAATCGTGGAAAGCAAACTACTGCAACAGCTGAATCAATTTAGCCTTTTTGCATTCGCCTTGCACCTTACCTTACATTGCCTCATATTCTAAAAACTGAGCAAGAGCTCAATCTCTATTGTAACAAGGAAAAAACGAGCTCCATTTCGGATTTTTTTATAGCTAAGTTCTTTTATGAACATTGTTCTGGAACATTGAACTGAACATTTTCTTGTTGAGTTTGGCAGCCTATGTATGGGTGTGTGTGGATGCTGATCTGGAGTGGAATTATGTATTTTATGTCGAGTTTAGTCGAAACAAATTCAATAGCTGAATTTTATAAAAAATTCTTATAGGAATCGTAATCGACTAATCTCGAAACAAGATACATAGGGCCTATTGCAATCGATTCGACTGAAAAACGATATTCGCAATGGACCCCCATAATTCCGCACCTGTTCCTTCGCAGCTCCTAAACTACTATCAGATTTGGACAAATATGTCATTGGATTTGTATGAATGCCCCGCGTAACATAGGCTATATGACGTTACAAAAAGAGCAAAATGGCGACCATAAGTCAAAATGTTTGGCAATAAAAAGCAAATTTCACCAAATATTATTAATATGGGTATCAAATGAAAGCGTTGGACGAGCACAATACG
This sequence comes from Neoitamus cyanurus, assembly GCA_947538895.1. Classification (NCBI taxonomy): domain Eukaryota; kingdom Metazoa; phylum Arthropoda; class Insecta; order Diptera; family Asilidae; genus Neoitamus; species Neoitamus cyanurus. Next base: position 40,994,541 of record OX384540.1, on the reverse strand, counting down.
GTTAACTATGTGACGTCATTCTAAATCCAATATGGCGGATGCTCCGAGATGGCGGATTACCTCTTTCTTCACAACTTCCTCGATATGGGTATCAAATGAAAGGGTTTGACGAGCAGAATACAAGATATGTGACGTCATTCTAAGCCCAGATTTTGAGCAACCTTCTCAGTTGGGTTAATAAGCTGACTTTGACATTGAAGAGTTCGGTGATGCAAAGTAATGCACATTTTTTTTAATAATTCAGAGAGAGATAGTAGGCATTTGCCTAGTAGTCGTTTCGACACGACACGACTAGTGAAAACACATTTTCAATGCTAATATCCTAGGTTTAGAGCTAGCTGACGTGAGTGAGTCCTGTGTTTACCAAAATAATTTTCTTGGATCATGCCGATATTAAGAAGCACTTTCGTTTGAGAAAAAAACAAAAATAAGGAAAAGGGTTATTCTGACGGCACTTCAAGGTCGACATATAACAGACAAATGAGAAACTCAGATGTCTCGGTTGCTCAAAAGCTGCGTTCGTTTTTGTTGCTTAATGCGAAAATGAGACGATTTACAAAAACACGCCTTATAAAGCTAAACAGTCCCAGCAAGAAAACCCTGATAGTAGTAGACTCCGTACAAGGATGGTGTCTCCTCAATTTCTCCACTAACAATCCCTCATATATGTAATGCGGAATGAATTTCTTCAATGTCGCTATTATTCCACAGGAGCGGCTGTTGATTCGCTAAATACCTCCCTGCATGGCACAGATCGGCAATCAAACACAACGTTGATATAAATTTGATCAAAATTCAACTTGAGATCAACTACTACAAAAGTACCGGAACCCTGCAACCGTTCAGTTCCCACTAAAAATTATTCACTAATATTTCGAATATAATGTCTTAGTTAAAAGTTCGATAGAATTTTTATTAAAAACTAGAATGTATGCGCATGTATGCGCTAAGCGTTGCCATTCTTATGTTTACCTTTATGGTTCCTTAACAGTCTGAGCATCTCCTATGTTTACCTTGATGCCCGTTTAATGATTATCTCTAAGGAAAACAACATAAACATGTTTCCTAAACTTTTTATATCTGGTGTGTTTGGTTTCGCTACCACCCATTTGGCCCACACGGGGTCCATAGGATTACAAAATCGTGCTGTTTTTATTTTGTCTGAAGTTTGCACTTTTCTCTTTCTTTTAATTCGTTTATGGGTAAAAAAAGGGCTTTAAGGCTTCTGCGCAAGCCAAGCCGTTCAAGCTACAAATAAAAAATTGTGAAAATGATCAAGGAGTGCTAACAACGTTACCTACATTAGTTCATTACAACAAATTCTTGAACCATCGTTAATGTGTTCTTCAAGTATCATGGCTGAAGATTTTTTTTATCAATTGAGTAGACTACTAACACTGTAAACTTCTTCTCTTCCTTAGGTAAACCAATGACACAATTGAAAATTTCAGCGAAATGTAACGTCATCTTAAACTCACACAAGGGCTCTAACTTAGCAAATAGTGGTAAGTTTTATTGCTATTGCTGTAATAAGGCAAGTATCTATAATGAATTACAGCAAATGTTTTCTCTTCCAGATAATTTTCTGAAAATCTTGAAAGATTAATTAAACGGCATGGACCCTTCAGGGCCATGGGCGTACACATATAATAGGATTGCGGTGACTGGTGTATCATCGCCTTCAGCAACAACAGCGTCAAGTGATTATCAACAACAGCACAATTTAACGACAGCAGTTGCGGGTCAGGCTGTTGCATCAGGCTCCTCGTCAACATCTTCAACGATTTTACTACAAACGTCAACTCCCAGCGACGTAGGAGGAAATTCGGGGAGTTCCTATAATTCTGGAGGGTATATAACATCGACGCCTGTCTCATACGAGCAAGTTTTCAATCCAATTTTCCAACACTCGTCCGCAAAGCCAGGGCATTTTAACTCCTCGGTAAATTCACACAGGCAGAATTTGGGATCAGTTCAGGTCATTAGCACGCCTGAAAAAGCTGAAAGTCCCCAGCAAAACTTTGCTAATCATGGCCAGCAACAACAGCAAAACTTTTATACGGAACAAAGCAATAGTGCATCACCGTCTCCATCGACCAGTTTGGTTTCGGGGACTACATTAACGTGGCGAAGCGGAAATGTTAGTCATATTGCAGTTGGTGACCCTTTTTCGATACTTTCACAAGAGAACGTAGTTCAAGCAGCTAGTCCTGTGTCCTCAGGACAACCGAATAACTATGGACCACAGTATCAAGCACAGCAGTCGCAGTTAGGTCAAATGAAAGTAAACACAAGATCGTCATCTCCACAAGTAGTGGGAGGTGCCAAGACGACAATTCAGTCAGTTCCATCACCAATCGCTGCAGTAACAGTAGCTTCTTCAGGTATGCAAGCATCTACGCAGTACTACCGCCAATCGGGTAGTATAACGCCCTCGTACAGTGACTCTTCTGCACAAAGTGGAAGCGGGAACTCGAGTAAATCATTTTCTGCTGTAAACCCTTCTTCGCTTAATCAGACTTGTATATTGTTGACCACTTCCCCCGTGACACAAGGAGTTTCTTCACAGAACGTAACTAATCAAAAATATGCGAAAAAACAGAATATGTACAATGCAACAAGAAATAGTGCAGGAAAGAGTGGCACTGTAATAGGGCAGCAGAATTTGGTCGTCACTAACAATGGCAATAATGCTAATTTTAACTCGCCAACTGCTAAGTCCAACAATCACACACTGCAATTGGTTCATACGAAGGCTCAAAACAAAATATATCCGGAGCTTGTTTTTGTAGACGAGCAGGAAAGGGCGAAATTTACGGAAATACATCAGACTGAAGGTCACGATGGGACTGTTAGTTACTACACTATCCTTGATGGAAGGTTAGCTTACGCGACTCCCGCAAATACGAATCTGATTATCAACGAAAACCCAAAAGGCCGAACTATCGCCAACATCCAATCACCGAGACAGTATGTGCTATCAAACACCCCAGCCATCATAGCACCTGACGGTAGCACTATCAAAACTGAGCCTGACTACTCAGTTTCATCTCTACAAAACGAATGTGCCACAAACACAATTATAGTTCCGCGCAAACAGAGTCCTTCACACTCTACGTCATCGCAGGTTCCGAGTCCAGCCTATCCGATTTACAACAGCCCAATGAACTCAATGGAATCTCCTTCACAGCACAGTGCTAGCAGCGGCGCCACACACTCATCATCCGAGAACTCTGGGCATATCGTTATTTACAAGTCAAACACCCCAAATCAGGCACAAATCGCTACACAATCTGCTCTTGATAATAGCGCAAATTCAAGAGGTACCGCAAATAGTACACTCGCAAACCCCAGCGGCCCTGTAGTCTATTCATCTGTGATAACGCGCGCCCTCGTGAATGAGCCGGGGAAGGTGTATAACCCGCAGCAAACCTGCTGGGACAACGACGTAAAACCGAAGAAATATTTCACCATAAACAGCGGTGGTCAAAATGAAATTGTTGTACCAGCGGATATTCAATTAAAACCAACGTACTACGACCCATCGGTGAGCAGTGCGCAACTAGGTGCCTTACACGGTTTAAAAACCGAAGAACCACAAGTAACAGAGAATATCATCGTAACTTCTGATAATCCGCTGTCTTCACAAATTCAAATCACCCAGAAATTAGAAGAGCCTCTTCAACCATCAGCAGTGTCTGTACAACAGCAGCAACCTCCTCAACCACATCCACCGGCTAAGACCCGGAGGCGGAGAAATCAAAATTCAACAAAGACACGAGAACAATTACTGAGTGAAAATGAGTTTCTAATAAACAGAGTGACACCTGTGTCTCATGAAGGGAAAAGTGGTGCAATTGTACAGCAGGAAATACCTGGGAATGTTACCTTACAGCAGGTTCAAGTAACACAGTCACTACCAGAGCAGCAGCATAATGGGGGATCTTATTACGAGAATAGGTGGAATGCTAATCAACAGCCAATTGTTGGAGGAACTTCAGGCATTTCAAATCAAATTCAGAATTATAGCAGCTCGCAACATTTACAGAGTCACCAACAACAGCAGACTCAACAGCAACAGCAAACAGTTCTTACCCACCAACCCTCTCAACAGTTCAATCCGCAATCTGCCTATTATTCCTCTTACCAAATTTCCCCCTCTGCGCCTAATCACATTGTGCAAACCAGCACTGCTGAGACTTCAACGAGTTCAGCAGAGGCTCAAGCTCAATCAATGCTTGAGTCCGGTGCTCAGATCCTTGCGCAATTGGCGTCGTCATCCGAAGCTGTTACTGCGCCAAAGGAAGAACCAACTCCGAGCACACCTGTTGTAAACCCGGATGACCCTAGTTTAAAAGTTGTCGTCCCCAATATTGAAGAAGAACTCGAATTCCTTTCAATGGAGCCTGTCAAAGTCAGTAAGTCAAAGAATTCGGTGGCTGCTATTAACCCCGTGCTCAAAAGCACTCCAAGAGCTGAACCAATGCAGGGAAGGACTTTCAAAATGCCGAACTCGGCTGCAACTGGCTTTATGGCAAGTTACTTGAAGTTTCTTCAAGGAGACCGTGACGGTTCCCCGCCACCGCTGGGACGAACACAAAGAAAAAGTCTCTACCAAAAGAGCATTCAGTCCACTGCCACTGGTGTAATAAATTCAGGTCACATGCCTTCGTCAAAAAGCCTCTCAACAGCAACTGTTCAATCCAATAAAACAGTTGAACAGTCTGGCTCCTCTGCCCCCCTTTCTATCAACCAACAATCGGTTATATCGACAGGACAAGTTTTGTCGGCAAATCGCAATCAACAACAAATTCGGACACCACTTCAGCAAGTGACTTCAAGTGTTTCACAGGAGCAACCTCTGTTAGCAACCGCTTTAACAGCACCGAATTCTTCAGTCACACTCGCTACAAGTTATGCAGCAACACAAACGGTTAATAAAAAGCGGAAAGCAATTGCTTTAGCCACTGAAAATGATCAAAACAAGAAAAAGACTAATTTCAAGCCTAAAAATATGTCGGAGCTCCCTGTACAGACATCGTCTCATCCGGTGATGTTGCCTAAGAAAGCACGGCCTCAAATGGCTATGCAAATGGCATCAATGCAACAATCCCAACATCAGCAAGTAAATGTACAGAAATCAGAACCATCAATTGTTATAAAACAAGAACCGACTTCGACAATTATTGCTACCCCTGCGTCGGTTTCTCAGTCACAAGATTCTTTCACATATCGATATCTTCAAAGCCAAGTACATGAACCACTCCCGCAACAGTCTATAGGCCCACAACAACAGCAACAGGCTCAAAAACAAATTCAGCAACAGTCGGATGAAGGTGCGTTTACTTATTATGCATTACAGTCTCACACTCAGTCATGGTGAATTGAGATTTTTTCACTTTTATGTCATGCAGCTTAAGACAGCTAGTTTATTTATTCATGGATAAACAGGCACAACAAAACCATCTAATATTTACAGGACTGTGATGAAGGAGAACTTAGTGGTTGGGGCTGAATTAGGTGGCTAGGGGTATTAGTTGAATGAATCTGACAGAGTGGGTGTATCTTGCATACATACAAGATAGATGCCAGGGCCTAGATATATTTGAATTTCAGTACCTCTCAGTGTCTCCCTGGCGTGAGTTTGCAGATAGGTAAGCCTGAGTTTGAAAACGATTCCAATCTACATGACAATTAGACTACATTTTCTTGTTAAGCTGCCGTTAAATTGCCATGAAGAACATCGTTCTTCGCATTCTTTCTACTTGTAGGAATTATATCTACAAACGGGCCATGCGGCCGTTACGTTCCACTCATGAAAGGGCCCCCAGCTGTCTGTTTCGGATAATCTGTATTTGAGATATATTTCAAAGAGCTATAATTTTTTGTTAGAACTCAATGAACATTTTCATTCTATATATCAAGGTTAAAAGTTCTGTCCTTAGTCGTTAAGATCTACATCGGGTACATTAATGAATTACTCGTAAGTTAATGTGTTTTGTACGGTACCTTGAGGTTATGCGACTAATTCCTTAAGCTTCTCATTTCCAGATCTGTCCTTTTAAGTACTGGTCCAGTTTATTAAGAATTTGTTCATAATAATCGTGGTTAATCGTGGTAAACCGTGATGGAGTTTCGTATTGGTTTATATTTCGAGTAATAAACACATCCCGATTTAAAATTTTTATTACGATTTCCTCCTTAGACCACTGCCAGGCAATTAGAAATTTAAGGTTCATAAGCCACTACCCATCTTGCCTTGTAATAGATTAATTGTATGTTGTCAAGTGATATACTTTACTCAACATTGTTAGAAATAATAATACAGAATTGTGTACATTGTCCTTACTTCTAATAAGAAGTGCATAAAGTAAATACAGGAATATTTCTGAAGACAGAAACACAAAGGATCAACAGAAGCAGTAAAACAACAAACGCAAGAGCAGAGCAAGTTTTTTAAATATACAGCCATTTTGTTGTTTTTCTGCGTTCGCAGGTTTTTGCTCCTGGGTAACACCACTTTGAAGAGACTTTTGCTGAGAGCAATTAAAAAACTATAAAATAGGCATATATTCTACAACAGACAAATAACATTCAGATTCAGAAAGTCTTCTAAAAATTTGATGTTTCATAGCCAACCGTCTTAACACTTTTTATAATAATTTTACCCAAAAATTACATACGATATGACAACGATATATTCAGTTTGTATGGTTTGGTTTATCAGCTTTATTAACAGAGATTATGAAAAATGGTGCTGTTCAGATTTCAGTGTGCTTAGCTTCATTTTCTTAGAAAGACGTTTGGCTGTACACATCGCATTGATTGATTTATGCGTTTGACGAGTGTATACAGCGATTTGCGAATATTATATATTTGGCTGGTATGAAGTGAATAACTTGGATTTTGACTTTAGATTTGATTTTGGGTCGTTGGATTATTGACTTTGTTTTTTAAATATGGTTTTTACTGATTTGCATTTAGATTTTGTATATTTTAAAAATTATGCTTTCGATATAGGCGCTTTGGCAATGCACAAAGTGTGGAATATGTATAAAGCGCAGTATTATTTCCCGTTAGCTAACAACAAGAAATCTTCCTAAGCATGATACCGACATTTAACATAATATATTTTGTTATTAAGTGATTTTTGAACGCTGATTAATATTATTTGAAATTTAAATAAATTCTGCTAAATAACGTTGAGCGAGCTGACGGTGATTACACCCTGCCAGCTGTTGAGGCTGCTGATATTCGCCTGCACTGTTCGATCGACTGCTAGCCATAATTTGAGCTATCTGATATTACCTCACAACGAACCAAATTCAACTACGTTTAAACTACATGGGATTATATTATCAATGTACCAAGTGATGTGGTAAGAAACCCACATCTGTCCGAACGTTATAGTAGCTTGGAAATTGTTTAATTTCACGTTTGTCGAACTACTACGTGCGCTTTGGTTACAAAGACTCTCAGAGATCAAGTAATTTGAGGATGTACTGCAGAAAATTTAAACGAACGAAAATAGAACCAAGAAGATTTATATTTTGCAGAACAAAAAGACATATTTGCTTAATGACAATAAATATATTGCAACTAGTTGACATAAAAACATACACAAGACGAATATAACGCTATCGTACGATGCATAATTATTTCAGTATTTTTGTTATACAAAATTTTTAGAGGTTTACATGGCTACGAGATAAAAGCTTTTTGGCTGCTTTTTGCGAAATGGTCCTAATTTCTAGAACACACTATTCATCTGGATGTTATTTATCTGCAATTCTACATATCTGAGATTACATAAAACTAATTTTTACTTTTTTTCTGTTAACAAAAAGATCGATCTTTGTAGGCGATTTTTTTGCGAGGGTCAGATCAGTGTGCAGATTTTTTCCGGTACAGTTGGACGTATAATAAAAAGCGAAGAATTTTTATTATCTACATGCCAATCACTAAGGAAATGTGTACGGTTTTTACCAAGTATCCAATTTTATGGAAATGGTGAGCATATGATGTGAAGTGTAATTTTTACCAAAAAGAGACTGTTTTAATTTTTTTACAAAGCCGTTACACATTTTTTTGGGTGATTGATTTTCAGAAAACTCATATCGAGTTCGTTTACGAATTGTTCGGGATCTGCCTGTGGCGTCGTGCTGTCTATAATCGGTACAACCATAAACATTCGAAATTCGCATTCCTGCCAAAAGTACCTTATTCTTGCGACTATACTCGTTCGTAAGCTGCCATTCGTCAAATCGTATTTCTATTTTTTTTAAAGTCAAAGTGGTGTTACACTAAAACTAACTTTCAAAAAGCAGCGACAGCAAAGGAGCCATACAACTGCCACAAGAGCAAGGAATTTTTATTGTTTTTGCGACAGTTTTGTTGCTGCTCCATTTATTCCGTTGCTGTCTGCTTTGATAAGTCACCTCTAATGTGTTTTTGTCTTCAATTGTGGACCTTGAATTGCTACTGGGAATAAACATTTTCACATCACAATTATTTCATTTAACTCGCATATCACAATAACAAGTGCAGCAGTCTAAACAAACTCAGCTGAGCACCGTTTCTGTAACTTTGTCTTTGTAATAAATATCTTTGTTGTGTACTTACTAAAATCATTACCAAAACTTTACTTACCTTACATTTAAAAATACACAAGAGCACTTATTGCACGCACTCACATTCTTATTGGATTGGAAATGAAGAAACACCAAAACTAAAACATGTATATAACTTGTGGACAAACGAAAAAAAAAAGGAAAAAAAATAAGTTACTGTACTGTAGTTATCGCTGTTCACTGGAATTGCGTTTTACCTTCCTCTTGCTTTGTATTGTACATAAAGGGTTCTTGCTTTTCTTTTCAGTTGTTTTTCTATAGACTATAAGCTATACTTACGATGTACGACCTTAGACCTATAGGACTTGTATATATTTTTTAACATTTATGTCACCTGTTTATGTAATTCATAAAGTGAAGAATAATAAATCAATGTGTTATACAACAGATTTGAAGAAAATAAAAATGCTTTTTTGTTACTCAGAAGACATTTTCACACTCATTGTTCCCAGTAGCATCCAATTCGTTGGTGGTTTGCTTTAATATTTCGTTGATAGCGTTGGTTTGGTGTATTGTTATTACTAGAGTTAACAAAACTATGGTTGGGCTAAAAGCACTTTCATTTCACATTTTCTTTATTCGTTTTGTATTGCTGAGTTTATTAGTGATTTGCAGTTTGGAGGGGGGGGATATACCATAGATTGAATAATTTCCGTGAATAGAAATATAATTTTAAGGTAACTGATTTAAAGTCAGATTTCTTGATCGGAATCTGGCTTCTAGTTTTTTTCTTTAACATTTGTTAGTGACCCGAAAGCGGCCTTTATTAATGTAGAGACCTCTAACTTTTGTGCTTAAACAAAAAATATGTTTATGGATTCGTCCTTCATTCCATTTAATACAGTACGTCTTGCTACCTATTTTGCAAAAAAATGTTGATCTTGGCAAGAATCAATTGAGACTCAATTTTTTAGGGCAAAAAGGAACGAGTCGTAAGAGTTTTGTTTTCATTAATGAAAACTTACTAGTTGTTTAGTTTGACAATAATGCTTTTATATTTGAACAAACTTTTCTGTTGTTTTTTTAATGCAAAATAATTGTGCGCTATTTCATCCAGTAAATTTATATTTTATTACTTTCCTTCTAGTGGCCCACTTTTTTTGGTTTACTTTTTTTATAAGCAAAATAAATAACAAATAATTTATAAATGTTACGCCTGTATAGCCACAGAAAAGACAACATGTCTCTTCACCGTCATGTTTTAAATAAACAGAGCGGTAATCGACAGCTTATGTCCGGAGCATTATTACAGTAATGAAGTTATTTGTACTCGAGGTAGCAAAGCGTTTTTTTTGCATTGGTACGAAAAGAATTTCAAATCAAGTCCCCACCATATGTCACCCCAATTATAATAAAATATAAATAATTAGGTGTATGGGGCTTTATGTTACAATTGTCGGAATAAAATATCTAAGTCGACTATGATGTGTATAACTAATGTCTTGGATTATATGTATAAAGTTGCGTCACCACGAAATATATTTATATGTATATATATTTTTATATACAGTGAACCAATTTTCGCGGTGAAATATATGCAGATGAAATCGTTCGTTTATTTCCAACTTTTATATCTCAAGATTTTTATTATTTTTCAAGGATATGTTCACGTAGCACAGCTATACTTTACGATGTATTATACATTATGGGCTTCCTAAGGGATTATGCTCAGTCAGGAGGGATAAATAGTATAGTATAAAAAATGGGATAGATTCACATAATACTAGTAACTTAGATTATACAGAGTCTCTCTATAATCTATGTAGTCCTTGAAGAAAGGATTTTCAAATTTTTGATTATGAACAAATTGGCCGACGTCTAAAGTAGGAAGTGCGATTTTCGGTGAAAACTTCGATCGTTCTGTCTTGCCTTATCCATGGACTGAATGCGTTTTTACATACAGGATATTCGGGTAATAAGTAGGATGGAGTAATCGATTCCGTGGAGTATTCTGATCAATGGTTGTTCTCAAATCCCCCTTAATTTGAAAATGTTCCAAAATTCATTGATCGTGAGCAGGGTGTTATGCCTAATCTTCATAAGAAACCAAACCACGACCGAACCAAAAAACCATCAGGCTGAATTTGCTGACAAATCGTGTCTGTACCATTGACATATGAACTAATGGATTGCTCATGACAGTAAAATGGCTATGAAAAAAGTGGGACCACCTCGTATATCTTTCTCTTTTCAATATAAGCAATAAGCATATATAAATTTTATATGTCAGTGGTCTGTATACCAGATGTGCTGAATTGCATGTGGCAACACAAAATGGTTATTCTCATACAGAGGAAAAGCTACCGCATATGTTGACTAAAATGTACGACATAGGTGAATGATAGAATGATAGATAGTATAAAAGAGCTGCAGATATGTTGGTTGGTTTGGATGTGGTTTGATTTCTTATGGAGTGGGCATCGTCAGAAAGGTATATATGATATAAAAACCTAAAAATCGATATTCAATTTAGCTGACTGCACGACCTCTTATGAAGAAGCGTGATATGGTTTGTTTATGCGCTCCGTTTACTAATTTACATTTTAATTTCTCATTTTGGTGTACATACTCCAGGATTAAGGAATTATAGCGCCTAAAGTTTCTATCCAAACGTCACACTACAAATAGCCCTATTTCCAAAGAATATTTATTAAGAACTTTCTGCAGATCCTTTGAATATACCACCTAGACGGGAGCCATCTTGTCGTAAGGCGAAAACTCGAGGTATTGAAGAGATTCTGCAAAAAAAATTCGAAAATGATGACGTAGAAGACCCACAAGAGTTCGTCGATTCGGATGCAGATCCTGTTTGGACACCAGAAGATGAAGAAGTAATAATATTAGCTAATTTTAGAACCAAATAACTATACTTTCTTTTACAAAAGAACGACTTGAATAAATCGGGGAAGTCAATCAAACGGAAGGGAAAGCGAACAAAGATTTCCTACTCCCGTTCGAGAAAGGCTTTCTCCAACATCCTCACAGGTAGGATATTTTTAATAAAATGCCACTACATCATTCCTAATTAAAACTGTTTTTCTCTCTACCATCTCTCACTGTTTATTTGTTTTCTCATACTGCACATTTATCCTGTCCACTGATTTTCCACCCGAAACCGAATTAACCGCACAAAATTCACTGAAAACGTGTTTGGCCCGACTACCCCTTCTCACGGAATTCTCATAAATTTCGGTAATTACATAACAAAATTTATCATTCACTTTTTATGCTCTATGCGTACATGTTTAATATTGGAAGATGGGTGAAGTTGCTGGTGAGTAATTGACCATTTTTTCTTTCCGATTTAGCTGCAGTAATGGGTGCTGGAATAGATGATAGCGATGCTGACAACAATGCAGCTGCAGCAGCTGCTGCTGCGTTCACCACGACTTGTGAAACAAAGGTCCAAAGCACTGATGGGGTGATGGTTGAGGACTCTAGGAGACAAATTCATTCTCCCAAAGGATTGAAACGGGAAGCTATCAAGCAGGAAGCGTCTCCTGTTGTTAATGCAACGAAACCACTGGGCGACTTTAAGGTAAATTAACTATGAAAAATGCCTGCGTTAGGGATGGTGAACCAATTTATTTGATTATTGTTGTATTAGACGGGAGAGTTCGTGATCCTTCGCACAGATCTCATTAAAGACTGGCCGGTTTTATGGCAAGTCGATGGGAAGTTGATTCTTCAAATGTTCGAACCTTTTGATAAGGACGGACAAATTATGTATAAAAATATGTCTAAGGTAATTAGATGCGCTTTTAAGGAAATAGGTTTACATCTTTTGGCTAATATATAGTATGCTGCATGGAACAATGAAAGCAAACGGCTCTATGTCCGAGCCCCTGTGAACATACGTAGCCAAATCCAGAATGAGTTTATTGTGGAACTAAACAAATCCGAGCTTTATGGCAGTGATATTGAACAATTCGCTCAGAAGCTGCTCGTTGAATATCTAAAGTACCGCGAGAATTTCGACGTCTACATTCAAACGCTTATTTCGCAATCATTAGACGGAAACTTTTTCACCGAAATTACTAAGGAAAAAGGTAAGCTACAAAGCTGTGGTGAATTGCTATATAATCGTTAAAATATCCGTAGATGAGTATTTCTTGTCGAACATTAAAATTATTGATGACATCATGGAGAACTGTAAGAAAAAACTACAGCTGATTACTCCGCTGTCTAAAGATATCATTGATTCCCTCGAGACCTGGCCGCATTTTAATGTTATTGTTGACTCATCTCCTAGTGGTCGAGGTCAGAACTTGGTTTGCTCTGGTTGCCGGTATGGGGGCTGTGTTCGGTTTCTGCTTTACGGACAACCGTATAACCCTGTTACCATGATGCCAGTAGAGCCGGACCGAAATGCGAATTTTGAGAAGGTATGGTTGCTTTTGGTTCATATTAAAATTGGATTCAATTTTGTTTTCTTTTTAAAGGACATCAATTTTTGCCAGTCCTGTGAGTCAAGAGTTGAACGACTACACAAAGTAACACACGAAAAATATAACTTGTACCAGATTTGTTTGAGGAAAGTTCAAGAACAACAACTTGTCGATTCTACGAAGGGGACAACGGCGATCCTAAACGATCTGTTGGCAGATAGTGAGTGGATTGATCAAGTAAGAGCTTATTTTATTTATTTTAAATACCGAATTACTCAGATGCGCTTCCTTTCAGCTTTTTGCGAACGTTCGAAATGCTTGGACTGAAGTTGAGTGTTTAGACAAGATAGTCCGGTTTTACCAAGTATCTCAGTAGTTAAGATTTTGTATATAGTAGTTTAAGCTTAAATGAAGATAAGCCAGTGTCTGGACATAATTATGAGGACTGGACTCAACATGAATTATATTTTACATATTTTAATGTAAATTGTTTTACCTTATAGAATGAGAAGATTTTATTTAGACACATATTTTAGGTTCAGTGTAAAGCTTGTTAATATTTTACAACACATTTAAAGGAGTTTTTTATTTATTATTTTTTCTGACCTGTTTTAAAATATAATGAGAAATTTTTGAAGAAATGCGCGTTTCGTTCGTTTTAAATGGGCAAATAGGATTGAGAGTGGGTACTAAAATTAAAGCAGAAACGAAATCATGAGCTAAAAAAACTGGGTTTAAAACTAAATTAAAATTTTTAAGTTTATTCATGTACACAGTTAAATTATGATAGAGATCATTTTCGAAGAGAGCTATTGCAAATAGCTTTATTTGCTTGATTAAAAATTTGCACTGTTCGCAGTATTCAGCAATTTAAAACGTGAGACTGAATACTACGATTGTGATGCAAATGACCTTTCCGAAAGCGCCCAATATGGTAAAACAGGTTAACCACATCTATGCAAAGAAAAAAGTAAGAGTACCGCCGTCAAAGGGTTAATAGTAAACTTGCATGAGGCCTTGTAATTTGTGTCGAGTTGCGTATGTTCTTATAGGATTCCTATATATGACATTCAACCATTTGCCGTCGTTTCAAAGTACCTAAAACAAAGGACGTGGATCTATCCTGGTACCTTGAAACTCCAAAATTTGTTTTAAGATAAGAATAAGAGCAGACAAGTAACCAAGTGCTGAATTAAAAATATCCCATGGTTACAAATTTCAACACATTTGTCATCAAACTTAAAACCTAAGTGAAACGAAAATGCACATAAACTAAACCATACTTACGTATAGACCGTAGACACCTGCGCAAACTCTAATGATTACGTCTTCATATATGCATACTGTTACCTCTGTTAGTTGGAAAAACGTAGCCAATTCCAACGGGGCTTACTTTAATCAATTTTGCGTAAGTATTGTATCTTTGTAGGGATAGTGACACTTATCGGACTTATCGACAGGCATACAGAACGAATTTGGTTGTTCGTTACTCTTGTATTCTTGAAGGCATCAAGATGTGCTTTAAATTAACTCTTGGGTTAATACAAAAAATTTCCCAGAAAATCCGTTCTCAAAGCCTTCAATTAGATAAACAGAAAACATAGAATGCTAGACAATGCTGCAATTTCATGAAATGTTTTTTTATTTCACAAAAACTACACAAAGTACAATTAATTTTTTTCTTTTTATTTCATTTCATTCAAACAATATGAAATCTTTTGAACTTTCGTAATTTCTCCTTAAATATATATTTTTTTTCTTCTTGTTGAACAAAACAGAGATTCTTGTAACTGACAAAAATTGTCTAAAGATAAAAGGGTAGAACCAAAAAGTTCTTTTTGTTTTTTTTTTGTTAAAATGTTCGCACTTTTGGCACGTTTTGCAAATGATCAAAATCAATGTACTGGAAAGGTTTAGCAACTTATTTCTACGAAGGTTCTTAACATTTTGAATCTACTAATCTTTTACATCTCCATGCAAGAACAACACTTAACTTTAAATGACGACAAATGCTATAAGAAACTCTTGTTACATGGGATGTGTTTTCTGTGAACTTTTTAAGGGCAATTTGTAACGACAAGAGTAGTTTGAGAGTACAGATTGTGAGTTGCACTGAATGTTATACACTTATGTAATGCTATCTAACTTATAATATTTTCTTCAAATGATTAGCTCCTTCAGTTAAATTGCGGTTTGTAGACATATTTGTTTTGCGCAAAACGACTAGGAAATTATAGATTCCTTCAAATGGTCTGCTTCCAAATTATTATACAATTTGCCAATTAGTAATTGGGAAACGGGTGGAAGGCAATTTGATACGCTCAGGGTTCTTACTTCCGGAAGACAAAATGATTTGTCTCTAATGGCTTCTTATACAAATGATTTTACGAAATTAAGCGAAAAGATGAAAACATGATATGATTCATCGTCCAGAAATGGTTCGTTGAGGACTTAAAGTAAACTATGTGAGCTAAGCTACTTGCTTTCTGTTGTAAATAACGCGTTTATGATAAATAAACTGGTGTACCTTTGAGGTAAACTACATCAGATATACTTATACGGAATTCGAATGAAAAGTAGACTCGATGCCCATATTCCATCTGAGAGTATCTATCGGTACCTCTGGGTAGTTTCTTTCGACCTTTCTTTTAAGCTATCGATTGAGTAATATTTATATATTGTAAAAGCTTCGAATGGTCCCGTATTTCATTTTATTCAAACTGATGTGTTAGCTGAAATGTGAACGAGTATATTCCAAACAAAAAGATTCGAAACCGATTTCCAAACTATCGAACTCGAATGAAATTCCTTTCGAATCGAGTACCATAGTAAACCCCTTGGACTTTAAATAATTTATAAATTCCGCATGAATTTAACTTATATGCGGACTAATCCTTTTGACCAGATTTTTAAAATAACTGACCGTCCTGTGCCAAGATTTCGCGAGTAATTCAGTAGGCACTCTTTATTCACCATGGGTATTAAGCTATAACTAGATTAGCTCACTTAGCTTACAATTGCATCCTTCTATATTAAATCAGCATTTACATTCAGCTGTAAATTCATTCTTAGGAAGGTGACCAGGAATGGTAACTGAGACTACTAACCTGGAAGACAAGACAACTCTCCATTTAAAACTGATACAATATTTTCTAATTTGTAACGCAATATCAAAAGGGCACAGAACAACTCGGTCAAGTCGCAAATCGCGGAATTCGGAAAAGGACCGGTGACATTTGATTAGGAGCCCATGAACGATTCAAATCAATCGGGTTGCGAGACAAAAGTCGCTGCATCGAGAAAACTGGTTAGGACGGATAATTTTCGCCCTTGATCGTTATGCAACAAAGTGTTGTACGAATTGGAAAAAAATTCGGCTCATCTTCCAGAATAAGACCTCAAAACAAAGCCATCGAGGAGAGAGTACGACTATCACAAAGATTAAATTGATTATTTCGTAACATGTACAACTTTGTCTCTTACACTACTAAAGGTCCTTAAAGAATAAAACTTATTCTAACTGGAAAACTAATTCGCTCTAACTGTAATTTAGGTGTACGTGCTAACAAATGATTGATAAGAGCATGCTTTCTGCGCATTAACATATTGCACCGTTTAGGAAACTTATTAAAAATGAAATTAGGAATCGATTTGCACTTTAAAATAATATAAGATAATCTTTATCATCACATGTCCATACTCGCGTACACCTAACTTCTTCACTTTTCAAAAAAAGAATCATACGAAAATACTTCCTTCTCTGTTTAACCCGAAAAAAACCGACGATTCGCCCGTTTATGTATATAATATCAAAAATAATATCAACTAAAAGCACTAAATCCAAAAAGGAATGATTTTAGCGTGCATTCGTAACCCTAAACTCTTGTAGATATCCTTCAGAAGTCTTATCGTCACTGAGTGAACTAGGCAAGATTGAGTATTTTTAAATAAAGCGTAAACATAAAAAGTAAAGAGGTAAAACTATTATAATAGTTGCAACGTCTTTGGTATGGGTTCCCTCACTAAAATGTAAATAAGTAAATTTGTTTCATTATTTGTCACTTACAGCTCTATCTGGGGTGGTGAAATCAACTCTTTGGCTTAAAACTAAATGAATTAGGGCTGGCTGCAAGAGTACTTGTATGCATAAATGTACTGTTAGACTCCTTAACACTGCGATGCAATACCCTGCGTTATTGAGTTCTCAAGAACAATATGGAACTCGTCTAAAGGTTCCAGTATTTGCACTAAAAATGTTAACAAACCTCGACGACGGAGGAAACTTTGTTCCTCATACATTTCTTGGGTAACTTTTGTTGTTGCTATTGGTGCCAGCATTCTGTGTAGTAAATGCTCTCTGAAATTCAAAAGAAAAGAGATAAAGAGTATTCTCTCACAGAGCAAGCAAAAACAGTAAAGCTATGGTCACACGAAGAGAGAAGAAAATTAGAAGTCTATCTAGAGAGGGAATTGAAGCTCTATCTAGAAAAGAGATTAGAGTTTTTACTACTACTATAAGCAGAAATAAATAAAAAGGAAAATACAATTTTAGATAGAGTAGCTCGAAACATAACGCTGGCTAGAAGGTATTCAAGTTAAAGATCTATCTAGTTAAAACAAAAGCATTAAACTATTAAAACTTAGAGAACATTGAGCTCTGGCTTAAGAAAGAATTGTTAGGATTTATTCTAGAGTATATTTAGTTCTCTGGTTGAATATTTACTACACACTGTCACAGTACTTACCTCAAACTAAGGCAAATAAACAGCTGAAACTTTCCATCTTTCCCTAAAGTACTGGTCACAGCATTGATTTCATCTATAAGGTACACATAGCACCGCCAGATTGCGATGATTTCATTCTTTTGTGCGGATGACATTGGGGAGTATGGCGATTCAGGGCTGGTAGTACCAGCCGGGGGAGAGTCTCCCGTCTTTTGCTGCCCACCAGCCGAATCAGCTACCTCGTGGTTCATGTGAACCTCAAACTGCTCCTTAACTTTCACTGAAATTGCAAATGTACTATAAGTGAAAAGATACGAATACGTAAAAAAAGATTTGACTTACGGAAGTAGTCCCAGACGTAAAGGTTTCTACCAAAAAATCTTGAAGATCGGAAACCGTACATGAAGACCTGCTCAAGGCATTTGACCAAACCATCCTCACCACACAACAGATTTGTAAAAGTCCCTACATCTCTGTCCCGACTGGGTTTGTAGTGCCACTTCACAATGGTGTTAACACAGTCGCCCAGCATATGCTGGATTTCTGTTGGGCGCAATTCTGTTCTCTGAATACTAGGACTGCGCGCTCTAGGAGGTGTTCTACAAACTTGAACAAGCTCCTCGTTGTCGACGTTTTGAGGAAGACGTTGTCCTACAAGGAGGCGTTCGGTTGATCCGTCGTCGATGCCTTTGCCCAACCATCTTCCGCAGGGGAATCTAAAGTGAATTGGAGATGTTTAAGACTGTACAATATGGGGTATACTGTGGAAGTCGTTTTTGCGTCAATTGAGGTACTAGGCGCATTACTGCCTGGTCTATCGATATCACTAGAAAACGGCTTTCTCAATAGACCCCTCTTTCATATTTCATAAATTACTTATAGGTGTGGCCTGTGACTTCATTGCGGACGACCACATTTTCAACCATCCACTTGCTGGAGGTCCCTGAATTATCGTGTCCTATTCGCATAGTTGTGAGGATACCGAGATTTTTATACTAAACACGAAAATTTTAGATACAGTGAAGTGAGAGAAGGAAAAAATGGGTTTACGTGAAAAATAAATTCGAGGGTTCCTCTAGGTACTGGAACTTGTTGCGTTTCGTTCATAGTTCCTGATATTGCAACCCAGACGTTACTAGTTGTTGTGCCACAGCCACTTTTTTTGGAGGGGAATATCACAACCCGATAAGGAAGCTCTGCAGGAAACTCAATTTTCTTAAAAGGGTCTTTAAAAATAGATAAAACCAACTTACTAGTTGTCGGGTATGTATTAGTAAAACAGAAGTAGTCAACAGTGTTAAGCGTTAGCAGGTGATAGAGAAATTGCTCCTTTTCTTCCTCGCACCTAAGAAAAGCCGATCTTTTGTAGAGGGACCTCAGCAGAGCCGTATCGGACAGAAGAGTTCGAAAATATCTAGAGAGCAGCTTCTTTTCCAAGGAGAGTCTTACCCACGCGCGGGTGTATCCTATGTGTGTTTTAATGTCAGTCATTGCAAGAACGTTTCTGGAATTTTTTTATTGTGTATTTTACTGACTTTAAAATAATTGGGAAGTGCTCACTTTATGTCGAATTCTAGAGATTCTGGTAGTGGACGCAATTGTTCGAAGCCTACATTCTTTCGGTCCCTTGGTCGTCCTCTCGTTGGGCTAGATGGAGATTCTGGTTCTATTGTAAAGTTGGAGAGATCTACCGCGTAAAAAAAAACGGTTAGTTGCCCTTGTTAATTTATTACTACTACTTGTCTAAGGGTATATACAAAGAAACTAAAAAACATACTTAAGTAAGAGCAAGAGTGCAATAAAATAGATTCATCATTGCATGGAGTTTTTGTAAACATTTCTCGTGCACAAAATTATCGCGTGCAAAGGAGACGATACTGTGCAAAATTGTACATATTGCAGAGCACAGTGATCTTAGATAACAGGTCATTTAGAGCCACAGTTCAGCTTGATGTGCTGTTACTATATATTGGGTCCTATGAAGTCAAATTTGGTTGACTCGACCAGTAAAGACACAAAGCTGAGATACTAAGTAAATTAGTATCTTCTTTAATCAGGACGATCAAATTCGACTTCCATAATAAGGCGCATTGATTGAAACTTAATTTAAAAAGCGAAGAAAACTAAGTGAAAAGCTACACACAACAACATAAACAGAAAAATATCAAGCATAAATTGTTAACAACGTACAATCCATTCGTTTTCGCATGACGCTCCAGGCCACAGCTAGACAATTTTAGTAAAAGGTGAGATTAAATGGGAAATTTTAGTCGACCAATGTTAAAAATGGAAAACATGAGCAACAAACCTGGTGTTAAATAATTTGTGTCTATTTTTCGTAAAGGATTACTTGTTTCTTGTAGTTCCAGGTAGGCTTGAAGGTGAGACCAAAGTGCCGATTTACCCTGTTTATTCTGCAATCCATGGGACCATATTTTCTCCAGCAAATCACAGAGTGATGCAATCAAAGTGTTCTCTTCAACACCAACCACAGTCACTTCACCACTGAGCCCCAAAGCAATTGCTTCATTACCCATCTTTTCCAGAAGCATTCGCTTTGTTTTGCTTTTAATATCCTTTCGCGAAGAAATGTGTTTTATAAGTTACCTAATTATTTAACTAAGGAGTTTGTACCTTTAGCAATTTCTCAACAAAAGTCCAATTTGCCTGCGCTATCAGAGCTGGACTCACTTCAGTTGTCGATAAATTGGCGGAATTGCGATTGGAATTGGGGAATGGCGGTGGTTTACTGTCCAGCGATATTTCTTTAGCGCGCCATTTCGAGCCATTTTTCACCCGGCGAAGACTGTTGCCCCTGAAAAGGCAAAACACATTTTATAATGTTACGAATTTTTCAAATAACATTTGGTCCATTCCCAAAGGAGTCTTAGCCTGGACATATAGGAAACAGGAATTGTGTATGGTCAAAAGAAAAACAAACGAGTGGGTATGAAATTGTTTGATTTTTATATTTCGTGTGTCTAGTAAAAATTACAATTACTAGTTGCAACAATACTTACAGTCATTTGGATAGTGTAGTGTACAAGTAGTTTACTGTATGTTTTATCGGTTAGCGGATAGAAGGTTCCAAATTTGGGGTTTAGTTGTTATAATTTGTAAAGCACTCTGGGTATATTATTTTGGAGTCTATCGGCTTTGTAAATAAATTCAAATAATAAGCAAAAGTGTGTGTGATTTTGAACCAATCAATTTTTGTGAGTTATAAAAACATCGTGAAAATGGTCATAAAAGAATCGCGATAAATCTACTTACGCATGGTTTTAAATTAAAAATATATTAATGCCATTTTTGGAAGGATTTTAACGGTGTTCAGATAAATTTAATTGAATTACTTACATTGACTTAATATATCAGAGAAATATCACATCGGAATTAAGTATGCACAAAAAAGGGAAACAAATTGGGAAAAATTTACTTCCATAAGAAGATTTCGGAAGAACTACATAAATAGCAATGAACATATTAAGAGGACTATACCGAAAAATGGAAAAGAATCTTTGGCTAAACTTTTTGTGTTATCGAAGCTTCGAAGATGTATTTCGAACAGATCTAACAATTTAAAATTTTCAATTTTTCAATAAATATTTTGATAAATCTTTAACACTGTTTGATCGTTCATTTACTTGCTGGCAAAGTTAAAGAAAAAAGAGTTTCTTCATTATCAAAGTGAATGGCTCAAATCTAGAAATTGACTGACACAAAAAACAAACACAAGCAAACAATTTAACATAAACCTATTAACACTAGGGTTTCTTTCAGTGGGGAAGCTTGGAATACCCCAACGCTCTCCTATTTCAAAATTTGTATGAGCAAGTTCAATGAATAAACTGAGCGGAGAATACGAAAGACAGTCAAATGGAAGAAGCGAAAACAGAATAAAGGCAACTAGAATTTGATTCACGATATACAGAATGAATCTCGAATTATACAGTTGGACTAATTAATAGTAGCTCGGAATTCGACTTATAGGAGTTCATTTTAAATTACGAAGACTATAAAATTTAAACCCCGAAAAACACACAATGCTATGGATAACTGAAATAGTGAAAATCGAAAAGAACGAAACTATTTGACTGTAACATTTGGGAAAAATAATGAATAAGAGCGATTCTCAGGGTGAAAAATCAATTCAAAAGAAGACAACGCCTGACGATGGCAATTTTTACTTATTATTTATGTATTTCATTCGCAGCGGATCCGACAGCAAGACGCAAAATATGACTTTCTAATTTTTGTGCTCCAAGCTTGCAAACAAAAAGGTCGAGGAGGTTGTTTTGACGAAGTCATTTTTTAATAGCGATTTTTTCTGCAGGAATTACATTAAATTCACATTTTCTAACCCAAAATTATTCAGTTGTCAGATATTTTAAAGTCTGCTTCTCATGATTATATCACACTTTGCCTACAACAAAATTATTCATAGGATGGACGTGACTGCGTCCGTAATTTTGTTGTAGCAAAATTAAATATTTTATTATTATTAAAAGAAATAGTTATTAAAACTTCGAACGGGGTTTTAAACATGATAGCAGTTTATCACATTTCCTCTTCCCTTTTTCATCTTCCTCTTTTACACTTGATAAGATTTTTTCAATTCGTAGTGTAATGAGGAAACTTTTAACATTCAATTGCTTAATTGAAAATATCAATGCTTACCGCCCCTTTCTCCTTTTTTATAATTAAAACCGATATATTAGGGGGATTAATTGTGTCTCAAATTTTGCTTTCTAAACTTTAGTTTAAAACTATTGGAAGGTTTAACCACAATGCCGAAGTGTTCAAATAACTATCACAGACATTTTCACGTTTAAATGGTTCAGGCTCTGCATGAAACAGCTTTTATTTTAGCGACACCTCAGTCCAAATTGTTTGCCTAGCGCGCCGCCTTAAAAATAAGCGATAGGTTACATTTCATATTCCCCGTTATAGTCCAGGCGGAATCTGTTTTGTGTTGGATGTTTCATATAGGACCTATAATTTTTTTTGTAAAGCCTAACTTATCCAATTCAACAGAACTTCCACTAAAACTCATAGCAAAGACATATTTCGAAGCAGAACTGACGACTTATGCCCTCACAAGTGCTATACCGGTTTACACCATTTGATATTTAATGCCTGCAGTTTTAAAAAACCAACACGAATTAATCATGCTCTTTTTTATTAATTAAAATTAGTAGGTCACTTCCCTTAGATTATCAAGGTGATTAAATTATCGGCCGTAGTTTGATTTCTTTTAATCCAAAGGTTAGTAGGTACCCGAATTTATTTGATTATTCTTAGAAAGGAACAAATGCTTTGTTATTTTTATCTTTTTGCACTAATAAATAGAAAAATGGGACTGTTCGAATTTTATGTACATGAAATGAATGAATATGCCGTAAGCTGTTCAAAAGCAACCCCAAACTTACGAACTATAAAAAGCGTAAGCCTCCAAAACAACACATTTCCAGGAAAAAACAAATAATTGATCAAAACAAAACACCCAAATTGAGAAACTCCCTGGTATTCAGATGATTTCCAAGGTTTAGTATTAATATAAGTGCATTTGTGACTTCTATTTGATTTCACACAATTTATTTTTATTTGACCTCAGAGACAGTTTCTTCTTTGAGATAGGAAATAAAACTACATAAAAAAATTTCATAACAATATTGAAGCAAACGGTTATTCTTGCTTTTGAATGGAAACTTTACATCTTAAACAAAATAAAAGTATAAAGATTGAGAAAATTAAAAAATAGTTGCAACAAATTTGTGAACAATATCATTGTACGGTAGAGCTAGAACTGGGTCTATCACATGTGAAATGAGAAAACTACGTCTTCACTCAATGAGCATTTCAGTATAAGCTATAAATAAATCCTTACTGTTACAAAAGCTACAAAATATCGCAAAATCACTAAATAATCTTAACACCATGCAGCTGTTCGACATGCACAAAACAACAACGCACAATTTGTGACAACTAAAGAGTAATTCGTTAATAATTTAAAAAAATCGAAAAAACTATAAAACAGCGGGAATGTGGCAAAACATGTACTCGGCAGTACTGGACAAGTGGGGGATGATTCTACAACCGCAAGCAATTTTTTTTTGGCGAAGAATTTTGAGATTCCCTTTTAGTTTTAGCACTACTCTACCTCGAGGCGCATTCCTGGTTTAAAACGGACTTCTCGAGAAGAGGGAAACTGCGAAAGTACGCTGGTCTGTTGGGAAGAATTTCGCTAGGCGGAGTTACTTCTAAATCTACACTACTCAGTCGCTTGTCCAGCTTTCTTTGGGTCTCTTGACTAAAGACACACGGTTCATAGCTTGTTGCACGTATCATACTCTCGTGGCGTTTCCTGGAAAAGAAATTTTCGTCTTTGGTTACCACGAATAAAATGAGAATATTGAGGCAAGAAGAAAGTATACAACATGCAAAGAAAAATAGATCTCGACTAAAGGAAATTCTGTAGTCGAATTTGATGAAATGACGTCGTTGTAAAGTCGAGAAGTTATTAAAAAAAAGTTTGTAAGGAATCTCTGCAACATCTGATCATTTCGTCCGTAAGAGGAATCTAAAGCTAGGAATATAGCTTAGTCGAACAGCAATAGTAAACAATATCTTAAAATATTCTGAAACGGTTCTTATAATTTTATTATGCGGTACGCAATCGGTTTATATCTCCGTGGAAGTGCACAAGGTGTATCTAAAGCATGCCTCCCAATTTCCATAAGGTGCAAAAAATTCTAAACTAATTTTAAATCACAATTATTTCCTTCGAATAAAATTATTCAAACTGCCGAAGCTGCGTTTGTAAAGTCCCCTATTCCACAAAGCAATATTAAGAAAATACAACAAACGCGATCATACCTTAAAAGTGCTATCCTGTCGTCAAAAAGTTTCAAATTAAGATCCACATCCTTGTCCCAAACAGCCATGATCTTGTTATCTATAAGTGTGGCAAACATTTGGCTCTCCAAAAATCTCGACAGAAACGGACGATGATGTTCAGGTTGGTCCGACAAGAACGATGCTTTGTCAAAATTTTGCAGAGATTCACGATTACTTAGCCATTCCTCCTTTTCTTGATTCGGTAGGATGACGAAATGCTCGTAAGCAGCGAACATGTGTACGAAGCGGTTGAGAAAAATTTCCCTCATAGAATTGCTAAGCCTCTGGTCCTCATAATATTGCTCCAGTGTGCTTACGGGGCGGTGCTTTCTGGAGGATGGCATAATATCGCTATCTAAAGTGAATTCTTCCAATTGCATCGCTGGCCGCTTAACCATGCCCTTTACTCTCTCTACTGCTTCTGATTTTAGTGGACCACTTGTTAATTGACTGTCGGCAACGTTGGCGTGATCCCAATTAAAGCTATCATGCATGGAATGTTTCCGTCTTACATGAACGCCCGACGGTAATGTGCAGCTCGAAGTCATGGCATCATAGTTTTGCTGGTAAAAAATTTTTGGATTGAGAACAGAGGGCGGCTCCATAGCTTTGTCCCTTTCAATTTGAAACTTGTCCAACACCGCGACTATCTCGGACATAAAGTCCACTTTGTGAGGGAAGACAGGAAGTTCTTCTGGCAGTTGAATGGTTTTTTTATCTATGTCGACGTAACAGAGAGTAGCTTCACTTCCGATTTTTGCATTCGTCTCGCAATCAGCATGAAGACCCATTACAAATGGCACTGGAGCATCCAGAAAGTGGTGAAGAGCAGCTGGCAGAATAGGGGCATACACGTGTGGCCACACAAACGGTAGTAGCAAAGAAGTAATACATTCTCCCACTACCATGAGCTTTTGGTAATCTGAACAATAAATTACAAGAATAACTTCTACTGAATATGCAAGACTGCTTACCATTCGATCTAAGAAGAACTTGATTTTCGAGAAGAACGCAGGTGAAGAGCTGAATAACGCATTCAACGCCCAAATAGGAAAACAGCAGTCTCAGAGGGAAGTCAAGAAGAGGAAGTTCGTCAAACAGCCCGGGACGTTGCAAGATAACAGGTATGGGAGGCAAGTGAGGCTCTTCCGGTGGCAAGTATATTCGGATTGACCGTCCTGGTGACGGCAACATAACTTCGTATAAAATGTTGTACACGTAGCTCTCAAGGCTGAGGCCAGGACCTGGATGGCGAGGAAGACACCTAGATATTTTGTTCAGTTAATCCGTTTTCCCATTCATTTTTACACAGTTTGCCTTACTTATACAAATTGACCAGAAACAGCTCAGCGGCAAAGGCATACGGGACCTGACACACCAGGGAAATACTTTTGGCAACATAAAGCTTGTCTTTTCCGAAATCATAGTAGGATAGTGCTGATGCTGGTGCCTGGGCAGCAATTTTGAAGTGCCGAGGTAGTGATCTACTGACTGGACTTTCCCTGATCCTTCTCAATGCAGCTGTTGTCTGCCCGTTGGATAATTCGGTGATGAACATTGCCTACCGGAAAATGTCTCTTTTAATGTAACCACTAAACACATAAAAACTTCTTTCACTTACCTGCAAGGTGTGCATAGCACTACATATATTCCGGTTGCGTACCTCCTCGTAAAAGATAAGACTGAACCCGTGGCAGCGTTTTCCATCCTCGCGAGTTGTGGCGAATGAGTGGAATTTTGGTTCGATATTGTGCTTCTGGGTGCGAAATCTCAAGCCTTGTGGCAGCGAAAGCTGTTTCAAAATTGATTATATCTGTTGCATTTTAATGGACGGTTAAATGTGATAATTACCATACAAATGCCATGGGCATCAAAAGGATTCCAAGGTACGTTCTCGGGATAATGAGCTAATGGCTTGCTTTTATACGCTCTGTCCAGTGGCGAGCAATGAAGACTGTCGCCTGAAAA
This sequence comes from Neoitamus cyanurus, assembly GCA_947538895.1. Taxonomy (NCBI): domain Eukaryota; kingdom Metazoa; phylum Arthropoda; class Insecta; order Diptera; family Asilidae; genus Neoitamus; species Neoitamus cyanurus. The sequence goes on along the minus strand of OX384540.1, from coordinate 40,967,934 downwards.
TACAATTTCACTGCTTTAAGAAAATAACTTATTTATATTACAGTAACGAAAGTCACAAAATATACTCAAGAATTAACAACAAAATTTGCAATTAATAAATTTGTATTTTCCAAGTTAGGGGTGTTCTTCCGCAGCTTCCCTTAGAGTAAGGCAACTAGAGGCTATAAAGTACATCGAAAAAAAACAAGGAACGAGTTGCGGACCTATTTTTCAAAATTTCACAAAATGTAACAAAATTGACAAGCTTGTTAACTTAATCTTGATTCCGATGTCAGCTCCTCTCAGTTTTTTCCTATACTTTTTTCGAGTTGCCTCCCCCTCTTGATCCGTCGCCCCTCTCCAAAACTTGTGGCGTTCTGATGAGGGTTGTGAATGTATATTTATTTTTTCCTGAAAGCAGAGTCATTTGAGCTCGATTTCATGTTGGGCTCAAACATTATATCTTGGTTAAAGATCAGGAAGGGAGGCAACTCTGCTATTAAGGTTTGTTAGAGCGTAATGAACCTTCGTTGAAAATATTGTCCACAAATTCGGTTGACTCCATCTTTTGTAGTCAATTCTCTGCCTAAATGGGCTCAAATCGAAAGCACTTTTTGCGCCGATTTTGCAACTTTACGCCTCCCTACAAACTTAAACTTTTGTCGCAGCACATAAGATCCCGTTCTATGGCTTATAGTCATAATAAATAATAATTGCGGGAGAAGACTAGCAAATGGCAGATGTGACTGGCTCGTTTATTGGGAGCATTAGGTCGTGATCGAAAATTACGAGAAAAGATATCTGATGAAAGATCCCGATTGTTTAAATAAAACTACTGCGTAGAAATATAACACCGAGTGAATTAAATTTAATAACAAGCAGATTCGTGCATGCTGTTGAAGAAAATCCGTCATGTGTTAATATCTCAAAAATCTGGATAGTATTTTGGAATCCTATAATCTTCATTGTGAACTGAGGTGGGAGAGCGTTGATATATATTTCAGTAGTATTTTTCTTCGTGTATCAACTCCAAAGTATATTAATTTTAAAAAGAGCTTTCCTAACGCCACAACTTTGATTTCGATTGATAAAATTATTTCTAGAGCAATTACACTATTTTTGCTCTCAAGCAGACTGTGTAATTACATGCAAAAACAGAGAGACGCTTCAATGCTGGTACAAGCAAAGTAGACACCCGCAATGCGGCTAAAAATAAAATCAAAGAAAAAGCCCCCAATATCTTTTTAAGAGCAATTTTCCGAAGTTGAATAGAGATGCAAAGCTGGCTTAAAAGGGTCCCTTCGTCCATAGGCTCGATAGGCATGACTGTGACTGTTTTTCTGTGCAGAGTTACGAAGACTCACCCAAATTAATGGATGCTCTACATCCCGCAGCCTCTTGGACTTGTGCTCGCAAGACACAGTCTAATTAACGCCCAAAGCTCTGCCAACGATTAGGTCGAGTGTTACGTGGCCTAATCTCGTTGCGATCTCCCAGCGGACCAGAACTGCCTGCCCGTCTTATATAACCAAAGATGAATCGGACAACAGCCACTCGAGCAGCGGCCGGGATCTTATCTCTCCAACTTGTAGCGGTTGGAGGACAATAAACAAAAACGCCTTTATCTCGAGCGATGGTTTGTTTATTTATTTTTAAATCGACAAAACGGCAATCTTGCGCCTTTGTATCGGTGCGCATAATTTCCTGATAAGGCCACGACATATTTCTCCGGCAGGTGAGACAAGTGTTGTGGGCACTGAAGTTCATGCGGCCCTGATATGAATTAGCAAGGGGAAAAGTTTTTTCGGTCTGGAGAAATTTTTTATTTGATTGAGGTGAGAAGAAGAAATTTGGGTCACCGCGCACACAATTGACTGAAAGTAAGAGTACCTGGCCCACGGCCCGAATATAGAGAATTCTTACCAGCGAAGCGATCTGGCTCGAGGCCAGTGTCCAGGTCCAGGCCGCAAATGACGAAGTAATCTGCAAATCGAAATGCTGGATTGACTTCCTTCTTGGGGACATCGCTGTTGTTCGCGATGGTCGTGCAGCCATCGCTGCTGACCTTTTCAGTCATCTCGCGTTCGGCTCACGACGGACTCGCTGGCGATACGCAATTTCACTTAATTAATTGAGATTTCTTCTAGTATGGGCTGCACAAGCGGTGCACACATTTAAATTGATTCTTCTGGCTGGCGATCGCTGTCATCGCCCCCCAGCCAATTGCTGCGAATTAAATCCCACTGCGGTGCTGCTGGCATTCTTCGTTTAGATTTCGTTCTGCGGTGCTATATGCCCACTGGACCGCATCCTATGCACTCGACTTTCGCGCGTTATCACTCAGAGCTCAATCTAAAACGAACAACGGGGCAAATAATGCACTCAGACGCGTAAAATTCGCCTATTTTGACGACTTCCCGTATGATTGGAACTACGTTTGATGGATGTCAAAAGAACTTTCACACATCAGATTGCAATTGGAATTGAAACAAAACATGTATACGGATTTACCGATTGGGAATTTGCGGAATAGAAGAGCGGTATTATTGCTGTTTCTAAATTAGAAATAATTTTTATAATTAACAGAAAAATCCATTTCATAGACGATTTATATTTTAATTAGGATTTATATATATATAATTGAATCCAGTTTAATCGAAAAGAAAATAAATTAGCAAAATTAAATGTTTGTGCCAATTCCACAAATTTCAAATCCAGCTGACAATAACAGCTGTTTTTGACAATTTTGTCTCGTAGTAGATGCTGCGTGAGGTGCATATGGTGCTCCGTCAGAGTTCAAGCGTGAATTGGTAGCTTTGCCTGCCCAACCGGGAAGTGGGGTTGTCGCGTGATTCGCTCAGTTTGTGGACTATGCTGTCACCATTCAGTCTAGTGTAAATCGAGATTGTTTTTATTCAAGTTACATCGTGCAGGTTTCTTTTTCAGTAGACGTTTCGGGGTTTTCTGTGCGAAAATGTACCAGCAGACGGCCACCAACGTGACCACTTTGCCGGCGGAGCAAGTGCGGAATTGGATTGATTCCTTTGACGCTGTCCTGACTGACTGTGATGGTTTGTATTTCCTTCCACAAAATGCTTGAAGGGCAAAGTGTCACGGCTCACGCAGGCCGGCAATTTCTACTTAGCAACAGCTGGGAACTAACAGCGACTCAGTGCCCTAAGTGACGCAATTACTTCTTTAGAGTTTGAGCGCGTTTTCAACGGCCGTTGCTAGGAATCGATGCCAATCTGATAAAAAATTCATATATGAAACTGCTTCAATCGTCAGAGAATCTCTCGAGACAATGCGGTCAGGGTATTTCTAGTCTGGCCAGCGAAAGCAAGGGCGTGAAGTGTAAAGCGTTTTCGTACTTAATGTCAATACATTGTTCTTTCAGTGTATGCCTGAATCGGTCCCAAGTCCCATTAAAAATATTTTGAAATTTTCTCTTCAAAAGGCCAAGACGATCTTATCGATTTTCTCGGCTTCCTAAATATTTTCCCGCTAGTGCATTTTGTCCTTGGAGGTCGAATGTTAACAGGGTGCATGATCTTATTTTAACCATTTTTCAGTAAGGTACAAGACTTAGTTACTGGTAATTATCTCTTGCAAAGCGACACACCAAACACCTTGTAAGATGTGTACCCCTCTTTTAGAAACAGTTATTTACTTACTTGGGTTTTGAAATATTCAAGAACATTTGTAGTCCTCAATAAAATAACACGGCCCTGTACTGGCTCACTAGCCGGGCGAGCGATGCGCACAAATCGTTAGCAATCGCCTGCGAAATACACAGTGAAAAAATGTAGACAACCGTCTACGCATTTATCATTTGTTGTGCGCTATTTGGTTCCCCTGTTGCATTCGTGTTGGCCCTGTTCGTTATCATTGCTAAGGGGAGGTAGAGTTGACATATCATGGTAGTAGAGACCGTACACCAGTCTTTAACAATCGCCTTTAAGAATTGTAAAAGAATTGTACCCTTGTCAAGGGACGCGTATTGTTTGTTTGTACCAAGAACACTAGAAATACGATCGGCATGGATTCTCACTAACACAAACATCACTTGTGCAGTGGTGCATTGTATGTATGTATGCGCTCGCAGCGCCACGAAGCGGCGCCCATATTCCGTCCTATCGCTCCCTGATGCCTATAATAGAAAAGGAACGCAGTGCGGTCTCCTTATATTCTAGTCTTATTGTGTGTACAGTCGTGATTTGTCAGCAAATTCAGTCAAATAGTTGTTTGGTTTTGTTCTGGTTTGGTTCTCTATGGAGATTAGACTTTAACATTCAAAATCAAAATTGTTGCGCTGTAAGTTGCCGAAAAAATGTTTCCTTAGAGAGCTTTGTAAATTCGTGAAATGCACATAATAATTATAGAAATTCCTGGGGGTTTTTCTCAAATAATGGAAATTAAAATGTGGGAGGCGCTCTGGTATGAAAGCTAAACATTTCTGATTTTGTGTCAATTTCTTGGAAATACCTTTGTGACAAAATTTATATTTCGTATATTTTTTAATTTTCCCATTAAAAACTGCTGCTAGACCGTTTTGCCCAAAAAATCTTCAATTAAAAAAAAAAATCTTTCGAAAGATATGTGCGTTTAACAGGTTTCCACACCTATACACTATAATGAAAATTACAGAATTTATCGCCCAAGCCATACTTTATCTTCAATGCAGGAATTTCTATAATTTCTTTATTACTACTTTGTTTTAGGGGTCCTGTGGGTTTACAATGATATTATCCCAGGTAGTGTGGAAGTAGTTAATAAGTTCAAGGAACTGGGCAAAAAAGTCTACTTCATCACAAACAATTCAACCAAAACCAGACCGGAGTTCCTGGAAAAAGCCCTCCGCCTCGGATTCAAAATGCAAGAAGTACATAACTTGTACTTTTACAATTTTAGCCCCTACTAAGTAGAGCCTATTTCAGGACGAGATCATTTCTACAGCCTACACTGCAGCCGAATATCTGAAGAAGCGCAATTTCAAAAAGAAGGCATTCGTGATAGGAACGGCCGGAATAACGAAGGAGTTGGATGCTGTTGGTATCCCACATGAAGGCGTCGGCCCCGATATAATGCGCACAAATCTAAATCAGTTCATCAACAATGAATTCCAGCCCGATCCAGGGGTTGGAGCTGTGATTGTGGGATTCGACGAACATTTCAGTTTCCCTAAACTGACAAAGGCTGCTTCTTACTTGAATGACCCTGAGTGCCTGTTTATCGCCACTAACACTGATGAACGGTTTCCTATGCCCAACTACGTGATCCCAGGCACCGGAAGTATTGTCAAGGCTGTTGAAACCTGCGCAGAGCGACCAGCAACTGTGATGGGAAAGCCCAACCCTTACATCTGTGAGGCGCTGCTTTCTGAAGGAATTATAGTGCCTGAACGAACTCTTATGATAGGCGATAGGTACGATCTTTCTGTCTAGTATTTTTCAATTTCAAGCATTTAAAACATTTTGTTTTAGGTGCAACACAGATATCCTATTGGGCACAAATTGCGGTTTCCAAACTCTCTTAGTCGGCTCTGGCATCCACAATATGTCCGATGTCCAAAAATGGATGGAAAACGGAAGCCCCGAGGAAAAGGATCTTATTCCCGACACATACCTGCCAAAGTTAGGCGATTTGTTGAATTATCTGTAGATAGATATAATTATTTTCTTTTTAATGCTTGTTACCATCTCGTATTTATTTTGTTTACCTGGTGCAATAAAGTGTGACGCAATGTTTCCGAGAATTTTCTTAGAATATTTCTTTCATATCTGTTGAATCAGTTAGGTACTGCTTTATTGCGAATTTACTACTCGCTAAAGGCCATTAAATATTTAAATAGTCAGGCAAGGTAGCCGTTGTTATCAATACAAAATAGAGAATTGCCGTGGTAGCTGACGTATCAAAAGAGAGGAAAAAATAACAAAATAAAAACAGGAAGGAATGGTTTTAGAAGTCACATCTCTTTGCAGCACATTTAACTTTTAGTCAGCATCGCTACGGTCGTTTTGCAACTTTAAATATGGTCTAGTATGGCCTCTAATGTGGTTTTCTAAGGAAAAATAATAATCTGTATAATAATTAAATTAAATTAATTTTTTATCCATTTTAAATTAGCTATTTCTGCTATACAAATTCCAGATCTGCACCCTAGAACCACTAAAAGTATTAATTTTCGTGCTATTCCTTTAAAGTTTAAAATTTTGGGTTGTCATTATGTGATCCGCCATCTTGAATTTTGATATTTTGGTGGATTTATAATCAGTGGCCCTTAAGTTTCCTTTGTGTTCATTATCATTCAAATTCCTTGAAGTAGAATTATTTTGGTCGCCTGAACCGTCAGTTTGAAGTTGCAAATTTAAATAGCATATTCCATTAAGAATTAAGAAAAGTAGCCATCTTAAAATTAGTTAACTTTTAAATCCATCTACTTAATATTTATTTTAATTAATATTTTTAAAAAGTGGAGGAGTTGCAGTCAGGTTTGATAACAGGTTTGAAATCGGTATCCCTAAAAACGTCCTAGTGTTGAGTTTCATGGCAATCCCTTAAAGTTTATCTTTTGCGGCAGCTATTTTGGGTTCGCCATCTTGAATTTTGGCAGTTTTGAATTCTGTAACCCCAAAGACGTCTTCATATTAAATTTCATAAAAATTGAAAATTTTGATGACAAATTCGAAATCACCGACCCCGAAAACTTCTTAGTGCTGATTTTCACGGAAAACCCTTGAAGTTTAACTTATTTTAATAACAGAACCAACCGGTAGTCATCTTGGGGTCGCCATTTTGAAACCTTGCACTTTATAAAAATAACAAATAACCTATATGTTAAGTTGGATTATATACTACCTTGTATGGAAAAATGACATCTATCGAAGTAACCATTTAGGCGTGATTGCAAACAAACAAACACACGCAGTTTCAGTTTAATATTCATATATCATAGATTTGTATTATTATTTACTATTAAAATTGTCCCAAAAGCCTGTAATTTGTATTATTCAACGTCTACTTATTCAGATATCATCATCAATTTAAAAAGCGTTTTTTTCCATTACGATTACCACGATTATAAGGTGAATTTCTTTCAAGTTAGAGGTTGGTCCGTAAAAGAACGTCCAACAATTTCCTTTCCTTTCCCATCATAACAAAACAAAATTCAAACAATGAAATTAAAACTGCATTGTAAATTTGAACTCTGTTCCTTTATTTTGTCCTACAACATTCCTCTCAGTAAAAATTCAACTCGTTTTTAGGCTGTAACCTGAAGATTTTTAAAAACTCCCAAAATAAATTCTCTGTTGCTGACGAAATAAAATTCTGAAAACATAACACTTTGAACACTATGTCGGTTTCCTTGCTGTGTGGCTGAAGAGTCTGTTGGTCGGCATTCCCGCATGGCGGTCCAAGAAAGTAGTTGCGAAGGGGCTTTAAATAGCTAAGAGGTAGCATCGAATATTAGGTGCTGAGTCATGGGACCATCTTTCGCTTCTGGATAAGTACGCGCACCAGTAGACGAGGTTTATCACTAGGAAAAGAAGTGGAAACACGATCCGCGAAGCTCTATCGATTTTTGAAACAGAGTTAAAGTGTGGCTCGTGCCTTCTTCTCTTTCTCCTGAAATTGGACTGGTTTTCTCTAAAAGTTAACTGCTGTCGACCTGGAAAAAGCGAATTTAGAAGATGAACACATTTTTAGAGAATGCTCCTACTTCTCTGTACAGTTTCCCTGCTGATGGAATTGCAGCTTGTTTTCTTCCGTTTGAAGCACGTCCATTCAAACCAGCAGTGCTTTCCCGGCTTTCCGGTCGGCGTTGGAGGCAGTGAGCAAGCCGACAGGGGGATGACTTCAAATATTCGTGATTCTGAACTGTCTAGGTCCGATAAATTATGCTGGTCCACAGCCGCACTTATAAGCTCCTCTTCCTCCTCTGTTTCCGACTCTGAATCGAACTCGTCCACAATGAAGTAACATTCGCCAGATCCGTACTTAGTGAAGTAGTGGACGACAGCAAATTGTATGATCGTGGCGAATATGAAGGCGAATGATAGGAAGACGAAAAAGTCCAAGGCGGTGGGGTATGGAACTTTTGGTAGATCAGTTCTAGCCTCCAGTCCAAGGAAAGTCATTGTGAGGACGGTAGTTATTCCCAATGAGACACGATCAGCTGTTGCTTCACGATTTAGCCAAAAGGATACCCATGAGAGGACAACCAGCAGACAGCATGGACCATAAACTTGTATAAGGAAGTTTCCCATGTGGCGTTGTAGATGAAAGTTCACCATAAGCATGGAGTACTCGGCTGGAAAGAGATATTTTTTTAAGGTGGAGGACTCGTGTAAGTAGAATGATCTACAAAGCAACAACAGTAGACACGACCTAATTCTGCTGAGTCCAACTACTTTAATTGATTTAGAAATAAAAGCGACATTCAGCAAATCTGAAGTGGACTTCATAAAAATCACTCCAAACCCCAATAGAGTCAAACGAGAAAGCACTCAACGCTTCACGTGTTGATGGCCTCCCTGGAGGCTCATACCATTCCGTATACAGTATTGTGACTCCCATCAACTTTAGCATCCCTGGGCTCCACGCTGACCCCATTAATGAAGGAAACATCACACCAAAAAAACAACTCCTAAGGAAGCCACAAGTTGATTAACTTACATGAAATCTTAATCGCCGGCGGTACGCCCTTCTTGCCCGTCGGTGCGGACGCCTTGAGCATGGTGTCCGTTGAATTTCCAGCGGGACAATCGACCAAATCGAATTGCGACAATTTCATATCCTCGGCAATTGCAACAGCCTGTCTCGCCCTGTTCCAGCGGTAGATAACGTCGGCAGTGGTGTATCCAACTGGAAGTGGTTAAATCAGTTCCTCGCCTCGAAACGGCTATGGGACAGTGTCTAAACGAGTTTTGTTTCTATTTTTCGTAGGAGGTGGGAGGGGCACTACAACTGTTCGAACGGCCGTCGGTCGTATCGAATTGGAAGTTGCTAAGACTCGTGGGGGATGATTGCGGTGGATTAGGATCGGATGGAGCTGAATACACAATATTGCAGGGGGATTATGTGGACTGATTCAACAAATCGACTAAGCTGGTTTAAGCGAGCCACGGGTGTGCATGCCGGAAGGACAGGTAGGATATCCGGCCCTCGGATGAGTTCAACCGAAGGGTATTGTTTTGCACGTTTCTTTATTAAACAATTTGCAATATCCTTACATGAGCCAAATTTCAGAGGACACCGCTGGATGTCCATGGGGAAGTCCTCCAAATTCATAGGGCAGCCAGCCTTTATAGTCAGTCTGGAAATTGGCAAATATGTCATTTAGAAATGGGTCAATATTGGGAAAATTAAAAAAAAACATAAAGAGAACTTGACTAAATTAGGCAGTAATGCAATTTTAATGGCTTTCTTAATTTTAATTAATTTTTTTTTAAATTTATATATTCCCGAATCTATATTAAAAATTAACAACAAATCATAGAAACACGTGATGTGTCTCCGACGAATACTTGAACTCAAAATTATTCAGAATTATAATTTACTGCTCAAAGTTTTAAAAACAATGTCCTACTACTTTGCAGGGACCAGACGTTTTTATAAGCAAGCGTACGCCAACCGTAGCCGGAAATATTTCTTTTATAAAGAGAATAAAATAATATGAAAAGAAAATAAAAGAAACAAAAGAAAGAGGTGTACAAAAATTTAAACAAACAAACATTTAAAATTGTTCCGACAGTTCCAGATGTATATATGTATGTATGTATTTACATAGAACGATGCGCTAAACTAGAAGATGCGCGCTGAATATAAGCCAATGGTACCAGATACGTACACACTGGATAAAGAACGAATGCGCAACAAAATGGGAATTATATTGTGAAATTAACATTTTAAGGTAGCTGAAAGATTGGAAAATTTGCAATCTATTATTAAAATATACTGGAATCCAAGAATATCTTAGTGTACCGTGAACCATGGCTAAATCTTATTAGCTTGTAAATAAAACGCGGAACATCATTAAAAGCTACCAATAACTTTCTCTTACATGAAGTATCAAGCGAACAAATAAATAATAAAATATCACACTACATACAATACGTTTACGGAGATCTACCGAAAGGATGTCTGCCCTCGCCTAGAGTTGTCGTCGGCTTCCATAGACCTTACAAACAATATTATTTACCTGGTTGCAGCACTTCATCTTCTTATTAATAACTATGTCCAGAGTTTTGACGGAGTCAACAAAGTTTATTCTGCTTCCATTGCAAATTATGAGCAGTACCTAATGTTACCAAGTTAATTTCATTACTCTGCATTTCAAGGGATTAATAATCCAATCTATTGAGTTCACTCCAATCGCAAATGTTTGCTCAAATCATCGTTTATGTGGCAAATGCAATCTTCAATTAGGCCAATTGGGTGGAGAAGTATATATATCTGAACATCATCACTACACTAGTTACATCACGGAACTCATTTATGTAGAGGAAAAAACGAAGTGGTTCCAGAATTGAGTATTGTGGTACTCCATAATAAAAAGGTGCCAAATTAGAAACAACATAATTAAGTCTAACGTACTAACTACGTCCATTTAAGAAGCAGTCTAGGAGTTTTATGATGATGATGAAAAGTGGTATACATACATATATGAGACAGTTTAGTCAACAATTTAGAACGATCCACAGTATTAAAAGCCTTGCGGAAACAGGGTCAAATCAGTAACCTGGCCACTACCTGTATTCCAGAACTTCACGTATATATGTCGTCACTTTTAATACAGCTGTTTCACAAATATTAGAATTACGAAAATTTGATTGGAACATAATAATAATAATCTTTTCTTGTTAATGTTAAATACCTCACTGAATTATATAATTTTCCAAGTATGTTGCTAATTGGTATAAAGTCACTATACCTGAGGGAAAGGTTGGTATTTGTACAAGTATTAAAGCTGCTAGTTTTCATAGAGCAAAAAATCACATGTGTGATGGACAAATAAAACCATTGCAGAAAGCGTACTAAAAGATATGTAAATAAATATAAGCTTTGGTAAAAGAAACTAAAGTTCTTTTCCCAGCGTCGAAAAGGGAACTGCTAATTTCACTTGTTCAATAATATACCGAGATGTACAATAATTAAGTGTTTCACTATTTGCCTAAGCTGATTTGCCCTTCCCTGGACAAAAGCCTGGCTACGCCCATGTGTAAGAATTAAAATTAAATGCACGATGAAATCTAAAAGCCTTTGCCCCTAGTTACGCCATCACGAATTTTTTTTCGTGAAACTTGAAAGAAACAAAATTAAAAAATGCTGCTTTTCTGGTGTTTGCGGAATCAATTTTTCTGGACGTATCAACAATCAGAAATCCTACTTAGGGAATGAGTGTTTCGTGTTGCTACTAATGAGGGAATTGCTTGCTATGCTTTTACGACTAATTAGGCTTTCACTTTCCGGAGGGACTTATGAGGGTGAAAAAGACCATATCCGTTACACTTCGGAAGGTACATAAGGTGTCTGGTTCGATTAATCTGGGAAGGCCGTTCGTTAGGTTTCTAACAGCGAAATTACAAGAGATGATGAGGAAATGCCTTCCTGCTTTATCTTTAAAGTGCTTAAGTTCAAAGGACAGGTCCTAATGGGATTAAATTGCTTGAAAACAGGGCACCGTAAAAAGGTAAAATGGGGACGCGAAGAGCTCCGCGGAAAGATGCAATGGATTTCAATTCAAATACAATCGGCCGGCATTGTGCATTGTCACAGCCCGCCCCAAATCGGATCGTTCGAATGCATTAAATCAAATTCCTTACCGACTGGAGTACAAGACTCTTCCGTCCTGGTATATCCTCACGAACTTGTTCGGTGTCGTAATTGTGTGCAAGTAGCTCTGCTTCCCATTGTAGAAGTAGGTGTCAGGCTTCCAAATCCGTGCCAGCATAGAAATGCTGAGTGCCAAGGTGTCTTGAGCGCCTTTGAATGCCAAACGCTTGTCAACCCACGACTGGCGAAAGTAGCAGTCCATTGAGTAGGTCTAAAAGGATGCAGCAGATGCATTTTGGGGTATTTCTGTGAATTATCAATTGTTGAAAGGATACTAAGCACATTGAGCTTACCATATCAACCTCGGATATTGGACCCATGCTGCGCACCATGATGTCCACTTCGACTACTGCCGGCGGACCTGCAGAAATATATTTTTTAATTAATTTTAACTATCCTTTTCAATGATTTGATTTGAGGAATTTTTGAATTATCTCTCTCCCTCAGTCTGTAGTGCATGGATAATGCCAATGCCACGGTAACCATTCGATGTGAGGTGGCTTTTCACATTTTGAGGGATTCGCATTGGAACTTGATGAACGGCTATTGAAGTGAGTGCTCTGGTCTATAGTGCCATCAATAAAATTGTCTCCCAGATTCATTGCCGTTATAAAAGATTCATCTTTTTCGTTGATGGATATTCAATTTTCATGATGGGTCATAGGTGCTGTGCGCATCGGTTCAGAGTTTTTCAGAGTTTGTCAAATTCAGATCATTTGTTTGCTAGATTGCAATGAAGTTATATGAAGCGATAGCTGGGTGTGACGAGGGGCGCCATGTCTCTCACAGACATGATATAAGCTTTATGCCCCGTTTCAGGCTTAGGTGAATATTGAGTTATGGAAGCATCGTATTAGTACGCACTTTTATTGGACCTGCCTTAATCGCATGTCGTTTAAATGCGAATATTGCTATCACCTCAAATTATTAAACTGATTTTTGGAATGAAAATCTTTGTTCTCTCTGCAGAGAACGACGAAAATATTTTGCGAGCATTTGTAAAAATTTCCGAAGTGCATTAATTCCATGAAGGAAAGTTATGCAAACCACGAAGTGAAAAATTTTATGTGACATTAAATTTTATTTATTATATTATTAATCATAAAAAAATGTGAGACCATGAGACACACCCAAAAAAATAAATTTTGAAGTCAAATAATTATGCCTGTTTTACAACGGTATGCTATTCTTATGACCGCGTATAACTTCGCTTGTGAGACTTAAGGGGGGAGGTACATGTAAAATTTTGAATTTTATTTTTTTTTTTCACATAAAATGTTAGTATGAAGCTTTAAGAATATGTCACACAAATTATGGAATGTTATTTCAAGTATTTCTTATATTATAGCGTATTAACCGTGACGCCTCTATTGTTTGCGTTCGAGCGCTGAGCGGTCGACTCTCTTTACCTCTCTCTTAAATTCCCTTACCTTTTAGCCTTTGTTGCTGTTAATTTTACTCAGTTTAGTTTTGGAGCTCATTCTGTATGGAACGATATCGAAAAATTAAAAACACGGCGTATACGGCGCTGGAATCGCTGATTAATGTGTAAGTCACTATAATCATTCAATCTTCCCGTATTTAAACTTTAAAAGCGTTTTTCTCAAAACCATATTTTTAGAATTTGCTGACACGATAACTCAAAAAGTTATTGATCAATCTTCCTGAAATTTTGCACATGTCTTTTTAATAGCATTAGTTACCATATGAACCTACATGTTTTTGAAAATTTGTTTAAAAAATAGTTTTTTCGAAGCAAAAACAGTCGAAAAATTCGATGAAAAATTCATTTTTTTCTTTCGAGTGATATATTTCACGAACAAATTTTTTTTTTCACTCATTTTTAGGTTCATATGGACACTATGACATTAATAAATAAAAACAATTTTGGTTTTTGACTTTCAGATCAATAGAACCGACGCTACAATGTCAGCAGTTTGAGACGTCTCACTGCGACCTTTCCGGAAGAAGTTAGTGTACATCCGCCATTTTGAACATTTAAAATAAGAAAACATTTTTTGTATTAGTTTAAAGTATGTATAAATCACATGCTAATTTTCAAAAATATATAATAACTCCTCCATTTTAAAAAAATTTAATGAAAATCAAGCAAAATTTGAGAATTTACATGTACCTCCCCCCTTAAATATTATTGACTATGAGCTGGGACCAGTGAAAATACTCGCAGATTGACTATAGTTTTGGTCGCTTTTATTTCCCTTTACTAATCACTACTCACATTTATCGCTTCGTAAAATAGGGCCCAGAAGTCGCTAGACTGAATGATTAAAAAAAAATTAGAAATGAAAAAATTAGGGCTTGTTTTTTGTTAATTCCAAATTTGTTTACACATTTGCGATAAGTCAATCACTTTTTGCCCACCCTGTATGATAAGACAAATTTATCATTTCACTGGGTTTGGGCAATCAACTGGGCCACTTATAGCTAGAACATTTAACCAGAGGGATAGATCGACAGACACACAGAAAAGTGAGAACAACATTCAGTAGGGCACTGTCTGGATTCCTTCGGATACAGAACATTGGCAAGCACAACGTATAATTCGCTAAAAATTAAACACGCGCCATTGAATCGCCAGGGCTTTAAATGAGCTTACAACATTCTGTAACTACGTGTCAGTGCATTTCCCCGCTCACTGGAAGTTAAGGGCTCCATCGTCCAATGACTTTGGCACTCCCTGCAGTTCCGCCTATTGTGCGGGTGTTCGTCCTGACGACACCATTTGCTCACGAAAGCGTGAAAATAATTTTTCCGTTCGAAAGGAACTCGAACGCCCATTTGCCCTCGCGACACGACCCTAGGCTGACTACCTTTCGCAGCTACAGGAACATTTTTTTCGCACCACAAAAATCATGCAAATTACCTAACTGCCATTTGGCAAATAATGAAAACGTTCAAAATGTCGGCAATTGCGATCCCGAGGGACAGCAACTGGCTGTAAAGTGTGAAACCGTCTGAATCGTTGGCATGGCAGTGCGATGGGAATTGGTACTTAGCTATAATTGGCGGGATTAACTGGGAGTTCTAGGGCGATTTAAAGCATACATGTGGTCGGGTCCTACCTCCAAAGTCCGGCCGGATGCTGTTGTCGTAGCCCCGAAGCAAGTTGTCGAGCAATTCGGATATATTGGCGTGGTTGTTGCGCTGCGTCATCTTCATGCTGCTGGCCAGCACTTGGATCTGATTGTGAGTCGTCCACAGCAGTGAGATGCTAATCAAAACTTTGCGCCACATTTTAATGGGCCCGGTCTCAATTAGCTCGATGTCTCCATCAAGGACGGCGGCCGGCCAATCCTGCGCTAGTGCTCCTTGGTCGGGATGGGGTCCTCCGGAACCGACGAGTCATTAAGCATTTAGACCTTTATCTAGCAGCTCTCATTGAAGTGGGATCGCTGGAAATCAAATCCAGCACTTGCAATTAGCACTGCGCTAAAATAGCCGAATTTATCGAATCTTCTTTTGTGTGCGGTGTGGTGCCTGTGTCAACAGCTCTGGGAACGCGCGGAAGAGTTCCGACAGCCATTGACAGGGGCACACCGGGAGGGCAATCACAGCCTTCAGTGTGATTGATTTATCCACATCTCAAGCTCCTTCATCATCGTCATTTTCTGGGAAAGGGCAAACATTACGTCCGCACCGAGCAGCCCGTGCCCCGTCGGGATGCAGTTCATACATAGCACTTGAGCCGCTGGGATGGGAGATGGGACCTGTATTTGTTCTTTGTACAACCCTTCGCGGAACTAAGGTCTCGTTTGATTAGTGGATCCAGCTAAAAGGATTATCTGCGAGTTATTTGTGTTGTGAAAGTTACATGTCCTTTCAAATTGCAATTATCGGGGACGGCGGGCTTGGATGATGGCGGTGTTTGCAAAAATGACATAGGAATATAAGCCGGCGAATTTAGGTTAAGGAGTCCTATAAATTGATGCCAGAGCCGAGGATGTCAAGAGATTTGGTTTTTTTCCTAGCGGCTTTTCGGCCGATGCTGGTAGCATTATTTTTTTCAGTTCAGAATTTTCTGGATTTAAGGCCACAATACTGCGAATTAGTTTGTATTTCAATTTCTGATTTTTAAAATAGGTGTTTTCGGTTTTTTATAATATCTTCCTCTTTCTTGGTAAGTATAAAAATATATAAGAATTGTTAACTTTGCTTTATAAACGATAAAAATAAGTAATTGAAATTATAAATTTTTTGTTGTTTTTATTTCTCCAAAACTTATCATTCTAAGCTATTAGTAATAATTTGTGTTGAGTTTACTTTCTAATGTTTTTTGAGATTTTAGATCCAACAGTTCAAAAATTAAAAGGGGGGATGCACTGCAAACCACTTTGGAGGCTCATAACTCCTAGCGACTGAAACACATAAATAAAAAAAAAGTTCTATGACGTATTCATTTGCATTTTAAATATCTATTGAGGGGCTGCGTACATTTGGAATGCTTGAAGTAGTGCATAGTCCAACTTAAGATTGTAACGTTGTCCGGGTAGGCTCTAAAGAAGCCAGGGTAAACGGGACGGCCAATGAAAGAACACGGTAGTTGTTATTAATTTCTATATTTATAATAATCAACCAAACAAAACAATATCATCGAGAGAACAATATCATAGAATAGAGAACAATGGACACAGAGAGAGACGGACGGAGAAAGAGAAAAGAGAGTCCTTACAAAACGGACCCGGTTAACGGGTAGACTCTATAGTCTTCAAGCCAAATACAGCTGGAGTGATGAAGGCAACATCTCCATCACCCAACCGGACACTAAAGTATTATATGCTGGGATAGGTACGTCAGGAAAGAATATATGTATGTAGGGTTCTATACCAAAGGCATCATCTCTGATATATCGGGCATTCGGAAGGTTCTATATCACAGGCATCATCTCTGATATATAATAAGGAATTATACCACAGGCATCATCTCTGGTATATCGAGTAGTTGGGAAAGGACTTACATCAAAGGCATCATCTCTGATATATCGGGTGGCTGGGAAAGGACCAAGTCAACATCTCGGTCGTTGGGAAAGGACTGGTCTGCTCCGTGTGATCCGGCCGATATTTATACTGCAGGTTGCGGCATTGCCAGATGTGCTCGTTAGTTATTTCGGGCTGCCACAATTTCAGAGCCGTCAACTGCGTTCGCTATTTTAAAATTTAGGACTACCAAGTAGGTTCGTTACAAGATATAGGATATTTGTTATTTTGACAAAGTGCAAAGTTACAAAATGGCGACTCCAAGATGGCTACCGGTTAGTTATGTTGTAAAATTAGTTGAAATCAAAGAGATTGCCGTGAAAATCTGCACTAGGAAATTTTCGGGGTCGCTGATCTCGAGTCTACCATCAAAATTTCCAAATTCTAAATGGCGGATCCAATATGGCGACCGAAATTCCTCAATTTTTATGCAATTTAATATGAAGACGTCTGTGGGGTTACAAAATGTAAATCTACCAAAATTCAAGATGGCGGACCAAAATAGCTACCCAAAAGAAATGGGTGAAAACCTAGTTGCGGTCAACGTCAACCATGACCTAAAATCGCCTCGTTGGACTTTGCATACTGAGTGTGCATAGGAAGAAAGTAAGGGGAAAAAGAAGGGTTTTGAAGATTAAATATTAAAAGCATTTAGTCAGGTTTAGGTTTGTTGTAAAATAATTACATATATTGCATGATCTAATAAAACGGGTTATCTGCTAAATAAATATTTCACTATTTCCTGGCTGCGCCCAAGGTTAGAACGACAAAAGTGCCGTATAAGTTTCCGCAATATATGTATATGGTATACATATCCCAATGCATTTCTTCTTGAGAAAAAAAGTTTATATTTTGGCATACCTATAGTGGAAAACTAAGTAAGAACATCAAAACGTTGGCCAAGGGTGTGCAGTAGGTACACAAAGCCATGAAACTGAGATTCAATTAAATAAGATCAAGAGTTGTAAAACTCCTTTTAATTAGCGCCTTCCCAGTCATTTAGCGTCGTTGACACAAAATGCAAAATGATTCCTTATAAATCCTTGAAATTGCTTCTGCACACTGCGAGCACGTTTCCGCAGAACCGGCGGCATAGTGAAAAGACGACAAGAACAAGGGAAGGGGATGTGGAGAAAATTTTCCAGTCAAAGAGAGACCCTCTTCAGTGCCTGCAAATAACTTCATCCGGAGTACTTACAAAGTCGCAAAAGCATTTGTGTAAACATCAGGTAGGACTTGTTATTTGATTGGGAAGAGGTGCCAAAAAACTTTCGCCTGATAGGGCTCAACTCGAGCAAGTGTAACGAAACGCGTAATAAATAAAAGATAAATCTCCATTTAGGAATCGGTGACTGGCAAACAGGAAAAACGGGTGACCCAGATAACTGGGGGCGCTAGTGGCCGATGTTGGCAGATGAGGTGCAGTTGATTGGGAAGAGTTTACACAACTCTCAAAGGATGTCTGGAGAAAGTTTGTGGTTTTTGCTTGATGGTGTTTAGACACTTCTTTATCAGCTTCACCTGAGATAAGAGTAATTATTTCGCAGTTTGAGAGAGAGGTGTTGCGGTTGAGTTTTTTTAACCACTAAACCTTGTTTGCTTGGCGAAATGTCGCTTACAGATTCTTCTCACACTCTATGTCTAGTTGACATTAGTGTACTAAACGAAAAATAATCTACTTATATTTATAAAAGCAAAAATATGAATTTTTATGTTACCGTTGATCGTTGAACGTATTTATACCAAATTTGCCATTAATATTCCAAAGCACAACCCCTTTTAAGCTGGAACAAATTAATTTAAATTTGTATAAAAGCTGGCACAGAGGGCTTTTAGGGTTCTTGATTTCAAATGCAGTGCCCACTCTTATAAGTTAAAGATGGCGTTTCAAATATAACGAACTCAAAACACACATTTATTTTTAGATTTTGGCAGTGGGCATGTTGACTCATCTGTCAATATACTAAATTCCTTAAGAGTTGGGTTAGAAGGGATTAACACACTGATACCTATTTCACGTTGTTACGTTATTTTTATGGGTGGTATGGTTTTCTTTTATTTGAAGGCTGTTATCAGCAAGTTTTCAATAAAAATGTAAACTTATTCCGTACAATCCGTAAAATCTCCAAAATTTTGGTGTAATAGGGTCATTTGTAAATATTTTTCAGTTTTTTCATATCAGGCATTTTTTTAAAGAAGAAATTTTTACAACTATAAACTCTTTCCGGTAACAATCGCAGAAATGTTTATAGATTACTGGTTAGTTGTATTTTATTACTATAGGTTAGAAGGCAAGTTTCCTTAATCAGCTGCGTTAAGGATTCCCGTGACGTGTTTTTATTTTTTACGCATTTCCAAGCACAACTTTTCTTACTTTTTACAATTGATTTTCATGTTGACGGAAATATTCCTTTTTGTATACTGTTTTGTTGTTGTTTGTTTTTGAAGTATCTTGTTGCGTATTTAGATTTTTCACTTGTGAAATAGATTTCTTGAAGAAAAACGAACAGCAATAAAAAAAATGTGGGTTTATGCTTCCGTGGAGGATTGGAGATGCTGTTGCTTCGCCCACATAAAGGTATTTTACACAAAAACATTTTTTGCTACTGACAAGTGTTGTCAATTAATATGTGACAATAGTTTTAGTTTTTAGAGAGAGAGAAACATTTTAAACTGCGCCCATCGTTTAGTTTAGTACTTGTTTTGATAAGTTGTACAGTACATTTTGAGAAATAGATCGTGTTTGAGCTCTGCGGTCTAATAACTTTTAACACGACTATTTGTTTCGCATTACGTGTTTGCTTGAGGTTTGTATATAGCTATAGGTACATATTCAAAATACATACGGGTGAGCACGTACTCGAGTTCTTTGAAGTCACGTCGAATGAAACACCACAAATCACAACAAATTCTCGTACGCAATTCCCACCAAAAGTGTCGAGAAGGTAAATGTATTATAACGCAGCTTTAAATGCGCTGAACTTTTACAGCTGGCACCTACATATACGTTTAAACGACGAAAAACAGCGAAAGAGGCTTTTTTGCGGATCAGTTCACATGTAACAAAACATTTAGCAAAGCAGCTTGCCACACCAGGAGTGGAGCCTAATTAAAAGGCTCGCATTCCTCTCAATACCCCGCACAAACGGTAGCCTTAACCTTAATCGAATCGGGCCTCGTTTACCTTGCCACACTTACCCGTCCGGAAAGTCTCATTATTCTTAAATCCGCCTGCATGCGATATTCAGCTCAAAGGAGTGGTTATGCCAAGGGCTCCAAGCCCCTGCCGTTCTTATTATTATTTTTTGTCATAAAGATGCAATTGTCAAAAGGCTCTTGAGCCGTGCTATCGGGTTCAAGAAATATAATGTGGCTGTTGCCGACCAAACCGACCGAACTCCCGCAAAACAATGCAATGCTTTCAACCACACCCGGTCGAGGACATCTTCGGCAGGAACGTGCTCAAGATGCAAAACTCCTGCCGAACGAGTTTAAATGAGCAGCTGTTTTGAAGGATTCGGCTGGAGGATCTGGATGGAGCCTGAGCTTCCTGGGTGGCGGGGGCGGCATGGCTGTTTAGAGAATTTCGGGATTCGGCTACGAACTGGCATTGGGAGCATTTTCATGGCAGTAATCCCTCTCGGGTAGGGGGCTACTTTGCATTCAGCGATTAATACCCGCTTAATCCGCTTTGAATGCCAGCAGATCCCGCTTTCAGCGAGCCACAACAAGGAAATGATTTTACGACCAATTTCATGGCAAAATGATCGATAAACACGAAATTATCAAAAAATATCGCTATCGGGCCTTGGGAATTTTTGAGGGACGGTGCAAAGGGGAATTAAACGGAAGTAATCCCAGCCGCTGTAGAGGATAACGCCGGGCTAATTTTATTGGCGCTATGAAAGCTTTTGAGGCCTCAAAGTCCCGCATATGAAATATTCAGCGATATACTGACTGAGGCAATCCTTTGTCGCGATGCCAACAAATCCTTCCTCGATCCGCTCAGATATCCTTTTCACCGCGGCTGGCCGAACTCCGAAGTCTAAAAAGCGGCGGGGTCGGGGCACAACTCACAATAAATACCTTTTTCAAAAGGTTTTCGCTTTAATGTGGCATGAGCATAAGGTCTAGGTGAATAGCTGCGGGGCTCTGCACATTTGTTGCGTTCTAATTAACCGTGGGTACTAAGAGTGTGCAAGATGAACTCCTTAAGCAATTGTCTCCGCAGCGTAATTCTAGGCGTTTTGCACAATTGCACCTCCATTTGACACACTTTTCGTCATGTGTAAGAATGTCCACCCTCGGTCGCGGGGATCAGCATGGTGAAGACAAAATAGGTGCGTCATTACGAGTCGGATTGTTCGACTCATTAAATGCACGGCTGTTGTTGTTGTCACCTTTACCGAGATTGACGGGGCTTTACAGTTTTTTTAAATTGCTTGATCCGTGTACGCGAGTCCTTCAAGTGGAAGTCTAGTCTAAGGCGACGAGAGGGAGTGCCTTTCACCATATGCACCATGCACAGGGGGATTTCGAAAATGTTTATTCATATTGAGCACTACCTTCGATGAATTATTTATTTGAATTTTTAAGCAGCATTTAGGAGCAATTGTGTTCCATTTTCATAGCTTGTCGACAAGCAGAGTTTTATATTTAAATAAAAATTGCCTTTATTTACTGCAATGACAAAGTAAAAGAAAGTCTGCATTTAGGGTCGTTTGTAAATATTTTGAAGCAAAACTTAATTGCAGAGCAGCGTGCGAATAAGAGTAATCCAGTGCTATAATCATATGTAGTTGCTGCATTTTGAATCAAGTAGGACATTATTTAAATGTTCGCTCACATGCCACAAAGTACAGTAATTTTCTAAATAATAATAATTTTGGCAAGGGTCTGGGCTTGGGCAGTTGTCGTCAGTACGTTATTTTGAAAGGGAATATTTCAGTTGCCACTGAAGTATTCGACAGGGTTTTAATCGGAGTTAGGGTACTCAAACTCAAGTGCGTAGTCTGCTTTAAAACTTCATCCCATAGTGAACGTACGAGTATATGTTGTACTAGTCTCCTTAAAGGTGAAAGAAATTAGAGTGGCTTGCAATATAAAATGAATCGATATATTTTAAAAGAAGTTTCTTGGACTAGGGCTGTTGCTATTCGTTTGTCCTCTTAAAAATAAGAGTATAATTAGTTTCTTTTATTTTTTCTGTAACCATGAGTCCGACAAACAATTCTTGAGATAGCATTTATGGAGATATGGTAATGTAATTCCCTAACACTTTTGCTTGTAACTTTTGGCGTAACATTACCTAATAATAAATAAGTTACGGGCAGAATAAGGTAAAAAACTAAGGGATAATATTTTATAGAACATTTTCTATAATTAACAATAAGATGTATTTGATTTGTTAGTGTTGGCAATTGTGAGACGCGTATACACTAGGTATAACAAAAATTGTAAATTCTTGTTTTGAGTAGAGACCGAAAATAATTGGGCTTTTTAAATGTTTACATTATTAAAGCTGAGAGAAGTTGTCATAGAACAAATTAAAAAAACCACATTCAAATGATGTGCATGATGTCCTCATCATGTTCCTGGTAAGCTCATATAAATTTACCTTTTCTTCTTTAAAAGGGATGTCTAAACTGTTATTTTCAGTCGATTATAATTTGAAGTAAAGAAAAACCAGCTCAGAAGCTTTTTATTATTTTTTTCAAGGTAAAGTTAAAAGCCGGCTTGGTTGTTTAGTTTTCTAGCCTGCCTTTTATTTTTTCAAGCCGGAGTTCTAAAGTTGCAGTAACTGGTCTGAAGAAAATTTGCACAATTTGTTATTAGTTCACCTTTACTCATTTTACAATTACGAAAGTATACAAACAAAGTTCAAACAAAAGAGTTTTTTGAACCAAATTAGTTCCCAGATTATAAAAATAAAACAGTTAAGTTGGCCTTATTTTTTGTCAGAAAAAAAAAACAATCTCCACGACTTGTTATTTCTGGCTCGAAAAATAAATGGACTGGCCGGCTGGCTTTTTATTTTAGCCACAAAAATATGAAGCCTTCGAGTTTTTTCTCCTAACTCTAAATTATTTTTGACCATACTCAGACAGGTAAAGAAAACTTTTTTTCAAAAATACTCGAAACTGAAACGGCCCCTGGTTTGACCATTATTAGACAAAATCAATACAGAGAAGACGTGGCAATTTTCTTGAAGATAAATTGAAATGTTATTTAGGAATTGCTCCATAAAAAGGTTGAAAAGTATTTTTTATTGCAGGATCAGAAATACGGGAGGTATCTTGCCCCGAAGCCTTTCATTTATGTCACATCAAAAAGTTAATGACAAAATTTACAGATAATTATATTATTTATATATATATACATATATATAATTCAGTGCGCATAATTTATGTCAGACCTACGATTACTTAACAAGGAAGAAGGTCTACTTACTTAATTACTTATCTATTCCCATATATAAATTATTATATCTAAGGAAATCTCTGCATTTTCCCAAGGACTTCTCATTAAGAAATATAGAAAATAAACTTTTAAAACTGTGCGTTACTAAATTGGTCTTCCGAACATGGTTGTTAAGTCTGATACAAAGTGGCAAAGATCATATTATGAAATGTTAAAGACCTAGACTGGAGTAAGGATATGATTGCTTTGGATCTAATGAATAGATTTGTTCATAGGCCAATAGGTATGCACAACATCAATGTAGGTACTCTAAGGCTAAACTGTGGAAACTGGAGAAAATCATGATTTTTATTCATAGATGACTAGGAGTATTGGATGCAAAAAAAAATCCAGACGCATGTCTATTTTTCTATAGGAGTGTACTACGCCGGTTGAGATGTATTACCGTATATGTAAAGTTATTAAACAACCTAAAAAAGGACGATGTACTGGAATTTTCTAGTTCACCAAATTGATTTTATTTTCCAATTTAAATCTCACACAGGTGGGAATTTAATCTGACATGTGCGTTATAAACCATTCTATGCTTTGCAATAGGATCAATATGGATTGGTTATTATTAAAGTTTATATCCCTTCTTGATTGTTTCATACGGTTTCTGGGAAAATAACAAAGATTTTTCGAGAAATAGGTGGTCATGGCTACGAACTTGCACCGAAGGGAATGAGTTTCCAAATAATTTTCGTAATTACTTACAGAACCTGAAGTTAATTAAGTTCACTACTGAGCTATCGACGGAGGAGATTTTATGAGATTTAATGCTTGTGTGGGTGTATACTTTAATACTACACAGACAATTTATTATCACGAGTATTTAGTTAGTTAGTTATTCTTTTCTTTGCTTGGGAGGCCGCTATTTATGTCGAACGTGAAATTCAATTTAGATTCGGTTCCTTTTGTATTATCCAGTATTTTCCGGCGCGTGTTTTAACCAAGGTTTAAGAATTATGATGGGGGTTATCAAATATTACCCATTTTGCGATTTTGAATTAAATTTACAGTATGAGGTTTCAAGATGGCGGACTGTCAAATATTAAACGTAATTTTCACTGACTTCAAATCTAAAATTTAAAACCAATGACTTTGAAATGACGGACTACTAAAATTCAAACTACTCTATGATTTCTCGTTGTTTCTGGATAAGAAATCTGAATCTATTATAATATATTGGAGTTTCAATCGTCTCAAAGGGTTTGAAGTTAATTATTTGAAGTTAGTATTACGTACAATAAAAAAAATAGTATTATATATTGTCCATTAGCATAATTTGTGTGGGTCGTCGAGCTTACTTTTAAAGAATGTAGACAAAAATTCCCGGGAAATGCCGGCTATAGGTCAGCTAGGTACAAATTAATGAAATAAATATAAAGTATGTTATGATTAATAATACTCTGTGATATTTTCATTTTATACACGTATTTCCACATCTCCATATCGTTCGTAAGATCAGATATAAAGATAGAAGTGATTTTCACCTTTTCTTGTCTTGTGTTTTTTAAGCTTTGCTATAGCAAGTGTGGAATTTTGTGCTATTAAAATAAACTACAAAACATCGTGTTTATTACGCCATTACAAAACAGCAAACAAAAAAAGAAGTCATATTTCGTCATTATGAAACACGTCCAAAAATGCAAAACGTGCATTATATCAAATATTGATGAAATAGGAAGGTATAGAAAATTCAAAATGGCTAGAAAAATATCATTTCCTCATCATAGTAGTTGTTATTTTGGTCAATCTGTACATTGAGATTCCTAGTAAATATTTTTTTTCCATCCGGCCCGCTGAACCCAACAAATGACATTTTTATTACTTGGTCCATTGCACAAGAAGTTAGCCGACCGCTTATTACATCATCTACGGTGATTTACATATGTTACATTAATATCACAATATCTTAACTCTGATGTTTGTGAAACGAAAGAATGAAACAAATTATTAAAGTAAAGATTAAAACTAGTTCTTCAAACACTATGGAGTCAAATATAATAAAAATCAAAAACGGCTAGCCTTCTTACTTTATCATGAACAGCAAACAAACAAAATGTTATCAATTGATGTTAAAAGCTCAAAGTGGTTCAAGGACTAAAAATAGACAATAAAAAAAACATGCAAAAAGATTTTTACAAATCGGACTAATTACTGTTTTTTTAAATCGCTGGAAACGAAATACTCGTATATGCCATTGGCATCTGTGCCTTTCATTATCATCATCAGCAAGGGACTAAAAGGTGCTATAATAAACAAATCCGATAGCCAAGCGGCTGTCAAAGCACACTTCATGGTGTTTCTCATCGAAAATGGTTAAGGAGTACTTCACAACCCTTCGAAGGTTGGCTATCTCCAACAAAGTTACTCTCTGTAGTCTGTCAGGTACCGCGACATGCCGGTATTCAGGATAATGAAATTGCCGATGAACATGGGGAAGCATTAACTGATCATCGACCAAAGTTATGATAGAGAACCGATCTAATGGCCAACAGTTTCTATATTCGAGTTATCTGGGCTTCGTCTGGATCTGGATCTCAGACTACTAGTAGGCTACCTTTCAGGCCACCATATGGTCTACTCTAAGGTTATATCAACTAAACAAGATAGACCTGTCTAGTAAGCCGGAACGCCGTCTATGTCTTGAGGACGACGAAACTGCGTCGCACATCCTTTGTGCTTGTCCTGCTCTGGCACAGTTAAGGAGAAGGATCCTCGGTCGGGAACTGTTAAGTTCCGGCTGACGTCCGATCATCTTCCGCAACTGACCTTCAAGCGTTTTTTTAGGGTCGCATATCGTCTTTTGCAGTAGCGAAGTTTTGCCACAATAAATAATAATAATAATATGCATTTTGCAATGCAGTTAATATTTTTTCATAGAAGAACCTCACAGAAAATATGCCTGATATATAAAACATTTTCATAAACTGTAGCGTAGTGTTACAGTTTTTTACGCAAGTTTCAAAAACAAAATTATAATAAATAACAACCTAAAATAACGTAAAACTAAAGATAGGGTGAGTCTAAGAAAAGACTGCGAAATGAGGAAGATCTAGATAAATTTTTGGTGATTTTTTTTTTGCGCAAAGACAATAGCGTAGCTATTTCGGGCCGGTTCGAATATTATTCTGGGCCTGTTATTATTTTGCACTGCGCCATCATGTGATTATTGGCACATGGATTTAGTATGAGGTTTTTTTTCGAAATCCAAATTTCGATAAATAGGACATTTTAGTAGAATATGTTAATGTGCTAGTCAACGAATTGTTGTGTAAGTACATAAATTTTGCATTCATGGCATAAATAAAATTATTTTCTTCAATCAAACAATTTTTTTGGATCGGACCGAGCGAAATTTCGATGGGTTGGTTTAAATGTGATTTTGACGATGGTCTTGCAACCAGATAAAATTTGTTACAGGCTTTGTGATTCGTTTAACAATAAGTCTAAAATTTTAAATTTCGACGTAAGTCCGACGGTTTGGCTTTCCAACCCTCACCCACCCATACACCTTGGCAAGATCTCACAGAGGCCACATAGTCTACCCTCCTAGTGGTAATTGTTATAAATTCAGGCAGAATAATTTTATTAAAGAAATTAGGATTGAAATCTAAAACAGTCGCTTTTAAGTTTAAAACACACTTTCAAGTTTCCTTAGATAAGCGAAAATTTTTGAAATATTTGATGGGAAAAAGGACCACTAGAAATAGAGAACATCGTTACATCCTGTTGAAGGAAGCTCTTAAGCAATTTGCGTGGGTAGCAAGAGATAATAACACTCATTGTTCCTTTAAAGCCATAGAGCGTATAATTAGGCTCCAGCTCATATTTTCACTGCACACTTTTAATTAGTAGAAAACTGAATTCAGGTAGATTTTTAAAATACACTTGCAAATGAAGCACTATTGTCAAAGCACCAAATGTACCACTTTTCATTATTTTGTATTTTTGTATTTTATTTAAAATTTATTTTTAATTTTTTGATTAATTTTGTAGAAATTTCTTCTGCACTCAACAGGAACACATACTTAACACTTAAAACTAAGTCCTCCGCAGATAATTTAACTATTTCCTTGCTTTACTTCATATGACTTGGAGTACTTTTCCTGAGGGACACACTAGGTCCTTTAGCCGTCTTAACAGTTCCACCGACCGCGATTAACTAACTTGCAAAAATCACTGGTAGCAAACTAAATGCTGTGAAAAGTAAACATTTCAAAATTGCCCCAACCACTCGCTAGGAGAAAGACTAAAAGAACACCTCCACGCTGAAAATCAACTCCGCGCATCATGTGCTCGAGGATACTACGAATTGGGGAGGACGCACCGCACCACGTGTTCAGGGCACCCCGAGATCACGAACAACATTATAACTGGAGCAGGAGCATGAGAAGTCTTTCTCGTTTGTAGACTCCCTCCCACTAAATCTTGATATCAAGTGTAATAAGCACTGCTACCATAAAAAAGGACGTCAATTTGCTCAAACCTTTTTTAAGCTCTCCGAAATTAGGGGTCCGTGGATGCTGGCAGGACAACAAGGATACTAACTGACGGGGGTATATGTTTGCTGATTCCACGCTACTTGTGGTTATGAATTTTTATGAGAACGCTTTGATTCCTTGTCGGGAAAATTGTTTCAATCCAGCAATTGCTGGCGGGTAGCCGGGATATTGCTGTTCAGCTGCCGGGACATGTGTGCCTGAATTATATGTAAATTTTCTTCATGTTCATTTTAAACGTATTCGACATATGTTTTCCGACGACGCACGTACGGGGGAGGGAGGCACTTTGAATGTTTTAATAAAGTTATGGCGCAAGAGGAATCGTAGGCTGGGGGATTAGGAAAAATCACTTAAGGTGTAGGGTCTCCAGAGCAGAAAGCATTATGTGTGTGGGTTTTAGGGAAACGAGCAAAACAAGTGGGGTGCCAAAAATGAATACATTTCGATTTGAGTAAGGAATAATTTCACTGTAGCTCCTCAAATTGGCGGCCTAATTGTCGTCAGTCACGACAAAGTCTTTTACATTTTTTAGGCAGCAGGTAGGTAGATACCCAATTTGTCAATCAACGAAAATCATTTCAAACTAGGTCCTGATTGAGACATCCATAGGGCACTTTAAAGATTTATTTTTTTTCTTTTGCTTGCAGGATGTATTAGACGGAACCTGCTGGGCCTTCAGTCAGTCCAACAGATATGGAATTACTTCCGATATTCAATTTTGTTGTAAGTCACTTCCTGGATTTAAATGCAACGCATGTGTCGACATTTAACTGCTGGAAAACCAAAGGTGATCTCCGGATAAATTTCCATGGATACCAAATAGAATTCTTTCTATAAGTGCATTGTTGTGATTTTCCACTATGTTTGTTCTCTTGTCTTTTATCTTCATAATTGAAAATCACATCAAATGATTGGCATTCTCAAGTACAATGACTTTCGTATCTCTATATGAACATGTCCTGTAATCTCTCAATGGAAATCCAACGACTTTTTGTTGTTTTTAAAATTCCAGAAAAGGTCGCCATTTTAAATGTGCTTACGGAAAACTTAATATCAGTTGATTTTGTTTCTACCAAAAATAAAAATGCCGCCGAGGAGAGTATTGCCCTAATTTGTGGAAAACACTATACATCCACTGATGGCATCATTGTGGATTATGACTGCGCAAATAGTCAAGATATTGTCTGGCAAGTAAGTAAATCTAATGTAACTCAAAATATGTAAACTGAACCTTGGATACATTTGTAAGGCATCTCGAACGCTTTGTATATGTTAAAGTATTTATGAGATTTAGATTAGATAACTGTTTTAAAAAATCCCATTCAGATTACTTCATTTACCACCGTAAACTCTTAGGCAAACTTATCCAGCTGTTTTACCGCAATGCACGCCTGGTTTGTATTTAGTCATCAGAGGAAATTTCCCGCTTTCGTGAGACAGTTCCGTGACGTCAACTTAAATATTGATACCCAGCTTACGTATGCGAATGTGACACAAAGTATGTTGTTTAATTACAAATAAGTTTTAGAACGTATCAAGTCAAGTTCATGGTTTTCTGTTTTCTATAGATGTGGTTGATAAAAAGTTTGCTCTGTCTGTCTACGATATCTACAATAATGGAAAACGACGTGGAGGAAAACTGAATATGACTTTGGATAGAGACATACTTTGTAATTCGAAGGGATGTAAGACGATATTGACTGATTTACATCTTAGGTCGAAGTACGGAAACAGGTGTTCAATGTCTGATATTACGATGGTCATATCCACTGTGGTGAGTAAACCTAAGATTAAATCGAGAAGGAGCTCATTATTGCATAAGTGTCTAATATAGGATAGTCCTGAATATTACATTGTTGCTTAATAGTGGTTTATGTAAAAATATTCTTCGGAGTGAAGAAGAGTCAAAAGTATTCATGCAGACTTGGGTGCCAGAGATTTATACGTATCTCTGTGCAGTTAAAAAATGAGCACTAAATAAACACGTTCTGAAAATAGAATAATATAATAAAAGTGACGGAAATTATGAATTAATGCAAATACATATGACTGACGAGCTTATCGGCATAGGTTACGTCGGGAGCTCCGATGAGCTGTGCAAATGCTTGGCCTTATTTGTTTCCAAAATGTATTATGTTTTACAATACTAGCATCAACAATCTGGGAAGCTCCTCTGTAAAACATTTCCGCAGAATCCTTATATCCGACACCAATATCGAGTATTCATATGTACAACACACATTTTCAATCCATTTTCCATAAAGGGTCAATGGATTGATATTGGATTTTAGGCTGGTGGTGTGATTGGATCGTACTTTACTTTTTTGTTTCACCCGACAACGGAAGGGTTTTGTGTTTATCAGTCTATGTATGTATGTTTGTATGCTTGTCCGGATCTTACCGCCCTACTAGATTTACCGATTTTGATCCTCCGGGTGATAGGCTATACTATAATAATAATAATAATACTTTATTTTTGGCATGCGATGCAATAAGATACAATCCGTTAGTAGTATCGAAAGACTTGTTGAACTCTGAACTAAATCTAAAAAATAAATATACAAATTGTACATTCGATACTAAAAACATTTTAAAGTTAATTTACTTAAATAATAGATTAAATAAGGAAAAATAAAGAAAATAGAAATATCAAATCAATGAAATCAATCAATCAACCTTTGAATATAACAAGGCAAAGTGTTACGTCACAGAAAAATAAAAATGGTGGCCACCATAAGTCAAAATGTCTGTCAATAAAAAAAAAAGTTAACCAAATATCATTAAATTGGGTATCGAATCAAAGCGTTGGATGAGCGCAATAATATAAACTATGTGACGTCATTCTAAACCCAATATTGTAGATGCCCCAAGATGGCGGATTACTTCTTTCTTCACAACTTCCTCGACATGGGTATCAAATGAAAGAATTTGATGAGCGGAATATGACAAGATATGAGACATCATTCTAAACCCAATATGGCGGACGTCAGTTGCTCATCCTCGCTCATCATGTGATCTAGTTGTACCCAAACATGATATTACACTACTTATTATCTGAAACAAAAACACAAGTAAATCAAAACAAATCTTCTAAAAAAAAACAAAAAAACCGATAAATCGATAGGTACGGTACGATACGGTAATGTTCAGAGTATAGCCGTGATCGCATGCCGTTTTGCCCTACTTACATAAATAGGCTATTATTACGGCATGTGACCTCGGCTATACTCTGAATATCACCCTACCTACCTATGTGTTTGTATTTGAGTTAAATTGAGAAAGAAAGAATATTGTTTCATACTTTTCATTTCTTTCGTTGTCGGGTTTTTTATTTTTTTTTATAATAATGTGTTTTTGAAAATGAAGATGGTTCCATTTTGCATACAGTAGCTGGAGTTTGGGATGTTGGGTTTTCGGGATGCTGATTTTAGGTATAAGCACCATTTGTTCACGTAAGATTCATTCAGAAGAAAAGTATAAAAACTCAAAAACTGGATACTCGCAATGTGAAATACCTGTTTTTGCCAAAACTTTACGTGGTGAAATTTTGGGAATATTATTTTTGTAATCAGCGCTAAAAAAACACAAAAACAGTCTCTAGAACTGAAGCAGGTATTTATAACTCATATTTTCATGCAAATATCTGATCAGATAAAATTAGTTTTTAAATGTATTTTATCGATTTAATAAGGGATTTGTGAAAAGTGTAGACTTGAAAGTTTGCCTTCTGAGAAGATTATGTATTCTTAGTTATCTTCCTAGGTGACTGCCATATCAGTAAATCAATCGAATGACGACATCATCAGGCATTTAGACTCCATAAACAACACTCACATAGACACATTTGCTCGAATGGGCTATAAGCTGTTCGTGCACTTTCAAGATATCTACGGCTACAAGTAAATACTCGCAAGAAAAATCGTGAAAATACATTCTTTTGAAAATCATATTCGGTTTCAAGTGTGAGCTACATCCACAATGCCTTCTGGACTGAAGACGAAACAAGCGGAGGAGCTTTGGGTGATCTGATGGAAGGTCGAGCCGATCAGACAACAACGGTCATGTTGACGAAAAGGATTATCTACAATCTTCGTTCCACCATTGAGTTCGACGCCTTCGGATCAATTTTCTTCTTTCGCACTCCCCAACATGAAGGAACGGTGGGCAATGTCTTCTTAAAGCCATTTACCAACTCGGTATGGCTCATGTACGGATTGACCGTTCTAGTCTTTAGTGTCACTTTGAAGTTTGTGTTTGCCATTGAAAGAAGGAGAAGTGGATGCAATCTCTTTTATATGCCATCCTGGCTTACAACGTTTTTGTGTTCGTTAGGATCAGCGTGTCAGCAAGGATCGCCTGTGGAGCCTGCTAGTGCAGGGGGCCGGCTTGCTCTAATTACGTCACTGCTTGGCTGCTTTCTATTGTACAATTATTACACGTCCGTTGTTGTCTCAACTTTGCTGGCTACACCGGTTAAATCGAATATAAAAAATCTTAGACAGTTGGCTGACAGCAACTTGAAAGTTGGGCTCGAGGACGCACCTTACACGCGTTCTTATTTGAAGGTAACTTACTATCGATGCATGTACTAATTCACACAACAATTTGTTTCAAAACTATTCTCACGTTTTCGGCGCACAGATCGAAGTGGTTGTTTATACTAATCTGAATAATTCGATATTCGAATTAAATAATATTATTCGATTTGAACATCATTCCCATACCTATAATGCTCTACTTGTGGCCCACTGAACTAATCTCATCATTTTGCAGGCAATAGGTGGAGATGTGCAGCATTTCAACGAAAAGAAAGTCATCCCGCAGTCGAGGGAATCCCAAATCTGGCTCAGCCCTGAGGAGGGGCTCTTGAAAGTGAGGCAGGGAGGATTCGCATACCACAGCGTTATAACGACCTTTTACCATCTGATAAGAAGCAACTACGAGCCGGAGGAGATTTGTGATTTAAATGAAGTTCGTTTGCGACCCGAAACCCAACTGGGAATCCTCGTAAGCCGATTTTCCCCGTATGTAGAAATAAGCAAGATCAAGTGAGTACGCTGTCTACTTTTTATGCTTCCCGCCCGGTGCTAACACCCTAACTGAATTTTAGATTCACCTGGATGGCTGAAACTGGATTGGCAATGAAACACCGTCGCTACTGGGTCCAAAAGAGTTTGCCGTGCTTTTCCAATGCTTCAGTCATTAGTGTGGGGTTGGAGTACACTGCGGCGCTTTTTATATTATTACTCAGTGGATTTGCTTTGGCCGTAATCATATTTGTCATTGAGATTATAGCCGCAAGATTATCTAGACGAAATACATAAGTGTGGATCAACAGGTCTTTTCATAAAATCGCTCTCTAAGCCATGAGTGCTATTAGTCACTCGTCAGCTCTTGTTAATCGCCGCACACCATGTGGTGCGCGGCGCAAATATTCAGCAAAAGCTGGATTCACTGAGATGTGTAAATCAGAAGCCGGAGGAATCATATCTCTTCCAAGCCGGCAATAGTTCTTGTTCTCGTCTTTATTCCATTCTGGAGCACCGCCTTTGTACAGCCTCAAAATAACAATCAGCCCAACCGATTTGCCTCTGAAAGGATCCCATCACATTGCATAAATTTGGAACTCCTTCGCCGCTTTCGGAGGATGTAAATTAATTCGGCTTTGGCATTAATCCTCAGTTCCTCTCCAGACCCTTTAATAAAGGCCGGCTGGTTTCCTTTGCGATTCAGTTGACGTGGGAGGCTCTTGAGTTGCTCCTCAAAATGTTAACGACGCGACGTTCCCTATGCAGCTGATGCAACCACCCACAAGAAGAGTTGATAATTTTTCAGGACCTCTTTGATTTTCTGAGTCAGCTAAAATGCGGTATTCAGTCGGGGGTGGGGGAGTGGGCGGACATTGTCCTTGGAATTGGCCTTACTTCCATCACTGAGTGTTCACAAGAGTAAGGCGAATTGTTTGGCTTTCAATCGATGTGTTGAAATGTGTTGAACTGTGAGGCGATTTTTGTCTATTGCTCTCCATTATTGATTAATATCTTTTGAAGAACATTTTAGACATTTTTATTTAAATTTGCAAACGGACATTTTGTGTTATTTTATTGTTCGGCACTGGTAATAGTACCAACTTGTTTGGTATATTACTGTGATAGATTTGGGCGATTTAGTTTTTCGGAATCTGTGCGGAGATCTGCTCTAAACTTATTTTGCTGTTATTGAAACTTTTTTTTATTTGCATTTTGAGGTTAAAGAAATAAATGGAACAAAAGATGCGCGCACTTCATTTATCGGCTTTCACGTACAAAGGGGAAAATTAAGAGTTATTTTAATATCTAGGAAATTGTTTTTAAAGTTTTGATTTGACGATGACAGGAAGGGAGATTTTGGATTTCCAAGATGATGAAGATCGAGATGACTCTTTGACTACAGAAACGTCAAAATATATTTACAATAGACTCAACAATTCTAAAAAGTTAAAAAGACCATTTGAAGACTACAGAGGAAAAACAAGGAATGTTAAAGAGGCACATTTGCATAAATCGAAATTTAATTTTTGAAAGTCTGAATAGTTTTTCCTTATAACTTATTGTTTTTTTAAATATATTTTTTTACCAATATATTTTAACACTGCACTGAAATATTATTGTGATTTAGTACGACGGTTTTTGTTTTTTCGCGCGCGTTTTTTCATGATTATTGCCAACCTCAAATAACCACTAAAACCGTCATAGCCGGTGACAACGACGCTTATTGCTTTAGTTTATTTTGCAGGATGATAGGTACACACAAATGCCACTAGATTGCATTATTAGTTTAAAATCGATGTTTTGATGACATTCCTTGTTTTTCCCCTGTAGTCTTTATTTGGCAAAAAAAGCACATGTATTTTTTTCCAACAATTTATCTGGACCAACGCATTTAAAGGTTCCGATGTTAACTCATTTATATAGTTGTCCTCTAAGCAGAGGGAGGTAGAAGTAAGCCCAGCAACTTATTGAAAATGGCGAAAAATCGAGTTGAGAAAAATTTAAAGAAGAGGGGAGTAGAAGCGGGTCCAGAACTTCTTTGTGCGCAGGGTTTCGCAGGCGCCTTTAAATACGACCCTGGCAAATGTAAACACACCAAGTTAAAATGTAAGCCTTTAAATAAGTAAAATAAAATTATTTTTCACGCAGAATTTATTAAGGGCTTTATTTATACAACGGATATTTAATACATTGTGAAGTAAAAGAACACTGCTGACAACCCTAGAGAAAGCCAAAAATAAAAAATTAAATCGTTTGGTCTATAGAACAAATAGCAATCTCAGTATCCCCGAAGGCTTCTTACAACAACCCACATCGGAGCTGTGAAATTCCCGTCTCAGGTGCGATAGTCCTGACATAATACCGGTACATCTAATGCGTATATCCTGTTTTCAGAGGTATTTTGGCCACATGTCCTGGAGATAATTATATAATACTCCCCAGGTGGCCTTCGGCGAAAATATTTCATGGTTTGCAACGTATTCCAATAACACACTTTCGCAATTGCTTCGTTCAGAATTTAATAATTAGCTCATTGTTTCAAGGACCGTCCGACATTCTGTGGACGCCTGCATTTGAACAGTGCGGTTGGTGACCTGATTTGGGAGCGGGCAGGTGAATTCTCTGTGTTAATTAATACTGCGGAAGAGCCTATTAGCACCACCAGCGAATTGAAATGGGCAACCCTCACTATTTGCGTTTAGCTCTGACTTTAAATTTTTATTTGACTGTGGACATTGTTGTAATTTGATTTTGTTTGTATGTTTTACTAATTGGTTGGTTTTCGGGAATATTTGGTTATTGGCAATATGTTGTTGAGCAAATAATAAATTTGATTTTATACAATACGAGAATAGGAATGAATTTTACATGTATGTTAGGTTCGTACAAGGCGGAAAATGTGTATGCTCCGATGGTGCTTGGACTAAGCTGGTGGTTCATATTTATCTAATAATCGAAATATTTTCAGTGCTGTGCCGACCTTCAATTTGTGGTAGGGTTTTTTAACAGTTGGGTAATTTCTTATTAAAATTTTGCCTGATATAATTACATTACTTTATATGTATATGCAGGCCGGCATATTGAGAGGTATCCGAATCACCCCCATATATGTTCAGCGTAGTGTTCGAGTTACCAGGTGGTTCATAAATTCGGGATGCACATTATTATAATATTATTTTTTATCTTTCGATCTACTCAACGCTGTGACATCAACCAACTACTATCTTAATGTGCTTTCCAGAAATGCCACCAATCTACCTACCTCTACCACATCAGATACAGTCACTTGCGAAAGTGAAAAAGAGCTCTGAAATTTCCTAAATTTCTCGTTTTTTCAATTTATATCCAAAATTCATGTAATTAATGCATTATTTTCATTTAATTATCCATCTTGTTGCCTTTCAATAGAGGTAGGTACAACACGTCCAGCTAGAGAAAGGATATACGAATTTATATGTAGGAGAACTTTTGCGGAATTTTAAAGAAATCTCCATTTTACAAAAATTCAACTTAAATGAACCCCGAAATGCTTTTTCGCATATTTATGACTTATTACAGTTAATGTACAGTACGTTACAAATGTTTAAATTCAAAAAAAAATTGTTAAAAACAGATTTTTCAATATTCCGCCAAAGAGTTTTTTCCTATAGGTTTTTACCTGGATATTTTGTATCTCTTTAGAAAGACAACAAGATGGGTAATTCAATAAAAATAAAAAATATGTGCATTAATTAATTAAGTTTCCAAGAAAAATTGAAAAAACGTGAAATTTTGGAATTTTAGAGCATTTTTGCAAGTGTCTGCACTTGAAGTGGTAGAGTAAGGTCAACATTGATAGCATTTTTGGAAAGTTTGGAAAGTACATTAAGACAGTAGTTGTTTGGCGTGAGTTTGATGTCGCTGCGTTGAGTAGATTAAAAGATAAAAATAAATTAATAATGTGCATCCCGAGTTCATGAATCACCCTGTAACTCAAAAACTACGCAAAATCGTCAAACATACATAGGGGTGATTCGGATACGCCTCAAATGAGGCACCTAAATTTTACCATTAGACGTCGATCCTCCGGCCACGCTGTATAAACAGTTTTTCAATATGGTAGGAGTTTAAGTTAGTTTAAAGGGTTATGTCTATTTAACGATTTTGGAATCGAAATTTTAAACGCATTCGTCTTCTCGCCCCATATTCAAAATGGATGATCATAATTTCTCGAGAACCAATGAACTTCTTGCAGAAATTTTATATGTACCTATACTAATGTAAAACCAGCCTTTAAACTGCAAACACTTCAACACAACATCAAGTTTTATGCGAATTCCGATTTCCTAGTACGGAAAGTAATAGAGTTATTTGTTACGCTAGGAATGTTTTTGTACGTGTGTTTGCTTATTTCATTAAAATATAATAAACCGTGATTCGAAGTATGAGAGTAAGAGTAAGTAAGAATAAAAGGTTGTTTTCGTTGAATTATGAACTTAGCTATAAGTTAAATCCCTTAAAGTTCTGATTTTTTCTGCTCGTAAAAACAAACAAATTTTTTATGAAGTATATACGGAAGCTTAATTTAATGCATGTTTTGACACCCATATCGCCGTGTTTTTCAAGTAGTTGGAAAAGTGTTAATTTTTCGTCATTCTGAGTCAATTTACGGTATAGAGATAAGTGACGTGATAATCGCCTTCTTATGGATAAAATTTAGCGATATGACGTGAGTAATAATTGGGTTTAGCGGGGTGGCCCGATCCCGATACGTCAATAATTTGTGTATCCGTCCTGTTATCTATCAAATTGGTGAAATGAGCTGGTCCACCAGATCTAATGAATTGACACCACCGAACTTCTTTCTTTGAGGGCATGTGAAGAAACAAATTTAAGCAGACTAACATCATCCGAGTTTTTGGTGAAATACAAAAAACTTTCACTAAATCAAGTGCCGTTACATAAGCATAAGAATGACTATTGAGCCTATGGTACTGGTATCTACAATAAACAGCTTCAAATTCTTAGTAACTTTGCGCTTTTATTAACAAATCAAACTCTACGCCACTTAAATAATATTTATTAATTTCAGTACTTGCGCATGATTACATACACGACTGTCAATCTTGGGGTATTAAGTAGTTAGTAATTAAAATTGTAAATATCTTAATTTTTAGCTCGTCGAACATCTTCAGGGCGGTGGTCTCACTTAAACACTTGAAAATAATATATATTTTGTATTTATATTTTTAATAATTTTTTTATATTTTCTATAAAATTTCCAACATTCTTCTTGAATTTAACTAAACTCTCCACACTATATAAGCATAATATCACCAAGGCAGATACAAGTTGCGAAAGAGTGTAAAATATAAATATCTGAATTTTGGAATAATAACTAAAATAAAACCAAAACCAAAGTCACATTCTTAAGCAAGTTATGTTTGCATATTATATAAGATACCTGCATTCTGCAAAACAAGTCACGCAAAGAATTCGCTATTTCTTGAAAAACAAGTTATCTTAAAATACTTCGCATTAACAGCATTTAATTTATTATACAAAATATAATTTGACTGAGAACTACGATGAATTCTGTTAGTGACCTTGCTATGGGGATGCACTCAATAAAAGCAGTGATGTTGCAGAAAGGTTTTTCTATCGTGAGCAAATTAGTTGTAATTGTTACGCCCGAGTATTCCTCTTCAAAACTTAAATAGAGTTTTTTCACAGAATCAATTGGATATTTGTGCAACCTTTCAGCGGGGGTTTTCAGCTCAACGACCAAGTCACGTTTCGGTTACAAAATGACAATTTTGTCGCTTTGTTTGTTTTAGTTGCGGCTTTTTTAACTCTTTATTCGCCGGTTTGTGTACTTTAATAAGTTAACCTTTAGGTGTTTTGTAAATGTCATTTATCGAATTATTACGCAATTTTCACCCAAAGTCAAACAAGTTCGCATATTGCGCAGGTAAGTAGGTACTCATTCATTATACATTTAATATTTGAATTTCATGCTGAATTAA
Source organism: Neoitamus cyanurus (assembly GCA_947538895.1). Classification (NCBI taxonomy): domain Eukaryota; kingdom Metazoa; phylum Arthropoda; class Insecta; order Diptera; family Asilidae; genus Neoitamus; species Neoitamus cyanurus. The sequence continues at coordinate 40,929,121 of OX384540.1, read as the reverse complement.
CACTCTAACGACGAACTAATGGGCGACAATCACACTTTCCACCTACAAAATATTTATATCACGTAGGTGACCTTGCATTGCAAGAATATCATTTATAAGAAATAATTCTGAAATTCTATTGAGCCGTTGTCTCATAGCGACAGGTTATTTATAGAGCCCAGTATATTTAAATTTTATACCACACTCACTAAAAATTGAAGCAAATCAGCGCCTTTAAATTGAATCAATCAATATCGGTGTTGGTGCCGTAAGGTGCAATTAATTTTAAGTGATCGCTTAAACGATCGTCACGTTCTGCTAGAGGTTTATTAGATGCGGTTACAAAAACCATATACCATTTTAAGTTTGTGCAATTAACACGTTATTTTATTACTCCTCGTATCTAAGGTAGCTCTTTTTGTTCTCGGAACATTTAATAGAGTATCCGATATTAGATCTACAAACTACGACACACTAAAAAATAAAATTTCATAAATAGATTTAATATAGTATTAAAATTTTGTGTTGTTAGGTAGGGGCATATTTTTTCCCACAGAAGTATTGCGTTTTAATATAATAACAATTTTTTTTTTAGCGTGTCAGAGCTTTAAATGTAAATAAAACAAGAAGTAAATGAAATATTAATGATTAATGTTTTTTGAAAGACGTATAGATGTATAATACAATTTCATTCAACTTTCTTCTTTGTTAATGTTCAACCTAATTCTGAGTTACAATTTCAAACAAATCTGGTCGAATTTTATTTATAAAACGCATGATAACAATAAATCACAATTAATGCTGCAGTTGTTGAGATTCTCATAGCATAGGCCATTGACTTCACATCCCTATAGAAACTAATTTAGATGAGTCAAATCGGCCGATCTTGGAGGCCAATAATTGACGATTGAATCATTGATTTTTTGTTGCAATAAATGTAATTGTAATGTGTATGAACTTAGCGAAGTTTGCATGAATCGAACCCGGATTAACTAGTGTTATTTGCCGCTAATTAGTTGCTAATTAGTTACACAAAAATTAATTTTGTCGCTCTTATTGAAAAAAGAAAACAGACTACTGTACTAACTTCATATGAACTTAGCCAAGCAGCCTGTATTTTTTTTAAATAAGAGCGACAAAATTGATTTTTATGTTAGCTTGATTAGCTGCAAATAACACGGCTAGTCCGGGTTCGATTCGTGGAAGCTGCTTCGCTAAGTTCATATACATTCAATTGTGGCATGTTATTGTCTTGCTGAAAGCACATCTCGTTCAGATTAATGTTATGGAAATTTGGAATTAATTAATCATATAGGGGAACGGAGGGTGATACCGCACGGCGGCTAATATCGTACACAACAACAAATTATATAAATTTTTTTTTCACTCATACACTTCCCTCCCGCCACATTAATAACCATTTCAAGCGCATACGTCATTCGTTCATCTACTAAAATGAAGGTAACTATACTTATTTCACACTAATATAATTCAACCTTTTCCTATTTTGCACTTTATCTATTTAGGCATAGATTTTAGGTATTTTTAATTGTTTTGCTATGCACTGTTAGGTTGTATCAAACAGATTCGGATAAGAAACGGATTGATATTACAAAATTATACTATGCCGTGTCCACAGATGGTACCACCTGTATAAAAATCAGTGAAGACAACACTGTGGTGTGTCTATATGGTTCCGTACCGAAACACCAGCTCAGAATGGCTTTTTAATTCTATTACTAAATATTTGTTAGTATGAATCTTTACCGATTTTTTACTTGTATATTATAATAATTTGAAACTTTTATTTAACATACGATAAAAGGAATTAAAGTTATAAACGGATTCTTTGTATATTTCCAAAACTTGTCATCCTAAGTTGGCCGTAATAATTTTCATTGAAAATACTAATTCTTTCATATACACATTTAGCATCGATAGTTTAGAAATTAGAGTGGGGGACGCTTTGATAACGAATAAGAAAGCAATTATCTCGTGAATGAAGGGTTAACATCAAAAGGTTTGAGAACATCCCACCCAGTGTAGTAAGTGAAAAAAACTTGTTGGATACACTGTTAAAAAAAATTCATTATATCTGTTTTGAGGCCATCAATCTTCGTCCGTATATTAAATTTCATCTTAATAAAAATAAAAATCGGGGAATGAGAGGGCTGACATGCAAAGGCAGACGGGAAGAGTGAAGAGGTAGACAAACCAAGTTGCCATGTATGGAGTGAACATAATTCAGAAGAGATCCTTGGGCGTCCATTGCAACAGGGAAAAAATCAAGTTTTCTCCCCAAATTTGAAACCAAGCTCTAAACAGACAGTAATCTCAACCACTTAAAATTACAGGATAATACAAAAATAACGAGGAAATCGCTAATTTCTTCAGGCAATTATTTAAAACAACAATGAAATTCTCCACTTCCATCGGTCAAGTGTCGAGTCGAGAGCCTTTGTCGAGCAAAGCGACGAATTGGGGCAAATTAAGCCGAAATAATTGTCGAGACGAAGAGTTTCATTTCGACCGACGAGCGGACCAAGTTTTCGCAGTTGCACTTACAATGAAATTTAATTAATTGCGAAAAATGAAATGAAATTGAATGGAAAAACTGCTACGGGCAGAACATCCTTTTCCCGTCTTCCTCTACCCGTTTCCTTGGAGGGGCAGCGCGAGCTAAAGTTCTTGTTGTTCCCTTCGCAAAGTTTCGCAACAGCCTGTCCGTAAGCTGTGTGGGCACAACAATAGCACCCTAATGAACTTAATTTTACGGCGCCTGCTTGATCCGGTCAATTGTTTATGCAAAACATTCATTATCAGTTTTTTTCCCTAATATACGAAAGGGGACATTCATTTTTTCTTCATTCTGCCCGTCCTCCGTACGATCCGAAGTATTGTAATTTGTTACGACCAAGTCACATCATTCCATGCCAAAACGGCAAACATTAAGCAACAATAGTTCGCAAATTTCAGCAAGCGCCCCTTAGGAACCAGCTCTTAGGGAAGTAGGAGCAAAGCAAGCCGGAAACATGTTTCCATCGATATTCTATTTCCCATCACCCACTTGAAGTGGATACCAGGGATACTCGGGACACTGTGTGTGTAAGAGCCCGGAGAAAGGATATGTCAGCAAAGACCCATTTGTCATCACCCTGAGTAAGTGCCTTCGAAGAGAACTTGTATTGTTAACAGTTGTCCTATTTTGCAAGCAGCCAGACAAGGAGGCCCCTGCGGGCCGCCGCTAGACCCACCGATGCCATCGCCTCACACATCCTTCAATCCAAGGCCCCGAGGCACCAAGGCTCCACCGCCCCAAGGGTATGATTGCGAAAAACTCAACAGCTTTTGACTCGCTTTGTTGCTCCTAAATGAACCGTTTCCGCACAGGTGAGCTCCGATTGACTGAATCGATGCAGTGAAAGAATGCGCGACAATCTTGAAAATTGTGCAGATTTCTGCTATCGATTAGAGTGGGTAAGTGATTGGGGAAACCGCTCGACGACCGCCTTTGTTTGTGGCCCCCAGCTGCAAGAGATCCACTTGAGCCGCATTATATCGCCGGGGAAATCTGTGATGCCGCCGCGCCGCCCCGTGCAAGAAACCCTGATTGAGCCACATGACGTTAATGAGTCCCACTCAGCTTATGGGGCTGTTTTCAAGAAATCCTTGCGTCTATTGATCTGGACTGTGTTCGGATGTGATATGGGCTCTGATTAGATAACCGCGCCGTAATGACTGGCTAACGTGATTAGCTTCTGATGGGTGCTCAGCACAAGGGCTTTCTGCTCGCCTTACGATTAGACTACAAAAACTGACTGCCGGTGGTGGCCATAAATTATGAATTATTCATGGCGATGCTCACTCACTGGGATGGAGGACGTAATTGTTTTTATTACAACAGCATGGGGAAGCGATATTAAATTTTTTTGAGGTTTTGGGAAGTTTAAGGTCAGCGGCGGTCGTGTTTCACGCAGGTTGCTTTTAATAGCCTTCCAACGAAATTAATTTGTGGGTTTTCCATTATACCTAATTGGGCTTTCGTAGTACCCTACCTACCTGAATACAATAAATAAACACGCTCCGAATACTAAAACCAAAATTACTAGTATTTTACTAAAATTAACTTATTTGCTCATTGCGTTACCAAAAGTTCAGGTATATTGTGAATCCAGCAGTAGGTACCTACAGTAGAGACTTCAGACTTCAGAAAAGAGTGAATATCGTATACAAGCTAAGCTGACCGGCACCTTCGAAAATTTCCTCAAAAAACATGAAAACTTTAGTAACTTCTTTATTTTGATATTTTTTTGATTATTGTTGATATTCCGGAGTTTCAAACTTGCGACAAGTGAGAGCAGGGGAAGTTGAAAATTTTTCCATTTTTATAATTTATAATTGTTCAGGAAATCTTAATCGAAGCAGACTTGTTTTATATTGTATATAAATATCTATGTGATGTTGTTCAGTATGTCTATTGTCTTAACTCCAATTTCAACAAAACCGTAAGTTCCAAATTTTTGATCGCTCAGAAATCTAGGTTTTTCTAAAACATTACTCGACTAACGTATAAAGCTGGTTGTGTTTGCTGGATGGCATTCGTTATGTTGATTTTGAGGGAATCAATTGTTTGCGGTTGATTCGCATAGAACTGTGATGTAAGATAGCCCCAAAGGAAGAAGTTTAAAGGTGTAAAATCCAATGATCTCGGCGGCCAGCTCATATCACCCTCAAATCGTTCGTTAAGAATGTCCATCGTTGTATGCACTGTGTGACACGTAGCACCGTCCTGTTGGAATCACATGTTGTCGGTATCCATATCATCCAGTTCAGGTCACAAGAAGTTGCTTATCATATATCTGTAGTACTCGCCGTTTTTGCCGAAATTTGGGTTAATTTCCGAATACATGCCACCAAGCAAAGCCGCAGTGGATATTTGAACAACGTTATATTCCATACTTAATGCCATAAAATATTCTTTCAAATAAAATAAAAATGGAGTGGATATCTCACACACAACTTGTTTTATTCACATTTACAATCCGAACGTCCTTATTGAAAGACCCTATCCTATACAATATTCAAAATCTCATCGGCCCAATAGTTTTTGTGTGATTGGCGTAAAAGAACAGCCAGACAAACAAAAACTCGAAAATGGTCGATTTCTCTACATGCCTCGAACTTACTTCATTTGAGAAAATGTTGAATGCCATTTTTTTTGCAGGCATGGATTAAAGTTTATCTACGAAACTCACCACTTTGCTCAAGGGTGTGTACTCCTTAATTGTCTAATGGAACTTGCAATTCAACAGGTGAATAGTTCCACTTAAACGGCGTTGTACAAAAAGGAAAAAGTTTCCCCCCAGAACTTTCGTACGACAATCTGCTACCTCACCAAAATCGGATATAATCATCGTCCTCCAACCGGAGCAATGAATTCGCCTATAGTAAGAGTCTATTTCAATTACACCTGCTCCCCGGGCGAACAGAATGGAAATCAGATCTGGCTCGGAACTCAGCAATTACGGGCCCCACAAAACCGCTGTAGGTGGGGAATTTTAACAATTCGGCAGACTCGAGCAGCAGTACCCCATCATCGGCTGCTTGCAATTCACGGGTAATTGAGACTATTCTACTAGCTCTAAGAAACTCCGCAGCGGGTACACCCTTGAAGTTCAAGTGTTTGCAAATCGTCTGGAAGAATTTAATACTTTCCTCCTGCGTCAAGTGGACGATTTAATTAAAATTTGTGTCCCCTGCGGAATTGATTGGATTGCGGCTCATCAACGGTTCTTGAACGGGATTGAGGCCTGAGAGGGATTTTCCATTAAAAAGTGGAGCCGAGGATTCTTTGCGATGAGAAGCGCAATTTATTTACCCGCCCATGGGAAAAGTCCCTTTTTAGCTGAGGAAAGATGTGTTACTGAAAATACCCGCTGGGTATAGTTGGCCGGGTAAAACATCAGAAATTCATTCCTCATGTCCTGGGCGAGCAGCGCTCTGCCTAGATTCATTCGCAGCAGACGGTATTCAGATGCAGACCTTTTACCGTAAAAAGGGTCTCATACCTCAGGATTGGGCTTAGAGAAAAGGATCACTTTCGCTGTGCCAAGAAAGGAGGTCATCTCGAGCACTTTTAATGCAGAGGGCATCTTTAGTTAATGACTCCATCTAAATGAATTAAGCCCCCGGGATATTTCCAGCGCATGCAGGAGAACTTTTTCTTTGGATCCTCCATCCTGAAATGGATTTGTGCCTTACATCTGCCTGGTGAGGGGAGGCGAAAAAACATTTCTTCCCTAATTTCCGTAAAACGTTTCCATTTCAACGAAATCACCTCTCAACCCAGAGCCGGATATATTTCTCAATTCGTCGAACCGTTTCATCCAAAATAGATGAGCAGAGAAGGACTCAATTAGGACTCGATCTTATTGCATCGCCACAGCCCTCTACAACGCGTCATAAATTTTTATTGGGACACCACGAGGCTTTGGTTGCTCCGTTGGTATAGTCGCAGGCCCCCGGCGAAGAAGGTGAGCCGGCGGTGCTTCCAATAATGAAACATTCTCATTCAGGCGATGGCAACCAGACGACTCCGCCACCAGCATATATCCAGGTCCCCGCAAACCCAGTCACCCACCATTGCCGGTCGTGTGCCCCATAAAAATTCATGAATTGCCCATTGACGTGGCCCCAAGTAGTGCTGTCTGGGAATCGATGGGATTCCATTTGGCCACAAATTTGCTCTATCGCCCTGCGAAGTCACTCCTCTCGCAATCTGGACCATGTCGCTTGGGTGTTCGCATTGGGCTTAATCGTAAAAATTGAGCTGCTCAAAGTCGCATCCCGGAGGTTTGTTAACTCAACACCTGTTGGTTGACGCCTGATGGGTTTATAGGCAGGGCCAGGACGGAGATGTATAAATATTGATTAGTTTTGAGTTTTGATCATTTCTGCCTACTGTGCGTGGCGTTGGTTAGGGGAATTTGAAATGGCCTTTGAAAAAAGACGAAGCTTATGGGAATTATCGCTGGAGGACTTTCTAGCGTCTGACGATATTTGGAGCGCTTTATGTAATCTTCGGACGAAAGTTATGAATTTTATTCAGCACTTCAAAATTATGTTGACAAAGTCGTAAGTGAACACGGGCTATTGAAGTGAATGTAAAATTTTCAATAGGGGTTCATCGACAATGCATGCATTGTTGAATTGTATGACACCTTTAAAATCAACGACCAAAAGAGATTTTATGTTATTTATGTATTAAAACTTCATTAGAATATTGGATTTTTCTCTCAGCCTTAATATACCTATCATGTAGGTTATGTTCTAAAAATACAACAATGTCTATGAAAACGGTGTCGCTGAAAATTCCGTAATACCCGCGTATTTTCACATCAGCGACCCCGAAAACTCCTGAATATTCAATTGCACGAAAATTCGTTCAAGTTGAATATACCATATCAGTCAAAAATAGGGTCAGTCTTCTTGAATTTCCAAATATTGATGGCAGATTCAAAAACATCGACCTCGCCTATATATTCATTCAACCGGAAATCCGTTCAAGTTGCGAATTTTCCACTGCGCTATCCCACCGCGACGTGTGCGACTCTGAACATAAGAAAGGTAGAAGTACATATTCACTTCAAAAAGTATTTTACAATCCGATCTAGATGCAACCATTTCGAGAGATAGCTTTTAAATCAGAGAAAGGGCAGACCTTAAACTTGTGTATTTATAAAAGTTCACAATTTCAAGCCAACACCTTCTTAACTGGTAATGGCATCTTGTAAATTTTTTTTCCCATTTTTTTTATTGGCATAAAAGCTCCCTAAAGCAGCCTAAAGCAGACCCTGAAAACCCCGAGCGCCCACCCCCTCTTCCATTCTTCACAACCGATCCGTGCGATAGCGCACCCATGTAAAAACATGACTCCCAGAAATTCAGATTCCGATTCAGATTCAGATGTAGAGCGATATAATGTGTGCTTTAGACGTTTCGGTGAAGAACGGTTTTCTGAGCATTCCAAAACCGTGCAATATATGGTGTTTCTGTGTAATGTGTCCTTCTTTTTGGCACCGATCTCGACCCTTAGCGGAATAATATAGGAAGGATATTAACATCGAAAGGTTGTTGTAAAGCACTTGTTGGAAGTAGAGCAAATATAAAATTTACTATGAACACTTTACTTCCCAAATAGAGTGTGAAATTATTTTTTTTGGATTTTACGAACCAGGCCGATTTCATTAGTGTAACATTGGCCTGGTGTGTCTGCCACAGATATTTTGTAAAAGGAAAATATTCAGTCAGTAGCCATTTTGTAAAAAGCAAATTTTCCTTTTAAGACTTGTTTTATGCTGGTGTGCGAATGTAAAAAGGTTTGCAAGGTTTCTTGACTGCCGTATATTTTCCGTTTACTTTCGTTGAGCTCCGTTTACTTCTGTGTACTTCCGCGTACACGGAAATTACATGGATACGGAGCGTGCGAATATACACTTCCTTATTCAAATTAAAAATTTGTGAACTTGATCAATTCAACTGTTGTCATATATAAATCAATCGTTATAGTTTAACAGTGACATAATGAACTTATGCGTATTCCTGTCGTTCAAAATGGACCTTGGTAAATTTTCTCAGTTTTCCCACATTTTCTATTAAGCTTTCAAGCTTTGTTAATTTTTTGGCAAATGGTTTTAATAGTTTGAAATAACTACAAAAATAAATAATTCATTATAATGTTATGCGTTACAGAAGGCGTCAGTTAAGCAGCAGAAGACTTCAATATATAATAGATACCGTGGGAAAACCGGAAAGGACCGGAGTTACAAAGGCCTACCAACTTTTTAATTATGTGCAAATATTTTAAATTGCTAAAAATGTTATGTAAAAAAATTTTTTATAGTGGTTGCTTATCAGAAAGAATAAAAGCCATTTGCTATAAATGCAAACCTTTTTGCAAATGACTAACCATTTTTTTCGCGCACTCATTAAGGAATGATTTTTACTAGTACGTCTAGTCTAGATAGTAATAGAGACCAATCACCTTATTTATTTCTTTTGAGATATGCAAACCTTAATACTTTCAGTAGGTTTCTTTTAAAATGCAAAAACCTTAGTTCAAGGCCGCCAACGTTCTACATTTTATAGTCTACGTCGCATTGTAAAATGAAAGCGCCTACGTCGCGTCGTCGTCGGGTCTTATTCCGTTATCTTCTAGGAAGTTCTACCGTATTAGATTTGCATGATATATTTCGTAAAACAACGCTAAGATGATAAAAAGTATTTGGTGTCATTCGAAAGGTGCTAGATAATAAAAACCAAAAAAACAGAAATGATTTTGTCAGCACTTCCAAAAATCCCAAGGCTATGGGTACCTACACCACGCCGCCGCCGTATCAAGTTCCACATAATGCAGTTGAAGTGCAAGGTTTTATCGCCCTCCATGTGCCTCCTACGCTCATTCGCAATATGAATGCAAATAATTGCACTAATGACATAATTCAAAAAAATATATTTTAACAAGATAAAGTGGGCGAGAACTCTACCTGAAATAACTGAAAGATAGCAGCCAGCTGTTTGTCGGCTTCAATAATTTTCCACCTGTTTCTGCTGCTGTATATCTTTTCGACGGGCTAAAGCGGACGTACCAACAAAGAATTGAGGCAATTTTTTTCCTTTATGTACGAATGAGTGCGGCAGTCTTGGAGTGAACGTGATGTCACCTCTCCACACTGACCGGTACCGGCTAGCACTTCGAAGACATCAGACTGCCAGTCTCAAAGCGCCGGTGGTGGAGCACGTGAGTATTTGGACGCCAGATGATCAAAAATCTAAAAGTAGCAAGTGAAGGTGAAAAGAAGATTTTGAGAATGGAATTTGACTTTCAAAATTATTTTGCCATTTTTTATATTTTTCTGCACATTTGGGTTACGTAATTCACTTGGTCGGCAAATATCCCCAGGATCTGCAGTCAAATAAACCCCTCAAAGGAAAGAAAGCTACGATCAATGTCTTCACGCCGCGACGGACTTGTCATTACCAAGATCGTTCAATACGGTAATTTATTTCCGTTTTTTTGTGGGCCAACTTCAGCTGTTGAAAGAAACCTGTTGAGGAAAACATGCTTGCAGCAGCAGCATTTCATATAGTCGCGTAGATACAGTGGCACGGCTTTTCTGAACAATTCTGGAAAGATCGATTGAGTCTGACTGATATTGAGGGCGACATGCGCGTATATAAATACCTATGTACTTATTACTTTGTATTCAATCACTTTTCAGTCAAGCAGGTGATTTTCTGTCTTTTGATTCATGCATTTTGTGCTTTTGCTCGTAGAAAATCTAGTTCTCGACTGCTCGCCTAGTAAAATTAATAAATAAAATGAAAGAAATTAATTGCTTTTTGCGTCTTAATTTTTTTATTCGTTAAGTTATTCCCATGCAGGATTTTGTGGATGAAAATATTGTTTTGGAATGACCAGGAAGTGTTCAATGCTTGTAATGTACTTTATTAATTTAATCAGATTATTATTTCATTTAATTAGATTATTATTTGTAACTAAATAAAATTGTTGTTCAATGTTTTTCGAGGTTAGATACATTGTATGAAAGGGTCTGTCTGTCTGACGTCAGAGCATTAAATATTCGGCAATTTTTTTTCCGCCGCAAGATGGCGCATTACCTTTTTCTTAACAAATCACTTGATATGGGTATCAAATGAAAGTTTTCGAAGATTAGTATACGATAAGCTACGTGACGTCGTTCTAAACCCAACATGGCGGACATCCGAAGATAGCGGATTACCCTTTTACTTTTGGAATTGCACTAACTGTAACCAATTTTATTAAAATAAGTTTTGGTGTAAATTACTGCGATTACTTTATATAAAATCTTGTTGCGATGTGGGATGAAAACTCAACATACCATACACACATTTAACGTATATGGGCCATTCTCATTTTGGCGTATTTTTTGTGTGCATTTGTGTTAAAAAATGAAATACTTTTATTATTTCTGGAATTCCTATCTACAATTCATTGAAGTAGTTTATATTAATAGGATCTTTATTAAAACTTACACAATATAAATATTATTTTGCATTATCGTTAAGAAAGTGACGAATATGTCACCTCCATGTCGTGTGCAAAATCCATTTACGATGATTAGACTAAAATAAAATAACTTTATCAACGGCGAATAAATTAATTTATATTATTTTACCATGAACCATAGAATAAACTGTCTAAATAACACCAAATATTTAAAACATTAACAGAATAATGGATTCTAAATATTTAGTTGTTTTGTACATGGAAAAATTGTCACCTCCATGGATCAACTTATTGAACGCAGCCATAATTCATTAAATCAGTAAACACAGTTTCTGAACGAATACAGACAACAAACACAAGGCCATCTTAAAAGTATTTGACAGTTTGTCATTCCGGGTATAATTATTTTGGAGTGAAGACCGCACGGCAATTTTTTTTTAAGAATTAGCATGCTGTTTTGGTCACTTCCATGGATTACGTATTACATTATCCACGGAGGTGACTTAAATGTTCATATATATGTATGAAAACAGTGAAAATAGCTAAGGACATAAGTGCTACATAATGTAAGATAAAATATCTTTCATTTGAGACTACTTTGGATCAAATAAAAAAACATTTTCTTTTTTTCAAATTTTAAGTCCGTTTTCGAGAATGGCCCATATCCATTAAACCACTGCCCACAAGTTCCACATTTTCAGAATCACAGGAAGTATGAAATTTTGCCGTATGGAATCTGAGACGCAACAACATAATCAACAAAAATGGTCCCGCAAAAATCAACTCATACATTTTCGGAAATAAAGGGGTTTCCAAATTTCAGCACATGGTCATCTGGTCACGTAAACGATGAATATTTATCTTTTTTTCGAACTTCTCAACTTTTCGGTGTGTTTCTTTTATTTTAAAGCTGTTAAATTAGTTTATAGTACAACTCACCAAAAATACCTCAGCATTTCAAACGAGAACAATCAGCATCCACAATAATTAAAATATTTCCGATAACTCGAATCTAGCATCGAACTTTTAAAAATAAATTAAATTTTTACACTTCCACCACCATGGAAATTGAACGATGCATCTAATTTGAAGCCTTGAAGATATTTTTAATTTTGAAAAGCATTTTCCCATTGCTTTGCAATCAAAGCTCATTTTGATATTTCGAAGTTTTATTTTTTAAATGTTGGAGTGACTCTTACCATAAACCTGATTAGAAATATTTTGAATTGCGAATTTTTAAGTTAGATTATAGATTGCTTCTATTCGTGTTATCTCGTATAATTCCAATAGTTCGAATAATTTGCGCAGTTTGAATGGTTGGAATTATAATTGTATTGTATGTATGTATGAATATTTCGAATCTCGAATCTTTTTTCGAATCAACTGATTTTTGTGGATTCAATTCAATACATATCTCTATATACTTCCGCGTGTTTTTTGACTCAATCTAAATATTCATGTTTATGGCAACTATCAGCTTTTTTGTAGACCGATTTTGAGGACACTGGGTACTTCAGTGTATCTCATCAAGTGCTACATATTCGGTGGTTTGCCGGAATAATTCGCACTTAAATTACTCGCCAGTGATGACTGACTCAATGATCTGAGGACGTAAAGTGTCGCATTATCGTCATAAAATAAATAATCGCTTGTATCGCTTATCACTGCCGAGCGGTGGAGGTATTTACGATTTCAAACACATTTTTTATATCGCATTCGCATCATGTGTTTCTGTGCGCCCAATGTACCTCCTATAATAAATTCTGTTCAGTTGTATGCGACACCGGTGATGGATCAGATTATTCAAGCTAGTCGCAGCACCGGTCATCAAGCTCTACTTCAGTATGCCGCAAGTCTTCATCCAGTTAGCTTCTGTGATAGTGCATAGGTGCATGAGATAAATATAACACTTTCATCTCACTGGACGTCTTTCCGGTGATTTTGGCTTTCTACAAGAACTTCTTTGGGGGATCTGTGCGATTCGGAAAATTTCCCAATTTGCAGTTGTGAAAAGAATTCGGTGCAAGTGGAGATCACTTTTGATCGTGTTTGGGGAAATGTGTGATTTTCAATTTTGTGACACGAACTGATTTTTGAAAGTTGTGAACTTTAATTGCCCCATTGGGGATTTTGGACATTTTTGAGTGTCTATGTTTATAAGAAGACGCAATAATTTAGTGATAGCGCTGGGATTTATTTTCTTCTGAAACAAAGGTAAAGATGTACATTGCAATTAATTCTGTCTGTGAAAACAGCTTTTTACGGTTCGTTATTAAATTTCACTCTCGCCATTGAAGCAATCTTATCAAACATTTTTTGTGCCATTAAAAATACAATAAAACAATAAACAGCTACTTCACAGGTGGTGGAATGGGTGGTGGTATTTGTTAAGAAAATTAGAAAAAAAACATTTATTATAAAAATATGAAATAAAATTTATTTAATTTCTTGTCAACTGCTCGCTTCGGAATTTACATTTTATTTTGAGCATTCACATCAGTGAGTGGCACTAAATTGAGTTTGGCTCACGTTTTCTCTAACCTTCATTGAAGCGTGATTTTCTGTTGTGCGCAAATGGTTTATAAGCGTTTTTATGAACGAATTTGTAGTTTCTTATATCTCTCATCAAGCTGTAGTTCAAATTGAAAGTAATGCGGCGGATAAGAACGAAAACTTTTTATAGTTAGAGCACATGCTACGTTTAGGCTATTTTAGTCTAATATTATGTTAAAAAACCCCATTGTGTGTTTGAATGACGCTATTATGGTTCAGTTAAGAGATTGACTGACAAGCAGCATAATTCACATTTTAAAGGTATTATTGGAGAAACCCGTGCCAAGTAATCCGTTTTAACGTTTAACGGAGCAAATGGTTTTGGATCTCGTGAGTTGTTAAGAAATGTGAAAGTTGTTGATATTTAAGGTAGCAGCAAAACATATTACCATACCTGTTTAAAAATCCTAAATTTTGGTAACATCTCGAAATATGTAATAAGAGTACCAAAAATAATATTTTATATAATTTTTAAAAATTTCGAAGATCAATGGTAGACATTTGCATTGTTAAAATATTTCTGACTGCACTTGCCCTTGGTACATTTTCCTGCACTGTCGAATTAAGCAGCTCTCACTTTAGCTTTGTAGTTGAGTGTTATCAACATTATACCTTTTTTCGTTTCCATCACTTAAAATTCCACCGATATTAAAAACTACTAGATAAACCGGAGCAATATCTAACAACTCCTTTCTGTAGTGTTGTCAACTGACTCTTGAATGTTTACAGATAAATTTGTGTTCATGCTACCATAAATTATCGTGTTTCTATTAAAAAAAATCAATTCATATAAGTAAGTAGGTACATAGGTATATTTATTTTGATAAAAATAAGAGAAAATATATTGTAGTAACAATGTCGTTCACTTTGGCACAAACATTTCAATAAAAATATAAATAAGTGAATTAACAAAAGCTTGTAAAGACAAGCGAATTATGTTCGATTCGAATCAAATGATATTCATTGATGATAATTGAATAGAATATTATATTATTAATATATATTATATGTATATACGTGTATGATTAACCGAATTATTCGAATTACAATTAATGGTTTGGAAGCTTCTCATAACTGTAATAAAATTTATTGAAAGTAGATGCGAGTAGGTTCGACTTCAATTTGGAATATTTAAAAAATTATACAAGCAATATATAATAATTAAGAAAATAATAAAGAAACAAAAAATAAAAGTTTATCGATCCTGTCTTATTTTTTTCTATCTATTGTATTTCCTTTTTTATAATTAGTATGATGAATGAATTAAAAAATAAAAGGTGGAATTAGAAGAGCTCAAAAAGAAAAAATCAGGAACGAGAACATCTCTTCGAAAAGTATCAAAAATCGTGGAACATACATACATACACATATGCGTTGTTCTAATAGATATTAAGGCCCTATAATTAATTTCACTTCTATCTTCTATGTTTGGACCACCCTGTGTACGATAAGTTGATGGTGTTAGTGATATAACTAAACTGAAGAAAGATTAGAGCTCCCATTGTTCACTCACATATTTTTTACAAAAGTTCTCAACAACGTCACATTTCTTCCTACTGCTGTATTATCTTTAGGAACATGTGTAAAATGGAATTTCAAACAGTTGAGTAAACGTAATGAGATAAATTGTCTATTGAGTCAGCAAAATTTGTTAAATAAATAAATTGAAAAAAAGGTAATCGAGGAAAGCGTTGTCATCTTGAACGTTAAAAAATGAACACATGAAATGAAATGAAAACACATGTAAAAAGAAGTATTGCGCACTTAGGCTAATGTAGTTATTATGTAGTGTGCGAAATTATGAGTTAAAAAATGGATTCGTATTGCATCATGCATTCAATATGAAAATCGAAGCGAATATTTAATTAATTGAAGTGCAATTTGAAGTATGACACGAAATCATAAAAGAGTTATAAAAATTAGCCCGGACAAGGATCACCCACAAACAAATCAATCAAAATCAATCCGGGGATGATTGGATTGATGTGTAATTATAAAATTGGTTGGTACAAATTGAAAATGATTGTGACTGTAAATTTTTAATTGTTTATGTACATTTTTTATTATTATACTATTTCGAAAAAACGAACAAACTGATTAATTTAAACAGTTTGATTTTCATATTAATTCAAATCATTGGATTAATCGAATACTGCCGACGGTTATGGATGCTATTGCCAGTTTCTTTTTCAAAACATGGACATGCTCATTTTCTTCTATTTACGTTCAACAGGTAACAGCAATCAAACGGTAAATATATTTAGTTTTAATATGCTTCCCATATATATAAAATATACAAAGAATATCTCCAACCATACCTTTCTTATTATTTCTTATTATTATATACGGAGCTAATAAGTTTGGCAAAATCAAGTAATAATAAATAATTACCGTGCCATCAATTCCAATATCCTCTCAAGCAATAAAAAATCACAAATGAAAAGTTTTATTGCAAATTTTTCCCGCGAAAAAAAACGCACTTTGCATATGCAGCATTTTTGTTGCTATGTATAAGAAAAGTAATCAAGCAGACAACGTAATCCGATCTTGTTGGCAAGCGAGTCGATAGAGATCGATTGGGTTTTTTCCGCTAATTTCACACGTCGGCAATGGTCCAACCTCCAAAAACTACTCAAATCAAATAATCAGCCCTTTAAATTCGACAGAGGATTTTTACAGCATTTAGCTTTATTTTTAGCAAATAATGTCTAATCTTGCTTGCGGCCGAAACACTGAACCCACGCTAAGATAATTTTTTCGTCTGCTGCCCAATTGTAATTGATAGGCTTTTATCGCGGTGACTGAACACATCTGCTAGCCGTGAGGGGGGACTCGTGAAATTCTCAAAATATTCCATTCTGATTTCGCCAATATTGCCCAATCGTTGGAATATTGCTAAAAAGTAGGACAGAATACACACTTGAGTGGATACAATTGTGTAACAGCGTCAGCGTGGGATACATACAAATTTTTATTTACTGCACATTATGTGGTTTTAGAGTTATTTCAGACTTTCTGGTTTTAACAAAAAAATCAACAACCTCCGAAGTGCCGTCTGCGTGCCTGAAATTTGTCAAGATATCTAACAAGAAATCTGTACACCCGCTAAGTAGTCGAATAATTTATAGAAGCTTGCGTTTAGTATCGCTAGCGAGCGGCGCACGCCGTGGAAGTAGTTCAAAGTGGTTTTTGGTCAACAGAATGAATGGCGCCGAGAAACGTGATTTCAGCGTAGACAATTCTATTTTTAATAAAATCACGTTTCAATAGATAGACATAATCTTATTTTTAGAAACTTGAACTCATAGGCCTGTTTTGTTCTGACCACTTAAATTAAGTCAGTCAATGGATGGTCACGTCACGCAACTGATGTTTCTTAGGCTACGCAGTCGAGGTTGAAGTCGAAGAAGATGTTTTGATAATATCAACATCTTAACAAAACTTTTAAAAAACTGCTCATTTTCACTCGAAAAAATAACAAACATCAACAGTTTTTCAATCTAGGTCATGAGGTTACTGCGGGAAGTTTTGTTTACTTTTTGTATCCTCTGTACAATTTCGTAGAAATCGAGTATCGCAATAAAGGTTTTATACAAATTTCCGACATCCAACAGTTTTAAATATACAGGGTGTTTCGTATAATGCATGCAGAAATGAGAGGGGGGAGTATTTCAACCGTTTTCAAGCTATAATTGATAAATTTGGTGTGCGCATAGTTATTTTATATTTATTTTTTGATCTACTTAACACAGCGATGTCAAACTCACGCCAAGCACTTAATATCTCGATGTGATTTTCAAAAATGCCACTAACGTTGATCTACCTCTACCACTGCAGGTACAGTCGCTTCCGAAAGTGAAAAAATTATTAAAATTTGCTGTAATAATATGTTAAAGGTTTTCTATGCGCATCCATTCTCTACCTGGACGTGTTGCACCCCTTTGGAAAGGCAACAACATGAGTAATTTAGAAATAGTAGAAAATGGTGTAGTAATTACATGAATATCGGAGCAAATGTGGGAGAAGTGTGAATTTTAGGAAATTTCGGAGCTTTTTTTTTTACTTGCGCAAAGGACTGTACCTACACTGGTCGTAGTTTGATGTCGCTGCTTTAATTAGATCAAAAATTAAAACAAAATAATAATGAGCATCCCGAATTAGTTGATCCCGTCCATAAAAACAATTGTTTATTTGGCTAGGTGAGATCTATCGCCCTCAATCAATGTAATGTACACGCGTGTCAATGCCAAATGGTTTCCTCGACTCGACAGTTCTTCATGGCCTCTCCGCATAATTTTGGGTGTCTCAGTAATTGCACGTGGATGTTATCTTTCAGCTTTTAATCGTTGCTGATTTTCTGACATTAGTGGTTTCCTTTAAATAGACCAGCGAAAAACATTTTAATGAACTTGAAACGCAAGATCTCTGTGCTCAATTGATGTCAACGTTATGGTATACGAGATAACATGCATGACAAGGAAATTTGATACGCAATAGATTAGCTGTTAGGTACGCGTGCTGTATGAGATGTTGCGCTGCAACGACTTTGTGTCAACAAAGTCCAAATCATCAATTTCGAAAACAACTGATCTTTCAACAATTTTTCAAGATGTTATGATAGTGTAGAAGCTTGGTTAAAAAAAAACCGGATCCAAACAGTGTACGATTACTGTCTCTTGTGAAAATGGTACAACTTTAACATAACGTAAATGAATTTAAATCGGATCACACTTTATTAACCGACGATTTTTATTAAAAATACTCTTCACTTTTATCTTTATTTAATTGCTACAGTTCGCTTACGTTCGAATGTAGAAACGCGACGTATTAAATTAAATTGATATTCGTGACAACTGATAAAGCTGCCACAATCAGTGACTAGCTACTAATAAAACATTTTGAGCACGTCGGCGTCGTAGCCCAGATTTAAGACAATAGGTCAGTAACTTACGTAAACGTATAAAGTTTAATTACAAGGCTGCTACAAATCTCAAGAGGTACAAAAAAACTTCAACATCCGTTAAGTGGTTAAGATATTTATGAACGACAATATGCAGAGGAGTTAATTTCTTCTATTTAGTAATTCCGTGGATTAAAAATCTGCACGAGTTTTAATTGTAGCCAAATGTAGCTGATAAGGGGGAACTTATTAATTTATTTTTAAATTAGTTTATTTCTGAGTATTTAGAGCGTAAACTTAATAAGATCTAAGCAATATTAATAAAAAAAGAGTAATCTTTAAAGGCGGTGACGTTTATTGTAGAACGTTTTATTAATCAATAAATCCAAAAAGCAACGTCAGAAGCGTGATGTTAGGCTCCTGCTCGTGTTTTATAACCTGGGGGACACCAAACAGAAAAATCCAGTGAGAGAAGCAGAACAACATGAAAATTGCTGCAGAATCAGACATTTTTCTAATCTTCAATATCTCTTGCTCTGGTGTTGCGGATATTTGTTTGTTTTTCTGCTTCTGACGCTGATTTCTGCTTTGAATGTACTATATCAATCACGGTCAGAGGACTTAGTGTGTCATAGCAGCTCTTAAAAAGTTGGTGCCATGTTTTAATCTCATCCAAATTATTTTCGCAATATTAAAGGATAAGACTTGTATTGTTATTCGTTTACGTCAATTATTGGATGTTTCATTCAAATTCATTTTTCACGTTGTGTTTTTCAAAGCTTTTTCCATTACTCTTTGCTTGCACACTCGAAAAAAAATTCTCTTGACAAACATGATACAATTTTGCAACAGAAAAAGCAGCTCTTTGTGTCAACCAGTGACTGCATTGCGCTACTTTACCCGTTGTATGGCAAAAAAATAAAACAAAAATGAACACGAACACAATTGAGACAACAGCAGCATTTACACGCACTACTTCAACAGCACACAGTTATTGCTTTATATCGTTGCAAATAAAATTTGTATTGGATATATTTTTTCCCTTGCAGACAAAGTAATCAGTAAAAATGAGCAAATTGACCAAAGACATTGCCTCTAGTCCGGGCGATGACCTAGAACGCTATGTGTATGGACAAAGCTATAAGTCGTATGGATCGGAAGTAAGTATGGTTTAATATAAATAAATGTTTAACCCAAAGTGTATTCTTCATGGATACGACAAATCTGAGAATCTTTTGGGAAACTTAACTCTCCGCTGTGAGGAGTAGATTTGGGTTATTCGGTTTGGTAACAACAAAAATCACCTTAAACATTAGTTTGAGAGCGTAACGGGAGAATCGTCTGTATTTCATTGAAGTATGGCTAAAATAAATAATTTATCAACGAGTTTCTTCGAGATGATTTTTTGATAGAATTTTAGCCTGCCGTCTGACATAATTGCACGATCGTAAATTAAATTCCCACTGACATAAACTAGTTATATGATATATAGTTAGTTCTTTTGACAAAATATCCCTCAAGATAAAATTGTGTATTCGTAATAATTTTAATTATTTCAGCAGTGTTTCACAACCAAACAAGATTTTGAAACGATATTTAAAACAAAATCATCGTGTGCTGTACATAGAATTACCTGAAGATGCAAATTGATAGAAGTACATACTTGCTATACTTTGTCCAAGTTAATTGGTGTAATTTTATTGCAGAATTTTATGTTGAAATGAAAGCGAAAACACATATCAGGTGAAATAAAAATAAAAATAAATTGCTTTGGCAAAATGGGTGTTTTATGTTGCCACAATCGAAGCTCTTATTTGTATGCTTGGTAAGTATTTCCGAAATTCTTCACAGTTTTCTTGTTCTGTTGGACGATTGTATTCAAATTGATTTTTAGTGAATTTGTAACTACACTTACGAGCAGTAAAATTGGTCACTTGCAGCCCATGATAAATTTTGGATGTTAGTTTTAAAACGCATAAAGGGTGTTAGTTGGTTGGAAACAAAAATAATGGAATCTTGTATTATATTATTTTCATTTAATATTTGTTTTGAAAAAATTTTACTTACTGTTTATGCTAAAACTATAATATGACTTCACACTTGCCCACTAATTGCCTTTTTATGCACATCCATAGAAATTCTTATGTTGGGCAAGACGCCTCAATAAAAGTCTAAAAATTTTCTGCGTTTTGACCTTTGATTGATCCATTTTTGGTTAATCGTAGGACTGACTAAACTCAGCAATCAAACGCTGAATACAAATACCTTGTTTCGGGCTTTGACTAGTCCATCCTAGGACTTAGACTATTTTGCCTTGATTTTTCGTTATAGTTTGGTTTATATATTTTTTACGGTTTGCCTAATTGTCCATTTGATCAATTATTGCTAAGATCACCTTCAGGTTAAGAAGGAGCACTCCAGGTTACAAATAACTAAATTCTTTAGAAGAAATTCGACTAGAGGAGATAACTAAAATATCCGACGTAACCACAACCAAACTGGATTTCATAAGACCATATAACGTGGTACTTAAAAACCCATCAAGAATGTCAAGCCAATGAAGCATCCCCACCGACGGGATCGATGGTTTGGTACACCGACGATTTAAAAACCAATGAATGATTAGACATCGGGATGTATGGCCCAAAATGCCGTACTTCAAAGGCACTAGGTAAAACCTCTATACCATATTTCAAGCCGAAATACTGTCCTTACTAAAATGGGTCAATACCTACAATATTAACAGAACCATAACAGGTTCGACTATCTTTATATTAGGTAGTGTCTATTCGCATCCGTGTAAATACACGTGTACAATGGCAGTGCGAAAACATTTCAGTGCGTAGATATTTTGAAAAAGGCAAATATTCACTCAGTAGGCCATGCATTTCGCGGATTTCCGTCGTACGGATGCACCCACACATGGACATAGTTGGATGCAAATAGACACTTCCAAATGAAGCAGCCGACGGTCTGGCAAAACAATGGGCAGAATCTCCATTTATTGGTCCGGAACTCTTCTGTGGCATTTCTAAGTGCAACCTCAAATTAAGACCGAAAACTTCTCCGTCTAAACAAACAGGAGCTCAAAACAATCACGGCCTTCACCGCACACTGCTAGGAGATTAGGAAAGCTGATTCTGACACCTGTCGCTATTGTGCGGAAGCCTCAGAGGCAGCGATGCACATTCTCTGGCTAGTGTTCAGCCCTAGCTATACATATCTACATAAGTCTCCGACTAACACACCTAGAAGAAGCCTTTCCAACACCGGAACAGGTTTGGAATACAACTCCCAGGAAAATCCTGGGCTTCTTCAAGAGCTAGCCCTGGGGTGAAATATGCATCGGGATTCACAATAGCACCAAATGGTTTAAACTTAAACGCCTCGTTTCCAACTACCGCCAGGATAGGAATATCTACAAATACTACTTCCCGAAAGATTATGTAAAATGCATTTCCTTTTTAAAAACGACAATATGTTTACACAGAACACACCACCCCTCTTCGTATGCTCGTGTAGTTTTTGAAAACAAGTGAATATGCTCCCTAAATAAATACGACTATCACACCACAGATAAATCAGAACGTGTTTAATAAGTCAATGAATTGACAATACTTAGTACATACCAGCCATTATCGAGTGGAATATTTTACGGACATTTGATTAAATCCAGGAATGTCGTATCGTCGTATCGAGTGCGACCGTGAATTTGTAGGTACTCATTTAGCCTTATTCGGTTGCAAACATATTAGAGGCAAGAGGCATTACATTATGATTAAATTGCCGATAATGCCTACTTTGTTTGCGCTGCTAATTAGAGCAAATGTCAATTGCAGAATGTTAGGCGACTGATTTTATTTGCTATGTAGTGATTTGAAAATTATTTCAAAGAAGCACAGTTTTAAAATTATATGTGTGTATTGAGCGGTAGCCTTAATTTCGGTTGCAGTATGCTTGAAGCTAAAATTACGGCAGTTATGAAAGTAGAATTTTACCTCCTAAAAGTATGCAGTTTACAATATTAGGTTAACGTTAATGCAAACAGTTTTGCTCTTACTATTAATTAATACGAGTGAAGCAAAATTTCAAATCAAATACTGTGAAGTCGATTGAAAAAAAACACAATCATGTTATGTTAGTATCATACGAGTATGTTTCCGTTAATTGCGACTGTTAGACATAAATATTTAGGGTTCCGTACTTAAAGGGCCCTATTACTAAGTCTCTGCTGTAACATACGTCTGCCTGTCAGCGGGACGTATCTCATGAACCGTAATAGGTAGAGAGTTGAAATTTTCACATAGTGTGTATTTCTATTGCCGCTATAACAGCAAATGAAAAAACCAAGATGGCGAATATAAAAATGGCCGCCATGCAAATTAGAAAAATAATTTCTCGATTATGTTATAACGCCTCTCTTGTTTCTTTTAAGTATTTAAAAGTATTTAAAAAGTACATAGTGTTGTATCATGTACGATGGTACGGAACCCTTCGTGTGCGAGTCTAATTCGCACTTGACCGTCCCAATAAATACTCACGTTTTTTTTACACATCATTAAAATTAATATTCTTTAAATTCAAAATGCATGCCGAACGTTGCATGAAGTTGGGAAGTTTTATTTGAAGGTAATTGTAAATGATCAGCAATTGTTACGTCTTGAAAAATCGTACTAAATGTGCAGATATATATATATAGACATAAAATAATTAAAATCTTACCGCCACTATCTATTTATCTGCGTGCCCTACTTTTATTTGTAAGGAAGCGTTTACGTATATGATTTTAAACAAAATATTTTTCCATATTTCTGTTAATATTGTGATCCTCTTCTCCTCTGCTTTGTCGAGGTAGTAGTGTAGTTTTTCTTTTCTTTTTGTAGTTTTTTCAGGCGTCTTTTCCCGAACACAGCAATCTTTACCTATGAGTAAAAGCTTTCGATGCCGTGTGGCGGCGCTTTATCGGCAATCGCACTATACGTTTGCTAATTGCTTCGAGTTATCGAAATGTTATAGTGCTGTTGCTATTGATAAGCCACCGCCCGTTTCTGTTAAAAGAATTCCACTCAAAAGTATTTCGATCACTTTCCAGGGATATACGAATCCAGTTAGTGAACAAACTCCAAACACCGATATGACGTCACCCCGGGAAGCGGCAAAGCAAAGCGAAGCGATTATGGGTGAAGATGTCCAACCCAAACGAAAGGATCCGCATCTTTGGAGGGATTTAGCGGCTTATTGGATTTTGGGGCTGTGCAACAACTACGGGTACGTGGTGATGCTGAGTGCTGCCCACGATATTATCGAGCAATTTGATCCGGAAAAGGTTTGTATCCACGATTTAGTAAATTGAGTAGGAAGAATGTTTATAGTTTGTGCTTAGAAAGTTTATATTTATCTGCTGTGTTTTTAAGAGTGACGATGGGATTGAGGTTAAAACGGACTCTGGTAGATACTGCAACATCGCTTCAACTGGTACTATTTTGTTGGCTGACATACTTCCAGCACTTGTTGTGAAAATGGTGGCGCCTTTTATTCCATTTTGGGTACAGTGAGTATTGTCTTATTGCATTCAATTGAATGTGTTTTTTCAGATATTTTAATTTTATCTATAAGCTTAATTCTTCATTAAAACTGGCAATACGAACTTGCAAAACATTAATCTAATGATCATAGACAGTGAATTAAAAGACTTGTATTTTGGGCACAAAGTGGCGATTACCAACACTATAAATAAATAAATATATCTAGTATTGGAACTAGTTGAACACGCCCCCCCCACGCTTTTCTTACCGAAAAAGTTCATTGTCGGTAGTATATGGTATATACCTTAATTAACGGTGTCAATTTAAATTTTGTGCTTGTTTTGCTGGTCATGGTTTTCGCAATGAAACAAAAAACTGCATTATATTATAATTTTATTTTAAATGTGGAAAAATAACAAAAAAACGTTCAGTCAAGTAAAAGGCATATATGTATATTAGAAAGGCAGTAAGCACATGTAAGCATGATTCAAGAGTTTTCGAGAGTTGTTGAATGTTTATTTGATCAAGAGTTTTGGTCAAAGTCCGTCAAAGTAGTCAATCATGCCCATTTTGTATTTATCTGAAGAGCTTTTTGTGAAAATTTATATTTATCGAGGTCATAGAAATCTGTTCCATTTTTTACAAACTTAATCTAACAAATGATAACATATATCATTGCGAACACACCTCCATTTGGGAATTTCATACGTCAAATACCGTTTACCTTTACACTTTGGTAATTGAAAATCATATAAGCTTATATTGCGACAGTACTAAATCCATTATCAGATTTAAAGTTTAACAATCACTTTGAAGTGTTAGACATTGAGCACGAGCTTCCTATTTTTCAATTTTACTGAGATGATAATGATCTTATGTGACCTGAAATAATTTTGCTGAAATAGAACTTTGAACAACCATCGCTAGATTATTAAAGCGGCCTCATTTTGTTACCGCAAATAGCACGTATTCATATCCAAGGAAAGATTTCATAATTTGAAATAACATCATGAGTGGTTAACTGATTGCAGCTGCTACTGCTAGCTTTGAAGTTTTTATGCCAAATGTAATCTAAAATACTGCATTGATTTCTTTGCTCAGAAATACTTTTGGCAGATTATACAATTAATCGAGGGGAAGGGGGGATTCCTGAAACTATTCAAACAACTTCCAGGACGAAAATGTTCGAGTGGTAATATTGAATGGTATCGATTTGGTATATTCCTAAAACCATTCAAATTTGTTCCAATTTAAGTATCGTCCACACACTAGATGTTGGTGAAATATCTGACCGCTATTTAACAACTGATATCTGTTATGACCTATAGAGCAAGGAAAGTAAGAAAATATAACACGTATGACGCTCCCCCTATTTACCTCTATTTATCCCAAAAAATGGTAAGAAATAGCACAACGTGTTATATGTACAGTAGGTCGTAGGGTAGCTGAAATGCAGCAAATGGTTTTGTACATGAATTATATTATAAATATTTTTCAAACAAATTGAATCAAATTTTGAAATATTAATCGCCCTTTCCATTTTTTCGAAAGTGAAAAAGACAAAGAAATACAGGTACATATGTTTGAAAGTTCACTAAATTTAAAATATCTCGATAAGTGGGTAATTGGGAAATAGTATCTGGTCCCGAAAGGAATTCGTCCCGACATGAAGAGTTTTGTTGCTCATTTTGACAGCGCCCGCCATGTTGGATTTTACGTGACGTCAATGCCCAGTGTCAATTATGATATTATAACAATTGTGCATGTGCTGTCGCATGCGTGGTGCAAAAGCACCCAAAAAATTGAAAATAATTGTTTTTGGAGTCGGTGTCAAGCCGTACGATACACGTCTGCGCAGTGCTGTGTCGAGTAGCTTGCGTGGCACGAGGGACGAGCGTGATGGAGTGGGAAACCCAAACGCGCAATAAATGGGACCAATCTCAAGGTATACTCTATCCAATAAAAAATAATCATCAAATCGGACGACTCTATGAACAATTATGCGTGATCATACATAAAAAAAATATACGCGTCGACTTGAGAACCTCCTCCTTTTTTTGTCGATTAAAAATTAAATCGGAATTAGTCAAACACCAAACCAATTAACTTTTGCAATTCTTCTACAGTGCCCGAGTATTTTCTTCAATAAGTATGGCGGCTGGAGGATTTCTGTTGGTTGCATTTGCCGATCGAGATTGGGTCGCTATTTTGGGAGTTATCTTCACATCCGTCAGTTCTGGGATTGGTGAAACAACACTTCTGGCATACTCGTCGAAATTTAACAAGTCAGTCACTCAAATGATAAAACAAACTTCAGTTGTAAAAAATTGCTCAATCTTACAGAAACGTCGTATCGACATGGTCATCCGGGACAGGTGGAGCTGGCATAATCGGATCACTTTCGTACGCAGCTCTGAAGTCCATCAAAATTAGCCCAGTAACCACGATGCTTATTATGCTAGTAGTTCCAGCTCTCGAATCGATTACCTTCTGGTTTCTTCTCAGACGCCCAGCGACCATTCCAGCAGATGCCCTTGGTTACAGTGAAGAAGAACTTGAACAGTTCGATGAAGATGAAAAACCGCTGATGAGCATGTCCGAAAAGCTGAAGTACACTTTCTACCTCCTGCGGTATATGATGCCCCTCGCTCTGGTCTACTTGTTCGAGTACTTCATCAACCAGGGATTGGTAAGTGAACACACTGAATAGTGCGAGAAGTAATTCACCTACAATTTTTCTAATTTCAGTTTGAACTCGTCTATTTTGATCACAGCGTTCTAGACAAGAAGGCCCAGTACAGGTGGCTGAACGTAGACTACCAAATCGGAGTTTTCGTGTCCCGCTCCTCAGTGAACTTGTTCACGCTGAACAGAATTTGGATTATGTCCGTTTTGCAGGGCGTGAACGTCGTGTACTTTTTGACTGAAGCTATTTTCTATGTTACACCAAACATTTGGATAGTGTTCGCCATTGTCTTCTGGGAAGGCCTCCTGGGCGGTGGAGCCTACGTGAATACTTTCTACAAAATGTCGAAAGAAATCTCGCCGGTGCGGCGGGTGTTCGCGATGGGTATTGTTGCGCAGGCAGACTCCTTCGGCATCGCGTTAGCAGGATTCGCCGCAATACCTATTCACAATGTTATATGCACTCTACCCGCACCTATAAGATAGTTCACCTTTTAATCGCTGTTCCAAAACTTAGGCTTAAGCACGGAATTAAGTCTAGAGCTTAAACGTGAGACTGATGTGATCTACGTAGACTTTAGGGAAAATTCGAGGAATTTTTGTACGTTATTATGTTATACTTTGTAAAAAGAGGATATAAGAATAAATGAGTTTTTTTTATAAGTTTCTTGTGTTTGGGCTTTACTAGTATACATGAAATTTGTGAGGTTGAGGAAGGCTTGATTTTCAAAAGGACTCTACCGCGTGTTTATCATGCTTCTCAAAAGCCTGTCTTCTACTCCAAAATGAGAAAACGTAAAAATTGAAAATCAGAAAACATATGACAGTTTCCTTTTGAAATACTAAAATGATTAACAGTCCAGAGATTGCACATAAAACTTCATATTAAGTTAGCGGGATAAATTTCGTATAGCTGGCAACGCCGCTCATTATCTATATACCTCTGTAATTAAAACGCTAACGGGAAAGCTTGTAATTCCTCCTATGAGTTTATTTTTGCACCGATTTTACTGAGTCAAACACTGATCGAAAGCTTATCAACTCAATATGGACCACCACTGCTAAAAATTTTGAAAAAGGAAAATGGCAGACTCAATGTGGCGATCGAGTATTCACTTTTAAGATTTCTATGAAAATGGGTTCTTTTGTCACTTCCGGGTCGCTGATCTCGAATCTACTGTTAAAATTTGGAAATTAAAGATCCAATCCAATATAGCGACCGACAATTTTTCCGCATTTTCTACACCGTGCGAAGCCAGGCATACAAACTAGTAAATCTTAAAAGCAACAAATTATATAATTAGTAGGTATCATTATTTTACAGTCGTTGTGATATAAATTTATTTAGCTTTGCGGGAAATCGACGTAGAGGAAAACGTTTAATAAAACAGCATAAATATTTGGGTGTGTGCAAGTTCGTTGGTTTTAGGACTTATTTGGATAAATCATAAACTTAGTTTTTATTATATTTTCCCACATATGGACAGCTACCCAAACAATGTATACAATTTCTCAGCATTTCTACCTTTAGGTAAAACAAAAGTGCCAGCTTGTTAAATTTCATTGCTGGTGTAAAACCCTAACAATGGTAAATCTTGGAAATACGAGGTGATGACGCGCGAAGAGGCAAAATGGGTAATGATCCAACTCTAAAAATTGCACATCTTTGTGAATATACATATATCAGAATTGAAGTATGTCATGTCACTAAATCATAAAGTAAACAAACAAGATTCACCAGACTCCGAGAGATATTTACATACATACATGGGAAATTTGTAAAGAAAAGTAACGGAAAAAGAAGATAAGATAGTTAACTCAATTATAAAGAAGTATGTCAAGTTAAGATAAATTTGGTTAATAATTTTATAGTACCAATATTAAACAGAAAGGGTTTGAAATTTATTACCTTTGTTTTATTTATATTTTTTATTTCATTTAACTAGCTTCTGTATTTTACCATAACTTCTGACTGTGGCGTTGGGAAGAAAATCGCCGTTCACTCAAAAAACTTTGGTTTAGTATATTTGCAATTTTTATTGCAGATATGGATATCGAGTTCTATTGCACGTGGTTAACAATTGTATCACCGATGCTACAATTAACTTCACCAAAACTATTTGGTTCGTATCCAAAGAGACTCTACACTATTTCGTTTCGTTGCATACACCTAAGGCCCGTAGCGGTTGTGGTCCGGTTGCTGCCGCACCTTCGCCATGTAAAATAACCTCGACGCACTGTCGCCGCACCGGCTGCAAACGACCGGTGGAGGCTGCCAGTGCGGCAACGCTCCGACGACTGTCGCACATTTCGGTACAACATTATTTTATGAGGCACAAGCTTCCGTTGCCGCGCCGGAAGTCCCAAAACTCTCCGGTACCTGCCGAACCGGAGATTCGACGGGCCCGACTTGCATTACCGCACTGTTGGGGCAGAACATTTTGCAAGGATCGCTCAGAAAAATCTGAAAGAAATCATAAACATGGAGAATTAGGTGTAGATTGAACCACAATACTCAATACTTTTTTAAACAATTTAAATGTTTGTTTGTTTGATTTCCTCATATTATACATAGTCCCAGAGATGACCGAAAAAAGTGGAGTCCTACGAGAGGAGCGAGTAAACTTCCTTATGCTCGGGTTGCCTAACCCCGCATTGATTACACACACACACAAAACCCCCCACCCTAATTTTCCCTGGATTTTACGAGGCATGTCCAGAGAGTAAATATACTAGGGCCCTCATGGGCAGAGGAAATTTTTGACTGGATTTTGACTGTTTCACTTGTAGATAAAATTAAGGAAGCTGTTCGTAGCGACCGCAGATTGACTTTGGATGAACTTTGGATGATGTTGCCACAAATCTCCAGATCACTGTTGCACGAAACAGAAAGACTCGGATTTCGTAAGCTGTATGCAAGGTGGGTCCCAAAACAACTGACAGAGCAGCACAAATTGAATCGAGTGGCAACTCCAAAGAGTTTTTGCAGCGGTACGAACTTGAAGGTGAATGTTTTGAACCACCCCGAGTATTCCCCCGACCATGCGCCTTCAGATTATCATGTGTTTACCTCCTTGATGATGCACATTGGAGGGAACAAAAATTCAACTGACGTGGAAGTGAAGGGGAGGGCCCTAGCCATAAAAAAATTGATCCCTTGTCTCATCGAGAGGGATGGCGACTACGTGGAAAAATAATTCACATATGTGCTGATGTAACTGGACATGCCTCGTATATTCAAATATAGGAATAATCCGTGCATGTGCATATTGAAATCTCGCTATTATTTGGACAGACACTTGAGGAATGAAGCATTTGACTACGTCGAAATTTTGTTCGCAAATGAAAACCGAAGCCTTGTGTAGACACCGTGGTGTACAAACAATTGATTGTCCCAAGGTTGTCAGAAAGTTTGTATGCATAAAACCGTCGTCGTGTGTGGCGGCCTAATAGCAACAGCGCAGTTAAGTAGAGAAAACAATATCTTGGGCCACTGTGCGAATGTCCCAATCCAATATGGATAACCGTTTAGGAGTTAGAGGACTCTGGCAGACATGAATCAGATCGATAGATCCCCTTGTTACCTCTTTGAGGTGCGGAACTTAAAATCTATTAATATATAACATTAAAAAATTTAAGACATTCATAAAAATTACTACATGATAATAAAGTGAACGCACTCTCAACAAATGCGGAAAAGTTAGCACGAAACGAAGAGAACATCAATAACAGTTAAACTCGAACTTGAGTATAAATACATATATTAAGTGGGTAAAGAGTTCAAAGACTTTTCGGGAAGTACCTAAAACCATAATCCGAACCGAAGGTAAGAACGCAAATCAACAAAAAAATTGGTGAGAGGTGCAAAAACCGTAAGAACAAGTATCTGATACGTTTTAAATTTCTTTCTTTTGTTTGCACTAATTTATTCGGAATGGGTTTATCTCTCGAATTTTGGACTCGGGAAGGTAGTTTGTGTAACACATGCACGAGAGGATTGTCGGTAGTTTCGTTCGCAATCTCTGAAGATAAAGTGTGTTAAAGTAATTAAGCGTTTTGCGACAATCAAATTATGATCTATTTGTTAACGCTACACACAGGGTTATTAAGGAGAGGTAATTCGTCGGAGTACTTCAACACATTTTAGACACATAAAACTTGTAAGCCGTTTTATGTTGCAGCCGCCAGACTATTGCTCAGTTAAGTGAACTCATTAAATTAGTATAATCGTTCTGACGTGCGGAGGATGTGCTAACTTAACAACAGCCCAAAATCGATAAAATATACATAATATCGGTACCCGGCGGCGGTCGGGTGGATTAGAGAACTAGTCGTGGAATCTCAAATTTATACACACAAAAAGTAAGTTTTGTTATTGAATGCTTTCATCTCCGCGCCGCTATCTACGAATAGTTCTAATAGTTGCAAAATTTGACGCGTCTGCACAATCACATGAAACTTCACTGCACAGTTCGCGAGGTTATCAGAACCTTCCGGCTGACCATGCTTTTGCTGACCCGAACATACGAGTACATATGTGAACCGTTTTGCATCGATTTTTTAGGTTTCATTAAATGACTAGTTGAGTGTGTCCAAATGGCTAGTTCGATCGTGACTACACTTTTTGTTTACTTTCTGGACGAAGTGATTCATTCAATCAACTCTGCAGTGCTGTAAGTGAGAAACAGTTGCTACTATTAATTTTTCAATGTTGCGATACAAGGATAAATAGTGCATACAGCTTCAGTGCTTGATTTTGAAAGGCAATATTTGTGTCATAAAATTTAGTTCAACTTGGAAAAATAACGTTGCACCTTCGAAATTATCGGAATTCGGTAGAATTAAATTTCAAAGCAACATATATGTGCAAAAACACTCTCCTACTTCGTTTTTACTGGATGGTTTTAATTTCAATTTGTCTTGTGCATAAAAAAGAGTGAATTTGTTACAATGAACGGATTGTCAGAACAAAATAGTAAATGCAATAAAAATTCATTTGTTTAGGATTGCATTTGATACACTGTAAGGCTCGTCCATGAAAGTTTTTTACAGACCAATGTGTAAATTTTCCCCAAATAACGGTACTTCAGAATTCCCCATTTTGCACCATAAGTTAGATTAGCTGAAGCTCCTTTAAGATTAAATGTGAGTATTGTCTAGTTGGCTACAACGCCTTGTTAAACAATGTCGTCCCATAGGGAAGAATTGAGGAAAAAAAAATTTTGCGCGAGTGGAGTGAAAATAAAACTAAAAAAAGCAAAGGGTAGAATCGAGTTGAAGACTCGGAAGAAAAGTAAAAAGCCGATAAGAACTAAATTACAATTTAACACTGCAGTGAGACGTGCGCAAAAACTTTATGGACTTCTTAGCAACGTGGGTGAAAAGTGTATTTTTATGGACTATGAAATAATTTTATACTATGGGTAACGACGATGACATGAGCGATGAGAACAAGTTTATTTCAGTGGAAAACTATTATGGTTTGGCAGGCAATCTGCAGTTGTGGAGAACGAAGCCGTGTATTTTTGACGAGAGGTACAATTGATGCACAAATTTACTCAACGGAGAGTCTTCAAAAAAGTCTTTTGTCATTTATACGTCGCCATAATGGCAATGTTTTATTTCGGCCCGATTTAGCGAGTGCCCCCTATGCGCGCAACACTTTAAAGTTATACTGGGCGTTGGTGAATGCAGAACTACGGAAGATATGTCAAACAGCAAATTTTGGAAGAAGACTTCAAGAAAAGTGAACGAAGTTTAGCAAAAAAAATAAATAAGGAAACAGTGCAAAATTTAATGCAAAGGATAAAAGGAAAAGTCCAGGAATTCAGCAGACAAAATTAAAAAATTAATATGAATCATTTAAGTTGTCAGAATTAAAGGAAGGAAACAACATAATTTTGGATTTTCAAAGAACTTAAATTTTTTTATTGGTTTCCGACTTTTCTCTATGTAAAAAAACTTTCGTAGACAGGCCTTAGTGTGAAATGTAGTTACATATTATCCGAAAAACCCTAATAATAAGTGGGTAGACAAAAACCGTGGCAGAGAAACCACCCATGCAGGTAGGGTAATCATCACTGGCGACGCACGGTCGTGACTGCGTGAAATATATGTACATATTTCTGAATCTGCATGCCAGATGTTATGAATTGAAATTATAGTCCAACAGCTGATTGCAAAAAAGCTGGCCTAGCAGGTAACAGGACGAAATGTATTTTAAATGTTAGTAGTCACAGTGAAAGTAAGAAAACTGGCCCAAGGGTGGTATATTAAAAATAGTAGGCAAATCGTTTTTCGTAAATATCTTATCTTCTAGACACGATAGGTGAAAAATTTAAATACATTTTATCACATCTTGAAATTCTCTACAAATTTAGTTATATCAAGTTTTTTTCGTAAAGTTAATACTTTTTAAGTTATAACGCAAAAAAAATTAAAAAATTAGGACCACAATTGGTTTTTCGCATTTATCTCGTAACGGGTAACTCGTACTAAAAAATATATCCAGATAGAAGCTAGCACAAAATTTTCCATTGCTTTCATAAGTAAAATTTTTCGCTGCGACAAAATATTAAGCCTGTACAGAGGCACAAATTTGCAAAATGGGCGCAAAAAGTGCTTTCGATTTGAACCCATTTAGTCGGAGAATTGATTACAAAAGATGGAGTATATCGAGTAGGTGGACAATATTTTTCACGGAAGGTACACTATGCTCTGTGACATACCTAAATTACTCGGAATAGTTTATTTTTATATCTAATCGATTAGCTTAGAGATGTTTAGAGTTTTGGAGATTGCCAATCCGTCAGCTTAATTTTTTACATTTGGCCACCCTATTTTCAATAAGCGAATGTGCGGCAGCATATTTAAAGTCAGCGTACCTAAAACCTTCATGTGTCAACACTCATTAATCTCCAATAAAGTTTAGAATACTAAGGTACCCATTTAGAATCTGCCATCTTGAATTTTAGAAACTAGGTACGATATTTCAAATGGGCATTTCCTCAAGCCTCCTTGATATATGTATTATACGAGAGTTGTACTCTATATAATTAAATAATAATTATCAAAATCGGTTCACGCGTTACAAAGTTATGCACTGACATACATACAAGAAAGACACACAACACGACCCGCAAAGAGCTGCATGGATAACTCAACAAATAACAAATTTTTCTTTCTTGCCGTAGTATAGTTAAAGTTTTTCTTGTTGATATGTATTTATATATATATATGTAATTTAAATTTATTTTCTCACTATTTCATTAAAACACAGCATCGTTTTCAACATGATTCCGAAATGGAGTGCCTATATTTTAGGAGCGAATATTTTACTACTTTTAACCAACGGTGTTGCAAGTACAACACCCCCACATATAATCGCAATAGTCGCAGATGACTTGGTAGGTTCAAGGTATAAAATTAAAGAAAATATAACTGTACAATTCTACTTTCATAGGGGTTTAATGATGTCAGTTTCAAAGGATCGAACCAGTTCCTTACACCAAATATTGACGCACTTGGCTACCATGGAGTGATTCTGAACAACCACTATGGCCCAGCTTTGTGCACACCATCTAGAGGTGCTTTTCTCACGGGGAAACATCCAATCCATACAGGTAATCGTACAGGCGTCAACTTTATTTTCAAAAACTATAAAGTGCTTCAATTTCGAACATGTGATTTAATTGAAGACTTTATTTTTTGCAGGACTCCAGCATTTTGTAATTCCTCAGGATGAACCATGGGGACTGCCACTTACCGAAACAACGATGCCCCAAATTTTTAGGAATGCTGGCTATCGCACTAGGCTTGTAGGCAAGTGGCATTTAGGATTAGCTAGAAAACACTTCTTCCCTACGAATAGGGGCTTTGAAACTGCCTTTGGGTACATTGGTGGTTACATCGATTATTATGATCACACTCTCTATATGTTGGTAAGTTTGAATTTATAATAAAAATAGAGCTATGCGAACAATTCGTAATTACGAGCTATTTATTTTGATGCATCGAATAAATCCAATATCCCATAATTCGAATATACTGGCGAAATCTCATTCAATTTCAAACTATACTCCGAATTGCTGTAGGACAGAAACTACAGTCGAGGACATGATATGAGAAGAGACATGAATGACGATACTTCGTGTAGAGGGAAATACGCCACCGATATGTTCACCGACGAGGCAGTGAAGGTTATCCGGGATCACGATAGTTCTGAACCAATGTTTTTGGTGGTGAATCATTTGGCACCTCATACTGGAAATGAGGATGACCCTATGCAAGCACCGCCTGAAGAAATAAGAAAATTCAGCTACATTTCAGATCCTCAAAGGCGCACATATGCCGGTAAGTGGAAATACCAAAATTCACACTATATCACTTTTCATACAATTTATTCTTCAATGGCAGCAATGGTTTCAAAAGTAGACGAAAGCATTGGAAGAATTGTAAGCACCCTTGCCGAGACTCGAATGCTGAATAATTCGATCATTCTCTTCTTTTCCGATAATGGAGCCCCAACTAGAGGTATGCACGCCAACGCGGGATCGAACTATCCTCTTAAAGGGGTAATATAAATTTCCCTTATTTTCGAAAAAAAAACAATCACAGAATTAATTGGTATAGCAAAAAAATAGTCCTTGGGAAGGAGGTGTCCGTAGTCCTGGAGTTGTCTGGAGTCCTTTGATTAAATCGCAACAAAGGGTTACGAGGCAGTTATTTCACCTTACTGACTGGCTGCCAACATTGGCCCGCGCCGCAGGAATAAAACTAAGTCCGACGTTAAAATTGGATGGATATGATATGTGGGACAGCTTGACAAAAGGGACTCGAGGGAGCAGAACAGATGTGCTGCACAACATTGACGAAGTATTTGGATATAGTTCCTACCAACGGGGTAACTGGAAGCTCGTGAATGGAACAACCGATAACGGACTGTATGACCATTGGATGGGCGATATTGACAACGAAAAGGACCCTAGGGCAAACCGGTACACCAGTGTCATTTTAAACTCGGCAGTCGCTAGATCGATCACAAACCTTTCACCAAAATATTCAATAATGCCTTACAACATTCGGAATATGCGCTCACAGTCGACGGTAAGATGCAAGCCATTGCGGTATAGAGAAGGACGACAGAAATATAGATGCGACCCATTAGCCGCACCATGTCTGTTCAACATCGACGTAGATCCTTGCGAATATTACAATCTGGCGTGGTTGCACCCATCTAAAGTGTCGTCGATGTGGAGCGATATTGAAGAACTCCAGCGCACGGCAGTTCCAATAGCTCGACGCCCAAGTGATCCCCGCTGCGATCCTGTGCGATATAATTATACGTGGACTTGGTGGCTGGATGAAATTGACAACAACAGTTTTGGATTATAAGATAAAGATATAAGATAATTGTTTTAAAAACAAGCTTTTAAGTCCAATGTATTGAAAATAAAAAATATCGCCTATCTTGTAGCGTCCACCATATTGTGTTAAAAATGGCGCCACATCGCAATCGCCAATCGCATTCTACTCGTCGTACCCTTTTACTTGATGCCCAGATCTTAACGAAATAGTCTAATTTGATTTTTTTCAAAGCTTTATCGTATAGCTTCGGATATAAGAAAAGAGTCAGGGAAGTGCGATTCAGACTCACGCGTTAAGGGTTCCAAATATTTGCCGCAAATTAAATGACTGTAATAAAAAAAATTGTTTCATGTGATATAACTACAAATTAACTTTTTTCGTACTTTTTGCTTTACTTGTGCTGTGAGACCTTGCTTGCAAATTTCATGACTCTAGGTCAACGGGAAATACCCTATAGGTTTTGATTTATTTACGAGTGTCAAAATATGGGACTTAAATGGTCGAATTTTTTGATTGCGTTGACATAGAAGTTTGATATTTGTACAGCCCCGAGGAACCGTAGACCTGAGTAATTTCAATTAATGGCTCCACGCGTTCCTGAGAAAACGGGTCGTGACAGGCAGACAGACCAAAAACGAAGTGATTCTTGTTATTTCCTTTTGAGTTACGGAACCCTAAAGAGAATTTCTTTGAAAGCGACAAACATACATGGTACATAACGAGAAATTTTTAACGAGGATTTACTTGCCAACAAAAAATATGACTTAACTGATATCTAGGTCGGGGGTATAATATAATAAAATTGACGTGATTTTGTGACTTACTGTACCTAAGAAATGTGTAGCAGACTTAGAGTTCTATCGACAGTATTTAAAGCGTTCGTATTGCCTTTGCCGTTCTTTGGTTGAAGCCGAATATTTTCTAGTAAGTACTATGGGAGTGTTGCGGGTTTTTTCACTTGAACAAACTTTTAACAATAGCGCTAAGATCGAAAATGTTTCATGTTGTTTGTAAAAGTCGTTTTGGCTTTCTCGTTCTCTTTGTTTGAAGTAAATTTGTGTGGTAGCTATGGGAGTAATGCTGAAATACAGTGCGTACAAGTAACTGAGGATACTGCGTAGAAAAACATATATGAATATATCTTAGCAAATTAATTTTGCCTGACAACAGAGTAAAGGGATGTTTCCTGGGTATAAAGAAATCGATTCTATTTGGTCCCTCAGTTAGATCACCAAAAAATATTGAACACGTATTTTTTGCTTTATCAAATAAATAAAAATTGACGAAGATATATCGCATCAAAGTTCAGGAATGAGGGGTTTTGACGTCACTCCTTGCTAAAATTTGTGCGAGGCGTGACGTCACGCGAAATTTCAAAGCGCTGTGTCGTCGTGATTTTTTGTTTGCCGGACAAAAGAAAAAATACGTGTGCAATATTTTTTAATAATCTAACTGACGGACTAAATAGAATTGTTTAGTCAACTACCCCATTGAAGGGGAGTTAGGGAAGATAATTTATGTAGCTATTATCCAGGTGTGCCTCCGTCAAATATTCCCCCCTATTCCAAGATCCGTCGTAATTGTAAATTTTCCCCATTCTGCGATCCGAACAAAGTCCGAATCCGAATTTTCGTATAATTTGC
The DNA here is from genome assembly GCA_947538895.1 of Neoitamus cyanurus. NCBI lineage: Eukaryota > Metazoa > Arthropoda > Insecta > Diptera > Asilidae > Neoitamus > Neoitamus cyanurus. The sequence continues at coordinate 40,891,420 of OX384540.1, read as the reverse complement.
TATTATGTGTTACGACGTGACGTAGCCAGACGTTTGACGTCGAAAAAGTTATTTAACTCTTTGTTATACTATTAGAGCAGCTGCAAACCAAAGTATGGGATTAGGCGAGTTCGAAATGGTAGGGACGTCAGTATCTTTGCATTATCGTTTAGTCTAAAATTCGCTATTTAGTAATTAACCTATAGACTTAAAACATTACGGCCGATCTCTCTTCCATATCTAAAGGATTGTGTAACTTTCTCAAGACACTTCTTTCTTACTTCTGCCGCCGTTTCTCAAACAATTCCTCATCCAAAGGAATAATCCCAAAAAACAATAGAATCCATTTATCCCAACTACTCCAATTCCAATTTTTTAATATTGTTAAAAGACTAGAAACCGCCACACACAGGTGATTTTGGCACTACGAAAGACGAAATTGTGTGGCATTACTGATTACAATTCCGTTCGGAAGAGAATATGAATTTCTTCGTGTTCGTATCGTAACAACGTTTTCGTATCAATCCTACGACGGATCTCAGAATAAGGGAGTTAAAGTATTTAGTTAAAAATGTTCAAGATAATCGTTATTTTCAGTCCCTGAGTAAAGTAAGTAGCCGGGAAGGTCGTCAACGCGTTAAAATCCTTAGAGCGAATATCACAGGATTTAACAACAAAAGCCATCTTAAAAAATGTTCAGAGAGATTGGTAATAGTCAGAATATCCAATATATAGTATATCCTCTGTTCCACGTTTTGAGTTAAGGAATCTCCAAAACTCCTTATGCTCGGCCGGTGAAATGCTCTTCATATTTTCAATATAGTCCCAATACGCATTATCAACGCCCGAGACATATTGATCACGCATCTCGGAATAATCGAGGAAACCCCTCTCGCTTCTTAGAATGTGAAATCGTTTCCAGGCTTTAGTTTTAGATTTCTGAGGTGTGTTAAGTATTATTAGGCCAAGGTGGATCGAAGGCAATCGACATCTCATTCAAGAAGCACACTACACTCTATTTCGTATGTCATCACGCAGAGCTGTGGAATAAGGAGCTGTCAGGATGATCAATTCGTTTTCATATTATCGATGTTTAAAAATTTTTTGTAGTACTCATAGCTTTCACAGATACGAGATTATTAATAAATAAAATAGAGGGGACCAAGGACTCTGAAGGACGCCTTATAAACGATTTTCGATAAAGCATTCCTGAAACGTAACTGCTCCATCGTTAGAGATGAAAATCCGAGTTAGCTAATTTAAAACGAGCACGTTTGAGAGAAAGCTTCTGCAATGCTTTGGAAAAGCCAGCTTGCGTATACACCGAATTCTCTTTTTACACGAATTGTTTTCTTTTAACACGATTTTCAATAGTATTCTATGAATTTTTTTATTAAATTTTCTAATGAATTTGTTTCATTCTCACTCCTCACAAATAAGCATTGTAACTTCGCGTTAAATTTTTCACAGTTCAGTTAGATATTATGTCGATTATATGCGTATGGATGTACATGAGTGGGATTCCCCGAATTATGCGTAGGGTAAAGACGTAATGTATTTTTTATGCAATTTAGTTTGGTTTGGAACCAATCTACTATTCTTCCATTTAGCCAATATCTTTTTATACACGAATTTTTTTTACACGAATTTTTTGGGGACTTATCTATCGTGTAAAAAGAGAATTAGGTGTAGTTAGCAAAAGAGAATTAATTTTGTAAGGTTTGTAGTTACCGTTGATCTTCTCTAACGAAGCCATGTTGCCTAGAGTGAATTATTTGTTCACACAAGTGAGCTGTTTAGGTATAGCGTTGAGTTTAACAGTACGGAGTTATTGGCGATATTTTTAAACACATAACCAAACAATTGCTCAGTTAAGAGAACTTATTAAATTAGTACGTATAATCGTTATGACGCGCGGAGGATGCCCAAAATTCATAAAAGAGGTTGCGAACTCGTTAAGGTGTTCAGTTAACAAGAGGTGTCTAAACAACAGAAGCGAAGTCAGCTACATCTGTGCAGGCAGCGATCGGGTGAATTAGAGAACTAGTCGTGGAATCTAAAATAAGTAAGTAAGATTTTTTATTGAATTTTTTCATCTCCGTGCCGTTATCTACGAATAGTTCTAATAGTTGCAAAACTTCACGGCACAGTTCTCTATGTAAGCTATCAGTTCTTTCCGGCTGACCATGTTTTACTGACCCGAGCATACGAGTATGTGAACCTTTTTGCACCGATTTTTTAGGTTTCATTAAATTACTAGTTAAGTGTGTCCAAATGGCTAGTTCGATCGTGACTACACTTTTTGTTTACTTTTTGGACGAAGAGATTCATTCGATCAACTCCGTAGTACTATAAGCGAGAAACAGTTGCTACTATTAATTTTCCAATATTGCGAAGCAAGGATAAATAGTACAATTGTTCATAGCTTCAGTGCCTGATTTTTATTTTTATTCTTTTTAGTTAAAAGTATCACATAAATGCAAAAGCAACGTGTCTAAGAATTTCTACATCTTGCACTCAATCAATGGATTTATTATTATTTAATTGTAGTGATCTTGCAAAGAAGTTAAATATTTTATAATCTTTTAATATTTCAATGATTGATGTCATTTAAATTGCAATACCAGACAAGACATCCCATGTGTCCTAGGTATTTTTTATTATTTCAAACAAAAGCGTAAGGCAGTGCAAACAAATTTTTCTGTGATATAAAATTGTGATTTTCAAATTGAAACAAAAAGATAATTGCATACCGAAATGTGCGATAAAATTAAATTATAATGGTTTTACCTGAATTTAAAAAATCGACGAATCACAGGCCAACATCGTTTGGTTGTTGAAAAGCTGAGGGTCATTTCCAAAGTCATTTTGTGCGTAGATTCTGAATCCGGGGCAGAATTGTCCCATCACGCCCGGATTTTGAGATATTTGAGCTTATGTACCCAAAAAATGACGGTTTTGGTTAACTTTCAGATTATGTACAAAGTGCGAAAATTTTTTCTGGTATATATCTCCAATTACATCATTAAGTACTACTGTTACTCTTCAATTTTAGAGTTTGAGAGATCGATTTCAATTTTTTGTGTAAAAGTTACGGCTAATTAAAATTGCAAAGTATATCCTTCATATTTGGAATGAAAATTTTCCTATATAATAATTGTACTCAGTGTCCAAAAATTTTCAAGAAAAATAAACCAGTAAAAAATTTCTGTGTGAAAGGGTAAATTGAAATACTCATCATGTTAAAGGGATATTTTAGGGATTTTGTCTTTGCAACAACCAGCCATTGAACTATGACCGTTGCGAAAAACTGTGATTTATAATTTATTTTGAGAGAGAATATACAAGGTGTCTTCTTGAATCAACCAGATTTGTTTTCTAAGTAATCTTTAAGTAAGCTTGCAGCTGATCATAATAGCTTGACCTTAGGGAGATTCTTATGCCAAAGAAACAATTATTGTATTATACAAAACTATGTCACATTTCATCAGATATTTAGAGACCTTGGTGTTCTATGAATTTCTAGTCTGTTTACTGACATGTGGAACCGGTGGCACTGACAATAAAGCGAGTAATCGATCCAAAATAGCTCAACAAAACTCAGACGCTATATTGGTTCAAAATCTTTGTTGGGACAGTTGGCGTATTTTCTCGCAATTAGGCTTTTTTCTTTCAATCGAGACTGATGGCAACTTTCTAAAAGCATCTAGTATTACCATAGAAATATTTCAAATTGTTGGCACGTTTCAGACTGATTCAACAAGCGTCATTCGTATGCTTTTTACGTCAATGATTGTATTTTCCTGCGCGTGGGTATGATATGTAGTTTAAGAGGGAATTTTTTTTAGTTAAAATAAAGGATATTCACAAAAGTTTTTCTAAGAACATTGATAATAAATGTGATCTGAACTTATCAGAAGTATCTTTTGACCCTTTGACCTATTAAGCATAACCTGTTACATGTGCATTTTGCGGTGGCCCCCAGCATCCCAAGTGTTTGAGTTTTTTTTGCAACTGCCCCAGAAGGAGGGCTATGTTTTGCGGGTGTATGTATGTATGCATATATGTCCATTTCTTTGACGCATCTCGTAGTCTAAACGGTTTGATGGATTTTCATAAATGAGGTGTCGTTAGATTCGTCTTACTCGTGAGAGTGCTATAGTGTATGTAATTTTCGAGAAAAATAAATAGATATGTCCGCCGTCAGCAGAAATTTTTTTTCTTCACAACTCCCATCGATATGAGTATCAAATGAAAGGGTTTGACGAGTAAACTCCGATAAACTCGATGGGCGGCACCCATTACATTTACTATTACAACTGAGATGTCGGATGGGTCCTGTCTGCTTTAATTTGTAGGTAATATTAAAGTTTAAATAAAATTAAGTATTAAAATTACCTTCTTTTTTGTAGCCGGGTTTTTCTTTGTTTACTTGTTAATAATATTTCTTTTTGCTTTAGTACAATTAATATATATTAAGTGTTGTCTAGTAGGTACATCCATTTTAACGTTTTTCTCTCACTATTTCATTAAAACACAGCGTCGTTTTCAACATGATTCCGAAATGGAGTGCCTATATTTTAGGAGCGAATATTTTACTGCTATTAACCAACTGTGTTGCAAGTACAACACCCCCACATATAATCGCAATAGTTGCAGATGACCTGGTAGGTTCAAGGTATAAAATTACCAGCGAAAATTGTGCATTCCTCCTCTCATAGGGTTCTTATGATGTCAGCTTCAGAGGATCGGACCAGTTCCTTACACCAAATATTGATGCACTCGGGTACCATGGAGTGATTCTGAACAACCACTATAGCTCAGCTATGTGCACACCATCTAGAGGTGCTTTTCTCACGGGGAAACATCCAATCCATACAGGTAATCAGTCATACAGGCGTCAACTTTATTTTCAAAAAATATAAAGTGCTTCAATTTCGAACATGTGATTTAATTGAAGACTTTATTTTTTGCAGGACTACAGAATTTTGTAATTGTTCAAGATGAACCATGGGGACTGCCACTTACAGAAACAACGATGCCCGAAATTTTTAGGAATGCTGGCTATCGCACTAGGCTTGTAGGCAAGTGGCATTTAGGATTAGCTAGAAAACACTTCTTCCCTACGAATAGGGGCTTTGAAACTGCCTTTGGGTACATTGGTAGCCACATCGATTATTATGATCACAGTGTCTGGGTAAGTGCAAAGAATTCATAACTACAAGCTATTAATTTCGATGGGAAGTGCTTATTCGCCAAGCCCTTGCCTGCGTGCCGCTTCGTGCCACGTCCGTGTGTGTGTCGACTGTCGCGAAATGCATCGAAAATTGGCACAAAACAACTCGTAAAAGTAAAATTTCCCTTTACAAAATATTTACGAACTGAAAGTTGCCTTTTTGTGCCGATGTGACCACCGCCGTCCGTGTACCACACAACACGCACGCACGGACTTGGCGAGTAACGATTGTCATTTCGATCGAATAAATTACGAGATCTGAAAATCCAATATCGCATAATTCGAATATACTGGCGAAATCTCATTAAATTTCAAACTATACTCCAAATTGATGTAGGGCAAAAAATACAGTCGAGGACATGATATGAGAAGAAATTTGAATGTCGATGCTTCGTCTAGAGGGAAATACGCCACCGATGTGTTCACCGACGAGGCAGTGAAGGTTATCCGGGAACACGATAGGTCTGAGCCAATGTTTTTGGTGGTGAATCATTTGGCACCTCATATTGGAGCTGGGGATGACCCTCTGCAAGCACCGCCTGAAGAAATAGCAAAATTCAGCTACATTTCAGATCCTAAAAGGCGCACATATGCCGGTAAGTGGATACACCAAAATTCACACTATATCACTTTTCATACAATTTATTCCTCAATGGCAGCAATGGTTTCAAAAGTAGACGAAAGTATTGGAAGAATTGTAAGCACCCTTGCCGAGACTCGAATGCTGAATAATTCGATCATTCTCTTCTTTTCCGATAATGGAGGCCACACAACCGGCAACAAGGGATCGAACTATCCTCTTAAGGGGGTAATATAAATTTCCCTTATTTTCGAAAAAAAAACAATTACAGAATTTAATTGTACAGCAAAAAAATAGTCCTTGGGAGGGAGCTGTCCGTAATCCAGGAGTTGTCTGGAGTCCATTGATTAAATCGCCACATAGGGTTACGAGGCAGTTATTTCACCTTACTGACTGGCTGCCAACATTGGCCCGCGCCGCAGGAATAAAACTAAGTCCGACGTTAAAATTGGATGGATATGATATGTGGGAGAGCTTAACAAAAGGGACTCGAGGGAGCAGGACAGAAGTATTGCACAACATTGACGAAGTATTTGGATATAGTTCCTACCAACGGGGTAACTGGAAGCTTGTGAACGGAACAACAGTGAAGGGACGGTATGACCAATGGATGGGCGATATTGGCAACGAAAAGGACCCTAGGGCAAACCAGTACGCCAGTGTCATTATAAACTCGTCAGTCTCCACAGCGATCATAAACCTTTCACCAAATTATACAATCATCCCAGAAAACATTCGGAATATGCGCTCAGTGGCGACGATAACATGCAAGAAACAGGATATAAATGAACAACAGAAATACAAGTGCAACCCATTAGCCGCACCATGTCTGTTCAACATCAGCAAAGATCCTTGCGAATATTACAATTTGGCTTCGTCGTACCCATCCAAAGTGGAGTCGATGTTGAGAGATATTGAAGAACTCCAGCGCACAGCAGTACCAATAGCTCGTCTCCCAAGTGATCCCCGCTGCGATCCTGGGCGATATAATAATACGTGGACTTATTGGCTGGATGAAATTGACAACAACAACTTTGGATTATAAGATAGAAAATGGCATTCCTTCAAATATAATAGCTTACTGGTATTCTAACATACCTAATTGTTGTGGAAATGCTATCCTTTGGCTTGTTTTTTTATTACTGTAACTTTTGTAAAGTTTGTATAAATAACTTAAAATTATGTAAACATGTACACTTAATACAGTTAATTAAGTTCCGGGCAAGTCTCAGTGTCCAGAAATTTTGCGTTTTAATTGGGAAAAATAAGAAAAGTACGTGGATTGTTTGGTAAGTAAGGAGTGAAGGCTTTATGACGAGCGGCTATTTCTATTTCGGATCGAATTGAAGCCGATTATAATCGGTATCATGAGAGTCGATTGCCATCGATATTTTCCTTTTATAGACTTGCAATATCTACAATTTATTTCGTAAACATTTTATGGTCTGATGAATCGAGGGTTTGTCTGTCATCTGATCGTCCCCCAACTTGTATTAGGATTCATCGACATCAAAAGGAAATCTGGGAATAATGGTGTGGGGATGCTTTTCGGCAGCAGATGTTGGAAGACTTATAAAAATCAAACAAGGTTTAAAAATAAACGCGGATATTTACACAAATATTTTAGAAGAAGGATTGAGCACAGCAATCTATTTTAAGAGATCTCGGACCTCGGTAGTGATCAATACACCTTCCAACAAGATAATGCTCCATGCCATACTGCCCGGAAGACGAAGATGTGGTTCCAAGAGAAGAATATTCAAATAATGGATTAGTAGCCTCCTCAAAGTCCGGATTTAGGATTCATTGGGACCACATTGATCCAGAAATCCACAAAAATCCCATAAACAACGTTAATAAACTTTGGGTAGCAATACAAACCGCTTGGAATAAAATTCCATCGTCCCTAATGGAAAATTCAGCAATGTCCATGCCTAGGAGATTAGAGGAAGTTTTAAAAAACAGAGGACACATCCCTTATTAGTACATAGAAGCAACATTTCTGTAAATATATATTGCTGTCATTTATTAAACCACTAAAAATATACTTTTCTTAGAATTTTTAAGTCTGATTACTTGTCATCACCCTGATTGCTGGCCGGTCTTGCTTTCATGTGGTGCAATTGTGGCGTAGTAAATCTTTCGAATATTTTCGAATAAGCAGAAAAAAACATGTGTAAGAATTGCTGCAATTTTTAATTACCTTGGGTATACCACAAACCCATACTCGAGAAATTCCAATAATTGAAAAGGTACTGTATTGATGGATAACATATTCTGCTTGTATCCAGCAACTCAACTCACACTCAATAAACGGGCGCTAGATTTATTTGTCAATTTGTGCTCCTCGCTCAAACGATCTTCGCAGCTTTAGAATTCCATTAGCCATTTTAAGCGGCTTTAATGTTCCATATTTTTGAAATTCCTTTGACAGAATTTTATTGTTCTCGACATCATGTTTCACATCGATCAGCCCATTACAGCTCTTAAACGACTTTAGATCTGTGTGTGAAAGGGGTTCCGCCCCTATTCTCTCGAGTTCTTATCAACAAATATTTCTTAAAAGGAAAATTCGGCACAGGTAATCAGAGGTAAATATATCACAATTCGGCATCACCTCAAGCATGTTTTGCATCATGTGTTCACTGAACCGTTTTCACTGTCGAACTCCATGGGTTGAGAACGCTTAGAAATTACGACGAGTTACGTAGGAGCATCCATCGATTTCTAGCTGTGACGAGGGCTAATGTGTTTCCGTGATATCCTCGCCGCACCACCTACATGGGCATGAACATGTATCGACGCGATGTTATGGTGATGTGGAAAAACCCTCAACGATTTTTTGCCTCCTCTCTCATGAAGTCAATGTTTAGTGGTAAACATGTTTTCCACCGTATAAAATTTTAAACATCTTGAAAAACCGCCAAATTTCATGCTTCAGATTATTTTCAGTTTTGCATCTTGTTTGCACAACCGATAGAACTTTAAGCTCCAATCGCTCGCTGGAGCCGGAGTTTATTCGCAATAAAATTAGATGTCTTCTGATTACTTCTGCTCTGGCACAGAGACAGTTTTGAGGTGGCAGTGTGTAGGCCGCTGCTATTGAAGAGGCAATTTGGCAAGGGATTTAGTGAGAAATAATCCGACAATGGGCTGCATATTTTATTCGGCGATAACTAAAAGGATTAATGATGTCGACGGGTTGCTGTCATTTGATGTTTGCCCCTTTGCCTTTCAGGACCTGCAGTTTTGGAAGGCGGATATACATATGTGAATTAATGAGCAAAGAAGCGAAAATTTAAACACACAGAGTACTCTTAAAGAAAACTTCATTAAATATAGGTATATCGTACTAAATTACAAAATAATGAAAAAACAATTAAAAAGCACTTATCGACTATCGGTAACGTTAGTGTAGCAGTAATGGACTTGGACGGATTTGTACAGCATTTTTAAATAAATACTAACTAACTGAATGAACGCTCGACTTAATGCATGGCTCCTAAGTTTGCAGTGAATTCCCTACAACTTATTTACAAAGGCTAGCTTAAATGGACGGATATACTTAATACTTTTTAGGGCATTTCAAGATATGAACATTTCCTTAAACATGTACACTAAAGTAAATGGGTGCTCGTTAATTGAGCTTAAAACACTTTCCATAAAGTAAAAAGGACCAATGTCCAATCGGTTCAACAGCTTCGACACTTCTTCACTCGATCATGCCAAACAGTGAGCAGGAGAAGATCATCCCGAAAATCTGAAATTATTTTAAGGTAGGTATGTTAGAAATGTCCCTCTAAGAAGGGGAAGGTAGGAATTACCATCAAAATGGCCACTGCGATTGCCGTTCCTCCAATGATAGCCGCATGCTCACGAATGTGCTGAGTGGCCACGTAGATGCATCCTTGGCTGTTGAGGTTCGTAAGGTTTGGATAGAGGACGCATGGCTTCCGTTGTCCCCCGAATATTTCCTGGCAACATGACTCAGGAATTGGTCCATACCAATTCCAGTCATGCCACGATTCGACACCGCAGCACTTTAGTCGTTCCTGTGTGTGGTCCCAGGCTTGTGTGACTTCGCGCCTGTTTCCATACAATTTCAAAGATGATCGCATTTCCTGTAAGGGTATATGTAAGTCAATTAATTTTTATTCACAAATAAGGACAGAATTAATATTAATACCTAATTAATTAATAAAAACGATTTCAGTTCAGTCATTGGGGTTGGGAAAATTTTGTTCGACTGGATGATTTGTGTATGAATGGTTTTATTTAGTTTAATTTATTTTATTTTGTTTACTCTTAGTAAAAGTGAACCAACAGTCGTATCGTGTGCAGTCTAGCGTGCAACCGTCTGTTCACTTCACTTGTACAGTTAGCTATTGCACATTTTACCGAAATTGTATCGTGTAGAGGCCGGGCAGCATAATTAAAAGAATCTATATGTACATATACATACGAGTACATATATCTCTTTTTTCATTCTTTTAATATTCTCTTGCTCTTTGAGAACTTTTGTATTGAATATTAATGAACGATTTGAAATAGTCTTTTAATTATTGGCAAACCAGCAAAAATGAGTTTCCTGTCACCCACTTCCGTAAGGATTGGATTCTCCGATAGAGAACATCAGTACCTACCTATAATTTCATATCTCATTTAGGGCATAACTAACTAATACTAGATGGGCGTAGTTCGTCGATAAGAGACAGTCCCTGTGTTTCTGCCAGGGTTACGTGGTTGGGGTGGACGAGGCAGGATCGCATATTGTGATGCCCTGCACTGCTCTCTACACGCCTATGCATTTTTCGTTACAAATACACATGAGGCTAGTGTCATTAATTTTTTCAATTGGTTTATAATTTATTAAAAGGCATTTCCGGCAAGATTTACTCAGCTAGGGTTGCCGTTCAATGGTTTCACAAACTAATGATGCACGTAACTTGATCGTGGTAGTAAAACTGCGTCCATCTCCCTTACAATCACCAATCCTCAAGCGAGACATGAGAAATTGTAAGCCCTAACAAAATTACTAGAATTGACATTAAGATTGATAAGTCTAATTTCTAATTATATGTAGAAATTTCAATTCTATAGATAAAAATCGCAGTGAAGTTAAAAACTCTGACCAACCAATTGTGTATGTGTAGGTAACCCCAATCTGTGAATTTGTCCGAAAGGCTGCACTGATAACAGGATGAAATAAAATTGTTTATATTTTTCATTTGAAGGTTCATAGGATTTGAGAGAAATTTATAGCTATTCATTTAACAGAATGCGTTATCTGATAGTGTTTAATCGAATTAAATAATGCGAACAATGATGGATCTAGGATCGATTCCTGAGGCATTTCACAGATAACAGCAACTCTACTAATTTCTTTTCCTAAAATGTACCAAAAGCTGCGAAATATATTTACCGCGAAATAGCAGAAATGTTTTAAAGTCAGGATTGAATAAATCAAAGCTCTGGAGAAAGCTCATAAAAATGTACAAGTATTGAGGCTGTCCATAAAGCAATGGAAATTTTGTGATTCAGTAAAATATATCAATTGTTCACATACATATATGTAACTCTTTCCAAAGCCAGAGAAACAAAATGATGGAGCTAGAGTTCTTAACCACAGATAACCTTGAAAATTCCAGATATCGATAATGTATTCTTCTATTAGTCTGTAAACAGTAAACTTCAGAACACATGGTTCTTACATTTGCAAAAAAACATGTTTTTTTGTTAGTTTCAGCAAAAGGTGTTCTCAAAAAAAAACTACTCCAAACAGTCTTTTTGAGGAAGAGAAAAGAACTGCCAACACATTACCTAATTAGAGGATTTTAGCAAAATGAGTCGTGACGACTTTTTCAAGTGTCGCTCCCCAATTAAACTAAATCGAAAAAAAAACTAGACAATAGCTGGTACGAAGACGTCGCGGATTAGGTGAGCAAATCCAAGGCCGTAAAACTAAAACAAATGTTTAACGAAAGCAAAACAAAAAAGCAATTGAATTGAGAGCAATTTTCGACGTAATTTATTTTGCTTGCGGTTCCACAACTGATTCCAATAAACACGTGCGTTTAATTGGCGAAACTACTTGTTCATCGCATACCTTCATTGCTTTGGGCGAAGTGCCTGTAATTCAAAAATTTACGAGTAATGAAACGATTTAAAGTACTTCTTCCGCTTTCAGATCCAAAGTGCAAAGTTTGTGAAGAACTGAATAGTTTGAGATCTCCAAAAAAACCCGGAATTTTGTTTCAATGAAAGGAAAGTAAGAAACCGTGTTCTTAAGCCCCAATCAACATTTAAATCCCCGGAATAAAATCCCGAAAACCCAACATATTTTAAAGATTTCGGAATAAAAACCTTTTATAAAATTCGTTTGAATGACTCACCTGTTTCATTGTTGTGACCACTTGCTCTCGGAAGACATAGCCCAAGATGCCTCCAATTAACATTGTCACGAAAATGAGGAAGGTGATTATGAAATACTGAAACAGAACAGGAAATCCTTCAATATTTCTAAAATCCGCGAAATGTGAACTTGCTGAAAAGAAACTTACCGTCAGTAGCATGCATTTGACTTCTTTTATAGCCCCGAGGCATCCGATGAGCGATATGATGCAAGTAATCACCGAGGTGACAATTAAAACGTACGCCGACCCTGAGAAAAGGTTCGTTCCCAGCAGCTCATTTATGAAACTTTTGTCCACTAAAGTCCACACGCTCAGGCAGAACACGGCGACCCCGCCAACCTGTTTTCGTGGGGAAGGTGGAATTAATGCGACAGCGGGCGATTTAAATTAGTAATTTAATTAAAATAAAATTAATTTTTATGCAAATCCCCAACACTTACGAATATGACTAAATTGGACACGAACAGACTGTACTTGACGAACTGGCCGCAGCACTCCATGCGCTGTCCGAACCCCATGGTGTCCTCCTCCTGCAAAGGATTTGATTTTCAGTCAGCTCTCTGCTAGGCATTTCAATTCATTATTAATTATGGATTTGACGGGAAGGGTGCGATTACAATTGACAGTGAATTTCTACGGCCTTCGGGCCTGATCTCGAGATAAGCTCCGCCGACCGCCACCTGGATCGCCTTGCGTATCGGCGCTTACCGGTGGAGTTGACTTTGCAGCAGAATCGAATCGTATAAATCGAGCAATTGACCTTTAGATGCGGCTAACTACTGGCAAGAAGCGTGAACTGAACTGGTTTCGTGTGATAAGTGTTTCTTCGGGCTGGCGAACAATTTCTGGCCTTCCAGTGGTAATGGTGGTGTTCTCTAGGCGTATGGGTAATGGGCACACACTAGTCAGCATATGCAAATCAAATCAATCGCAACCACTTAAAGGGAACTCATAAATTTAACTCTAGCTGAGTGCACCAGAATGAGAAAAGCACTCAAGTTTTAAGTTGCTCGAACAGCCGTTAAAAGCGAAATCTATAACGGGATTTGAAATTCTATACTGACTACCGTAGTGCACAAAATTCATTAAATCACTATCATTAAAGTAAGGGCTAATGCAATTCAAATTCACTATCACTATATCGATTAAAAGTAAAGAAGAATGTCTAATAGTATATTTGCACTATTGTCGATGGTTTTAAGAAGTGTTTTGCATCAGTACAAATACTTAATCTTGCATTTACCGAGGCCATCAACCATTTTTATTATTTATTACTTATTTATTATTATTGTTATTAACTGGTTTCGTGATGGTTAAATCGCAGTGCAATATCACTTGTAAATTTGGTGGCAGTGCGTTTACATATATTACGAGTATATCTACATATTACAGACTACACACAATTCTGCTAAAACCACTGGGACTGAAAATTGTGTCGGGGGTGTACCTACCTAAAACAGAAAATTTATGGACTCATGTTGTCTACCTGTCTATAATTTGTTTACGTGTGTATGTTTGTATGAATCACAATTCGAATTGAATGATTTAGAAAGCTGAAATTTTGCACAAACACTGCACGGTTTGTAAATGATCAACATTGGACACTAACACATTTGAAGAATATACGAGTATGTTTGTTTGTAGATTAATATTATAGAAAACTATGATAATTTATTTTTCGTTTGCGGGTACCTTGTTTACTAATAATTTACTATTTCAAATTTGGTTGGCTTCCTACATATTTATTGTTGTTTACGGTTTTACTTTAATTAAACATATTTTAGCAGAAAAGCTGTAATTCTAATAATAGCGAAGAGTTGTGGGCGTATAATATTTTTCGTGCGAATAACGGTTTAAAAGATATGTAAATGAGGACATCTCCCAACGAGATATTTTCGCAGGGAGGATCTATTGCCAGAAGAAGAGAATGAAGAAAACTGAATAAAACCGAAATGGAATGGGCTTAAATGGAAACCATCTCACGGGACAACGGATTATGAATTGTGTGTTTGCAATGAAGACATAAAAGTAAAAAATTATTATTGGGGTGGCTATTCGCGTCGTTCTTGGACTCTTGAAATATGGGTTCGTGTACATGCTAAATAATTTATAATTTATAATAAATTCGCACATCGGCACAAAACAATTTGTAAACGGAAAATTTGCCTTTTACAAAATATCTACTGAAATTTACCTGTTTGTTCCGTGTAAATAGCATGTATGTACACAAGCTAGATTACAAGCAATTACGATTGTACAAGGAAAAGGAAATATTATTCAAATAAACAAAAATGCATGAAGTATTTTGTAGGAAAATTCCTTATCTAGACATTTTCTTATATGCGAATTTCCGAAAAAAAATTATAATTTTATTACTACAACTATCACTATAATTTCAGTATTATTAACTACTAACTAGGTCGGATTTCGACCACTGGGCGATACTAGTTATTATAAATATGCAATTTCGAATTTATTTAATTTCAATTTAATAAGGTATGAAACATGGAATTTCCAATTTTGATGAAATCATAATCCTTTTAATACTTTTCCATAAAAATTGGAAAAGGGAGTTTTTGGGGTCGCTGATTTTAAACAAGGTGTCTAATTTTAAAAATGCGTATGGTCCCCCCCAATATGAAGGAAGCAAAATAATAAATTTCTTCAAAGGTTATAGCTCAAGTCTACCGACGAAAATATCTCAATTTACCAATTTCCATTGTAAATGAGTACTGACTGCTTTTCAAATTTGTTGATTATAGTCGCTTTTAAAAATGTTAACACCTAAAGCACTAAATTTCTTTAGATTTTAATGAAAGTTGGCACACAGGTGTTTTTCAGTCGTTGATTTTAAAAATGGTGTCCAATTTTATAAATTCAAGATGGCAGCTCCGATGCACATCTAATTTGTTCAGATTTTCATAAAGTTGGCAGATGTGGTTTTTGGGGTCGCTGATAAAATATATTGCTCGAAGCGCTCCCCTGAATCTGTCGTCGAAATTTTTGAATTGACTATGTGGGTTATGAGTTGTTTGGAGTCAGCCGAATGGCAGAACACCTATCAGGCGCCAGTTACTAGAGCAGAATGCCTAGGGATGATTGTTAGAACAAGATGCCGTAAATAATGCAGACACCAAATCAAGTACCTATAACGCTCAACGTATGTAAAAACAATCTGCTTTATTCTTAACAATCACCTTCTTAAATACTGACTTATTGCTACCTTAGCGTAATGTTGCGCTGTGCCGTAACAATATGTTTGCCACAGTTATAGGGTAAGTGGGAAGTGCCCTAATAACGCTTGTTGTTCCGCTGTGCTGCCCCAATAACCATGACATTGGTCGGCACTGCACAATGTTGTTCTGGTTTTATTGTCTACTTGCGTAAACAGATTAATCGACAATTTTCAACATCAATGGGTTTTTATGTGAATTGAATAACAACGGCTTTCAGGGTTCAAATATGCCTTCTCAATTTTGAGATTTCAAGTTGGCGGACGCAAATTGACGCAAACAATTGTTCAATTCCATAGGATTTCTATGAAATATTGCGCACTTAGGTCTTTTCAGTGTTGCAGACTTCAATTCTGTCGCCGAAATTAAGAGCCCAGGATGGTAGTCCTTCCAGAAAGTTTAGAGTTATCGACTTACGATTTTTTTTAATTTGCTTAGGGACATTTCAAATAGAAATATTTCTATAAAAGTTATTACAACTAAAAACCGAAACGAAAACAATGTAGGAAAGTCGACCAATTTCTTTGAATTTCTAAGTGACGCGACAACGCGAATTAAAATTTTATTATTTTACAACAGTAATTTCTGAAGGAAAAGTTTAATTTACAAAGCATTTCAATTCATTAAAATGTAAATAAAAATCGGGCAATTGTGAATCGGATTTCGCGTAAAGATGTTCCGTAGAATAAAATAAAATGAAATAAATATTCCGTATCGCATTAATTAAGTTTATACAATGATACTAGGCTACTACCAAAGTCCAAAGGGAAGACAGAAAGAGACCTCTAACTACTTAACTATTTCAATTATGTCTTAAAAATTACTAGTCCGATTTTGGTAAAATGTTTTTGAAATATACTAATAATAAAAGCATTTGATCATTCGAAATAAGTAAGTGCACAAATGTGTCGGAGAGGCATGGCATTAATTTGAGACTCTGAACCTTTTTGTAGCCATATCACTTATGTATTTCTCTACTCTCTTGACTTTTTTGTAAGATTCCACGATTGCAATTATGTATATATGTAAGTACCCATACCTACTAAATTGGTTTCAAAATCTTAAAAAATTAAATGTTTTGCCAGTACTGTTTAAACGAGTGTGGCTCAGGTTTAATTAGTATTTCCGGCGATTTGAAGCCGAAAGTCTTCCAAAAGAGGACGTACATTTCCGGTGTTTATTCTACGTCACACACACACACACACCAAAACCCTTGAAGCAATTCATTCATAATAATCCCTCCCTCAAGCAGTCCACAAATGAGTACCTACTTATCTGTCTTTCGGATTTTCCCCGAGTTCATAACTAATGTGACCATCCCGGAATGACGCCCAAGGTGCTTCTGATAACTCGACAGAAAACCATTAAATTCCGCACGTAATCCGAATTGTGACCATTTACCTAACTCTCCACCAGGTATCTGCCCCAACGACCGTAAATTATCTCTGTGACATCACAGCCCGCTAAAGCCGATGTGGAAAAACTTTCACTTGCGAAGAAATTCCATTTGCAGCCTGATCTCATGTAGTTGCTCATATTCCAGCCTGCACGGTGCCCCCCTGTGTGACTCGATTTAAGTGGGCGTCCAGTCCATGTGATTATTCGGCTGCACTAATTACCTTGAGTACCTAAGGTCCGACTCGCAAAAGTAATTTGCGGTTGGGCAGTAATTTACGCACCGCGCATTTGCACGACGCAAGGCAGAGCAATATGTAATATTTGCCTTCAGCCATGAACGGCGCACAGCCTCGGGCAATTAAATATTAAATGATGCCATCAAAGAGCCTCATTGTGACCTCCTCAATGACGCGGATTCGACAGGTGTTTACGCATCGATGGGGAAACCGGCGATATCCACAATCTGCCGCATTGTCCCCAGCGTCTAAGAGTTCATTCATAAAGTGTGTTTTATTGACATCCAATTTAGGCCTCATGGGAAGGGGCATTGTCTTGCCAAATTTGTTTAGCAATTTCAACTATTTTCGCCGCAAAACAAATTTTTAAAGCGGCCTTCTGACTAACTCTCGAAATGAATATTCCAGCCGAAACCAGCACTTATACTTTTATCCCCTAAAGTCCCAAAAGTTTTCCCTTTTAATCCCTGCTGGTGGCGAAACTATCTCCAGAGAGCAGGAGGACTCCAATGTGCTGACCCAGGGCGAAAAAATTAAGCAGGTGGAATTTAATCAGAGATTTTCAATTAAAATGTTAATTAAACACTTTCAGGAAGGCGCTTCATTGGAAGAACAGGTGACCATTGCCAGGAATCCCCGAACCGGTAGGTTGCGCCCTTCCTGGCTTTGGTTTCAATTTTAATCAGACAAAATGGGATTTATTAAGGTTGCCGTGGTCGACGATTACAAGGAGTCACATGAGATTAACTCAAGGGATACTCGGCCTCGTCCCGTAACATGATGAATGAGCTTCTCAATTATTCCATTTGTGCGGTTTTCGGTCGATGCACTGAAAAGGATTATACCTTACTCGCCTTGAATAAGCCAGACCCACTTCCTATCAATCTCGATATATTTGGGTTTAATTTTTTTACGCTTCTGCTTGAGGTCGTTTTAATTATTAAATTAATTTAAGAAGATTACAATGCTCCAATGGGTTCTCTGGGAGCTTTCAGAGTTTTGGTGTGTTCCTGCAGTGGCAGGGGTAAATGAACTCTGGTGGCATTTGTGAAAAGAGCATTCAGATAGTAGTTGTTTGGTGTGAATTTGCTGTTGTTGCGTTAATTAGATCAAAACATAAAATTAAAATAATACTGTGCATCCCGAATTTATTAATCACCCTGTAACTCGAAAACGTTTGAGTCTGCCCCGCAACCATATGTACAATGTTTTGTTTGGCTAAGTGAGATCTATCACCCTTCTCTTTTCTGCATGCATCATATGAAGCACCCTGTATTGAGTTATTTATTCCTTCGAAAAGATTAGTTTTGAGAAAAGGCATGACGAGATATTGCTGTGATGAATCTGACAATTTTTTTTTTATAATACAAAATAATATCGACACATGCGCAAGGGACTAGTGGGCTCCCTGGTGAAATTTTGAAAAAAATCGATTGCATATTTCGATAATCTATACCTTTAAAAATAACATACATAGAATTTCAATCGCATATCTCAAATAGTTTTTGAGTTACAGCCATCTGTAGTGCAGCCCAGTCCCTGAGTTATTGTTCGGGCTCTGTCGGCCAGGAAAGTGATTATAAAGGGACTCTGGTTTCTATTGTTTACATTGAGGTATTGAGAAATGTATGAATAGGTTAATAGGTGGGGGTTTTCGTGTACGTGTCTGGAATAGCAGATTAGCAGTAAGTATAGTATTTCTCGATTTATAACTATGAAATCAGTAACTTAAACTTTAAACGCGTTTTTCTCGAAACAACACTTTTCAAATCTGCTGCAGTTATAACTCGAAGACAAACCATGCGATCGATTTGATTCTTGTTGCAGCTTCTTTTATATATGTTTCTCCATACCATGAACCTCCAGTTTTCCGATCGAATAAAAAACGTGATTTTGACATCATCATCAAATTTTCGCGCGAAATTTGAAACTTATTTTTAAAAACTCCGCCATTCTGTTAAATTTCAATTCTTTTTTCGATCGAGGGTCATGGTACGGGCAATACCTTCTAGTTAAACAAACTTATTGATTTTTTTGATTTCAAGTACAGTGAAGGTCTCTATCACTGCAGCAGTGGGGGACCTTTTTTTTGGAGCCTTGGGAGATTGCGAATAACTCGCTGAATTTTCATTTTTTGGTCCTAAAAATTTTATCATATATTTACTATATATTCACAAATATATTCTTAAAATATTAAAATATTCCATGGAGTAGTTTTCTTTAAAAAATTCCCAAAAATCATCTTTTTTCAGGCACACTAGTGGTCCCCCTTAACAACAATACCCTCCTTTGGATATTCGGGTGAAAGCATTTCGCTGCTGTTAAATTAATCTATAATTGAAATCCAAAATATGGATGACTTTAAAAATGTTGTGCATTTTTTGCAGTACATACTTTAGATAGATATAGATATGATAGATTTTATGTTTACCGAATATATCAAGGTTCGTTAATAGCGAATCAAAAAACAAAAAAAACGCACAAAACCGCGTTGAAGAGAGAAGAATAAGAATTCAAATCCTTAACTTATATTCTTAATATTTCAAAAACAAAACAAAAGTTATCGATAGTATCTAGACATGTTAATATCACCATTCCAGCTTTAATTACTTTTGATGCAATTACCAAAAACATTGTACCTAACATATTATATTTTGTGGTCGCCGTTTAGAAGAAAATGCTAGAACTCCTGAAACTCTCTAGGCTAATGCCCCAAGTAAAAATAGAAAACATAAATCGCTTGACCCTGGCGTCCTCATGTGTACCCAAATCACGTCTCAAATAAGAATTCCTCGGCTGTTGAAGTTATAACGCAGGAGAATTGTGTTCCCCGCGAAAGTGCCGCTCTAACAGCGAGAGGTACATGGCCAGTGCCCTTCGACTCAGGCCAACCGCTTTGGCGCTTATTCGTAATCGCCACACTGATGGGTCCAGTCGTAGTCGACTCGAGAAATTTCGCTTGCATAAATTTGCGATGACACCAGAAATTAGAAAACTGCTGTGGGTGCGGGCACGCATTGCTATGTCGCCCACTTTCACATTACATTACACACTTCCAGGGATCTGAGAGAGACGCAATTTATTCGGGACCTTTGTCCCCGTCATCTCCCGATAAACGGCGACAAGTTAAGCGCTGCTAATGAACGGAAATTGACCAGGCGCTGTATTAATTAGACGCGAAGTGAATTTGAACGACCCATGCTGTCACTTTGACTGGGTGGGTCAGGGAAGTGCTTTCCGAGAAACTCCACTTAATATTTCGCGAAATCTAATTAGCAAACAATTAGCAATAATTTTTGCTCGGAGTCGTCGTAAAACGCAACTTTGGGACGCACTTGGTCTGCCGAGCAAGCAAATCACCTTCGGTTTGTGCCTGGGTGCAAAGCCATTAATTAGCCGCGATACTCAAGTCGTACTGCGCCCATTGCACCATATAAGCGGCCACTTCATAGAAGCACCTGAATTTGACGCAGGTGATGAATGAGCAGTGTCTAATTCGGGTGCTTTCCGCGCTCGTTGCATGTGGTCAGCGCTGAGCACTCCAGTACGGATTCAATCGGCTTTTGTTACTCGCCCCGGTGTGTGTGCACTGTGCGGTGCTGTGGGTTTCAAGAAAAACGAGAGTGACGAATGGCGGTAGCGAGTGATTGTCTTAACCATGACCTACTTCGCACTTGAACGCAACTTTTAATAATAATGATGGTATGGACTTAGTCGGCGAGGTACGTACAATGCATACCCGATGATACTTGTTGAGTATTTGCTAAATTGGTTGTATGCCGGGAGAGGGAGAATCCATTTCTAGTTGCTGGAAGTCAAAATGCCGCTTTTTAAATAAATTGGAAATTGTTCTGCATTCAAGCAGTACGGATGTATTTTGAGAAACGTTTATTGATACTCTGCAATCTAATCCCATTATATTGTTGTGTTTTCCGTCGTATCGTTGTATCGAGTGTTGAATAGTTGTTTCCATAGAAGCCGATTTCTACACTTTTATAAAAATACAACATCAAATACCACAAACACCGTGAACATTTTATTTATGCATTTTTCTATGAGGGAACCCTGGTTGGTTGGTTCATTCACTAAAATCTGAAACCTATTAAACTTATTTTAATTTGGTGATTTCTATCATAAGATCAGGGCTCAGAGCAAGTTGCTACAAATTGATAAATGTATTGAAGGTTCGGGTTTATAGACATTTATGGGATTTTAAATTTTCCGCTTTATTGCCTTCACAACAGAAAGACTAGGTGGTCCCACTTTTTTCATAGTAATTTGATTGTCATGGACAGTCCATTAGTTTATATGTCCGTGTACAGAGCACAGACTATAGAAAGGATTGATTCCAAAGATGCGTACACATGTGTTTCCTCAGTGTGTACCCACCTTTATACTTCGAAGCAGCCAGAAAATCTCAATCGAAATTTTCACATATGTAACTGATAGGCTCATCCGTTTAAATAAATTTAATTGACATAGCTAACTTCTTCAATACTGCGAATTTTAATGTAATTTTTGGTAAACATATTCTTAGAATAAAAGTACGAAACCTAGTCTATTGATTTTTGCCACGTCACGTCTGCGAAAATCAATCGACTAGCTTCCGATTTACCCCAGTGGTTGTGGAGTGGAAGAAGACAATTTTTTGAACAAAAAGTTAGAAATTCGGTGGTGGATATTTTATGATTTGGGGATGTATGGTGGCAGAGGCAGTAGGGATTTGCAAGCGGGGTGATGGACGTATTACAACATGCGTAACATAGTACTACATTTCCGTTTTAGAAAGTGGACTTAAGGGGAAACGCCACTGTGATAGGTCAACAACTTGAGAATTTTCACAGCTATAACTAAATATTTAAGGATCGGGTAAAGGATATTCACGTTTTTCAATACTAATTTTTATTGAAGAATGTTGAAAATGTAATGACGGTAAAAAATCTCTTTTCATTGTACCACCGATGTTGTGGTGGATGGTTATCTCAATGTACAAAAAATTTATTTATCAATATACATACGTATATAATATATGAATATAACAAACGTTGTCCGTTGCCATTTATTTCGATTTTTTTTGTATTCAAACGGTTTTAAAAAATAGTGACTATTAAATTTTTGAAAATCGGCTACGCACAACGAAACCACTGCCATTTCGGAAATTTTATGAAAACAAAATTTTACATCAGTTCATTAGTAATCGAGTTTTCGTTGGGGCAACGTAAAAAAAATACGTTTTCAGATAAATGCCTTTACAGTTTTCTAACTCAATCAGTTTTCGGAATTTTGTCACAAAATGCAAAAATAAACTGTTACAATGACGTTCCCTCCTAATCCTAGCTTAAAAAAATGCCGTGAATATATTTTGAATGTCATTTTACAATATGACACTGACCCCAAACACGCGTCCACGTGCACAATGCTTGTGGAATCAAAGTACTTGATAGGCCGCCCCAATCATCGGGCGTAAATTCCATTAAGTATCTTTGTTTGCATTTCAAAAATAAATTCTCCGCCTATTCCGAACCAAAGAAAACATTAGAAGAACACTGGTCTTGCTTGTAACAGAATGAGAAAATATTTCTCAGAGAGGTTAGGCTATTTTGGATGCACTTGACCGCTTTCAGCGAATCAACTAGACTAGAATGCAGTCATTTAATATTTTCTTCTTATGCGCTTAACACCCCTATCTCTGAGCTAATCACTAACCAAGTAGTTTTCAGTTTCAGGAAATATTTCTTCTTATATGCAACAATATCGTTTCCAGCCAGTGCCATGTCCAGGTGTCCATGGATAACCAAATTTTAATTAATTTAAGCTGCATTTAAATCTCACTGCTAAATTTACTGCATTAACTACTGAACTAGGATCTTTAAGATTTAAAAAATAAAAATAAAACTTTTTATTTTCATTTAAAAGTTGTCATACAGGTTTTGTAAAAATAAATTCACAAATTATGTTTCCTTCTGAAACTCGGATAACACCGTTTTTTTCCTTTGCGAAACTAGTGAAATAATCGAGATTGACAAACAAGGCTCTTTGAAATTTCGAAATCTTAAAACCAGGCGGAACTTAGGACAATTTATACGTATGCCACCTATGCCCATTTCATACACCACAAGTCCGTATTCTTTTTTGTTTTGTTGTCTTTTCCCGTGGTGTTTGTAAATGAGAATTGTGGAAGCATGAAAAACCCCAAAGTAAGTACACCTCCTCGTTTCTCGGTTGGCGACAAAACCTCATACGATATACATATCCGTCCGCGCACTTTTTCCGCCACGAAAGTACTACATACGCGCAGGTGCTTCATAATTAACAACGATCATCGATCGGCTGAGTAAACTCCTTCCAAGAAAACATTCACAACTTCCAGCTCGAAATCGATTGATATTCTCAACGGAAGCCGTCTCCCCCCGCTTTGTGAGTCAGAAGCATTCTAATGTATCCGCCATGGACCCAACCTTAATTGCGGCGAAACAAAAAGACTTAATGCAACTGCAGCATTTTGGCAGCCTGCGCCCAATGCAAGGCTTTTCGAATATCTTGCAATATCTTGGTTCGTGGAATATGTTGCTGAGCCATCAGATATCAGGAAACAGGTTATTAAACTATTTAGACCTCGGGCGAACCGGTCTTTTTCGGTAACCGTTCAGCGCGATCGTACTAGATTAGAAGCCACAAACGTTCTTAGCTTACCTTGCTGCTTGTGGCGAGTTGAAAACTGTGCCTTGAAAACAACCCAATTTTGGCGAGTTTTCCTTGGTACGGACACGCAAACTGATGGAAATAAGTAAAAAGATCACCAGATGATCACTTTTGTTTTCAACCGAAGAAAAACGGAGGAAAATGGGGCGAAAATCTCGCTCTCGGAGTAGTTATGCGATCACAGAGTCACTAGCGCACATTCCAATTGCATAATTATCGTACGAAAATAGTTTCAACACAAAGGCACTGTTACGTCTACACGGTATGGAGCCGCCCCGCACTAGACGCAAGATCTGGCCAGCTTTGGACTTCAGTGTTTACTTGCAACAATAGAAACCTGACTTATGGCCGGGGAGCCACCATAACACCAGGCGAACGGTGTCCGCGACTTCAGACTGGCTTTAAGAGAGATATATCCACAGCGGCGCTCAAGACGATCGCGATCTTACCAACTTGGGCGGTTACAACTAACTGATGGTGGATACTACGTTACCATTGTACATACTGCCTCCCGTCCTCTTTTGTAGCAGTGCTCATGAAAGATTTTGTTGTGTTGGACTCACCTGGCGCGATCAACATGATCGTCGTAGAGGAGATCGATGCGCGCTGTTCAGGTGTTAAATTCTCTGCCATTCGATATGCGACGTTTTCCAGACGACGCCTATAGGTGCAGGTAAACAATTTCGTCGTAGTAAATGACATGGACAAACGAAAAAATTTGCACAATGTTTACGTTCATTGAAAGTATAGGAAGCTTGGCTGTGAAAAATCAATTGATGATGCGAAGTGCGTGGTAATTAGCGAAATTCCTAAAGACTTCTGAGCCCTTGGAATTTAAATCGCTTCATTGCTGGTTGCTGCTGTCTGAGGTGTTTTTTTGAAAAACTATGACTAGTTCAACTGACTTCGCACTAGCAGCTCGACCAAGATTTAAAACATAATTTTTGATAATTTTTACAAGGCAACAAGACCCTTGGCTTGTGTTATTTTTCGAAGCACACTACTAATGTTATACATTTTGCGACGTAGTAACGCGTGTAAAAAACTCAAATTCAGGTTAGACACAATCATTCACTGCATAATTGCTTTAAACTCAAATAAGCACTAACAGGATATTAAATTTGGCAACGTTAATTGAAGAAACTGTTGACTAAAGTTTCGCGCTTAAAATTTAAGTTTTTCGTTTACCCGCAGAATTATGTTAGGGAAACTGTCGTGCAAACTGCCAAGCGCGATGATGCTAAATACAAATATTTCTATAGAAATAAGATCCTACAATTTGTTTGTCTGTAAAGTATTATTCTAACTTTATAGAAAAAAACAATACGCACATTATGCACATGCAAAAAGTTAAAACATGAATAACAAAAGCGTAGAAGTTTTACCACATCTTGCAATACCCTTAATTTATTAAACAAGTTTAATTTTATGAAAGCTTGCAAAAGCTCAAGTATTTAAAGTAGCGATTGAAACCGCCTAACGAAATTTAAGACCGCAAACAAGCTCTTAATTGAAGGGAAGCTCAGCTATGAGAAAGCTTTTAAGTAAAAGCAACTTTCAACCAAAAAGCCTTTAACTGAACCAACTTAGATCGAACTTCAATCCACGCTGCCAGGGGTTTCTCACCTTTTACATATTGTCTGATGTTCAAGAAAAAAACAACTAAACTGAAAAAATGGAGAACCGAGAAAAAGTGCATAACCATTTTTGTAGAGAATTCCTAATCCAAATTGCACAATTTTATATAATTCCGCGAAAAGTTTTCTACGTATAAAATTGTCTATCCACTCTCTACCTGGACGTGTTTTAAACCTTTGAAGAGGTGACAAAATGGGCAAACTACAAATTAAAACAGAGGTGTGAATTTTGGAGACAATGTGGAAGAAACATGAATTTTGGAAATTTTAGAGTATTTCTCCACTTTCCCAGTGACCGTACATGCAGTGGTAGAGGTAGATCAACATTAATAGCATTTTTGCTAGCACATTAAGATAGTAGTTGTTTTTCGTGGGTTTCATGTCGCTGCGTTGGGTAGATCAAGAGATAAAAATAAAATAATAATGTGCATCTGAATTAATTAATCTCACCTTATAACTCGAAAAACGTTGATACCCCTGATACAATGGTATCGTCTACGTCCCAGGGGAACGACAAAAAAAAACTATTCTAACAAATTTCACTTTTAGTGACATTTACACTTACACATATTTAACATTAATTTTAATTAAAATTTGTCTTGTTTATTAATTTTCATCTTTAAAAAACCTCCAACCTCCAAATTCATGGTTTGTTTTTTATATTTAAAAAAAAACCGCTCGGAGTAGAATCACGAAACTGGGCTCAAATGAAAGCTCTTTTCACCAACGTCATCAGAACACCAGAAATGGGTGAGGAGGGGAAAGAGGCAACCCATGCCAGCTAGATTTCTCCTAGCATAAGGAACCTCTTCTGAAAATTTCGTTGCGGACACAACTTTTTGTAGTCGCCTCTTGGAATACACGTGTGAGCTGTAAAAAATGGGAAGCTGATACGTAGAACAAATCTTTGAAATAATATTCGAAATATCCCATGTAGCTATATTTAAAAACATTAAGAATGATGTTAAAGTTTAAGTACTTGGTTTTTTATAAATAAAATAGTGATGAATGAAAATTAGGTTTTTACACCCATCCCATTTGAGCCCATCCGGGTATTAATTGTTATTTAAAGATAATTAGAGCTAAATGGATTGATAGCATTTTACCCAAAATTACAACCATTCACATAAAAAAAACAGAAAAAGTCGAAAAACTGTCACATTTCAAAAAATTTAATTTAATCCCCTTAGGCTAGGAAATTTTGGGGAAATGCTTCTAATAGTTGTTGGATATTACGAAAAGGAGGCTACAAACAAAATTTGAAAGCAATGATGTGGGAGAAATCCTTAAAATAAATAAAATCAGCCGTTGACAGTTAAACCATAAAATGGATCCAGCCTCGACCAGGCACCCTCGACATTTCAATAGAGTGGTATGTAAGCTTGTGCCACTCTTAGCGTTTATGCTAATCGGCCTTTTTGCACCCCAAAAGCGCACCCGAAATTAGCAGTTTTCGCGGAATTGGTCTATCAGCGCCCAGAAACCCCTGCGGCATTTTAATATGTTCACCATAAAGTTATTTTTGCGACATGTTCCAGCCGGTATGTGCAACTTTTTATCCAGTCGCTTCCCGGATTAGAAACAAATTAGGGAGAACGAACAGAGGGATCTTCTGCATCACAAACAATGAGGCGATCATGATGTGAAACAAATATTTCAGCACTATTCGACTCGGCGGTTGTTGTTTATTATTATCTCGAAAAGCATCACCCGATATTTATATGTAAAAAACAATTAGCTTATATGGGTATTCATGCTTTGGTGCAAACAGGACTTGCACCGTTCGATTTTCTATTTCCTGAATTAATTTACTCTTAATTTTTAATTCCCTATTTATTTCTTTTAATCTCAACACATTTTTTTTTTATTTATTTATGTTGCGCCTTGGCATGCTTATTAACTTTTCCCCACCAAAGCAATGAATGACATGAGTCCAAATACAAAACGGAAGCCAATTTGAAAGCAAACTGAACTTCACAAGCTTATTTATCATTTTGCGCATTATGGTGATACGCCCATTGCTCATGAAACTTGTTAATTGCAACATGGCCCAAAAATTCACCAGATTTAGCAAAATAAACATTGCATCAGACTTTGCTGATCTTCTAAAAAAGTATTTTCGCCACCGTCGCGAAATGTTCGATTTTGCTTAGTCACCTCTTAGCGATCCGACAAGATATACAAAAACTAATAAAAACACAAATACACATTTGCCAGCACTGTCTTTATAAAAATTGGTGATAATGGAAAACTCAAACTTGGAGTTTTGGGAAGTACAGGTGTGGTTCGCTGTTTGTATCAAAATCGAGACATTTTTCGGTTGGTCAGCAATAGTAGTGTTTTTGGAATGTGGGTAATTAAAGCAGCCAATTTCAACGGAACTGGTTTTCTTATTTGCCTCGTTTCTAGAAAATAGATTCACATTGCTGTGCTTTCTATAACTGCTAACTTTTTAAATAGATATGCAAATGATCTACAATTTTCCGTTGTTTATGCTGACTAGAACGGATATCTTAGTGTAAGCAGTTAAGCGGCTTTCAAAGAAAACAAGTCTATTAATCAAAAATCTGTTGTTCTGAACTCTTTTTGTGTCGCTGTGAAACGATTTCCAAGATACATGTTTACAATAAAAATGTAACTGAAATAACTTCGCTTTTTTTCCCCTACACCAACATTTCCTCTTTAGGGTTCCGTACCTTATTACTAAGCCTCCGCTGTCCGTCCGTCCTTCCGTCCTTCCGTCCGTCCGTCTGTCTGTCAGCGGGCTGTATCTCATGAACCGTAATAGGTAGAGAGTTGAAATTTTCACAGAGTGTGTATTTCTATTGCCGCTATAACAACAAATAATGAAAAACCCAAATGGTGAATTTCAAAATGGCGGCCATGCAAATTAGGAAAATATTTTTCGATTATGCTATAGCGCCTCTTTTGTTTCTTTTACAAAAGTACTTAGTGTTGTATCTTGTACGATGGTACGGAACCCTTCGTGTGCGAGTCCGGCTCGCACTTGACCGGTTTTTTGATTTTTGAAAGAACGCGGATATTTCTTCAATTGCCATTAGTTGATATTTTTAACGTCACCAGTTGCTGGACTATAGATGTTTGAAAATCTATAATTTTTAACTTTTGCAGTTTTTTATCAAGGACCATTTTTATATTCACATCCACATATATAACACCTTTCAAAATTATTCCACTACTTGGCCCAACCTTTCATTATTTTTTTTTTCCAATAAGCCCAAAATCACCAAAATTCCATTATTGGTAATAAGATGAATCAGCATTGAAATGAAGCAGATATAGCCTTATTAAGTACTAGATGTGAAACGTTTGAACAAAAATCCTATACAAAGCTGTCTGTTCGTATGTCTACATAAAATGCTTCGAAATTCCTGAGACTGTCACTGAAGAACGGACAAGCAATCGATTTTAGTATAAATACTTCATTTGTACTCTTTTAGGTATAATGCGCTAAAAACTATTTGTGCTATCTGAAAAGCGCAGAATAGTTTAAACGTCCCGTCATGCCACGTCACCGCCGTACAAACGTTAAAGACTTCCTGAATATCTTAAATGCCAGTAGCCACCATAAGATCAGATCGTCGCTGGAATGAGTGCAAAACAGATTGTCTTAAGATTGTGCCGATCTCGCAAGATCATATCTTACCCCAAATTAAATGCCCCAAACAGGCTTCAACTTGAGCTTAACAAATGGCCCCAGAACCCCAGACTTGCTTGGTAACCCAAGTGGAGGAAAAAGAGTGCTCGCCACAAAGGAACTTTTAAAGTTCGGGGCACAGCTGCGTTGAAGTTCTTTGTTTTTGCAGTTTTCCGTGGTTTTCGATCTTGATGTCGGTGCCAGCGCATGATTGCCCCAGCTTCTCGCGAAGCATAAACGAGTTGGAGGCTAGCCCCAGGTATGCGCACGACCGACCCCAGTACTTAAAGATCTTGTTATGCTTTTGTTGTATCAAGACAGATTTTCTTCAGTTTTGCAATCACTCGTAATTGCCCGGGAGCCGTCCCCGTACTCCGCCACGGCTCAATCGCTGCAGTTTAAGTGACTTTTTGCATTTTGCCACAGTACCAAGCGCGACTTGGAGCTCTGCTTGGGGCTTAATTCTTCGGCTGCGGCTGCGGCTATGCGGTGCGCGGCCTTCAAAACGCGTCGCACCGCTTTATTAAGTGCTTTTTGCGGCTTGAAAACAGCGAACAAGTTCGCCGTATGTGGCCGGCGTTGTGGTCGTTTTGCGCTTTTCCCATTTGTGCATTATTCATGCCTCCGATCGGCTGCCTCCCGGGCATATCTTATGCAGTGCAGGGTGACCTGTCAGGCTGTGGCACAAGCAGGCTATTCGTCGATTGGCCGCAATTTATGTGAATTTCTTCCGGGCGAATGTCCTTCGAATCGCTTGCACACCATTTATAACAAATTCCTCGCATTTTTCCAGAAAATGTCGCATGCAGATATTCTTCTTACATTCTATCTACCCTGTAGTGCTGCTATCGTGCGGCTCCGCAAGACGATCTGAGTATGTTCTGTTTGGTCAGTTTCTTCGTCGCGTAGAAGACAAGTGCAAGGGGCAAAAAGTGCGATTTGCAGGCAGATTGAAGTGCTCGCTGGTTGCCCGTTGCGGTGCCTATCGTAAAAATGGCTGTCGTTCACACGATGAGCAAAACATTTATTTTTAAAATTAAATGAATGACGTAAACGCCTTAATGAGAAGTATCTAAAAAATAAGCATCTGGCGGTGTTTGGGTTCTGCTTCGAATTGTTTTTAGCCAGCTTCCCACTTTCAGTCGTGTGAATTTCTGTAGGCAATCGATGAAAAGATTTTTGGTTTTCCTGGGAAGTTCTCAACGCTGCTCATATAACGGAACTGTCTTCTTTTTAGTTTCCTCCAGTTTAGAAAGAAACTATAGCAAGGTCAAGGAACAAGGTCAATATTACTATAAAAAAACACGGTGCCATTTAAAATATATTGCGCTGATTTAGGTTATGAATAATATCAAGCGGCGTTAAACCGGGAAGGGCGTAAGCAAGGATCTTTCAAATCCGCATAGTGAAATCCCAATCGAAAATAAACCGAAACTATAAGCTCATTCATTTTCTAATGGCACAAAGCCCGTAGTTTGTACTATACATTTTTTTAAGCCTCGAATTTGAGAGTTTATGATAATGCGAATTCTTTCATTGCACGTTAATTAATTCTGGTAAAACCGCGGCCCCCCATGAAAGAAGCGAGGTCAAAACCTGCGCGTGGCACATAGCGTAGACATTCGCGATGAGTAATTTTTACACGGGCAGCATTTCAATGAATGGCTAACCCTTTTGATGTGTCCAGCTGATGTAGCGCATAACAAATGACGTCTAAAATTTGGTTGAAAAATTAAAATAATATAAGGTTCAGGGTTCCATGTTAAAACGAAAAAGAGAAACCATTATGGTGTTTGCCTGCCAGTCTATGACAAACTTTGAATATATTTAACATTGAAGCTTGGAAAAGTTCTGCTTCATTAATGCCTTCAAATATATGATAATTCAATTAATAAATTAATCTTCGAATTAATTAAGCCATTAATTGCCTTTTACTAAAATTACGGAAGTGGCGTACCGTTACAAAGATAAAAACAAGACGACTCCAAATCTACGTATGTATGTGCATACAATAGTGCCCAAAACATTGGCACCGTTAACGACTTTTCAATTACAATTACTTGTTAATTCAAAATTACATGTGGTACAATGGTAAGTAATGCGCGGTGTTATTAATCTGTCTTTACTTTCTACTCGTGTAATATTATAGGATAAGTATCTAGTGCAATTAGTTGTAAAAGAATCCAAAAAAAAA
The DNA here is from genome assembly GCA_947538895.1 of Neoitamus cyanurus. NCBI lineage: Eukaryota > Metazoa > Arthropoda > Insecta > Diptera > Asilidae > Neoitamus > Neoitamus cyanurus. The sequence goes on along the minus strand of OX384540.1, from coordinate 40,860,154 downwards.
TTGTTGTATGATTAGTCCTGCACTATTGGGGCTTCATTCTATATTTTCGTTGTTGTTATTATAAATTTTTAAACTTTATTTATTTTTATGTATCAATTTTTAAACGAGAAATCAGTTATTGCGGACCATTCTTAATAGATAGACATATTCTGTCAGAGATCTATTTGTAGAACTCTTTCAAATCCACAATCTTGTGATATATTGTATTGGGCAATCTTAATGGGTTCAGTCAGCGTAAGCCAAGAAACCGCCACGACCACTATTTTCTCTCCTTCTTCTGTGGATTCGCCCAGCACAGCACATGAAAAGCAGACCGTGCTAAACAACTGCAACTTCTCCTGCGTCGAAGTGGATGAACTTTAAATTTATTTGTCTATGATACTAGTAAGCATTTCTATTCAGCATCATAAAAAAACTATTAAACCTTCTGCTATACCGATGTAAGTGGCCTGTGTTCCACCTAGGTATTACAAAAAAATGTCGACTTTCATTTATCTGAGAAAACTTGAAAAATCAGCTTCGATGAAATTATTTTCCCCGCAATTTTTTTAGTACACAGATTTTGACGAATGTAGTGATAAATAAATAAGAAATATAGCATAAACAATTTCCTATGAATATGGTGTTACATTTATCATTTTCAGTTCGCCATTTTTGAATTTCCAACGGCCAACAAGAAATTTGAAATACAAGAGTAAAAAACTCCCTTTGCTATGTCGAACGCTTTTGGAACCGTCTCACACATTACACAATTTAGCAGAAAATTTTAAATCAGCAACCATGATAGTCCACAGTTTGCAAATTTGATAAAATTTGATCAGTCCACCATTCTGAACTTTGGAATTTAACATAGAAATGTTCGGATTCATACTGGATTCACTATCTTGGTTCTTCCGGAGTAACAAAGACCACGAGCTTATTCTCGAATCTTTAAGTTGGGATAATATACTATATTCGTACAAAATTTCATCCAAATGAGTAAGACAGCCCTCGAGGTATGAATCATTCAGACAGACAGCCAAGCGTACAGGACGGGTATTCCCTTTTTTGCTTTGGTTTTGAAATTGGACTAGCAAACCAACTAAAAGGCAAGACACGATCAGATAATTCAAATGCATTAAACTGCTTCGTTCAATAGACGTAAAATGGTGTTGTTATTTAGTTGAATGAATTTCAACACAAATCTCTTTATCTAGCGGATACAGTTTCAGAACTGAATTCGTTCTTTAAGAATGCAGTCGACAATGTACCTGTCCAAAGCCTGAGGAATATGGAAGTAAAATAGAACATTATTCACCGCCTAGTTAGTACGTTTGTTACGCAGCAAGCAGAGAATCAAGAACGGCGGAGGGTACGGCACGTAACCGCGGCAGAAAAGCAACAGACGAACGTGTCCACATTATTGGCAACTGTTAATTGTGGGCAGTTTTGCTTTTCTTGCTCTACGTTTTCTCCTTAAATTATTGTCGATTCCAAGAATAATCCACACGCAGTATTCCAATCACATCCACCACACCTCTTGACACCAGAAAAATTCTCCATTTGTGTCTCTTGTCTCTTGTGAGCTGCGCGCGTCCAGCCGACCAAGCCATCATCATCCACCGTCTTGGACTTCTTTCTTCAGCGGGCATGCAGCTCCTCCTCACCTGGCGTGGAGTTAGACATTTCTACTGAAATTTATAGCGAACTTGGTAAGATCGCAGCGAGTGCCGTCGCTCTCGACATTTGCGGTTTCGACTTTTCTGAGATATTCACACCCTGCCCATACCTCTCGGTACCCACTTGGATTGCGGGCACACTACATGACCACTGTACGCATTTTCCCGAGTACATCAACTGTTTGGCCCACTTCTCTTGAATGGATCGCCGAGCCGTGGACGGGCTGCATGGTGTGGTGTGGTGATCGCGGGCAACCGATCGTGCAACAGCAACGTAAACAAAAAGCATGAAACGAGTGGCGAAAAACATCGCCAACACTTACCTGGGCACTGAAAGCCAACGTAGAGCTCACCTCGGCTAACTCGATTGGAATGCGTTCCAGCTACGTTGCCAGGTTTTGAAGTGCATAACGACTTTTACCTGGTTGCGACCGACTGCATGCATGAGTCCGATCACAGGTAAAATTGTTATGAATTTCTTACGCACAAAGTCAACAGCCTGAAGGAGGTCGGATCGTATTTTTCAACTAATCCCTGCTGGATTTGCTCATTTTCCCTGTCAGCCTGTTCACTAACAGCTGGGACTGAGGTGGGATGTGGGAAGCGCAATTATTGATGGTCGTGGGAAATAAATAAATTTCACTACCCGCCAAGCAGGGACATACATATCGCCGGCGAAAAGTCGTCAACTAAAGTCGCGACCAGAGACTGTGCGATCACGTATAATTTTTGATTCGTGACGTGTCTGGCGTGCATGGGAGGCGAAGACGTGCCGAGATGGGGTATCTTTTGGCACGCCGATAAATTCTACAGCTCAAGGATTAAGACTCCGGCCGGTGGAGACACCACAAATAGGCCATATGCTCGAATCGGAATTCAAAGTTGTTTTGAAATATAAATATTATTTGCTCACTGCTAAGCGAAACTTATCATTGGGCTTATCAATTTCCTAATATTTCTCAAGCTGGTCGACTATTTTTACTCTGGGCTCTCATGCTTTCAACAAATGGTCGATAAGATGGTTCTAACAGCGAGGAATGACTTTTATGTACAATGGAAATATTGCTCTGTTCTGTAGTTCAGAGCGGCTAGGAGTAGTTGGTCAGTCACCTTGCCGATACATTCCGCGACCGTACGCTTTGCTCCTCTCGTCGTATAAGTCGTATACCGGTATTGAGGAATTCGACCAAAGCCGCGCGATATTTAGGTCAAATTCATATCCATACATAATACATATACACTCCGGGACACTTGATTGCCTGAAGCTAAAAAAACATATCATTTTTATTTTATTTTTCATTGAACTTGACCGTATATGGCTCTTACCCTTTTATTATCCTTTTATGAGCGTCAACTGACATGGTGATCCCAAAACAGTTCCAGGTGTAATCCCTAAAACACATTTTGCGGTTTGAGAAGTATTGTGACATTGCTTGATTTGCAGATTTGGACACACAGTAAGGAGAATTATACCTTTGGAGGGATAGACAAAGGTGGAATGTTATGAATTATTTGCGGTTGTTATTTTTTCTCTATTTTAATATTGTGAACTCAAATATTTTATAATAAAAATTAAGGTATAGACCAATATCTCAATACATTGTCACAGAAGCATAGCTTGAGGTATAAGGGACCTTTGTGGTTTTCATTAAGGCATAGTAAAAGTAGTACCTACTTGACGAAACCGTTTAGAAAAATTGTTTGCGAAAAATTGCAACCAATGGAACCCAAACATTAAATTTTAGTTCGTAATGTAGATCTTAAATTTGCTTATGTTAATAAGAAAAATACATAAATGAAAAACTCGCTTCGTAAATTAGGTAGGTACTATACTCAAAGAAATAATGCATTGTAAAATTTAATACATTCAATGTTGAATTGAAGATGACGATGATGAAGATAAAACGTTTTATTTAACTTGGAAAAGCTCCAGGTTAGAGATGAAAACACTTTGTTGGGACGCGATGGTTGAAAACTGCTTTGATATGAGTAAACATTGTTTTGATCATTGCCACCAAACATAAATTGAAACGTAAACACTTTTATTGAAGTTGAAACGTCTTGCCACGAGAGTATCTGTAGATTAGTGAGAGCTGTGGACTACTGTTCCAGAGATCCCGAGTTCGAACCTCACATGAATGAGATTGATTTGCTTTCCAAAGGATCAGATTATATGTATCTGTTACAACTTAACTTAGAAGTTGCTGGACACTTTTTTTCGTTTGCAAGTCGCAGGTACACTACTAACCGCCAGCTACAAGTTGATTGCATTACATATTCCATTACTACAGTTGGGACATTGAAGGCAAAACATCGATGTAGCTAAAATTGACATCGAAAGTCCAGACCATCTTCTTTATCAATTGGAGACGAACGTTTCTCAGTCGGCGATTAATGACAATGCATTTCCTATAACGTGATAGTCAGTGGCATCATAAACTACCATAAATAAATAAAAAACTAGAGCCGAAACATGAGAACAAAATACGATGTTTCGATATATCGGAAGAAGAAACATCGATGTTTTTCAGAAGAAACCTCAATATACCCTATTAGAAATTAAAAAAAAATCGCGGAAAGTGCATTCACCTAGAACTTACATTTCAAAACACTCTATACATAGAGCAAGAAGCCTAAAAAAGTTAAATTGCAACTCGGTCGCCAGTCTTGATCTCCATTGGTTTGCAATATCATCGTTCTTTTGCATGCGATGTGGCATGTTGCCCAACCCTGTTGAAACCAAAATGAAGCATTCCTTGGCAATTGTCACTATCAAATTTGTTTATTCAACTTCACCTGTTTGTGTGTCGTGAAACCTTACAATTGATTTTGACACACTTTCCGATGTTCGATTGAGAATTTTGTATACAAACATACATATGCATATGTAAACGTAAACACGACGACAATGGAATATTATGGTTGCACTGAACTGGTCTGATGATGAAACGGGAAGCAACTCGACAATAAAGAATGCAACCCGTCTAGTTAGGACTAGTTTGGTTTGTCTCGATGACTTCTAGGTGGTCTTAACTTGTATTTTTTTTTTACTTTAATGCTTATTGTAATGGATATAAACGTTCTTTCAATGTTCAACGCAACATTTTCCGAAAATATGTCAATGTTGCCATACGACAGCTACGAAATATGACTGATTAAAAAATTTACAGACGCAAGTGGGGCACGATTCAAAATACAACTTCTTGTTGACACGAGACATACTTTAGCTTTGTTTCTGATTATTTATTTGGACGTTGTGATGAGTGCTAATTCGAATTGGCTCTTTCGTAACGATTTGATCAATAAGATTACGTTTGTTCAAGCGCAAGGCGTCAGGTGGAGCTACGTTTGCTCGCATTTTAAGATCATTTTTTAAATCGTAAGATCATCGTCTGTAGGGCTTCTATTGTATATTTTGAGTCTTAAGCGGAGGTCTCAAGACAATGGTGTAGATATAGCATTTCTCCGTAAAATGTTGGTGTTCTCCTTAAGTATAATGTAGGACTTAGGACTTGCGTGTTTCTCCCGTTTAGCACCATCTTAAATGTTAACACTGCCACCTTTTGAAAATGCATTTTCATTTCTCCCTGCCAATCATGTTATTTATTGTTTCTCATTTTCCAATAAAGTTTTAGCAATGGATTTGAAAGTTTTCTATTAGCATTGTTACGGTTCTATCCGCGTATTTTTTATTTTAAGCAAGTATTGTATTTTGAGGCACTCTGAGCTCCTATTAAAAAACACCAAAGAGGAGAGAAGTCAGTCCATAATTTGTATAAATAAAGCATTTCAGAACAAAGAGAAACAAGATTGCATAGTTAGAACTGCAAAAATGTACTTTCCCATAACAACACTGATGAATAAAAACACGAGTAACTGTGTAAAAATTAGTTAAACTTTGAGCAAAATGAAAACAAAGAAAACAAAGCTGTGGTCCCCAGGTGATGACCGCAGATTACAAACCAAACTTTCCATACGAGTCACCGAGCAAAAACGCCAAAATCGCAAACATTTAGAGACGTGAAAAATATTTCAATTAGCAAAAATGGGCATATACGTACATGCTCGTGAGTAGCAAAAACAATGGTGTGTAAAAGCTGTGAAGATGCATCCCGCTATTGCAGAGCATTGAAAAGGGACAGAAAAATGTCCAGTTTCGCAATCATCGCATTTTTAATATGTTTCACTGTTTGCGTCATTTTTCGTTTTTGTTCCCACTTCTTGGCGTGTTTTCTTTTTTACCCGCCTTTCTGGTTGTGTGCGAAAGCATCTTTGCTCAGGTAATTTGTTGTCCAAAAAGACAAGTTTTTCTGCCCGATGCCGTTTGCTTTCAAGGTCGTTGTGATCGGCAAAACCAGAAAGCTGAGAGGTTTTTTTGCAGCCGCTCACAAAAAAAAATATAATAAGAAAAAAAGTGAAAAAGAAAAAGAGAATAAAAAAAACGGAAACAATTCTGCGTCGCAGTTACCATCGCTTGAAATACTTCAGCGTCTTCGCAGAAGCATTTTCCCAAAAAGAAACCAAGAACTGTTGTGATTCGCTTCTTCAATAGCTCTTCGGTTCGACTAAATAAATGCTGCTGCGCATGCCCAGGCCTTATGCACGTTAAATTTTAAGTGCGTCCAATGTGAAAGTTGCCCGGCCATATCTTCAAAGACTTTTTCCATTCAGTGCTTGTTTTTTCCATGCTTTTTTACTTCTTGCTTTTCTTGTAGTTTCCAGAAGTGGTGTAACTCCGAAGGGTTTTTTCACGTTTTCTTACCGACCACCGGTGTCAATTTGAAGAAAGCAATTTTTCGTGGTGGTTTAGTCATCTGTAGAGTGTAGCGTAGGGATAGGAATTGTGTTTCCAGCATGTTTTCGTTTTTTGAGCAAACTGATTTCATAATGATTCCGGAGAAAATGAGCAATTCTATTATACAAACTTTTGCTAGCATCTGGTATCAGGCACCAGTTTGCACAGAGCGGTGTCCATGGGCACCATATCGCAATAATCATAAATCGTCTGAGCCACTGAGGGTGTTCTTTGAAAAATATTTTAAATATTCAAATTATCCCCGAATTCTTTCTAGTATGATTCGTTTTTCTACAAAAGCATAATTTTGCTGCAATATATACTGACGCATGTTCATCCTTGCCATTTGACACTGCGAGGGTTTCTTTTGTGTCTTATTGTTAGTCAACAATAATTACAGTATTTCTTCTTAAAACCTCGGCGACCATTAACATATCTTTTCAATAAAAAGACAATTTAAGACTGAATGGTATCTTCTGTTAAATGACAAAACATGACAAATGTAAAAGTTATTCCGTGTTTTAAATGTTAAAAGAAGGGAACTCCTTATGGCTGGACTCATATAACCGTCGCATCGTCTGTCACAGTCACTCTTCTCCGGAATGACTAATTGGAAACCTGAGAAATGTAGAACAGATTCGAGGTTCGGCATACCAAGTAAATTTTTTCCAATTTTTGGGGCGACAAAGTATAAGGGTCCGAAAAATAAATATTTTTCGACTCCAGCGAGTTGGGCGTTCCATATTTGAGCAATCTATTGTAGGTTAGGTTGGGTTGTCGTGGCTGCACTTATATAGGCCATAATCATTCCATTATGATACCACATAGGAATGTCTCCTAAGTCGAACAAATTTGTGTTTCTAATAAACCGAACCAGGTCCTTTATGTCCACGGACCTCAGTTCGGTTAGCACTCTAAAGTGGAATGTACCTGCCAATGACGCCACAGCCTTATTAATGGAGCCTCGGTTGAGAGACATTAGCTTCTTAGATCTCAGTTTTCGGAGCAAATCTAAGAAGTTTGAGAACAACTTGCTTTTCAACTTTTCAACAACGTGTTTTTCTTTTAACAACTGTTGAAAAATCTGGAACAGAAATATCTCGAATCTAAATTTTTGTATTAGAAAAATAAGGGCTTCAGCGAAGCACTCTTATTTTAAAGTAGAGTGTTTTTTTTCACAACATTTTCACCGAAAATCGCACTTTTTACTTTGGACGTCCGCCATTTTGTACGTAATCATTTTTTTGGAAAACACCTAAAATTCTTTATTCAAGGACTACGCCATAATATGTATATATTATAAGTTTAATGAATTCTCTTATTTTACATGATCTAAATCTAAAAAACAGTAGTCACTGCATAAATCCTTTTTTTTTAAACCTCGGAGAGAATCGTAATATTATTGTAATTTTTTTTATTTGTAAATAGAGAAATAAAGAAATGCATATATTAGATATGGTGTTTTGTAGATTGTTTAGTTAATTTGAAAACGTATATTAGAGTTTTCTGAAAAGATATTCCCAAAGACACCTCTTTATTTGCCTCCAGAGTGAGTATGACCCCTTTAACGCAATGTTAGCTTATCATGGCCAATTACTCTTGTAAATTAAAAAAAAAAGTGTTTCGTGATACCTACCTATGTACATACTGTACTGTACTCTAAAAATCGAAAATATGTAAAATAAGAAAAAATTGTTTTTAAAAATTACATATATATTTGCGTTGCGTGGTTCTCTACTATACATAAACGTGGTCAATATTTAAAGTAATTTGAATTTTCGCAACTGAATAGAAAGATCGGTATCAATACTTTGAAGCGCTATTAAAAGCTTTAACTCCGTAGAATAAGGCGACTGATGTTTGCCAGAGTGGATGGCATCGTATGTTCACCTAATTGCCATCATAAAAAACAGCACACATTCGCGCTATCAAACGAGTTTAACGAACTTCTTTTCTATCATTTGATTTATTGGTGTCATTTTTATATCACTTAGCAGCTCTTTGAGCTTCTTTAGAGGAGCGCGGAATGTTTATGAACTGCAGACGCTGGACTTTTATCTGTCACAAAATAGGCAGAAAAAAATCTGGGAAATCCGAAAATGGCCAAAATTTGAACACGACAACTAATCGAGTGGAACTAAATTTGAAAGTCGGGCGAAAAAACATTGAGCCTGGAAACAAAAATTTCTGGTCTCAAGTTGATCCGTGTGGCAGCATTTAAGTGCTGGAAATAGTCGTAAGTTGGGAACTGCCTTGTCTCTAGCGAGCAAATATTTACTGACGCAAAAGGCGCTCCACACCCACCGCCAACCTTCGGCTGTGGTAACAGCAATGAATCCTGATGGTGATAAACTGCTCTGATTAGAACAATTGCAGTTCTGGAATTGATTACCATAACGAGATTTTGTAAAATATGTTAATGCAGTAGGTATCTCTGGAGCGTAGAAAATCGGCCGATCGTATGTTAATCTCGCGGAGTGCGGCAAAAAACGCGCGTGCAATATAAATTTAGATCTGTCGAAAAGAAGTCTACCTTGGTAGGTTAAACATACACGCCCCGAGCGCGTTCCACATGCGCGAAAACAAATCCCCATCGCGGCCCGCTAAATTAATAGTTCATAATAAACTGCTTGCTGATAATGGAGCCAGCAGTAACCGTAAGTAATTCGCTGTGCGAAAGAAGGCGGCAATTATTCATAATCCGCTGCCCTGCCCTCGGGACCAGGTGGCAGTGCGAGGATACCTGCGTGGACTCCGACTGCTGGGTTTGTTTTGTTACCAGGCATTCGCTGGCTTTCCTGTTTGTGTAGTCTTTTTAATAGCAAAGTATAATTTGAAAAATTATTTCCAGTCGAGCTACAGCTTCTGATTTGGTCTCCAGCCGCTTCAGATCACAATAGCCAGAGCCAGAGGACAAAAAACCGTTCGTTGGCTACTGTTTCTTCGGTTCTGATGCACAAAAGACTGCTAACTGCGTCAACTATAAGAGACGTTTTCCGCGGACGGGCTAGATATAAACAGCTTGACTTTTAACTTTTCTGAAATGTTTACAACTTGTGTAAGCGGCCATAAAAATTCTTTCGAATTTTTAAATTGAAATCTGTTGATTAATTTTAAACCAGTTCGGCGACATGAGGCGATCCCTATTCGATCGTCGGTTTTTGAATATTCTTAACAACGTTGAGGCAAAAAATTGTTTTTAGAAGAAAACAAACTTTTAATAAATTCCTTCGAAGGTTTATGCTAGGTTAATGGCTGTTTTTTGACATGTCGTTTTTTCCATAAACGAGCAATTAATTTTTTAGAAGAAATATTAACAGACGAAGCGAAGCGACGATTTGTGAAATATGCACTTTTTGTTTTTGACAAACCTTAGATTTATTTTTTCTTCGTTTTCGCAATTAACATATTAAGTAAAAGACTCACTTTAACACATTTCACATGCATGTCGCGGACGGATACCTACCTTGCACGCAATATTTTTTTTTTAATTCTGCAACTGGTGCTCAATCACAGGTCTGATAGATGCAGCAAGTGGTGTGATGGGTTCCGTCTCAATTAGAATATTTAGTTTTGCGCTGTAAAATACTACCACTGAACATATCCGTCTACTTTAAGAATTCCCATGTCTTATCAAGGTTAAATTTGCTCACCGCAGTAAAAATATGTTATACAGGGTGTCAACTTTGAATTGCCAAGTCAGGCTGGGTCCACTTCTCTGCTTTTATTATTACTTCTTATCTTGTGTATAATGATTTTATACACTTTCTTGGTAATCCCATTTTGCAGAATACTACTCTTCCTTTCGTACGTAAATGATCTCAAGCACACGGCTAGGGTTGTCCAAAATTGGTTGGGTGCAAGGAAATTAATGGTTATTCACTGGCCCGCACAATTTCCAGCCATGATCCCTATTGAGAATTTGTGGCAGGGAAGTTCCCAATACGAGATTTCGGGATAATCAGTCCTTTTCAATTGTTCGGGAATTATTCTCAGAAGATTGAAATACTTATAAATTTAAAAGGTAATACTTGCTCGGTGCAAGCCAATATTTGTCAAGAATTTTTTAGTTGCTTTACACAATGATATGATGCGGTTGCATTAAAGAGGTAACGTCTACTACGATGGCACTTGATGTCTAATTTGATCAAGTTCCACCATCCTAATACATTTGGGAGCAAACATATCGGCCCACCTCACAATGTTCACGGTTCTGGGGCATAACTCAAAAAGAAAACTTTCTTGTTAAAACCAATTGACTGTAGCAAAAACAATAAACCCTTGACTTATTAGAAAAGTGATAAACCTTCAGGTTCATAGAACCTACCTAGTGTTTCCCAACAAATGCTTACCTGTCCATAAAAAGCATTAAATAAAATTTTGCAATATTATAGCTCGGTGGGTTATATAAGAATGTGCACTCATTGCTACGAGGTCAGTTGCATATCAACCTTTGACCTGTTAACACATTACATAGCTTCTTAATACGCAAGAAAAAAAAGTACCGGAAATGGACAGGACGCGAAACAAGCCAGCCAAGCAGGTACGTTCCTTCAAACTGAGCTAAGTGAGTGTGTTCTGGCAACACGCCTTAAGTTAAGCATTTCCTGAAAAACACTAAATTGGTTCTTTATACCTGAAGGTTTATCACTTTTTTTAATAAGTCAAGGGTTTATTATTCTTTTTACAGTTAATTGTTTTTAACTGTGTAGACACGTTTCTGTTTCAGTCATGCCTCAGAAACGGGAAAATTGTGAGGTGGATGTGACTTCACCATAAAAACTCAAACCAAAAAGAACTTTCCAAAATATGGGAACTAAGGCGAATTGTTGAATAATGGAACCCAAAAATGCCAAAAAAGGACTCCTCGTGCAACACGGCACACGGAAAACAGTGCTCCGTTTGCATGTGTCAACTGTCTAACTAACTGAAATTTGTCTTTTACAAAATATCTACGGACTAAAATTTGCCATTTTGTGCCGATGAAACACACACACACATATATGGAGCACCGCCACCTGTGTGCCATGTGGCACGAGCGCACGAACCAGGCGATTAAGCACTGCCATTTCAACATACATTACACTTTGAATAGATTTTCCTTTCAATAGGAAAAGGCGCTATAATTCACCCAACAAAAACATTTTAAATAATATGTGTACCTAACATACATATGTGAAAAAGGAGAAAGAACAAACAAATCTAAATATTCCAGTTTTCTTAACACGTTCAGCCCGGCTCGCTTTTTCATATTCTGCATGATGAGTCTTCGTGTATCACGCTGCCTGATGGTGAAAATTAGGTGCGGACTACGGGGTGGTGCACGCCATCAGATAAAAGCACAGCTTGTGCGGCACTGGTAGTCCACGCTGTGTTGAACGTGATAATTATAGCCAAATATGTATTCGTCTATTAGAGTGCTCAATAATATCTGAAAAATAAAGTATACGAGTAGTAAATATTTTCTTGATTCGCTTCGATCATTATCCGCAAACTTCAGCAACAAAACAAAAACAAAAGATTTAGACCACGTCGGGTATGCTTCGCTTCAATAGAGTTGCCTGCCACAATCTTAAAAAAAGCAAAAGAAGCCCAAAAGGTAGGGCAAACATTTTCAAAGCAAAAAAACTCTCAAATTGTACTAAAGATAACATCTTTTGTATTTGTCGTTTAGCTACAGAATAAGGGTCATCTTTCAGATTTTATTCCATAATGTAATGTACAGCTATTTTGGAAATGAGCTGTAACCAAAGTGTTCTGAAATCATTGAATTTGACGTCTCTATTTCCGCCATTTCTGAATTTATTAATAACTATAGCAGCCCCGTCTCCGGCCTTGCCCGGGTTCCCGTTTTCAAGCATTAAAAACTAACGACCGCAAAGATATTTTATTAATTATATAATAATCACCATACTGTATCTATCACCTCAAATTCTCATATTTTGAAGATGGACCCGAAATCCGTAAACCGTTTTATTATACTTCTTAAGTTTTTGGTCGCCAACATTAAAATTTGAAGGCAGATTCGATGTTACTATATCTGAATATCCCTATGTTACACCTCCCATTTAGCTCGTCATAATACATCACACCAGACCTCCTTCTTTGCACAATCCAGAAAAATGATCTTCGTTTTCAGCTTTCCGTAAGTAAGAAAATTAGTAACTTGAATCCTCGATATTTCACTTGCCATCTTGAATGTAATTGGGTGCTCTATTTTAAATCAGTGGCCCTAAAAACGTCTATGTACCAATATTTGAGTAGTTGCATCCAAGATATATTAGAGATCAGAGACCACATTTTGAATTTGGAAATTTTGATGGCAGATTCAAAATCAGCGATCCCGTAATTCTCTCAGTGACAATCCCGTGAAGTTTGACTTTATAGTAGCCATTTTAAGTCCACCATCTTGAATTTTGGTAGTTTTAAATTCTATAACCCCAAAACGTCTCATATTAAATTTCATTAAAATTGCTTAAAATTGCGAAAATTTGGATTACCGTATTGAATCCGACATGTCCGAAATTTTGATGACAGATTCGAAGTCAGCGACCCCGAAAACCCCCTGATGCTGATTTTCAGGACAATCCCTTAAATTTTTCGGTGGCCATCTTTAAACCGCCATTCTGAAACCTTCCACTTTATCAAATTAACAAATATCCTATATGTATATTAAGTTCGATTACATATATAATACCTTGTGGCAAATGAAGCCTATCGACGCAACCGTCTACCGTTTAGGCGTGTAAACTTGAGTAACAAGCATCCGAACACACAAACTTTCGCTTTTATCATATTAGTAAGATAAAGTTTTCTTGGTCAACAAGAACTTTTATATGATACCCCATAGATTAGAAAGGACACCCTTTCACATGTACGGCACCCCCAAAAATGATTACCTTATAAATCCTTACATAAATGCGATATTGGGCTCCGGGTCAAAGCCTATACCCCTCAGCTCATTTCCAAATTGCACATACGAGTACATATGTAGATAAACATTCACGTGAGGCAAGAAAGATACTTAAATCCGCCCACGTTTAAGTGACAATCCGACATTTCTTTGCTTTGATTTTTCTGTTATGGCGTATAATTGCTTCAAAACATATAAGGACAGAGGTGAGAGGACTCAGTGAATACTCAACTGAAAGCATGAAGTGACGAAGGCTTACACGTCCATAATGCTTCAATTATATTCATAAGATGAAAGTTTACTGAGTAACAGGTGTTTAATAATACTAATCATAACATCTTAAGTCCGTTATCTCGAAAATATGAAGTCTATAATAGTAATCCAGCATATGTACATATATTCCAATGCGTTTGTGTAGCCTTAATCTACATGTATTTGAAATGAAGGTCGCGTTGTCGTTTACACCCTGCCCTTGAAGTGATTTATTAAATAGCCATAAATGTTTAAAAAGTAGGTCACATGTGTATGTAAGATAAAACAAATAGAAATCTCCAATCGCCCTAAAGGAGTTATACGTCTGCAAAAATGTATGTATATTTATTGTAAAAAGAATTCCCCTTACAACCTTTCCCACATTGCCTCAATTAATTATGCATTCACTTCGCTTAAATGAGGCCTTAAAATTCGTGTTAGGACCATACACGTTGATTTAATAGTAGCAGTTCGTCTCTTATTGAGGGTTTTTTTAACAAATTAGCATCCACCTAGAATACCTTTAAAATGTTAAAAATCGTATTTAGATTAGTCATTAATTAATTAATCAAATTTCAGATATACAACTTACATATATTAAGAGCATCACCATTAACATCTTTACGTAGGAGCATGCCACTAATGCTAAACAGCGCGTAAACAAAGTAAATAACATTGAAAGTAAAATCCTGCTCCATATCTAATTAGATCGCAATGATCTCGCGAACCACATATGCCTTCCACGCATTTCTAAAGCAAATAAAAAACTCTCCCGACAAAGCCTTGACACTATTAGAAGATTGTCACAAGTGATTGGGAAAATTTCATGGAATCAAGCTCTAAATATAGCGTAAATAAAATTCACAAAAATTCCACGAGCCAACCAACCAACACACGCCTTTGCGATCGCTGCAGCGCAAAAGTAAAATTTCCCGAGGCAAAATCCTGTAGACCCGTTTGGAATAATTAGCAAAAATTTCTCCGATAAAAATTTCAAATCACAATGAATTCCCCAAGCCCGAGACAAGATCAATGATCACAGCCATACAACGAATGCGCATTAGTAACACAACAATAGGATCACAAAGCAAAACAAATGCAGATCTCCCTCCGCCTCCCCACCGTGGGTGCCCACGGCGAACGCCTTGCTGAAACACCTCATTACAAAAGTGATCGTGCACGTATTTTCCAGTGATCATGTCGCGACCAGAATATATCTAGAAAAATGAATATCTAATGACGCGATTAAAAGACTCTTAAAGAGTTTTTAGTTAGCCAGGCAGGTACATATGCACAGGGATACCACCCAGACAACACGCTGCGCTGCAGATTTCTTTCGATTTCTGGAATAAGGTGCCGCCCGTGCGGTGTGACTCCAAAGATATATCGGTAATTCCAATAATTTGAAAATGTTGCGATTGGTCGGAAAGGTGCTTTTTAAATAAGTTTTCCACCTTTCATCACACTGCCGTCATTGTTCAGCGGTCTAGCGCAATCCAGAAAAGCGTTTCCTCGAACTAGCAAAGATGTACAGATTTCTCTCGCAATGTAAATATTTTGATTTACGGCCGCGAATTGCGCCACTTAGGATCAGCAAAAATATCTTCACTCCATGGATCTGGGGGTGCTGAGACGAGTGCGAGGATCGAGGCCTAAGTGCGTTCCAAGAAAATAAAGCGCCTCAATGGAACTGGGCTGTTTACTTTGGGCCGCTACGTGGAACTGTTTGATGAATGAAATCGCATGGAAAATTTTCAAGAAGATCTGCAGAGATAATGATAAAATAGATGATTAATTTCGTAGAGGTAATCACGGCAGATGCTTCTAGTCACGTCACACACTATCTTTATTTTACACACAATCAACCAAAGACCATAAATTACTTGTGCAGCTTAGGATGAAAGATAAGACCTTAGATAGCTCCTAAGGACTATTGGTATTTTTAGAAAACTTTGAACTCGCAAGTCGTTGAAATGAAAAATGGCAGATAAATACATCAACATAAATTTTAAGGAAAACAAAACCCAACCACGAAATACGATTTTTGAATTTTTCCAAAATGGGATTAGTGTCCGCCATTTTGTATTTCGTATAATTTTTCTACAATCATTGACACTCCGAGATTCAAGACATTGATTATTTGACATCTTATTTACTCAAATCGGTCCAGTTAGGAGTTATGTGGGAACAAAAAACAACAAACAAATACAATTGGAACTCGTGGTGTGATTCATTTCTTTCTTCCAGAAAGAGAGTAATTTACTATCTATATTCGACTTTAGGTAAATGAGCATAGAAAACGCCTACGTCCTGGAGCTCCAGAAACAGTTGTGACGCCAGAAATCATCGATAAATTCCATGATATTGTTTTTTTGGCTGACAAACAAGTGAAAGTGTGCGAGTTAGCAGAGACCAGGGGAATCTTAAGTAAGCGTGTTCAATTTTCTTTTTTCAAATTGATTTACAACAATTTGAACTAATTTTGCGCAAGATTTGGTAAATCGAAATTTAGCGGAATATTCACCATACCCCAGAAAGAAGACAGCAGTCTGAATACTCGTAGAGAGCCGCAGGAGGCGAGCCAGCTCCAAAAAAGGGGGAATGCGTTTAATATGCTGGAAAGGTAATGGATCTCATTTTTATTGGGTCGCAAAAAGAATTTTCATTTTGACTATATACCTTAGAGAAGAGGAAAACACCAATACTAGAGAATACTACGTATCACTTTCGAAGGAAGACTAAAGACATCAATCGTGAAAAACCTTCGGGAATAACCAAAAAGAAGTTATTGTTTAACCACGACAATGCACCGGTGCATTCGCGTCGTTTCGCTCCAAAAAACTTGACCGAACTACAATTTTTAATGCTTCCGCATCCACTCAATTCACCCGATCCAACTCCTTCGGATTAAATTACCATCTATTCTTGTAATTCAAATCTTTTCTGGCTGGACACAAATTTTGGTCAAATAATCCACAAATATGGGAAAAACGCTGTAGCAACTGCGTTGAATTTCGAGAAACTAAGTCGAAAAATAAAGTACGTTACAAAACTGATCTTGTCCTCTGTAGTATCGAATGAAGGTATTTTTGAAACCACCCGTTTACATACCACCTAACGACATCACCCTCTCATTCCGTTTGATTGATTAACTGATGAATGTGTGGAGGCATCTATAGACTTCAATTCAAGCAGGGTAAATTCAAAAATGCATCGAGGACATCGTTTTTGTCGATGATGCAGCGTTATTTTACTAGTGACAGGGCCGGCAGAAATAACAATGCAGCATTTATTATTATATTGCTATAGAGCTGTGCCCCTGGCTATATTGAATTTATCCGAAATGTCACGGAAACTATTTAGTAAAAACAAGTTCTGTTTAATGACGTTCAAAAACTACGGAACAAGGCATCAGCGTCGGCTGTGTAGCGCTGCGCTTCACCGCTATGATGCGGTTGTGATAAGCAGTGATGCCTTTATAATGCAAGTAAATTTGACATTTTTGAATTTACCCACAATCCGACTCCACGAGTCCATTATCCATTACTCAGCTTTAACCGAAATTCCTGGTTTTTTTAATGAATTGGAGAATCTTGGTTAGAGCGAGAACTAATTTTGTCCATTCTCATAATATTAGTATCAAACCCTTTAACTGACACGAAAAATGCTGCTGTCCTCCTTTTCTAGGCAAGATCTACATGTTGGATCACTGGATAACGCCTTCCGTCTCTTCCTTCGCCACACCGTCTGAGGCCTCGTTGCCCCTTTATGCCTCGATGACCAAGGACTCATATGTATAAGAAATATCTGGTACTCCTGGCGTAGTCGATTTCATGTTGGAGAACTTTGAGCGGCAGCGCAGCGGTAGAGCGTTGTGATGAACGAAACGCAGTAATCTTTTCATACCTGTTTGGTGCAATCCTTCGATAGCTTCTGTTCTCTATTTAAAATGGCCATATGCAATAGAACTTTTTAAATTCTACTCTTGAATAACAGATGTGAAAATACATAGATTGGTCAAAAGTAAACTGCAATTTAATGCGAAAATATACCACAATTTCTTACAATTGTTAACCAAAATTATCGTATTTAATCAGTTAGGCAACGTAAATCGGTTTCGATCAGAATCAAAATAGTCGCAGTTGTAGAATATTCTTCTATTGTTCTTCTTCCGAATCAATTATTTAATTTCAATAATTACGGTGTGCGATGTACTCCACCGCAAATAGTTGTAATTTAGACGCCGCTTGTTAAAGCAGAAAGAACTTTCGAATTACGTAACAGAAAACTTCCGTAACACGGATCATGTATGTATAAGACTTCGGTTTATATTTTATTTGTATTTTAAAAGATTCCAAGAAACTTGGAAAGCAAGAAATACAACATTTTCTGTCATCTCTGTGAAGATCCATTTCACGAATGAACGTTTACTGAATTTTTATATCAATGGGGTGATTGCGCAGATGTGCTTATAATGAATATTAATTATAAAGTATGTGAAAATTATTGAAACCTCATTTATATTATTTTTTTATAATTATAACTGAGAAGTGAAACATTGGCCTTACTACTTCAGAACAACGCCTTGGTTGAAGTTTAAATAGCGCACGCTAACGACTCTTGCTTATGTGTGTGTTTGCGAATTAATAAACTACAATTTCCAAAAAAATTGAATGCACATCTGTTTTCAAAGAAAAAACGGCACTTTTAGCTTTAAACACTTACAACTTCTAAAAAATGATCGCACAATAACCTACTGAACGTAATTCGAATGGATACTATATTATCCCCTTTATAGGGCTAATGTTCGTATTTTATTTTATTTTTGAAATTACGTTAAAAAACCAATGTTTGCAATTTTTTAGTAACCGGCCTCCCATTTGAACCCCCAATTGTAGCAACTCTTAAAGATGTGCCACGTTAGAAGGTGCTGAATTTTTTTTATTAGTGTCCTCAACTATAAAAAGTTTAGATACTTACAGTAAAGCTGTAAGTATCGTTCTCCCTGGCGTGCGTCGCCAAAATAGTAGATATAATTCATATATTCTGTAAACAGGACTAAAAACCATTTTTGAGACTTATTCGTTGATTTTTTTAAAAAGTGTTGTATTGTGTTTCTCCGTTTATAATATTATGGCAGATATACAAATCACAGGAATGAATTATGAATATTGGCTCCTGACAAAATAACCTGCAATAATATATATTAATCTTAAACTAAAAGGACATTATTAAAAATATGATTGCACTTGCATCAATTGATACATCTACAAATATTTCTTACAAGCACATTTCCAACAAGTCATCCTTTTGGTAAGTGTTTTCTATCAAAGTGAGTACCTCCAGGTGATTCACATATCCCCCATTCTAAGCGGAGGGTTGATTTCGCTCATGATCTAATCGAAAACGAATCTGATTCAGCAAACAATCAAGGGAAAAAATTCCCAAAACACTATTCAACAAAAATTAATTCCTAAGCCCCTCGTAAATTTCAGCTGAAGGCACGATGACGATCGTTCATTATCTGCCATGCGTTACACTTTAAAAATGTTCAATTGATCCACATTGAATTGGTAAAGGCAAAAACTCGCTGAATGGGCCCCAGAGCACACATAGTCAGCGGGCATGCAGCGAATTAAATGTTAATTGCGTACTTTCCATAAATCATTTTACATCATAGCCTGCAATAGCTGTAGGGGCTCACCATTGTGCCGTACACAAAGCAGCACTCAGAAAGACCTTCAGGTAACAGGCGGCCGCTACAGGCTGGAAATTTATAATGAAGAAAAACGCCACTGGCGAGCGTTGTGCATAAAAAAACATGCCAACTAATAAAGTTAGACAGAGCTCTAATAATAAAAACTCGCCACATACATTCCTGGATAGAACACGTAAGAGCTCCTACAATTCAGAAGTATTACGAGAACGTATCGATGGAAATCCCAGGTATCGTCTCTGGCAGATAAAGACCTCGCATTAATCTTGCCCATTAGAACATGCTAAAGTCTCCCCACACAGCGGCCGCGTATTAAAAAGGTGGGGAACCATCTTAAGTGATCCAGCCACCTTACCTATTCAAATGCCATTGTAAGCCCGGATCGATCATTTGCACGATCGCCTTAAAACTTTTTGTTGCTCTTTTCAAAAGTCGCGATTGATCGGTTTCGGAGTGCGGGATCAACTCCTACTTGTGGCTGACCCCACATCGAAGAAATCGAATTGCATATAAAGTTGGGGCGAAGACAAATATCTTCGCTTCAGCTGGATCAGAGGGGGCAAGCCCACGTAAACCTGTTTGATCACCGATCTTCATTTTTCTCAGCTCCAGAGATACGTACGTGCTTCTCTCTCTAGTGCGTTTCTCTGCAGCAATTTACTAGCCAAAGAAAAGGTTGCTCTCTCTGCTCCCCTGGATTATTGGTGTGGGGCTAACCAAAGAAAAGCTCAGCGAATCTTCTGAGTAAGCTCAAGACGGCAGAAAAACTTAAGAAAATTATTGAGAGTTTCCAGTCGGTAGGTAGCCTCAGTTTGATCATGTTGGTGTGATCGCATGGAAAGCAAAAGTGAAGTGAATTATCCGTGTGAAATTTCTGATTTTCTGTTTATATTTTGCTGTGGAGTTGCCAAAAAAGTGAAACTTGAAGATATCCCCAAAAATAATGGCTGAGTGGGCTGTAAGTGTTTTTCTATCGATCGCTCGATTAGTGCAGTTTTCAGAGTTTGGTATGCGGAAGGTTTGCTCCACCCATTGGTGTGAGGGTTTCGATCTAACAAGTGCCGTAGCCGTTGGTTTTAACTCGACCATTCCATAGATGGTTTGCTTACTAATTTTAGAAGATGTTCGGGTAGTGACGGGTAGTTAGGCGCTTACCGCTGTGTAGTTAATTAGTTTTTTTAAAGGAAGCCTCGGAGAATTTGCATTTGAAAGTTTTCTTCTCGCCTTACAGATGTCACAGACTGTCCCAACTGGGAATTTATCTCCAGACACGTATGACGCTTACGCTGAAAGTTTTGATCTATCCCTCCTGCCGAATGATGGTGAAGTTCCGCTAAGTCTACAGTCCGAATTGCCGCAGTCATCCCCCGTGTCTCTGGACTATATTCCAGCTACAATATATCATGACCAACCGGTAAAGACGGAAAAACCCTGGAGTCAAGACGGAAGGAGCAGCACCAAACCACCTACAACCGGTGGTGACACATCAATTCTGTTTCAGCAGTTGCGGCGGCAGTACGCGTTCTACCCATCACCTCTGCCGAGCCCACCCCAAGACGGTTCCGGAAAAACGACAATATATCCACCGTCGCCGTGCCCATCTATCGAGCAGACCTTTACAACGTTCTCGATAAAACAGGAGTACCATACCCTTCCACCGTCACCGCCAGAATCTAGTGGTGCCCCATCCCCGCTCAGTGACATAAAGAGTGAACCTGATACGGACACAGAAACCCTAATTGATATCAACTCCTTACTGGAGAAATCTCTTAAGGATATCCAACCGAAGAAGCCGCCCCAAGACCACCAGCTGCTGCGGGAGTACCTTCAGGACACCTCGTTCCAGAAGAAACACAACCTGAAGCCATTGGCACTGGAGTCGCTGATCGGCGGTCTTGGTGCTCGCGGTGATATCGAGCCTGTTATTTCTCTAGCACTGGAGCACGCCAAGAGAGATGCCCAGGCAACGTGTGCCACGCTTAAAATATCTCCTGGTGAGTAATACTATTTTTAACTTTTGTTATTACGTTGCAAAACGGTAAAACGGTGATACGAATCGGAAGGAAGCCTTTGTGTACTTTATCATGTCGAAATATAAACTTTTACCACCATTTGCGTCACTCCTATCGTCAGCTATTTGGTCGTGTCGAATGAAGTTAGTTGTCTTTAAATATAATATTAGATAGGGTTCCATAACAACATTGCTTAATAAATTTTCAACTGTTAAATTAAAAACACTGAAATTCGGCCAAAAGACAGGTACGCATAACACTAAAGTAACCCAGGTATGGTATTTTTTCTCAATCGCACAAGCGCCATTTTTAATACCTAACTACGTCACCTAAATGTCAATTTGGAAGATCTATGTCTAATTTAAATCAACGCACCTACAGATATAAAACGATGAATACAGATCACTTTCAACATTTTGATAATACGTTTTTCAGGGTCTTGTGATTCTGTGCCAGTACCTCTAAGCGCTAATAATTGGAATTCCAATTTTTCAATATTCTCTTATGACTACAGACTTGAAATTTTAAATAGAAATTCTTTCGATAATTCGGCTCAGATGAGACGTTACACATGAGGGAAAGTTGAACATTTGTATCCCAACTTAGTACCACTTAACAATTGAGTTCTGTAAAAGTAAAGTCCCAAAACTTATTAATTAGATGATTTTTTGAAAGTCATAAAAGTCGTGGTTGTGTATCTGCTGGTAGATACCACTCATGAAGGCAAATCGAACTTTTATTTTCAACTCTTAAGACGAACGTACTTCTAGATACATTATCGAAAGAATTGGAAGTGTGTAGATACGATATTGAATTGACTCTTTTGATCTGTTTCCCCTGACTTTACATAAAACTTTACCAACCACGAGGAGCACTTGTAGGTTTTAATTTTTGTATCACAGGTTCTGCATAACTGCAGACATAACCTGAAAAAATTTATTGAAAAAAAATCTGAAATGGCGGTGTTTAAACAAAAAATTTATTCTAAATACAAGTGGTTTGATTTTGGTATCCTGGAAAAAAATTTGTTGTGTGTTTTTGTTAAAAATATATTTTCTTTTACTCAAAGAGCAAAGCGACAAAATTCGCTTACTCAATTATCTACTTAGGTCGCCGAAAAGGCTAATTAAAAAAAAAAAAGAAGAATTAAAGAGAATGGTAGAAGGCCATGTCTTACGGTATATAATTTGGGATAGAACAATCATTACGCCTGCTACACCCTTCCAACAACCGCCTAATAAAGCTAAACTTTATTCTTAATACATATTGGATTTTGTTTTGCATTTACTGTTGGAACACTCAAATCTTGCTACAACTAAATGCTGCTCTTCCATTTTCTATGTATTTTCGTTTTTAGATTAGTTCCGTACTTGAAGAGTCAAACGAACCCTTATTAGTTTGTTCACAATTGTCTACATATCACATATGTATACACAAATATTGTCTGACCGTCGCCAGGCTGCAACTACAATGTAAAAATACATATAATAATTAAATAACGAAATTTCGTTTGGGCCCATATTTGGAAATTCGATTGGATCACAATTTAAGTCGATATAGATATTTTGGTATTCGCCAACACGATATACATACGACATACAGTTGCTCATTCACTCGATCAAGTTGCTGTGATCGAATTGTGAAAGTTGAAGCAAAATATTAGTTTCATTAAAGAAAACTTTAATTCATTTAATTCAATTCACCAAATTTGGGATGGTCTGGGCCATAATAAACGACAAGCAGTTTCAGTTGTAATATTTTATAGTTAAATGTAATCAGTCGCATTCGACTCAATCGTAGGTATTCATAAATATCCACTTCATAAAATTCCAATTTGATTCAATCAAGTGATCGTATATGCGGGACCTAGTTTCGTTCCTTAATCCACTGTTAATTGGACCTAATAATGGGAAGTATGTTTGAAAAGTGTCACAAAAATGTACGATCACAGTATTTAACTATGGGTTATTGGAACAAATAAAAATAGTTTCGCAATCAGCAATCGAAATATCTCGTCTTTTGGAAATATGTATTATTTTAACAAAAACATATTAAAAACACACCGTGAACACTTCTTTTTGACGATATATGTGTAATTGAAATTTCCTCTCTTAATGAGATTTCTTCTTTTTGACTTTTTAAATATGTTAGAAGAGAAGATGATAAATGGTAATGAACCCCTAGTTTATTTTTAGGTTAGAAATTGGTATAAAATGTTAAAGTCTAAATAATTAAAGATATAAGTAACAACATAAAAAATACAGACGTTACTCCTGAAATAAGGTAATAAACTCAACCCTGGAATACCAGACGGGGTCACTAGGACCCCACACATTTTTTTAATATATCTTTGAGGTATTTTATTGTTGTGTTATAGTATTGTTTCTTATTAAGTTAAGCTACATAAATAAATAAAGGATGGAGAAGGAACTATCGAAAAAGAGTGTTATATTTACCAATGTTCCAAAGCCTTCTATCGCCCAACAAAGTGAGCAAAATTTTTTTTCAAATATCTGTTAATGGAATTTTACTGGCAAACACAAACAGTATGCGTACATTCAATCTCGTTGGCTTAAACTCAAAAAACAGAATTTAAACAAATATGATTCGGACTCGCGCGATAAGATTCCATTATATTTTTTTCTTTTACATTTGTTAGTTTTTTCAGTCTTCCACTTAATCTTAATTCTTGTGCACCATGGTGGTATATCAGAATTTCCATTCATTAACTTGAAGCTATTATACAAAGTATTCGTGGTATATCAGTTTCTATTTTTACTTTTTAACAAAAACTTGGTTACAGGACAATGAACTTAAATTTTTAATTTTCTTATGATTAGGTGTTGCCGGAAATTTAGAGGAATCAGGAATGGGGGATAAATACTTATCTGTACAGATGAATTCGTTAGCAACAATTGAGAGTATAAATATTTACAGAAATTATATCTTGAAAACTATTTTTTCAACAATTTATCACACCAATCATTTCAGTTGTTCAATAATGATAACTGAAAAAATTTAGCTTCATTGTGAAATTGAGATTGTTAATACAAAACCAAGTCTCTCATCACAACAATTTGATTCCTCTTAATTCGAAATTTGAAAGAAAGGGCTTTATCAAAATAATTCCATGAATGGAATGCTGCATTTACGTTAATTATTATAGTGTAGTGTCGTGAATGTTCGCCGGAAATCGATTATAACTGGAGAAGTATTTTACCATTTTAAAGTCGAGAAGCCTGTTTTGAACTTTCCAATACATACGTGAAGTATGTTAAGTTAGAAGAAACTGTCGCCATACTTGTAGACAGTAAAAAATTTTAATGTCTTTTGTTCAAAGTTGGTCAAATATAATAGTGGGAACTTCTGTAGGCTGTCAATTCGACTGAAAAACAAAACTAGCACTGCACCCCTATAATTTTCGTATATCACAGAAAAATTAAAAAATTCAAAAATAGTTGGTGTGGGGGAAAGCGTTTTCCAAGAGCCTTTCTCTGTACTAAAATCAATCATAGCTCTAGCTGGACATAAGTTTCCCATATTATGTAGACTTCTAAAAAGGCATTAACACCCCGTTTAGACAATGAGACTTTTGGATCGGCAGTATAACACACTTACCACTAGACGACTCGCTTCCCAATTCAACCATAAGTTACTTAATTAATAAAACTCACTGCATACATCTAACTTCATTGGTTTATCAAATGAAATAAATCCTTTTAGGTCTAGAACGTTTACTTACGCCAAAATTTCAAATGAAATTTATGCATGCATAGGGTTGCCGGGAATTGCCGTTAAAATCCGTTCGTTAGTGAAGATTTTTTACAATTGTTTCAGTTATACATAAATTAAGAAAGAATCGTATTTTCCACATAGAAAATAAGGCCATCAGTATTAAAAAAGTTGTCAAAATATTCCAAGAAGAGAATAATATACGACCTATAAAGAAACACATCAGCTAATTGTCGGCAGTGAACAGCGGTTAATCCCCGTAATTTTCTCTTAAGAGTGCACTTAATAAGCATAACGACTCTGGGTGAACACTTACTTCCTACAATGAAACACAGCCAATTCCTTGCTTAACCTTCGCAGATAATGGGAAAATAATAAAATCACAGAAACTCGTAAATATACTCTTGGGCGTAAATCGCCGCATTAAGATTTAATCGTACCCAACCCAGAAAATTGACAAAGAGCAAATCGATCTTGAAGGTAAAAAGTAAAAATTGGACACACAGGTGGCCTGCCCGGCCATTGGGTAGGAGATAAACAAGATCAAATTGCGTTGTCTTACGTAAACGAAGAGAAGTTCGAGACTCTGAATCATGTGCCGCCGCCATGGGCACCAAGGAAGTATAGAAGCTTTTGACGCTATGCTCAGCTAGCCTCCAGCATAAATCGCTTATTTCTTTACTTTTTACTGCCTCATTATAACATAGCACCAGCTTTCCCAAGGCCTACTGTTTTTTGAAAGTAAAACTGGATCTGAGCTGATTCTTTGTCTCGATCCGGCTGACCATACCTGAATCTGAACCTCCCTAGAGACTATCAAGCCCCCCGTCCTGCTTCGACCTTTACTACGTCGTCGTAAATTCGCAGACGTTTTCACTTTTGTCTGCTTTTGATATAATTTATTATTGTATTTCCATAATTTTGGTGAATTTCGCTTATTTTGTTTTATGTTCGTACTTTCCAGATCCCCAGCGGTGGAGCAGAGCTCAAGTACACGCATGGATTCGGTCCACCATCAAGCAATTCAATCTGCTGCCGATCGATGATCTCGAGATGAAATTTCCTGAGGACGGAACGGCCTTGGCTTGTCTCACCGAAGAGGAATTTCTTCGACGCGCCCCAGAGGTAAGTGAACACTTAAGCAAACAAAGGAAAAAAGACAAAACTACAAAATCGATCGAGTGGGGCACCTTATTTGAGCACACGAAATTGCCTCACCTGACGTCACACAGTCATCGAAAGAAAGTAGGTTCCATGGCACCGCCGCCGTCGCATTCGCGTCACTTTCACCTCGCGACTCATAGTACTCAGCAGCGGTGATAGTTTATTAAATCCCTCACCCACCCCTTCACTTGCCTGCGCCTGGGGCTATAAGCAAATACCCCAGTGTTAACCGGCTCGGCTGTTTACGAAAATTTTATTGATCGCCATCTTTTTCTTGACGATCAACGTCTTCGAGTTTTTCACTGATTTCCTCGCGCGAGATTTCCCATTTAGCAAGCGATTTTCTACGGAAATGCGCAATTTATGCTCGTGACGGGTTCATCTCATTTTGAAATCTCCTCTGCAATAACATCCACCCGGTTGCATCTTTTTGCATGCAACTGGTAAGCCTCTCGTCTTTCAGCAGTACGTGGAAGCTGCTACTTATCAGAGGATTTTTTGAGGTCACCACGATCTTGATTGCAAGACGGTGCGGTGCACATACTGCCATACTAGCACCCAGATACGAAACATATTTTTCGCAATTATAATTAAATTCCAACTAATTTCATTGACTTTGCTTTTTTGGCGGAGCTTTCGTTGTGTAGAGGACGACGCACTTCACGACTGTAGAAAATGAAAGTGACCAGCAGCAGAGAAGTGATCGGGAGAAAATTAATGGATCGCCTGGCAGAAAATTTCTCACTGTTGGGTGATTATGTGCTACCTGGAAGATTCATGCTGAATATTCTGTAATTAGCAGGTGAAGTGAGGAATCACATTTTCGCAAATCTGTTTTTTCATGGATCACTTACTAACTTACCCGAGTGATAGGAAGCTTCACAATAGATCAGACAAGCAATCACTGCTTATGCAAGAGAGACATACATTTTTTTCCATTTTGATTAAGTTGAGAATTGACAAAGCTTGTTAGGCAGCTGATTTTAAAAGCTTGATAGAATTTTTCGAATTTTTGTTTTCATTCTTTGATAAGGGCGTAATCAAAGTTTTACAGAATATTCATTCAATGCTTTTTATTCAGTATTACTTATTTTATTTTGGACAAAGCTACGTCATTGCTTTAGAAGCATTGAATTATAATTTTGAAGCCCCACAAAATTAATGTTTAACAACAATTGTGAAGTTTATTGAGCTTTTACACTATTGGGAAATTATTTTGAAGGTCAAAGCATACACAGATATAATTCCTTGATTCGAGGGACCAAATTTGATTCCTTAATTCTCATTTTGAAACTATAGAAGGTCCAGAATCTTTGAGTAACAGCCATATCAAAATTTGAGAATTTCTTAAGAATTGTACTTCTCTTAACAAGTGACAAGATGCCACATAAAAGGCCGTATTGATGAAAGAAATTTATTTTTTGCTTGGATTATTTAAATAATTAAGCATGTATGGTAAGTTCAAAATCAATTTTTAAATCGAGTCTTAAACTATGACCACTTCTTGTCAAATGTAAAATAAACAGAGTATCATGCCAGCGGAGTACCATATTTCGCTGATAGTTGAAAGTGATAGGTTTTGCAACAGTGTAGCCACTCAGCACCACTCATTATGTTCGTACAAGCCATAAGTGTAGCGATAAAAGGATATGAACTATATAGTAGCTTATTAAATGCGCTTCACAATTTAATTTGTCCATTCAAAAAATGAATTTGTTTAATTGTTACAGGCAGGAGCAACCATATACGCTCAGCTGGAAATCTACAAATTGGCGTGCTCTGAAGGTTTTCCGTCAAATCTTGGCTCAAACCCGTCAACCAGCAGCAACTGGGATCCGTCTTGCATACAAAATATGGATATGAGCGAAGGTACGTAAAATAAGTTTCCAAATATTTTCCATTACATAATCATCCGATCCACAAATATCATGCGCATAATCTTCACGTAATACAAAAATTCCATATAACTACTTCGAAACATCGTCTTACGTAAATCCCAAAACTCCTACAAGCTTCGATCGGGCTTTCTCCCTAAAAAGGTATCTCGCCAATCGCCTCTCATCTCAGGTACCAGCGAGTGCAGCTATCAAGTCGCAATTACCTTCTATCATTCGGCATGATTCACTCGTGAGAATAATGTGGCAATAAACATTGTAACAAAAATGTCTCTTTGTTTGCAGACGAAGACGAAGATATGGCACCAGTTACAGCATCAAATTTATCATCGTCGCCAGCCGCATCACCGAGTGTCACCAAGCCGGTGACGGCGGCACGTACAGGTGGAACGCACATCCATCTCTGGCAGTTTTTGAAAGAGTTGCTTGCGTCACCGGAAGTGCATGGTACAGCGATACGCTGGCTGGATCGAAATAAAGGCGTTTTCAAGATAGAGGACTCTGTGCGTGTGGCGAAGTTGTGGGGACGCAGGAAAAATCGTCCTGCCATGAACTACGACAAGTTGTCCAGGTCTATTCGGCAGTACTACAAGAAGGGCATTATGAAGAAGACAGAGCGGTCCCAGAGACTTGTTTATCAGTTCTGCCACCCGTACAGCCTGTAGGCTGAAATTACTCACTTCTTGTTTACACTTTTATTTTTACGTTTTAGTGTTAAGCTATTTAATTAATTTATGAATTGTGTGAGTGAGTAGAGCATGCGCGCGCATCTTATTCTCTGCCGCACTCGTTAGTATTTTGTCGCGAAAGAATACTAACAGGACGTGAGGCTTGTGTCATTTCTGTAATTTTTCTTCTTCCCCCTAATCTTTCTGTGTTGTATATATTTCTAGAATGTAGAGCATTGGGTTTTTTCAGTCAGAAAATAACAACACGCTTCGAGGTCATAGACTTCCCGAAGGTAATTTCGGGGGTTAGACGCTCCAAGGTGCAATGCGTTTTAGGTTTAAGTCATTTTTTAGTTTATCTAAAATGATTTTGATTTTCGTTTTGTTTTTATTTTATTTTTAAAGAATTGACTTACCAATCCTGAGTAGAGCGGTCGAGATCTTACCGCAGGGGGTGGTATTAACCCCTTATTGTCGGTAGTTGCCTCCCACTTGAAGGGTGCGGTAATTTTAGTCCCATATATCTATGATATATTCATAAGTAAGTTCTATGAACAAAGCAATTGTTGTTACGTGAAATTTTTGTTTTTCTCATGAAATCCGATAGGCATAGGCAGGATTATGACGTGTAAAGAGTTTAATTAAGCTTTAAAAAAGTAGACGGTAGGCAGCAAATTGCCATCGTCCTCAGTTTATGTAACTATACAATGTAAAAGAAATAGTGGCGAAATTTTAGGCTTAAATAAGAAAAGTGATTTAAAAATTGAGCTCACCCTCATTTTTCTCGTTTGACCCTAAGAGGTTTGCATGTTTGTTTTTCAAACAGTTTGCGTAGCTATGCAGTGGAGAGCGTATTTTGAGATAATATTTTATAATGTTATCGTACATACTCTAAGAAAAGCAATATAAAGTTGTTGGGTGGAGGAATACTTTTAATAACGCGAAGCGTATTTATTCTATTAATATTCAAATAATCGAGAAAGCATATGTCATATTTCTCGGAGTATATGACTTCAAATATCAAATAATTTTTATAGCTTTAAAGTTTATTTACCAGATATGCCAGATAGGTATATTCTGTATATGATATTTTGTATGTACTTAAATTTTTTTAATAAAACTTTTGGTAGCTACCAATTTCTGTTTCTCTCATTTCAAAGTAATAGAACCTAAAATCTCTTCGCATGAGTAGAACAATTAATAATACGAAACCTTCAATATTGGACCTTTAACTTCCACTGTCTTTCTACATACTTTACAATACAATCTCAGATTTTTATTTCGGTTTATATTCGAAAAATAAAAAAATTACTGCAAAAAATACCTTTTAAAAAAACAAGTTTTTATTTAATTCAATATACTAAAAATACCTATTCCATTACCCACATACTATACTTATGGCATTTTTAAAACTTTTGAAATGTTCATGAACTTTACCTATTTTACTAAATTGAATTTTTGGATCCACTGCGATTATGTGATGTAATAGAATGTTGCGTTGTGGTAGGTTAAATTTTTACACTATTTGCTTCTAAATATGGCGGGCATTCTGCCATTTTGGAGTGCCACCCATATGTAGAATTAGGGTTTAGAATGACGTCAGAAAGCTTTATTGCATTATACTTGTCGAAACTCGCCATTTGATACCCATATTAAGATGATATGAAAAATAAGGTAATCTAATATCTTAGCGCGTCCACCGTATTGAATTTGGTGTAACGTCCGATAGCTTATCGTCTTTTAATCGTCAAACCCTTTCATTTGATACCCATTTCAAGGAGGTTGTGGAAAAAATGGTAATCCGCCACCGTGTGGTGGGCGCCATATTGGATTTTGAACAATAATGGATTGTAGTATATCCATATATTGCATTGCCAGCAGGCTTACACACATCTGCAAAATTTTAAATTTCTAACTTAATTACAACTAGTCGAAATTTTTATTGCAAGATTTGACCCAAACATACTACAAAAGCAAGTTAAATAAAAGCTTGTAAAAACATATAGATTACACAGAAAACATTGCTATGGAAAGTATTCAGGCAATTATGAGGCAGGCATGTGATATTCCACCTAAAATCAATGTAGCGATTTTTAGCATAGCTTCAGGAGTAATATCTATTTGTAAAACAAAAAGTTACTTATAGAATAAGCTACATAACATCTATGCAGGCTCTCTAAGCCTGCATAAAATGTCAGTTATGTTGTTAAGAAAAATGCGGAATTAGCTTCGTATTGTATAAAAGTAACGTCACTGCGTCGCAGTCGACTGGCGCTTGACAAAGAAAATAAATATTGCATATTTGCAGGAAAAATCATAAATACAAATTTTTTAACATAAAGGAACAATAGGCAGTAAAATAAAAGATTTGAAATCGAAAACTCAATTGGTTTTTTGTTCTTGATCCGAGTTCATTTTTGCAGTTTCTTTTGTACACACCATTTAATTAGGTGATAGCAAAGAATATATAACATAAAGAAGTTGCACGAGCCTAATTTGCCACTCAAAAATATTTTCCGATCGATTGAAGAGAAGGAACGGTGTCAGGGCAGGGAAGTGATTCCTAGAAACCGCGGCTGTGAACACAAATGTGTACCAGCCAGCAACGCACAGAAGTTCGGGCGCAGGTTATTCATATGGGTTCATGCGTTGGGGTGAACCACGCTTGCGTTGTCGGACGATGTGCCTTCTAGCTGAAGGCAGACCGAATTCTATGGATGAATGATATGAATAAAAAGGCGAGAACCCAAAAGAATTTCGTCTGCGCTTTCAGTTCAGAGTTCTCGTAATTTTCCCACACTTCCTAGAATTGGAACCGGCGAGCGCTCATACAGCCCTCAACGCGTGCTTGGAACACCTCATCGCAAAAGTCCATAAGAATAACATTGCGCGCCGGAATTTCTGTACGTTTGCTGCCTGGTCCCGCGTCGCATCAGAAATTTTTGGTCACACTTCCGATGTAAGAAGTGTCTGAATATGAATGGCCGCTTGTATTTATTGTACTACTACAGATATAGGGTTCGCGCGGAAGGACCCTAGAGCAAATTTTTCAGTTCAAGTTATTTGTTCCGACTGCGACTTCTTTATGTTATATATTCTTTGGTGATAGGTAGTTTCGACCTTCCTACAGCACGTATCGCTTCAATGATACCTTCAGATTTATACTGCTTTATCAATCTCGATGCTATGCACTTGTTAACAAAATATTTTGTTGCTAATTCATTTACAGTCAGTCCATTCTTTAAATAATGGTTTATAATGCGCATTCTAAACTTAGCACAATATTTTTTCAAGTAATTTTTTTATTTTAATTTTGTTTATTTTACGACTAGCTGCCCATGACGCTTGTGTCGATTTCGATAAAAATGAAAACGTCGAATTGTTTTGTCTTAAGAGTGTAAAAGTTTTTTAGGTATTAATGAAAGGTTAAGCAACATTTGCGGCCAATAAGAGGTTATCAAAATTTGTTCTTTGTATCTTAAAAAAGACGACATTTTCTTATTCATTGAAGTCACCTAAATGGCAAAGCTTCAACCGCATTTTTCTCCAAATAGGGTCATTGTTTGATTTATTGTATTCCAGACAGTTGATATTCTTATTGAATGATTTTTTAAAATAATGACTATCTTTTTTCTGAGGCCACATCAAAATTTCGAGCGAGTGCAGATAGATACATATAACCGCTCCCAATGGATCTTGGTGAAAACAGCGAGTGTAGTGCCAACAAAATTAAGGCCAGTATTCACCAACTTAGATAATAGTTTTTAGCCTGTCTTTATAACTTCGAAGTGGTGGTATTCACCGACCCAGATAAGAACCACTTTCGAACTCACTTTCCGCATGACCATTCTGATGAAAAATGTAGTCGAATTTTATTATTATTATTATCTATATATGTATATTCACACATTTTCTAATTGTTATTCGCCATATATTTCAATTTCTTCAGCCAACCCATAACTGTTACAGAATGAAGTATCGACAGAGTATATAAGACTCTCTTGGGGGGTCGTTAATTTATCCGATGTATGTTTATCGCGGCCGATAAATGCAAAATATCTTACAATTAGATACAAATTATCTAAGTTGGTGAATATGGCCTTAGAATAAATAGTAAAAAGCAAGCTTGTGTTTAACGTTTAACAATTTTTATATTTTTTTTTAATATTTTCTTCTCCCACTTCAACAGTAAAAATGCTCTCTAACTTTAAAAACTAACTGTACAAATAAATTTAGATAAATAAAATAAGGGGCATTAAAATATGTTTGCATAAAGCGACAATGAAACAATTTTGCTTAGCACAGCCATCAGTTTCATTTGATTTAAATAATTTCTAAAAGTTCACAATTGTTTCTACGCTTCTACTTTTATAAATACCATTAGAAAAATTTTAACTATTCTCGTAATCATAATTTAACTCAGTCAGCCCTCAAAGTAGCTGTCCAACCGCTCAGAAAATTGAGTTATATAAGAAAGGAATGTTCGCACCAACAACAGCCGTGCAACAGCCGGAAAGAAGAAACATTTTAAGGACCAAATCACACTTCGAGGGCTATTTGACGATATCGTTTCTGGTGAATTAAGACTAAATTTGGGGCGGGGTAACTTGGTTAACGATCTGAATATTTTCAAAGGCATGCCCTCGTTATCCTGGCAAAGGATACATAAATCAGTTCTCGGTGTCGACCATTTCTTGACTAGTAACAGGGGCGTATCTCATGGCCTTTGTGTGTTCCGAAACATAGTGGTCGACCTCTGGATCACTGTAGTCGCTGGTCGATTCTTCCATTTGAATATCATCCCTGTACTCGTGCAGCCTGTTTTCGTTGGGAATGCCAACATTGTTATTATTAGTCTCCATGATTCCGCTTTCGTAGATATCGTTATAGGGGTTTCCGTAGTAAAGATCTGTAAAATAAACAAGTTTAAGATTATGAAAATACTTGCACTTCTGAAAAAAATAAAGATGAAATGCGAAAAAAATGGAGCACATGCATGCATATACATGCTTCTGGGACTAAAAAGGAAGAGATGCCAGAGCAGACACCGAGTATAGCGTATCTAGTTTTCTATATGCGGAGAAGTTGCCAACGAATGTTTACGAACCTTTAAAAGATCCTTCCTGAATTTTCAAGGGTCGATGGGAGAATTTTTACTGCAAAGGAAAATATCTGTAGCCGTTAGGGGTATTTTACTTAGCAAACTGTACTACGTATTTTTGTGGCTACTTGTGGCTCATACTACTAAAGTTAACTATCTCCTAATCTAACTCCGCTACTACTGTAATAATACCAATACATGTTACCTTCATCTACAGCGCTTTCAACTGCACTGGCCTGTCTGGAAGCCAAACAAAGTAAACTAAATGTTATTACTCATCATTTTCTCTCTCATTGTATTTCATTTGCTTTTTAAACCGTAAATGTAGCATAATAAGAAGAACTCTTTCGAAAGTCATATACATAAATGTTACGGTGTGCGTCTACGGACTGATAGGTAGTATTATTAAACACATATAATGAATATAATATAATAATAAATTTCATTTAAATATTTTAATATTGATTTGTTTACTGTAGCTCCCGCGTGCATAGGGGTCATCTGATGTATTCCCAAATCGCATTAGTCATAAACTAAGTTTAAAATTAAAACATATGAAAGAAATAGATCACAGCAGAGGAGCAATTTCTTATACCGAGATTTCTGGCAGGAAGCCCAAAATGATTGACTTGTTATATTAATCACTAACCAGTAGTGTTTCCTATCCTACCATTTCATCGTATTTTGTCCGAATAAATGCGTATGATACGGCCACGGATATAATTCGTCACTGTAACTGCACATCATTGTGAAAAGCGAAGGCGAGAATAATTCGATGGATATATTCACATTAGTTCGCCGTATCTACCAAACATCGA
The DNA here is from genome assembly GCA_947538895.1 of Neoitamus cyanurus. NCBI lineage: Eukaryota > Metazoa > Arthropoda > Insecta > Diptera > Asilidae > Neoitamus > Neoitamus cyanurus. The sequence continues at coordinate 40,825,430 of OX384540.1, read as the reverse complement.
CTAACATATACATCTGTCGTAAAAATAGCTAATTGACACCTTAATTTGAAACTCCGTATGAAAGTCAATATCAATTTAACGGTAAAAATGGATTACTTCGTGTAAGATAACCAACAATTCGTAAAAGCGATAATGCACTTCAAGTTGATGTTGCTATGGAAGAAGAGCATAATATAAACATTTATTCCAGTCTCTATTTTTAATTGAAGTTTTGCTAAAAGCAATTTTTTTATTTCATTGTATATGTGCTCTGACTCCAAAGTTCTACTATTCTAGGATTTGCATGAGAAGGAATCATTTTGACGAATAGTTAGTTATATCGTTACCCACAGACATGTTAGTTATATTTAGTGTTAAATAAAGTGTGTTACTACAATCGTTTTATTGATTTAAATACAATTTTTAAATTAAATTCCAATCGCAACTAAATTTTTCTCATATTAAATTTACTTATATTCTAGAGCCAATCGACATGAAATTTTATTAGATTATTTTTAAAATTACCGCTCGTTAATAACAACAACGAAAGCAAAGATAGAATTTGAATACCAATAGAAACTAAAAAGGATCTCATACCTGACTCTATACCATTCCAATCACTTTCAATGTGCAAGCTCCGACTATCTAGTTCTACGCTACCATCTAGCATGTTTAATTCTGATGGCAAACTGTTGTTCTCTGTCATGTCGAAAATTTCGGTGATTTTAACCTAAAAGTAAAACAAACGATAGTCTTACAGCCCAAAAGGAAGAAAACTTCAACTACTCACTTTGTTCGATTCATCGGTGTAGAAGTACGCATACACAGCGTCTTGATGTGCTGTGACCTTAAGAATTTGCTCGAATGTGTCGTCTCCAAAAATGCTGTTTCTATGAGGTGTACTGTAAATATTATTGCTGTCATTAAAAAGATAATCACCACTCAAGTTATTATTATTCTTTTATTTATTCTAGATCATAAAATTATTTCCGATAAAAAAATTAAATAAGTCAATTAAAACTTACTGCTCGTCGTATGAGATGGATTGCTTCCTTGAATCATAATATCCATTTGACTGCAGCCCTGATAAACAGTCGAATGAGTCTAAATCGAGGTTCATCTAAAATGTAAAAGAAGATAAAATAATGAAAAAATAAATAAGAGTAACAGTTAAAAGTGTGAACAAAAATATAAAAGGATAAAAGCATAATAAAAAATTCTGAATATACCAACTTACCACAAGCTTGTTCAGTAATTTCGCTGAAACTACGTCGTTAAGGTGTGCTAGAATGACTTTCAGTAAATGCCTTAGCTGATGAATAATGTGTGGAGCAACTCTCAATATTCTGAAAGAAAATCAAAAATGAATTTATTATCTCTCCTTTAGAGTGACAAGGAAAAAGTAAAAAGGAAAACATCTACTGTATTAGCAAATTTCCCTTATTTTAAGAAAAACGAACCGCCCATCTCTACTACTCGTACAGCTCAAACTGCATATATACAAAATTTGATTTAATCTAGCTTTTAAATTATGGTTTCATTTTGTTTATGATATGGGAATTGCCCTAATCAAAATAGAAGTTCTGAGGAGTTTACATCATCGCCTAAACCCTCCATCGTTTGCAATTAATTTTTTCAATTAATCAGACCAAAGTCCCTATTGAATCACTCTCAATCTTAATTGGCGTACTTTGCGCGGATATAATATCATGGCAACCTGAGATTAATACATTGTGAATGGAAAATCACAATTTCCGAAGGGAAGTACTTCATAGAACTTTGAAAGGTTTTCTAGCTTCACTGATCGATAGCATGACGCATAATAAAATAAAAGTAAATAACTAAAATAAAGAGCACTAAAACAGGTGCCCATTCATGACTCACTTTAGAACTACAAAAGTAGAAAGAGGCACTGACATCTGCTTGTAATATGATAAGGCGATTATCATTTCGATTGTTTTTCGAGAAGTTAATAAAACGTTCAATAAAAAACAACGTTGTTTTTCACCAAACAGTAGTAAATTTATTAATAATTTTTACCTTGAACGTAATAAGTTTTTAATGTTATACCGGAATATTTTCAAAATTTGTCACACCATACATATGCAAATTAAAGAATATATGTTTAAAATAAAGTTTCCATAGTATCGCAGTATTGTTTAGATAAAAAAAACTGATCAGTTTGAGTACGAGTATCAAAATTTTTAAAAAAGTTGAGTTGATGATTTAATAGTTTCCGTTGTTTCGAGCTTGCCACATTTAAAGCTTCGGGTATATCAGCCACACAGTCGGACGACGCGGCGTTGATGGTTTTATGAGTATTTTGTTAGCTTAAGGAATATAAGAGAACATTTTCAGAAATATTTTGTACTTTCTTGATTTGCACATAGCTGATAAAATTTTGAATTCTCACTTTGACAACTCGTTGCAAACTTTCAACCATATATGTATTCAAAAATAATTTAACTCGACATGGTACACTACATTCATAATCAATAAAAGATAAAAAAGAGCAGATGTCGACTTCACAAAAAATTGTACGTCTCATCTGATCTAAATAATTTTATTTAGTCCACGTTTATTTTATTAACAGGTCGAGGAAGAATTGACCTTACAATAAATATTAAATTATTGAGAGCCAGATATCGCAAACTAACTCACATCAAGAAAAGGTCACAGCAACGCGCCATCAGGTCACTAAAAAACCATCTGTTAGAGCGCACCCGGAACAATTGAAGCGAATGTTATCGGCCTCTTTCCGACCTTAACTGATAACACGCCATTTTAAGGGGTAACATCTGTTTTGATCTTTTATTAAATGTGAAAACAGTTGCCTGGTTTTTTATATTTCCTAAGCACTTATGCCTTTTTGCATCTATTAAAAAAATGTATTCAAGTGCAATCTCAATTAACGATTTTTGAATACGCATTTGTGAACTTGAAGGAGAAAATGAACCGGAGCAACTAATACGACTCCAAATCATTATCTCTGTCGTCATATGTTTTCAAGCCAACTAATTTAAAAAAATCCAATAAAAATTTCGAATTTGTGAAATAATGCCAATTTCAACTCCAATTAGGCACCCAAAAACTGCAAAGTTCTTTTTAAATACACATAAGTAAAAATAAAAAACACAGCGTTCAATTGTGTCTTAAAAGTTATTCATTTTATTTAAATAATTAAGTAAAACATCAACAATTTAACGTAATTCGTACAAAAGTTCACTAAAACTAAAATAACTTTGGCATGGATAATAACAGCTCTGTTTCAGGAATCTTGGACTCCCATAACTTATAATACAAAGTATCTACGTCTTTCAGAAATATCGACAATTCTCCTACACTTAAGTAGGTCCATCTTAATGACATAAAAAACATTTAAAATGTTAGTCACACTATTTCTCATACTATTTACATGACACTGTCTAAATAAAAAGTTTTTTGGGTGCCTTCATGCTGGAGCGAATGTTTTCCCAAACTGCAATGGGAAATGCATGGTTCTAGAAAAAAGAAAAAAATCTTTTTATTTCTGCCTCGTTGTTTAAAAGTCATCATTATGTATTTATCATGCGGAAATTAATGTCCGAATGCAAAAAGTGATGAATTATTAAAATATAGCGTGAAATTGAATTTTTATGTTATTGAGGATGTTATCGTGTTGCTTGCACAAAAATACCCTAATTGAAGTATAATAGTGAAAATATAGAATCAAATTTTTAAATGTTTTTAAATCTTAATCCGGCTTAATTTTTTAATTTAAAGAACCGTTTTTATCAGACAAAGGAAACCCATGTATGGCAGTTAAATTAATTAAAGTTAATGATATTTATGAATCCGTTAAAAAATGTGAAAAAAATAAACAACCGCTTACTTGTTTATCGTGGCAAGTAGGAAGTCAGCAGGTACTGTGGCAGGCAGTGAGAGCAATTTGATTCCCTTGTTTTTGAACAACCAATTCGCAAGTCCTTTATTTGCTGTATCAATGTACCCCTGGATAACGTCAACCACTGTTTCTGGCATGTTTCCAATTAAAGCGTCCTACAGTCCCCAATAAGAACAAAATTATTACCTTATGAATTAAAAGTTTTATAAGAGTACCTACCTTTCTATGCTTTTTACACTCTCTGCACTCAGGATCGTAATCCTGTGTATCAGCAGGAACAGTCTCAGAAACAACAAATGTTGATTGAACAGCAACACATCGTCTACAGCTAATCAGATTGTTTCTATGGAGGAATTGGAGGGCATCATCGAACCCTTGCTGACACAAATTTGATAGGAATTCCGGCCGGGGTGGGAACAGAATTCTGATAAATCTGTTAATATTCTGGCGGGAAATTTCTATGCTTGTATTAGCCCAATTTAGGTGAAAGAGCTGTGAGCTTTGATCGCGGGGGCATATATCACTTTCACCGCAGAATGGACTGACAGTGATTGTATTCTCGTCTAAAATCGGTAGATTGTCCGAAAATGCTCCGTCCATATAGCGAACACCGCGAAATCGTGGTGGTAAAATTCCTGAAAATCCCGGTATAAAACAGGCACACAGGATGGCATCAAGGACATCCTGCCGACTGTCGAATTGTGATACAATAACATTTTTTCCATCGTAGACACGGGTCAGTGAAATATGGAGCCGGCCATTAACACGTTTGTGGGCATCCTCAGGAAGGTGCTTTTGGAGTCCTTCAAGTAGACAAGTTTGGATGTTAAAGGATGGACTAAAAGGACCTAACGAGTGACTTCTGGCTTCGTTGACTACTCGGAAGAAATCCGAAGTCATTTCACCTGTAAATAAAAAAATAAAACAATTATTCACAATTAAGGCAAATAACAGATTATAAGAGGTGACAATGGTTTGCAAAATTAATCGCCGGATCGATACAAAACCTCTTCCACCGGCATGCTTTATCAGTCGAAGGGGGCTTTCATAATATCGCAAAATCAAACGCCAAAGTAAACAAGGAAGAAACCGACGCACTAAATACCGAGGGGTACTTACCTTATCGCACCCCCTAGAGGCTACACCTTAATACTCTACGTAGTTCTACATAAAATTCAGTTTCGCGTTGCAATCTAAGTAGTTCAAGATCACAAATAGCTTGTTTTTCTTCATCTAATACGAAGATAACATCCGATAACTGGCCACACGTGGAGCACTTTCCTTCTTTCATTTTTCTAGGCGTATTCCTATCGTACGTATTACTTTTGGTGGTGGCATTTCATTCTAAGCGCGCAAAAACAACTTTCTGTAATTCAGTGACGCATATTGCACTCTTGATTGGTATTAGAATAGTAAATACGCATACGCGTGCCCTGAATTGATTAAAGTTATCTCGTTGACATTTTTATTTTATTCTCATGGCAAAACTGCTCATTTTCGATATAGTTTTCCTTGGATTGATAAGAAGACATCTGCATGCATAGATAGACCGTCATAGTTCTGATGACTTTGCATCACCCCTTAAAGGAAAAGAAGAGTGTAGAAAGATGAACAATGAATTTTCTTCAAATTAGAAACAACTCTTGACGACGAGTTCTTGTTTCAAGAGATGGAACGTGCGTCAAGAACTCGTCATTTGTATAGAAAGTAGTTAACCTGGAGATAAGTTTTGGCGCTTGTGTCGAACTTTCTGATGAATATCAGCTTATCTTGAAAAATGTACCCTTTGGCCTGGCACAATTTCTTGGTTTATGCGCGTCGAATGTACAATTATGATTGTCCTTGATATGGCATTTTGGTATAAAATTTGATTATTACCAATTACGATAAAATAAACTCCGACAGAAAAACAACGCTGTTATAAGATTGATCCAGTTGCCTGTTCCTTCAGATATTTTTAAAGGGTTTCCCGATTGTGTTGCGGGTCTTTTGCCGAGAAGGTTTTAGCAAGGTTTCGTCTCGGCATACCTTAAGAGTGCTTCACATCATCAATAAATGAGGAAGTAGTAAGATGTTCGTAATTGTTTTACTTCAGAGCCCAGAGACATTGGTATTATTAAAAAAGAGGGAAATTTTAAATTTCATATATTCACAAATTCCTCATTTTTGGAAGGTGAACACAACTATATCAGTGATATTATTATATAGTCGCAAATGCGGTTTCTGGCAGCACTCAAAGTCTAGTTATTTTTCTGGACTGAATCATCTCTATTCTTTTAGTCGACTTATTTGCAAGTAACTACATACCACTTGACAAAGAGATAAAGGTTAATTTCTTTTGATATGACCCGTCCCCAGCCTCAATATCTCAGAACAGAATTTAGTATGGATCGAGATAAACTGCCAATGAGCTCCAATTTTAAAAACTTCCTGGTATTAGGGTAGTTTCTGTCTGGTGTTTAAATGTGTGTTCCTAATGCCTTGATCAAAAAATATATTAATATAATTATAATTCTCTTGAAAACGCATATTCCTGTAATGGTGAATCAGAAACATATATTTACGTTCTGTGAAAAAGCACATTTTCCTATTCAAAATCCTAATTTGTTCATTTCATTTGGCAATTGAACGGTCTTATATTTTTTGGAGAAATAAAATTTTCAAAAATTTAACGTTTGTTTTTAATAATTCCTATTTTTTTTTTAATTACAGATTTTTTGTGACACCATAATATATGCTGCACATACTGCATAGGATCAAATTGTGCACTAGTGTGCATAACTCCTCAAATTTCTAAATAATTCGATATCAGCACAATATTTCAAATAAAATTCGAAATTAGTTTGAGAGGTATTACATAGCTTTCATCTATATAGGCAGCTCGAGTACATGAATAAATTGTATGTACAAGATATTCCGGAAAGATACCCAATTTAAATATATTAAATGTAGTCACGGAATTTTTATAGTACAACCTCCAGCAACAAATATCACTGCTGTAACAAGCCGGCCCGATCCGCTCCTCTGCAATTCGAAGTTCCAACTGCAAAATTAAAATACCTACGTGCTGTGCAACAGCTCCAATGTATACATCAGTGCGAGTTGCCTTTCGTCATAACAACAAAACTGCTGAGGCATTTAGTTTTGGCTAAGTAATCATACGACCCAGTTGGTAACAATGTTAAATAATTTTAATGCAAGAATCCAAAGTGTAAAATTAGTTATGTAATTGTTTGAATATTTGCGCGAATCATGAGGCTCTCTGCAGCAAATCGCATCTGGCCATTATTTTTTTTTTTAAATCATATTTTTATTGCACATATGTGTGCAACATTTCAGTGAATTATTACATACAAAACAGCCTAATCATCATTGAGTTCCACATCTCAAGTACGCACTGAGGAAAATTTATGTCAGAATTCTGTGGTAAGCATAAAGCCGCAAGAAATGAAGCATCTAACATGACAACACTTAATGGCAAGTGTTCGAAGCGGGCCCAAGCACGTGTACTTCACTTTGATGTAATGTCGATTTTTTCATTACCGGATCGGGTGATATTCCAACCTTGTCAGAGTTTTACTCTACTATGAATTTGGCGGTTGGATGAATGAATTTCTCGGTGAAAATTGTTTCAAAGAAGGGGCACGTTTCTTTAAAACAAACATTCATATGAGGTGCGTCTTGATCTTGGCGAAAGGTTATTGTATTTGGGAATAACAGTGATGCCTCCGGCCAGTGTCAGTTTTCGGTTTTGGATTAGTAATATCATTAAAGCAGATGCATACATCTGCATTATAGTTTTCTTAAAAAGCATCTAAGAGTAATGTGCAACAGTTCTGCAATAAAATCGTTTTTTAGTTCGAATTGGTCGAATTGTTTTGAATTACTTGAAATATTATTACAAATAGATTCTAAACGCATAAAAAATAAAAGCTTCAGTTAAATAATTCTATCACCAATAAATTTTGTGGTAAAAAAGCAATTACACTATGTCCTGGTTTTTGCAATTTATATTAAATATTTGAACTGTTATGTTTGTCACGGACGTTACCAAAAGGTTTTCAAAAATTAACAAAAATGAGCGGAATTCGAAAGTTGTTTCTCAAATGTTTTAATAAAGAAAATATTTTGAAAAGCCCAGTAGACCCTTAAAATTGCAATTGTTTTTTAAACTTTATTATCTCAATACAAAAGAAAACAGGAATAAAACCACAAATTTGTTCGACTCGACTATCAGATAAAATAATAAAATCATAATAAAAGTCTTCAGGTAAATGGCCACAAAAGCCTCTTATTTTATTTAAATCCGCTTTAATCCACCCATCTGGGCGTGTTAATTGCATCGTTGTTTACAATTACGTTTGTTTACAATTGCGCTTTTGCAATTTACAAGTAGTTCTGCGCATTGATATTACTGAGGAAGTGTTTGTGATGAGAGCAAACAGCAAAACAAAGCAGTGACGCTAAATGCGTTCAAGTTTTGCGTTTTCACTGCATGTTTTTGCACAAGCACTTCAAACTGCTAAGGCAAAAACACTCATTATCGCATGATAATATACCATGAATTTATGCGGTAAGCAGAATTAATTTTCAATTCCAGCAACAACTTCTGGTTGGGAAAAGAAGTTGGCTGATAAGAAAGTTGTACCATGCAGAATATATTGATGCAAAACTAAATGGGAAGCATGAAGTGATATTTATTTAGAGTAGACAGATAATGGGACCAACGCAACGCAAGGACTAAATGCACTTGGTTATACTGGTACGTTATACTACGTCCTATTATTGACCAGCATAGTATAGAGACAGAGCAACATAAAACTTGCGCCTGTAGACGCTGTCACTGTGGGCAACACAAAGATCCTGTTCTGATAGAGACAGCAGACGCTGGGAGGAACATCCAAAACTATAGGATCTATCCGCTTGCGGCACAGCAATTTGAAATCGCTACTTCTACTATTACTGAGTAGATGCGTAGGAACCTCGCAAACGTAAATTTTACATTCGAGTCGATCTGTTCCGATATTGAGACAAAGTCACTGCCACCACGAGGACTTTTTTTTATCATTTATGTATGTTTGTTCTGGTAGAACATCCTGAGTATGGTACTGAATTAAATGCGCGCATTACAAAAATAAAGAAAATGTTAAAGGGAAATCGCACTATACGAATCTGTGCACATTGTTCGATAAGATAAGCTTGAATGATTTCATACAAAATGTCGATAAACCATTTGCACCTGCACAAATGTGGGCGCACCTCTAAACTTCGTCGTTTGTGATAATAAAGTTCACTATCAAAAAATATTTAAAAGGCAAATAAAAAAAATCGAATTGAAACACAAATTATACTTCCGAATGCACAAGATGAGAGAAAAATAATCCCTCAGACTTTTTTCAGTTTTAGTACTTTAGATGTGAAAGTGTCCACTGTAAACCATTTAGTAGACTGTAGTATAATATAGTTGTATAGATATAGTAGGTATAACGGGTTGGAAACAAACATTTGTGCAATTCAAATTTGGACTTTGTGAATTTGTGGCATTTTAAAGTAATAAACCGCAGATAGGTATATAAATTCCTCGGCTGTTATTATTTCGATAATAACACTTTATAGGTTAACTTATGAAATTTGGAATAGCATGTTAAAGGATGTAGAAACAAAAATTGTTGTATGTCGCTACCACGTGATTCTACGCATCCCGTACGATGTACATATTATTTTTAAATTCTGCTGCTCTTGTTACATTTTTATGTACATCATTAATTTTGAGAATTAATCGGATGATTTGGCTGAGTGAGCGGACACAGACTGTTCTAATGATCTTGAAGTAAACAATAAGTACAAAAATAAACCAACCCTGGCAAGAATCGTTGGTACGCGCTCACCTATACCAATTAAACAAACTCGCATCACCGGTAAAATCTCGAAGTTTTTTAGAAAGCCAACAAGACGCTGAAAAGACGACCTTCTTCAAGAAGCATGACAACAGTGCGCAGACGGGCCATCTTCCTCAGACGAGCCCCTTTTTCCCACACATTCACACCTCTTACGGAGATCTGTGTACGAAAATTCCATTTGAATTCCATTTCAAGTTCAGCTTCAATGGGCCGGAGAAGATATTTTAAAATCTCTTGGATAGTGCTTGCAGCGATAATGTGCGACACGCATTTCTTCCAGAATTTAAACTAATCAGCGAAGAAGGTATGTACACAGATCTTCGTAGGCCGGGTGCTCTTGCACGAAACGCGATGCTACGTTCGTCGTCTAGGCTGATAAAAAAAAACCGGCGGCAGTATTTCATTGGTACCCCGCACATACCTAATTAGATTGAGGACTGGCTTTCTGATCGATTTGTCGTGCCTCTTACTTGAGGAAACAGGTGCATAAATTACGTTTTGATTTTTGTTATTTTGTATCTGTACTGTGTACAAAGTATCTTTGGTACGGTTGGAAAGGAGAGGATGTTTATGGGAGCCTGATCGATTTCTTGCTTACACGTAACAGATTTTCTCGATCTTTATAGTCTGTCCGCACCGGTTTTACTGGGTGCAATGTGCGATATATGTATGCACGTGAAAGTATTGGGAAAGAATTTTTAATGAGAGTTTATCGGTTTTACGTGAAAAACCGATGGAGTGAAGAAATAATCGAAACCGTTGCAGTTTTCCGATTGTATAAGTAAAATGCAGAGAAAAATTTCAAATATTTAATGGCAAGTTAGTCTACGAGTTAGTCATTTACGTAAAATTCATAATAACTAAAATGCTTCTTCACTTATTACTGTTCCTCTCATATTAGGAAAAATATTGTCCAATTTGTTATTTTTCATAAACTTTTCGATCGACAATGTCACATAAAATTTCCCATAAGCTCATCCAAAAGTTAATTGAAGGATCGCTGCAATACTGATAAACGAGTGAGGCAATATTTCATTTTTAATCAGATAATGTTCAACGGCCTTTCAATGTCAACAAGCAAGGCTGAGAGCATTGTCACTCTGGCAACGAGAAGTTCGACGAGTTTTTTTATTTGTAATAAAAGTAACTTTTGTCTGACAATAAGATACGCTAAAATATATTACTTTATTAGGTATTTCATGAGGGCTTATAAGCGAACGCTGAAATGCCTAAACGAAACAAAGATATGTAGGAATGGAGTTAAGCTACATAAAGAGAAATGTTTCCGTCAATTAAATTGGAACTACATAACATGTTATGTGTATACTGTCATGAATCGAAGTTTTATATTAGACCAAATTCAGGCTTAACTAGATCTCATACGGTAGTTCATCGAGACTGTTATTACACTATTATTAAAGAAAGAAATATCGAAAAAAGTAGGGTTTCACCACACACAAAAATCACCCTATATATGGTAAATTTGACGAATGACAAAATGCAAGGAAACAAGCACAGAAAATTGTCAAAATTTCTTAGTATCTTAACTTGTAAAATGTCTCAATTTCACTACATGCCACTTACGCCGAAATCCGAAACAATTTTGCAAATTTTTAGAGCAAAGAAAGAAAACAAAGTAACATATTGAATATTCAGAAGAAGTTATTTTACACTTCCTTAATTAATTTGTCTAAATAAAATTTCCAAATCAATTCAATTAGAAAACGCATGCAACCCCTTTAAAATCAAATTGATTACAATCAATTCCTGAAGTGGTCTTTGCCCAGAAGACCGATAAGCTCATCCAACTTTTTTGTATGATTTCCTTTGTGCAATTTTGTACTGGCCGCAGTGCGATAAAATAAATTGCACGATTGAGTCCAGATAACCGATATCGTTTCAATGAGGGAGTTACATGTACCTATAAATGGGTTATTGTTCTACGGAAATATGATAATTCTGTAGTATGAAGTGGTTTTGCGAATGATTTTATTGAGAGGTTTTAAAATAACGTACTCAGACTTTCTGCTTCCGACGTTTTGCCGATGTTTGAATATTGGACTTTTTAGATTAGTACAAATAAAATATTGTAACGTTCCCCGATAATTTTTAATTCATAACCTTGAAGACTGGAGACATAACATTTTGATCACTTTGATTTCACAATCCTAATAGCCTTTATGACCCCTGGTTTGATAGAAAGTAATAAATTATATTGCGTCAACAGATGGCAAAAACTCTATAAATAGACCATCAAGCATGATTTGAAGCCATGAGAAAAATATGCTTGAATTTAATCTTAATTAAGCACCGGTTGTAGTTTTTATATCTTATGCTTAGTTTTCACACCGCCACGCCATGGCATTAGCAGTGGCCCACGAAAAAAGTCACATTGAGATGTTAATGGCCAGGTAAGCCGGCAAGTCCGTATGGTTTTATTTGCTTTTTCGTTGCACTTTTGTGAACAATGATGAGAGCTACTTCGGAGTAAAGGTGAATGTAAAATATTCTTGACAATGAACTTGAATTTGGTCTTGTTCAACTTCAAAATTAAAATTGATTTTTTGACTTCATTTTTGTAGTGAATGAGAGTGAGGAGCCAAGAACTTCAATTGGTTGTACTTCGTAGCAATTAGCAATTATTATAAAGTTTCCATATGACACTGTGCAAGAAATTTTAGCAAAAGGTCTGTCTGAAGCCACCAGCAAAATATTTGTAGCAATAAGGGGTGAGAAAACAAAACAACAACAAAATTCATTCGGTAGCTTAATTCATTCGGTAATATAGAAAATTGTACACAAAAGCCTGTGACGATGCAATTGTTTCAATTCAATTTCGTCAATTAAAACAACCCGCAGTCGTTTTCATTCTACATCGACTGGTGTGAGATAGCCCTGATATGGTGAACAGAGAATGACCTATGTATTCATTAAAATAAAATGCAATATTTACATTTACTTGTGCTAAAAACGCCATCTGATCGTTTGGATGTGTCTAGTCTAGATAAATATAGATATGTATACATCCGCAAATGAAATGAATTTATTACCCGTAAACCGTCAATCTCAACAGTATTTCTCTGTATTACTCTATATTTTACTCCAAATGTTATCATTATTGTGTTGAACATTTATTTTTTCTAACATCCTTTCAATTCAATTGCCTTTAAGTCATTGCCGGAATAACCGGAATGAATGAAACGTATTTAAGTATGCAATACATGAGTAAAGATCAATTTAAACTTTGCACTTTGAATGAATTCACCCACAGTGAAAGGTGTAAGTTTTGTTTAAGTTTGCCTACACCGCCTCAATAAGTAAGTGAGACAAATTTTAAAAACCGTTTAACAAAGAAATAATAAAATCCAACAAAGTTTAACCCTTATATCTTATTATTTTTATTTCGATATCATGTTATCAAAACAGTAAACCAAGTTATAAGATTCTTTATCCAAACAGTCTAGTTGTAATAAAGAAGCCAATTTTTCGTAAAATGACTTTAATAATAAAAAATTATCTGAACTTATTTAAGTCTTCGTATCGGTCAACGTTTTTTGTTAAATGAAATTACACAATTCCGCGGACGTTTTTTAGGCGGAGCCCAATTAAAATACAATTTTTAGAAGGAATTTTCGGGTGACGTCAATAGGAATTCAATGAAACATCTTGAAGCGGTCGGTATCAATTAGGTGATAACTTTTGTTTTCAAACCCCCTTGATGCATCGTAACCCCATGACCCTTATTCCTATCGCTTTGAGAATATATGATGGCAAATATTCTAATTAAACTCGGTTTAAAATACGCCTCCGGAATTTGTTGTTTCCCCCAGCTGTAACACAAAGCATCATGCGATTTCTCAATTTTTTCAGATAAGAAGCCTCTTTGTGGAAGAAAGCATTGCTATTGAGTTCTCTACTACTTTAGAGTCAACCTTCAAGTCGGAATATCTTATCGGTGTTATAGAACAGAACGAGTCACAAGAATGCCCCACGATCGATCAGTTGCGCGAGCTGCAAAACCATAAAGCATTCATTAGAATCTACAAAACATGGTGTCATGCCCCAAAATGCAACGTCAGCTCAAATTATTGACTCGATGCAGAAGCTATTTATAAAGCTCAGCAGCACACCGCCAACGCGGCATATAATTGATTTGTTAGCCTTCGGACCGATGACATGGCTGACGTCGGATTCTACTATCGCTGTCTTCCATTGATATATGAACAAAAAGACGAGACTAGATTTGAAAACACGCAAATTTACTTATCGCCTCTATAGACATGAGTGAGAGCAGAGAAAATGGCAGATTTATTAAGGATCTGTCAAATCACTTGAAAGCTACACATCAAACGACTAATAATGGCAAGATATAGGTCACTTGAAGAGGTCTTAACTAATTAACTGGGACATTTAAGATTGCATTCTGTCGTATCTAGCTAGTGTATTTTTTTCCTTTATCGAAGCAGAAATGAAACGCGCATTGCGATTTTTAGGACATTGATCTAATTTTGTACGCGTTCCATTTGTACCAATTGTTTTAACTAAATTAGTCACTTTTATCAAAAGATCCTCCCATTTTTGTATATAACTTTGTGACACAATCTGACTGATTCTTTTTATATGATTTTGTTCTAAATAAATCAAAAGTCGTTATCGAAATTTTATTATGGGAAATGTTGACAGAATATATATTTTAATCTGTTCTGAAGTTACAAAAACATAAGATACACAAAGTATGTAGTAAATTTTGTGCACAATTTTGACTCTAGACTGTTAATTTGTTTTTGTTTTGAGAGGAATAAGAGATTACTCCAATGTAAGAGAAGACAAATGACAATTAAAGAATGCTTGTATGAGAAATTTTATGATGAAACCTGAAAAAAGGAAACTTAACTTAATTTACCATCGAATATGTGCAAACCTACTACACGAATATTACGAACCGTATTTTTGAAAGGGTCTAGCAGAATAAGCATGTAAAATCTGCCCTCAAATAATTTTCAATTTATATCAATAGGTGTATCGTTTTTCATGGTAAAATATTACATTGACCTCCTTTTCGAACGCCTATGTCATTGGGGCACAAACAAATTTCTTCCAGCTCACTAAGAAATTAAAAATGTACTCAGCCTCCCTTTCCCCATGATTTCATTTACACACTCAAAAAACTTGAGAGGTTTTAGCGCCGAAGTCAAATTTTTAATAATAAAATTAAACTATGAATACTACAGATATTCTTGGATAATATAATTTTGCGATTATGCATAGGTAGTTTGGAATTCTTTAAAATTTTTCAAAAAGCTTCAGGGCCGTTAAAATGATCTATGAATTGGGAAATCCCTGTATAGAGTCCTATAGGGTTGAATTGTCGACGAAAAATTTCAGTCAAATTTGTGTATTTGCATCTATTTGAGATATGGACCTATAACCTTTTATTTATTATTTATGCTCAAAATTTTAATTTAAAAGATGTAATCCGTGAAGGAGATTCGCAGTTTCAGGCGATTGAAAGGCATTTCTTCACCCAACCTTTTTTTTTTAATAAAACCGCCGACCCCATTGTGCGACCAGAAATCTCTTTTGTGCCAGCAACGACGAGGAAAGAGAGAATAGGCCAAGGTGGCGAATGTACCAAGTGGGATTTTAACCTGTCTTATCAGCAGTCCGGCCTACCGAGATCTAGGTTCCCCCTAGCTGGCCAGGTGGATATCGAACGCACGACCTCTGTGGGTCACACTCGTCCCTTAAAAACAAAATTATATTTTTAAAAACAACAACCATAAAAAAATTACATTCTAATCTATACCAAAAATACAAATCAGTTTAATAGAGGCAAATTCCATGACTCCAGCTAGCGAATTCCAATTAAATCAATATCTCCCACAAAAACAATCTCAAAAGAGGCAAAAACGCAAAATATTTGTGTGATAAATGCAGAATTATTCGTATGATTAAAAATAGAAAAAATTGAACTTCTTGCGTCTCAGTGCTCCAGTCATCGGATCCATCAATTGTTTTTTTTTTTGCAGCACCCATGGCAGAATCAGAAAAACATTTTGCTGCGTGGCTTTATTGATAGCTTGCTAAGGGGGGCCTCTCTACGATTCGAGTTTATATATTTACTCAAACTGGCAACCACCATGTCGGGAGTAGATCAAAGTCCAATTGGCTGAATCTAAAATGACGTGAGTTCCGACTTATTTATATGAGAGCTTTCTCAGATGTGACTGGACGTGGCAATGTTGTCCATCGCTCTTATATGCTTTTTTAAGGAAATTTCTCTTTTTAAGAATTATTATCCGTTACGCAATTTAGGCTATTTCTAAATGTTTGGAGATGCGTAAATATTACGCGCACCCCACGTGCCCAAAGATCAAATTTATAAATAAATTATCAAACGAGTTAGAGGTCTGTGGCAATAATATCGATTCAGTTACGATTGGCGTCAATTTGAAGAGATGCAAATTAATGCAAAACTGCTTGATTAACTTGATTGCATTGAAAGAGGTCAAACAACTTCGATATTTCTTTCAAGGAATTCTTGTGTCAATTAAAACATTAATTGCACCCCCAAAAATTTATCAGATCCAATGTTTGCAGAGGAAATTCTGGAGCTGAATACGAACAGATAAAGTCATGTATTTGAACTCATTAATTGTTTGAATTCAAACAAACTCTCGTGTTGTGGTCTTATTATGCAAATAAATTCGGTTTTGTTTATCATTCTCATCCAATTCCAAACACAATACAAACAGCTTTACTTACATCCGTGCGCCGATTATAAACAAACATGATAACACAAGTATTTCGTAAATGTGTAAATGATTGAGTGGAAGTAATTTATCAGTATTTATCAATGTTTGAGAGAATTTCACAAAGAATACAAATAAGTTGCGGTATGATTTCATTTTCAATATTATTTTAATAATAGTTATTTGTGGGTATATGTACTTGTGTTCTTAACTTCAATAATGTACCTATGCCCTTTAATTCTCGTAATTGTAAGACATACGAAGATTTCCGTAATTTCCTCTTGATTGCACAGGTTTCCGTCCTACTTTTGTCACAGTTTTGTTTGGTTTGCCTCTGCCACTACTTTAAATAGTAGGGTCGACATGCTTAACTCGAATCTCAAAGAACAAGAAAAACATATCCCAATTAGGGAAATTGCGAGTTACACAAATAATATATGGTAAGTGTAATAAAAAAATATTTATTTGAATTAAGGTGCCAATAATACAATAAAAATATATAGAATAAATAGCTTTCTAGTTATTTTTTAGGATTCAGTAATTTTCTTTGGTGTTGTGGACGATCACTTTTCTTTTCAATAAAATCCTGCATAAAATTTAAACGAAAGAAGGTAAGACCATATTCAAAAGGAAACGAAACATCAGTCTTATTCATAAAAATTCGACTTCGCGTTAGGGAAGTTCTACTGCATTTTTTGTCTCCCGATCTTCATTCGAAAACTGCAAAAAACTTGTCATGGATAAATTATTGAAAGACCAGTGTATATGTATATGGCGAGCTATAAAAAATAAATTAAAAGCAAATTAAGCAATATTTTATGAGATGCATAAACAATAAATGCAAAAAATTAATAGTAATTTGCATTCTGACACAGAACAAACTATTCAAGTAGTTAGGTAGCTTTTACCTGCGCCCAAATAAAAAATTTGAAGTTTGCTCATTCCTGCTAAATATGCTAATAAACATACTCATTCATTAAAATGCATTTACAGGAAATTTTATGTAAATCACGACTAGTTTTTTCAGTTTAGAACACTAACCAATTTCAACAGGTTAAATGAGGTATTAAATTAAATGAGACTATTAGTTAAATTCTTTAAAAGTTTCCACTCCACTAAATTAATACCTCAGAATGACTAATTTACTGAACTTACTTGTAAAAGTGAACTACGCTCGTTTTGAACGTGTTCAATCACGTTGTTATCACCTGCTCGAGCATGCTGGTGTGTATAAATCAAATCAAGGTCGACTGCAAAATTTGCAATTTTCCTGATAAGATAATGCAAAAAGGTTGGTAATAATTTTAATAGTCTAAGTCTAAAAGGAGAAATTCGAATTTGGTTTGAAACCAACCAAGGTCTTTGTTCAATGAAGTCATTGTTTTTATTAATAATTCATTTGTTTATCTATATCAACTGTTCCAAAATAGTACCTGGTCAATAAAAGAACACCCAACCCAACCTGATAAATTAAACATTTTATTAGCCTTACTTAAAGTACGACTAATAAGAGCTTAACTTTGATATTCTGGGAGAAAAACTTTGAACTTTTGCTGGTTGAGTTATCGAAGTTGGCGAATCATCAGGATAAAAGTTTATTAACTTATTAAATTAGAATTTATTAACTGTATAGTCTGTACTTTGTGCAAATAAATGAAGTGGTGATAATGTTACTTCAACAAGTGATAATCTGAAGAGAATTTTGTGTGGAGAAATTCTAAATGAGGAAGAAATTCCTCAACGAATGCACAGCCATGCGAATGCAAACCCACCTACCACTTTTTTAGCCGCTAAGAGGTTCGGATACAATTTTGGTGTTGTTAGTTAACATATTAAATTTGAGAAGTGCCAAAGACTGATTTAATTTAAACTTAAGAATCAATAAATCTAGAAAATCTAGAAATAAGCATTACGCATTGCCTAAAAATAAGTATAAACCCAACAGCAAGCAGCACTCATTTGCTCTTACTTTCGAAGTAAATAAATAAAATGTAAAAATGTAAAATAAATGTAGCGCCAATCTTTATTGAATCGAACTCACCCATAAAATCCATTTATAAATTAATTAAAATTCTCCTGCATCACTGTTTCTAATTGCCTAAAGATTCTAAATAACTAACGCAAGTACTGCTGCGTATACGTTATCATATCGAATAGTTGGTTAATTTTTTTCTGTTTGAATGACCGCAATGAAGCTTATTTGCCCAGCGCAAATCGAACAGATGCGTTTGTGAGAAAATCAAATAGAAAAAATTAATCGAGAAAAAAATAAAATCTTATCGCAACCTTGAAGCTAGAAACAATCTAGAAGCGAACATATCACGCGAGATGTTCATTCAATAAAATTTTTTTGACTAAAAGAAAGAACGTGCCCTTTATCAAAAGTGTAATATGTATTTAAATTGTTTATGGGAGATAATTTTTAATACTTCTTGAGATTAGAACAGCGCCACGCCTCTCTTTGATGAATTAATGATCGGGAACAATTGTGAAATAAATATGACATTTACTGGTTTTTAGGGACTTTCTCTAATTCAAATTTATTATAATACTTTAACACACTAACACTTACCACAGAGAGAATAATGGGGAATTTTAACAACACGGAGGTAAATTTACAAATTCACATTTGTACCTAAAAGTTATTCAAGCTCTTTGTTCAATACGATTGTTTAATCTTTTGCGTTAGTATTCGTAGCATAGTTGTTACGCGGGTTGTAGTGCTATAGTAGCAATACCATGCGATAAAAAATATTAAAATTTTAATACTGTGTAAAAGCAATGGCTACCCACACAAGTTCGTTCTCCTGCAGCAACTACACCTTCCATAAATCATAAGCCACCAAAAAACTTTGCGGTCGATTTTGATCATTGGATTTGGTTAGACGAGCCTAACCACCACAAATGTCTACTATACGGGGCATATTCTCGGCCAATTTTGCAAAAATCCATTTTGTTGCAAAATTAAATTATATTTTAAAATAAATCCTTTATAGAAAATTTCCGGTGCCTTTTATATTCATTTTTGCAAATTTAAATGGCGAGGGTTATCGCACATGCGTCATTACTCACTGCGTCAATCTTTCCAAAATGATGCTCGACAACAAAATCACTCATGGACGTCATAGAAAAACATTTTCGCAATCTTTTCACCGCTGTGATCTCTGGTGGATGAGTTGCTTGCAATAGCAATTGCGCGTTTAAGCGTGCTCATTAACTAAGTATTCAAGAGTCGTACCTACACGTATCCTTGACGGACCAGGATTAAGGAAAATTATCTTGATTCGTAACATTTCCTTAAACACACTCATTAAGCACATCCATCTGAAGAAGCATTCCTAACAAACATCTATTCATTCACAAAATAGGCAACTTGGGTATTTCCACTTACCTACATACATATATGGAATTTCTATTGTACATGCTTTTAAACTCTTGATATCTGCCTTAATCTTACATTTATGTGAATGCAAGGCTAATGAATGAATTTGCCTCGTTTAAGGGGATCCTCACGTCTAGATGGTACGATTCTTTTCCGACTTTTGAAAGAAACTCATGACGATGTACAATACTTATAACGACGTAATGAACTTTTGCCATATTGAAAAAAATGGTTTTAGAGCAACTCTTATATTGGCCACCTCGCAGTCCGGATTTGAATCTTGTAGAAAATGTATTTACGAAAATGGAGAGCAATTTATTGAACATTTAAACTCAAATGGGAATGAATAAGCTAGGGCTGGAGTTATGTGACTAAAAAAGTGTGGAAAAGTAATAATCGATTTTACTTACAATCTATTTCCGACTCTTTCGAAATCTGGCAGTAGTATTTACAAGTTTAGTCATTTTTAGATGCTATTAGTAAAACCAAGAAATGTGTAGTGTTGATTAAACTTAAATAGGTATTTTACGCAATCATATTCCCAGAGTTCTTCGCAAAATACTTATTGCTTTACTAACTTGAAGAAAAATCAAATGATTTGGCATTCAAACAGTGTATTCGGTTTGAGACCTTTACGTGCAAATGGAGTTGGAACTTAGCCAATCTGCCAGTTCTTTTCCTGCATATTCACCTCTAACCAAGCTCTCCTGTCGTTTATACACTGAAAGCCCCTAGAATTCTTAACTACAACTGAACAGCGAAATTGTGAGCAATTAAATAGTTCAACAATTGAGGAGAAGTCACGTTTTGTGGCGCGCTTCCCATCTAAACTAGACTGCATCACGGCCACTGGTGACTACTGGGACAAAGTACAATCCCCGTGTCTGCGACTAGTAAATCTGGCTCAGATCGTCCGATCTCTAAATCAAATTAAGACCCATTTCCGCGATCTTTGTGCAATTACCAGACCAAGGCTTAGTCAGTCCCTTAAAATTGCACAACTCCGTCAACGTTGGGCAAGGTGTTGCTCCCCGCACTTGCACCCTAATCGTCGGCCTAGAAAGTAGCATTTAAAATCTTCTAGAGCATGCGATAAACAGGGAGTCCAGCTTCGCTCGAGTGTCATTGAATTTTAATCGCGGGGCAGCATGAGCTAGCAGAATCAATGTACTCGGACTGCAATTGTGAATAATAACACACTACCCCCAGTATCACCAGATGACGATTTCTGAGTTTTTTTTAGTTTTTCCCTGTTTACTTTTTCCCGGGACACCCGCTCGAGGCATATCGATTGGGACAGTTCAGCAACCTACGGCGATTCCGCCGCGCTCCGCAAACTGTGATAGTAATTGAGTTTATTTGCAGTGCTTGATTTTTGCAAAAAATAATGAAAACCACGATAAGAGCCACTGGGAGTTTGTTTCGAACGATTAACTTGTCATTTGCCAGCGAGCAACAGTCGGGCTCCGAGCTGGCACCTGTTGAGCCCCACTGGGATTCTTATTGAAATTTTACACAAATTTCACACTTACCTAAGGGAAGATCACAAAGCAGGCAACATGCCGCTAGTGCCCCAGCTGAGGCTCCGCCAATTTTCTCTAACAGCAGGTGCGGGGCGTACTTCTTGAAACAAACCGCCACTCCGACATGGTAAATGCCAAGAAAGCCACATCCAGCGAACGAAAGATTCATCTCGGCGGTCTAGCAGACTATCCTGTTCCTCTCTAAAAACGATTAA
The DNA here is from genome assembly GCA_947538895.1 of Neoitamus cyanurus. Taxonomy (NCBI): domain Eukaryota; kingdom Metazoa; phylum Arthropoda; class Insecta; order Diptera; family Asilidae; genus Neoitamus; species Neoitamus cyanurus. The sequence continues at coordinate 40,803,796 of OX384540.1, read as the reverse complement.
AATCGCTGGCAATCGTCCTGGCCGTCGCCACAGGAAAGAAAAAGTTCTGGCCTCTTTCCGGGAAGGGAATGTGCGATCCGAACACACACTTTGCACTAGCAAAAAACCACTCGACAGTATCTCAGTGCGTTGAATTCCACTTGTGTACCGACAATTTCGCTTCCTTTCACTGCAGCGCAAAAATAAAGTCACTTCTCTGAATCTAAAGATTTTGTCGCAAATGAGTAGAAACCGAACCTTCCTCGACGAGCACAAAATTCACATTGAGCCCTCAGCCAGTCAGCTGTCATTATTTGAATGTTCTTGACAGCGGCATACCAGCGCGAGGGAGACAACCTCACCAGAGCCTCGCCCTCTAGCGCACCAACCCCTCCTGAGCTGAGAAACTGTTTGAAGTGTTTACGGAGGCCGTTATAGGATAGGGACAAGTCGCGTGGCGTGGTGCTTGACTAACCATATGCTGACGCATTTCTACTCGCTGCGTACAAAACAATGAGATAAGTGCTGCCAGATCCTACGTTGTAGACTGACTTTTATTCTCCTTATCTGCAGGCAACCGGATGGGGGAAACAAAAAGCTCTCAAAAACAAGCCCCTAGTGAACAGCTATAAATTTTAGCTGGAAATATTCGCTAGCTGCTTGAAAGTAACAAAATAGTACCGGGGCCGGATCGTGCGGGTACACTGAGCAGGCAGCCCTAAACCTGTGCCCGATGCATGCCGAATTGCCGAAATGCCGACCGCTGCCGCACCAAAACCAAACCATCTGTTGACTTCACAGATTGGATACACGGGACGGGCCACAGGCGAGATATCTAGAATATGCGTGAGATGAGGTGATCCAGGTGCAGGGTTGCCGCTGGCTTCACAAGGCCTTCGCTTTCGGTTGACCTACTTCTGGAGTACGTTCAGAACAAAAAACTTTTGCGTACAGTAAAGTACAAATGTTTTTCCATATTTATATGTACAATTTCTCAAAAGAACTTAATCTAAGAAACTATAATAAATTTAATAATAATATTGGGAAATAAAAGAAGAAGCCAAGTACTCAAAAATCCAAAGAATGTGAGTGAGTACTACAATACTAAATTTACGCATACCGCTTGCGCATGCATGAACCTACATATGCCAGTGGATAGGCCGCTTAAAGTGGGAAGGGATTGAGAAATATTCGTGTTTTTTTTAACAAACATATTTTGAAAAGAGGCCTCCACTGAGTAACTTGAAATTTAAATATGTATGTTAAAATGGATGGGTGACTTTGAATATATACATATGTATACATAAGTACTATAGTGCGTAAAAATCTCTAGGCTCTAGACTATTGTGTTGCAGGCATAGAAATACAAACTAAGCACGGAACGGCTATATCGTGTATGAACCCTGTACATGAGCGACCACCTCAATGGGACCTACCTAGAGGAGAACAGCAACAGCATTTATGAGGGAGAGCTAAATAAGAATCAGGCCAAGCTGGGCCAAGCGGTGAATGGTAGCGTGTAAATAGATGTTAAGGGGGGCATAGACATTAAGGCAGGAACTTCAGAAAATTTTGAATTGTATGCCCTCTTCTGATTATGGCTTCATATTTACGCCTGCACTGAGCGACCATACGAACACAGCCTATTCTAACACATCAGGAAATGTGGTACGCTAAATCTGGCTTACAGCCGTTCCGTGCTTAGTTCATATTTCCATGGTTGCAGGCCCGTGTTTTGAATATTTCCACCTTCAGCGCAAAAAATCACATACATACATACATACACACATGCACGCAAACCAAAATAATGTTTAGAAGTGGCTGTACAGCGCCATGACACCCATGTAAAAGAACTGTAAAAAAAAATATTTTTAAAACAAACTTTTAAGTCAAATGTAGTTTATAAAAAGGTAATCAGCTATCTTAGGGTATCCGCCATAACGTCTTTAGAATTACATAGCAGCTAATCGCATTCTACTTATCGAACCCTTTTTTCGATACCCATACTCGTATTAGAGGTTGTGAAGAAAAAGGTTATACGCCATCTTGGGGCGTCTGCCGTATTGAGTTTTGGGCTTGTAAAAAAACTAGGGTTATCCAAGTTATTCTAGTTCTAGCTATGCTGAAATCAGAGGTGTATAGAAGATGTATACAAAATTTGAGCGAAACCGGTTCAATAGCTTCTGAGACATCATGGGCGCCGCATCGAAAATTGCTGTTTTGAGAAAACAGTTCACAGGAAGATAATTAATTTAACTCCACGCGCTCCGAACATCTGCTCCGTTCTGCGATTATGAACACTTTTAATAAATTTTCTTAACCACGTATTCTAGATATGTTTTAAGTGTGATTTATAAAAGATGGAGTTTTAAGCCGTCATACGAAAAGACCCCTTTAAAATGCCAAGTTAAAAAAAACGATTCGCAGAAAATCGAGTTTTCAAACACTTGAAACTTGAGATTCTGATGGTAAAATCGCATTTATGAAGGTTAAATACATATAAGTAAAACCGAGTAGATGATCCAGTGTGGCAGAATGCCTAGCACACGGCAAAGAAAACTCTATCGGTACCATGACCCACTGTCGAAATTCAGCAAATCTATTTTGACACTGAACGGTAGCTCGTAAATTTTTTATACATATGTAAGTCTCTTCTAGAAACTTTTCAAATCGACAAGTACGTAACTCGAACGTGAAATATTTAACTGTTCTTTATGCTCCTAATTGCAGTTTCTAGTTTCCCTACAGATTAATAATCTTTTTGAAATTTTTGTTTCGGATCAAAATTGCGGCCGCAATCGTGGAAACCGTACAGGACCTTTTTTTTTTACGTGTCATTTCAACAATTTATTCAACTATTATACACCCAATAAATAAACATAAAAAAAATTATTTTGTATTCGTCATGAATGTATTTATAAACAAAAACCGGACCGATTAGTTTATTGCAATATTAAAAATAAAAATCGCGAAAATCAGTGATTTTTCGGAGGGTCACACTGAGACGATCCCTTAACAAGGTCAAGGAGTACTCAAATTTGCTTTACCTGCATCATTTTAGCTTATTTGTGTCTGAATTAGTAGGTCAGTAGTTGATTGACCTGGCATTATATATAAGCTTAGTAACCGAGTGCTAATCAGACTTTAGGCCAGGGCGACCAACTGCTGAGGTAGTGAACCTCAAATAAATTGTTTTATTACCTCATGTACCCTCATTTATATGATAAAAGAAATATTTACGGAATGGATTACGACCACAGGTAGTAGATACGCCTTTTAAAAACCTCAGAGAACAAGGCGTTCTGAATTTGCAGTCAATATAAATGAGAATTATGACTTACAAGGAAACTATTGACAAATAATTTGCTCATTCACCCCTTTCCTTACACTGTCCTTGCATATCAGACAACGATTCGCTTTAAATTAATATATAACTTCTAATGAAATTTCCTGCATTGTCTAGGAAATTGAAATTTTGAAGGCAGATAGATACCTTTTATCCCCGGACGCATAATCGCAGAAATCGCTTAACATGTTAAATCGAGAAATTCCCAAAAAAACGTAAGCAAAACTTGCATGCGAGACGTGCGGTGTTGTACTTGATGGCGACTATATTTATTTTTCTCAAAATGTATATATCCTATAGACATCTTACGATTAAGACGAATCTAACGACACCTCATTTATGAAAATCCTTTAAGCCGTTTAGGCTACAGGACGTGACAAAGAAATGAGCGTACTTACATACTGGGACAGATGGGTAAACATTATGTACATTGCAACCAAGGTTATAGAAAAGACAAATACTGTCCTTATCATTATTTTCCTCTCGAACATTGCACTTTCAAAGCTCTTCAGCAAACTGATCGATATAACGTCATAGTCAGGCAAGTTGTAATTTATATTTTGCGGTTATAATAGTGTGCCGAATGCAGTAAACATGATGTAATTAAGTGCGCCGTTTAGAAATTACTTAATTGTTAGATAAAGAGTGCATGCCTATACCCGGCCTTCTTACTTGTTTAAATGTTGTTTTTCCGCTGTTATTTTTTCAGTTTAAAACAAATTTACTTATCGTTTTAGTCCTATGGCAAGATGCGTTAAAAAAATGTTTATTGTCAGCAAACATACATATGAATATCGTATTGCCGGAAACATATTTTCCTGAAGGATTGCATTTTATAACCTTCCCCTTATGCCTTATAATAGTCTCTGTCGCCCATAAAAAGAGAATCTTTCTTAATGAGGACAGTTGAAATAGCCATAAACATTTATGGTCATACATATGTAGTTCCTTACCCTTCATGCGCCTTTATTAATCGGAAATTGATTTTGATTTTCTTTCCTATACTAACTTTTATAATGCTATTTAAATAATTCATATATTCTCGCTCACTTATATATGTACGTCTCTTGGTCATTGGTCTTGGCAATTTTGATATAATTTTTTTATATTATCTACTCTAAGAGAGCCGGATTTCAAATCGTTTGTCATTAATATTAATTTGCTGAAAAAAGACACCGGAAGTACCAATTTTTATTAACATTCCGGCATAACAAAGGCTGGCAAATATGCAAATTTTGTGTTCTCCCTGTTCAAAGGATCTTGTAAAAAAGGTCTCGTCATTTGCTTATCAGGATAAGTTTGACGCGTCCGGTTTTTGTACTACTGATCATCAAAATTTTAATTAAGTAAATTGGATCCAGTTCGTCTTCAGTATATGACGCATGATCACATGATTTATACTATTAAATTGTAATACAGTTTAAAAAAAAAATTTCTATACCACACAACAAAAAGGCGCAGATAACCAATCTTTAGAAGTGCAACTACGTAATTTGCATAATATTATTTTGCTTTGATCTTGGTTCGGTTGGTTGATCAACTGTCGCGTTATCTTGGAGGCGTTTAGAAGGTCAATTAGTGAAACATCAGACCAAACAATTTACTAGTGATGATTTCGACTTATTTGATAGCGGCATTCGAAAAGAACATTATTCTGAATTCGATAATGATTCTACAAAATCTGGGATCTAAGATTGACCATGGATAAAAAAAATATAGCCTTGGGCCACTTGGTTGACAATGTCAAGACATCTTCATGTAATAGGGCAAATGATTTGGATTTCACATTAATCGACGAATGGAAGTAAACAAATATCACTGCCGAACAATTTGCAATTTTCTATAAGCTGGGATACCAATATCCATTTTTATTAAATTGCTATAAGAAATTGATCCTTCATTGAAACTAAAATTGCAATTTCAATATTTTTCTCCTAAATAACCAGCTATATCGGGTGCTAATAAAATAATTAAATAGGGTAAATTCGAAAACGCATCGATGCGCACATGATGCCGCATTTGCATCGCCAAAAGATCAAAAGCTCATTTACTCTGCATCATATATTATGGTGAGTCAAAAATTCAATTAAGCAGCATGAAAGCAGAACAACGAGTGCATCATGAGTGTCGATGATGCAACGTTATTTTACTAATAAAGGTGCAGAAATATGAATGGAGCACTATCTGCTACCTCCTCTCTCCTGAATAGAGATAGCATTCTTCTCTATTGATTTCTAGCCCTTACGTATACCGTGCAAATTATGAAGAATTTAATTTTTCTCAAGGCTGGGAGTGTTTGCAAGTGCGATGGGACTCAAAGGAAAGACAAGAAAAACTAATTTCACATTTTCCTTTAATTCAAGTTCATTCAAAAAAAAACATCATGAAGTAAAGAGAAGCAGAAGGATAAAAGCCTGAAGGTCATTTAGGTTAATTTTTACAAATAAATAGAAAAAGGAAACAATCCCGGCCAAGCAGCTCCTCATGTTGGGTGAGGGGGATCCGTTGAACGGTTGAACACATAAATAGTCTGCTGACCTCGCCGGGAACACAATTCTTCAATCTACAACATGTTGCTCGTGGAAACTGTAACGGTACGAAGGGAAGGCTAGGAGTATACCAACGAAAAAAAGGAAAACAAGGAATATACACGAAAAGTTAGAGAAGAGATAGAGGACTATGAGTGGGAAGCAAAGGGGTTATGAACGTTATTCCAGGTACCCCTGGATACCAATAAATGGTTCAAGCCTCTCTTTTCGGCGGGGGCACATACATTTGCCGCTCACCACGATACCTGCTCGAGCCACCCCGACTGAGATTCGACTGCTGCTGCTGCTGCTGTTGGCCCTGGTGGGCCATAGAAGTTACCGGTTGCTGTTGCTGGTTGTAATTCATATTGCGATGTTGGGCATCGTTTAAGGGCAGGCAATCGGACTTCATAACTTCCTCGTGATTGCCGTACCCGAAGTAGTACACGACACAAGTTTTGTCGGTTAAGGCCCGGATTTCGGCCTCATAGTACTGAAACTTTAAGGGTTAGAAGGGCTTTTGATCAAAAGTTAGGGATGGCGAACCTTTCCGTCGTCCCAGTATTTCGCGAGACATCGATCACCCACTTTCCAGTATTTCCAATTATTCCAATTCTCCCCGGTATTCATTCCGTAAGTGGGTGCCGGAGGTGGAGGTGGATGTGATGCATGCTGCATAACAAACGGAGCAGCTGGATATGGCGAATGCTGGGTTATCTGCATCGGTGGGGGTGCTGCATATTGAGGATGTGACGCAACAGTTGGTGGTCGCACTGGAATTGTCGTGGTAATCGCTTGGCTCTTTAGCAGGGTCATCGCGAACTCGTTAGTCTCCTTATTCTGGAAACCCATGATTTTGCTGGGATCGTATGCGAATCCATTTGGCAGCTGGGCGTATGTGCTATGTGAAATTGGATGCTGTTTCTGCGGCTGCTGTTGCGGCTGCTGTATCGATTGTGCCTGTTGGGGAGCAGACATATTCGACATACTCTGTTGTTGTTGTTGATGATGTGATTTCTGCGGCGGCTGATATTGCTGGGAGTTAATACTTTGCTGTCCACGAGAGCTTGATGGAGGTCCTGAGGACCGTGGTTTGTTATCTATCTTCAGATTGCCAGTATCCTCGATAATTTTGTTTATTTTTGAAGACTCATTGATGTAGGATGATTGGCGGCTTTCACTGTAGTTCCGGTTGGAGAATGGATTGCCCGAATCACCTTTTGGTGGATATCTCGGTGTAGAGGGCTGAAAAAGCGGAAATAAAATAAATCACTTGTAAGCGCAAAATAATTGAGGCTTGGGCATTGCTACCAAGCAAGAACAGTATACATTATGCCACGCGCCCCACCATTACATAACAACCTAAGAATATAACTTACCCCCTTCGCATACTTATCGTAGCCATTCTTTTGCTGGTATTCCCCTCGGTTGCGCGATGTTGTTGGTCCATTCTGATAACCTGGCCTCTCATGGGGCTTTGAGCTTCTGGAAAAACTCGTGCTGCTCCTTTGATTATAGTCCCGATTTTTCTCGGAATAGTCACTCTGCCGCGGTTGGTAAGTGTTCGAGGGTGGTCCATTACCTCTGAAATTTTTATTGCGTCCCCTTTCGCCTTCTGAAGCATCATTGGGTGTACCTCTGTTGGCGAAGCTTGAAGAAATGTTGTTTTCGAACTTGGGCCGACCGCTGGATTGGCTATGAACGCTTGAAGTTTGACTATGTGAGTCTCTCGCAGGCGGTGCTTGATAGTGTTGGTGTTGCTGCTGCGAGTAATTTGGCTGGTTGCTCCCATGCACCGATTTTGGAGGTTCGCTCGACGATTTTGAGGTCCTGTCAGGCCGTGATGTTACAGGAGCCTTTTCACTAGTTTCTGAAGACTACAAAAATATGAACTCTGAAGTAGCTTTATGAACAGCGATGCGAAATAAGGCGAATATGAACGGATTAAGGGGTTTAGAATGGAATAAAAGTTAATGACCGCATTTGAAGGTTCCATTCCTTAACGGTCTTAAACTCTTTCACACAATTTTAGCGCCCTCATCTAAATTATTGGTCCCCCGTCCGGTGAACCAAACACAAGTGCAGAAAATTATACTTACGATTGGGAGCTTATCTGTCAGGAAATCGAATAAAGACACGTTGCCTGCGGGCTTTGCAGACACTACTGAATCGTCCTTAGATTTCTTCGACTCCTTAATGCCTTTCTTCGCCTTCTCCCTCGGATCTTCCCTCACTTTATACTCCTCACGCCTCTTAAGGTTATAAAGAGCCCGCTCCAAGTTATTCCTGGTGCTTTTAAGGGCATTTTTCGCCTCTTCCTCCGAGTACCCTTTCTCCATGATTTTCTTGACGTTGTGATCGACAATTGGCTGGTTACCTCCCCCAAACACCTATGTAAATCAGTCGACCAAATCAGGTTCACAGCTGGTGTAAAGTACTACAAAACTCACCTTTTTTCCACCAGCTTTGGCTGCTTCTGCAATGGCTTCACTGCGCATTGCTTCAAACTCGTTATTTTCTTTGCCTTCCTTATCTTTTTCAACACTGAGACTTTTGAAGTTCTTTTCTCCACTGCCAAAGTTTTGCTGAATCTTCTGTCCAAAGGGAATCCATGGCGGTGGCCCCGAGGAGCCAGTCATAATTCGTCCTGCCCTCTCATACTTCTGCAGAGTTCTACTGATTTCCCATTTTTCAAAAAGCGTCGGAACCTTCCCGCCGAGCACCTGTATGTCGGTTGGCCGGAGTACCAGGAAATTTTGTATCAGTGGGATTCGCTCGCTCTTCAAATAAATCTTCGTTCCTGGTGCCACGTTAAGGCTTAAAGAAGATATGTGTTCAAACTCCAGTCCAACCATCTGGCTCACACCGTCAGTCAGATCAATTTGCAAAAATCTGGGTGCCGCCCGGGACTCCTCATTTGCTTTCGGTGCTGAAAGGTTCTTAATCCGGGTAATTTGCAGCACCACTCTTCCAGGTATGCTCTCCTCCTTCTTGGTAATCTCGGTGGGTAGAGCACTACTTCCAATATCCCTCAAGTCCATCTGTAACGAGAAATTCGGATTTTTCTCAAACATTTGGTCAACGAAATATTTTTCAATGTTTACATCCATGGCAGCCTGGACGACCTTTTTCGCATCCGATTTGTCCACATTTTCGGGCAATTTTCCAAGGGCCTCCTCTGTTAGGTGCCTAAAATGGATTTTTGTTAGTCGATTTACGCGATTATTGAGTTTATTTTCTTATCATACCATCCCTGTTCCCTTAATTTTTGCAACAAATCCATTTTGTTAGGTTAGAAAATAGAACAACAAAGGGGGATGTCAGTTGGTTGTCAGTGTTTAGTGCTGCCAGAAGGGATAATAAAGGGTGGAACTTGTGCATTCCATATGACAACGGATGAACTTTGTACTAAAACCTTGAGGCAACTTCCGGTTGGAAAAAAATGACTATATTTTAAATTGTAGCTGCCTTTGACACATTGGACGTTAGATGGATAAAAGATAATTAGTGAGCCATATTGTAATAATTTAATATTGAACTCTTCAATAAATGCCAGTTTAACGTAGTCAGGATTAATCGAGCATATATTTGAGATTATTTAAATTGTTGTCTTTTTTCATTTCTGGAGAAAAGTAATACAATGCAACGGAAAAGAATTTTAAGAATTACACATTTACACACGATGTTTGGTTGGCATACAATTTTTAAATGAATAAAAAACTAGGAATATAAATGTGTCTTTTGCTGCCAATTACTACGCAGCGTGCTACTACATAAGTACGTACATCGTTCGAGACACGCTTTCAACAGGCATAAACGAGGAAAACTGCCTCTGAGTGTTCTTCAACCCCACGACACCACTCCCGCATCACTATTATTAAGTTTACTATGTGGGTATGTATAAGGAAAGGGAGATTTGTATATTCTACGAAATCTCCCATCTACTGTATTAAATTCTGATTTGTGGTAAGAGGTGGATGCAGACCGATAAAGAAGTCCTAACAAGACTTGGATTGGACTCCTTCTTTGGTAGTAAAGTAGACATCAACCTTTTTGCTGCCACAGAAATCCATTATTTTCTTAAAAGAGATACTACCGAATTCGTTATGACATACGTAAAGAATTTGAGGGAAATTGTACTGAAAAAAGTAAACCTGAGTTGTTTCTTTATCAGCTTGTTTTTACCTCGGGGAAGAAATTTATACATATACCTTCTCATGGACTCCATACAAGGGCAAGGGTATCATTTTTCTTATAAAAAATCTCTCAAAGACTGAAAAAAGCAAATATGAAAAGAAAAATTATTGTATTTGCAGAGTTTAAAAATGATTTGTATATAGAAATAAAAAAAAATCTAAAATTGTTGAAAGAAAATCTCCAACGGAAACATATTTTATCGGCCCCTGGTGGGTTAGGACAGGACAATAAAATCGGTAAAAGAACTGCCTCTGACTTATAATGAAACATTTACGGAAACCGCGTTAAAATCGTTTTTGTCCGTTTTGACGATTTGAGGCAGCCTAGTACACAAACATTTGTTCACCCAAAAAGCGTGCATGTGTCTTTTACGTTCCGCCGGGGGTATAAAACGAACCGACTTTCAGGTCTTGAAACCTTTTGAATTTTTTATATGTTACCGAGGCTTGTAACTCGCAAACATCTAATAACCCCCTTTAAGGGAAATCAACAACTCCCATTCAGTGGAGGGGTAGATACCACAGGGCGAAGAAAAGGGAAGATTTATTTTTTCTCTTAGGTACTTTCAAACAGAAATCTTTCGCTAACATTTTCAACTGCGTGTGATGGCCACAAGATTGAAATGTAACAAGTCAGGAATGCCGTAATAGGTTGGAAGATTCCAGCTCATGAAATAATTACGAATAAGAGGAGCAACAAATCCCAAGGAAACCACAGCAATCCCGACTGACCGGAATTTATCTCCTTGCGGGCACCGTATCGCATTCTATTGTTTTATAAGGAGGAACTAGAGTGTGTAGCAAGCACGCGACATGACCAGCATCCGCAGGAGCCAGCGAAGCTTTCCAGCAACCACAGCGACTATCAGCAGCAGATATTCTGTGGTCATGTAACTCCAAGTCAGACTGCTGTAAACTGGACCACACATTCAGGGGACGATTCAATATTCACCACGTCCGGGACGGGACCTTTACCCTCTCGTCGGGTATCCTGTGTCTTTCTTAATTTAATGGGCTGCACGAGAGACTCGTTTAAATCCTTTCAGCTCCTTATCGCAGTAATTAAATTCGGAAGTAAAAGATGTCTGTTTGGTTAATTGTCGAGTAATATAGCAGCCCCTGACAAAAGAGTAAACACCGGATTGGGACCCCTGGCAAATCGCAAATAAATCACGAACGATATGTACCTTAGCCCTAAGCCAGCCGGTGGTGCTGGTGTGCCCCGCTCAAGAGCAATTCACACTTTTATTATCGGGGCCACGATTTAGTATGACTTTAATGTGCTCTGGAGCGGGATAAAATTCATGCCGCATCCCTGGTCCTGAGGTGCCAGCTTTAACCTCTATCGTAGAGAAGGTATGCGGCAGTTTGAAGCGATAATAGCCGTTCTCCTTTTTGCAATGCGTGATTTATTGCCTCGCCTCCCTGCTTTCTCTGGTAGTTTAGGAAAGTGCGAAAAACACACACGATACCTTGTGGCTTCTTTAACTGGGTCGCCAGACACCAGATATCATCTTTTGCAGGGGGGAAATTCCTTAACGATGCTTTCAGGAAGTATAGCCCCAAAACCGTTACGATGGATACGAAGTTTGAGCAACAGTTAGGGATCACAAGATTCTTCCCCTACATGGATTTTTCTCGACATTTCCAGCACCTGATTTATGAGAATGCTCTTATTTAGCCTTCAATATATCACGGCAACATAGAGCAGATGAGGCTTAAGTGGGATAGCTATTATGAAGAGTTTTAAAAGAGCATATTATTTAGGGAGGCAACGTAATAAATAATCTTTTTAAAATTTCCTACGGGGCACTATATATATATACTCGTATATTGATCTAGTGTGTAATGTGGCGCCGTCCTGTTGAAATTGCAACGCTCGCAGTGCATTCTTTTGGTGTGCATTTTTCTAGTATGTTATGTACCTATATACTTTTGTACACTATAAAACAGTCAAATACGATCGTTGCTTTAAAAACATTGGGCTACATAAAATGGTAATTATAGGTATTATAGATATCTCTGATGACAAGGAATTCTATCTTATGGTTTCATGTGTACAGTTAGCAGTTCAGATACCAGATAAATAAAGGCAACTTATATACATACAGTGACTAACTTTAATATTCGGTCAGAGTACTTATTTATTTTCTTTAAGGTACTGAAGTAAATATAATATCAGAATTTTTGGTTGTTGTTGCAAAAACAAAGATTTAATAGTCCATTGTGAGCGTAACATATCTCATTGTGATTATATTGAAGATAAGTATAATTTAAAAAAAAATTTCAAATAAATCTCCCATTTCTGATGTTATTTTAATATTCCGTCCGTTCGAGAGAATATTAGAAATGCAATTTAAAATACATGTAAAATAAATTAATATTTGGTTGGATAACCCTTTGGGGTTTATACAGCATATAATCTATTTAGCATATTAAAAATAATTTCTTGTTTGCGTGTTTCTGACTAATTCTTCTCCATTCGTCATATAATCTAATTTTCAACATTTTTTCAATGGATATTTTTTTCGTTGTAATTTGTTCCATTTCATTTTTTCATAGGATATTTTTTCCATTAATTCTTTTTTTTCAATTACAGAATATTTGCCTTTCGCAAAATATCTACTGACTGAATATTTGTCTTTTACAAAACGTCTAAAAGACAAAAGGATCAAAAAATCAATGTAAACAAAGACGATGTAAAAAAGTAATGGAAAAAACGTACTACATATAATCTTTAGCTGATTTATTAAAGTAATAGGACTCCTGCGTATTCGTCGTTCAAGTTTATCGTATAGATTTTCTATGAATTTAAGTCCAGTGATTGGAGGGAATTTTGATCATCTTTGGACACTTATAAAACAACCATTTACGAACAACAGCTGATTTATATTTTGAGACATTCCCTTGGTAAAATTTAAACGTTTGTTACATCCCCAATTTTTCAGCACTTTTTTAAAATTATTCTTTAAAATAGTTAAATACAATGTATTATGTATTGTCGATAATTGCGTTAATATCTACTAGTTTAGCCACCCCACCAGCTGCTACACAGCCCCTCACACGCCATTATACGTATATGTCCTCTTCTACGTTTTACGGTTGGCGTGAGGTTTCAGGATTTTAGTTCTTTCGTTAGGCTTATACCACACCATTGCACATTCCTTTTGAATCGAATCCTTTTGTCGTACTGCATCGCCTTATCCATTCCTTTTTTTATTTCGTTCGCTTATGAATAGTTTCTTCTGTCTGTATCGGCCATGGTAAATATGTGTATGCAATAACCGTGAACCGTTTGCAGATTAATTTGTTTGCCGAGTTCTTGAAGTACTTCGGTTGCAATCTTCACAGCACAACCTCAGATTAATCTTCACTTTCTTATTATAATTAAACGTTCATCCGCTGACGTTGGCTTTTTGGGCTGCCCTTCTGTCGCTTCTTCTAATCACATTAACAATTTCTTAAAATTTTCTTTGTGTTATTCCATTTTTCAAAATGGAAAATCACTCATTTTCTTTGTTCCATAATAGAGTCTTTTCCTTTTCGACCTATTTTGCCAAATAGCAGTTTAAACCAGTCTAAATTACTTAAAATATCTTCTCAATTCTGTTCTCTGTTCAGTTATATATTAGTGTGCAAAAGAACTGCAAAGTTGACCAATCAAATGGTGTATTGTCATAATTGTCATATAGAAATAGTTTTTGGTAGAAAAACCGAATATTAAAGTTAAAAAGTTTCCTCTAAATTTCTATCTCAAATTAATTCATTTCATTCAAATAATATGCTGTGATTGAATTTAATTAATTGATACGAAATTTCTCTCAAGCCGACCGCGAAATATGATCACAATTTTGTGTGCCTTAATTTATAAATTGGTTAGCAGGTTTTTGTCATTAAATATGTAAATGCTAGTCGAGACGTATTCTCTTAAGTCACAATTATTCACCCCTTGTCCCTTAATTTGACCGGTTTTCTCATTGCAAATAATATACCAAAAGTACCTCGAGGCGGGACTCGATTAAATTAGTAAGCGGCCCCTAATTTGAAGCTCATTTCGAAGTAACTAGCACAGATGCGGAACCAATTAGCGTCCCCACCTTTGTTAAATTTTAGATAACAACCTAATAGGTATAATAAACACAGCCCAACGATCCAAGCAGAAGCGAGCAAAATCAGAGCTAGATGGAAGGGAAATGATATCACCATGAGACGTGAGACTTTGCCCGGAAAACTGTTATATGTCGTCCTGTATATACTGTGCGTTTAGCACAGGTAACCCGAAGATTGTTTGAAACTTATGCTGTTATGGCAATATGCTAATTTATTTAACAAGATGTGTTTATTACATTTAATACATTTAAGCCATCTACTATAATATATTCGATTATCATGCAATGTTTGCGATTGCGATGCTCATAGGCAGTACCGACCGGCAAACTGATTCATAAGAAATTTTTAGATCTAACTAAGCACAGAGCGTCTGTAGGAAAACAGCTTCGGCACGCTTGAAAAGTGCACTAGACTTTCTAGGCCCCTCTATAAGTGAGAACTTCAAAACATTTTCTCTATTAGTTTTGTCTGACGAGGTGTAATATATCAAATCGCCTATATTTCTACCTTTTAGTGCTATCTTAGCTCTCATTGTTTACAAGCGAGAATTCACATTAGAAAATATTTTAAAAGATGTTGTGATTTTTAGATAAACTGATATTACGCTTTTAGAGACTTAATATGTTTAGGGACGCCTAACATTGATTTTTGGTATTTTGATTTTATTAACCCAGTGCGGAAATACGTAAAAATATATATGTATATTCCTCACAGTAAACGCCGTGAACAACTTTCTTTTTGAGTTATTCTAATAAAAAGTTTTAAAGATGTGTTCGAAAATATAGACCCAATCAATTATTCTAAGGAATTTTACACAAAGTGGGTTTTTCCCAAGAAAAAGAAAGAGAAAAGTATAGTGAGAAACAGTCGACAATTTTGAATTAAAACGGCTTTTGTAGAGTACGTTTGTTATTTATATTGAAAGCCAACAATCTGTTGTCAATTCCTAGTGGTTGCAAAATTGTAAGTGAATGTGATATTGAAAAATACGAGTGTTGAAAATCTCTAAGTGTTTCTAATTTACAGAAAATGGGACGTATTAAAGATATCGAAAACGGCTCTACCGATTTTGATACAATACAGAGAATAGAGGTTTTTCGGGGGCAGGAAATCGATCTAACTAAGTTTCATCTCGAAAAACTTGGAGAAAGATTACTATTCCAATATGGCTGTCTCGACATTTCATAAGATTTTCATAAAAATTGGCACATGGAGGATTTTGAGGTTGCTGATTTTACAATATCTAATTATAGCATTTCGAGATGCCCCATCCAATGTGGAAGAAACAAAATAATTTTCTTAAGATGAGCCCAACGTGTTCTCCGATGGTCTGCTCACTCGACCGAGGGAACCGTGGTTTTCTAGGTACCACCGGCATTTAACATTTGGATGAATCCAAACTCTCATGCTCTCGCTGCACAACCAAATGCAAATACATATTTTGTCTAAATGGAATCTACATGACCGAACTCTTTGTACACAAAAACTAAAACGTCAACCTCTAGGCTGAAACTAACTAACTAATGATATGTATGGTAAGTTAACTTACCCTAAAGGCAAAGAATCCACCTTGGGGCATTACCATACAATATCTGATATTCACCTTTCCCTCAAAAACTACTAAATCCGAATCATGTAAGGAACGCAAAAAGGTATGAAGAGGAAACTGAAGTTCTTGTGCCTAAGAAAGACTGGACTCCCCTCTGAAATATCTGAAATATAATTACTTTTCTCATATTGGATTAACTTATTGACCAAAAGTGGATCCTCTCAGAAGATATATTCCGCACATACTTCTCCCCTTCATTACATATGTGGGTCAGGAGGATCCAGGAATGCCTGGCTGAAGAGGCAGAAAACTAAATGGAAATGCCCCCTATGAGAGCAATTTACATTACTTATCAAAAGCGGTGGCTCTCACGAGGCCAACTCGGACCCATTGTGTGTTAAAATGCAAGTGCTACAACCTAGGGGAGGCTCGTACAGGAGCAGGAAAAAAGGAATCAATAAGGCACGAAAAAGTCGTAAATTTCATTGTTCGTAAGATGTATGGTAAGACCCCCCGCGGAGTGCAGAATGTGCACAAGAATCACCATTAACTCGAAAGGGTTGGTAGAATCCATCAAGCTCACCGCAGCAGCCCCAAATCAGAGGATATTGGCATTTGGCAGGTAGCTGAATGTTTTACTAATGGCATTACACCCTTTGAATTCAATCAAGGGCTTCCGCCCTCACAGGAGCAATCCGGCTGATCCTAGCCCCAATTCCCAGCGAAAGGGCTGCTTAAACAGCTTAATCCCCGAAGTGCTCAGGACGATTTCACCCTCGAATCGGTTGTGACGAAACCGTGAAGGAAAACCTGAAGATGTTCGGAAAACCCCATTGGCAGTGCCATGCCCCAAGTGAGATTGTACGCCGCATAGTAGCGCTGCTCGTAGCTCGTCCCCCCTGGGGCCACCCGGTTTCATTCATCCATTCATTGAGTGAAAAGCGTGCGGGAGCTCCGTGAGGTGGTGGCAGCTCCCCGAAAATCTGCGAACAAAATGATTGGGGCTTGCACTTGCAGAGTCAGTTGTTTCGGTGACTTCAAGTGGAGAGCACAGGCGACTTGGGACTTGGAACTTTTCGGGGCAGACGTGGATTTTAGCGGTGCGCCAACATACCCCCAGTGCTGGGAGCAGTCTTCCGTCGGACTCGTTGGACACCTAATTGGAATTCGCTCAGACGACAACAGGTGATGCAGTTTGAGTCGGTGAACTAACGAGATGAAATTCTTGGCACCCGGCCTCCACAGGTGTCCAACACTGTGAATTTGTCGGTGCACAGTGCATTGTGTCGTTGTTGTGCTGAAATTGTGATGTGCAAAAAAAGTGAAAGTCCGGTGATTGCCAGAAAATAAGTGCAACGGAGTGATAAACACGGGTGCGGAGAGCAAACGTTCGTGGAATTATAATCGCCTGGTGAATGCAAAAAATTGCAACGGTTCGAGCGCGAAGAATTCTGCGAATTCGCGCTTTCCAGGCCGACCACGACCGTACTGACCACTGATCCTCATCTCGCTGCCGGCTTGGCCGATGGACTTATATGGTGAGTGCACGCAGTTCTGCCTGAACTTTTAGTTTCACCTGGGGAATGCACTTCTTACGTGCAGTTGTCGACACTGCACCGCACAGAATTCGCGCTGTTCGCTGGGTGGAGCGCCAAGAGCAAGAGCAAGGTAGGACAAGTGGGAATGAATGGCTTTGCAGATTACATAATAATTGAGGTGTTGATGACCTTCTCGGGAGGGATCAGCAGTCAGCACGCACTGTCTTCGGCTGTTCTTTTTGTGCGCTTGTTGTAATTTCGTGTCGCAGCTTTCAGACGCAGGACCAACTTCCGAAATTTATGGCTAAATGTTGGGGATGTGTTGCTGCGTAGGGTGTTCCCTTGAATAATTATCTCATTCGATTGGGAGTTGCGGATAGGTAAGTGATATATTTGGCGAAATTTCACGAAACCCATGGTTGGGTTCGAGTCGCTTGAGATCAAGACATTGTGATTCGATGCAATTTAATTATAAAGCTTCTATAAATTATATAACGTTTCAAAGAATGTTACGAACGAAATAAGATATGAACCCCTTGAACAAAATGCCTAAAATCGCTGTTTTCAAAATAAGGGACACAAGAAGCACTTAAATTATTTATTACTATGCATAGATGCACATAACTACGTTTCTCGCAAACCGCTTTATTAATTACAAGTACATATTTAATATTGCTTAATACGCGACGGAAGAGTAGTTATGCATTAAAAATGTAGTAGAAAACGGTGGTTTTTCAAAGAAAAGTTATTTTGTATATTGGACTTTTATTTGTAAATATCTCGAAAACGATGCGAGGTAGATTTTGTTTTCCTTTTTTTCTCGTCTTCCCTGCTACAAACTGCTTCAGGAACTGATCTCAAATAGAAAAACCTCGGATATGATAGAAAAACACAGATGATATATTTTTAGGAGGTACTAAAACATGTATAACGTAACAACTAATTTGTGAGGTTTTGGAACTACATATTTTATCTGCCATTTGAAAGATTGTGTGGAGATTCTTGAGACTAGATTTTTTTTGTGAAGCAAATCCAGACTATTTAGAAAGGTAATTTTTTACAATTGGTGCTCCAAGCCTACAGGCCAGATGGGTTTTTTGGGGACTAAGAAAACTTTTCTAATAATTATATTTAAGTAATTATGAAAAGAAACGGCTGAGGGGAAAACATTTTGTCTTACTTTTTATTTTTATATATTTTTCTTTTTATTATTAATTAATTTTTTTCGTATCCACAAATTTTTTAATGGTATTTAAAGTAATTACTATGTAAACTAAACTATATTAAGTGGGGCTCTCTGGCGTACAGAAGAGTTCCAATTTCCTTAATTGCAAATATTCTGGAAAATTATAGATTTTAGGCTGTACCTATTCGCCTGTCGCCGTGAAGTTAGCGTGACTGTAGCATGAATATAACATTAAAAGTCACAAATGCCTATTCAGTGAAAATATTTTTGGTGGAAAATATCTAATACTGAAATTGGTATTTTACATTTTGTAAAAGAAAAATATGTAGTCTAAGAATAATAAGTAATAAGAATGTTGTATCCACAGTATATGTATAGTATATATTATAAAAAATAGTAAGAACTATGGCTCTTCTCCTGCAACGTCTATTTTTGGGCAGCCACTTGCGGTAAACATTACAGAAGCGTTCATCCGAAATCAGAACCCCACGGAGGTCATGTTAGCGTATTGCAATGTGAGGGGCCTGAACGAAGGATTTATTAAAATTTTAACTTTTGCAAACAATACAGCAATTTAAAAAAAATCCATTTTTGAGGTGCTCAATTTTTGTTTTTTTTTGCAATAAAAAACATTTGAACAAAATAAAAAAAAACCTTCGTTCAGGTGCTCCCTATTATTATAAAACAATAAGTACCTACACCAAATTTTAAATCGATCGGATTAATAATTTTTAAGTTATCGTGCTGACGGGAAAAAAACACTTTTAATATAATTGCGTTCAAAGTTTCAAGTCTCTGATTTTTGCCATGCGGGATTAATTTTTTCCTTCAGCACGTCGTAATTAACTTTTGAATGAATGCTCCAATCCTTATGAAAATCAATCACACTATTTCGAATAGTTCAATACCTTGGACACCTTGGAGTACTGCAAATGTTTGATTCAATTTTTGATTTCAATATTTTTGTTTTTTTCAGCTTAGTCTAAACCATTTAGTAACACCAATACCTAAATTCAGGTGCATGCAGGGTCATTCACATGTTAGAAATCCCGCATCATAGAAAAATAGACAATAAAAGTTGTTCTCCACGCAGTGAAATACAAACGCCTTATTTAGTGGAAGATCATGGACATCTTATGTTTGTTTTTCAAACCTGGGAAAAGCCTAATTGTTTATGCAACAAACAATGACTAAAAACTCTTATCTAAATTGATAGGCAGCAACAGCACCATGAAAAATGCAGTTTGCAGCCAATATGGCTAGCACTTTTCAAACTGCTGTCCCCCATGCAAAGCATGTCAAGACTCTCGTCAAACGCGGCGTTGCATTTATTTAAATTCTATTTTCACTTCAGTTCAAAGATGCTCCGGCGACAGAAATGGCCTAAATTTCGCAAAATTGTCTACGACAACAAACAAATAGCGCTGCTGTTAGAATTGCATGCTACCTCCATAGGCATTATTTATGTTAGCCTCTCAAAGAGCCTCTCATTAGTCACTTGGTGGTGTTTGTTGGAAGATGCTTAAAACAAGCAGAGTTACAAAATAAGGCACAAGATAATACAAAGTTTTCGTATAATTTTCATAGCAGTAACAAATGAAAAATGATATTCGAAGTTTTCACGTTTGCAGGGGTGTTGGCTAATGCGTTAGAAGCAGGAATAGGTTCTATATTCTTCTCCTCTTCTTATCCTATCCTTCTTCACTAGTTTGCATAGAACAAATTAATTCTCCTATATATAAACACTTGTCGTCACTATAGACGTTTGGTTGTTAGCTTAACGGACCAAATGTCAAGGAGAATTCCCCAATTATCCACTACCAGAGTGCGGTACGAGCAAATTTCTTTAATTTATTTATAGTAAAGTTCACGGAAAACCAATTTTGTGGCCAGACAACGTTGGCTGCTAGCAGTCAAATAGATTCTCATCGTTTTGATAAAAGCAGAATTCGAATTAATTTGCGTAAACTCCCACTCAATGTGCACTAGTGCTGCAGTCCTTCGGAAGTGGGGTTGAATACTATATGTGGCCCTGTTTAAATGTGAATTTGAGGTATTCACGACCCGGACAAGGAGCGTCACACTCTGTGCATATTTTCGAGCACCTGAGTTACCTCATTCGTGCGGAAATTTTATGTAGACGGGATGTATATTAGGGAAAATGCACATGAAAGGATATTTGGCATGCTCGGCACGTCGAAAATTCTTTCAGGCAATTCCGTAAAGGAGCACGAATATGATTCGCCTAACCCTGGCAAGATTTTATCAAAAGCTCATTAGTGAGGAGGTATTACAAGGTATTATCGTATTATACTCCCTTAGAGACGAATTTTCCAATATTCTGAAACCGCAAAGGTATAAAGCTACTAAAGACGTATGTACCTACAAAACATTTCGCTCTGATGATATTTTCGGATTAGAAATTGTATCGGGAAAGGACTGTGTGATAAAGCGCTTCATAAACATATTATGTACTCACGATGTATGCAGTTCAGAAATATTTTTGATTACATCTCTGTATAACCAAATGCACATGTGTATATGCTATTGGAAATTCTTTTGCTTTATTAAGAACGAATCCGTTTATAAAATTTCCAGGTTTTTTTTGTTCTATTATAGGTATATAGTAGGTACATTATGTCATATGTACATACTCGCACTCGTAAATAAGATTTTGGGGTCGCTGATGTCGAATCTGTCATCGGTAATTAGAAATTCAAAATAATTTTTTCCATTTAAATCAATATACAGGGGTTTTTGGCGTCGCTGATAAATTTCCGTTCGAAATGTTATCACAGGAATATTTATGGTTCCCACGGGAAACCGCGCGTGAAACATTCTGCAACAGTCTTACCGAACGTGAATTCAGATTAATTTTAAAAAGTTTCATTCATTCTAAATCAAATACAAGTATGGAAAAGTCCGCGTAAACCCAAGAGGCGTCTGCTAGTAGTTAAAATTTATTTATTTTTTGTATGAGTGGAGCACCCGCTCTCTTTTTTGAACTTATTTTTAACACGAAGAAATGTTTCATAATTAAATATTATAAAACTTGGATTGGTGTTCGAATGTATCAAATAGAGTGCTACTTAAAAGGGACTAATTTTAACAAAATGTAAGTATTTTAATTTTGTGGCGATTTGTTATTGAAATAATATCTTCAAAGATTTCTTGAATCAATCCAAAAATATGAAAATTTTCAAGAGTATAAAGAGGCTCTTTAAATCATCTAAATTTGATACAATTTTACATTTCATTCTGCCTCTATCGCAAAATTTTGCCAAATACACTACCGCAACAATGGCGTGAGAGCATTTTCTACCTCATTGCTTTTATGAAAAACGTCCAAGTTTTGAATCACAAGTGGTGGCAAAAAAACATCTTAATCCACCACCATTGCCTTCCAAGGCATACGTCATGACTATGGTAAAAAGGGTGCGTTGACTGCTTCATTCAAGCAGACATGTGTTGTTTGTGGCCCAACAAAATTTTGCAGGAGCCTTCTAGGGAAGGTTGTGTTCTTGAATAATAAAGAGGCGTCAACAACTGTCGGATCAAAATTGTGAGCGAAAGGGGCTCATACGGAACATAAAGGAGGGCTGTGAATTGTCACGTGCCAAACAAACTCCTTTTTTAAGCAGTCTTAATCAAGTATCTTAATTCTTTAAACAGACGACACACTGAGATTGCGATAGCATACTTAAGAAGTAAGTAATAGGGCTTAGAGGAGGTTAAAAAGATACTCGTGACTTCAGGGAAATGTGTAACCAGTGCTTAACATGTGTCAACTTGGTAAACACGCCACTCATTAAAAAATTCACTCGTACGCCCTTTGGGCAACATTAAACTTAGCTTAGTGTGCTCCCCCATCTCCCCCCAACCAATCTCGGTAAATAACAACAAATCTTGAGCTTTTCCATGTCTCTAACGACGCAATTGATTGGTACGTGGCGTAATATGAAGCATTCCATGAGGAGCTCCGCATAGCTCTGGCGGCGAGCGTCTTAAAAATGTTGGGTAAAAGAATTTTCGCCTCTGGGAAAAGCTTAACAGGGATGAGGAAAAACAATCAACTGCCGCAACGTCCGCAACTCCCGCAACCCGGAGCAGGGCTTGTTCCAGATAAAATCGAAATTACCCAGAAAAACGTACGACAGAACAGTGCCGAGTCACGACAACAAAATCGCTTGTGATTTTCCATGAAGTGAATTCCCGGACACGTTTAGTATCCGTAAAGAAAATTTTGTGGCGCTTTAGGATTCCATTCCGCGCGCCCATATCATTGGCCACGACCGCAGCATATTTTACGGACGGATGGACTTCGACTTTGCACAAGATAAATTACAGCCGCCAACAGCTTTCCATTAAACATTTATTTGAGAGGCCATTGCTGTTTAGGGACATGTTAAAATTTCATTTCAAGAACTCCATAAACACCCAGCCACAGAAAGCCGAAGGGAGTACGGGAAACTGCTCCCCTTTGCTATGACTTTTTTTTCAATTTCCACGCAAAATGCTAATAAAGGGATTGAGCCATATTTTTCACATAAAGGGTGATAGAGCCTTTTTAAACATAATAAAGGCCGAAAGACTGAAATTAATTGAACTGCTGCCCCAGAAATTTCCTTTCTGACGGGCCTGATGATATCCATGAACAGTGGCAAAGCGACCGAACTCTGCATTTCTGATATATGTATGTAGGTACTGTGCAAATTTACGCAATTGAGAATTTCGCCACCAATTTTTCCGCCACAGTACCCAGGCCGTAATATGCAAACGAAATCGGAGCCTATGATAAAGGTTTTGCGTACAGAGGTTGAGGAGTTGCCGGCGAAGAACGCCTGTAACTATACAACCCTTTCTATCCGCCTAGGCCGAGGTTTGAGTATTGTTACTAAATCGCTCCGGTGGCTGTTAATTAAGCAAATGGATAATTATTGCTGGGCCTCGTGCAATTATGGCGTCGAATTCAGTTAGGCTTGAGAAATGGATGGCGTATCAAATTTGGAGCGAAATAAACCCGGGTTCAAGGGAGTTCAATGAACCTACCCAGAAGGGTGCGGAAATAAAATTAAGATTTAATTTTCTGTAAAATTTACTCGGCCGTTGGGATTTACCCGTTGTGAACCTTGGAGCAAATTTGACCTAGTTGATTACGTCAATATCGCCGAAGTTGCCCCGTTGAGAAATGAACTCCTTGTTAAAATACTTTTACGTCCGGCTTACGCATATCATCTGGTGCTCGGGGATTTTCTTGACAATACTAAAGAGCATCTGGATTCACCTACAGAAGTTCTACGAGAATAATTAGGCTTTTATTTATTTATTTATTCAATCGCTTAATACAAACTACATTCAAAAGATACAAAAGATGACGTATGTAAATTAAACTATGCTAAACAGAGAAAAGAAAATCCTAGCCAAGTTTCTCGACATATACCTACACATACGAGCACCTATAACAATTTTTAATTCGAAGTCCAATAAAAGGAGAGATTGAACAATTTTCAAGTGGAGTTATGTATATTGTTTTGACCACGAGTGTTCCGATGCAATTTCTGAAGACGCCACACAATATTAAATGTGGTGGAGACGTTTGTAACTACTATAACCAATAATAGACAACTAAAGTTAAATTGATAGCTTTTGCTAATTATCTTGTTTTTCTACGTAATGCTTTATATCTTAACGAAGTCACGTTTGACTAAATTTCTAGATTGCTTTTAAGGCCCTAAGCAACGTAGGAAAACGACATAATTCATTCTATGACACTCTCGCCAGCCCAAGCATACTCCAGTTAAAGTGCCATCAAAGTATTTCAGTAGTTTCAAAGTTACCACTTGAGCCAACTTACATGCAAGCCATGCAAGGAAACGTTACGTTTGAGCAAGTAGCGACGTACTAACTTTTGAAGTGAAAAACTATTTTCCGAAGTGTGAAAATCATTCACAAAATACAGGCGGGCGCGAAAAGTATCTTTCTTCAAACGGTTTATTTTTATCTAGGGTTAAAAGCCTCTGCCAAATATTTAGCCGAAAAGTGTGCCTGTCGCAGCAGGAAATTACTCTAAATTGAATGAAAAACCGAAAATTCAAAAGCAATTTACATAAAGAGCAATTAAGCATGTTTGGGCCTCTGGGACCTTTCATTATAACAAATAGCCGAAGAAGTCGCAGGGAAAACGCGCAACTAAAGACCTCGCTGCCAAGACTTCTTGAACAAATGCCAGCCGTATGAACTCACGATCCCCGGCCGTTTCTGTTTTCCGTTGATAATTTTTTTTAGTTTTTCTGGCGTCGTGCTTGCTTTGGTGTGAATTAAATTTATTTTATTTCCATCCCACCGTACTGCTACCGGGGTCCCGTTTTCAATTTCCCACGTAACGTGATAGTGCAAGGCTTGCAGTTGATGTAGGTCAGTACTGCCAGCCAGATTCCAATCTGAGGTGCTTATCAGCGCTACCAGGCATTGTACGGATGCGGCTAAACCACTGCAACTTTGAGAGGTCGCGATTTATGCTCCTCCCGACTAAGCTTATCGGCGTTTAGCACTCGTTCGCCACTGTCAATTATTAATTGCAACAGTGGAGTTTTGAGATTTATGGGTGTTGAAAGGAAACAGTTCCACGAGATGTAAGTGGGGATTGTGTGGATTCTGGGCTCTCGTGGGATGAAAAGGGTAAATATTTATTTCGCGCAATTACGAAAGCAGCGTTAGCCCAATCCTTGGGAATCCTTGTGCGAAAGGGTGCAGCACAGCTGTTCCTCGTCTTAAAGAGTTGGGATTTCGCTTTCCAGTCCTCGGGGAGTCTGTACTTGAAAGATTGTATAGACGCCAAATGTTCCATTCATACATCTTCCCACTGAGCTTAAGAGTTGCGTTGTGGCATATACTTAACTATACTGCAACCCTCCCAATTCGTTTGATACTGACGAAAAACTATAATCAGAGGAGGGAGCGCAAAGCTCGAAAAACAGGCTCAGAGATATTGCGGCTTAGACTACATAGTTAGTGGAGTAACCCAAAACACATCATTCGAATCTTAGTTTAATTTATTTGTTTATGGAAGATTGTTTGTCAATGTCGTTCCCAAAAGGATTATGAAACTCCAGAAGTTCAATTTGCATGACTAAAGTAAAAATAGAAATATTAGAGCAATATACGGAGCACTACAAGAGGATTTTCCCACAGTTTTTGGTGGCATTTTCAAATATCGCGAAGAAGTTTTGCTCCTGATTTTGACATCATTCATGGAATGAAGTTCTTGTAGTGAATCCAAACAATTTTTTATCTCTAATTTTCTTGGAAAATCGTATGACAATTTGCCACCGTTCTGTGTAAAGGTATTGTAGTCGTTCTGCTTCCACATTTTCTACAAAGGAAGAGATGGGAAGCTCTGGCGAATGTCACCCCTCGGATGTATTTCAAAAAATAGAATTTTCCTGTAGAAACAATTTAATAAACGTCAATATTCATAAAACTATTGATTTATCAGGAAAGAAAACAAAATAAAGGGTAGAATAGGTTTTTACAAAAGTTAAGGTAAAATTCTCTACTTCCTGAACCAATTTCTATGGAATTGAAGATCCGTACTGGTAATTTACATCTTTTATAATTGTTTTGTACGTTCAAAGCCGGTGATAAAAGCTAGTTCAGCTTTTGTTTTAATATGTAATGTCCAGCAATTTTGGAAATATATAAAGCTGTATCAAAGTGATCTAAATTCGTCATCCTTGGTGTCTCATTACTCACTAATTTTTAAATGTAAAAATTTCTAAAAAATAGGGCTGTTTGTCAACATTTGATATTTCAAAATTCACTCTGCAAAAAAGTTCAAATAACATGTTGTTTTCGGTCAAAACTTTTTTTTTGCAGTTTGTATCTCTTTTGATTTATAATCAAAATGGTTCTGTTGGCGAACAGAAATTACAGGAAGACTAATAGGGTACCCCTTCGGTATCCTGAAAGAAAAAAGAGAGAATTTTTTCAGCGAAATTTTGTTTTCTGATGGTTTCCAACCCAAGAATTGGTTTAACTTTTTAAATTAACGATTGTGTTGCCTGCTGAATTTTGCAATAAATATTTTCCTAGTTTCCATTAAACCAGTTCAGTAGATGCCCAAAAATCTATGATTCTGCTTTGACACCAAATCCCTCTTTTCAAGTTTAGTGACCGGACCCGAAGATCTGTGCTTATTACTAGCCCAACAAAGGAAGTGCCTCAACTTTCTTCATCAGTATAAAAATCAAATCAAGTTCAAAGTTCCTTGACGGCCCACATCATGAACCGGCTCTACGCCTTAGGAAATTGCTGATTTAAACGAAAATTTGCATATATTTACATTACACACATTCTGGTCCCCAAGTAGCACCATACCCTGCCCCTGCCCGTCCGTAAAGTTAATCTTACGTAAACAGTGTCTACTGGGTCTGGGTCGGAGCAGCCTGGATTACATCGGTGTAAACCCAAAGAACTTCACAAAGTTCGGCGTTTAATTGTTCGCATTGCCACTTTAACAATGGCAGGCGCTTAAGATCGCGTAAAGACGTCTTCATTTCGTCGGGCCGTCACGCTATTTTGAGACGCCTCAATTCCGACATTGCGATCGCGATGCGGCAATTGCATGGGGTCGTTCTTAGCGCGACAAAAGATAAGAAAAAAAGTAACTATTTGCGCTGTTGCGCTGCTCGGCCGATGCAAGTCGTGCGCTCGCAACTGCGGAGAGCTTTAAGTGCTTTTTTGGGTGTCAAGGCCACCTAAATCTGGGCCAGAGATGCATTAGTAACCGCTGCGCCGGAATATGACGCTGTGCGCGCTGCACCAGTGCGATATGGGAGGCGCGAAATGCAAATTCGCAATCTATCGGAAATTTATAAGAAATTAATTGGTCACGTCGAATATTGAAATGTTCTGGGCGATGGATGCCACCTTGGTGGCGCGTAGGTGGAAGAAATTTCCTGCTAAACGATGGCAAGGCGAAGGAGCTAGCTGCAGGGGTCACAGTAGTTGACACTGGATGCAGTGATTTCGCACAGACGTATAATTACCGGCAATTAGCCAAATTTCAGTTTTACGGCTTGTTTTAACATGCTGCGTTCCCTGGGTGTGTTGTGGGCACCAAAGTGGCTCCGGGGGAAACCGTGACTGTGAGTAATGGGAAAATTGCAGGTGCTGGATGGAAATTGAAAATTAAACACAACAGAAGTGAACCAGATCCGATCTTATTAAAGTAGTCGTGAAACTTGGGCGAGTTTTTTGCCACTTCGTGATTTGGTTCACTGGTTTTAACCGAAACTACTCATGGGTGTATCCTGTTGGTGATTTATAGATTCGGTCGCCCATTTAATATTTCCATTCTTGCCCTCGGCCTAGACGCGATAAAATAATATACCGAAATTGCGTTCAATTTCATATAAATCACGCTTTTTTTTCAAGAGCTGAGAGAGAGAGAACGGGGTAACCAGGCCCAGTGTAATCCTTTATGAAGTTTTTATGACCGCAAACCAATACAAATCTTAGGTAAATCCCCGCTTAATCAGGTGATTAATTATTTTTTATACAGCGCCGAGACGCTCGCAAATTAACCGACATGCCGTAAACATCTTGCAGAAGAGATAAATTGCACACAGTGACATCAAAGCATATCACTCAATGTCCGCTCGCTGCTTTTGTTTTTTAAAATTGTGTCTCTGAAAACGCCAAGTGCTTTTGAAATTGTCCACAAAAGCAGCAATAAAGTCAGCGACAATACCGTAGATGCACCGAGCCACCGACTCACCGAAGAGAAAAGCCCAAAGGGGTGGTTGCGCAATTGTTTCATTAAATTGCCGCACAGTGTGCGTGTGTGCTCGCCACATGAATTTATGATTGTACGGTGATAACAGTTGGCTGGGGTATTGTGGTGCTTCATGAATTATTTATCGAAAAGTGAACGATGCCAAAGTACCAAAGGAGGCCCGTGGATGTGAGGCGTTCACGTACTCCACTTGATACTTTCAGTCGCCGACTAATAGAAGACCTAGAAATATTTGCACACAAAAAGTGGAAAACATCATGAAATGTCTACAAGACTTTGAACTACTTTTCAAAATTTTTATTGTGATCTTTCCAGGTGTACAGATTTGTACAACTTTTGTTTATATCAAGCTCCGGTCGTTCAAAAGAAGTCAACAAACATTTTGAATTCGAAAAACATATTAGATATCTCATATTTAACCCTTTGGGGCATGTTGAGACAGAACTATCATAAACCAAACTAATGATCATGTCAAATTACAATTCAATTCCGTTTTACATTGATATAATAAGATTGTAACATGACATAACATGGAAATTAGAAAGTTCAAGCTTACAAATGAGTCCAAGACTGACAAAATCTGACTATTTTTTGTAAAGATACAAATAATTAAAAATCCTTAAATCTTGTAGTTGTTATAGACTACGTATACACGATATCCAAAGTCGCGACTTTGGCCTAGCGTAGCCCAAAATCGCGATTATCTTTGCCGGGCAACGTCCCAATTTTGGCCTAGCCCCGATTGGATTGGGCCTAGGCCTGATATATCTGTATGTGTATGCTCGATCCCTCAAATGTCACAAATTTTATTCGCACACAGATAGCACACAAGGGCAAATTTCCTAGCCCACTTTGTGTCGTTTACACGAGCAGCCGTGATTTTGGCCTACAACCGGTTTCTAGTCCTGATTTGGGACTGTCGTGTATACGTACTCATATTAGAAATAAAAAAATGGCTCGCAATAGACAAAAAAAAAATCTTTTCTAAATTCCCGAGCACATCCGCACGTCCGAAACGAAACTTTTCTTTTCGATACAATGATAAGTACCTAGGTATAGGAGCCACTCTTTTTTTTATTATTAGTTTTTTTAATGAAGTTGGCGACCGACCCCATTATGGGGTCCTAATAGAGAGCCACACTTAGGAAATTTATTATTAAACTATAGGCGCCATACTGGATCTTAAATGTTTTAAATAAAATTGGAGACCTCAAAAACCCTTATGTGCCATTTTCATGAAAATTTAAAGAATTTTTGTACTTTTCCGACACATTAAAGCCAGCATCTTGAATTTACGTATACAATCGGGCATCATATTTGCAACTCTTCATATGCCGAATGTTGTACAAATTGGCGTTTGGCTTTCGAATTTTTCAGCTCCGTTCCATATGTTCATTGTACGTTTGTCACAAACCAAATCACACGTCAGGTTTCGTGACGCATTGTGTGTGTGTTTGTGAAAAGTGTTTCTTCGCAAACCAACCGAACCCTTCCTTCCAACTTCCAAGGTATCTTACCTCCGTACTTACATTCATATAAATATTTTATACGAAAATGTATGAGACAATAAGAAGTGTTTAGAATTACGTTAAACAAATTGCGTTCGTGCTTAACACAATATACGTATCTCATTTCAAATTCTTGGCTCAAGGTAAAAAAGACAGTTTGAAACATTTTAGCAATACTGGCGACCAAGGAGCACGTGAACTGAATTGAGTGCAAACAATTGTCGAAAGGCATTCACTTAAACATCGTCTTATCAGACCTAAATTGCAAAACCGCCCCGATATCGAGAGCCACAGCCCCGAATCCATTTCAATGAGAACTTTACCGCCGTCAAATAAATAGGGCCAGCAGGGAGCAAGGAACAGATTGTCCCGTCGAATGCGGGCCCAAAAAGCAGTTCAAGCGAGCAATAAAAAACCGCGAGGCACACAATTCCGAAAATAAACCCCAATTGAGAGGTGATAACTTCCATGTGAAGCGCTCTTGCTCGAAGTCGATAGGCAATAAAACAAGCAATCGCCGTTGAGGTAATTTCGCGCCGATGGCAGATAAGTCGGAGCAATTCACGACCGATTGTATGCAAAGCAGCTCACCTCTGCATACAAATCACCCGGCAAGCGCAATGCTGGCTCCTCCTGGCCGCCCTCGCTAGGAGGCGTACAGCGGCTAGTGCTTCACTGCCGTTTGAAATTTTTGAACTGTCCGGCTTCTGGACAATTTACGAGGTCTCTCTATCGTCTGCTACTGCTCTTCTCGGGCAGTAGTCAGAAGGTAAAAATCTCTGCTGATTTGTATGCATCACGGGGCAGATCACCTGTAGATTGACTCATAGCCTCCTGCAGAAGTATGTAGGTTGCTACCGGTACTTCCACTTCCACATTCCTAGTCGGGCAGCAGAGACTGGTTTAATCAGCAGCTGAAGCTCACACAATTTATGTAGGTCTAGGGCTCATAGGCAAATTATGCATAAGCACAACTATAAGTCATAAGTCAGCTACTTGTTGGACGTGACGGGGGAGCACAGAGCAGTCCTTAAATTTTAAGGTTTATCCCAATGTTATCTCTTTGTACTTCCGGTTCCCCTTTCGTGGCTTTGATAGCATTATCCCGGCGAATAGCTTCACTATGTATGCCCACTCCTACATCCCTTGAAAGGACGATAAGAGAAAAAGTTTTAATTGAATTATGTGTATAAAACCCAAGCCTTTGCTACACCGCATTTGAGCCCTTATCCACCCCTCCGTTTCCATTATCGTCACAGCTTTGTTAGATCTCAGTGCTCGGTAGTTTTATCAAAATAAAACGGAAGGCGAACCCGCGAAATTGGAAGGACCTTTTTTAGGTTGGCTGATTGCGCGACTTTGTTGCATCGTCTATTGCCCGGATGTGTCCCATTGTTAGTTTTATTGAAATAAAAGATCGGCAGGCTTGCGGATAATTGTGGACCTAATTAGAAAATTCCCTCGACTGCGTGATGAATGATTACCGTCATTAGGACGTCTTCAGCTGTCTCGGCCAGAAAACGAAGGGTCTAGTTTCTTGACCCTAAACAGTCATTTGTTTTGAATAGCGACAGCTCCAATAATCCATTTGGGCCGTGTCGCCACATTAATCTTACCGAAATCCATCCTTAATCACTTTCCAAATTCCTTAGAATTTAAAAAAAAACACATCCCTTGACTGCCTAGTGTCTGACTGGATTTACACCCTCCTCACAATCCCCCGTACATCAACTCTCCGCGACAGTCTGGCGAAATTTATTTTTCCAATCGCATAAAAAGAGCTTTTATGGCCACGCAATATTAGAAGTTCATCCATCCATTTTAGGAAACAAATGGAAATTGCATGGGAAACCACATGATGACTGCGAAATTTATCGGTGTCCACCTTCGGGTTCATAAAGACAGTCGTGCAGCGCGGGTTATGGACTATCTCAACGGGTTTTGTTGGGCATTGGCCCTTGGGGAGCTTAATTACTGGGGCGGCTTATTAATACGCTGAGAAGGATGAATTATGGTTGGGATTATGTTTGGGGAGGGTTTTCTTCGGAAGGGAATTGAAACCAAAAATGTGAGGCAAAGTCGTGTTTCTATGTTAATCTACGCGGCTTGCTTTTGTGGCTTTTACAGATTTTGGGAAAGGTAAAGTCAGTGCTCAAGGCAGAGTGATAAGTAATTGTATGCCAGATGAAGTTTATTTTTAGTTTTTGTTGTACCTAAATCTTTTCTGGCAGGTACTTGTACTTTCGGAGAAGATTGAGACGAGTGAGTACTATTCTATTATACAAACTAACAAAAACATTTCATGCAAAACATGTTGCCGTCTCGCACCACTTTCACTCTAAAAAAGTTATGAGATCTCATGTACATAGAGTCTAACCTATTCCTTCTACGAACACTAACTTCAATAGGCATATACCCTCATACTTATATTCACCTCTTATATCGATAAATAGTTCCAAACTGTTCTTATATTACGTGTATACAAAAGGTATTTCAATAATAAATGTGAACATTGAAATGTAAACAACAGCATCGTGCATTATCGTACTCTCTTGCTCGCTCACTTCGCTATGATCATTTTGTGTCACGAAAAAATGTTACTGGATTGCACCTCTGCTCCACGCTGGACCCAGCCTGAATATCAATTTTAAACTTTCTTATATGACTATGGGAAGTAATCTATTAACTAGAGGGCGCTAGAGGTTATTGTTGATTATATATGTAGATGAGTGACGGAATCAGAGCTACATAAATGAAATTTGGTAGGTTCCATAAGCTTCGTGATATCATCCTAAAAAGTTGAAATCCAAAGTAGTATCGTAGACAAATAAATATAAAGATGATCCACTTCGAACAAGCAAAACGCGACCATAATTTCTGAGAGCTCTACAACGATACCTCCACATGTGCGACGGCAACCGGCGAGCTCGACAGCAGAAAAAGTCGCAGCCGACGCGCCCTTATTTTCGGGTGGGCATGTGCTGTGTGCAAGGCGAATTCAGATAAGACCAAATAAACATGGCAACTGAGGGTTCGTTTCGTCGCGTTTTGCTTGTTCGGAGTGGGTCATCTTTATATTTATTTGTCTGTGATCGTATCCACACCGAAGTTATGCGGGTTCCATTACCAAGCGCCAACGCTTTTTTGCAATGTTTAGATCATAGTTTAAGAAGTGTCTTAAAGTAAAAAGATAATATTTTTTTAAAAAAACCGAGTGTATGAACTAATTAATAAACGTTTCCCATTTCAAGTAAATGTAGCACCCATCTCGTTAATCCAAGTGCCTAATCTGAAGCCTCCAAAATTTCAATACATTCAAAATATTACATTGTGACAAATCTCTAAAGTCTACCACACTTTAGTACTTCGATATTTACAACTGCGTGAGAAGTTGTATGTAATCACGTAGAAAAATTAATAAAGAAATTTCGCAACATTTTCAAGGATCTTTTTCAGTTTTGTTTTATGCATCCAAGCACCTTGTAAATGGATTCCAATGAAATAAGCGTTATTTACGTCCTACACAGTAAAACTCCCCTTTTTTAGTCAAAACTTCTCCATCTCGTATAAATCTGTTGCACGAAAAACTGGAAATTTAATTAAAGGCAATTTATGGCGCGTGCAGTTCGACTGTAGAGAGAAATAACCAAACCATCCTTTGCAGGTTGTAAATACTTTGGCAAAAGGACTTGAGCGGACGAAGCGTACTCCCCAGCTGCCGTCAGCACTTGCCAGATAGGAAGACGCAATTTCCCAACGGAATAGCAAATGGACCAAAATTAATTTCCATCGGGTCGGAATTATGCAAAACTTGCTGCTTGACAAAGAGGCGAGAATTTATGAGCATCCTGCCACCAGAAACAGCTTGGACGATGCCGTAGCTGCAATAGGACGCTAAATACGTAGACTGCAACACCACCAACAGCACCGGAATTAGATAGTTTGCTGGACGGAGGAGCCAAACAATGCGAGTTGGACGCGAGTGCCACCAGCTACAGCAGGACACAGTGGACGTGTTGCACCATGTTGACGAGGGCCACTTGTAATTACCGCCACATGCCACACGCTTTGAAATTAATTGGTTTGAGCTTCCTATTGACTGCGACAGGGCGTTATGAAGGGATTCCTCCAATTACGTCTGCTGCTCAACTTGAAAATTCTGCTACTGCTCCTCTTCCACACAAAGTCCAGAGCCAATGCAGAAATATTCACGCTAGGATACCTCACTGGTTCGCAGAGGAGACCTGGTAATTTTGACTATCAGCGCCCAGGTGAGTAAAGGGTTGGGAATTGGTAGGGATAACAGTAATTAAGGAAAATTGAGAATAATTGGCGTGAATAATTTACGCGGATTTTTTAGAAGAGCTCCCTGTTTTTGCCAATTTGCTAGAGCCAAACAGTAGTAGGCTTGTCGTAACCCGAATTCGCTTTCCATTTTCGGTTAAACCAATTTTTAGCAGGAGGGTTAAAATATATTAAAGGAATTAACCTCCCCAATATTTCCGAAAGGATTTGGAAATGCCGGAAGGTGTTCAAGTTTTTGACTGGGTGGGAGACGAATAAATTACTAAGGATCGTTTAATTAACAAAAAAGGGCAAAGGGTTGGGCATGATAAAATCGAGGAACGATTTAATTTAGAAGATAACCAAAACTTCAATTAAAATTTTTAATATTTTTTCCCTTAATTAGAAGCGTAAAAACAGAACACTGAAATCAGTCACGTGTCTATTTATTTATCTGTCTGTTCATCGGAATCCTGTAGAATGCAATATTTTGGAAACTTTGGCAATTATCGTTATCGAGGTAGATGGCGCTACTGTCTAATGAAAACCCGCTTTTATTGGGACTGTTGAAATCTGTCGGCAAGCTACAATTAATACTCGGGAGAAACGGGCATATTCCACATTTTGCCCTAAAATTAAATTGTTCTGGAATTTGTCACTTCTGAACATTGCGTTTCTGGATTTGGGGGATAATCCCGAAGGGCACAGGAATGAAAATCATTTTTATTCTTTTCGTGGTAAAGCTTGTCCGTAAAAGAATTCTTGCCAAAATCCTTTCATTTTTCATTCTGCTGTCTCCTTTGAGTGCTGAAGCATGCGGTGCACATACTTTAGAGTTTAAAAACTTCGTCATGTCGCCGTTACAGGACTGACGATATCCGGTGCCATTTCATTTGCATTGTCCCAAGTGAATTCGGGAAAGTTGAAGGATCTCGGCCACTCCCTCTCCTTCATAATTGCTGAAACTTATGGCGAAGAAGTTTCCAGCATCCGCCAGACAGCAGCTCTGTGGACTAAGCAAATAGCGGGATACATAGGACCCCAGGAAACATGTGTTCACGAAGGCCGGATGGCAGCCGCATTTAATTTACCAATGATTTCCTACGTAAGTCGATGTCCTCAAGCGTATGGCAAACTTTTCATTCCATTAAAAAACAGTTCTGCACCCACCGAGACACGTCCAACAAAAAGGACTTTCCCACATTTGCTCGGACCAGGCCCCCTGACACACAAATCTCAAAGTCCGTTGTGTCGCTGCTGCTTGCCTTCAACTGGACCCAGGTGAGAGATAGAAGATTGCAAGGAGTTTCTCTGGCAATTTTATACAATAAATCGTTTTTCAATTGCAGGTCTCATTCCTCTATCTAGATACGCTCGATGATGAGTATGGCCCCGTAGCGGACACTATAGTCACAGTGCTGAGGACATCGGGCGTTACTGTGCGTGATACCATGACTTGGAAAACTATTTATCATCATGGATTTATGGCGAATCCTTTTGACGATATTGTCGAGAAGACACACACAAACACTAGAAGTAAGTTGACTTGCGGTGAATTAGCTTAACTATAACGTAACTCTGTCTGATTTATGGGATTCCTTTGAGTTAGTCAGACTCGTAAAAAAATCATCCTAATTTCTTGCCGGCCTTTGCCTGAATGTGGTCTCGTCAATTCTTATTGTTATTTCTGACTTGTCCTCATTGTAAGTAGATTATGTATGTACATATCTTATGAGCATAATGAGATACTTCGTGAAGTAGGCTCTTGCAAACGTGCCGCTTTTCATCTGAAGTAGACGCGAAAATATCTCTCATCTCTGAATCAAGAAACAAACAAATTAAAAGATTCTGGAAAATTGGGTTTCGGTCAATAAAATTAGAAGTGTCTATAAAACAACTCCTATCAAGAAAACTGGTCACATAATTTATTTTTGTTAGGGTCGACTTTTCCGCAAAAAATAGAAGAAAATAAATATATGGCCTCCACGTGTTTGCATTTGTTAACAAATTCAATAGATCGATTTTTGAGCCTGAAAAATAAATATTACAAACAGATAGACACAATCCAGCTATCTCTATCAATCTCATCACTAAAACTAAAAATTAATACATAACAGAGTTGTCTCTACCTGAAGCTGTAATCGATAGCTGAACGTAGAGGAGTACCATAGAGTTACTTAAAAAATTCATCTAAATTCAAAAGTGCACACATTCTAAAAATTTTATGACAGTAACACCTCACCTCTAGAAGTGGTAATTGCAGCTGCCACGAGATTTGAATTTAAGAATACAATGAATTTTGAGTGTTGTTCATTAACGTTTCTCGTAAATATTTCATTTTCTAGATATGCTAAATTAAAAAATTAATAATAATTTTTTAGACCTCGCAGTTTTCAACGCATTTTGTTATATCAACATTTTTCGTAAAGACAATGCGCGAAAAAGGTTATCAAATTAGGGCAATTGGTTTTTTGCATTTATCTCGTTTTGGATAACTTGTACTAAAAAAAATATCCACACAAAAGATGTGGAGCATAAAATCCGCAATAGATTTTATATATAACATTTTTCTCTGCGACAAAAGGTTAAGCCTCTAGAGATGCGCAAAGTTGCAAAATTAGCAGCCCATTTAGGCGGAGCGGTGACTACAAAAAATGGAGTGTATCAAGTTGATGGACAATATTTCCAAGAAAATTTCATTATGCTCTGATGTAATTTTTGGTATCAGTTAAAAAGTAAAGTTTAAAAATATATTGAATTAATATCAATGCTTTATATTTTGTATAATAGTAAACGAATTCTCACAAAATCTTGTTTCTTTTCTCAAAAGTAAAATTGAGGTAATAATAAATATACACACAGTTTACGATTATTTATATAATAATAATTGCTAAACGAGTATTTTTAAATTTGACACAACTCCTAAAAATATGTTCCCGCACATCTGAAGTTATTAAATAAATCATGAAGAAAATAAAGCTAGCACACAACAAAATGCCAATTATCCTTACAAAGCTTCTTCCCCTTCTTCTTCCAGTTTACTTAGTCCTAAGTCACTACTTCGAGCACATTGGCCTGATGGTAAGTCTAAGCAAAAAGGGCCTGCTCGACAAGGGTGAGTATTTCGTAATCGGAATTGACATAGAGCAGTACGACCCGGACTCCCCCGAGAAATATCTGAGAGGCTCCCTCATGGAAAATCTAGACACAATCGCCGAAGAAGCCTTCCGATCCTACTTGGGTATCTTTCCTACGGCCTCGGCTGCATTTAACAACTTCGCTACTCAGGTAAGCTCGTGGAGGTGAAAAACCCCGTTTTCTAGATATTTTTTATTTTTGCTGAAAATTTTGTAAGGCAGAATAAAATTGAATTTCTCAGCGGTCATTGACTCCTATCATCGGTCCTTTGCATATCGGGAGCTCCTCTTATTGCTCCATTTATTTCAATCTCGTCTGGCTTCTGATTCCTTGCGATAATGGGAGGAAAACTGTAACAGAGAGTGAATGAAGCGATTAATCAAATATTTCCGGCGAAACGGTAAAAATTCTGATTTATTCGGGGAAATAAATTTTCCCAAGGCTTCTCCAGTCCCAGTTAATTTTTGTTTGTTGGCCCGGCGGTGTCAGCAGCCGAAAGTATCCATCCGTCACGAGTGGGCATGAGAGAGGCCCAGCTAGTAACCGGGCCGATAAGTTCCATCGAAGACATATTGATCTACTTTCAATCGGGGAAATAGACTGCCTCGATGATTCTTCTATTTTAGGACCCGAGGAGGAAAAACTCCGTGGAGTCAAAGGAATTCTGTAATTGATTTTCTCGAGTGATGCTCCTAACATCGCCGGAAGGAACACGATGCAGAACGGTTGAGGGAGCACATTCCTTTCTTTTAATGATATGACTTGAACTTTTTAACTCAGAAGGAGCGGGCCCAACCAATCAATTGTTGACTGAAAGCTCGAACAATGAATTTTTTCAGAGGATGCAAAGACATCTTGTTTACTACCCTACAAACTGCTACCTTACATCTCTTTGGTATGCAGGAAATAAATAATTTAATTTGGAATTTATTCTGCCTGAATGTCAGATATGTCCGATATTAAATTACAAAAATAGGGGCTTTGACCGTTTGGGGCTACTAGGTAATTTGAGCATGTC
The DNA here is from genome assembly GCA_947538895.1 of Neoitamus cyanurus. NCBI lineage: Eukaryota > Metazoa > Arthropoda > Insecta > Diptera > Asilidae > Neoitamus > Neoitamus cyanurus. The sequence goes on along the minus strand of OX384540.1, from coordinate 40,765,620 downwards.
AGGCAGAACATTGGGGTGTAATAATGGAGGGTCTCATTTTCGACGTACCTTGGTACTGCGGCAACAGGGTCTGCTATTTAGAATATAAAAATTCCAAGGGATAGGTATATACATATGTTATGTACATAACAGCAGGCTCATTAAAAGTAGGTTATGGGGGAGAAATTGTTTGGTATAAACTTTTGCCATTAACGTAACAAAACGTAACTTAATATATGGGTGTCAGCGCGCGGACGATAAACTTTATCCGTAGCACCCAATAATTTGAGACAATTAATTTTAATTTTGGTATCACCCCAGGGATTTCATTTTGGAGAGCGATAACGATGACCAACATGTGCTTGCCCATAACAGTCAAATGAGAGACAACCGTCATAACGTCAGTTCTCTAATAAACTTATACGGGAGGAATTACAATTCGCGACAACAGGTGCTAATTGAAGTGAATAACTATAGAAGTAAACATAACATACATACATATATCGGAAAGAATAAATTTGTGTTTGATTATTGGATCTGATCAGCCTCCTTTTGTGCACATGATTGTGACATAAGAAGGCCAGCAACCACCCGATAAGGTATTAAAGTCTCACGTTCAAAAAGCACAAACATTTCATTGCAGTGTGAAAAATGTATTATCGGTCCAGTTAAAATCCGATTGTATTTCCAACTGTTACGTAAGGTTCGAATTTGCGATACTCGCTCGAATGATGGGACTTTAAGGGTGTTGGGATGCGCGTGCGAGGGTTGGGGTTGACTTATAAGAACTTTTTGACCATGGCTCGGCATAATACTCGTTCGATCACATTCGCATTTGCTGCAAAAATTGAAAAAGATGGGATGTAAGAACTCACTAATTTTATCTATTAATGAACTATTCAGTCACTTGATCCCAGTTTTATTATTTTAAATAAATTCCAAATAAAAAATGAATATCATGGAGTTCAAAGAAGCATTTCGAAGCCAGATCAATATAGTTGTTTTTAGTACTAAAATATTGTAGTTTAAGTATAACACTTTTGAGTAATATAATAAAAGACCAACAAACCCTTAAGTCTAGAGTAAAAGGATACCATCTTACCTATTACGTCTTTATTAAAGTATGTCTCGTAAAATCTACAAATTACACAGATCTGCGGAATACAATAACATTTTTTGAAAAATTCTTTGCTTTTGAATTATGTTTATGTAAAGACATTGTGGACTTGGACAATGGTGGGTTTATTAGTTGCCACGTCAGGTTTATGAAAAAAACAGGACCAACTATTTGTTTTTTTGATTTTATGTTAAAAATTATTGAAGAAACTTATGATGTAACGCAAATAAAACCTTAAGCCTTGTGCTACCAAAAAACAAAAAAAGTTAAGAAGTCTTTCAAAACATACTGTAAAAACGAAACATTTTTTAAGTAGGCGTCTGCTGCATAAGTGTGGGTTTCGCAGCAAATTGTTGTGGTGTGAAGTGGATTCAAAAACGTCAATTTTTTTACGCATAAAAGCATGGGAGTAATAAAGGTAAACAAGGACCTTTTGATATGTATGGAACACATGTTTTACTTAGAACAAATTTTATGCGTTTTTGAATCCATCCATGAATAATGAAATTTTAAAAATTTAACAAAAATGGGGCTTTCCAATATTTTACCTATTTGTTCTTAAAATCCTTGTGATGGACAATTTGGTTTCGGAATTTATAATCTGCGGAAAAATATGACATTATTAAATTACATATATGTCCATTTCTAAGCTCTTCGGCGGCCACATATTTATATATGTACAAGATTTACTATTTTCGCGTATATGTACATATGAAAGCCGTGAGGATGGGTACCCACAGGAAGAGGAAACCAATTAGACGCATGCATTCCCCCATTTCAGATGGTTCGTTATAACTCCTTTTTATTAATATGTGAAGATTTCCGTGAATTTGGGGGAGCCCTTAGAAACCAAAAGTTGGTTCACCTCACGCGTGTACAAGAACAACCCTCGTGAAACGCGGAAAGATGCGATTATCGGATATGCTGGTTTCCCCCAAAGCAGCCCTTAGTTCAATTGAATGAAACGCAATTAATTGTCCTCTTCAACGAATGACAAGAGCCTCCTCTAGTGCGGGGGATCACGTATCCATCACGGGTAATTCCCATTATCTGTTTCCTTTCCACCAGTAATACCATCTCCATTCAGTCGCACTAAAGGGGGTGAAAATCAATTTCACCCTCAGATTCAGAACAACAGAACAGCCGGCCCGCCCCACGAAAAATTGTCAGTCATACGATGCCAGCCACCTTAGGTGCCGGCCGACTGTGCTGGGTGCTCCATTAAATAAACATTCCTCTGCTCTGCATAGACTTGCTAATGAGATTTGTCGGCGAGCAAAACAAAACAACTTTTGTCGGTTTTGTTCTTTTAGGTGAATAAATACATGGAGCTGCCACCTTTCAACTTTCCGAATCCGCTCGGCTACTTCGGGGGAGGAAAGCAGGTACTTGACACCGTAATTAATTTTTTCGATTGACAGTTTTGTGGATTCTACTAGATTCGAGCCGAGGCAGCCTACTTGTACGATGCCATCTTCCTATACGCTAACGCCCTTCTTAGGTTGCTGGAGGCAGGTGGGAGCCCCAAAAACGGTACTGCCATCATCGAAGCGGTGAAAGGATCGCACTACTTGAGTGCTATGGGGTGAGCTATCGCTCTGTTGGGGACAGCTTAGACATATATGTATGTATATCACGTTGTTGTTCGCCCCCAGGTACCACGTCTACATTGATGAAAACGGGGATGCAGCAGGCAATTACACTGTCCTAGCCCGGGGGAGTGTCGTAACGAGGAAGAACACTACTGCCTACGGGCTAGTTCCAGTGGGGACATTCAATGTGCCAAACAGCGAAGTCATGCCGGTGAGTACGTACATACATATGAGCTTTCTGCCGTAAGCGCACGTGGCTCGATTGCAATTACCCAAAAATGGGGCAATTGGGTCGAGCCCTTACGACGAGATTAAACTCGAAAGCATGGAATCTCACTTATTGTCAGTAGCCTGTAGTTCCTCTTTAATCCTCGCCTTCGACGCTTTTTAACCCTTTCTCATTTTTTATGCCTCCGCCACATAGCGCCACATTCAGGTAATTCCTTTACTTTTCAATGCCGTTAAAAAAGGTTTTGCGTTCGGTGATGCTTTGCGCAGGTGGATGATGTATAATTTTGCAAATTTTCACTTTAATGCGTGTATAATTTAATTAATGTAAAAAAGTCCTAATTAGCTTTATTGCACTTTCAGGAGCTCCAGCTTTATGGCACCATTCCGTGGGTGGGAGATGGTCCTCCAGCCGCTGAACCGAATTGTGGATTTGGAGGAGAGAAGTGCATTAGTGAGTAATGGAATTCATTTATTCTCATTTTTAAACACAAACATTTTGCGTGAGCACTCATATTTAAGTGTTCCGTGTACCCATTTAAAAAAAAATACCTTTGCGGTTTTTTGCATTATCTTAAAGTTTTAATTCGAATTTTTACGATAAGTACTCTGGCATATACATATATGACTATGACCATATTCCCCGCTGTGCGTATATAGCGTTAAAGGCGGGGTTTAAAAAAAGGAGGTCTGTTTTCAGCCGCGATGTAGGTATGTATGTGTGTATGGCCGCGTTTTTTCAAAAGCTACTAGACGGATTAGAATGAAAATTATTTTAATAGAAATCTTACGAAGAATCTTAGCAAGGCTTGGTAAATATCTCAAAGAGAGGAAGAAAGAAAGAAAGAATAAGAAGAAGAAAATTCAAAGGATTGCTATAAAAACAGGTCTTTTATGTTCTCCGGGTCGGTGATCTCGAACCTACTATCAGAATTTGCAAATTAAAGAAGGCGTATCCAATATGGCGACTGAAAAATCTCGAATTGAACAGATTTCCGTGTAAATAAACATACAGGGGTTTTCGAGTCGCTGATTTTAAATCTGCTATCGAGAATATTATGGGTTTTCGCGGAAAAAATTCCGTCTTCGTGCATGAAACATTTTCATTCATTCTGCAACAGTTTACAATAACGAAAAAGTGTGGGAAAGGTCTGCTATTATAAGCTAAAGGACTTAAAAATTATAAATCAATTTTTTTTTAGTCGGTGCCGAGCCGTACGATACGCGTTCGGGTTTCTCACTCCACCACGTTCGTCCCTCGCGTCGCGCACCGCTGCTCGATACAGCACTGCGAAGAGGCGTATCTTACGGCTTGACACCGACTAAAAATAAAAAAGTTGATATTTAACCCTTTAGTGGTTTAGTTTATATGTTTGGAGTCGATTTTTTAAAGCTTTAATTAAAAAGGATGTTAAATGCAACGTTGAGAATTACCGCTCAATTTGTATTGTAAGCTGTTACAGCAAGCTTTTTGAAAGATTTATACATAACCATCTCTTCAACGTTCTCCGTCCTGCTATTTCGGAAAAGCAGAATGGCTTTATTAAAGGGAAGTCCACAATGAGCAACCTCCACCATTTCGTTGCTTCTTGCGCTTGAACAACGTAGTCAAGTTGATACAGTTTATACTGATTTTTCAAAGGTTTTTGGCCATGTTTGCCATTTCTCATTTGTTCTTCTGGAAAAATTTGTGGGATATGGATATGGTTTGCAAGGACTTTTATTGTCTTAGATGTTGTCTTATTTATGCATGTTGTGCTGTACGTACTTTTAGTTTGTTCCCGTGTCTGGTGTTCCACAGGGATCCATTCTTGCCGCTATTATTTTTACTATTTATTAACGACTTGACTAAAAATAGAGATATATTCCGATTATGACTGTGATATTCTTCAGCGAGACCTAAAAGCCTCTGAGGATTGGTGTAATAATAACCGGTTGCATAGAAATGTTGATAAATGTTTCAAAATGATGTTTGTTTTCATCATTTAGTCTTAGTCACTTGTGCTATGTGATTACCGTCTTAATTCTCTCATATTGTCGCGAGGTGAAGCAGTTTGATGATTTGGGAGTCATCTTTGATAATAGATTAAGTTTCGACGCACCCATTAATGAGATTTGCAAAAAATCTTTTAGGCTGGCAAGATTTTTACTACGTACTTCCACCTATTTCTATAGTATATCAATATCTAAACTGTTATTTCAAACCACTATGTGTAGCATTCTCTAATACTGTTCACCATGTGGTCACCACTTATATCTTTGCTATTATAATTCCCTTAAATAAACTGAAAAAATTATTTTTTGCCATCATCATGTTGAAATTCCCCGTTTTAAAATATCTTCCCTAAATATCAGGCAAGACATTTCCCCACGCGTAACGAAACTTCGAAATGAGCTTTGAAGGTCGCCCAGATATTATTTAGGGTAGCATCCCCTATTCAGGGCATTATTCTGGAGTCATCGAAATACGAAGTGGAATTTAATTGGAACCGTGAGATTCGGATTTCCATATTTAGCAGTACCACTTTAATATTTTCACTGTTTCGCTTTGTAGGAATTAAATACATAAAATGACGGAATTTAAATCCTGTTTCCATCTTCAAATTTAATTTCTATGAATTGGGAATCTATGTTTGTATTAATACGCTTATTAATTAAGAGAAGCAGTAAGTCAGCGATTTTTTATAACCACGGCTGTTTTTTTACCTTACCCTTTTACTTATTTCGGTTACTTGGCGAAGGGGTCTTTTAGTGTTGAATTACTTTCAGATGCCTTGAAACAATGTACCTATACATAAATACTAATATTCAAGCAAAACTATTATCACCACTTCCTCTGGAATTTTCTTTTGTTTTGTAAAGTGGTATATTTTTTTTAGTTGAAAATCACGGGGCCTGTCTGACCTGTATGATCTAACTGTAGACAGTATTTACATAACTTTTTCAAAAAGTGAACTTATACCACATAATTAGACGGTCCATATATTGAAAACTCAATGGGACGGAAAAGTAAGCAAAGTATCCCTCAAGCACGTCGTATAACTAAAAGGGCTTCTTTATTCATGTTTGCGAGGAGACGGTTTAGATATTCCTAACAAGGATCCCAAAAAGGTGCTTTTATCCCTAACAAACTTTCAAAGTCGGGCGTCGTGAATGGAAGAAGCAGTAAAAAATCCGTCTAGAGCCAATTGCTGCAATCCTCTTCGATTCCAATAACCGCCATTGAGGCACTGCAATGGATCAACGGCGACAGATGAATATTTTTCCCTAGAAGGAGATATTCATAAATTCCAATCGACATCTGCTAAATGCGAACACCCCCCGACACAGTGAGCCGTGTCCAAATTGTAGAATTGCAAGCACCCACTCGTCCCGTTCGAGGTGTCAGAGAATGAAATGACAGACTGATCTGCAGCTGCCTGTGGCGCAAGCCTGCAATATGCATAACCCGCCCACCCCCACCCACTTGAGGAGCGGCGTCATCTCTGCCTGAAGAGGTCCTTAAACGCACTCGACGTTGTATCCACCGGGGAAAATTGGCGCGATGAAATGGTGACGAGGGAATATGAATAATATTAAATTATCGAAATCGGAGGGCGCACTGCCGAGATAGGGAAACTGTTTTATTCGATGAACTGAAGTGGATTGGGGCTGAAGGTGTATCTTCACACTCGGATTAAGCCAGGTGGGGCTGTTGCAAAGTAGCCATATCGCTCAGAACAAATTGTTTTATTTAGGCTTGTGGAGATTTCAGATTCATTCCTAACAATAAGATTTGGGGTGGTTGCGGCAACTTATTGTTTCATTTATTGGAACACACTTGAAGCTGCGGATTTCGATCTGCTGAAGTAAATTATTTTATTTGCAGGTTACACGGGTGAGATATCAGCCGGAATAGCGGGCGGGGCCCTTTTACTGCTCGGCATCGTCTCTCTAGTGCTCTACAGGAACTGGCGATACGAGCAGGAGCTCGACAGTCTTCTATGGAAAGTAGATTTTCGCGAAATTCAAATGCACGAAAGTGACAAGGAGAATTCCGGCCAGAAGCAGACTAGGGTATAAAAATTCCTTTTTGCTCCGCTTGGAATTCAAGTGAGCCTTCAAAACAAAATTAATTAAAATTTCTCGGAATGTTTCAGTCGACCCACCCCTTGATCCGCACCAGCCAAGTTAGCCTTAGCTCGAATCCTGATGCAGATTTTCGCTACTCGACGATATTCACTCCTATTGGCCTTTACAAGGGGCAGCTGTACGCCATCAAGAAGGTGCGAAAGAAGAGTATCGACATCACCCGGGAGATGAAGAAGGAACTTAAGCTGGTAAGTACCTTGGGATATTGCTCAATTCCACTCCAGTAAGGTTTTACCTGCAGCTACGGGACTCCAGGCACGACAACATTTGCGCTTTTATTGGGGCATGTACGGATCCACCGAACATCTGCATAATAACAGAGTACTGCACCCGGGGAAGTCTCAAAGTAAGTGGAACACGCCACTGCTTAAGTCAAGGAGTAATTAATACCCCTTTCGCCCCTTTAGGACATTCTGGAGAACGAGGACGTCAAGCTGGACAACATGTTCATAGCATCGATGGTGGCCGACATAATAAGGGTATGTAGCGGGTGGGGGGGACGACTGGTTGGCGTAGATTGCTCGTGGTGCTTACGTGAATTTTCCATTAACGCAGGGCGTGATATACTTGCATGAGTCCCCGATTCGGGTGCACGGATCCATCTGCACGTCCAACTGTCTTGTGGACTCGCGGTGGGTGGTTAAACTAAGCGATTTCGGACTGTTTGCTTTCAAAAAGGGTTCCGAGGATCCCCCCGATAGCCAAAATATGGCCGTTAAGTGCTTAAGTAAGTAACATTTAATTGCTTAAGTTGTTTTTGCTGCTGGTAGAGAAGTCATGCTAAGGAGGGATGTCTGGTAATTATTGGGAGATTGTTCAGTATGCTAACCCACCAGTGGTGATGCCAAAAAACGAGTCTATACAGTCAGTGACCGATATTTGCAAATTTCCACATAACGAAAAATTATTCTTTTAATTGGTTTTATATTATGCACTCTTTATTCCTTACGGCACAAAAAACATAAAGAATTCAAATCAAGCCTTTTTTACAATTTTTAAGGCAACCCAAAATAAACCGTGCAAAATCTCTCTTTTGAAATATTGAAATTGTCAGTTACTCAGACCGTAAGTCACTCGTAGAAATAAAGAGTTTTCGGAAAACAAACCTATTTAATTATTTTTAATTACATTGAAACGAATATGCGCTTATGGTTATGTCTTTTTCATGTTCATAACTAAAACCCCACAACCGTTTACAAAGGTAGTTTTAGAACAAAAGTTTTTAGATACTATAGAACCCAAAGTCTGTACAAATTTTTCCTAAAAGATTAGTCAAAGAGATTTTGTGATCTGTGTTCCGAAAGACGGCCACTTTCCCATATAAATACAAAACGGTTAATAAATCAGAATTAACCAATTATTATATATGTATATAAAATTATTTAAAACCGCAGTATTTTCACAAAGTGCTAATTTTTAAATTGTTACGACTTGGCTTGCAAATCATTCCTTCAAATTCAAATTCGCTGCGGCTTTTTCTGACATAGTTCTCGGTTTTCATGGCATCCCACAAAGAAGCCACCTTGGACCTTTGCTGTTCACTCTTTTTATCAACGATTTACGTCCCCTTTTCCAAAAGGTTCACATTATGGTGTATGTAGATGATTTAAAGATTTTCATTTTTAAATCTGTACCTTTAGGACAAACAGGACTCGCATAATTTTAAATGTTGTTTGTCCAAGTTTACTTTTGACCTTCATATTGACAAAATAATAAATTGTGCTGAGTCCACTCTCGGTTTTATTAAGCGTTAGTCCAACGGCCTGACGGACCCGTTTGTTTTGTGCGTTCGTTCATTCCATGCTGAAATATGCTTTTTTTAGTCTGTATGTATGTCGTTCCAAAATGCATACATAATAGAATAGTGTCTGATGGTCTGGTGTACCTGTTGATTTAATAAATAAATATATAACAATTGCTATACTCGAGTTTTCTTTTAGACACTTTATTTTTCCGATATAATCTTAAAGAACTTATTCCAACAAACGAATAACTTTTACTTGTAACCAAACCTGGTGTTTTTACTTTTACTTGTTTTGTAGGTCCTACTTTCGTTTTTAAATCCATGCTGTAAATGTTCGTGAGTTGAATAACATAGGCGTCAGAAATATTCTTAACCAAGCTTGTATGGTAATTGCCCATACTTCTTTTCACATAACATATACCTATAAAATATTTTTCTGCATAAGCTTGCATGAAAAATTAAAATCATTGTATTATACACATTGCAGAGCTTCTCTACAGAGCGCCGGAGCTCCTGCGGGGCGGTCCACCCTCTCTAGTACCTGGAACCCAGAAGGGTGACTCCTACTCGTTTGGGATTGTTCTCTACGAAATTCATACCCGCCGAGGACCTTTCGGTGAGACAGGACTGACCCCCATGGAATGTCTAAGAAGAATCCTTCAAATTCCTGACAGTAACTGCCCCTACAGGTTCAAATCCTTGATTCAAATTAAAATGCAATGGTGTAACACATATTTCTTTTCAAAGGCCCTCTTTGCAACCCTTAGAGACCTCATTTGACTGCGTGCGCGAGTGCCTCCGTGAGTGCTGGAATGAAAAATCTGAAGAGCGTCCTGACTTCAAAACAATTCGAACAAAGCTACGACCTCTGAGGAAGGGCATGAAACAGAACATCTTCGACAACATGATGTCCATGATGGAAAAATATGCGAACAACTTGGAGGCCCTCGTGGACGAGCGCACTGATCAACTGCAGGAAGAGAAAAAAAAGACTGAGGCTCTGCTACTTGAGATGCTGCCCAGACCAGTTGCCGAGCAGCTCAAGAAGGGCAACAAGGTTGACCCCGAGGGTTATGACATGGTCACAATTTACTTCAGTGATATCGTCGGATTTACATCCATGTCAGCGGAGAGCAGCCCTTTGCAGGTGGTCGATTTTTTGAACGATTTGTACACCTGCTTCGATTCGATTATTGGCCACTACGATGTGTACAAAGTGGAAACCATTGGAGACGCTTACATGGTGGTCTCTGGACTTCCAATTAGAAATGGTGATAGCCATGCTGCCGAAATTGCCTCAATGTCCCTGCATTTGCTGAATGCTGTTGCTGAGTTCAAAGTACGCCACCGTCCCGAGGAGCAACTTTTGCTACGAATAGGAATTCACTCAGGTCCTGTGTGCGCTGGGGTCGTCGGACTCAAAATGCCAAGGTACTGTCTTTTTGGCGATACGGTGAATACGGCCTCTCGAATGGAGTCAACTGGGGAACCTTTGAAAATTCACTGTAGTGGACAATGCAAGAAACTGTTGGACAAACTAGGCGGGTATAATTATCAGGTAGGCAACGATTTCAATTCGTGGAGACACTCTTTAAAAAATTTCAAAATCTTCGTAATAGGGTGATAGGTGGTAATAGTTTTACTCGATCGAGTCGGAGAGGTAGAGCAACCATTCTATTATCAAATAGGTAGCATGAAAATATTATATTATCAATGGAACTATGAATGTGTGCAAAATTTCAAGTCAATTGAACTTGCCAAATTGGGTCAAATTTGAACCACACAATTTGAGCGTACACTAACAAAAAACCACAATAGATTTTCCATCGATCGACATTACTTTCGATTTTTTGTCATGCCGTTAGCTGAGAGACCAATTTGTGTACTCTCAGATCGGAAGCCAAAATCCCCAGACATTGATTTTGAGTCGAATAGGGTCACCATATTGACGCCGACAGTTTGAATTTCTAAATATTGACCAACAATTCGTATATGTATGGAAGTTACATATGACAAATATCTTTCGTCATTTTGAATTTTTACACAAAAGCGTTGGACTGCATTGGCACAGAAACCTACGTACCAACACATGCGAATTTTTAAATCAATCGAATATGTGGGTCAAATTTGGATTGCAATATACCCAAACCGACCAACTCCACCTCCGTAGGTTGATGCTAAAACAAAATCTTCTACAAATTGGATTTTAGTTAGTTACTAATTTATTTAAATGAAATGCTTTCATGTGAACGTAATACGCATTTTTAAAAGTGGTATGACATTTGTTCTGTTCTTCAAAATGACATGAAGATGGTAATATCGGAAGAGGCAAATAATTAACGCTCCTCTTTTAGATCCCTTAGCCATCCGTGCCTTCCTAAAAAGGTTTCCACTTGTTTCTCTTAATTTGCCGTAATAGTTCGAATTGGAAAGTGTTGTCTATTATAAATAAATTTATTTAAAAAAGGACAACGTCATGACCTTGGCGTATTCTACGAATTTTTCAATAACTCTTTTGACTCTAAACAATGTTGAAACTGTTGACATATTTTTTTTCTATTTTTCTATCTAATTGAAGACAAATTTTAATTTAGATAGATAGGCCCCGAGATACATATAAATTCAGGTTGGTGAAGTCAAGTGGCTGATACGGTGTGGTGTACTTAACTTGATTCATCAATTTTTAATTTATTACGGAATTCCTAATCTTGGTATGGTCATACAACAATTAACCACTAATATTACATTTTTTTTATGTTTTTGTCCACATCAAACTACAATAGGATCGTGGCTTAGTGGCAATGAAAGGTAAGGGTGAACAACGAACCTACTGGTTGCTGGGAGAAGAATCCAACGCTCGAGAGAAACGAACTCAAGAACGCACAGAAAGAAGGGGTTCTAGAGCTCTGAACAAGTTCAAAGAGGGCGGAGGTATCAAGCCTACAACCGAAGGAGGTATCAGGAGTTCCTTGAAAAGTCGAAACATACCCCGGAACTCTTTAACACGATCAAGCAGTTTTGATTCGCCAAAGAAGCTCAGATTTGCTACAGGAAGTTTGCTGGAACATCATAGATATCACAGGTGAGTCAGCACTTTCAGCTATCCACAAAATGCATCACTGATGTACATTGTAGCATATTTATTGGAATTGTTCAGCATCGAACATTTATAAAATCGTATTTCCTCAAAATCTAGCGTTTTTTAAAAACCCATTAGAGAAAATTTAGTGAGAAAAATTCAGCGCTGTTGAATATACGAGTATTATTTCATTTTTGTTTGGATGTATTTTTTGATGAGCCTGTCCATTTCCTTTTCATTAAATTACATAATACATTTCAATAAATATAAAATTGTAAATTGCGTTGATTTTGTCTTTTCAGTGACGAAGCCCTTCTGGAAGTGATTTCAGACTACAGTCCTAGAAAGTCGAGTGGTGCTTCAATAGTTTGCGAGGATATGACCGTTTCTTGTCCGTGCATGGATGACCTGGAGAGTATGTACCAAAGAAGGCCGAGCGTGTATCCCACTGCCACAACACCTCTCCTATCTAACCATATCCACATTTAAACAACAACAATCACCACTTGAAGTTTTACGTAATACCTACTAGGAATAAGCGAATAAGAGACGTTAATTTTGTGCGTTTTGTACCACTAAGTATTTATGTATATGTTTATGCCGCTCTCACAAGGGGTTAATGTTAATATTGCTGCAGTAAATGTGTAAAACTGTGTCTTGGATGTAAACTATGTGTTCAAGTGATGGCATTATCTAGTCGATGATATTCGTGTCTATTATGTCACTTTATGTATGTGGTTTAGCTAAACGGTGCGGTGGAACGTGGGGCTTTTATCCTTACTTCAAAAAGAGTGTTTTGACAACTTTGTGTGCAGGTACTCTTAACCTGATTAATGAAAGATACATCAAATTAATTTTTCTCCATCAAATGTTTCTTAACCACCCACTTATATGTAGAACCGGGAATCAAAGAACATGGGATGGGATTGGGAACATTAGAGTACTGTAGGTACTCGTGTAAACCTTTGGTGAACAATTAACTTTTTAGACTAAAACCGTTTTTCATGCATTGCCTGAAAGTGGTATCTATAAAAGCCACACGTTTCAAATTTTAAATGATGTAGATGTCTTTTAGTAATTTTTTCACAGTTTAAATCGCTCTCCATCATATGGAAAAAGTGCGAAACGAATTAATGGGGATCACTGAATCCGTACCTGCAAATGCTTCATTATTTCACTTATTCATAAACCCTATAAAACAAATTGTGGTCATAAAAAGTAAATGTTATTGCCTCTATGGTGCTCTCCCTTAAGGGGACCCGGTGGTCTAGAATTTTCAAAAAATCGATTTTTTTTTTTAAATTTTTGTAATGATATTGACAGTATTTTAGGTTCTACAGCCTTTTTAGCAGGTAGCGAACGGTTGATCCGCCTATGAATGGAAACATACTGAAAACTTTAAACTCATTTATCTCGAAACCACCCTTTTCTGCACGGCGGAATGCAATACACAAAAACTGTTTCATCCGAATCATCTCAAATTTTAATATATTATTCAGTACACTAGTAGCTATGGCCGGCACTGGCAAAATTTTTTTATTCCAATAACTACATATTTTACGTGAAAAACCTAATGAAAAATAGTCAGTTTTCGGTATTAAAATTTCAAGAACGCGCTATTTTGTAAATAAAATTTTGTTTTCTTTTTTTCTAGTTCCGGCGATAGCTACAATTATATAGATTGATAATTGTTTAACTTTTTATTTTTCCGATAGGTGAAAGAGCCAAAACCTCACCCGCCGCCTATATCCTTTTTTTTGAGGGGGTCATCTTCAGCGCCTTTTTTCAAATAACTAAATATTTTTTAGTTATTTTAAAAATGTTTGTGTATGCTTTTTAAATATTATAATATACCTACAAAGTTTGAATATTGGTGTTCATTACGTTCACCTTCAAAAAAAATCCTGAAAATGCCTAAAATTCACGGGTGCTAGACCACCGGGTCCCCTTAATATCCGCAGTAAATATTTACACAAAATGCACACAATATTTTCAAACTGTGTACTTACATATGTATGTATGTATGTCGTCGTATTGTTGTTTTCCAAATAAAATTTTCAACAGTTAAACTGTGTTTAGGAAAATACGAAGTTAATGCTTGTAACTGTAAGCGGTAGAGACGTATTTCGAAATGTATCATACTATTTACGTTTTATTGCTGTTTGTCATGTATAGTTTGCAAAACTTTAAATGCAACTTAATGTGTTAATGCGGAAATGTTTAGTGGTTAAGAGTTATAATTGATTTTTTTATAAAAAAATGTGGCAGTAAATTAAGATAGTCCGCAACTATATTCGAAGGTTACTTAGTTTTTTATAATTTTTGGAAGAATTTACACCTATCTAAAATAGGAAGGCTCGTGTGCAATTTTTATAATTATCTTTAGCAATTAATTCGAATGTTCTTAGAATTGTTACCGTAGAGAACGCATCATTAGTCCATTGTTTTAAGAAGTTATGCATGTTTAGCAAGAATTTCTGAAACAAATTAGCAAATATGTATATTGAGAGATAAAGCAGTAAATTAATAAATGTTGGAAAAAATAGTTACACCGATTTTTCTTTTGACTCTTTTGGCTTATTCTAATATAGTATCGTCCTACCATCGATTATATTTATTATTTTGCGCACTTTAGGTGTACTGCACGTACGTTATGTTTTGCTCGAAAATGTCTAATGAAAATGTAGTCAAGCAGCATTGCGTCGAATATCGGTGCACGACGCGAAGGACGAACGTGGTGGGGCGAGCAATCAGACGCGTGAGGGTACACATCGTTGACAGTCATTTTTCCACTACTGCGTAGACGCGTATCATACGGCTTTGCATGGCACCGACTCCAAAAATATTCTTTGAAAATTTTAGTGGTTTAGTTTTTATTTTTGAAGTCAGTTTCTATTTCTTGTATAAAGGTTTTATTATTAACTTTTAAGTGCTTTAGTTTATATAGTAGGGTCTGCGTTGTCTCGACGTTGTCCGGGGTTTTGTATACTTGTAAATTGAAACTGATGCAGAATGAATGAAACTGAATGCGCCGAGACAGAATTAATTTTTCCCACGGGAACCTAAAATTTTTCCGGGATCAAATGCTAATAGCAGATTTTAAATCAACGATCCAAAAGCATAATGGGATCAGATATTGACCAAAAATGAAATGCTTTAAGTTCATAATCCCACTTTTTTATTTAGCTCTAAGGATTGTCCTAAATATGGCTCCTGAAAATGTATCTTACACTCAAGTTAAACAAAATAGACCTTCACGACTACGACTACCTAATATTGCCAAGGAACATTCGACGAGGTTTCAAGATGTGTGATATGTCTCTAGTTAGAGGAGGTTGATATGAGTTAAGAAATAAAACTCTTACTAACTATTATGATCATATATTTCAACTAATAAAAAATGTATACAATCATTTGATTTTAGTAAAAATATACAACTTTTCATTAAATTTATGTTCGCATTGTCCAATAACTTTCTTTTGTTCTTATTATTACTTTTTAATGAGTTTTTGCTTTTTAAGTTTTCGCTCAACACTAAAATGTCATCTACTCTACTGAGCGTAGCTAGCTAAATGGCAAAGATAGAACAAAGTGAGCGGTTGTTATTCCTTTCGTTTTCCATAACTTCTCTTATTGCGTTTTAAATGTAAATGCTTTTAAGAATTAATTCAATTTATAAAATCACATCTATAATGTTTGTATGTTAGAAAAATATATGTAGTATGTAATGTGTACGTTTAGAGATATGTTCACATTAACTTCACTTTTAGATGACAACACAACAAGGGAAGATCTATTGAGCAGGCGTAGAGATATGATGGTATTCATGAGATCGTGCTTACAGATTGACATTAAGCAATAAGAAAATGTTCACTTTGATGTAACTAACCCACATGCGTTTGCCTTCACGCAAAATCTTTGTACTTCGCACCCATGCTACTACTCTTGGGACAGAAGACTGTAATAACGTTTTGTGGAACGTACAGTCACCATTATAAATATGTCAATATTTTTAAACGATTATCCGTGCTCGCAGTAAAAAGTGAAAAGTAACAATAATTTTCGAACCACGTAAATAAAAACTAGTTTTCTTATTTCATCTAAGAAAATAAATATGATAAAAGGGAAAATTAGTATATATCAGGGCCTTTTTTTGTTACACACATTAACCAAATCAATGTATCTGCATATAGAAGACCATATTACAAACATTTCTTGTTTCCACATTTATCCTCCTAACAAAGTCGAACCCGAAATAAAAGAGTTCGAAAATTTGGTGTACAACGTTGTAAATGATATTCCTAAATTGTTGAACTCTTTAGTTCTGTTCTGTTCGACTGTGTCTACGGTGCACCATGTAACAACTAGTTTTATTTGTAAAATTGTTTTCTAATCATAAAACAAACATAAACCAAAAAAGGCACAAATTTTGCCCATTGTCTTTTTTAATTAAATATTTTTTAACTTTCGTTTCGTTTAGGTTTGTTAATAGTTTTTCTATTTTTTTTCAAACTACATAGATTCATTGGCCGTTTATTTTAAAACTCATTTAAATAATTTTTTAATGGTTCACAAAATTTACTTTTTTTTTCTCAAAATCTAACCGTTTCAATTCACATCTACTAGTATGTGTCTTTTTCTCTTTATATGTTATATAGCCTGTGTATTGAAATTGGCATTGTTTGATATTTTGCTTACTGACATGGAGTCACAGTTGTTTTCCTTGCTGAAAATAGTTTCCCTGAATCTAACCAATCTAATAATTATTTCCATTGAAATAATTCAAATACAAAAAACAAAACTTTAACATTTAATCAATAGTTTATGAGAAACATTAGGTCCAGAAAGAAAGTTCGACGTATTAGTCTTTTTTGTTTTTTTGTTTACAACGCAGACAATTTTTTTTTATTGAGTGAACCCTCAGAAAATTTACTTTAGAGAACAAAGTAAAAAGAAATAAACCTGAGTAGTCTAGTTGCTTTTGAGAAATGTGATTTGAAAGCTGGTACTATTGGAAGAAGTTACAGTTCTTTTGCAGTGTCCTGTCCTGAACTTTGAAATTTTAATGAGCTGTCCGTGGTATGAAATTTTTTCCATCATTCTATCAGGAGGGAACATCGGATCCGATTTATAAAAAAATTACCATGCTTTCTTCCGAATGACTTTGAAACAATAAAGATAAAGTTTAAATAAAGATAGACAAGTCGGTCGTTTGTGACTGAGTGAGTGAAATGAAATAATGCTTTATTTTTATCTACACCGCTCGCTCATTATTGCCATTCTAAAACAAAACAATGATAGAGCAGTGCTCATGCGCAATATGCGCCCGTACATTGTGGACAACATTTGGGTCCTGCCGTTCGAGGCGAATCAAATCAAGCGATTTTTCCAAACTCTTGCAAGAAGCTAACGACATGAAAACCAACAATTACAATGTGCGTAAACGAAAATCACACTCAATTTGGAGTCCATAGATAATCGCTCCTTTTTGCAATTGTTCCTAGGCCTCGCATCATACGTAACGCGTAGCCGAATTTACTTCCCTTCAAAATTAACATATTTACACTTCTATTTTTAGGAATTAAAGTAATGCAATATGCAATGTCCATTCTTTGCGATCCACAGCCTAGGGAAACAATCCTTAATTACTATATGTACTTTGTGGCTCACAGCCACCACATCACACAGCTTAGCTTACTAACAATGGACAAGAGTACCTATGAGTGCTAGTAACAAGTTCAGATCCGCCCATCAATCCCTGGCTCTTTCCTGTTCCGCTAAAATTGTACTATCGATTGATTGCACCCTAAGCAATGCAACTGACTAACGGAAAAGTTTGCTCAGAAATGATTGTGCCAGAATTCGCCTTAAAAGTAGTAAAATTCAACAAGATCACGCGCCCGGCCCAGCCGAGCGGCGGCCATGTGTACAACTAGACTTATCCAAAAATACAAAAGTTCAACAATAAAAACAAAGTGAGTGTCATCTCCGCTCCAGATAAGGTATGGTTTGCTGTATAGAAGCAAATGCACCGCCCTCATGAGCTGCAAGGGTGTTTCAAGTCGGCAGAGGGGCTCAATCAGGTCCTTTTCCCCATGCTGCCCGTTCTGGAAAAGCAGTTAAATATTGTTGAGAAAATAATTTTTGTTTCAGATCTGAACCTTTTCATCGCGTGCCTAGGGCTAGCCGGTGGGGTGTTCATAGGTGTTTGAGGAGCTGATCCGCCCGATGAGCTGATCCGCGACGAAATAGACCACGAGGATCCGCTCATGTCCCTGGTTGCTCTCGGTGGTGCACATCCGAGGTAAATAGCTGAGCCCTTATCTGCGACCGATGTCAAGTCCTGCCTGGAGCCGTGGACGGATGCCGGTGCGGAACCTTGTGCAAGGAGACCTGCATAGCTCTTAGAAAAATATTACTCGAATCTCAACATGTACCTGTGTATGAATAGAGTCCAGCCGGACTGCTCCTTGGCCTGGTGCTACTCAGCGTGCTCGAGCTCCGCGTCAGACCCGATGAGCCGCTGGTGAGCTTGAGTTCCTGATCCTCGGGGATCTGCGACTGATTGCTTGATTTCCGCCGGGATCCGTGCTTCGGTGACGATGGACATGATTGTGCGCCATTCGGTGGAGACAGACGGCTTCGAGTGGACGATGTGCTTGGTCTTCGACGGAATATACCCTTTGAGCTTTCACTGTTGCACAGTCCTGGAGGAGAACTCGGGTTTCACTGGCGGGTCTTCCCAGGTGGGTTTATGTTTATAATGTGATTTCTATGGCTACCAAAAGCGGTGGGGGAGGTTTTATGTGTCGTGCGCTTTGTTCTATTGCTAGTGAGTATCGGGGACTTACAGCCAAATTACCGCAGGGATGCAAGAATGAATGTGTGCCGCTGTGTAAGATGGAATATGAAAATATTGTGATAAATGAGCTTGCCAATTGCGTTTTATATCATACATACAATTTTGATGAAAGCTAAGTTAAAATGAGTCCAATCAAGTTGGATGGTGTTGAATGGTGTGATAATGTTAGGTGTTGCTTCAATGGCGTGAGAGCAATTTCAAAAGCTGGGTAGTGTCTCTGGTGACTTGCATTAGAAGGACAAAGAGGACTAACATGTTTTTTATTGAGCGTAAATATTAGGCATTGGGTCAAACAGTAAAAGAAGGGATTTTTCTGTTTTTAAAAATTTGTAGAAACAAAACTATCATAACGTAGCTCAAATGAAAGCTCGAGATCTAAACTATAGCTTTAAAACATTAGCTGTGTTTTTTCCACCCGGCTCTGGATCAACGCTTTAACATGGAAAACATCAACAATACCTTGATTCACGTTTATTATCTGGCTCTGGATCAACGATCCGGAAGAATAGCTTTAACATGTTCTAAGAGAGTGACCGTCACTTACTACATTCCTTAGAGTTGGTAGCAATGACAGGTTTGCTTCGAGTTAAGTTGAAAGTGAAGTGGAAAATAAAGTATTTAATTCTTCCAGTAGTTAATTATTAATATAATTTGATCATTTTTAATTAAATTAGTAAATCACGACAGATGAAAAAAAATTTCAACTTCATTTCTCCACGGTTAAATTTATTTTTAGAAGTTAAAATAGGAATCCATGCCAATTTTTCATACTCAAAATTGTTAACCCGGTAATTGATCTGTATCGTTTTTTTTTTCATTTTATGCTGATCCGGAGCGTGAGCCGGAAGAAAAAAAAACTCTTATTATCATAGTAGAGACCGCTGAGTAGCAACGTGTAACCAATTCTATTATGACGAAATTTCTACAGGCCATCAAAAGCCTCAGATTAAAATTCCAAAACCACTCTTTGGGGTAGTGCCCGCTTCCTCATCATTCGCCTGGTTTTGGTCTATGCAACTCGACGTTATGTGAAGCGGTATGGAACATTAGTGAGACTAGAATCAGCAACTTGTCAACACTATCTTACCTTTTGAAGGACAAAAAGTCGATAAAAACTTATAATCTTAAACTTTAGTAACTTCGATTGTGGTATTGATTTAGCGATCTAACGCAGAGAAAAATGAAGATTAGTTGCAGACCGTGAAATAGCTGTCCAATCATTAAAACAATTTTCAATATTTTTTATTTATCTACTCTATTATTATTGCAATACGCACAAAAGCACTATAGTGAAGATAATTTCCACGAGTTTAAGCAAATAAATAAATTTCACGATAAACGTCTGAATAGGCCTTAAAGAAGATATTACCAAAGAATATATAACATAAAGAAGTCGCAGTCGGAACAAATAACTTGAACTGAAAAATTTGCTCTAGGGTTCTTCCGTGCGAACCCTATATCTGTAGTAGTACAATAAATACAAGCGGCCATTCATATTCAGACACTTCTTACATCGGAAGTGTGACCAAAAATTTCTGATGCGACGCGGGACCAGGCAGCAAACGTACAGAAATTCCGGCGCGCAATTTTATTCTTATGGACTTTTGCGATGAGGTGTTCCAAGCACGCGTTGAGGGCTGTATGAGCGCTCGCCGGTTCCAATTCTAGGAAGTGTGGGAAAATTACGAGAACTCTGAACTGAGCTCAGAATATTTTGGGTTCCTACGGGAAAAATGCAATAAATTAACCGCGCATGAATTCCTATGAAAATTAAAAGTTTTTATTTACAAGTATGGAAAAGCACGAGCAAGGACCGGACGGATCTGCCATTTTAAAATAAGAAAACCTTGTACAATACTTTCCACTTCTAACGTTAGTGTCACATTTACCTTTTGTAAGCACAGATATTTATTAATTAATTATTTAAAATAAAAACAATTTGCTGTTTCAAATAATTGCTTATCGATCTTATAAATTTAACATTATTATAATTCACAAGAAATATGTGTGTATATGCAATTAATTAATTAATCAATTAATGATAGTTACCATCTTCTTAAGAGTGAATGAATAAATAATAATGTATTCGCTTCCCCTAATATAATCGTAACAACAATCAAGAAATAGGAAAGTTGAGAATTACAAGCGCAGACGAAATTCTTTTGGGTTCTCGCCTTTTTACTCATATCATTCATTCATTGAATTCGGTCTGCCTTCAGCTAGAAGGCACATCGTCCGACAACGCAAGCGTGGTTCACCCCAACGCATGAACCCATATGAATAACCTGCGCCCGAACTTCTGTGCGTTGCTGGCTGGTACACATTTGTGTTCACAGCCGCGGTTTCTAGGAATCACTTCCCTGCCCTGACACCGTTCCTTCTCTTCCATCGTTCGGAAAATATTTTTGAGTGGCAAATTAGGCTCGTGCAACTTCTTTATGTTATATATTCTTTGATATTACCCAACTTTAGGAGTCTGTCAAAATTATCGAAAGAACGATAAAATTCTTCTAGGCCACCATTACGAATTTATTTCGGGATTGGACAACTGTAAACCCATTTTTTCTTGTTTTTTACCTATCTACGACGAATCCAAAAGGAGGGGTATGATTTTGACCGTTTGTGTAAATATGTTCCCTTGTAGAGCCTAAAGTAGTGGCGAGATTTCAACATATGAAGGTGTCTTTGAATTCACTACGATCCTTCTAGTGTTATGGGAAAGTTTAAACAATTTTTTTAAAATATTATGAAACCAAATTTTAAAAACTGGTCGCGATGAGTATCAAATTAAAGTTCATTACGAGACGATTTCAGAAAAGTGCATACATATATCATTGTGGTAAAATTATGGAAAATAAAAAAAATATTTTGTTAACAAAAATACAAGAGGGATGCAAAGTCGGACGTTTTTTGTTGTTGTTGAACGTAATAATGTGGTCTACTCTGGTTTAACATAATAAAGTGTCGGAATTTATTTTTAAAAGTTTAGGTCCATTTTGCCTTCAAATTCAAGTAGAATTACAGCCTATTTTAGTCAGAAAATAAATTAACTATTTTAATTGCAAAAGGATTATAATTTCAAAGCATATGCAACTCTAGTTAGGATAGGCTTAACTGCGAGCCCTTCGATGGATTTTCAACTCCAAAATGCGACATGCATTTTACTTGTATTGATTGTACTTCTTGGGGTCGACTGCAATAATTATCGATTTTCAGTCAAATCGAAAGCCGAAACGATAAAATGCTTTCATTTCTTAAAATTGTGGCTTGGCATTTCATTCGACTGAAAAACAATGATTGGAATGGATCCACTATTGTCATCTGACGGAGTCCATTAATCTAAAACAATATTTCTTTGATAGTTCGTTGAAAGCAGCAGAAAGAAGTCTTGCCCGCTATATGTGATACGCATGCTGGTTTTCTTATTTGTGTTGCGACATGCAAATGCAGAGTATGAATGCACAAGAGGGAAGCTAAGAAAATTTGCCCTGCCGCCGCCCTGTCCCATATATGAAACAAAGCCATTAAATAAAAGAGTAATGCGCTAAGTTTGCTTAAAAGGATTTATTGTGCCCTTAATTGTGTCCTAAACAAAACGCTGCAAGAATTTGTCGCATTGCTAGCAGAAAAGCGGTTACTCTCGCACTGATGCAGGTGATGCGGAATGGAAAATGTGATGATCGTTAAGGCGAATGAGATGAGTGAGGTGTGAGTTGATGAGAAAAGCTCGCAACTAAGTGGAAGCAGTCAATCGCCTTTGTCTTGCCACTTGTCTGTGGTGAAATCAATAAAAAACGCTAATCCACCTGTGGGACACTTCTCTCCCCGGGAGCAGTTGCCTTCGCAAATGTCTTTGTTGAGCAACAGCTCCTCGTAACTACTGAGGGCGGCCACACACTTGTCCCTATCGGTTTGTTCCAGCGCAATGCTGGGAAATCGCTCCCTAAGACGGCGTCGCTCCTGCAAATGAAATTTCACTTTGAACTGAAATATGACGAAAAGAGGGACGGCCTCCTCACATCGGCCAACTTGTATATCTCAAAATCTTGTAGTTGAGTCTGGAAGCCCAAGTTGGGGTTCGCTACGGCCCGCCCGGCCCGGACCACCTTGAGCGCTTCTTTCCAGCTAAGATTGGTCACGCTCATTATATATGCAACGGCGACGGTGACTGATCTAGACATCCCCGCAAGACAGTGTATGAGGACATTGCCTTCGCGGAGTCTAGCTGCGTGGATGAAGTCGTTACACACGGAGAAGTACTGGGACAAGTTCTGTTCAGGGGTATCAGCAGCCATCACGCAGAGATAGTGTTTGTCCTGTAATGAAAGGATTTAGCGATTTTCAGGCATAACTCACAAACGGTTCCCATTACGGGCAGCAGCCTCCTCGGACTGTCATGAATAGCCACGATGTGTGATATTTGATGCCGCTCTAGCTGCTGGTGATCCTTCGAGTCCCGATAGTTGCCAACGTAAAGCCCTGGCAAGACCTGAAAGGGAATAAAATCGTTAAATTCAGTCTCCTTCCATGGGCTTCAACACTTTCTTCGCCCATATTCCAATTCATTTTCAGCGATAATTTGACGAAATGGGGCGCTTGCTAAGACCACAATAGATTTATCAAGCATTTTTAACAGAAAAATGACCACAACAGGGCGCTAAGGCAGCAATTAAACATCGTAACAAACAAAAACAAAACTTTAGATCTTCTTGTCAGCCAGCTGTTTGCGTTGGAGTTGGAGGAAATGTCACCCAAATCCTTTTTGTGCCGACAGATGGCTGAGGGTGGAAATCGTTTCTGGACTACAACCACATTTTAGCACAGGCTCTCGTTATGACTATTGTCAGCAGATGCTAGATGAGACACCGGATGAGGATGCTGGCTGGGGCTGTTACTGCTACTGATGGTCGTCTGTTGTGTGTTGTGCCATATCTTTCGACGCAGCAAAGTAAACAAAATCAAGACGAGGTTTGTTCGTTTGCTTTTAGAGATTAGTGAATTTGTTATAACCTTAAGTTCCCTCTATGTAGGTTCTAAGAACTAAGCAGCGGGTATCACTCAGTGCCGGATTGAGACAATTCGCCGCCCTAGGCAGATGCAGAATTGCCGCCCTTTTTTTATCTTCTTTTACTCACCTTAAGTATAGTTCCGTTAATGTATGTGAGATGTGTATATTCCAGAATATAATTCAAAAGATTTCAGGTTAGTTATGATAAATAAGTTCAGATTCATGAAGAATATTATTACTACTGTACGTAACATCATTTATTCATTTTGATTTTTTTCCCATCGGTTTCACAATTGATATTTTTTACATGTATTTACGCCGGGCTTTTTGAAGTGCGAAATCATGAATGACCTGATTGCAATCAATTAAACGTAGAATTTCTGTCTCCATAGATAATAGAGCCAAAAAATTCAAGCGAGGATGACCTCAAATAATTTTTAATCCGCTTCAAACAAGAAAACGATCTTTCACCATGCAAAGAAACATCCTATATGCAATGTCAACATTCGGAAACACTGTATTAAGATCATTTCTTTTGAAAAATTCAAAGGTTTCGATTGGGGTCAGCTGCTTAGAATTTTTTTGATTGCAATTGAGATAGGCTTTGAAATGGATAAGTTCATCAACTATTGAAGTTTCTAAATCTTGACTAAATGCTTCTTGTAATTTTTTTGCTTTTTCCCGTATATGAACATTATCCAAATTTTCCAAGTCAATGAGGACAGAAAATTTTTCGTTGATTTTCTCATATTTCAGGCATCTTTCCTGTAAATCCGACAGCAAATTGTCAAATATAACATTGTAAGTGTTAACTTTGAAGTTATCTTTACCGAGCAGTGTTACCTCTCCTGTACTTGTTTCGTCATCATAGATTTTCCTACGTCTCACTCTGCTGACAAGTGTTTTGTACTCTTGGTTGATTGCAAACAAGGGAGAAAAAGTATGATAGTTAACCTACTCAGGTATATAGTATACTCACTTATAGCGCTACGATTCGGGCGGGAAATTTCGAATAGCGTATCAGCATATCGTCGCTGCGCGTGCAAAACCGCGGAAGAGCAGTTGGTTAATACCGCGTAACAGCAAAAGGCGCAAAATTGAAACATCGCGCCAGTGAATGCTTAACGCGTAGTAGGCTGGTAGTAGATTTGACACATTTTCAATTAGCCAATAAGGAAGGATTTTGACATTGAAACAATACGGAACAGTTGTGTGTCGGAAGTTGGCAGCAATATATCCAGTTCACCTCCTGGAAAATCGTTCAAAAGCCGATACGCGGTATTAAGAAACTGCTCTTCCACGGTTTTGCACGCGCAGCGACGATATGCGTATAAATACGTTTATGACTGACTCGAAACTTCCCACCGAAAGTGATGCGTATACACGGTGAGTCAATGAACTAGCAACTACTATGCGCTATAAAATATTTCCAACTTCATTTTATCTGTTCTGAAAATATTGATACAAACATAAACGAAAATGGAATTCTTCAAGGAACGACAACATAAGTTAATCACTATTGATTAAAAAATGTATTATGATGCAGGCTCGTTACTTTTGCTCTCATATAAAAAAATTTTTTTCTTTCTTCGACAACCCACAAAGTTGCGTTATATCTAGTGTAAGCGATAAAAATTCGCCGCCCCTGAAACCTGCCGCTCTAGGCAGCTGCCTACCTTGCCTACCCGGTAAATACGCCACTGGGTATCAGCTATTGAAGAAAATGCAATTCGAACAGCAACAAGCAAAACTAAACTGCGGGGAATGATTTAGTCCACAGGTAAACAGATTTTCTTTTCTTCAAATGATATCTTTTAAGTCAATCAGTAAGAGAAAGTTAACCCTCAATTTCGCCTATAACCACCTACGTGCTGTCTAGTGACCACTAGTTAATTATTGTAGCTGGTTTCGAATCTAGGGCTATTACGGGAAACATAAATAAAAAAAAATGCATGTCTAGAGCCTTAACTATTATAATAAAATGAAAAGGGAAAGGAAACAACATTCCGTTCGAAGCAATCATAATTTTCAAAAACTTGAAAAATAACCGTCTGGGAAATTGTGACCGCTGCGCCAGTAGGGTGTTAAGGCTTAAAGCGGGCAATTTTGTTAGCCCCTCTAGCGGATTTATATCTTTTAATTGCACCTCTATAGCCTATAAGAACTGAGCTAATTTATCATTTCGTAAAATAAATTCTATAACTTTGCAGAAACAGGAAATCACTGTCATCATCATCACTGTTGAAATCATCATTCGAAAAATCAGTTCGCAAGGATGGGCTGGGTTTACTCTTCTGAAACAAAACACCAAATTTAGAAACCACTACTATTCCGCGGTTTGCGTGTGGAAACACGCCGGTTGCCCACTGTAAAGCCTGTTGGGAATAACCCACTGGTAATTTTAAACTTTAAAGAACACAAGCGAGACTTCGAATAACACATGGGTACCTGAAATGGAAATGCACTCAGAATATTTTCTTTCTTCTTCAATTCAATTCTTCAAGAAATCCTTCATGGGAGCCGTATACCTGAGTGCATTTGGGTCGCTCGATTAACGCAATGAGAAGGAGTGAGTACATGCCCCATCACTGATCACTGGACAGGAGTATGCGTTTCTCGCTTGCACTTGCAATAGCAATGAGGAGCTCTAGAAATCTACCTGAGGAGCACTCGACTCGACGGTTAAGACTCGTGCACTCAGAATATTTCTTCAAGAAATCCCTTTTTTTTATATACTCGCACGTGTTAAGGGATCGTCTCAGTGTGACCATCCGAAAAATCACTGATTTTCGCGATTTTTTTTTTAATGTTGAAATAACCTAATCGGTCCGGTTTTTTTTTTTATAAATAAATACATTCATGACGAATACAAAATGATTTTTTTTATGTTTATTTATTGGGTGTAAAATAGTTAAATAAATTGTTGAAATGACACGTAAAAAAAAAGGTCCTGTATGGTTTCCAGGATTGCGGCCGCAATTTTGATCTGAAACAAAAATTTCAAACAGATTATTAATCTGTAGGGAAGTCGCTATGGCGCTATGGAAGGTTTTTATTTTTTTTTAATTTGACAAAATGGCGGCGGTTTGAACAAAAAGTATCGTATTTGGCCCTTTTTTTCGACAGTTTTTTGTAAAAAAAAGTTGGAAGATTTCAAAAAAAAAAAAACTTCCATAGCGCCATAAAGAATGCCGTTGAAAATGTTCTCTCCAAATTGGAACTAGATATCTTCAAAACTCTTCCTTTGAGAGTGGAAACCGTTTTGAAAAACACCATTCTGAGAAAAACGCGTTTAAAGATTGAAGCGCCCGTACATCTCTCTAACAAATCGTCGGTGGTCAAATCTTCGTAGATTGGCTTCAAAACCTCTTGGACGTCGTCATCGAGCGCTGGTGGATGAGAATATTTTTCCTGAAATCCATTGGCCTCAGCTTTGCGCCATTCGCACCACGAATCTCCTCCCGAAGGACAATACTGATGCTGGGGATTCTCATCAGCTCCCTCCGTTCCCTTTCTACAAGAAACGCTGTAGCGACCGTAATAATTTGAATTTCGATTTGAAAATTTGAGAGAATGTTTATTACAGTGTATACTATCCGAGAATGCCGATTTTTCGAAAATTTCACACTGTGACGACCCCTTAAACATCCTTTTAATGCTTTTCAGGTACCTAAATAAATTATTTAAGACGGGCATGAGTAAATATCACATGGTCACCAGAGTAGTTAAGACTATGTAATGTAATAGTATATTGCTTTGAACATCTGTACCTTAGTAGATATCATAGAAACCTTTCGTATATCTTTTTGAGAGATAATTACAGCAAAAATTGTTTTTTTTTATTTGCACCCCCCGTTCCGCTCCCACGGACTCCTCCTTCCCCGACCTCCTTATCGAACCCACCGCCGCACTTGTGAGGAAAAATACAGTGTGCAACTCGGGTGAAAACTAGCCGATTGCCCTTGATGGTAGTAGACAGTCTAACCCTGCCATCGTGAGCAATCCAACCAATCAGCTAGTTTCCACCCTAGTTGCACAAAATACTATTTTTTGTGGGCTATTCCCACTGAGTCAAACAGAAACGAAACATGAATTGTCGTCTTGATTTTGTTACCCATTTAGCCCACAAGTTAAACCGCGCTATTCTTACTGAATCGAACAGAAATAATACAAAAATCTCAACGAACGAATATCTGTAGGCACAATTGAATGAGTCTGTTCACACTGAACCAATCAAAACAGAACCGTTTTTTACGACTTGGAAACATGTTCGACTTTAATGATCAGATTTTTGTTTGAGAAGTTTTGTTTCATCAATCATTTGTTACTTTCAGATTTGGCAGATTCACATTTATTTGTGTCATGCTGGTCTGCTTGGTGGAAATAGGTATCAAACAAATTGTTTTCGATTTAAGGACAAAACATTTTGCTCGCTTTAGTGGGAAATTAGCTTAACCTAGCAATTTAGCGTGTAACTTTAAAAAAAACTTGGAATTTTAACCAATGCAAAAAGCACGATTAATTCACGTTAAACATTTTTTCAACTAGCACCTCACAGACAAACCTCACTCTTTTACACCCTTTCTTTTTATTATTGTACACATAGACTGGGCCAATAAACATTACTCGGCTAGGGAATTTTCCAGGAAGAGGGACTTCGTGCTGCAAGGACTAAGCAAACCCATGCAAACAACAAACAGTCCACTCTGTTGATAAAAATCTGTTCGTGTAGTACATCTACAGCCCAAAAATAATTAATTTATTTATTTAGTCACGTGGGTTTTGTCTGTGCGGAAAATATTGAGATTATGTTTGCAACAAATTTCTTTTCCTTATATTATACATATTAAAACTGGAGAATTGGAACTTCATGTTAGTACTGATCGAATAGTTTATTCGCAAGTAAAAATAACGATTAGCGGAAGAATCTTGACAACAACGGGACGGAGAAGAAATGAAAACACCTTGGTGCATTACTTTCATTTTTCAATAAAGCAAATCGGTTTTTTGCATAATTGCATAAATTTATTATTATACGGATAGGAGTGGTCCATATGGTGAACACTGCGACCTGAATATATTTATGGCAAACCCACATTAATGAACACAAAGGCGTATTCTACGTAAAAAAGTTGTAAACGAATCCTACAAATGCCCTCGGCTGCGTCACATGAAAACCCGACTAAATTTATCAGATCTTTCAAGGAGTTCTTTTTCCATATTTGGGAACAAATGATAAACATAAATCTCTAGAGATTGTTTCGTCAAATTTTATGAATCTTAAAACGAACTTACTCCAGCATAAAATGCATAATATAAACCAAGAGTAAAAAATTTAAAGATTCTCTTCCCGTAAGCTTGATAAGTCTTGGAAACTGTGAAATTTCCAAGTTGACCTGGCCTGTATGCAGGAGTTTTTCAAGCACACTCGTGTGAACACTTCCAGAGTAGTAAATAAAATATTTAAATAATGCTTCCATGTGTAAATTAATTTTTTTATTTGTTTGGGAAGCAATTGCGAGCTTTATCGTGGAGTTTTCAGTTGTTTTCATATACATTCATATGACTTTTTTGACTCCATCCACTGTACAAAAACAGGTTTATTCCGAGTTTATTTATGATCATCAACAGGTACACAGACCATCTGACATTTAAAACTATAATATAATAATGAATAATAAAAAATTGAAGAACAGTTTTAACAAAAATTCTACTAATTTACAAATAATATTTTTTTCAACGCTACTCGACTACAATTGAAGTCAATTAAAAAATAGGAAGAATTATAATTTCTAGACATGGTAGATACAGGTTCAAAAGAGCCATAATTGGTCCTATGATAATTAGAATATAGAAAATTTTGTCCTCTAGTCAAGCGAGGACGCGAGTTTATATTAATAAGGTTCAAAAGATTAGGTGAATTTATAGCGCCAGTAACGATATCATGCATACATATAACACTTGCTACCTCTCTGCGTTTAGAGAGAGACGTCAAATCTATGAGCTTTAATCTGTCCTTGTAAGGAGGAAGATTACAGGGATCATTCCAGGCTAGATCTCGCAGGGCAAAGCGTAGGAACCGTTTTTGTACAGCCTCAATGCGGTTGATGTTGACTTGATAATGAGGCATCCACACTATTGACGCGTATTCCAATATAGGACGTACGAAAGCGCAGAACAGAGTCTTGAGGAGATAAGGGTCAGCTAGATCTCTAGACCAGCGCTTAATAAAACCAAGCATTGAATTAGCCCGATTTATAATGTCATTAATATGGACTCCAAAATTAAATTTTGTGTCAATAGTGACGCCTAGGTCAATAACGCGTACTTGTCGAGACAAAGGAAGATCGTCAATCCTGTAAGGATGATCCAAAGGGGAACTCTTCCTACTAAACGAAATCAGGTTGCATTTTCCAATATTCAGCTTCATATGATTTTTGGAGCACCAGTCAGAGAACTTAATAAGGTCCTCTTGTAGTCTATAGGCATTATGTAAGGATTCGATCGAACTAAAAATCTTCAGGTCGTCAGCGTAAGCTAAGATATGTGCATTTTGAATTAGAGGGAACAAATCATTAATGAAGATTGTAAACAAGGGCCCAAGGGGACTACCCTGTGGAACCCCGGACAATACGATAACACTGTCAGACAAGGTGGAAGAAAATTCAACCTTAAAAGATCGATTTGTATGTAGATATTTTTGTTTTTTTTCAAGTACCCAATAAAATATATTTTTGATATTATAATAAAAATATACGAGCAATATCAATAACATAAATATTTCACCAGCAACTTAACTACCGAAGGAGCATTTTCAATAGACTTCCATTTTTCCGTATTATGTAATTTATATCTGCTTTGACATTTGTAATCAACGATGGAAATATGTTTTGCTTGTGCCAAAGTGCTAGGAAATTAGTAATTTACGTAAATGTATGTATATCCAAAAATTTGGCACTTTTACGCTACACAAACGACCGACTTTATCTGTGTAATTAAAATCTACTCTACATCCGCTTTTTCCTTTCATTACGGTCGTAATTCTTGTCTTCAGTTTTTGGTTTATTATCGAGTCACACTTTTAATTATCTTACGAGCCACTGAAAGAAATAATAATGTAATTAAAATATTAAGCGCACGCGATTTGGGCATATAAATTCATGCAAACTTTTCATAGGGCCTCATATTTCAGAAATAATTAGGGAATCGAAATTTGAGCCACATTTAGGATTCCATGCGATTTGCTTAATTGAAGGAATTAGGGCTACGTACAATACAGCAGTAACCATTAAGTTAAGTGTGTTTAATTGTCGATAAATATTGTGTCTGTGTGCACGCAATTGGCAAATACGTGTAAGAGGCGTAGAGAATATGCAAATAGCATATAGTTGCGATGCGATCTACATAAAGTATTTATTGTTTTTTTCTGCATTTACTAGTTGCCTACATTTGTCTAGTTTGGTATACGCCAGAACAAAATCTTCTAATCGTTACAAGCTATGAACGGGGACTAGTCATGGGCTCAATCGTGAGGCTTCCCAACCGGTCTTTTATCGTTAATTGATGTAAACAGAGAAAAAGTTGAAAATAATATCCACTACTTACCTTGTTCATTCCATTTCCCATATTGCTTCATTTAAAGGTGTTTTTGAGACCAGCTACAATTATTGCTTTCTATGAGTTGCTATGCTTTGTTCACGATGTACTCTGCAAAAAAGAAATGTGCTTAAGTATAGGTGATTTCTTAAAGAAAATAACTTAATAAAACGCAACTCTAAGTAAAAGTCAAAAAATAAAAATGGGACAAACACGAGAAACAAATTCCACGTTCTTTCCAGGATTACTCAAGCCTCAAATGTGTCCCCAGTTTCCATTTTAAAATAATTTTATTCATGAACGCCTCGGAGGTCTACAGGGTAGAACCGCACGTGCAGCTCCATTTGCGTTGCAATATTTTGTAGTTTTCCACTTCGTCGAAACGTGTCAAATCCCGAGGGTGCTCTAAGCCTAATTCAAACAGCAGCAGTTGCCAACGACCAGTGATTTCAGTTGGTACTCGGCCAGTACTCCGGCTCCATTCGTACTTCATGGTTTCTCCTACCTCTCCCCAACGTCCTCTCAGTCTAAGCTATCTTCTGCAGCATACTGAGAATTTCAAAAGTTTTCCTAAAATCGTTAAGCGGTGGCAAAAGGAAATGTTTTCCGCTGGTGCTCCAGTTTTCCCTGAAGACCTTTCGAAAGGATGCAACGAGCCAGGCCTATTTCATCGTATCACCCGGTGCACACTCCTTTCGCCAAAAATAAATAACCCCGGCAACACCTGCTCGTCCATTTGGCCCGAAGAAGAACACAAAAACTTTCATGGCTCCAGACGAGTTCCGGAATATTTTTTTTTGAATTATCTTTCTTAAAGTTGATCTTGAGGAGCGCCATAATGAAAGAAGTTGAAAACAACGTCTCCATGGCCCCAACCTGCTTTCCCTGCGGGCAGGGTACATATGGTACAGCGTAAGGGCGGGAAAGGTCCAAATAGGTCAAGTTTGCCGTATAGGTGTCAGAGGGGCATCAGGACATTGATTGACTTACAATCCTTTGAGGCCCCTCGTATTGATTACGTCGTGTGACAGTGGGCCCCAGTGTCCTGTGCCAGTTCTTTGCCGGTGTAAACTTATTTTTTCCGCCACCCAGTCTAATCCCGGTGGGAGACGCAATTAGCACTCCGTTGACTACAGCCACTTTTTCAGTGCCAGTGGCAGGAGTGTAGGGTAGCCGGTACAGCCCCTGTGTGATCAATACGGAGTTCGTCATCAATTCTGCTTGGGAATTTCACGCTCGAGGAACTGCAGTGGGCTAACTCGTTTACTGCCGGCCAAATCCATCCGGCTCGGCTGTAGCTCGTAATTTCGCTTCGATTAGCAATCAACTCAATGAGTGGAAACCGGTGCCGGAATGCGAAGCACCAGAAGCATATGTCATTGTCTTAAATGGACAGAGCTTCTCGGACCTTGGGTGGAAATTGCACCTGCTGTTGAGTTCTGATTGTACTCCTTTCGAATCCAGTAAGGCAGAGTTGCAGGTATTTCGGGGATTTGATAAAGCTTAGAAACAAATCACCTGAACAACAAAACGCAAAATAGGCAGAATATGTGTCAGGTAAAACGGGATAGTAGAGGGAGGATGTGTGCTTAGATTTGAGGAAGGTAGCTTGTTCCGGTATCCGGATTAAAAGCTGCTTCAGGGCTTAGAATTTCCGATCTCAGAGTTCAGTCAAGGGTAAGGTAGTCGTGATTTAATTGGAATTAAGGAGTTGCACAAGGACGCCTAGAAATCGTTCTATATGCAAATGCTATGCGAAATAGTCGTGATATAGATCCTTGATGGCATGATGTTAATTAAACATGAAGTGAATGCAAACAGGCACCCGAAGAATCAACATATTTTAGAGCTCCAAATGTCGAAATCCTGTTACATATTCAATTTCTCGTTTTAAAAATATTCAAACTGTTCGGTCGTTTGAGCTCTGCAGCAGCAACAAAATAAAAAGCATACATGCATGCAGATTTGATAACCTACTACTAATATAAGGTAAATATTTTTTTTTTGATCCTATCATCATGCTCTCTAACTTGATTCCCCGCATAATATGAACGCCATATTGGATTTCACGTGACGTCATATATTGAGTGGCACTCTTGAGATTATTACTCCCAACATCTCATTTACCAAAATTCATCGAGCTATGTAGATATCATGTGGTAATAAATAATCGCATTTCCGCATATACGTTGAGTTGTTGGGTAAAAGCATTACCTTCCTTTGCCCACGTGCAGTCGCTAATTAGCATCAGTCACTCTCAAACGGAAGGTCTAAGTTGGTGTTGCGACAACCGCAACATCATGACTCTTTTGCAATAAAAAAAATGCATAATAAGGAAGTCACTTTAAGGGAGAAGCATTATTGGGTTTTCCCATTATAAATGTTTCAAAGTATGTAGTTGTGTTATTCTTGCTGTCATGCTTTGCTTAATACATGCTTGAAAATTATAAAAGCATTAGATCATGATTGTTGTTTAGAATAGCATTATTTACGAGCACTGCAAAACCCCAAATATTTCCTAGTATAAAACTCCCATCATATCAATATCAACTTTATCCATTTGCAGGAAAATCTATCGCTACACGAGCACATTTGCTAAACACTGACTGCAATTATAAATGCATATAGTGCTTATAAGAATATTCTAGAAATGCAATTTCTCATCGATGTTTGCTGAAAGTTTCGACATCAAAATGCAAATCCATCGATGAAAACAGGAAGTGGATATTCGTTTGGTCGAACGTTGCTGGAGTTCCTTCAAGGGGACACGAGCCCTACACGAAAGTCCGTACCTGCCCCACGAAAAATATGTTGTGCAAATTGAAGGAATTGCTTGTGGAGAGTAAAAACTTTAAGGCAGCATAAAGTTTGATACGGCTCTGACTTTTAATAAAATGTGTAAGTGGCTTACTCGAAAAGACGAAGGGATTTTACGGCTGAAGCAGTCTAAGCCGTCCATTTATTGAATGAAGGCCAGTAATGCTAACTTTATGGAAAGAACGTTTCCCGTGGACGTCTGCACATACTGGATACACAGATTTATCTCTCGTGTATTGTTTTTACGACAAAATGCAAATGGAGTTGTACTTTTCTTCTCGGTCGAATTCCTTGAGTTGGGGAATTGGTACGCAGTCAGTTTAAGGCGCATACCTTCAAGCAATAAAATGTTAGCACTATGTTGAAACGCTGTATTTAAAAGTTTTAATGTTATTAAAAAGTTGAGCATTATTTGCTTGACCTTTTCAAATTCGACAGATGGCGGCGCCATCAAAGCGTCATTTGCTTCAACTGATTCACAATTCAAATTATGTACAAATTCGAGCCTCAGAATATTTTTAGTGATAACTACAAAATTAAGGCGGTGGTTGGGGATTGCGCAGAAGAGGAAAATCGCACTTTGAGTAGAGAAGCGTCGTTGCTAGTCGCCTGAAACCAACATGTTTCTTCTTTGAGTCGGTCTCTTCTATAGGAACTGTTAAAATAACATAAGAGTGATCAAAAAATTAGAATACTATTAAGTATGAGAAAAAGTAAGTTATCTAAAGATGGCGTAACTCTTATTTTATGTGTCACGTCTGACCCGGTTTGGCATGTATGTAACATATTTGACAGATCTAATGTAAGTGTCAGATTGTATTTCAATCAGTGTTTACAACAGAGTTTTTTTCACCGAAAGGCAGGAAGAAAACCGAAAAAACCATTTGTGAAATACTACTGCAAAGGCAATACAGGAAGAGTTTTTTACAGTTGCTGGGGATGAAAAGAAAGGCTGAACTGGAAAGTGTTACACCACCCGCCGTACTTTCGTACGGTTTCATTCTTTTGAAAGTATCAACATTTGACTCAATAATTGGGTCGCCTCGAAGGACGAGCAATTCTTTAGGGATGGAATCCGTAAGTTGCCGGAAAGATGGGCAAACGTCGTAGCTTCCGATGGTGCATACTTTTAATGATGTTCAAAAAAGATATATTTTAGAAATAAAGATTTTTTTTTACCCCTAATATGTCAGAAAGGACATAAATTTAGTTTTTCCATTAAAAATAAGAATGTGATGATCTGATCGTGATCTGCTCTATCGCATGATTTGGCAAACCTGTGAAGCTTACATCACATTGAAATCCCCTTTCAAGCGAATTTAACAAGTAATTAGAAAAAATACAAAATTAGCGGTAGTAGAGGCAAAAAAAGTCGTGCTGCAACGAACAGATTACGTTTTTCTAAATAAAAACAAACTTACTGTACACAAGCTTTTAAAAAGTTTAGGAATTGTTGAAATCTTATACGTAGATTGATAATTTGTTACTTTATTCTTGGACTCAGATTTATAAATAGGAGAAATAAAAGAATCTTTCCATCCAGACAAGATATTGCCAGTTTCAAGGGAGCGATTGAAAATAATAAGAAGTGGTTTAGTAATAGCATGTGCGCAATTTTTCAGCAAAAAGGGTGCAAAACCGTCAAATCCAGGCTGTTTGTCTGAGACTAATAATCTTAATCCATCCTTCACGTCTCTGTAACTCAAGACCCAAACTGAATACCTCATGTGGTAGGTATATACTTCATCCGCAACAACATTGCTTGTTGTTTAGCATCCACAGTTAAAATATGTTTTCTGTAAAGGAAGTTATTTAAAAAATCGAATTACTTTTGAAGACGTTGGTAACCTTCTCTAAGAACCAGGTCATCGTCAGAATTTCCATTAATCTATTGTTAAACCAGGTGGGCCTCGCATTGCACTTCATTGCAATTTTAGGAGTGAACCGATCGATTGCATCATTAAATGTTTCAGTAAAAACTTTATACGCCGCCGTACCTAACTCCGAGTTGTTCAAGACAGCTGGCCAGTTAACTGAATTCATACAATTACAATTTTGCATAATTATGTTTAAATTCATCGCTTTCAATTGATGTTAATTGATAAAATTTTACAGGTAAATCAAGAGCTATGTTACATGATGATTCGAATTAGGAAAAGGATTTTTTAAGAAACCATGACTTTTACTGCCATGTTATACCAACCATGAAATTAGCCATTTACTGATTTCTTGCCAACCTTGCCCAAATATTCGCAGCCAATGAGATATTATTACCGCCCCAAATATGCAGCCATGCATTGGAGCCATTTTACACCACATTTCAGCAAAAAAATAAAATAAAAGCTCACGTTGTTCACAGCCGAAGAGTAATTAGCTCAAGCATAAAATCACAACATCTACTTGACCTGCTTCCAAAAGGCCAAGTTGGCGATTAGTGAGACGATGTTTGGGGACCACCTAACCACCCACCAAAGAAAGCATCCAAAGAAAATTTCCAATTGTACGAGTGTTGCTCGGTCCTCCAGCGACTGCCTTCAAATGGTGGCATTAACCACAAAAGGAAAATAATCACGCCATCAAGGAGCATTGCTGCGCTTTGCCAGGATATCCACCTGGAGGTGCCCACCGCACAGTCTGCAAAACACGGTATTCCCTGTGGCGGTGTCTGTGAGTGTGACTTTGTTAAAACTCGCCTATTCAGAAATTTAGATCTCGAGTGTCACCACTTTCGTTTTTCTCCTTTTTCCATTTTTTACATTTGACGACTATTGAAGTCAAACTGCTTGCAGGTGGAGCACACGCTCTCTGAGGACCCCACGGTGGAGTGGGATAAATTTCCCTCTCCATCGCTGAGCTCCGGTTTGCCCTGTGCATCTGCCTTAATGAGAGGTGGGTGCATTTTTTAACTGTTCCATAGCCATGAGGCGGTCTAGGAATTCCTGCACGAACGGGCGTTCTATTCTAGGTCTCATTTAGCTGCTCATTTGCGCCATCCACAGGGACAGAAAGCCCTGAACAATCAAATTAGGTGCTCGACAGGATGTGAATGAGGACTTTTACCCCGAAAAGGCTTTACAGTCAGCAAAGAGTCGCACTTTGTCGCTGGGGAACTAATGTTGCGGCAATGACTGAGTCGAACGATTTCGCATTCAGCATGATGTCGACGAATTGCCTCATCAGCACAAGGAAAAAGATGGAGGTAAATTGGATCGCTATGCGGACTCACGTTCGAGGATTATCATTTCCTATGGCGAATGGAATAAGCCTTTTTTGATAGCTCTAATGACCGTGGAATATAGAGAGGTTTTCCGTGCTGAGTGGCCCTGCAGTTCCATTTTAATTGCCATTGAGCTTCTCGTCTCTAATAAGGTAAAGTGGTTGGCGATTATTTGAAATGATTACATTTCCTCTGTAAATCAATTATGTTACTACATTTTGGAAAGGCATGCCTAGACCTGCACCCTTCTCCTTTCCTAACCATAGGAAAATTACATCTAAATATTGTGGCCTTTGAACGAACGTCCATGCCATAGCACCCTTACAGTTTGGAAAAGCTGAGCATATACGCCCTCCACCTCATGACATTTAGTCCATCCAACCTGAACCTGAAATTGGATTATTACCACAGATTAGCCTTTGGTTTATGGTATACATACATCCCTTAGCTTGTTGCATGTTTAATAACACATAAATTGCTTCAATTGTTTCAAAACAGTTTTCCCAGGGTGTGGAACACAGTGGTAGGTACGTAGGTGTGAAATTAATGAGATTTGCTATAACAAGAACAATGTACACAAGTAGTCTATTCTGAATACCTTCATAATTTAATCCAACTACTTTTCTTTAATGAACGTTTCAGCGAGGTGGAATTGATTGCTCTATTCTGGGAAGGGGCACAAGAACAACAACAAGGATTGAAACAATGTTCGAGGCTTTGTTTGTACCTTTGTGAAAAGCAATCAATTAATGGAAAAGTTGTGGAAAAGATGGAAAATGGCGTCCGGCAGGAACACTCAAGCGGAGGAATGCTTCATTAGGGGATATCAGAGTATACAATACATTCGCTCAGAACTTCTCCATCACTTAATCGTTTGTGTCATACGGCACCACCAACGACTAGAACAATTTAGCTCGTCTCAGAAATCACATCTCTGCAAATACTACTTCAGTTTGATAAATTTACTGCATCACAGCAAGTGCAAACACGTACACGTACATGTGCAACATACTGTAGATACCGAGTTTTATTACCACATTGCTCTACCGGAAATTCCTTCAGTTCTTCAACTTTTCATAAATCGAAGAAAATTTTATGCAAACTCTGTACGCCTTCTACTACGAGATTTTCCAGCACTTCTCCACAATGCTCTCAAATTGAACGCTTCGTCGCTTCGGCTTTCCATGCTTTATGGCACTATCAATTAGGCTCGAATTTCCGCCAGGATTCACAAACATGCATGGCATGCGGCATGAGGTAATGCGCATTTTTAATGCTCCCGCACACTGGCGGTACCTTCACGTTATAGCATTAATAACGAGCTTTATGCACACAATCATTTTGCATGCTAAGCGACAACCCATCTAAATTTTTGCTGAATTCCGCAAGCCTCAAATCGATGGTATGCTAATTTTGATAAAAACACACACCGTCCGTGAGCCTCCAATAAATGACTTAACGCTGCAGGTAGGGCTCCCGCTGTGAGATCCAGGTCCACAGCAAATCAAATGAAATTTTCAATTACACTGAACAATTCATGGTAAACGAGGAAGGAAGTGAGTGTGTGCTCCGGAGTCCGGACCAACATCCTTTCGCTGGCTCTACATATTTAAAGGGGCCATGAAGGCAGATAAAGCCCGCCTTGATGACATTAAATGTTTTCTTCTTTTTACGTTGCCCAGAGTAAATATTCCCCGGGTTGACCGTGGAATTTAAAAATTGTTTCAGCACTGAACTTGAGCTTGTTCCTGGCACAGAGTTTCTCCGAGGCCACAGGCCACTATGCTGTGACTGTTTTTCTTTGGATATACAAAAACAAAAGTAAAATCATTTAAATGCACGACGTAATCCTGTAGGGATTTGTGTTTACAGGAGGCAAAAAGTTGCTTCTTGTGCAACTGAAGTTATTCAACGTTTCTTTTACTGAACGAATTTTGTATTTTTCTTAATTAATTTTGCATAGTTGAGTTGATTTCACCAAAATAGCAATTCACTGACCCGTAAGTGGCCAAGGGGAAAATGTGATTTTGTGTTCTGAAAAAATAATATATTTTCCAGTTCGTTTAAATGGGTCACTTTACCGAGAGGAGGTCCACAGGGCTCAATTTCAGAACCTTTAACATTTTCATGTTTCGATTAAATTTGCTCCAAAAGAGTCAAAAGGTGAAAACGGCAAGCACCTGGGAGTGTTATTTACTAATTAAAGTGTTCCTATGTTACCGGGTTAGTCACATATGGTATGTATGTTGAATGGGAAATGAAGTCTCTAATGGGACATTCGGTTAACATTGTTATAAAAATGTTTCCCCTGCAAGAACAAAGTTACGTGTGTGGTTCTGGCATGGGTGATTAACAAAATTTTGGATTATACCATAAACTCAACTATATCTACTTGAAAAGGTATTAATATAAATGCAATGTTTTCAGCTTTCCAAATTATGGTCCTTGGTGTGGTTTCTGTAATTTTACAAATGACACCTACATATATGTATATAGTAATACTCGTAAGTAATAAAACTCGTTTTAATGTTGTAGCTGGTAAGCGTAACTCACCTGCGCACTCGAATGCAGCGCAGGCTCTGCAAGTAAACCCCGGACGCACCGTATACATACATATACATGAGCAGTATTGTGATAAAATCAGAAGAAACGCAACGACGATTATATGGCGCCGGAATCAAATAGTAAATCAACAAATCAATGAGCAATGACAGTTTTGAAATTGACGGGAAATATAACTGGAAAAATATTAAAAAGATTTCTTGGAAATTTTGCACAAATGTTACTTACTAAAGTAGTACCTACTATATGAACCTAAAAACCTAAAGTCAAACAAAGTCAAAAAGTGATTTTTTAAGGGGTCATTCCGGTCTAGAAATTGTTGTTTCCAATGAAAATACTGTCGAGAAAGTTGTTTGGCTTATTCATTGGTTGCAAAAATGTGGTCCTTGCGCGTCATTATGATTATGGCTATTATCTCTACCAGGGTTTATCGATTTTATAATAAAAAATGGCAAATTGGTTGAAAGGTTTCGTTTTATCGCTGGAGCCAGCTGAAAAATTGTGGTTTCGACAAACATGTTTGAAGTGCTAACGTTTTTCGCACGGCAGGCGCTTCTATTCAAAAGGCCATAAGTTTTCAGAATGACCCCTTAATGCAAAATTGAGCGCAAATTTCGGGTGTATAATTTTATAAGTTTGTTTAAAGGCGTGCTATTTGTACATACAACGAGTTGAACGACGGGAGTGAGTTACCCACATCAAAAATGCTAAGCAAGTACCAGAAACTCCAATCATTTTCGGTTACTAAATGAAAATTATCGATTGTTCCTGGAAACCCCATGTTGCTTAGCATTTTTTAATGTGTATTTTATGGGAATGGAATGACCATAAGACCTGAAAATGTATCAGATCAATAACTTGCAGTTTTCGATATACAGGGTCTTTCAATAAGGACGCTTGACTTTTAAATCTATATAAAACAAGTTGTGTCTGAGATATCCACTTCATTTTTATTTTATTTGAAAGAATATTTTATGGCATTAAGTATGGAATATAACGTCATTCAGGAGGTCTGATTTTCGATGACTTTTTCGCATAAATCTAGCTGAATGTGCTGGATGGCGTTCGTTATATTGACTTTGACGGCATTAATTGCTTACGGTTTATTCGCACAGTCCTGTGATTTAAGATAGCCCCAAAGGAAGAAGTCTAAAGGCGTTAAATCAAATCAAATCAAATCTCGGTGGACAGTTCACGTAGCCCTCAAATCGCTGGTGCAGAATGTCCAACGTGGCATACGCTGTGTAACACGTAGTGACGTCCTGTTGGAGCTACATGTCGTCGGTATCTATATCAACTAGTTTAGGCCACAACAAGTTGCTTATCATCAATGTGTAAGGCTGGCCATTTTTGCGAAATTTGGATCAACTTCGGAATACCAAACAAAGCCCCGGCGACTACTTAATAATAATAGTAATAATAATAATCCATACTTAATGCCATAAAATATTCTTTTAAAAAAAATAAAAATGGAGTGAATATCTCACACACAACTTGTTTTATTCACATTTAAAAGTCAAGCGTGCTCATTGAAAAACCCTTTACATACCTACTCATCACTATTCTTTTTGAAGGCAGAAATAAAATTTTTTCTGCTGGATTCCAGTGCACTTTTGCTCTTATTTATCTAAAATTTAATTATAATCAAGGATTAGGTAAACTGCCACATTATTTTAATAACATAATTGTTAAATTCAAAAGTATCCTTCTATCCCTCTCTCGCTTTTGTGCTTGATAAAAAGTTTTCCTTCTGAGCATTCTGAGCGCGTCGTCGAGTTTTCACAAGTTTTGGTGCTTCTCCGAACAACCGGGAGGGGACGAGGGTCGGTGGGTAGAGGCTCAGATGAATACTAAGGAGAACAGAAGTTCCCGATCATGCAAATTTTGTCTAATTATGTTCCCAAGTACACAATAAAGCATTGAAACAATTCAGTTCCATGAAAATTGCAATCAAGGGGCGGACGCGGAATCACGAAACCACGCCACGCGGCGCCCCTCATCCCTCATCCCATACTTTATCATAAAGAGCCTGTTTTGCTCGTGCCGTTGCCAATTGGTTTTGAGTTGATTATCGTGTTCGCAATTCATTTTATTTTAGTTTTCTTGCTTTGGTTCGTCCAATGAGATTGTTTCCCAGTCCCCGCCGCCCAAATGCCAGGAAACAAGCAGACGAAGTTCAGAATGGCTGTAGTTTGCAGCGAAACTGCTGCAATAATTAGTCTCTTTTTCGGAGCATTTATTGTCTTGGCTTCCCACCCCGAGATAGCGAAATATTGAAGCACAGTAGTTTCAAGCGTCCACGTGCAGATATAAAAACTTCCTCTTGGCAACATAACGTGGCTGGGTATGTTCCTTAGGCCAAGGTCGCATCCCAGATATCTTCATGTTGACCTTGCTGGCACCACCAGAAGTCGTCTAAATAATCCATCGACCGTGATTGTAATTTTTGTCGACCGGAACGCGAACCCGGGAATTGAAATGTGAGCCAAAAAATTGATTGTTAAGGGCGCAGGAAGGACGAGCGGTGCTGGCATGGGACTGTCATCCACTTATCGGTTGATTTTCTTGCTTGTTTTTACAGCTCCAAAACTTTTATTCATCCGATTGCCCAGCTCGGCTTGGTCTATTCATTCCCGGGATTGCTTATCTATGGGTTCTTCCGCCCATGATATCCTTGCCAGCGGCTGCAATTATCCTCACATATGGTAGATGAGGAAATTGCGGACTGGGATGAGGCCTCTCCATTGCAGCGGAAATAATTCGATCCGGGTGCCTCCCTGGAGACCGAGTGGTTAAGCCCGAAGGTCGTGTCCACCACTGGCTTATCTTCTTTTTTCTGGCAAATTTAAATTATTTGTGATGTACGAATGCGCTTAATAGAGTACGTGAGACTTTTTATAGCTGCGCCCAACGGAATCATTTCCAGAGTATTTATCGATCCGTTCGAACTGAATGGGCGTCGACAGGACACCCAATTTCGTAACTGCCATTTTCAATTTGGCTTAATAATTCAGGACGAGGGCTTTCACTGCCGCAATAGTAAAAGTTTGCGTGTTTTAAAATTATTTACCCAATTAAAAGTTTTTGTTTTCAACTCAAATGTTATAC
Source organism: Neoitamus cyanurus (assembly GCA_947538895.1). Classification (NCBI taxonomy): domain Eukaryota; kingdom Metazoa; phylum Arthropoda; class Insecta; order Diptera; family Asilidae; genus Neoitamus; species Neoitamus cyanurus. The sequence continues at coordinate 40,722,580 of OX384540.1, read as the reverse complement.
TGACGGTGTCAAATTCATTGAAAGGGAGTTCTCATGACATGTGAAATATTAATGTTTTAAAAATTCATTTCAAGAACCTATCCATTAGCAGACACGCCAGACTTTTAACCGAATGTTGAAATATTTCTCTACCTCTTTTAAATTACGGAAAGTACACATGTTCAAGGATGTAAAATTTGCTTCCAATTTTTTGGTGTACTCCACTTTTTTCTTTTACAACCAAGCGCACGACAATTTTTCCAAAACTCAATGCATAAAAGTAATTTAGGAAAGTACGTGCACTTTTCATTACAAACTGATATGATTACAGTTGCTACAGCAAAAATAAATTTATTGAATTAGTACTAAGAAGAGATTTCTTTTCAGTAAAGTTTTCTCCTATTTTATAGAAAGTTGAAGATTTTTGCTTGTCCCAATGAACAGAAGAAAAAGATTTATTCATGCAACTTTTCAATTTTCGTCGTTTCGTAATTACTTGTCCTTTTTTTTTTATTATTACACGTTGATTCGGAAATGAAAAACAAATTCCGTTCATTTACTTTGTTTACGACCGGCTTCCAAAACCAGTCAAAGTAGCTCTAAGGATTTTCCTGAAACTTTTCTGACGTGTTTCCGTAGATGCTACTTTGCTATTAGCAAAGCCAAACAAAAATGTCTAGACAAACTATTTATAAGAACAATTTCCCGGACTTCCGTGATAAACAGCTGTCACTAAAAGATTTATAACCGCAGTTTATGGGGTCTCTGCTCCAACCTCATGCAATACGAAAGCTAGTCCCGGAATGATTTGGCAAATGTGATGGTGATGATGGTGGACTCTGTCCTCCATTTGTGAATGAACTAATTCCAGCAGTAAATTGTCTAAAAGGAGTAAAATGTGCCGGGAAATAGTTTTTCTAGATCAATAAAAATTTACGGTTCGGTAAATCAATGAAAATTTATAAAGATGATGATGAGAGTTTCAGGGGTTTTTTGTTTGGTCGGTTTTGCAAAAATCGAATTTTTTTTTGCATTTTTACAATCCATAAAAGGTCTCCATAAAAGGATTTCCCGAAATTCCTTCATTTACGGATCATAGAGCGTCAAATGCTAGCGTTCACGTTCACGACGATTGCGTGGATTGCGTGGAGTTGCCAAGAGATATCAAATACGCTTTTGTTTATTTTCAGAGTGAATAATTTTAGTTTTTCTCTTTAAATTATTTAATTTTCGTAAAAAATTTTTGGTGTGTTTTTCATTTTTGTCATACCGATTCTTTTTTCTCTTAACACTTTCGTGATTTTTCGCATTGATATTATTCATTTCCTAACCTAATATGTTGTATTGCCCGACAAATTTGCAAATTGTTTAAAGTCTGAAATTGTGGGCTTTATCACCTACCCTGGCTGCTGATATGACATAGAGGTAAACTTTTGGATAATTGCAATTTATGGTATTAATCCAAAATGGCACCTACCATACATGTGTATCAAAAAGAACTGTGGTGATCTTTTATATAGATATATAAGGTATGTTTTTAAATTTAACTCTTTAAACTGCACATGGGGTTCACTGGACCCCGAACAAAGTTTGCATTTTCTATTGGTGTACAAATTGAAACCCGCCGTTTTACTAAAAATGGCGCCACCTGAAAACGAGGGCTCAAAATGGCGGGCGGAAATTTGATATGGCAAGGCCAAATATTTGTCAACAATTCCTCATCATCACATTTGCGAATAAGACACATAAGATTGCGTGATATACATCTAAGTGAACTAACATGACTAGTTCCGGGCCCAACAAACGCCATTTGCGGGAAGTGTTACTTTTTGGTTTTAATTGCAAAAAAACTGCGGCTGAATCGCATAAAATGATAATTGAGACATATGGTGATAAGTCTATAAGTGAAGCAACGTGTCGGGAATGGGCATTTCAGAAGTTCAAAACAGGTGATTTCCGCGAGGAAGACAAACAACGTCCCGGAGCAGTAAAGAAGTTTGAAGACGCAGATTTGGAGGAGTTGTTGGACGAAGATTCTTGCCAAACTCAGCAAGAACTTGCTCACTCATTAGAGGTAACTCAACAAGCCACTTCCCATCGATAAAAATCCTTGGGATTGGTTCAAAAAGAAGGGCATTGGCTACCATATGAATTAAAGCCTAGAGACGTTGAACGGCGTTTTTACAAATGTCAGCAACTACTGCAACGGCAGAAAAGAAAATTTTTTTTGCATCGCATAGTCACTATGACAGTGCCAAGCGGAAAAAATAGGTGGGATACCCTGGCCACGCTTCCACATCCACGGTCAAACCAAATATTCATTTCGCGAAGTCTTATTGTGTATATGGTGGGACCAGCTCGGCGTGGTGTACTACGAGTTGCTAAAATCAGGGAAAACGATTGCAGGAGCACGCTATCGAACTCAACTTATGCGTTTCAGCCGTGCGTTAAAAGAAAAACGGCCGCTATTTCAAGAAAGACATGACAAAGTAATCTTGCTACATGACAATGCCCGACCGCATGTGGTTCAATAGGTAAAAAATTATCTTGAAACGCTAAAATTGGACATCCTACCCCATTCGCAGTATCCTCCAGATATTGCTCCTTCGGATAACCACCTATTCCGGTCAATGCCGCACGGTCTGGCCGAACAGCAGTTTCGTTCTTTTGAAGATATCAAAAATTTGGCTCGACTCATGGATTGCTTCCAAAGAAGAAGAATTTTATAGACGCGGAATCCATATGTTACCCGAAAGATGGGCCAAGGTTAGTGATGGACAGTATTTCTCCGAAAAAATATGAAATAGTTTTTGTGTAATAAAGGTTTAAAATTTCGAAAAACACGGCGAGTTCCAATTTGTACACCAATAGATTTTGTACTTTTTTTTAATATGACAAAAATAAAATACCTTTCCAACTATGATAAATAAACATGCCTAATTTTTCCAACTCTTCAAATTCATCAGATTAGAAGCGACATACATATTTTAAAAGTTTATGGGGTCCACTAAACCCCAGGTGTTTATGATTTTGGCAGGTGGAGTTTAAGCGTTATTTAAAACAATTGCGGGCACCTGTCCCACTTAACCCTTTTACGGTTTTCATGAAAATCCCGATGGTTTTAATTTTAGCAATTACGCTTAATTCTTCCTTTTTTGTGTACATTTTCTTTAATATTTCCGCTCGAAGTAAATAATCGTCTAATATTAACGCACTCTGACTAATTTTGTGCATCGCAGCTGCAATTAACTCTGTATACAATTAAACAACCTGACGCCGCATAATTTATTTATAATATTTCCCCTCGTTAAATATAGAACAGGGGAATCCTTCCTCGACATCTACCTACATATGTACATAAAAGCGCATTTAAAAAAAGAAACTACAAGCAACAGTCAGTAGGAACACATTTTCCAAGGAAATGATCCGATGTAAGCCACTCAATGTGATATCTAAGCATTTTTCCCTAGCAACACCCCCTGGCCTGTGATGAAAAAGAATCATCTGCCGACTGCCAAGCCATACGGGCACAACCTCAAAACGTATGAAAAGTCCTTTCGCTTACTGCCGGTACACTTAGTTAATTCTCTTGACAAAACGTCTTCAGTCCAACTCGAGAGCCAGTGGAGTGGTCCTTTGGGCTGCAGACGTTTTTTTATGTTTTTTTCTGTGTGTTTTGCAGGCTCAAAGTATGCACTGACCTGGTCTCGTGGTGGGCACAAGAAAGTAGAACACCAAATTCAATTTTAAATCTTTTCTGAAAGTTTTCCATAAATTCCGGAAAAAGCACGGACCACAGGCAAAGGCAGAATGGTGAAGAACAAGGGTTTATTAAGGTTGCGGTGTGGTACATTAATTAATTTTGCAAGATTTTCATTAAGGCGTATTGTATGGTCTCTATGTAGGAACCCCACGGTTAGAGCTGGGCCTGTTCTATGCATTCTAATTTACGGTCATATTTTGCTTGTTTCCTGAATTATTGCTACACCTCCGGCCTCGGCCGCAAAAAAGGTTGATCGAAAGGATGTGAATGAACCCTTACTGGGCCTCGTTACCTTCATGCCCTCTGGCGCATGTTGATAGTCCTGCTGGAACTGGGGCAGCACTTACATGCGTTGGAACAAAATAGCGGCGTTGTACCGTAAGTGATGGAGTAAATTCCACCAGGAGACGAAGGCCATTTCGTTAACTTTTACGAGAGTTTTCACCTAGGGACGCAACGTACGACGTGAACGAAATTACAAAAGTACCTGGTATTATGCGTACGTTCCGCAGCATGTGTTACGGCAGCGATATGAATTTAAATTAGTGTGGTCTTTCAAACTCCAAATGCTCCTGTGCGGGCTTACCTATAGAAACTGTGGTGCTCTTGTTGTGTTCTCCGGAGTTCCAGGTGGTAACCATGTCCCCGTCATCTTTAATTAGCGTATGCAAATTTAACAACAAACAAATCACAGACGTTCCTTTTTCCAGACACCAATCACTCACACTATCTTCAGTTTAGATGGAAATCCTAGCGGATTTGTGGTGTTACTCGTTGCGGAGACACCACACACCTGTCGACGGCACCAACAATGTTGACCGCTTATCGTGGCATATTAGACGCAATTACGACACAGTGTGTGCCCCTAATTGTTCTGAATATCTCCAGCTAAATGTTAGGTAAGTCACGCAACGCACCCACATACGAATGCTGCTAGCATTCTTGCACACTCAAAGATCTCCTGCACTGGGTGGTACCCGCTCAACTGAAGAAATCACAGGACGAGTCCTCTCGAGATGCCATGGGGCAAGTTCAAATGGGGCACAATACCCTGTACTGTGACGTAAATCGATTGGATTTTCGCCACAAAAACTTTTGTCCTAAGCCACAGAACGAAGCAATTAACTGTAACCCACCTTGCCCTCTGCTGCGACTACCAAGTTTTTGTTGCGACTTGGCCCTATCGTCACCTTTGTTCTTAGCTGCAAAGCCCTTGGCCCTCTATGCTTCCACAGAGTGGCCGTTCAAAAGCAACACTTCAAATACAGAAACTTTCTCCATGAATAACTGAGTGGCGGATGATTTATATAATCCCTTTGTGGCTGCACTGTTTGTTCTCTGCAGTCCTGTGTGTAAAAACAAAGGATAGGGACTAGAGTTGGGCTGCCTGGAGGGCGAAACAAAAACAAGACCGAAGACGAACCGAGCTGGAAGTAGACTGAATGTCTGGAGCGTCCTAGTTGAAGAGATTACAGAGATTGAAAGTAGAAAAGCTAAGGGAGGGCCATAAAGAATACACCTTGCTTGGGAGCACTGCCAGATACGGGACATTTTTCAGCTGCAGGAACATATCTGATTCCTAGAAAGGCTATTGACTAGGATAGCAACATTTCGCAAAAGTACCCAATATTACGCGGCTGTGCCCAAGGATGGTAACGTCCATTTCATATTTACCTTTCTGTTTATCCGTGTAGACCGGGAATATAATAGTCCGGTCAATCTAGACATTAAAGGTTACATAAATTCCCAACAAGCTGAAAGTTAGTAAAATTGTTCACAACATTATTATAAATAAAATCTTAAAATTCCCCATCATTCCCGTCTATGGAAAAAATTTTACTCAAGGTCAAAGGTACAAAAAATGAGTTTTCCGCGATTTTCAGCAAAACTGTAAGTTTTATCATAAAATTACCCCAGACAAAAATTGTAGATCATAAAATTATCTATAAAATATGTATCAATACTTTTTTTCCTAAGAGCCACCGTTTCTGAGATATAACGATTCAAAAAGTTGTAAAATTTGTAATCGTTAATATGCACAGGCACACGTTTGTTTCCACGCCACCTATGAGGTAGTGTACTTAGCGCGTTTTTTTAAACATTTTGAATCGTTATATCTCAGAAACGGTGGCTCTTAGGAAAAAAAGTATTGATACATATTTTATAGATAATTTTATGATCTACAATTTTTGTCTGGGGTAATTTTATGATAAGGGAATGATGGGGAATTTTAAGATTTTATTTATAATAATGTTGTGAACAATTTTACTAACTTTCAGCTTGTTGGGAATTTATGTACCTTCACTCTTGTTTTTTTGTCTAAATTGACCGGACTATAAATCGTAGTGCGCATTTCCAGCCTATCAACCTATTCTTATAATGCCCAGATATAAATATTTATTATGTAAGTTTGCTTGCAATCCGGAGAGTACAATTAGGCTGCTTAACTAATAACTACTACCACCTAGAGGCGGATTGGAGTGGTTCACTTTGTATCTTTTAAATAGCCGCAATAAGTTAAAATTTTAAGTAGAGGGAACCATCCGGCAAATACAAACAATTGTCCGCTGAAGGGAGGATAACATCCCGTATGTACACATTTTTGAACCACTACAGGCATTCATTTCGATTTCTTTTTGGTGTCCGTAAACTTAAAATTTTCTTTAAAAGAGTACTGTAATATGTCGAAAAGTATTCTTGTTTTTTTTTTTAATTAAGAAAGCATTCAAGTTTTTGAACTCCTAAAAAGCTCCAAAAAAAGCTGACGATCTGATTAACAACATACCTAAAGACTTAAAACATGTCTATACTTTTGAACTTCCTTTTAGAGGACAAAAAAGTCGGTTAGTATGACAATACCGTTCTACCATTTAACCTAAAAGCCTCATGCACTAGAAAAACTCTCAAACTCATTTCACTTCGGAAAGGAGCAATCCCAAATTCTCTCCCCACCCATATGTAAGGTGGAGCCAAACATAAACAAATGCTCGAGGCGCATCCAGCCTACAAATTATCAATGAAACTCAGAACTTCGGGCAGAACTAAAGATGGCTCTTGAAATTTTGGCATCTTTTACGGAGGAATTAATTTAGAAATCGCTTGTACTTTGCTGTACGCTCGAAGTACCTTTGCGGTTATATAACAGCTGACAACCAGAATGCATTCATCCAACATTTGGGCATGCAAAGAGAACTAAAGAGACCAGGACCATGCGGCTCCTGCGCAATAACTTCCATGTCCGGGGCTCTACAGAATCGTAAATGTACTACATGTGCTTCTGCAGGCTGGTGGAAGGATGTTTATGAATGTAAATCCGCCTGGTGGCTTCTTAGTTCCGAAGACAAGCGCTGTCGTGGTACATGTCCACACGGCGAAATTATCCTTTCCACCTGTTTCTTCGGCAGCCTTACTGATTTCGGAAGAAAAAAATAGAGACAAAGGAAAACATGTGCTTCTCCCTCCATCCCATCGGCAGGCAGTGGATATTTTTGCGACACTGTGCAGGATGTTGGAATTCCAATTTGAATGCCTTTCTTTCCGTTCGGCGGCATGTGGAAGAAAACTTGAATTTCATTTGTGTCACATACGGCGAGGATTTGCTGCAACGGATGCTGGGAGTATGAGAGGCAGGGATATCTTGGCCAGGACGCAGAGCAAGAAGGGGTGAAATCGACGATCACAAGTGGGCCACACTCACGTCCTTGTTTACTTTGCTGCCCTTGATTTATATCTGTGCATGGCTATAATAAGATTCCATTGTTCCTTTTTTGAATATCAGATAAATTTGTGGAGAACGAGAGCTAAAAATGAAACTCGAACTGCTTAACGGACAAGAAGTACTCCTAGTGAGGATGATGGCTTTCCGAGTTTGCTTCTTTCGAGCATCTTATACATACGTCCTGGACGTCTTACAAGCAAAATCGTCACAGAATGACGACACACTTTGTAGAAGGATTCCCTCCAGATATGGAACGTAGAGAACGTTTAACGCGAAATGAATGCGAAAGTGTAATTCCCCCAGGCGAGTGGAAATCTGAAATGGAACTTTGTAGGATTCTCATTTAAATAGTGAACAAAGAACGCGCAATTTGGTGAAATGCTAAAGTGAAATTAAAAGTGATTTTACAGCTCCATTTGTGCGAGCATGACTATGACCAAACAATTGCGCTCCTCTTAATTGTTTCCATGGATTTAATTTTCCGGAAGGTTGTTCTCGCAATCGTTCAGAATTTGCATTTCAGAATGTCCGGACTGCTTGTTTATACATACTTTGATGAATTATTGTATAGTGTTTGTTTTTATCTACCCACTCGTTCGGGTATATGCACATTTTAACGGCACGCCTCCAAAAATATTCTTTTTAGTGAGTAGGTACTCTAAGGTGTTCCTTAATATTGAAATTTTCGAATTCCAATGATCTCAGGGCGAGAATGTCTCAAAATAGAGAAACTATAACCAAAATTCTAAATTTTTATCTCACTTGTAAGTTTAAGCCGCAAGTCCATCGAAGTTTCTCTTATTAATAACATGCGATTTTTTCTCTTGTACATAATATATGTTTTTTCCTCTCGCAAAGTTCCTGCAAAAAATTAGAAGCAGCAAACGAAAATGTCAGAATTTGCCCAGAAATTTTTCCCTTTTATCAAAATTTTTTTTTTCAAGTCATTTCATCCGGCTTCAAATGTGTATTATGAATTATAATGATTAATATTAAGTTCTCTGAATGGTGCTCCAAAAATCATATGAAGCTGAACATTGGAAAATGCAATCTGATTTCATTTAATAGGAAGAGTTCCCCTTTGGATTATCCCTACAAGATTGATGATCTTCCTTTGTCTCGACAAGTACGCGTTATTGACCTAGGCGTCACTATTGACACAAAATTTAATTTTGGAGTCCATATTAATGACATTATAAATCGGGCTAATTCAATGCTTGGTTTTATTAAGCGCTGGTCTAGAGATCTAGCTGACCCTTATCTCCTCAAGACTCTGTTCTGCGCTTTCGTACGTCCTATATTGGAATACGGGTCAATAGTGTGGATGCCAAATTATCAGGTCAACATCGACCGCATTGAGGCAGTACAAAAGCGGTTCCTACGCTTTGCCCTGCGAGATCTAGCGTGGAATGATCCCTGTAATCTTCCTCCTTACAAGGACAGACTAAAGCTCTTAGATTTGACGTCTCTCTCTAAACGCAGAGAGGTAGCAAGTGTTATATGTATGCATGATATCGTTACTGGCGCTATAAATTCACCTAATCGTTTGAACCTTATTAATATAAACTCGCGTCCTCGCATGACTAGAGGACAACATTTTCTATACTTTAATTATCACAGGATCAATTATGGCTCTTTTGGACCAGTATCTACCAAGTCAAGAAATTATAATTCTTCCTTTTTTTTAATAGACTTCAATTGTAGTCGAGTAGCGTTGAAAAAAAGATTATTGTTGAATTAGTATAGAATTTTTGTTAAAATTTTCTTAAAATTTTTATTTTCCATTCATTATTATATAATAGTTTTAAATGTCAGATGGTCTGTGTACCTGTTGATAAATAAATAAATAAAAAAAAAAAAAAGATAGTCACCTGAATTGGGGATGGTGTTTTATACATCAGCTACTCGTGTAAAATTTTAAAAAAATGTAGAAGATAAAGTCATTTCATTCTGGCTGAAATATTTATACGTGAGTTTTAACATATTTAAAAGCATAAAACCAATAGGCAGCTGGGCTTATAGCGGTGATAAGACCGCCTGCAGAGGTAATAAACATATCGCATAGTGAATTTGTGCGCGGTGCAATAACTTTTATGGGTCGACTGACGCCCTATACCCCTGCAACATTCAGAGTAAAACTACCTGATATTTAATATGGACTCAAATGATAGCTGCAAAACCGTACTCTTAGAAAAATAAGGTGACTATCTACCAGCTTTTTCAGAACGCCGGAAGTTGGGGAAGGGGAGCAACATATCAGGAGGGGGAGAGGTTGGTCATAGCATATTGAACCTTTCCTGAAAATATCCCGCATCAACTCGACACATTCCATATTTTCGGTCGCCTCTTCGGCTATATGGACTATAATCTGAAGCATTAATGAGCACCATTTCTTGGCTAAATGCGTTTAAAGTTTCAAATATTCTGCGGCTGATAAAGCAAGCTTCATAGCACCGAGCAATTTAGAGGTATTGGCATGAAGATTTCGGGATTTCTTTTCAAGACTATTTACCATCAGAAAATGCAAGAAAAAAATGGTGTGTATAGATGTAGCTTCTTATTCGCCTTTTCTGATGCTTATGACTGAAAGCGGCGAAACGACAATAATTTTCTTAATTTATTCTCAACGCACCGCACCAAATAGCTCGCACTACTCGGCGTAAACACTTAAACTAAACCATGCAGAAGTATCCATTTAAAGGCAAGTTTCTCTTACGGGCTGTATAACTTTCACTTTTTACTTTAAAAGTTCTCAAAAACTTTATAAATAATACATTCACGCATATTGCAGCACTTTTAGTAGAGCTCGACGGATAATAATATACTTGAACCAAAGGTCAAGAATATATGATAAGAATTACTCCATAAGATTTAAATAGCTGAATTTCATATAAAGTTATGTGGTGATTCCGCCATGCAATTCAGCTATTTAAAGTTGTTTAGAATTTATTTAAAGTAATTTGTTCCGACAAGATAGAATTCAGCTGTTGAATTTGTTCGAAACATGTAAAACAATTTCGGATGTTATTAATTATTTTGGAGAGTTTTCAACCACTAAGCTAATATGCAGCGAATATTAAATCGAAATGTAGTTTTAAAGAAAGCGCCACAATACTGGATTCGTCAGCGTTAAAAGATTACAGAGACGCCAAGTGGCAAGAACTCGAACCAATACGATAAGAACTGTCAAGCAGTTGGCAGCTAAGAAGTCAAAACAATTCGGAGAATTTACCAACAAGGCAGGCAGTTTGTTTCAGCAATAATGTGGAATTCGTTGAGTAACATTAATTTCTACGAGAACTTATTAGAACGCAAATCGAAAGGAAAGGAGCGCATAATTGAGAACGACGTAAACATCTCTAAATTGTGCAGAACCTGCCTGCGGGAGGCAGTAGACACCGACAATCTGCTGAAGGATTTCGAAATCGGAGCAATGAATGTTAACTTGGACGGGAAGCTGCTCAAAATGATTGACATGCTGGCGGAGTCGACGGGTTTGAAGGTTTTTTTTGCTCCTAATATAAGAGAAAATTGTATTTACTTCGGTTGAACATAGGTGGAGGAGGCCGACTCTTTGCCTCATCAGATCTGCAATAACTGCATCCAGAACTTGAGTGGAGCCTACTTTTTCCGGATGCAGAGCCACAAAGCAGAAAGGACCCTCATAAAGCTTTTAGTAGCACTGGCGGATAACACTGAACCTCCGTATGAAGACGTTCAGCATCTGGATGAGACGAGCTGCGACAATGGGATGGAAATTGCTCTAACCACAGTAACAGAAGATGACTTGGAAGGTCCCAGCTGTGAGCTGATGGAAATAAAGTTTGACAGCGTTGAGCCCTCTGAACTTATTTCAGATAGTGCTATGACTTGCGAGGACATAATTGAGGACCGTGAGTGCGATGAAAGCATTGAGGGACTAAAGGTTGAATACATCGAGAAAACGGACGACGAGGACGATTTGGGAAGTATCACAGAAGTAGGGGTGCAACTCGACAAGGAAATTGTTGATGAGCCTCCAAAGAAATACTTTAAATGCTCTGAGTGCGACCAGAACTTCGGTTTAAAGAAAGACCTGCACGAGCACATTAGAACAATTCATCCGACTGCGAAAGCCTTTGAGTGCGATATTTGCCATGCAAAGTTAGGGAACTTACAAACTCTCAAAAGGCACATGAAAATTCATCAATCGGACCAAAAAACCAAACTGTGCACGTTTTGTGGGAAGACGTTCGCACGAGCTGACGACCTAAAGAGGCATGTAAGGACACATACTAATGAGAGGCCTTATGCATGCTCCATGTGCCCAAAGAGATACAAACAAACTTCGGAACTGAAGGAACACATGGACACGCACTCTCGGGAAAAGCTGTATAGTTGTGAGATTTGCGGAAAGTGCCTTTTAACCCGAAATGGGTACTACGTCCATATGAAGGTCCATGCGGGCGTTAAAAACCACAAATGCAGGTGTTGTGAGAAAACGTTCGTCACGTCTGGCGAGCTCCATTCGCATGTAAGACACATACACGACAAAGACAGACCATTCGCTTGCACTTTTGAGAATTGCGACCGAAAATTTGCCACAAAGCTCTCGTTCGATATACACCAACGGGCGCATACCGGCGAGCGACCCTTCGGATGTACGATTTGTAAGAAGAAGCTAGCGACATCCTCTTCATTGTCCGAGCATGTAAAGATGCACACGGGTGAAAAAAGATTTAACTGTGAAATCTGTAACAAAACCTTCAACAGCGCAAGTTCACTGAAGAAGCACCTTCCTAGGCACGAAAAGGAGAACGATAGCAAAGCGCAGGAGGTCGATTATACTTGCTCTAACTGCGCTACCTGTTTTAACTCCTTGAATGACCTAAAGGAACATGAGAATTACTCTAGATGTTGCGGACATGCGGACGAGGACGACCCTGCCAATACTACTTGTGAAGAACAGTCGCTTGATGAGCACAAGGTTGACAAGGACGTCTGTGGGTACCTAATAGAATATAGAGAGGCTGAAGTGACCGGTGACGGAGTTGTTCACGACATGCTTCAAGTTTGCGCAGTTAGTGAAATTTAGAATAAATTAAAAGTTAAGCCAAAAGGCCTTGAATAAAAAATTCATTGGAATAATGCAGGTGTTTAGTGATGAGTCGCTTTTCTCCAGTTTTGAAATTTCGCCCTTCCGTAGGTGGAATTCCTCCAAGACCCAACTCTATCACTCTGGAGCCTTATTTCGCTTCAATTTTTTACAACTCAAATTTTTTTAAACGCAAATTGCCATTTTCGGTCCAGATGAGCTATTTATGGCAGGTATTTCGCGAATTCATATCTTGCATCAAGACGTGAATAGTCTAGCGGTAAGCGTGTTAGACTGACAATCCAAAAGTCCCCGGTTCGAATCCCACTCGGATGTCGCGCTTCCACTCCCAGAGTGCACTTTTCCTAATAAGTGATATCACCAAGCATACAGTATATAGAGAACTCATCTCTAACAAAAATTTGTCGGCCGTGCTTATGAACATTTTGTCTTCGATTGGGTCCCACTGCGTTCATTTCGCCAGAAATGAATCCAAGAATTCATCCGACTTCAGAGCTCAGCACCGATGTTACGCTGGGACTCGATCTGCGGCCTGGCTGCTGTTGTGACTCATCTGTATGCGTTGGAATATTTACATCTGAGCAAGCAAGTGTTTGTGCCCATTGCGCTCGTTCTTAATTGATGAATGCAATTTCGGTTGTGCGGGGCATGAAGGGCAACAGAGAGTCGGGTTGGGTTGGTTTTTCACCCGACTTCAGAGCTCGGCACCGTGCCTACGCTGGCCCGTGATCTGCGGCCTGGCTGCTGTTGTGACTTATCTGGAATATTTACATCTGAGCCCAAACAAATTCTTCGAATTGCGAGCCTGATGAAGATAATTTTATATTATAATACCTCCTTTAAATGAATGTCAGGAAGAAATTAATAATATGGCATTGAATGCCGAAAATAATTCACAATTTTCGGATTCACCAAATGTTTCAATTCTAAATTATGCATCTATTTTTGAAAAATCAGTACCGTTTTCAAATGATGTTGAAGATGAGCTGAACCACAATTCTCTCAGATACTTTGCTGGATATATAATATTCAAAATATCACAAAAAAATAATTGCGAAAATTGTAAAAGGCTAGTTAAAGAGCACAATTTGACTGTTAACAGAAGCGAAGCATTTTTAATAAATAAAAACTATTCCTGTCAGAGACTGCAGCTTAAAGCACCAACTGATGATTTTTTTTCTGTTATTTCTTTTCACACTAAAATTTTTAGTGAAAACTTCAAACAATTTTGTACCTTGCAGAATATTAAAGAGAAATTGTTCGACTTATGTATTTGTGAAACTATAATAAGAAAAATAAGAATTTCGAAACTTGGTTTGACGAATTCAATACCTGCTTTGAACATAGAAAATACATTTTACACTTCTTGCTTCTAATTTTAATAAGAAAAAATAGCAGATGGTTAGCAGAAAGATTAATTGAAAGCTGTGCAAGTGGTAAATCTTCTTCATTACTAAAATTGAAAATAATAAAGTCATAGATTTCAATTCAAAAGAAACGTAGTTTAGATCAGGTGGACTTACATATAATTTAAAATTGTTTTTAACCGACTTCCAAAAAAGAAGGAGGTTCTATGTTCGTCTGTATATTTTTTTTTATATGTTCACCGATATTTTCGTCAACTGTGGACCAATTTAAAAAAATCTATATATTTTTTTAAAGGGTATAGTCCTGAGGTAGTCCCATTCAAATTTGAAGAAAATAATTCGGAAGGCGGTTAAAAACAATTACATCGGTCGATCAGTACGTCGTCGTTCATGCCCCGCACAACCGAAATTGCATTCATCAATTAAGAACGAGCGCAATGGGCACAAACACCTGCTTGCTCAGATGTAAATATTCGAACGCATACAGATGAGTCACAACAGCAGCCAGGCCGCAGATCGAGTCCCAGCGTAACATCGGTGCTGAGCTCTGAAGTCGGATGAATTCTTGGATTCATTTCTGGCGAAATGAACGCAGTGGGACCCAATCGAAGACAAAATGTTCATAAGCACGGCCGACAAATTTTTGTTAGAGATGAGTTCTCTATATACTGTATGCTTGGTGGTGATATATAGAAGCCCCACCAATTAGGATAGCTACTGCGCGTTGTTTTGTGCAAATTGTTCTGAATAGCCGTGTGATGAACCGTTTTATAGAGGAATGGATGAAACCTCCGGTGAACAAAGTAATAAATGTCTAATTTTTCCACAGAGGAACTTAATTCATCCAAAGAAATAAATTCTCACCTTTAATTTTATTAGGAAAAAAAATTGTTTACATCTGTGAGCTGATAAATTGATTAAAACTGGCAAAAAGATTTTGCAAATTAAATATAGTGCCACCTAGGTTTCATTAGCACAACTAGATGGACGGGTTGTTCTGTATAATCTGCAGAACAAATTTTTTCTGCAAATATATGGTTGTTCTATAGCAAGGTGCACAAAAGAACGCAGCTAGCATAGCGGACATAAACGATTAAAGAAAATGAAGAAGAGCCTCGAAGTGGAGGGGCTTTGTGGAAACACTATGCTCCTAACTGGAGTGAAATGGGAAATATTTTATCTCGCTTCAAACAACGACTAAGTTCTTTCGAATTCTTCTTCACATTTATTAATAAATTAAAAAAATACTTTCTATAAAAATTGAAATAAAAAAAACATTATTTAACAAAATAACAAAACGCGATATAGATTCGATGCAAGAGCTCCCGATTCTAAGAACCAGTTGCAAAAGAATACTCGTTCGGGACCACATCAGGTCATCAGCACCGCATAACCGTCTTGATCCAATCTGACATCTCAATCTTGATAACGTTGTCTTGATCGTGATCCTTTTTCTGGAAAATCTCTGAAAAGCAGACCCACATCATCAAATGCCATTTACTTCAATACTTTCTGCTGACTTACCAAAGGCCGTAGTTAGATGCAGAATAGACGAGGTGAAGTCGCTGAATCGCAGCGTGCCGTCCTTTCTAATATACCTGTGCATTAGCACAGTCATAATGTCTGTATTCAGCTGAAAGCCCACATCGCAGAGTGCATCTCGTAAGCGTTCGGCTCTAAGTACTCCGGCCTTTTCTTTTGTGTACATTTTAAAGACTCCTTGCCATGCCTTCAAATTGACCATGAACGTCTTGAATTGCGTGAAATTTATGCGACCGGTTCCAACTTTCTAGAATGTAAGAAACAACCGTTAAGTTAATGAATGATGATTTTACTTTCAGAGGTCAGATACGGAAATGAATGAAAAGTGTTATTCTTGATTTGACTTCTGTCTGGAAATGCAGGTGCAGAAATTATAATACCGTTTTTATTATGATTGTAAAGACTAATACTGGTAACAATAAAAAAGATTTATAGAGCAGGATCTCTATTAACTTATCCACAGGCATAAAAAATTAAATAAAAACGAAGGCAATATAGAGGGAAAACTATTTTACTCAAATCGATGTAGTTAGGACAAAACGTGATATGACGTGAGAGTAGGAGTAGTAATTCACGACGTTTACCCACATTTGTGAGCTTACAACTTCCGATGCCGAAGAAAATCTAAGAAGATAACTCACTCTTTTGGACTTCAGAATTATTTAATGATACTTTTAATCGTAGACCTAGTATTGTATGTATTAGACTAGTTCTACGTAACTATCCCACAGGACCCTGCGGTTTCAATCAATCGATAAATCTATGCCTCAAACTAATTGAGTAACAGCTTAGACTTAGACTTTGGCAGACAGTCTTGTTTAGACAAATTTCGTTTAACATAAACTCCTCAAACTTCAACCACAGAGTGAAATGTAACTAAAGGCAGTGGTCTACAATAAAGCACATATCGGTTCATGTTGATTGAGAATCTTTTCAGCGAAAACATCTTACTGCACTAAATTCTTAACCAGTTAATTGCACATGTCGAACAATCTCAACTTAGTCGTTAGTATGAGTCTCATGACATGTTACAAACTAGTCTGGTCTAAATCGGATTTCTCTGTGAGCACAAACTTACATCTTGTAATGAAATTACTTGTCGACAAATATCAAGATTGGCACAGCCCTTAATGTAGTCGTTTGGAAGGCACGCTTCCAGTAGTTCTTGCAGCTCGAAACAATTAATAGTTCTAAAAGCATGATTAGAATTAAAACAGGTAAGCTTTAAATTTGGTTACTTTAAAAACGCACTTATTCTCATCCGCAAGCTGCATAAAGACGGGTTCATACTGGCACTTTTTAGCTTTCGAGCTGTCCGGCTCATTATTCAAATTAAGCGGCGGGAAAGGATCCAACAGCATCATAGTCTGGGTCTCCAGCTGTGACAATCTCAGTGCATTGCCAAGAATTCGTACTGTGAAAGAAGATTCCTCTCCAGGCTCGTACGTTGTCGCCATAAGGAGGTACCGTCCAACATCCAAGACGCAACGATGACTCACGTGCCGAGTATTGCCGTAGTCGGAATTTATATAACTAACCTGACTCTTAAAAAATTCCTTTGGTAGACACTCAGTTAGTTTGCTCTTAGCTGTAATTGAATAAATTGTTTGTATTTTGTTGGAAGGATGAAATTGGCTGGTTACCTGTGTTTAGCTTGTACATCGTAAAACCGATTACTTTTGGCTCCACCGCAGTATGCTGGTTTAGCGCTATGATGATCTCTTCCTTCTCTTGGATAGTCAGTTGAAGCTGTGGGTTTATGTGGAAGGACTCATGATTTCGACATCCGCCTGCTGAGACACCCCTCCGCCATTGGCCTTGGTACATCTTCATTTGCCATCGCTTTGAACGCTCCGATAGAGTGACTTCGTCTTTGGCAGTATCCGTGTCCAGGTTTATGCACTCTAGGAACGTGAAGGATTGTGTTAGAGCTAAGAAGGATATCCTGGAAAAATTCAATAGTTCAATCTTCAATGATTTCGACATTTGCATATCTATTTAAAGCGCAACCCTATAAAAATGAAAAGTTCAAGCACAAGAGATACTCTGGTAGCAAACTCGATTTGTTCGAAGCACTGTTTATTAAAGACACTCTCCGAGTGTAAAGTATCAGACTGCAAATCGTCTTCCAAATTTGACCATAACTAGTGCCTGAAATTTGTTCAGCTAATTCCGACTAACGCTCCAACTCAATCACTCATTCGGAGTGCAATTAAGTAAACAAATTTTACTCTGAACTCTATTTTGCGAATCTCAATTAAATTCATGAAGTGAATTGCGCATTCCATAATAAATTGCTTATTACATCGGCCATCCTCCACCAGCGCGGCGCGGTGGCGTGGCGCGTAATGATGTGGTAGTGAATTACGTGTGAACTAATTTAATCGGGGCTTGTCTAATAAATTCAATGGGGAACTATGAGAAGCATATCTGTCCGCGCATATAGCCACACGGTCAGGTAGACTCCATTGGAATCTTTTGGCATTTGAAATTCAAATTAAATCGAGCCGTGTAATCTCTTTCGCAAGAGCATATGAAGAATTTTATATGAAAAGCTAAAATATGGATGGACACAGAAGGGGAAAGAGTTACTGAATAATTTTACGGTATCTACTTGAAGCGTTTGATTTAGATCTGCAAGTTAAGTACGCTGGGAGGGTCATAGTGTTCTTCGCAGTTTTAATTACAACAGCTGAGATCTTCGCACGAATTGTTTGTTAAGTCAATGAAAATAGAAACCTTTCGACTTAGAATTAGAAGGCATTTACCAAGAGAAAAGTGTATTTGTGAAGTATTTCCAAATTGATATCGACATTTTTTTCTAATGCTTCTGCGATTAATCTGAATGGAAATAGAATGGTTCGAAGCGTCATGGTGCCATCAACAGATCTAATTAGTAGTTGTTCTTGAAATGGGAAAATAATAAAAAATGGAGATCAGCACTTACCAAAACTCCCCAACGTCCAATTGTCCAAGTAATCGATCACGTTCTTGTATTGAAACTCTATCCCAAGATGCTGACATGGCCGACCACTCTCCATTGTATCCTGACTTGGTTCCAAATGTTTCAGACGCCAGAGGATCTTTCAGTCGAACTAGCTGAACTGCATCACCAAGCAAGGTCTCAACCTTTAACAAGAAAGATATGTTTTTGAGGAGGACCTAAATTAAGCATTTGATTAGATATGCAAGGAGGTACCTTGTCCAAGGAGCACAGTCTGTAGTTAATATTGACGTAGATCCCATTTGGAAGCCTCTCAGGTGCTACTTTGTACTGTCCGTTGTTTCCTTTTGTAGAAATACAAGTAACTATACAAGTCGTGTCCAGAAAACTCTTAAGCTGAATTGGCCGAATGGGGTCGTTTCCATTTTTTATAGGGAGACACTCGACGATCCCACCCAGCAAATCGCTCAGACCGTCTGATCTTGTTCCGTATTTTAAAGCTTCGTAAGAACCGTGGAGTCTTTTCATGCAAAACGATCGGTTAAAACAAAATCTCTTGAGGCCATTTTAACTATTCATCTTACTTTGCCACTGCCTTTTCCAGCAACGAGGCCCAGAAACAGTTCGACTTCTGAGGCTGCAGAAAGGCCAATTTTCCATTGATCGTTGGTAACCGATCGTCGACTAGAACTTCTACCCATTCGCCGCACCACCAAAGGCGAAACCGGAACAATCCGTACGAGTGTTCGACACTCTGGTCGGCAGGTACAACTCTGTAGAAAAGGTTTTTCAGGGTGTACAGGACCCCCAGGCAGGACACCAGCCAGCGATCACCCATCTTTCCTGGGATCACATCGAAGTTTTCGCCCTCGCTCATGAACGAAGCGTTCGTTACGATCTCTGGCAGGCGTTTCCATTGAAATGTAAAGGGAGGCGTCTGATAGTAGAAGACGGACGTCTGGACTGCCTGGAAGTCAGGATCCTCCCACAGGATGTTTTTCTTCTTGCATTCGGACTTTATACGTTCGAATCTCGATGTCATCGTGCATGGGTGCGCCTCCAGATTTCTGACTGCATATCAGTGATCACTGGCGCCAATTAGTCGAACCGTTGTCGAAGCGAACCTGGAAAATTCCGAGATAATTTATAGCACACTGAAACCCAGAACAGGTGTGATTTTGTAATTTGTCCTCTCTGCACTCAGCACTTTTAATTAGTTGTGGAACGTAGCCGCTTTCGCTTTCTCCCTGCCCAATAGCTGCAATATCCGCAGTTAATTGGCGGGTCGTGTCGTCGTTGCTCAAGAAAAATCGAAATTTCTTTTTCGAGCAAATAAATTGCTAGTAAGACGATTAGCTTGCCGCCTCGGGGAGGAAAGGCGTGACCGCGCCAGGTAAATACTGATTCTGTGGAGAAAAACTATGTACGTGCGTGACGATTTAGCCAATTTAACACGATGGGCTACATACGGAGGCCGATTTCAAATATTTGATAGTTACAGCTCATCCACCGCGGGAATTGCTAGAAATCAGGTCGCGTGGGTTATTGTTTTTTATTTAATTGTTGCTTCATTATTCCTATCGTCGTTGGTAGTCATAACATGCAGAAGAGATTGAAAGTTGAAGGGCTGGCTGTACATTTACATTGAAATCTTTAATTTGCTGCTATTAAAAATGTCCTTCTCAAATAGAAACACACAATACATAGATTGGAACTAAAAACCCTAACATTGTTATCTAAATTGTATATGTAGCTATCTCTAAATAAAATAAAACTTTAATCTGCAATGACTGTATTCGCCGGGCCATTAACTATCCTCAAATTCGTCAAACACTTTTCTACTAATATCTACTAGACCCAGATCGCAGTTATAAACATTTTTATTTCCCCACCGTTAAAATTCTCGGGCTATTTGTGAAACCAAAAAAAAATTTTCCGAAATCTGATTAATTTTGTCACTCAGAAAAAACACAAAATATTGCAACGTGACGTCATGAGTGACCAGGCTGCATTAAAGAGGCACCTCGCCGCCAGATTGCAGAAGCGCATTTGCCTCGAATACTTGGTGGCGGAAATAAGTACCTTTAATGCCAAATGGTATCCGTAGGGCTGTGTACCCGGTGGAGTTCTCATTTCATTTGATTTGCTGGGGAGATTCTTATATCCTTGGCCCCTATTTTTGGGAATGGGGTTCGAAACATTTTGCTGTGCTAATTAACGGAAACATAATGAAAAAATTCTATCTCGACCCGTTTTCGAGATATAGGGCAATTCGCGAGCCACCTAACGTTCGTAACTTTTAGGAAAATTTTATTATATTATTATAATTTCCCTTTTACAAACTACCGGTGGAGTTAATTAGCACAGCAAAATGTTTCGAACCCCGTTCCCAAAAATTGGGGCCAAGGATATAAGAATCGTGCCGATTTTCTCAAGTGAAACTCGTGAATTAAGTATAACACCCAAATATCTTGCTTTGTAAGCTCCGTTAAGAGATTATCCACCAATAGTGTAGTTGGAAAGGAGAGGATTCTTTTTACGTGAAACAGTCATAGCGGTGCATTTAGAAATATTCAAAGGAAGGTTTCCAAATCAGAGTTAAGAAGAGCACAGCTATTGTCACTAGAAATTGTGCGAAAAAGTTTCGTATCGTTACGTTTCCGGCTACAAAAAACAGCTGGATTTAAATTAAGTGAATAAAGATTTATAAACTAGACAGAAATCGAAGCCTCCATTAAAATGTAAAGTCGTAGATTCAGTGAAAGTCCGCTCAGAATTCAGTCGAGGTCAGCTGATCAGTCGGCATTTTATTTTGGCCCTGAAACTGGCAATTCTAGTAGTATGCATTATAGAAGATGATACTGAAAAATCGCCACGAAACTTTCATTTTTTTATTCAATTTTGTATGGTTGATCGAGACGAAAGGTTCGAAACTAAATGCAACCTTTGAAGACAACACTTATCGACATCTGTCCGCCTTTCTGCCACAGATGCAAAAATAAGAACCATAACTGACACCTCTCAGCAAACGAAGTTATGACTTGTCTGGCAAATTGCACCTACTTGTTGGGAAAATCATGGAGACATTCACGTGGTCAACAATAAACCAATTGTGTAGGCACAGCTGTCTGTCTGACCTTGCGATTATTTATCTCTTTTACATTTTTCTGTTATTTACAGTTTGCACAATTCTGCGTATCTCAAGCCATGTGGGCTGTTCAAAAATCAAGCCGGAGTTGAATTATTCAACTTCCCCGGCTGGTTGTCCGTCGTGACGACTACTTTGGGATCACTGTACAAATCGACTTAAACCAGGCAATCAACTTAGCGTCGAGCATGAGCTGCACGAATTCTTATGCAATTCTCCCCCACGCAAGGCGTCCATAGAACATTGCCCAAACCAAAGTGCGAATCAAGCTTGCCTTGTCCGCCCACGTGGCATCAAATCGGGAAAAATTCTTGAAATTCTTTGATATGCCTCCATCAACTTTAACTTGGCAGGTATTTATCACCTTGGTATCACCAGTAGTGCAAATGCTAACTAACAAAGGTGGCCCGCTAGCTTTTACCACTTTTGCCTGTCTCCGCCAGCTTCGCCGCGAATAAAGATTTCCGTGGAGCCGAATGCAGACAGTCGCTGAGTTCATTTGAATGAATGTAGTCAATTATTCGCACGTTTCAGCGACGACTAACCGCACCGGACTTGTCTTGTTTTATTAAAGACAACCGCGGATCTTTTTGTCGATGCTGACCAACGATGCAAGTTCCAAGAACAAAGTAACCACCAGAAGAACGAATCGAAGGAGAAGACCGCTTAAGCCATAGTTCCGCGAACGGACGTACGGTATCGCGGCTTGAGCCAATGAATATCTTATTAATCCGGCTGCTGGCATTTACCCCGAGAAAAAATGACGATTTTCGCTTTTTCCGAAGGTGAGCACACCCAGGTATATAGCGGTGTACGGCTATCAAATGTTTTGCCGCAAAAATGCTCAATTCGCTCCTTCTCGAGGTGATTTCGACTAAAAACACACCCGGCCGACCGGAGCCAGTTCTGAAAGTTTAAAGTTGGTCGTGATGTCAACAGACATAAATAGAGTATCAGAGCAACCGGTTGAACTAGTGGATGCTGGGCTTCTTTTGACTGGACCATCTGTGGCGATATGCGAGATCCCTGCAGATATTCGCGGCATGCATAATGAGATCCCGCCGCAGACTTTCTTTTTCACTGCACTCAGATGCAATCAGTCACTGTCACTGGGCAACGTCGATGAAAACTTTCTAGACAGCGATCGAAGCTGTCAGCCAGTCACAAGTGATCTTTACAAGGAAGTGATGGGTCGGTCCTCGTTAATAGCCGGTTTCCTTAAGACAGCGAATACTTGCGATTTTCATGATTGGCAAACTCAGTGTTAGCGAACGTATTGAAGTCCATAAATTTGCGGTGAAGAGCAGAAACGTTGTTTTCGCCGATGCACACTTATTCAAAAACACCTTCTAGGAACATATTTTAAAAAAATATGTATATTATACATAGGGTGATTCAAATTTCTTATTTTGTTTTTAAACATTCAAGGTACCAAGCCATACACTGACACAATGTTTGTAACGATTTTACACCAACCAAATCAGAGTGTAAGATCATGATTGTAAAGACACATGTTTTTTCTGCTTCTAAAATTTTAAACGCGTTTTTCTCAAAACCATGTTTTCAGAACTGGTGTACAGGATTGCGCGTCAACTACTTGACCGATTGACTTGACTTAAACTGCTAATAAAAGACAACGGTTGAGCGATGAATTGTTTAAACATTATTAGTAAAATTAAATTGTAAAAATGTGTCGAAAATCGAATATCTAAGTTTGAAGCCATTTGCACAATTTTTGAGTGGGTTATAATATATGACCCTATCAGAATGAACCAGCGGTTTTGCAAATGGGGTCCTATTTCAATTCGGTTTTCACATTTGTGAAGCAAACAGTATTAGAATTTCTGTAAATAAACAATGGATCACTAAACTCCTGAAGGCGATTCGCGGTGGTCTGATATCGCGTTTTGGCGATTTCCAGTGGCCTGCAAGACTAAACGATTTGACCGTCCTAGACTTCTTTCTATGGGGTTCTCAACAAAAACAACACTTGTTCAAAAATTCCGAAAATAGATTAACAGATCAATCGCGCAATCTTGTAGTTCGCGGTCGATCCCTCAACACCTTGAAACCGATTCACTGAAAAACGAAGCATGTCCATGTTATTACACGAGAAATTTTTTTCAAAAACAAACAAAAACAACACTTTTCCAGGCACGTGTCCAAAAAAAACACTTTTCAGTTTTGGACAAGTGTTGTTTTTGTTGAGAGCCCCTCAATTTATAAACACTGATATAAAAGTTCACCATAATATGAGCACATATATGCTAAAGCTCAGTAATGGGCCTTATGTTATATTGCGAGAGAAACCCTTAACCTGCGAATTGTCACTAAAATCGTATATATTTTGTAATGGGGTCTTCAGAAAAATGTGAGGACGTTTTACGGCCTACCCCACCGCTGATTTTTTTAGGAGTTGGGTCTCCTGGTCTCTAGTCTTCTTGAATAGCACACACTTGAGATTTGACAGACGGTAATGGCGTGCAATGCAAAGTTCAAGTTCTTGTTGAGACACCTTTACCACAGACAATATTTTGAGTGTGCTTATAGCCGGCTCACTGCACATCACCCATTTTAGTTTTTCAAATAAATATACAGATAGTGATGAGGTTGAGACAAATTTTATATATTTCAAGTCTCCAACCGGTTAAAAGTGCAATCATTTGCGCTGTAATCGATTACACAAAATGTTTCCAAACGTTCACAGTCTGCTGAACACAATACGATAATTAACTTCCTTTTTTGGCCGCAGTCGGGTAATAAAATCGCTCGCCCTGTCCTTACTCAAGCAGATAATCCGCTCTTAGTCTTACCGCAGAAAATTTCTCATTTCTCCACGTCTTGTGGTTGACTTGAACACTGCGGAAGACGCCACCGTTCCTTTATTCATATGTGGAAATGTCCCACGGAATTTTTATTCGACTCCATAGACCGTCTTCCTATTTTCGGTGTAAATGTCCTCACCAAACAAGGCGCCTGCCAGTAATTCCATTCACCTGGTGTTGCATAAAACACGCAACCCATCTTCGGACAAAAAATGAAAGTGAATTTCTTTCAGATTTCAGCCGAATCCCATCGCATTTATGCAGCTGAGTGCGACGACTTTTTAACTGGCTTATTAATTCGTGAAGGTCAGAGACATTAATAGCACTTTTTTCCAGCTCTTTCGTTTTTTCGCAGCAGCAATGACCAGTCGGTCACAAATGATGTGACACAACAGTGCCGAGTGTCAGCGGCTCCAATTTCCCCATTCTTAACTTAAGAACAATGAATGGCTTAAAAGGGAGAAATTTTCGAAAATTCCAAGCATAATTGAAAAACAGCGGTAGCGGCATAACATAAGCCGTTTTGCGAAATGGTGGAAATAGAAAGTGTCGCTGGCCGTAGCTGCAAGTAGAGTACTTGTCCGAACCTTTTTCCTGCTGGTTTTCTAAAAAAACCTGATTCCGTTGGCAATTTTTGGCTTTAAGTGTTACACCGACCGGATGGCATGGATAGACGCAAAAGTAAAGCTGTTAGATATCTTGCAGGTGATAAGCCGATCTTGTTCGCATTAAAGCTTGGGAAAGAGTCGTTCCTAAGTGGAGCTGCTGGCTGGCGATTAAAATCTGCCCGCCAAGTGAAAACCCACCGCGTCGACCAACTGAACGAACGAAACCGGTGGTATCGGGCCTCCTCCGGAGCGATTTATGCTTTTATTATTAATTGTGGTATGCAGCATGTTTTCGAGGAGGCTTTATGACTCCTAAAGTGTGTTGCCAATCCATGCTGCATTTAGACTTCGTGGACTATAAAAGTTTTTAATGCTGTTTACGTCCAAGATAGCAATCATGAAAAAGTTGAGGTAGTGATATGTATCTTTTTTGCAAGCATGTCTGCCTACGCGGAAAGACCTCAGAGCAAAATGAATCCCGTGGGAATTATAAAACTTAATTATCTTGAACTTAAGCGAGAATCGATTCAAGTGGATTCCAATCAAGAGAATTGTAAAGTATTTTTGCACTAGAGTTTGGCACTACATTCAATTGTTCGCCATATTCCAGATTTGGATTTTACTTGCCAATGTGGAACTCCCTAATTTTCGCCACTATGTACAGTTACTGCAAATCAGCTTGCAAGTCACGTGAAAAGTGACCGGTTTGCGACATTGTTCGAACCGATCAGGAAATTGGTGACAATAACCTTTCAATTTTGAATCGCCCATAATAGGCCACCATGAACGGAACTGATGCGAGTTGTCCAGAAATTTGGGACAAAAACAGTTCGCATGCCAGGCACGCTGGGGCCGTACGACTTCATCGGCTCCATGAAAATATGCGCTAAGTCGTGCTACCGCTGTTACCTGCAATCACTCAGCCGCCATACTCGCCGCTTTTGTTACCGAACGTTCGTACGCTCGAGTAAGTGGCTCCCTGCGTAAGGTATGCAAAGCACGACATCGTCATAATTGGACGTGAACGAAAAATTCAATTGAGGGAAATTTCTGCAGCACTTCGCCTACCTGGGTCTGGCTGCTTTGCCCCATTCGAATTTCCGCCTCCAAGCTATACCCAGTGTCGTTCGACGAGGAGCTTTCGTGTTGCACCTGGTTATCTTCAGTGGGTCCAATTTACCGCGGCGGTGTTAGACAAATCATTTGTTTTCTTCGCCAAAGTGAAAAATTCCCACGGAAAATGAGTTTGGGCTCATCGGGTGTGCGGGAAATGTTGCACAAGTATAAGACTTGATTTATGGCCGTTACTTCTTCTTATGCTTTCCCGACGAACGTCTTTGTTGATTTGTTGAGGTGGAATGCTCTTCTAATGAATATTTACTTTAGCGTGACACTTAGGCAGTTTGTAACGCAAGTCTCACACAGAGCAATAGCTCACTGTTCCGGAATTTCCTATGAATATCAATAAGTTCAGTCATCACCGTCTTTTCCTTTTTATGTTTATTCTTTTTTCAAGGTATTTTCAAAAATTGTTGGCTTAAAGTACGCCCATCCCTTCAGCCCCTTTATCTACCGTGAGAATATCCCTTAAGTAGATTTCTAAATATGTTGCGAGCTTCTTCCCCAATTAGGGGGAAGCACACAGATTTGAAAAATATGGTTTTCAACTTTTAGACCGGCAACTCGTGACCATGCAACAACGAATTTATTTTGGCGTGACGTTTGCGGTATCGTTTGATATTATTCGGTTGTACACGAATTATTTATTTAATATTAGCAGACCAGTCCCCCGGCCTTTCCGCGCTCTTCCATATTTGTAACTTAAAACTGTTGCAGAATGAATGAAATTGTTTCTTCTGCTTTCATTTGTCGCTTATTAGTGCACTCTGGGAGTGGAACAATGGGATTCGAACCGGGGACCTTAGGATCGGCAGACCACTAGACTACTCGTGTCCCTGTCTTGGACACATTTTTAAATTAACTTTGTTCCTCTATTTTTCAAACAAATTAATAAAAAAAAAGAAAGAGTGTAACAGTAGATCAAATTTCATTCGTCTTTAGAGTTTTATCTAAGAATAGTTACTTTCGCTTACACTCCTATATAAAATATACATACTTATAGTAATTGTGGGAAGAGTTTTGAACTGTCCAAATCACAAACATTTACTTAAGGAACATTTCTATTGAAATTTTCATCGAAGCATTCGTTTTTAAATTCATGGCTTGTATTTCTTAACTGGACATTTTTATGACGCGTGGCATATGAAAACGTTTAAAAGGAAGTGTACTCGTTGTGAAACGCGGAAGAAAAATTTTAAAAATCAATTTGTATTTTTATTTGATTATTTTGAAGAACTTCCACTTAAGACAAAGATAAAGAGAATATTTGAAGAAAGACGAAAAAGATGTTCAAGTCTAAATACTTCAAATTTGCGAAATTTTAAACACATTATTGACACGACGACGCTCGTAAGGTAACCTTTGTTAGTCAACTTTGGAACTTTTGCAATTTTTAGTTTCTTCGCGAATAGTTGGCAGGAAATTGTGCTATTGCTAAAACGATTTGATTTAAATTTGGCCTCCGGGTTGGGCAAATATGATGTTATAGTACAATGAACAAATAATGTAAACGGTCTTTATTTTGCTTTGAATCGCTAAGGGTTTATACTTTTGTTTTTATGAAAACGGCGTAGATAGAAAATATTTTTTAGGCATCTGAGATTCATCTTACCAACAGCTTTCTCAAGGTTATGAGGCAATGTTACTGTGCTGGACAGCTTTGCACAACCTTATTACTTTTCCGTATATTTTTATCACAATCTAGTCATGCAAATTAAAGATAACATGGGTATCAAACATCATTACCATATATTGCACTTTTCAGAGCTACTTGTACCACCATTATTAATATCTAACTAGAAACATTATAAGATTGCACCTTACATGCAGAATTATTAGTTTTCCAATTCATCTCGACATTGCCAATCTATGCAAAAATACGCCACATCATATCATAAGAAACAAAATTGTAAAAAACCATCGAATTCAACAGCACCACACCTAATCGTATCCTATAAGTCCAAGAGCGCGATATTCGTCTCCAAAAAAGAAACCGCGCACACAAAAGGAATTTCAATTCACAAAAAAAAAACTGAAGATCAATGATCGTCGCGCTTCTGCACAGACCACATTAACTCGATAACGAAAAAAAACAAAAGGCAGAGCAAATACCGAAAACGAAACGAAAGACAAAATACGAAAATTGCCACAGAAAACATACCTAAATTATTCGAATTTATCCACCAGAGGCGAAGTTGATCCAGCACGTATAAGACTCACAAAAATACCACTGTTTTGGTTGAAAAAAAATCAACAATAAAAAACTCAATATAATTTTTTAGGCAACTGTATAAAACCTTTTTTTGGTTATTTGTTTTGATTCAATTAAAACCACACTGCACTCGCACTTTCACGAAATCGAACCGTTCGAACAGCGACCGAATCACGCAAGATCACTCCGGCGAGCGATATGAACCGAGTCGTTTCCCTGCGTAAATTAGCACAAATTAATCGACTTCGAGAAAAGTACAAACTTTCTACAAAGAGAAAATTTATGCGAAAAGAAAACAAAAGAACGGCACAAACTTCTTCTGAGCTGGAAAATGCCTTACCGCCCCAAGAGAGCAAGAGATACCGACTCCCAGGTGATCGCAATATACCTCCTGCAGAAACCGTCGATAGACTGAAATCTCAGTGAATCGATCTTGTGCTGGCTACCTACCTAACCTACCTGTCGAGAGTTGGAGCAGTTACCTTGTTTTGCTCCTTTCGTGGTGGTGTGGAGGAACTTTCGAAATCTCGACCACATGTGAAG
This sequence comes from Neoitamus cyanurus, assembly GCA_947538895.1. Lineage (NCBI taxonomy): Eukaryota > Metazoa > Arthropoda > Insecta > Diptera > Asilidae > Neoitamus > Neoitamus cyanurus. Next base: position 40,693,717 of record OX384540.1, on the reverse strand, counting down.
CCGCCGCATTGAGATGTTGATTAATCCAACGTGTTCGAGGGCCAGCGGACGGTGTGCTGTTTCTTGTGCCAATGTGCTCTCAAAGTGGTCTTGCATCTTCGACTCACCTGAATAGTGCGGTGTTGGTGGCTCAGTTGGCTGGATGGTTGGCCATTGGGGGTATGCTCCGGAGAAGAAACATTTGGGAACGAAGAACCGCGACTATAGGAGATGTAGACGACCAGAGCATAATGGATGGCCGTGATGTGTGTGCCATTATTATGCAGGCTTTGATCGCACGTTTTCCTCTTAGAGGGGTATTAGCTCTAGTCTTCCTAACATCTATCTCAATCTGTTGGTTTGGATCTATCCTGGCTACTTCAAACAACATTTGGCGTGTGATCTTAAGTATGGGATTCAAGAGTTTTGTAAGGAATGGGTGCTGAATGGGGTTGTCGTTAGCTGCGACGGGACCGGAATGTCGATGAGATTGAAGGCAATCGAAAGCATTAAGACGATCAGTGATCTTGTTAACATTAAAATGAGAATAAGCACTGATCACCGCGCAGATCGTTATGTACCTGAAACATGGATCTTCCGGCCAATTAGCGTTTCATTTTATTGCGGACCCGGGCTGTAAAAATTGTCGCTGCTTAATAGAGTTTTACAGGTAGTCGACCAACTTAAATTCGATCTTTGACAGTAACTGAACTAAAACCGCCTTCAGATCGCGAAATAACTTCGCCAGCGATATTTCTGCACCGTCACGATCTCCGTTCCAGTAGTTCTTAGACTTGCAGAAAAATAACGCTTGGATACAAATTGCTTATGAAGTATGTGGAAAAAGGAGAAAAACTTGTTTTGTTCGCGCTCAATCCAGGCTTAGACAGCTCAAAAGACACGATCAGGGCGAAACAATTTCTTCCTACCTGCAGTTTTTAAGAAATCAGAACAAGAATGAGGCTGGATTCTTGCCTTCACACTTCTTTATTTAATTGCCGACTAAGTGGTGGTACAGGCGGCTGGTGGTTCCGTGAATAGAAATCGCAAATCGAACAAAGCCAGACAATCCAATTGTTGAGCTTTTACGTAATAACAACTGTTAGGTACGACTGCCGGGAGGGCGGTCAGTGGTAGGTAGATACTTGTTAGTAGCTGAAAGCAATAATTAAGATTGACAAAGTGATGGACGTAGAATTGCAATCTTCAACAAGAATTTTTTTAACACAAATATTTCAACATTGAAAAAAGTCGGTTTTCTTTAGCGGCTCTACTACTGGCTGGTTATATCTTGTTGGGCAGAAAAAGGTTACTAGAAAATTGACAAAGGTACAAGGCATTGAACAACCGTCAGGTAGAATTTCAATCGCTAGCAAGGGATACAGATTTAAAAGCGTTTTTCTCGAAACCTCATCTTTCAAAGTTACTCCGCGAAGTCCAATGTACAGAAAAGCAGTATCCTTATTGTAGGCTGAAATTATGACAAAATTCTTCATTTCTTCTGTTGTATGTAGCTTTGCCCCTGCACGGGCCTTTAGAGGGTCGATCGTTGATTTATCCGCTACTCGGGGGCATAATGAAGCTTATGTAATTTTTAGTCTTACATAAATAATATATAATAAAAAAAAAACTAAAAAACGGTCAAAGAGAACTTTACGCTTGGAATTTTCATTTTCATTTTAAATTTTAAACTTTCCATGAGAATTTCTAAACCAATAAGCCTGAAAACAAAGATACCTTGGAATTCAACATCTCTCACTGACATATTGGATCCACACCTTCCCAAATTTTAACAGAACATTCATAAAAATACATTTGAAGTCGAGACAAATTTTGTATCCATATTGGGTCCGTCATTTTGGAACCCCATCAAAATATCAAAAAAATTAATTATTGAATTGAAATATAAATAACCTTTCGAAACAGTTCGTAGGCGTGGTAAGCCGTTTTTAATTAAATTATAATGAACTTTAACATTTTTAGTTTTTTGTTTTGAATTTTGGCACAAAATTCTATTTTAGGTATTATTTTCCATTACCTGAAGCTGTAACAGCACGCCAAATTAAAAAATCATATGCATGGGTTTAAAAATCAATACAACGTAATACACTATTTTGTGATTAAAATATTTGGAAACTGATGTGCATTTGTATGTTACATATTACACATTTTGTAGCTATTTTTGTGGTAAATGCTTCTTCATCTTAAATTCCAAAATTTAAACAGCATATTGTAAATTACCAACCCTAAGACTTGCTTTAGCCACCCCAAGCGATGGAAAATAAAATCCAGTGAAACTCACTTGGGGCCTCAAAAATGTGTCGTATTTTTTGTTTTTCGTTTCAAAAACTATACAGGGTGTTTCAACTAACGTCTGCCAAAAATAATGGGGTGATAGATCTCACCTAGACAAACAACAAAATGTATGGTGGGGGAGAGAACCTCAGCCGTATACGCGTTGCAGGGTGATTCATAAATTCGGTATGCACACTATTATTTTATTTTTATCTTTTGATCAATACAGCGGTATCGTATAAATTTGTATATTCTTTTTCTACCTGATATGTTTTACCTCTTTGGAAAAGCAACCAGATGGGCAATTCGGGGCAATAAAAATAAACAGGAGGTGTGTTAATTACATGAATTTCGGAGAAATTGTGGGAAGCACGTGAATTTTTGGAAATTTCAGAACATTTTTTTTCAATTTCACAACTAACTGGGGGAATTACATTGGGATAGTATTTGTTTGGCGTAAATTGTCGTGGAGTCGAATAGTAGATAAAAATAAAATAATAATGTCCATATACCGAGTTTATGAATCAGCTTGTAATTCTCAAACGGTTTTCCGACAAAGAATCATATTTATGCCTTGCGTCTGTATACAGAGACAGTAGATAAAAGACCCTAAAAAGGTATCTTAATCCGAAAAATACATAAAAATCCCCCAATGGGCTAAAACTATAAAATTTTACTTTTTCCTAGGTAACGTAATTTTTTTATTCTTAATTGGTGAACTCGTTCTAAAATGTAAACTAGGTCACTGCACCACGTGACAATGAGGATAAAATATTCAAATCTAGGTACAATAAAATCTACTGTGCGGAGGGCAACCATGAGCGTTTGCTTAAATTAACTTCTTAATTACACCTTTCATTACCGTTCCAAAACAAATGTAACGTGTATCATCTGTCCACTGCTCATGCTCATGCCCAGCGAGGAGTCACTGCTCGTCACAAAGTGGCCAGATCGTGTATCATTCCGCTGCCACCCGCTTATTAAGCCATAAAAGCGACACAGACGGGCTCCACAAAAACTAATTAAAAGCGCGTCACGTCACGCATGTCGACCCCAACCTTAAACTTTTATTCGAGTTGTTCAGACCGCCCATTCCGCTCTGCATCTTTCATAGGCACCCAAGTGCGGGGCCTAGGCCTAGGTGCATTTGGGTCCCATGCATGCGGGGAAATAGGCCATGCGCGTGCAACAAGTGCGCGGCGTGTGTGTCGCCGCGGACGGATTTCCCCCGTTCGTTCGCCAGGAAGCCTAGGCAGCGCCTTGTTTTCGGTGCCTTCAATTGCTAGAATTAATGTATGAGACCCACATTCGCCTGCTCGGAGGTGCCAGTCAAGCAACTCTCAGCCCAGCCATGTGATTTCCATTTCCGCTGTTGCGAAGTGCATCGGGGCCCCATTCGCATTTAAGCCGTTCAGGTGAAATCGCAAGAAGCGCAAGAAAACTTCATTTGTCTTGCTTAGCCGTTGCAATCGGTGCACGCATCGCAGTGGAGTTTATCGCGGCGATCGCGATAGCAAGGCAATCGAAAGAATCGCGAGGAGCTAGCAATTAGCGGTCTCGTTGCGGGCTGAGTCAACTGGCGTGTGAGTGGTGCAAATGCACGAGCGGTTCCTTAATTATCATAATTACCTAGGAATTTCGCTAGGTCGGTTGCGTCGGATGCAGATGCCAGTGAGGTAATCTATCTATTAGAGCGCGAGGTGTCTGTCGTGTGGGGTTGGTGGAGGAGGAGGCGGTTTATGGGAATTTCATGTGAACTGTTAGATTACTTCTCTTGTAAAATTCTAAAACATGCTTTAAAAAAAATTCTTGCGAAAACCATTTCAAAACTTCAATGCCGTTACACGTCTAAAATACGATGTCTCACTTCCGAATAATTTTGGATGTTTTAAATAAACAAATGCATATTGCATTGATACAAATTTTTATAACTGGCACCAGTTTCCGAAAAAATATCAATACACATGCATGTGTGTTAAAAAATGCTTATGTAGGAGTTTACTGGTTTTTGAAACTCGTAAGTTTTAAAAGATGAACTTGATGTACTTAGTATGTGCTGAAATGATTTTAGCTTTAATTTACCAGGTGTTGGAATTAATTCGTAGCGTTTTTTTTGCAAAGTTTCGTGGTTTATTAGGACAGTATCATTACAGAAGCGTTATTCAAAGTATTGTCCTTCGTTATCCACTACTGTTTGCCATCTTTCTGGTAATGCTCGGATACCGCGTCGAAAAAATTCTTCTTCTTTAGATTCGATGAAAGAATCGATCCAATTTTTGGTCATTTCGTAGTTATCGAAGTGCTGCTCTGACAAGCCATGCGCCATGGATCGAAACAAATGATAATCAGATGGGGCAATGTCTGGTGATTATGGCGGATGAGGCAGAACTTCCCATTTCAGCGTATTTAAATAAGTTTTCACGACTTTTGCAACATGGGGTCTTGCATTGTCGTGGAGCAAAATTACTTTGTCATGTCGATCTTTATATTGCGGCTTTCAAGGCGTTTTCCGACCGTCGAAAAGTCGACTCCAAGCGATGTGGACAACTCCCGGAGTGTTTGGCACGGGTCTTCATCGAACAACGTCACCAAATCTTCATCTTCCAACTTTTTCGGCTGTCCGGGACGTTCCATGTCTTCCAAATCAAAATTTCCATTTTTAAACCGCGCAAACCACTTTCTGCAAGTTTGCTCAGCAAGAGCATGTTCGCCGTAGACATCCACTAAAATACGATGACTTTCCGCGGCACTTTTCTTCATGTTGTAGTAATGGAGTAACACTCCCCGCAAAAACGATTTTTCAGGCACGAACTTCGACATGTTTGACACTGCGCAACAAGTGCTACTGACACTATAACAAAATGTCATATAGTGGAAAAGTTGCGTTATGTCAGTAGCTTCTGGGAGAATATTTACTTTTGTATGTGTGACTATGGATAGTTGGCTAAAGCCATCTTTTGTAAAACGCTACGAATTAATTCCAACACCTGGTAATATGTTTTTACTGAACAAAAGTAGCAACGAAATTCTAAAGATGTTTCATAATTGGGTCGTGTTAAAGAGCTAAAACTTGCAAAACTCCCCATTTTGAATTTGTGATATTATTTTTGCATGGATAGTGTATTTTGGTACTTATTCGAAAAATTCATTATGTAGTCTTCATCCAAATATTTAGGTACTTTCGTTCAATAAACAACAACATATAGTAATTATAAATCTAAATCCATAAAAGATCATTGTATGCAAAAGCCGTCGCTCCATTATTTATGCAAACTCAAAATCGATTTTATAAATGCTATATGTACATTTGATAATTTAGAATCAGTTTGAAATATCTCTCCCGAAACAAAAAACCATTGCATTCATTCCCAAGAATCACAAACAGTCAGTCAGCGCCTACATCAAACGCATACACAATAGGACAAAAACCACTCGCATCGCAAGAAAGGGCGAAAAGCCCGCCTCTGCTGGCTTATATTTCGAGATTTTGTTATAGGGCTCACTCCAGTACCGAGCTGCCCAGAAGAAATTCAAAAATTATTTTCTCACTGAAGGACTCCTTCGCGAATATTTTCACGGATATCGGCCCTTAGTGGACCCACTATCTATATCACTTTATCGATTTGCATCATTTATATAGTCCAGTCAATACAGATATTCTATCTGGACAATATTTCCACAGAGCTGCAAATTTTTACAGACCTTAAATACATCATTACAAATGCAATATCAAAAATCAAGGTCAAAGGTCAACTACATCGGTTTTTCACACATTTATCGTAAACGGGAAATGTTATCATAAAAATAGCTCATACATAAGTTGTAGATTTTGCAATTGTCTATACAAATAGTTCATAAATTTTTCTTCCTACGATTCACCATTTCTGAGATATCGCGATTTCAAACATCGAAAATACTAAAATGCACTCATATGCCCCCGCGGTCAACCGTGACAGTTACAACCAAAGTCATAAGCAAACTTGTAGTATTCGAAGCACCCTTTACGTTGGTGTCATCACTTTTGCCGTAGCTACAAAGCCAGACGAGAAAATGGAAAAACAATGTTTCCACCTGTTGCCACTCCCCCGGCACCCCCGTGACAGTTATTTTTGTCGTAGCTTTAACAGAAGCCGAGAAAATTAAAAAACAATTTGGTCATACCTGGTTTGGATCGGTATGACGAGTTCTCCTTTTTTCTTGCTGTCTTTCTTTGAAAAAATTCAAACCAAAAAAATTTTTTTTTCATTGTTGGCACGCCGCTGTGCAGTAGTTCGTCGCTGAATGTGTACTTGCTTTTGACGAACCGGGACGCAAACCTCTTGGGGTTGTATAGCTTTTCAGCTAAGTTTATCTCATGCAATATTTGAGCGTGGAACGCAATGGAAGTATCTAACCAAAAGTTTATTGCTACTCAAATCGAGTGTAATTTTAATGAGTGCTTGCCATTTTTAGCTTATGTGGTTTTCACCTGCCAGACTTCGCCTAGTTGTCCTTTTATCAAGTTTAAAGAATATAAAACCTCCACCGGTCTTTTTTTTAGTACGTCGCATACGAGTAGACGTAGGGCCCTATTTTGGGAGTCGCTTTTATGCAAACTGACCAGTCAAGGCACTCCTTTTCCTAGCATGCCACTTTTTAAGATTTTCATAAATGACTTATCCTTACGAATTCACTCAATCGAATATTGTGATTTTAGATTTGGATTACCCAAGAATAATTAAAATTTATTTCATCCATATACAAAACATTTTATTATTTTAAAAAAACATTTCCTTAAGGCTGTGTACAAAATGCGGCTAAAGATAAAGCACTACATGGTTGTTCCTGGTTTTGATTTAGTTGTACGAACCGTTAAAATGGCTGTGGTTGTATTTGAAGCGTAAAAGGCTATAAAATAGTGCGACAATATTTACGTAATTGGAATTAAGGGGTTCTTTCGCACATTTTGAACCATGTCTTTATAACCAATTCTACACAAATTTTTGAAAACATTTATACCCCCTTCCAAACGACACCTCACCAGACGTTTTCAAAAAAAATTTCTGTGACAGACAAACGGATGCAAGAGTGATTTGAAAGGGGTTTTTTCCTTTTGAGGTACGGTAACCTAATAAAACAGGCAAATCCGAATCTACCATCGACATTTTTGAATTGAAGGTAGAGGACCGAAAATCCTTAACTTCAACGGAGTTCTATGAAAATGGTTGCTTAGGGGCTTTCAGGGTTGTTTATTTTAATTCTTCAATTAACATTTGGAAATTTAGGCTTCGGATTTAAAATAGCGACCGAACTTCAAGTTGAGTTCAAAAGAGTTTCAATGAGCTTTGTGCTTTGTATGAGTATATGGTTATTGGTTGCAGATTTCGGATACCATCCAAGAAGGCGATTAGGTTAATAAGTTAGATTTGTGGCCAGGGTTTCTATTTTCACGGGCAAGGCAAGGCCGAGCACGAGTCTGTTAGTAAACTAATACAATATTAAATGTATGGTACTGGCGCTGGGGAGTACAAGTACATTTTGGGGAAGAGTAAATGGTGACTTCGTTGAGGATTTAAGGCGTTCGCTGAGTGATGCTAGAAAATGGAAGTATTTTTGCAATTACCCTCAACCAAAGGGAGTCTCATTCCACTTTCCAAGCGCTGAACAAGCAGAAAAATTTACTTAAGCTGTCCCAACAAATTTAGAATGCTCTTGACTGGCTTACGCTCGGTAGAACGTCTCGGGCGGGCTTGAATAAATCTCCATAAATAGCAAATCAACTCGAGGGATTCTTTCCGAAACAGAAAATACTCGACAGCCCCCGGGAAGCGCAAACGTGATTTCTTCCGAAAATGTCAAGTGCCAATTTTTGCTCAAATTACCAACTAAAAGCGCCCTGTGGCCCCCACCCCTCCTCTAGGGCTCGAATTTAAAGCTTCAGCATCGATTTTGCTGCATTAGAATTCGGCACAGTTCCCCTCTAGACGGTCGGCAAATTGGCCAACGGGGATGGCACCGAAGTCGCCCACTAATTAAGTTATTCGCTCCCATTAGCGTTTTATTTCACCTGAACATGACTGTGTGCGAAAGGAGTCGGGGTGCGATGATATAATACATCTCGGCGGGCGACCGGGCGTACAACGTACAACCCTTGTACCAAGCGCCTCTCGAGCACTTGACACCAGAGCTGGCTGGCCTGTTCATTAAGATTCTGCAGGGCGAAGCGCCCATTTACGGTCCCCGGCCGAGGACTTCAGCCAGGATGCGGAAATATGTTCCAACACGAAAATCAATTTCCCATCCCCCCGACAGAGGCTGCTGCCGGCACAAAAAGACGCCGTAAAAACGCCTAGGGCTGTTGCTTGTCGACAAAGGAATTGTGGACTGGCGGGCAGACGGGGGGTGGGCGCGTTCCCGGGATTCCTTCTTGGTCATTCCGTTCTGGGCCGGCGACAAACGCACTGATAGCGGGGCTTTTCTCCCGCTTCTTAACAGCGTTAATGCCTGCATGATTGCCGTGGGGAGTGGGATTCCTTGTTGCTATCCCCCGGGACTGGCTTTTGAGTTCTTAACTAAATCATAGCGCCGATAGAGGGCGACACGCACGGGATACATGAGCCGTTCGTCTCGACTCAAGGGTCAGGGGATGAGAGCAATTGTAATGTATGGCGCCACACCGCCCTCTTTTATCTTTGATGACTATGAGGTCATGGTGTTCCCATCCCTGAATTATGTCCCAGCATAGAAGAGCCGCACAATGGAATTCCCATCGAGGTGTGGGCGTCTCACGGCCGCTCCTAAGAGCAACAAGTTAGTCTCAAGAAATTACTCCTGCAGGGCCAAGCACCACAACGGGGAGGGGCACTGAACTCATTTTCACGTGCCACTAAGAGGAGGTATCTTCTGTAAGAGCTAGGCGCCTGAAGACGCCTCTAGATTTTCCGGAAATGGATTCCCATTGAGGTCGTGTAGAGCAAGGAGCTCGATTCAGTGAGTCCTAAGTGCCTACTGAGAGGCTAAAATTATACATCGGAAGAATAACGGTCAGATTGTTTCTGTTTTCCGCTTACTTTATAAGTACTTTCGGTGTTGCTTATTTGGCTTCTATTTTCTATACTTTCGCCACAATTAGGGGAAAAATGGTTTGCCTTCTTTTCGAGCTCATTGAAAAAATCCATATGTCCATGAGCAAGTTAATACTATATGGCACCGCTTAAGTGGCTTCTCTTTCTTTTCTAATATAATTTCAGAAAAGCATAATTCAGCTTAGTGGTCTTAAGGAAAACTCTTCTTCAATTGGCTTCAATCCTAACCCTCTCACGCAATTGGTTTGGATTTTACGTACATACGCTTAAAATGTATTATTCTAATTTTGATGCAATATACATTTCCGTTTCTCCACAGGCTTGAGCTTGGACCTCATAATTAAAGCTGTGTGCATTAGCGAGACCTACAAAAACTCCACATTCCATTGATTGCCGGGGAGAAGTCGGGACCAAACTCCTATACAAAATGGTCCGTCATCTTCCATTTAAATTTTATTTATTAGGTTCTAAGGAGACATTTAAGGGACCTAATAGCCCAGTGGTAAGTACGCGGGGCTATCACCTCGGGGTCCCTGGTTCGGATCATAATTGAGGTGAGTTTTTCCGGTTAAAATTATAGTCATCAGTCAGGATAGCTACTGCGGACTAATCACCCAGTATAGTGAACATTTATTTATTACAGAAACCGAAACAGAGCCTCGGACAACGGACGACACCACGGCAACGAGGCAACGACTATTAAACAAACAGCACGGAACAGAATTCGTTGGAGACGCTATGTAGAAGCCCTATGGTCCTAAAGGGAGTGAAGAAGGAAGGAAAAAGGAGACAATTCATTAACACACTTGGCTCAAGCGTTTTACTGCCAAGTAGTCGTTCTCCATTGTCGCCTTAAGACGATTAAGGCCGTTGTCATCAATTATTTGCCCCAACTCACTTGAATGACGCGAATAAATCCTCGGTTCACTTTGAACTAATTAAATTTTGAAATTGCCGCTCCTCTCTTTCTCCAGCCGCAGCCCAGCATCACGCGATTTCGGGGTGCCTTCGAGGAAAATCGTCACATGATAAAGGAAATTTGGCGAAACTCATTAATTCTGAGAAGCTCCGCAAGACTATTCCCAGCGTTTCCCGCCACGCTTTGCAATAATGAGCGGCGCGACATGAGCTTAAGCAGACACTAATCCGATCGATGCCGTTTAATTTCGCATCCTGAAAGTTTCCCCGCACATGAAGAAAGTTTTAATCCGATCAGAGATGTTTCGGGATGCTCAGAAAATCCTGTCGGGAGCCGGTGCACATTTATGGGCGGTACGATGGTGAGTTGCACATGCCGCAGTTTAGGGGATTGTTGAATTTTGTAATATCCCTCGTCGGCAGTGGCCTTTTGCTTTGGTTAAGTGGAGTTTGGAGACGCTTCTAAGTTGGGTTCATGAAGTTCCACTTCATTTGTTTCGCGGCAAGGGTCCTCGTCAGCTGAGGTTTCTGGTCGTGTCTAGTCTAGAATTCTTTAAAACTGGGCGCTGTACTTGGCTGAAAATTTTGTGCTGAGACGATTTATCTTGGGAATCTCCGGGAGATACAGGAGGACTCCTTTAGAGACATTTTAAGAAATATTTATAGCTGGAGGAGGTTTCTCAAATATCCTCTTATTCTGTTGCCAGGTCGGGCTATCTTATGGTATAATGTGGGCCTCTGGTACTTTTGAATTTTCGAATCCTTCTTGATGTAAAAATAGCACATTAAGAACTGAAAAAGTTCCTGTGTCTATGTCATTGACGATTTCTACTTCACAACGAGGGAAAGGGGGATACTGATCCTTGCATAAAAACTAGAGGGAAATGCTTGAACAGGTGAAATCACAACTTCTCGGCTGCCTGTTTTGGTCTGCAAAAGGAGAGACGACACGATCTAGTAGCTTGATTTGCAATAACGTAATTTTTTAGGGAGCGGTGTGGCAGATCGCGCCATCCTGTTCGATCATATACGTTCTTCCGAAACGTAACGCAGCATTTTCGTTAATGAATATGACAGCTACCAAATATGACGGACTAAACATTTGACAGACGGAAATGGCGCGTGATTCAAAATTCAATTTCTTGTTGAGACACCCCTCATAATGCTAAACTTACTAGCATATGGTCTAACATGGGTCTGAATCATCAGTACTATATTTTATAATATCTACTGCCAACTGGGTACATGCTCCTTGGGATAATTAAAGATGGATAAGCAGTTAAGATAGTTGGGGACAAAATAATCGGAAATACCAAATAACATATAGTACGCATATTTTTTGATTTCTCGGAAACTATTGATACTGAAGTACTGTACTGTACTGTACTACTGCAACTTCGCGAGAGTTGAGGATTGAACCATCGTCCCATACAGTTTTGTGCTTCTTTTAATCATCTTCAGGATTGACCACCGGCACTGGGATACTTTGTATTATAGCGCCTTTCAATAGTACTTCTTTGCTTCAGCAAAACTTTCCGTTCTGATGTAATTCGCAATCTATATTTAATTGGAAATAAGTAAGCTCACCCAATGCTCATTAATCCTGGCAAAATTAATTTCGTAACAAGGTCCGAATGGGAGAAGTGCCCAGTAAATTCAACTTACAGAACCGAATTTTATATTGATCGATTTGTAACAGAGCAGACATGTAGAGGAACCAAATAATGGTTCCGTGCCACCACTCCAGTAGCCCCAGCCGCATAATCCACCATTTTACGACTTTAACGGCTGCTGCAAATTGATGCACCCATTGATTTTTTGCAGCGCTTACTACTCGAAGAAATGAACGGAAATTGCTCACTCTGCCCTTGAGGCTGCACTCCATGGCACTTGCATTAGAAGTAGAAGCCCTGGCGTGGCGTTGCATGGAATCTTCTCCATTATTTGAATTTATGCATCTCCTCACATGAATCAGCTTCTTTGTTGGCGAGGGGCAGTGCGGCGAGGTAGCTGCATCTGGACTGGACCCTTGTGCTTTCGAACGGCCATAAATCCCACAATTATCGCCGCAACTCCGCTGAATACGGGACAACTGTTTCACAATAAAACTGAGATTTAGGGCCCTCATACGCTATCGAATTAGGAGGAATTACAGCAATAAAGCAATTAGGGGAGGGCGATCAATTGCTCCTCGAAAAAATCGCACCACAAAAAGCAGCGCTCTACGAGTAGTGTGTGACCGTGCGCGGGTCGAGTGCACTTGAACTTGTTAGTGGTTGGTGCTGGTGCTGCACGGTGCCGCCGCTACAGGCTACCGCCAGAATTGGTAGTGTCGCCTAATACGACATTTATCAGGACTCGGGAGAAGATATCGATTGCCTCGCTGGCAGCGTGCCTGCAGCTGATTCTAGCCAGCTCCGTACTTCGATTTGGGGTGACCCTGATATGTTGCTCAATTTGTGGAGGTAATTGACGTGGTCAGGGCTGGCAGCCGGATCAGAGCCCTAAATTACCCGGACACTCCAATGCTCTCGGGAAATCTATATGGGCAGTGGGCGAGTAGCAAGACGTGTGATTAATTGGGACGAAATATCTTCCTTGTTGGGGATAGCTTTAATTTACAAGAAATCTCCCAAATTAGAAGGTTAAGAGGATGAAGAGTCAGTAGGGAAGGGCTAATTGGATTACTGCAATTTAAGGGGCCGTAAACGGGCAAATTGACTGCCCTGAGGGAGGAGTCACCAGTCGTTCCAAAGTTTTCTACAAAATTTTCCCACTTAAGCGAAGGCGAAAAGTCTGCAGAAAACACACACCTCATTTCATTCGACGATAAGAAAACTCAAGAATACTTTCGAGACGACCATCTGCGCTGCATCTACTAGTCCAGTGCTTGAGATATGAACTCCACAGACTACTTAATTGGTCCCGGAGGAAAACTTCATCAGCTACGACACTCGTCTTCGAGCCAAAAAAGAATCTTTTCTTCTCCGTTTGGCGCATTGTGGCTGTTTTGGCTCTCATGTACTTCGCTTCCTTACTTTCCACAGCGCCACCGCCACCACCTCCCCCGCCTCGCTGCAAGACAATTCGGTCAATCGACCAATTCCAATTTCTTTGACCACAGCCGTGAGGAATGTGAATTTCCGGCTAGTTTATGTAGTCCCCACTTCCTGTCCGCAATCACCCACCGCCGAAGAACGCTTGCTTCACCCGGTCCCAGATGCAAATCGGGCGATAGGAGAAATGAAGCTAACTGTCGCGGCGAGCGGTCGCGACGTCGTCTTCATCAAGTGGGTGCATTCAATCCGATGGACAATTGCACCGAAGAAATCCACAAAAGAATTCACACAGACCGACCGGTTAGGAGACGTGGGCTGTGCGACTATGCGCATACCGAGAACTCAGCCCGGTCGCCTATGTATATCGTGGTCTGGCATCGGCAAAGAAACTGGTAATCCACTTCGCCGTGGTTTTTCGGGAAATTGGGCTGCCGTTGGGCTCATTACGCAGTTCCTGGGACGGTGTGACTTCCTTCCTTTCAAAATGATCCACGGGTGGGATGACTTTGGTAACTTTTTTGCTAATTAGGGAAGGAAGTTCGCATTAGCGTGGGAGATAAGACTAACTATTCTCGGTCTCGCAGTCGATGTCTTCCGGGCATATCGTAGGTACTTAGATAAACTTCAACGGCCCTCATCCTTTCGTCGCTCGGGAGGGGTGATTCGATGCACGATGACTAAAAAATCAATGAGGGCTGGAGGTATCATGCAAATGTTCGATGGCTGCTTTTTCGGACAGGCAAGCAAGTCTAACAATTGTCAATTCGTTGTCAAATGAAACTCAATTTAATGATAGGAGAAATAACTAGAATAAATGTTATTGGTTGAAAACGTCGTGGGGTATTTATTCGTTCCATACTGTAAAATATTTCTTAACAATTGAATGGTGAACACAGACTCCCTCGCCAACGAAAACTATGGTTGTGGCTAAACCTAAAACAGTAGATCCGCTTTAACGTCCATAGCCTTCGAAAAAAATGTCACACGATGTAATAAAAATTAGAATGCTATGTTGAGCGCAACCTAAATCTTTAAATGTTATCGTGCATTGTGACTCTGCCCAAAATTCCATAATTTCCAAAATAATTTTTTTTAAAGCAGGACGCGGACATGGAAATATTAAGGTGTGTACATATGTAGAAGTTTGAACACAGTTTCTTAACTGGTCTATAGCAAAATAAAATGCAGAACAATTTTACTAGAATTTGGAGGCCTACAAAATCATGGTTAAAAAAACCGCTTATACTAGAAGCACGAAATTAGGTTAGGTTTAATTGAAAGCTCAAATCTTGTACTCGTACTTGCAGAAGGTTGACAATTACTATTTTTATCAGAACGCCTGAAATGAGAGAGGGGTAGCAGCACACCAGAAGGGGGGACAAATTATCATCCACCAATTCGATACACCAAATTTTTTGCGAAGCGACTTTTCCTATAATGGGTGTAATCGGAAACGTTAATCAGCACCATTTGAGCCGATTTTGGCAACTTTGCGGTACTCTAGAGGCTTCACTTCTTATCGCAGGGAAATATATTATAACGCGAAAAGTATCAATTTTAGGGGAAAACGTAATATAACTAAATTTGTAGAGAATTTCGAGATCTACATATAATTAACATGCCGACGAAAGCTCAAGGTCTGTGACTACAAGGACTCAATCTTTTCTAACCCCCCTAACTCTCTTGTGTATGGTTTACTGAAGAATAAATTAATCTAGTCAAAGAAATAGAAAATGTTTCGGAATTAACCTCTAACAATAAGTATCGAGCAATTGATCTGAAGGTATGGCCAAGGGGTCACCATTCTTACAACGAAACAATCGCATTCCTTTAAAAATGCCAGCAGAACAAGCACAAAGTAAAGTTACCAATTTTCCAGAGACATCTTAAACCATTACGAGTCTCCCTCCGCCGCTGAGTCCTCCCCAGGGCTCAATTTCGGGTAATATAATGTTCCTGCAGCTGCAAATCAGCAACATCACCGAAACAATTAATTTTCTCGAAGGAAGCCGAGGGTTGAAATCCATCAAAAAGTCCTTTCCGAGCGCATTTATGCCGCCGACCTCACCCATATTCCATGGAAGGCGACGGGCTTTAAACCGCACGGGGATCACCCCACATCAACCGTGGACACACCTAAGGGAGGCATAAATCAAACTCCAGGGTTGGTTGTCAGGCCGTTTGTCATTCGCGGTGCGGTGGAACGAAAAACCCTTTCTTTTCCTTCCAAGGGCTGGGGCGGGCGGACGAGTGTTTCACATCTCCGCTGACTTTATGCAGCCCCGACAAAGGCTAAGGGGATTTTCCGGTGAAATGCCAGCTCAGATTTTGACCGATTTGAAGAACATGAACGGTGAAAATGTGACTCAACAAGGTCAGGCAGAAATCCACCGATCGGCGGAGGGGTCATTGCCTTATCGCTGCTCCCTTCTGCGCTCGATAGCGAAAAATCGATGAACTCGCTTTTGTCATCTCCTCATCTTGGATAATTCCTTAACAGCCGTTATCGTCGACTCCGACCGGAAAAGTCCTTTTACTCATCAGCAAAAAGCTGATGTGGGGCAAGGAAGGCATGATGCTAAGTGAGCGGAAAAAGGTGTAGGGGAACCGGGAAGAAATGCCGGGCTCCCCTCAAAATTTCCCTCTTTTTCCAACGGGGTTTTGCCATAAGCTGTTGCGTGCGGAGCTGCTGTTAGCACCGAAAATGGGAATTTCCCATTAGCTCTCGGCGTTTGAAGATAAGTGGGGCGACGAGAATTAACCGCGGCTAGCAGTAGCAGCAATTTCTGTCGCTGATAGGTAAACGGCGGTTAAGAAAAGAGGTAAACTGCCTGGACCAAACTGGAAAGGTCTCGAGAGAGCAGATCGTCATGGAAAGACAAAGACGTCGTGCGAGCATTTTCCAGAGAAGCGGCGCATGACTGAGACAACTGTGGAACGCGCAGCCGCCTACTTCGCGCATGCCCATGCAATGACCGGCGACGGTGATGGATCTGTTCAGCGGTGGCCGCCGCTTTATCGATTGTGCGCATGCATTGAACTCGCGAAAATTGAAGCAACCTAGAGGCGGGCGGTGAAGGGCGCCATTTACGTGGGAAGAATCAGCGAAATTTGCCTGTTCCGCCGTTCTAAGTGGAATAGGCGAAAACGACAGAACAAAGGATTTTCTTCCCATTTCCAAAGCCCATGCGAAGGGGAACCGAACGGGAATGGGCGAGGGCGCACGCACGTATCAAGCCCAAGTTCAATGGGAAAAGGACCGACCGCACCCTCGTTGCCAAGCAACCAACGTGGATATTTTTATTTTCTTTTGCTTTTCCTGAGCGCGTGTGTATGTGTTTGTGTGCGAGCATGCACTTATCAAGCCTTCCCACCTCTTCTGGTTGCATGCATGCATCCATGCCCAGAACGGCATCCGTCGGGCGGACGGACATCGTTGCCATGTTTAACAGGCAAACTGAACGGTGCAATTGCACAAATTCGCCCGTTTTGCACACACATATGGGCGCACAGCACACATGAAGCAAATCTCCACACGGCGGGTGGCTCTCAACAATTTCAACCATTTCGTACCGGTGCTCTTGCCTCCCTGCTCCCCGGAAGGAACGAAATGTCTCTTTTTAATGTTTTTTTTTACATCACCCGGTCCCGGCTGCGAGCTGAGTGTGCAGTCAGGCGTTGACCATAATTTCGCGGAGGAAAGGGCTCATTTGTCCTCATTTCTTCCTTTCAGCGGAGTTCGGTTCGGGTGCTGTGTTGACTTTGGCTCCCATTCAAATTGGTTATTGCTTTCAGGCGCATGCAAGCCACACTGCCTCTTTCGGGCCGCACCGGAGCAGAGCTATCATCGCGCATTTTTCAGGGATGACGTGAATGTCCGCTGCCAATTTTGTCCACTGCAATTGTCATATTGTGTGTGCCAGGAAGAGGTGAACTTCGAGCGACCACCGGTGGTTTTGATTGAGCGGGGAAGTAAAGGTCGAAGTTGATGAAGAGAGGAACCCCCACGAGGGGAATTTTCAGGTGCTTTTCATGTATTTTCAAAAAACATCCTACACTTCATTTTATCCCTGGATAGTGGGGATAAGCCGATGGGATCATCCTTCTTTAATGTAAATTAATCGAATCGAAATATTACCGGCGATGGGTGGGATCCCCAACAGCTGTTAAGGTTTTCAGAGCCTTGGGCGGTCAATTAATTCCAAATCATGCGAAAGAATTGACTGGGGAAAGCACAATGAGGTCGTTTATTAGCATATTGTGGTAGGTACTTGCCTTTCATAATAACAACTTTAGTAGTCAGTGGACAGCATCCAGTTAAATATCAGCAAGGAATATATTAAGGTATGTATGGTATGTGCATTCCGTATAATTTCTATGGCTCCGGCCAAGCGTATCTTTCCAGGATTGTCCGGATACTGCCGTTCCAATAACCCAAACCGCCATTTGTATAGGAAGAAAAATTGACGGAGGAGCAACTTTAGAAAGTGTATGCTTCTTCCTTCCTTTCATAGAGCCAATAAGAATTATGAGGCCTCGGCTGGGGCCTGGAAAAATTTTATTTACTTGTGTTTACTGAAAGTTAAAATATAAGAAATAGTGAAATAAATAAAAAACAATAAAATTTATTGAAGTTTCGACCAAAAAGGTTAAAAAAGGACAAAAAGGAGTCAATTTTGGGATTTATCAAAGGAGGGAAGTATTCCTTTGATGAAATTGGCCGTCTGGTATGTGTAAGCCGCAACTGGCCGTTTCAATACTATCCAAAATAAACTTTGACATCGATCTGCTCTGAACTGCTCAGCCAGATTAAACATCGCCGAAGGCCACAAGGACGAATGAGGCATATCGTATATTGGAATAATGTGATTATCTATTATTTTACTTTTTTTGATTTGAAAGACATTACTGCTTCAAGCACAATCGTTGAATTTTTTTAAGGTTTACACGTCCTCATAAACTTTCACGAATCACGATCAAAGATCGTGCGAAAGGAACCAGGGGAGAATCTTAATCCATCCTGCATTTGTTCTCAACTAAAACATTCCCCGTCCTCGCCCCTTTACTTTATATAGAACCGGGATGAGCATTTACTCCTTTATCTCGATTCAAGATGGTCATCTTGTCACACGACTAAATTCGCTTTTCTTTCAAAATATGCCCCCTCCTGCCTTATAACTAATGTAATGTATGTAGTAATGTGATTCTCCGGACCTCAACCCAATTGAAAATATCTGCCAAACCCTAAAATCCCTTGTTTCCCTCCATCACAAACCCACATTGTCCATCCTAAAAAATAAAGGTATGCATCACTAATTCTGCAAGCAGCATGCCACGCACGATGCTATTAAAAAAAACTAAGTAATGCCATTAAAACATTAAGTAAATATGTATTGGAAATGCCTATTTGCTCTTCTGATGTGTCCATATGTGTGTGTATCCGTACGATTGAAATCCGCGGAATGCATCGCTACTGGCGGATTATTTGCCTTTTACAAAATATCTACGTACTGAAATTTGTTCCGTGAACTCCGTGTACACACACACAGGAGCAAAGGGATGTAAGAATGGAAAAGTCGACGAACGTAACATTTTGGCATTATGGATAGTGAATTGAACAAATCTCACTCGCTTGAAATGTCTAACTTCTGACGAATTGAAACTATCGAATACAGTTCGTTCCGAGTGCACGCTTCTGTGCTGCATAAATAATTTTCCTCTTGTGAATGTTTTCACAATTTTTGTCTGTCTGTCTGTCTGTCTGTTTGTCCGGGCTAATCTTGAAGTTGAACAAATTTCGATGGGACTTTCACTTTCACAAAGTTGTAGTCTTTTCTCGGGCATGATTTAGGCTACTCTTTATCCCGGGATTATTTTGAGTTCC
Source organism: Neoitamus cyanurus (assembly GCA_947538895.1). Taxonomy (NCBI): domain Eukaryota; kingdom Metazoa; phylum Arthropoda; class Insecta; order Diptera; family Asilidae; genus Neoitamus; species Neoitamus cyanurus. Next base: position 40,674,518 of record OX384540.1, on the reverse strand, counting down.
CGCGGGCAAAATGAATAACTCTGTCTCCGAACATGAAGCAATACCTATCGTTAAGATTATTTGTTTGGAAGTTCCGTCTCTGTCTTCAGCAACCGCAAAAGACTGAAATTGTCAGTGCTACCACTTAATGTTGTAGTGCTGCATGACAATGAACATGTGGACATATGTCCGAACTTCTATTTCCTTTATGACTTCCGCGTGTTTCCAAAACTTCTGTGAGTCACTGCTCGAAATCGTTACATCACCTGAAGCCCATCAAACGTCCAAAATTATCTAATCTTCTTGCAAAATATCACGGTGTGCTGCTCCCCTCCGTCCACAACTTCCATCTACCGATGACCTTGAAAATTCGCGGCTGTTCAAGAGTCAATCGTCTCGACCATAACCCAAAAAAAGATAATCACGAAATATTCTCGTCCTCCACCGATTTCTTGCGTTCGCTGGTCATTCATCTTAGCCGCTACTCAAGAGGTCGTTATTCCCTGGTGGCCAGCCAAAGATGTGGGTGGGAACAGTGTCCAACTCGATCGGCACAGGTAAATAAATTCCGGCGACAATTACTTCGCCGAAGCGACCAGCCGACACAGCCAGTCGCACAGAAGAGTACGCGGCCACAGTGAAATTAACGCTCTAAACTGCGATGCCTCGAGCTCATGCGGCGCTGACACGGGGAAGTGCAAATAAGCGACGCACGCACGTGTTCGCCATCTGTTGCTCCCAGTGTTCCAGGTCCCGGCCTTTTCAGCAAATGCACTAAAAAGATAAATAATCATTTCTTCCCGAACCCGATTTTATGGGGGCTGAGATTTTAGCGGGCCTCCAGTCCAGAAATGCATACCACCTACTGTGCCCTCTGCTACCTGAATTGCGGCACCGCAGTGCTGATCCCAACCGGCGAGGAATCGATGCCCGGATTTTCGGGCGATTGAAGGCGATCGGTCGTAAATTCAGAAATACCCCCAACATTGTGGATGCCGCGGTGAACAGGCCTGCTTGCTTGACCTGCTTAGTGCCAGCAGATGCTATCTAATTGGTCTTCTGAGATTGCGGCAGAATAGCAGCCATAACGGATTTAATTAGTGAATTTTCCTGTTTGGCCGAAGATAACGATTGAAAATCTAAAACTGCGATTTGCAATAACTACATCTCATGGCACGCTGAGTAAAAGAAGCCCTTTAATCTTCGCTGTGACTAGAGTCTGCCTAATACTTGAGACCAGGCTGCCGTGAACCATTCCTCATAAAAATGCCATAAAATCTCAAGTACTCCTCCGAGGCATAGAGTGCCCCACAAAACGTTGGATGGCACTAGAGTCGACCGCGACGAGATTAATTGGTCAATTCTCGCCCGTCGATCGATAGCACTCAAATTAGACGGAATTTAAAGTGGTAATTAGCTGCTGGAGGCCCAAGTGAGTGTCACATGCGCAGCGAGGTACAGACGACTCTTTAATGGGCTGCCCACTGCCGCCCGGTCTACAAAGTTTCGACAAGCTGCCTTGGATCAGTCCTAATCTGCAGAAGGGCGCCCACGCTTAGCTCCGATTAGCCACACACATAAAATCAATTGGCTCTCGAGCTATGATGCATCCTCCGGGCATTTGTGCGGAGTCACCGTCCTCGACTGTGAGTGATAAGTTTACGACTTCCCTAATGAGCCCAACAGACCCTGCAGGACAGCCCCGAGCTAGTGGTATAAATTTTATGCTGCACTCTTGCTTATTAATGGGGCGCAGTCCAAATCCGCTTCACTCGCTTCAGATACCCGACAGGACATGCAGAAAGGGGAATCCATGTCCTGCGACGAGACTTTGTGTGTTGCTCCGCTAATTGCTATTGATCTCTGGATGGAGTAATTCCGTCGCTCCAAGGGAACAGCCGCTTCATGTTTATTCCAGAGGATCTCAACGATGCTGCTCTGGGAACCGGGTCGGCGACGGAACACAGACGGGTGGATTCTCGTCGAAGAGTGATTAAAGATGTACACCGAATTCCGGTGGCATAACAGATGGGCGTAGATGGAATACGGAGTTCATCTGGGCTCTGCAGGGAATCATGTCGGAATTTATGGGTGCTTCTTTTCAATTATGGCTTCTTTCAGGGGAAATTACTTTACACAACAAGGGATCTTCTGTTCTTTTGGGGGAGGTCATAACCTTTTCTAGGAAAAAATGGGGTCAGTCGAGCTTTACTGTACATTCCAAATGAAAAAATTACATATATAACCTTTGCCAGTACAGGCCTCTTTGGAGTATTCGCCCTTGCCTGTTTCTAAATACATAAGTCATCTTTTCTCCCCCAAACCCTGTTGCCTGTGTTACAAATGTAAGGGAATGTTAATTATTTTCATGGTTGAAAGAAATTGACTCATTCTTTCTCCTTTAAGGAGCAACATCTCCCCCAAGCCATTTCGTAACTTACTGATATTGGTTTAATGCATTTAACCACGAGAACTACTCGGATTCATCTTTCCTCGAACATGGCGATTGTGTACACATGTACCTACCTACTGATTTCAACAAGTCATTCGGCAAACTTTCCCACAAAGTGAATATTTTTAAATACTTCCACAAGGCGATTTCAACAAGCATGTTCAATAAATCAAGCAATTCTTATATTGTACAAGTTCTTAGTAAAGTTTTATCTATACTGTCAGTATTTCTGTTCTGTCTGTTGTTCCACAAGGTAGTTATCCTGGATTCTTGTTATTTATTCTTCTTGTTAATGACTTGTTTCCTGTAATAATTACTAATGTGCATGAGTTTAGCTTATGCTACTGACTTCACAACTTTAAGTGCGATCGCAAGTCACGTTCGTGGATTGCTCCATTTTGGAGGGTGTGCTTCTTTGTCCATTGGGAATATTCCTTAAGCATTTCGTTCTTTATCCAAATCATTCCCAAATGATCCGAACATATTCTTTTCGATCTGCTTCAAGAGGTGGAATGAAGGAAATATTCTCTTATCAGCTGTCAACATTTGGAAATCCAAGTTATTATATTGAGGCCCATTGTGGAATCAATTGCATTGCAACTGTCGTAAGTCATAAGAAGTAACAAATAAAAATTATGGTCGTTGGCATTATCATTGAGGCAAAGTTTCATTTTTGAAGCAATTTTGGTCAATAGGGCTAATCCAACCCTTGGCTTCATCAAGCGTGGGCGTAAGGATCTTGCTGATTTCTATTGCACCTATTTGGCCTATTTTAGAATATTTTTTGGTAATTATGAGTAAAGTGGTCCACTTCGCCGATGCGGTTGATTTTTAAAAACATTATTTTTAAGTCACTGCTGCCTCTCAACAGTTATGTTCGATATGTTAGCGCCGGATGGTATCGGAGATATAAGGCTGTTGTTGTGGGTAATACGTTCATATATAGTTCCGAACACACGCATGCACACTCAAACACAAACACCAGAACACTAATACAGTCGTATATCAAAGAAATAACACATACATATCTTCTATTCTAAAAGTGTAGGCAACATTTTAGGAATGTTGCTGGTGTTTTAAAAATTGATGAGTGTTTCGATCCGAGAAGCCAAGCTGATCTCATTAGTATTGTTTAAAGTTTGTTTCCTAACGCTGAGAGTTGACCAAGCAAATTGAAAATCCCAGCTGGTCCGTTTATAAGAGCCTGGAACTAAAGCACGTTATAGGTATACATGTGTAGGAAATTTATGGTACTTGCAAGGGCATTGAAGTCTTTTGTTGTAATTTTACGTTATTTAGCACTACTTGCCGCTTCTTTACAGCAGAAATGTATTTCATCCTTCTCGCATTTATATGTATCTAAAATTAAAAGTGGGTGGGGCGAAAAACGAAAGTTGCATAAAGGAGTGTTACACTAAAAAAAAATTACCTGAAAAACCCATAAAACCTTTAAAGCTTATGCGGCATCCATCTGCATCTCATCCACACATCGCGGCATTGCAATGAATAACGGTTCAACGTGAGCCTGAAATGAAAAGAGAGCCCATAGGGGGAAAGTGCAGCAGAATTAATCGCTCATCAGACGTAAATAAGAAGGCCGAAAAGAACCATAATGAAGCACCTTCTTGAAATAACAGTAATCAAAGGGAAAAGGGCGAAACTTTTCGCCGCCTAACAAGTACATCCACACAACGCACAGCCGCACTCCGCGCAACAAAGTGCATCTTATCGTCGTTGCTGTCCATGACCCGCACCCAAAAATCAGAGTCGATCCGGGAGAAGTGCGGCGTTCGCGGTGATTTCCAGCGAAGCTCTACTCAAACGGGAGAGCAAAACGGGAAATTGGTGGTTGAAGAATTTCCCGGGGTGGAAGGGAGATGAGTAGCGGAAACTTGGGCAGGGGAGGTTGATGCCATCTCGCTTGTGTCGATATGTTGGAATCACCAATCGGCCGCTGGGGCTGGTGTAACCATCATCAACTCCATAAACCAAGCGGAAAAGGAGGGAAGACGGAGAAGCGAAGCAGCGACATAGCATAGCCTGCGAAGAAGCAAGCTAGGTCGGTTCGGCAGGAATAGCAGCAACAGCAGCAGCGACGGAAAGCCAAGGCAAGGCAAGCAAGTCTGAGGTTGTCCAGCGGATTCAGTCGCAGTCAGTTTGGTGTGAGCATCGCAAGCTGCAAGAGGTGTGTAAGTTAAGAAGTAGCCATCCATCCTAGCTAGTTGAGAAGAGGTACAAGGAGGAGAAGAAGCAGCATAAGAACAGGAACAAGTTCCAATTCCAGGCCGAATACTACTCGAGTCGAAAAGTTGCGGCAGCAGCGACAGAGATTTGGCGTCGTCTGAAGGGAGTGCGTGCAAACTCGGGATTCTTTTATTTCAGAGTGAATTGTGTGAATTTGAATTTTGCTGTGCAGTGAACATATCTAGCCGTTTTGCGACAATCTTCCTATTGTAGCTCTTTTAGTGTGCAATAACCCACAGCGACAGAAGTAGTGCAGTTATTTAAATAAAACAAAACAAAGTGAATTTCCGAGTGGTTTAACCGTTTTTTTTCGCAAAGTTTGCCGGAAGTTAAGAATTGGAAATTTGAAAATGGCAGCCGAAGTAGCTACAAACCAACAGAATTCCGTTACCGAGGACAAAACCCCGCCAGCCGTCCAAGCGACTGAGAACAAGCCCCAAGAGGATGGTGGAAAATCGGCGAACGATGGAAAAGCCGCCAACGACGCGACAGCGAACAATGCGGCCGATGGACAGACCGCTGATGGTGCTGGGGCTGACGGTGATGCCGCCAACGCTGATGCAAAGAATGCCGAAAATCACGACGGGGCTGCAAACAGTACGGCTGCCACAAAACAGGAAGCGCCACCCAAGTATTCCGTTCACAAAACGAATTTTGAAAAGGACGTGATCTATCTGTACCAGTTCTCGCGGACACCTCTGCTGCCGTCACTTTCACCATATTGTCTGAAGGTGGAGACATGGCTGCGGTTAGCTGGACTGAAATACGAGGTAAGATGACACCCCGCTTTCATTTCACGCAAAAAACCGAAAAATGCATAAGTTGCAAAATTTGCGCTTGCGAAAATATTCTAGATGAGAATTTCATATCAGAAAAATCAATTCACCGAAAATTATATCCTTTGACCGGGCGCCATCTTGGATTTTTCCGTGTGATCCTCCTGCATGCACTGTGTATCTATAAGTTTCTCCGGCTTCCCCTTTTTTGATTTGTTTAACGGTTGTGTGCCGTTCGTTCGTTCCCGTTCCCCGCTCTCAAACCGTCTCCCTTCCACATTGCCAGAGCACGGATCTGCTATTTCGGTTACTCCACACAGCCTCTCTTATCTGCGCTAAGTGCGGCCTTAATGACGTTCTAGGCTCAGGAAAAAGGAAGAACAAAAGGAACGAGGCACATCTTTTCCTCTTAATTAATTGCACGAAAAGGCAGGCAGCTGCCGAGCAAGCACAACAAGCAAAATGGGAAAAATGGTAAAAAAAACCAACGCCCGCGCGGAACCCTTCTAACTGTTATACCAATTATGCTTTCGCCATGTGGAGGACGTGTAGGACGACCGCGAATCGCCCCAGTCCAACCACAAAATGACTAAAAACAAATCCCACGGATGCACAAAAAAGAAATGAAACCATAGCCCGAGGAGCGCGGTGTCCGCGGTTGATTTTTTCTGCCTGTGACTGTTCCTCGGGCTCAACCAGTTCTTCTGCTTTTCGCTTATATGGGCAACTGCCCGCCCGAGCAAGAAATCTGGCAACCTGCGACAGGAGCTAGTGGCCTCAGTCAATTGAATGATTCCTCCTTTCGTATGCACTGGCTGCCTTTTTTGCTCCGATAAATTATCTATAGCTTCCCAGTTTCCCGGGAGCCCGCCTGCCTACCCTGTTCCCGTTCTGCTGGAGGTGGCTGGAAAATAGTGACTTCGTAAAAAAGGCATCCTCCGAGTCGCTACACAGGCGGGGCAGGGCCCCGTGATTGTGCATAGATTGGGCGGATTTTCCATGATTTGTGCGCCGCCGCACAGTGGGGCAGAATCCCGATTTTGTGGCCAAAAATCCCAAATTACCTATATGGGGGTTTTCGAGGTCGCTGATTACGAATCTGAAGTCAGATTTTCAAAATTCAAAATGGCGGCTCCAATATGGCGGACAAAAAATTCGAATTTCTATTAATTTGATTGAAACTGGTTACTCGGGGGTTTTTGGGATCGCTGATTACGAATCTGAAGTCAGATTTTCAAAATTCAAAATGGCGGCTCCAATATGGCGGACAAAAAAATCGAATTTCTATTAATTTCACTGAAACTGGTTACTCGGGGGGTTTTTGGGATCGCTGATTACGAATCTGAGGTCAGATTTTCAAAATTCAAAATGGCGGATCCATTATGGCGGACTATGGCTCATACGTTGAAAATATGATGTGAAATCTCAAGTAATTTGGTTTTCGAGGTTATTGCTTACGATTCAGGAGTTAAATTAGAGCAAAAGCATCGTAAAAGTATTGTAAAATTGATATGATAAATTTATTAGTGTAAGTATAAATTTTCCACGAAAATTCAGCTCTTGAAACTTTAAACGCATTTTTCTCGAAACATCATTTTCTAAAGCGGTGGGGAGCCTAAACAAAAAACTATTCAACAGATTGCTTTGAAATTTATATATGTTCTTCTACTTATTAATAGTTATCGTCCGTACCAAAATTGCTCACTTTCGAAAATATTTTCTTATTTTTTTTAAACGATTTGTACCAAAAAAAACCAAGATTTTCGTAACTTTTTTTTCTACAGTCCGCCATTTTTTCGTTTTCCAATGAAATTGATTAATTTTGGTAGGGACGATAGCGACAGACCTACTGAACAATATTCCATTCGATGTTTTTTCGATTCCCTAAAAAGAGGTAAAATTTATGCGTTCACATGAGAATACCCCCTTAATGTCGCGCCACGCGTTTTTCCATAAAAATTAGTCTCACTACTCAACGCGCACTCGAGAGCAGCCAGTTTTTTAATATGTTATATTTAACACTGTACACTATCAGTTCCTTGTCGAAACTAGATCGAGACTCGCGAAGACATTTTTAAAACTCTATTAGAAAATCGATTTTATATAAACATGAAAAAAAATATACTATATACTTCTCGCGAGATTTAAATATAACAAACATAAAATGAGCAATAATTGTGCATAAGCATAAATTCTACATACTTCCTGAAAATGAATCCATTTTTCCGAATTCGAATTGAACTAGTTTCCTCAGTTTCGCAGCACTTCAAACAGGAAAGAATTTTTCCACGCGCACACTTTTTTCGTGCGTACTCAACGGAGGCTGAATGTCAAATGATGTCCAGGCGACCCTAGAGCAGGTATTTGCCTGCCCGGTCCAGAATTATGTTCTAGAACTATCCCTAAACAAGATCTGATGGTATATGGACGAATATACACAACTCAAAAATTTGATTTTTGGCCAGCTTTTTGGGATTCTGCCCCACTGTGCGCCGTTCCGATGTCGATGAGAATGGCCAGGATTTTCTCATTTTTCTAAAACCCGTTTTTTTTTTCTTTAGCGATCGCTCACCTTTTAACTGCTGCAAGCCCTGATTAAAGGCTATCAAGTTTTGGGTCGAGCGGCACTAAACGGCTTTTAATTTTGATTTTATGGGCTATGCATTCCTAACATATGGGAGGGATTATTTCGGAAAATATTTGTGTTTCTTTCTGTCTATTCTATGTACAAATATTCCTCGGGCCTAGACCGATTTACGATCCCTGATCACGGTTTTTCGGGTGCCAAGCAATAAGGGTGTCTTGTCTACAGATTTTAGGTAGTTTAGTGCAACCATATGGATGCCACATATGCGTGTATTCGAATATAAACGGGTGAAGAATTGTATTTTCGAAGAAAAAATAGAGATGGGTGTTGAGTGTCATAAAAGTGATTTAAAGGAATTAAATTACCTATCAGTCTGTACAATTGCCTGTTGCTCCATTTGCAGAGAAAAATTTCGACCCGAATGAGGATCGATGCCTAAGAAACGAATTGTGATACGACTTTCCCGAACTAATGTCAGCCAAATTCAAACTACGAAAACATTCATTTTAATTGTTAAATTTCCTTTCCGAAAGAAACCTTCCGCAGACTTACATGAATTTGACTGGCTTTCGAGAATTTCGACATTTACTGCCGACTTTTAGGCAGTACGAGAGTCCTCATAAATGGTGGGGGTGAATTTGATTTTGTGAGTCTTTCGTATTCTGCAATGTTCCTCACGATTTCTGAGGATCACAAAAATTCCTCAAATTGTGATCTTTATGTTTCGCTTTCACCCAAATCGAAAATTACATTTGGAGCTATTATTGTTTTATTTTCTTACTAACTAACTAGGTGAAAAATTGACGTTCCAAGTTCGCTGATTACTACTGATTTACTATTAACTATTTAATTATTTTATTTCATGACATATTACCTTCCAATTTTTTTTTAAATCTCTAATGCGAAAAATCTCCGAAACAATTAAATTCACCAACAAAAAAAAATAGACCAACATTAAAAAGTCAAACTTGAAATGAGAATTTTATTTTAACCTTTACGTGAATAATTTCTACAATTTCAAGCAAGTTGGATTTTATTATTTCTCTTACAAAAGTTGCATAGCCAAAAACATTGTCTGATCGCTGGAAGAGAAGGAAACAGCGGCTGTGGACACAAATATGCACCAGCCAACAACGCACAGAAATTCGGGGGCATATTATTTATATGGGTTCATGCGTTGGGGTGAACCAAGCCTGCGTTGTCGCCTTTGGGCTGAAAGCAGACCGAACGAGTAAAAATACGAAAATCCAAAATAATTTCATATGCACCTTTTCACGCTGAAAGTCAAACACAAAGAGTAATTTGCTTGTAACAGTAAAAGATCAAAGTGAATGCCCTCTCTCGTCATCAAGAGAAATAAAGTAAGCCACGGCTTCAACTGCCCTATAAAATGTTTTAAACAAGCCTTAGTAGCTAAACACAGAAAATCACCTATTAAGTTAATGAATTCTTATGATAAATACATCATCTACAGGGTGACTACATTCAGTATTGTAATAAAATATTCGGCTACGTAAACACCATAGTCACGCGTAATTAAATAGTTGTAGGATATTCCTTGAAAATGGTTTAACCGTTTTGAAAATATGAAGTAACGCACAAACATTCTTTCGTCCCAACAGCAAATTCCATAGAAGAAATTACGACACACTTTTATTACATTGTAAAGAAAGAAAGTAAGCCTGCTAAAGAAAAAAACAAGGATGAGCAAAATCAAGCTCTTTCCGGTCGGTGTTGAAGACGATGATGGAAAAGTACAGATTTTGTCGTATAAAACGATAAACATAAACAGAGGGTATGCAATGCTGTGTATAATATTTTAAAACAAACCATTATTTTCTTCCATATTCCCCATTTGACTCGCATTTTAAATTCATCTTGATAATTTCCGGTGGGCATTTTTGATAAAGTAGAAAAACTTTTTCGACTAAATATAGACCCGAAACATAATGAAAAACAAAAACAAGAAAATATAGACTCGAAACAGAACAGAAAACCAAAACAAGCTTAAAGATAACCTCAAGGAAATAATCACTGACAACAAAACAGAAAGGTGACTTTAATAAAAATTCTACGAAATTCGGTAGAGTGTTATCAAGGAAGGTCACGCGTTGTGATGCCTGCCTCAAATTTGGCGGACTCAGCAGAGTAATATTGACATACGATATATGTAAGTGATCCTTCAGTCTTTTTTTCTTCAAATGCCTGCGCAATAACATTCGAAGTCCGTCCAAAGAGTCGACAACAAATAGGTGTGCCAAGAAAATCTACTGACCCGAAATCTACTTATAAAGCTCACGTGGAGCGAGTCTATTAATTACAATCCCCCTGAGACAATATTTTATCACAAAGTCATCTTTCTCCTATTTTCATCCATTACCGGGGTTCTTTATAGCCCCTTATAGTTCCTTGCGATTGCCAGGTTCGGGTCCCAGCAATCCCGATAGCCCATAATTCCCTCAGGCAGTTGAAATATCAGAGTGTTTCTGATAAAGTATCGCCCGTTTCGCTTCATTTACATTTATTTACGAGAACTTTTTTACAGCAGGACATGGAGGCATTATTTTTTGTCATTTTTAATGGGAACACGAATTTTCACGCTATGAGGCCGTTTTCGTATCGCAAGCTACTTCGCTCGTGAAATAGTGGCTTGCTTTACGCCCCGGAGTGGTCGATTAAAAAGTAAACTGAGATGGCGTCATTATAATTAAAGGGTATGCTGGTGCGGTGCATTTTTAAGTTGCTGACCAAATAACTCAATTAATATTGATGCGGGCTTTATTCCGAAGGGAAATAGAGCGATTATTTTGTAAATTGTTCATTAATTTTGAATTTAGAAACGCAGATTGATAGTTTAAGGGAATATCAGTATTTCTAAAGGGTGCACAAGTCGTAGTTAAGGCAATTAAAAATAATTTTTATTATTTGGATTCTGTAGGTAAACTACTTATTCCTAATTCTTACTTTCGAGAATTTGTCCAGTTGATCAGTCACACCTTTCTAATTATCGCAATTACTTACAGTCTTTAAGACTACTACTTGGTATCCCACTTCTGATTACATCTTTACACGTAATTTCACCGTTGCAACAACAGGATTACTTCGAAATATATTCGTATAATATATGTACCTATGTTCCGATTGCAGCACTCCCTATATATTCAGAACAATGAACAGTATTTGAAAAGTTGTCTGAAAAATATACTAATGCTTAAAGAAAATTCCTGCAATAGTTGATGCATTCGTTTTTGGATAGTATAAAAGAACAAGCAGACCAGATGCTACAAATTATCAACGCCTAAGTTCTGGAGACTTTATAGATATTTTTCTGATTATTTTTCGATACCATAAATTCAAGTCGTTGTACTCTGGAGATCGAAGAAACTGTACGTGGAGACTTAACCCATGTTACCATGTATCTCTCAACTCAGTTCTTCAGAAGCGACACTCATTATACCACCGTTCGGCCGACCTTGCAGCGTGCACTGTCCTCGTAAATATATTTTTAAATCCGAAACCCATTCTCGGCACAATTATGTTTTTGCAGCTACCAAATGAAACCTGAACTGACAACAAATCCGAAATCGTCGATAATGTATAAAATATGCAAACATACCACCTCAGGTAGCAGAAGCAGTGCAGGAATCCTACACTGGCTGATTCAAACATCTACGATGCCTCTGCGCAATGTCGAGTAGAACTCAGATTGCGCTTAAACCCTCCGGGCCGCCCGCGCCGCCGCAGCCGAATCGCGCAGACTGTACAATGGCAGCAATAGCACCAGAATTAGTCATAATAAAACGAGAACGGCTCCACTTGCTTCTTTTTCCATTTCCCCAGAAAATGACGACCAGCAGCGCCAGAGCACAATTTATCACTTGCCGTGCTTTGTTTCGCTAATTATTCACCACCACTGGTGCACCGGAAGGGAAATAGATTTCTGCGAGCCGAAGGCCTATATGGAAATTCCTCGGTTTAATTGTTTTGTCGCTTGCCGCCTTGCCTGTCGCATTTTCAATTGTTTCGTTTCAGCTATTTTAAATATTTTAATTGCACTCATCGGAACGCAACGATCTAGGAAACGGGGCTATGCAGGGCATCGGGATCTTATCGTGCGCGTAAATATACCGCGGAAATTGTCAGTCACTCGAACTTCCATGGAAATTGTTTTTAGCATGAGGAGTCTGTTTCGCGAGAGTTTTTTTTTTAATGACAATGTTTGCTTGATAATAATCTGTAAATGTTTCATGACTAATTGTTGAATGCAGAAGTTAAAATTGGTTTGGATTTATTGGATCTCTTCACTGATTTATATTTGAAGAAACGTATTTTGCAAGGTTGGAATTTTCGTACCATTTTAAAGTTCTCGAAATTCGCTAAACTTAGCGAATAGCTCGCGAATGTCTTTTATAGGTATTCAAAGCGATATTGCTTACATATCTTCTTTTTCGTTGAATTTGGTTCGCGGAGGTCGATTATATGTAGTTAAACCTTTAAATTATCCCAAGAGAAAGTCGACTACAAAAAAGCTGACCGATCGAGAAACAGGATGAAATGTATTTTAAACGTCACAGCGATTGTGAGAAAAATCATTGTGTGCTAGGGCAGAACTGGTGCACAAGTTTGGTATATTAATAATTGTAGGGAAATCGTTTTTCGTAAATATCTCATCTTCTAGACATGCTAGATGAATATTTTAAAAACAAGTTTTCAGATCTTGAAATTTTCTACAAATTTAGTTATATCAATTTTATTCGTAAAGCTAATAACTTCCCTTTAAGCGAAAAAGGTTAAAAAATTAGGTTAACAATTGGTTTTTCGCATTTATCGGGTTTTGGGTAGTTCGTAATAAAAAATATATTCTTACAAAAGCTGTAGAGCATAAAATCCGCATTGGATTTCATACGTAACATTTTTCCCTACGACAAAATATTAAGGCTCTAGAGAGGCGTAAAGTTGCAAAATCGGCGCAAAAAGTGGTCATTAATAATTGCAGCCCATATGGGCGGAGAAGTGACCGCAAAAGACGGAGTGCATCGAGTTGGTGGACAATATTTTCAGGAAAGGTTCACTATGCTCTGACAAACCTAAATAGCATGGATTGCCTCTTTAAGCTTTCATTTGAGCCCAATTTCATATGTTTGGGGACCCTCAAATTCTTTCTATATTTTTAGTCCGCAAAGAGAATAATTCAATTTCAAACTTCAGTTTTGAGCACAATTCCCCGCAACGACTAAAAAATTGATTTTTCAACAAATTAATGCAAAAAAGGAAAATTCCGTCTTCAATCTCATCTTCACCCAATGGATAACACAAAAAGCGAAGGGGGTGTGGAAATGCCTTTCTATTCATTTACGTGCGAAGTACCTTCGCAACTTTCATTTTTATCTCCAATACACAACTCGAAGTGTTCAAGAAGCCACTTGGTCTGCTTGTAGGCATTATACCCGAAAGGGTTGAGTCATTGACGGTATTTTCTATATTCAGAGGCCTCATCAAGAAGTCTGCGACAATAAAGCCCAAGAAGACCCAAGTAGTTGCCAGGAAGTGTATACCCCCGGGGAGGCGGCGGACCCGGCACTGGCTACCATTGACATAGGAAGAAAGTGAAAAGAGTCACCAGTCTCGCACGGCTCGGCTCGTCTTATCTTGTTTTACTTCGCTTACTTTGCTCGACTGGCGGTTCTTGCCAACTAAGCACATGCTTTTAAGGACAAGGTTAATCGCATTATAGTTAATACTGCCGGAGCAGAAAGGTTACTTTCAGACCTTTTAGGCTCCTATTGAGATGGAAATTCCAAATTGGCGACGTTGCTGATAAAATTTTAACGAAGCGAAAGGTTCAGGACTGCCGAGGTTAATTGAGATTGCGTCTATGTGATTAGACAATTCTTTTAATTATTTATTCCAACTGATTGGAGCTGAAATCCTTCGCACAAGGGTCGAACTTACTGGGATGCGGTTCGACGGTGTTTTCGGTAAAATAAGGGTGACGTGCTGAGATTTAAACCTGCGAGTTGGTGGCGGTTTATTATGGACGCTAATGAGCTATTCTTGGCGAACTCAATTAATCTTTTGAAATTCGCAGAATTTTATGACTGGGGCTGCTCAGCGAAAAGTTTTTAATGTTATTCAAACTTGAGTTGAAATATGCTCTTTTGTCTTTTAATGAATTTCATCTTTCGACATTCTTGTCAGTGCTCTAACGGGAAAATTGCAATTGTGGTGGAATGAAAAATGCCAACAGCGGTAGAATTTTCGCACATGATTCCTTATACAAAAATGGACGATAAATTGCAAGAGACAATGTGTGTTGAATATACCCTGCTTACGGTAGCAATCTTCAGCTTAGAAATGTGCTTTTACATTTTGGTAAGCACTTTCACAGAGTTCGGTTGATAATGAAAATAAAGCAATAAATCAAACAGCTTTAGAAAAGGCGGCGTTTCCCTAAAATCATTACTCACTTAATCCTACGAACTGTTAACGTAATTTTTTTCACGTTTAGTTATCTTTATATTAAGTAAACCCAACTCAGGGCGTCTAAAGTCCTAAATCAGAATTCTGTGGCGGAAGTGGAACGGCGATACGTTTTATCGTTTTGATTATTAGACAGTGCACTAGAAGTTTTTTCGGGGCATTATTTTCGAGTGTCTTGTAAAAGTATTGGAGTACAATATAAAGCCTAAAGTTATGAACGTATGTTGAGATTTGGAGGTCCCAAGTCCAACATCATTGCTTATCCTGGTGGTTCCATTTGTGTTATAATCACTTTCTCGAAACTTCTATGAGAATATTTCGGACGCACTTTACAAGACAGCGCGAACAGAAATGGGTTCAAATTTTTTTTTGTGATATCTTGAGCGTATTCGGTCAAGAATTCCACGCTATAGGGATAACAAGCTTAGTTTATATTTAAATCTGGAAACTAATTTCTGAATACAACACGAATTTGAATTTTCAAATCTCCTTTAAACTTAGGTACCTGATGATAAAGAAATTTGTCAATTCAGAAGCCGTTGTAAAGTTTCGTTTTGACTTTAAATTTTTGAATTCAGTAAGCTTTCCTTATTTTTGTTCCATACCAAAATTGGAAAAATGGAACATTCATGGAATCTACTCAGGGTCTATCTGGTCTATCCAAGGCTTTTTTCTCAGAGATACTTTAACGCCAAAGACATTTCAAATTTCGTAATTCAAAGTCGCAGTCTGATATTTTTGAAAATAACAAATAAATTCTCGCTTTTCTGGCTAATTTTCGGAGTTTACTTTCTTCACTTGACTTACTAACAAACTAAACCCATCACTAATTTGCAAGTGAAACCTTTCTCTCTCTCTAGTAGAATAGACTCGTGGAGTCTGAGTGCTTGAAGTCTTTGAGTTAATGATATGTATGTATATCTTTGTCTTTTGAAATTATTGTTTGCTTATTTTTTCACCAGCTGAAAATTCAGATATATCAAACATTTCTGGTGGCTGTTGAGGTTAAGTGGTTTGAGTGGATAACCGTATATATCATAAACTTAATTAAGAGCACAACAGCTTGCGCTTCTGTTAACCCTACAAAATGGGGGTTTCCATCAAATGCGAAGGTAATTGAGGTAAAATTCATGGTTTGACCGTTATGGCTACTTTTGAACGACAGACTGAACCATAAACGATGGAGCCATCAATTACGTTGAGGTTGTACTCTCTGGTGTATATTGTCAGCCATTTTATTTAAATTTCGAGCTGAGATAATTAACATCACTATCGTAACTCGTATAAATCAATTGCCACCAATACTATGGTAAATCGTTGCGCCATTTTGAAGGCTTAAAGTCACAAACAGAAAATAACCGCTACCTACCACAAGCCTGAAAAACCTGGTCGAGTGCACATTTTCAGCCAAAAGACATTTAACAGTTTCGAAGTTAATTTACCGTTATTCCTGGATACAACGAAATTTTTCTTTGTTTTGCATTAAGGCCAAATCCTTTGTCGACCGGAATAGTACATCAATTACATTGGGCTTATCTCTGTCACCCGATCGAAATCACTTCATCACTCCCATCGGATCTGGGTAGCGGGCTCCATAAATGCAGTCACAGCACAATTCACACTGCTTCGGGACTCGGGTACAATCAACGTGCCCATCGGGCATATCACGGTAAAAGCACTCATGCTGCCCCCCTGATGTCCCGGTGGCCCCGTTCCCTTTGAGGTCTGTACGCACCACAGCAGCGCCAATAAGAGAGAATCAACGAAAAAAAATCTTGATGGGATTACCGGACTCATTTCCAGCTGTTTGTGCCATGTTATTGGCGTTCTTCTTTTGTTTTTATTTAATTTAAATGCCCTCCAGAGAGGTGTATGCAAGTCACCCGGCCCCGGTCTCAGTCCACCCCGACGGACCACAATGGACTTCCTTCCTTCCGTCCGCCCCAGAAGCAGAAGCCATCCCTGCTGGTCGTTCTGTTGCGTCCATATCCATGAATACCGTTAAAACGCTGATATTCCTTTTGTTTGCGGTTTATTGCCCTCTTTCTTGTTCCGCCATCATTACCTATTTCAGGGAATTCATGTGGATCCCATACGGGTCCCTACCGGGCGGCATACGCCCTTAAAGACAATGTCACACCCCCCGCGTGTGTAAAATATGTTTTCCATGATTTCCCCTTTATTCCTCGGGTTGAACTAGCCCAACCCGGGTGAGAGGTGCTTGCACTTTTTTCTGCCTTCTAATTTTTGTGGAAACAGGGTGTGAGCCCGACAACAAACGCGCAGCTCCAGTCTCTCGACCGCATGCATTTTCCAACCCCTGCATCGCGCCCGGTAAAAAGCTTGCTGTCCTGCCGTGACTATCTAAATATCTAGACCCTGGGAGGGGGCGATAGGATTTGTGTGCGCAGGACGAGGACTTTGTAGACAATGGCAGACAGGGTTTTCTTTTCTCGGCCTTTATGTGTTTCCTCCATGTAGCAGCAGCCAGGATATCTGGGGGATAATTCACTTTAAGTTTCTGATTATTTGCTCCAGACCCACTGGGAGCGACGCAAAATTGATTTTAATTAAGAGGAGTGCACTCTGCAGAGGTTGCTGAGTGTCTTTTCGCCTTTCATAGTGTACTCTTGGGCAGTGAAGATGCTGGAACCCTTCTTCGATGCAACTGAAGCAGAGAAGCATTGATTCAACCACCTGAGGCTTTAAACCGAGGTGCCTGGAGTCATCAAATCCTAATTACAATTTCCTTACAAACAGGCGCACGAAAGGCACCCAGCTAGGTTATGCCTGCCATTAAAACCTCGTCCATTTCACGGCATTAGCCCGAGGTGATTGTTCTGTCCGTGAGCAATTTATTGCCTTTTCTCATGCATGTCCTTTGGCTGTGCAGCGAACAAAGGCATCCTTGAATAGGATGGCGGCCTATTTAGAACGGCCTTCAAATAATAATATTCCTTCCACGGAACGCCGCATAGAAAAGAAAAAGTTGCAAATCCCCGCGGGCTAATCTCTTCGGCCTCTCGCATGCATGTCAACTCCTGATAGCCTTGAATGGCCTGCTTTCGCATTTTCAGTTCTTTATGCTTGTTCTGATGGAAGTTTTATGCCCGCATGGTTTGCTGCAATTTCCACAGGCATGAGCAGCTCTGACCGGAGTGGTTTGGCGCATGGTGACCATCGGGAAGAATCGCCGTCGGGTCATCAACAGGTAGATGCTGATGGCAGGGGTTGTGACGGAAATGAGTGCAAATGACAGCAGCACTCGAGAGGTTCTCCCAAGAAAACGGGGACAGGGCACTTGATTGGCTGCCATTAAATTCCCATTAGACGTCATAAACGGTTGTCCTAAATTCTTCTATTTTCAATTATTTTCCACCGAGTGAGTGTGAATGAATGGCCTGGTTTCGAACGGCATGCTGTGCCTGTGTGTGACAGTAATTGAATTTTAAATTCTGAAATTGACGCACTGGGAAAAATATAGTCCTCTAACATGAACATGAGATTCTTTCACTTTAGATTTACGCGATTACAAAATGCAGCCTTTTGTTTGAGATATTTATTTTAAGCAACATTATTTTTATTTTTTTATTCTTTTGGTAGAACGTTTAAAAAGAGGTACGTTTTGCGCATAATTACATCTGCTTAAACAGATAGTCCATGTTTTTTTCCTTTTACTATAAGAAGAAAGTGATCCACGCAGTAGCAGCCCAAAAGTGCTATGACTAAAAAATCGACAGAACTATTTGGAAAGAAGTTTCTTTTCTGGAACGCCCGTCCGTTCAGACGGTAAGATGTCTCCTGTTAACATGCGTCCACATTATGCCGATCGGCAACGTAGAGTTGTTGGCATGTCCACATTGCTCAGGATGTGTGGACGTCTCGTTCGGTGCCGACCAGTAATGAGAGGAACTGTATCGTGTCGAACCGATAAGGCCATACAGCGCCGATCGGAATCCACTTGGGTCGGTTTGGGTTGGTTCATCTCAGCTTTTGGCCTGTTGGCAAGGTCGGGTGAACGCACCTTTAGACTCGTCTGACTATCTAGTTTCAGCCGTTGGACTTGTTCCACTAAATAGGATTAACCCGTTAAGACCGAAGACAAATGAAACGAGACCATTAATTTGTGTAAAAGTGCCAATTCGAAACGGGACTACCGGGTAATATTCTATAAAGTCAAGCCACTTATCTACCAAAACGGGTTTAATATCCTTTACGGTTTGTCGGATCTAACTCGTCTATCGGATCCACCGTGATTGGCAGTTTGTCAGGTGAGTCTAACTGGTCTATCAAGTCTAAAATCTCATTCAGTCGTATTGTCGAAAGGAAAGGGTATTCAAATGTCTTAAGTCTATTAGGTGAGCTGGTTTAAAGGTACAATTGATGTGTGCCAGATATTCATTTTATCAGAACAGCTCTTAGGTAAAAATTATATATAAAAAGCTAGCATTGACTATCCCTTAAAGGAGTTAAAATTAATATAGACTTGTTTGAAATTTAATTTTGGTTTTAGCTTAAAATAGACTCAATTTTTTGTATACCGAGAAAAATATACCGTCTACGGCAATTTGACTAACATGTGTATTTATCATTTTGTTCGTCCTATACCTTTACTATGCAGTAAAATGTGTGGGGTTCGCAGAAACTGTCCAGAAACTAACCTTTCAACTGTAGGTACTCCCAAAAAATTTGTCAAGAAGCCCTTCCGGCTACCCAAAGGTCCTTATCTCTTCAACAATAACCAAATAGGTAATGGTTTCCCTTTCGCCCCCGCCCCCATTCTAGATGTGTCTCAAACATTTGCACCCCCGAACGACCATTACTCATTCACATGACTCACAATAGAAGTAATTTCAAAGAGAAGAGATAAATGTGCCCTCGCAAAACCCTTGAAAACGATCCGATTTTCTGACGTGTGTGTTCGCTCCCCTTTACACTTTTGTTTTCTTTGTATGCAAATTTCTGGTGCAATTGTGTCGTCTAGACAGGATTTACGGCCGTAATTTCAGCAGATAATGATAGGAACTCGATTTCAGTGCCAATTTTTAAGTGGATTCCTGAATTGTTGCGGGGGAGGTTTGCCGAGTGGGGTATTTACTTATGGGTTGTCTGTTGTGCTGAAGATGTGATGGGCTCTAGAAGTAGGGCTGATGGCGTAATTTCATGTTTTTGCTGTGCAAACACGTCTAAAAATAGAAACTGTTTAAAGATAAGACAGCATAAAAAACCAGTCCAATTGGTTTTAAGTTTAACTAATTTTTAAAGACAATGGGTACAAATAAGAAAATCTGAGAACATTGGTTGACGGCAGGATGGGTGGTTTTTCCTGAAGGAGACATCGCCATGCAAACTGACATAGACATTATTTTTTAGTCTGTAAAATGTCACGTTCTAGGTGACAATAATGATAAAATTAGCTTTCAAAAGAATGCCGAGAAAAGCAAGTCTACGTAATTTGGTCGATTGAAGAAAAGAATTCAATTTTTCAATATCTGCCAACCAAAAAAAACCAATTCCCTGCCCTGCTAATTTGAATGAGTCGAACTCCAATGGCGTGGTGACCACAAAATCCTATTTTCATCCAGGAGGTCACCCATCGTCGCACAGATTCCTGGAGCGAAATGAGCAACCTCCTCAGAATCTTGGAAGTATTGTTAAAAAATTTAATTTCCTCCCTGGCTACGAGCCAACGTGGAGCCTTGGGTGCACCACTCACTTCCCGACACCATCCAATCCATTTCCACCCGAAAAAAGCCCAGACAAGTGCTACGAGAGGAATAATTCATTTCTCCTAAATCCCGCCTGCTCCAGTCGATTGTGACGATACTGTACAGCTGTCGAAAGATTGCGAAGTTCTCGTGCACTGTCGCAAAAAAATCTCATTGTTCATCTTGTTATGATGCCTCCACAATGCCACGGAGCCGGGTCCTCCTGAAGACCCTAGTGAACCGTCCCCTGCCCTTTGACATTTTTCCTTATTTCTCCTCCTTAAATAGAAATGTCAGGAAGGTCCCATACTTCGGGTATTTCGTTTTTTTTATATTCATGCAGCGCACCAACAGAAGCAGCTCAACCACGACGATTTGCGATAACGAGCAAGCGGAGAAAAAAAGAAAAGTAAAAGAAAACAAAATTGTGTCCCATGAAAATCTCCTTAGGCCTAAAAGTTTTTATCTGTGCGGACTTGGAGATACTTCCCAAGGAGAAAGCATAGCTATGTTCCTGAGCATGTTATCATCTGGATTTTTCTTTTCTCGTCTATATTTCATGTTTTTTATGGCGTTCCGAACGAACAGAGCGCCCTTCGTGACCGCGAAATGGAAATTTCATTGCTCGCCTGAGATAAGGCGGAGAAATTCAATTTTGGTTCCTGCGGGGAGTATACAAGGACCGGGGGATGACTTGGCTTATTGTAAGTACAGTCTGAGTTGCACAAGAGTGCTTGAAAGTTTTATTGGAATATTTTCATGATGCTACCTTCGTACAAGATACGTTGGATAAGATAGCGTAGACGATTTGAGATCGTGTTCGTGTTGAATCTTAATACGCAAGTATTGGATGAAAGTATTAATTTTGCAGATATTCCATAAAGGATGCGATTGTTTAAATTACTGTTACTCGTAAGCTACCACTGAAAATATATTTGCGGCTCAATTTCTTAGAGTTTACTTAATGAGTTACAAAAACAATGCGACATTCACAGTACACAGTAAGCAATACATGTATTTATGTGAAGATGTTTTCGGGAAAAAATTCTATATATTCAAATATACTACCCCCTTAAGTAGAGGCATTGACTCGGTTTTGTCATCTAACTCTAACTATAAATTAATATAAAATGAAAAGAAGAAAATAAGAACGATTGGGATCAGCGATTTGTTAGGCTGGAGAAGTTTGCATACATACAACATACATATGAATAAAAACATATTCCGCCATCTAAGGAACGAATTTTTCGGGAATCCATTAATTTACTAAGAAAAATTTATTATTTTAAAATGTGTTAGCATAATTATTGTTTCTTCTCTGACTTGAATAATAAACAAAGCGACAAATATTTGTTACCTGCGGATAATTTCAAATCCCTCAAAGAGCGAGATCTTTAAAATTTTCAAAGCTTGTCAACATTTTACAACCTAATTACTATTATCGCTGCAACGGTATTTGTCAGAATATATTTCTACTATTTATCTGCATCTTTTATCTAGAAGAAGAAGAGCTTGTCCAAATCTAAACAAAATTTTGAATAAGTCGAATAAATCGATTTAAACGAATTTTTTTTCTCTGATTCCATATGAGTTGTTCGCTGTCACTAGAAAATTTTCTGAAAATCATTAATTTTTCTTATCATTGGACTTATCCACGCAATATGGATATATATTTTATCTAAATAACCCTGTGTAGGAGTAAGTCGCTTATAACGACGACCAGGAGACCGCCAAATTCCCGTTGTTACATACAGCCGTTTTATATTTTAGTAATATAGTGTAAAACACCATCGTGGGTACATAAGGCAAAAGAAAATAATTTTTTTAAATCCTTAATTGTATTGTATTATAGAAAAAGTTTTTTTTTCAACGCCCTATCCAATATATTATATGTAACATCTTCTCCAACTTGTCAAATGTAGTTGAAATGTAGTTTAACACTTCTTTTAAAGCTTCAACGATAATTACCTCAAGTTCTATACCAGGGTCAACTGCATCGGCTTTGTATGCCTTTTTTATCTGTTTGTGAAATATTGGAGTTGCCATTGAAATCTTCATTACTCAATTCTCCCGGAGTTGCCCAGTTTTCATTAACGTCAGCAAGATTATTGTATGTAATATTTAAAAATTCTCCTTGACATTTGCTTCTCTGATCAATTGAGCTAATAGAATCACAGATCAATGGGAACACCCGATACACGCCGCAGCGTGTCATTTCTTGTCCACAATTCGTTATATCCGGCCTGACCCTGAGCTAAGCAGAGTGTTATAAGAGCTCTAGGGCTCGGTCGTTATAAGAAACTTGTTGTTATAAACGCCGTCGCTATAAATGATCCACTGTACTGCAATTGCAAATTGATTGCAGCTCTCTTCACAACAAACTATAGGAATAATATGCGCTGACTTAACATAAGAACTCTTTTCTAATTAAAAATTTGCATACATTCAAGTAATTAACTAATAACTCTCTTCTTTTTTTCCAGGTAAGAATTGTATAACTGTTTGCTGATAACTAAACTCCTACCGTAAGTACAGACTATGAAGTATTTCCGCAAAACATTTCACTTTAAAAAGTTGCAAAGTAGAACATTTTCGTGTTGTTAACAACACGTTGCAGACATTAAAAAAATCGTCCTACAGTTTCCCTCCGGGCTTAGAAGTCCAGGCAGCTACATAATTCCCTTTCTGTTCGTGCCCTCGCCTTCTCGTATCGTCCAGAAGCAGTTCTTCGAAACCGACTTAACGAGATTTTCATTTCAAATGACTTCTGAGTGCTTCTCCAGTGAAAGGCATCAAATTACTTTTCTGTCCACTTTTGTTTTGTTTTTGTTATCTTAACCCCGCCTTTTCCACTTTAAGTTGTTAGTCTTCTGATAAAGAAGTTTCCAGCCATCAATAGCCGAACAAAGTGTCCCAGAACATCAATTTAAATTTACCCATAAAAAGATTTTCTGTAAATGAGTTTAATGCTAAAAAATAAATTCGCGAAGATTAGAAATCGTTTTGCAAAGGGATATAAAGAGTTAGTTTATCATTGAAGTAAGTTTTTTTTAATTAACCCGAACCCTTGTACTCCCCTCCCCATCCTTATTGCAAGTTCCTTAAGGTAGAGTTAAATAAGACTTCTACGTGGAAAGTTTTAATCTGCTGTGCTTCGTCAGTAAGCAGCATTTGACTTCTAATTGCGAACCCCTTTTAACCTCAGGTTTCTGAAATTCTCAAAAATCTCTCCATGGCCTACTTATGGCTGGGTGGAACGCAAGGAAAATCTTAAAGAACCCACCCTTGCATTAGCGTAATTAAGACCTCCTTGTTCTGCTTAGCAGGCAGTGGCTGTTTTTTACCCTTATCCTCAATATTCTTAATTTAGCTGCACACGACAGCACCCTCTGGCGGCTCTGGCCTTATAATTTCAATTTTCCGCTGTAAATCTCTTCTGAGACTTGAGTATCGCATAAAGAAGGCCTAATAAGAAATTACCGAGACCATAAATAACTCCCACGTACCAATAATAATTTTCAAGAGCATAATGTTCCTCTCTAGTGTACGGAGTTCTCTTCATTTTCTTCTTCTTCTTTTGTTCCCTTTTCGACCCGCCCGGGCCCGGATCGGTGCTTTGGAAAAATTTCGCATTTATAAGTGCTCAGCCAACGCCTCGATTCATCTTTTCAGCTGAAAATAGGGAATAAAACCTGAGAATAGCTCAGATACGACCAACCGATTCTTGGCAACATTTTCCGCTCTAACAATAATACCCCTCCCCCGCTATCCCGCTCTATTTGTCTCTCAGGACTTTAGTCATCCTTTGGTGCAATTTCCCTTCATCAATTTTCTACCATTCCTTCGGGAGTTTGGTAATCGTTGGATATCTCGACGGAGATAAGGAGTGGCATGGCAAGGTAAATACCGGGCAGATGACTGGCTGCCTATCCGCCTATGTACCGAACATTGCGCGGGTGCGGGTGCTACGGATAGAATCAGCGGAATTTCATCCTCCTCCATGGATTTGGTTCCCTTAATCAGTTGAAATTGCAACAAGACCAACAACACCCGGGAACAACAAATGCTTGACTACACCGACAATGGCGTTGAGGAGGATGACGATGATGATGGCGATGACGACAGACAGACAGACAGACAGCCGTACAGTCAGCACTTGGCTCTTCAGACCAGGGAGGCAGTGGGAGCAAGTTCAGCTCCACTTCAATGCAGATGAACACATTTAACGGGAGGAGCACACACAGCTCGGCTGGATTTTCTTCATATTAAATGGAATAATTACAGCAATTTGTGTCTCCTCGTCATTCCCTTTTTGCCTTTTTTATTTCTGGTAGCTCTCCCTTAAGCTCCTCTGAATTCCTGGTTGGCTGGGAGGGGATTATGCTCCACTTGCCTATACATTCGTCCGTATTATTGGCTGGTGGCTGGGATGGCTAGTTGGATGTCTTCCTGGATGGCGGATAATGCATTCCAGCGGTCTAGTGCAAATGGGGATGGCATCTCTTTTATTAAGGCCCGTGGCATGCCGGACTTATCTGGGCGCTTTAGCTTGTCCCATGCATTCTTATCTTATCTACCGCCGCCGCCGCTGGCCGTTAATTCCAAATCAAGTCTGCCCCCAGCGACAATGGGTTGGAGTGGATGTGCGACAGTCTGGAATGAGTGGTATGGCCGCTCAAAGTGGGCTTTATTAAACGTAATTTTATTGAAGCTGTTAAAGTTGATGCGCCGCATTGTGGCGAATGAATTTTCCTGGAAAAATTACTGAGGAATTACGGTAATTTATTTCAGGTTTCAAAAGGTTGAGGTTTCTTTTTTTGAATATTTTAAAGTACGACTGAATGTTTTTTTTCTAAAAATTGTACTCATACGTTTTTGGATTACGAATTGATGCGTTCATTATTAACCGGATCTTTATTAATTTTTTATGCTCTAATGACGCAAAGGGCACCTGGGTTTGACCATACTGTTGAAAAAGGTTAACTTTTACTAATCTAATACTTACCATACTTTTCGCTTATGAAAAACTTTACGTAGTACGTAATTGCGGTGATTTCTTAAAATAGGTACATATACTAATTTGTCGTGATTTTGAAATTATAGCAAAGGCTTTCTCATATAGCAGATCAAAGTCAAACAAATTATAAAAGCTTTTTCCCCACTAAATTGTGCTTGAATTAGAACACAACAGCAGTTACAACTACGGGACACAAGTTTTCAATATCATCAGCTTTATCATCTTATTAACACACTACTGACCGGTAATTTTACGCTGAAGTTATCTCATGTAAACGGCTATTACACAGGGGTGCATGGAAAAAGTGTCTCAGATCAAAATGGTGAATCCAGTAGAGTTTTGAGTGCTGTTGGGGTTTTGACAACTGATTTGAGGGACTTTTGGGGGTGCAATTTTAGATATAAACTCCATTCCATCTAGCACATAAGATTAATTCAGTAGAAGGGTCGAAAACCGAAAAAAAAACAAAAACCAAAAACCGGAAAATAACCGTATAAAATGTTAATTTTCGCGAAAACTCAACGTGGAATTTTGTATTTTCGTAATTAACACCCCAAAAGGCACCAAAAACAGTCATTAAAAATGAAACGGGTTAACAGATATTTCCGAAAAATACTTCCCTTAAAGCGCCTAGTTGACAAGTTGTAGAGGATTCACTCTGTGTATGAAGTGTGTGATAGTAATAGGAAGGTTAGTGAATGTGCTTTGCCAAATAATAATAAAAATGGCTTAGCAAATAGTTGTATAAAGTCTTTTGTGAATTTGTTACGGTGTTCAAGATAGTGGAACTTTAAAATTGATATATTTTATTTATGAATCATTCTATAACTTCTAAAATTAGCATACTACATATTTTGTAAAAGTCCAATTAACTACCAACGTCTTCGCGCTTTTAAATAATTCTACAATCACCCTTCTAATTTGTTGTCGTTGGCTAGTTTTTTTTCGCAAATACTCGATTTTGAAAAAACTGTTACTGCTATATCAATTATAGAATCTCTAGAACAAAAATCAATTTTCCACAAAATTCTTACAAGCAAAATTAAGGTTAAATTAAGAACTTTTGGGTCAAACTAGCTATAGCAAATATCTGACGCGGTTGAAGTTATTATGTGGAATAGTTACTTATTGTCTGCATCTATTTCAGTGGTCGAAATTTAAAAATTAATTTTTTTCTACTGCTGCAAAGACATTTGGTTCACACCGGCAAGGGGTTCATTTGTGCCTAAACTGTGGATCTCTTTAACAAATGTTTGATTATTTTTCCAGGCTTTTTAATTTTTTTGTTTTTTATATTAACGAAGACAGTGAGAAATTTACGACTACATATTAATTAACTCTAGATGTTGGGCTAAGGGTCATTATCGAGAAGTAATATCTTAAATTGCCTTAAAAGCAACTCCATTTTAAAATTAAAAGAAAACGGCAACTGACAACGGAGCAACAGAAGGTACTCTTAGCAAAGTTAATTCCTCCTGATATTTCTTAATTTTGTTAAAAGGGTACAAAAACCCGTCCGAAATATTTCTTTTAAGGGTTGAATATTTTCATCATCGTTATACCACATGATTTACGGACGTTCAGTGTATTTTATCTTTATTTTTTTTATTTATTCATGCTGGAGAGAGAAAATTTAATCTTCAGTGAACTTATGCAGGAGATGGGATTTCAACGGGTTGGTAATTTGGATGCTTTAAAAATGAGTGGTTTGTTGAAATGCATACGCGGTAAAATTAGTTCCTGTTATGTATGGACGATAAATAAAAAAAAACTTCAACTTAACCCAAAACATTTTTACAATAACAAAACATCTGAAGCCAATAGATGAAGTTTGACTAAAGCACTGCAAGTGCTTCACTTGCAAAATCTCGTCTTCCATTAATACTTTCGAATTTACAGTTTTTCCTTTCAAAAGGTGGAAAAATAAGATCCCCAAAAGACACTCTCTTTTATCACAATACTTTTTACTTAAATGAGTTTAGAGTAGCAAGTTGGTGTAATTAACAGCCAGAATTTTTCTCAGAGCAATAACTGGATTTGTTGGTACAGTACTTCATCAGGGTTATGCTAGCCTTTGTTACATTGTCGCAAAAGTAGACTAAGTACAGATAATTACTAGCATTCCATATACCAAGCATACTTGTACAATAACCTCACGAACATAAGTGTGTAACCTTCTGGTAACCTTCTGTGGGATCAGAGTAACCTTTTGGTTGTGCCGTTTGTCCAATTGCTCCTTCACGTCCTCTTATAACGAACTTTCGGCAACTACGAAGTCTTCCTTTTTTGGGAAAATATAATACATTCTACACATAACAAAATTGCTTTTACACAATAGGGCTTGAATGCATATGTAACCTGGTCTTGTGGTTACAAGCACACTATTTAAATGGACTCTCTAGGGAAGGTTGAGGGCACGAGGGAAGGGGACTGTAAATGTACACCGCTACTTATTCAAATGGAGATACTGCGCTGGCCGGGGTTGGCCACTCCTATGTACTTGATGGTACTAGATATTTCCATAACTTCATGTGGCTTGATAATGCTGGTTGCCGTTTCAAAAGGACCAACTAAAAAGGTTAAATCTAACACTTGAAACTTCTCTGGCCTGAAATTAAAGTGGCTGAACTTGAATTCCACCCGGTAATTGGCACGTCCGCTCCAGGACGTAAATAACATCTTAAAAAATAAACATAAAATGCTCCTCCTTAGTCAAACACTTCATAAATTATGTTTTCTCGCCTCGTACATCTTCCTAAATTTTCCAATTAAAATATTCCTTCACCAGGGCATAAAATTCAAATTTTCTTCTCATGTATGTTTGCGAAAATCAAGTTGGCGGAATACTTCCTTTCTGGTGTTTGTGGGAGGGGGTATTCAACCTGGTACCCAGGTCATATTCTAAAACGGTAACTACACGTACTTTGTGTATAAAGTTTTGCATAAATTGAACTAAAGCTTGTTTTCGTAAAAATGATATTTATGAGGTTTCCCAAAACGTATTTAGTATCCTTGTTGCAAAAAAGTGGTGAGATGCATTAGTAGTGGAAATATATACCTCCCACAGCCGTGAAGGGCTGCCCTGAAAAGGGCAAAAGCAGAAAAGCATAAACCCATAAATGGTAGTGTACAATGGCAGTGGTGTACAAAGTATTTTTTGGGGCATGCGCGCATCCTCCCCGCACTGTCCCTGTGTGCTACGAATACAACCTAAACAAACCCGCTTGCACCACACCCCCCATGTACCCTTCCGTAGGTTTTGTGGAACGTTTCCCGATTCCTCTATTCATGCACAGAGCCGTTCATCCCCCTGGTCGGGAAGTGCAACATAAAACGGGGTCGAGAAAAGTCAATGCACTTCGGGAGCGCTGGTTCAACTGGCACATAGGCACCCTACATAGAGCTTCAAATAATAAGGGCGGGGTTTTCGCCATCGCACTTTAAAAATGCGAGAAAATTTCGTTGAAAAAGAAATATCATTGAAAAGCCAAAGTAAAATTCGGCCGTGTTCGTGTCAAAGAAGTGCTACAGAACCCCATTGTGCCGGCTGTTGCTAACTCAAAAAAGGATTCGTTAAAATTCCCTATAACTCCCCGATATACGTTGACACCCTTCACGAGCTAACAACGGATCCAAGCTGGGCTGGGCAAATTGAAAGTTTTTCAGTTTTGTTTTCTTGTTTTCTCACATTCTTGCCCGGGGGGAAGTAGCTTCAATTTGTTAAATGAAAATATTTTTCGAGGGTGGGATACGTGGATAAGTGAATGACCAGTATTACTGCCAATTGAATTATTGAATTATATCCCTGCGAATGGCCAAATGAGGGCAGCCTAGTGGAAATATCGGGTCCCTGTTGAATCCTCGGGAACCCCTTCGGTGTGGGTATCTATTGAAAGATCATAAAAGTTTTATGGAGCCAGCGAGCTTCTCTTCGGCTCTTTCAGGAATCGCTGCAAATACAAGAGCTGTAGTTTTTGTTATGTTAAATGCAAATTGAACTTGGGAGTGTTTTAAATTATTCTGAGAGGTTTTTTAGGTTTACTGATATATTCGCAGCTCCTAGAAAGCTTTTGTGTTTTTTACGACAATATTGCCAGCCACTCCTACTATAAAATGGGTTCTGTTCTGAAAACGATAGCGAATTAATAAGAGAGTTCTGCAACGGGTATTACCACAGCTGCGGATCCATCGTTACTTCAGTATTTCATTCAAATATCATTGCTTCATATTTGAGAAGGCAAAAATAACGATGGTTAGTTCTTATGAATTTAAAAAGTAATGTCTCATTCAAGCATTATTCATATAATTTGGCTATATTGTGTAATGGTAAATTCATATATCAACACAAATGCGTTTAAATATGTCCAAATAATCCCTAGAAACATTCATTCGAATGTGTTGTTTATTGTCAGTCAGCAAACGAGACACCAATCGCAGTAAAACATTTTTCAGGGGAGAATTAGGTTAAAAGTTATTCCAGTTTGATACATATGTCACCATCTTTGTGTCAGGCCGAACATTTGTCTATTTACCATTGCATTGCAAAGTCAAAGCTTTTCGTCGCTCACGTAAAAATAGGGCTGCTAGAAAAGGCTACAAATCGACATCGCCAGATAGACCTCTCTCAGCAGGTGGTTAAAAATATTACTTCAATGAAAGCGCGAGAAAAGAATGTACACAACGTTTTCTTTCAAACAGAAACCATAGTGCATTCAGCCTAAGGCTTACTGCTTCTCTTAAAATTTGGAAAATCTGGAGCTTCCCATTAGAGCCAACAACCTTGAAAGTTCGCCTGCAGATTACCTTCTGCATGCCTGGAATTCTTAATGACAATCTGAGCGTTTTATTTGGGAAGGAAACAAAGCAAAAATTAAAGTTCCCATCAGTGCAGACTGCAGAGGAGAACCCTGCAATTATCGTCATCAGCACCATCGTCATCATTGCGATCTCCCAGGTAGGCAGGGCACACCACCTTGAAATCTGCCTTCCAGCGAATTTTCTTATTTTCCCCGCAATTCGTATATAAAGGAACTGAAAGAGAGAACGCAAAAAATTGCTAAAAACAATTTTCAAGGCACTTTCAGATGATACAGTCGTCCCGGGCCGCTGGATGGCATTGGCGGATGATATCTACAATGGCCAGCAAAAAGCTAATGAAAAGAAAAGAGGCGAGCACAACGGCAAGATTATGAATTATGTACCGCGAGCTGTGCCGCTGCATCTCGAGGAGACTGCCAATTCCTTCAATCAATTTAGCGGCGGATTATCCCATGAGTTTTATCGGAGATCAAGGGGACAGATATGCGGGAATTAAGTTTTTTCCTCTAAACTGACATAAAATGTTTGCCCAAACATTTGCGTGTTAAGTGTTTCTTGAGAGCTGTCGCTGGGCGTTGTGCCATTAAATTTATAAGATGACGGTGGATGGCCAATTTGGAGTCATTAAAACACCATATAGTGTTAACTCTCGCTGCACAGGGTCGCGGAGCGGTTCAATTGATAAGATCATGATTATGGGCTGCTGCTGGGTTGCTCTTTAGTGGCGAAGTTAAGCAGTGGGTAGGTGGCACGAAAGGCGAAAAACGGTTTTCTTCTTTGTAATATTTTCGTGATAGTCGTCTCCAACGGTCGCGTGAAGAATAGAGGAAGGTAGACAGACCATAATGAATATATTTTTTGCTAAAAATAATAATTCATGAACATTTTCGGAATTACTCCACTCTCTTTTCTGCTATGATTTATATTTGTGGCATAGGTGTCAGGTCCACATTCTACAATGAAGTAACAGATTTTGTAATTGTATGTACATATGTGGACGCACAGAAATTATGGAAAGTTGCAAAGTGTTCAAAAGTTACTAAATACATATTTAATTTTCTAATCAACCGCTTCAGGCTATAAGGGATTGATATAAAAATTAATTACAGTTTGTTTGAAATCAGTTTGACATCAAAACAATTTTGAGATATTATTGTCACAGTTTTAAAAAACAGATTTGAAAAAAAGTTGTTCGATATGTTTTACAAAGGAGTACCGATTTTTTAACATGCGTGTAATCTACGGAGTACGGCAACCATTTCTTTCGACCCCGCTGTGTTAACTCCGGCATGCATCACTCTCAGCGGACGTTGTTTTTATCTATTAAATTGTCAAAGTAAGTTAGTGTGCACATCTTTTGTTGCAATAAAAGTTGTTCTTTCAATCTATCGGAAAAACGGACAAAAACCACATCTTCTGATTGTAAGGTCAATTGCCTGCAATTAGCATCGCATTCATCGCTTAAAGTCCTCACAAGAGAGCAAATTTGAAATATTTTCAATAATTTCCTTGAAGCTATTTATACAACTCTCATCCGCGCTGAATGGCGCTGGTACACTTCAGACAAGATGAAGGGCACTTGATGATAACCCCTTGCGGCCAATCATACATTTCTTAAGGAGCTCCAAAGGTCCGATGCTGCTTTTCTTCGCGGAGATTGTTTGCTCTTGCAGCAGCATCGCCACTCCCTGCGAGAAATCGTTTGCATTCTTCAAATGCTTGCAGAGAACAAATCGAAGACTAGCAGAAGAAATGTTTATGAAATCCGCACCGGATAAAGCCATGCAAAATAATTGGCGCGTCAAAAATAAAAACGCCTAAACCCGTCCACATATGGCTGACAGTTGTTCGTTCGGCTCGTCACCATTTTGGGGCCAGCCCCGGTCTTGAAGTTTCTGCAGTGTGTCGTGCGGTCTGTCTGTCCTCTTGGCGCGTCGTACGAGCTCAAGGTTCAGCAGTGGCTTCAATTTTATGGCAAGACCAAGAAGCGGCAGTTTCGCGGCCCGTGACAATTCTTTGTACTGGAAACTCATATAAGGAAGGTACTGCCTTCCATTGCTTTCGAGCGGCATATTAATGAATGGCAAAGAGGTTTTCGTGTTGGTTTTATTTTATGGAGGTCTTAAAGAGTTCTTGGGATGTCACACCCTTCGCCGCAGTAAGCAATAAAATCGGCTGCATGCGATGGAGTTGACTATTTTGGAATTATTGTACAAAGGTTGGAAATTTTATTGGAATCCAAAATAAATATTTATTATATCTTTGATGCGAAGCACTACATGGTAGTAAATTACGCCAAATACGTAGCGAATTAAAAATTACGTGAGGTTGTGCGTTCCAAATGGCATCGATAATGCACATCAAAAGGTGAAAAACAGTCAAATGAAAAAATTCTGTTGCATCAGCATTTCACAAGTACGAACAGAATTTTTAGTCAAAAGTCAACTGTTTGCAGCTGTACAATCTTACTGCAGTCAGTGAGTGGATAATCTCTACTTTTAATGCAAACATATAATATTTAAATTGCATCAACGAATGCTTTATTGCAACCACCAAACGTTTATTTCGAAAATTGCCATAAAAAAGCCCAGTTTCCTTATGGTCAATCTTCCAATCACTATCGTGCTTCTAACTTCCAACTTCAGTGTTTAAAGACCTTAAAGTATAGTTTTCATTCATATTTTAATGGCAAGTTACAGCAATTCAAAATGTATATAGCCATTACTTGTATACCGGAAACTGGGCTTTGCGGCTGGAGTATAATTTATTTCCGCTATATGTGATTTTCTTAAAATGACTGACTCATACTTTATAATTTTTAAATAATTGTTGGCAGCCTGGGCTTTTGTTCTATAAATAACTAGCAGACTCATCCAAAAATAAAACAGAAACAAATGACCATAATCTACAATCCATATCTAATTTAATTTAGTCTAATAATACCCATCCTAATCGCAAACCTCAAAATTCAAGGTAGACTTAAAATCTGTAACCCTGAAAAACTCGTAAGTACCAATCCCTGGAAGTAGAAATTTATAATGCCATTTTAGCCTGGCATCAAACTTTCAGGGCGGAATTAAAATAACACCTCTGAAAGCCGCTATGTAGTCATTTTAGTAAAATAATTGCAGATAAATATTTTCGGTCGTCATATTGTATCTGCCTCTTAAATTCAAAGTTTCAATGGTTGATTAAAAATCAACAACTTCTTCATCTACGTAAACATAAAGCCTTCTGTTTTATTATAAGTATATTATACCATCACAGGACTAACCCTGAAGGAGCGTTTGGCTCCCCTTTTAAGTAATTTATTATATTGATGGCAGCATATTTGAAATTACAGAACCCTAAAATCCTCATGTATCAACTTTTATGACAGAAAAAGAAATTTAGTATTTTAAATCTCTCATTATGGAATTCCCATTTCAAATTTGTGAAATTGGACATCGAATCAGCTACCCCGAAAAAAAACGTGTCTCATTTTTATTAAAAATACATTTAATATTTTGACGGAATTTTGGAACCGCTATTTTTAATTTTATCAATTTCTGTCGGATAAACAGATAAAACAAACAAAAGCAAGAAAGACAAGAATTCTAAAACTAAAATGTATTCACATTCATTATCATGTTTTAACCGCATCACCATAATTTCAGTCTTAAAGAAACAAATGTACAGATAGACAGTACAATTTTATATATGTGGTTGTTGTTTTTACTCAAACTCCATCCCTACAAGGGAAATTTTGTTTTAAAAACTTTGTTAGATACGATTATCAAAATGTGTCTCTTTTTTTTGTTGGTTTCATTCAAACCCGCCGCACAATTTATTATAAGTTGATAAATGTTGGACGAGAAAGTTTAAGTTAGGCTGAGATGGAAAAAATGTGTACCTTTTTTTTTGTTACAAGAGACGAAAAGATTAAGTGATTTGGAAATCGCAGCAGTTACAAATTTTTCACAAAAAGAAATTGGTAAATAACTAAAAGTGCGTGGATGCGGAACCAATCTGCGTGCCGACGAACGGGCAAATAATATCAATCAGGATGAAACGAAGACAACCGGCAAGCGGCGATATCTTCCAACGGAAACAATTATTTTTTAAACAATTTTCTGTTTAGAATGCGATTGCGTGCACGGAGGCACTCCCGCCAGCCCAGCCCTTAGCCCTGCTGTGTGACTCCCTGAAGAACTGATTCCCACCAGCAACTGCATTGAAAGTAATTGCTTTGGTGGCGCAGGAGTGCTTCTGATGATAGAAGGGAAACACATGTGAACTTGATAAACAACTTGAGCGCTCCCCAGAATCTTGAGCTGACGCCGCGCCCTTCCTCGGCCATTCAAGGTTGTGGCTAATTCTGATGCAAGACCTGCGCCTTCTGTGTTCTCTGTGTCTTGCGGAGCAGCGCGGCCAGATAGGCTTCGCCCGAGCCTGAGCCCGATACGTCATTGTGTTTACTTTGGAATTGAAAACCAAGTGCTGTCCCGATGGTAGCGGAAGGGGGATCACACCCAGCGCGTGATAGTGCTGATAGTCCCCCACAGGGAGCGGGAATTTTGTGATATTGCGATGACGCTAACAACGCACTTAATCCACAGAGCGCAGCAAATTCCATTGACCCTGCGGATGATAGAAACTTCTTGAGATTTCCTTTCTTCGTCAGTGCCGGCTTTGTTTCACTACTTTCCTATCATTGGCGATATTGCTCGGCCCCTTTGCCGCCCTCGCCCGGCTCCTTGGCTCGCTTCACTCATCAAATATCCATCTAACGCCTGCTGCCATTGTTGCTGCCGTTGGCAGAGTTCTATTTCAAAGGGAACGCGGCTCGCTGTACACATTGCGTGGGTGCGGCGGCGGCGGTTTAAATTACCTCGGGGGATTCTGTCCAGATAAGTAGGATGGCGTGGACGCCGCTGGCGGTGGAGTTGTTGACATCGCCTTTTAAAACATTTTAATTGCTTTGTGATTAGATGAGGGACTCAATTTACGGCCGCCCCGCTTTTTTTTTTTCTTATCGTGAAATTCCGCTTAATGGCGTTTCTGGCGATAACACACTGCTCGTTCGTTATGATGAGAAAGTCAATAAATTACGCGGATACGATCCCAGCGATTGAGACGATTTTTCAAACACTAAATGAGTTGTTCCAATTTTATGAGATTTTTACGGTGCGCTCGTAATAGATCTCGGAAATGATGGCGGATTTATGCTTTAGGCGCGTGACTCAAGCTTTTATTTTAATTAATAAATTTACCGAGAGGAACGGGTGTAAACAGCGGACACGACAATGTGAGCTGGAAATAAAAAAGATTTATTGAGTCATAATAGACCTACCAATTTGCCGCACACGAACAAATTTTATCTGCTTGGTATTCACAAAGAAACAGCATAAAAATAGAACACTAAAAAAATTGCCTTTGAGCATAGCAACACTTACTCTTTAAGAAGATTTACTTTTTTCTTGTAAATTCGAAATTACTTTTACTATTTACCTACTCAATTTAAAAACAAAAAAAACCGATTTTTGTGCTTATCTTATCCTTTAAGAATAATTTGAGCCGTCATTTATTCAAAACTTCTAAAAGTTGGTTGAATTCGTGATTTGAATCCAACGCTATATGTATCTGATGACCAGTTGCAAGCTGCAAATATACTATATACCTTGCGACAAATTTTTTTTTATCTATAATAGTTCCGTCCAAAAATTGCCTGACCCCTTAATATTGTTTCCTATGGAATTACTCAATTGGCAAAACAAATGTGTTTGAAGAGCTTCAAATTCATCAAAATAAATCACGCTTCAGCGGCTCCTAAACCAATTTTACTTGAAAAGCGTATTGATTGATGATAACGGAATAACAAATTATGATTACTTTTGTTTTTGTGTTTTTCGTCACAAAAGTTTCTAGCGGAATGGTTCATAGAAACTAACAAGCTCTAAAAACAACACAAAGCAATAACTGAAAGCGGGTTCTCTTATTTGCATAACACGGACAGTTCAAAGGAGGATATTTCGTTTTATAAATGAGAGTACCATATTCGCTATTTATGCTTTTTATATTTACATATTCGTAGAAGGCACTAAATTAATTGGTTAGAAGAGATTTGACGAAAAATGACCACATTTATTTCGTAAAGTACAAAAGTAGTTTAGGAAAAATTTAGGTGAAGGCGACCCAATATGAAGGGCCTAATATGTAGGGTAAGAAATTGGGTGTGCTCACACGACACTATTTATCAGATGCAGAAAGTTTGAAAATTCGATCGTTTTTTGTTGTTTTTTTTAATAAAATAACAGCCATAGCATTCTATAAAAAACTGCAATTGTTGCATACTTTATTATAAATGCGTAAAATTACAAATATTGTACTGGATTTGACAACAGATAAATCTATGATGAATGTTTGAAGTTGAAGTAAACCAAAAAAACGTATCACTGAAAGTTTTAGGTAATTACTCTGAAAGGTTTGTTTGTAGACATTTTTTGTTCATTCCGCAGATAGCCTTTTGGATTTGTTAATTTTTACTCTGTGGTCAAAAGTGACTACAAACTTGTAATGGATTTTTTGGCAACTAAGAAAAATTAATTCATATTCGTATATTTCTTCCAATCATTGAAAATAGGCATATAGTGTTTTTGTTAAATGTTTAATTTGTTGATAAATATTTTTGACGTGCGTTCAATTTTTTATTTTCTAATAATACATGCAAATGATGTCCAACTTACCTATACATATTGGATATTTGAAAGAACATTATTCACGATTATAATTCTAGTAGAATTCTATATTCGGAGAGTGCAAAGGAAAACCTATATTTGTGTCGTTGCTTGGATTGGCGGTCCGATCCATATGTTTGCTTTTAAATAACTAAAAAGTTCCTTTATACCTCCTTATGGCAAAGTGCACAATACGAGTATGTACATATTTAAGATTCAGTTCAGTCCATTTATAACAAGAGTGGAGAAGCAGCGTAATAAGATAAGTTGTTATTATGTATAAGAAAATGAGCACACCACCCACACGTATAATCAAAGAAATTTGAGAACGCGTCGGCATCACGTTTCGTATGAATAGATTGGGGGTAAGAATGCTCCATATGAGAGGGGTCGTCAATTATGGGATCCTTTGCGTGACACTGGTGGCGATCGCGTGTGACACTTTCGGCGGGCGACCGACGAACAATATTTGACAATATTTATAGATATGTTGTTATAGTCGCTATAATCGGAGAAAACCATTATCTAATAATTGCGGCGCTTCAAGGAGTACTCGTTTGTCGTAATAAGCGAAGTTTATTTACTTGGAAGCAATTTAGTTGAGATGCATTTAATGCCGTGAAATTATTAAAAAGTTGATTTGTCAAATTTGCTTTAAAGCAACAGGTCGAGGACGGAAAATAAATTTAGTCTGAAAATTAAAATGTAGGTACTTCAAAATAAAGTGCATGCTCAAACCGCTTTGAGACAGTATTTTTTTGTTATTTTAGTTACCATACACTTTGAATAAAAAGGCTTTAGAAGTCGGGGTACCTTGAAATAAATTTTCTTAATTGTGTGTGAATTGCTGTTTATTACGTTGTCAAAGGTCTCAAAACGAATTAAATAAACAGCAATTGTAGTATATCACTAGAATGTGCATACATAATTTGATCTCTAACCGAGAAACAAAAATATGTTTTTAATTGAAAACATCAGATCCTATCCGTATAAAATATGAAAACGTGATATGACTGATATGCCTCTACTTTCTAAAACAAAACTACCTTTCGGTGGCAACCATTAGTTCGGTGAAACTTTTAGACCTCATCATGAAACCATCATCCCCAATGCATTCATTTTAAGTAAGGCAGCAACATTTTACTACAGCCGTTATAATC
Source organism: Neoitamus cyanurus (assembly GCA_947538895.1). Taxonomy (NCBI): domain Eukaryota; kingdom Metazoa; phylum Arthropoda; class Insecta; order Diptera; family Asilidae; genus Neoitamus; species Neoitamus cyanurus. Next base: position 40,636,581 of record OX384540.1, on the reverse strand, counting down.
CCACTGCTGACTTACAAAACTGCGCGTACTGCAAAACTAGCAATTCAAAAGACAAAACTTCTGTACGACAACAAGAAGTGCTGTTTCCCGATAAATACTTTGCAGAGGAAATCTCCATCACGTCTTGCATCTCATAAACCGAAATGAACGTCGAACTGCATTGCCAAAAAAGGAATCTTTAAATCTCTCTGCCATTTCCCGGGCGCTATCCAGGGAACTTGCGAAGGCTCCATATTCGGAATCCCCCATTGTTCGGGCAGTCTGCCTACTTTGCATACACTCAAAATACATCATGCCCAATCCCTTGCCGTCGTTCATGCTTTTTCCTTCAGCTTTTGTTCTTTTTATTTTAAATAATTCGTGCGTAAAGTTGTTCGTCTCCTTTGAATAAATTTTCGAGCGTATATCTCCCCGTGTTGTTTTATGGGGTCAACAAAAACCGCCGAGCACCAAAGTGAAACAAATGCACACCGCAGCAGGTATGACTGATTTCGAAGGGAAGGTGCAGAACTCTGGCAAGAATTACTAAAACACAAAACATAAAAAAATACGAGTGAAGCCAAATGATAAAAAACAACCGTTGGGGGAAAAGTATTCAACTTTTCCACCTTTTGCACTTTTTATTGTTGTTTGCTGCTTCCGTGGAGCATCATTTGCTTTCTGTGGTTTCTGCCGAGCTTTTGACGGCCCCCATCTCTGCACTTTGTTTTCATTTGTTGTTTAAATATTCAATGAGGTTTTGTAGCTACCGCTTGCGCCGGCGAAATATTAAAATTGATATTTTCCTTCCGCTTCTTTGTTGGCAAGCGTTCACAGGTAAATTTTAATAGGTTTCAGTAAGCGGGAATAGACGGTTTTACTGTAACGCAAGTCCTCAAAGTGACAGTGCTATTTATCACTAACCCTCAAAAAATACTCTCCACTCTATTTAATTTATAGTGCAGTGCGCCACGCCTTCCCATTAATTCTTCTCGTCAAAATGAGATCCTAGCATTTTTCTAATTTGTACGCCTGCCTCTCCAGCTAGAAGAAAGAAAAGGAATTCGAATAACTCCAAAGATCGACATCTGTGTCTTATCCAATTTTTTCTCGGACCCGAGGCGATACTTCCCTCCGTGGCATTTGGTGAAATATTTAGAGAAGCCGACGCATTTTGGGTAAAATTTATTTGAAAAACAGAGATCCGATATAGTCTGTCAACGCGACACAGTCGCGGGCGAAAACAGTGGATGCCACGCATCTAAACATTTGTAAATAAAATTATTGTGAGTGGCAGAAGGGTAAACTGTGACTGCTTTGTTTATGGGGCGCGAACGACAGACGGACAGAGGGGGAATAGTGTATTCTTTGTATATAAGTAGGTCTATGTTTGCCGTTTGGTTGGGTTTTCTGCCACACTGCATTTGGTGGGATGCTATGGCAGGCAAAAACATCGTGTTGACATTATGAATGATCACATGAAGAATTTACGGCGATCACGATAATGACGATGACGTCAGCTTTTGATGTATCATGCAATTTAATTGACGAGGGGCACTGAACCCTCTATGGCCTGGTTACATCGCGTAAATGAATGACCCTAGTAGGAAAAATGAAAACAGCTTAAAGTCCATCAGATGCGCTTTTTTGTTTTTAGAAAAAAAGATTTGAATTCCTTGGGTACATAAATTGTGAACCGTCACATCGTTTTTGCCTTTGAGTAGGGGAGCAAAATAGACGAGAGAAGCTTTCATTACTGCGAGTGTTTGTTTGCTGGAGTTAGCCTCATATTGGCCAAGAATGTGAAAGTATGTCGTAATAATTAATCCCGTACCCTAATGCGTTCTCATAATATTTACGCTCAGTAGCCCCGGCTGGGCATGACTTTTATAGCATTACATATTTTATTGCTTCCGTTTTTAACGCCGCAGATTAACAATGCGAAGCAGCCTGATGATGAAACTTAGCTCTTAATGGGCTAGTGATAAAGTGGCTTTAACAGTAGCCAGTGCAAAGAAGTCTATTTCATTTGGTTAATGTGCTCATCAGTGGTTTTTCGGAAGGGCTTCTTGTAGAAGTGTCTTTTTGCCAAACAACTGAGCGGTGGCCGTCTTAAACGCGGTCCATTATTCATGTAACGATAGAAGAGAAATTTTAATTTATTTTTACAATTTTATGTTCTTGTGGTTACAAATTCAAAACCAAGCACACAAGTTAGTTAATAAGAAACCTATTTTTAATATTTGGAACTAGCAAAACTAGAATCACGAACATGACTCATGTTATCGCGGTACCTAAGGAACGGTTAACGGACTTGTGTTAACGGAAGTTTAATTTCACGGGGTTACTAAGACCCGTTAATGGTTTTTGAATTTAATTTAAAGCGTTACACAAAATGTTAACTTCGTTAATTAGCGATTGACAGTATGTCTGTCCAGCTTTGCTAAGAGCATGCAAGCTAAATAAAGGAAACTAGAAAAAACTTTCTGGGTTTTGGTACTCAGTCCTGTTCCCAAGTGATGAAAGTGGTAGGTATGTATGAACAATTGACACTTGTAGAACTTAGAACGTCGTATGCAAAAGTTTCTTTGTTTTGTTTTATCTTTATATGTAGTTTGGACAGAGCAAAAAAAAGTGAAAGAAGTTGGGACACTGTTCTTTTATTATTCGCTAGTTGATGCCTGTGGTTTCGCGCAGCGTTAATTAGCTTCTGGATGTTTAGTGTAATATAAAACAAATTAGATACAGTGACCGTGAACTGTTCATTCCTTTTTACTGAACTTTTTATTCTAACGCAATTTGTAATGCTTTTTATAAAAACATATTCGCATCTACAAGTTTTTTTTCAAAACTTCGTAGGTACAGACAAAGAAAATAAAAAAGATTTTAATTTAGGTAGGTATTCCCGTAAATTTTTTTTTCCAAAAAAGTTAGGTGGTTCAACAAAATTCCATTCATAAAATACTTTCTTTTTACAACATTTTTTGTTTGTTTTTTTTACTGTTTTATACATTTAGTGGTTGATATCTGCGAATATAAATTTTATGGATATTTGTTTTCATCAACAGTAGGGCAAACAGTCGTCCTATAAATCTAACATTACAAAAGACCTCATAAACCATGTTGGCGGACTGAGATCTGAAGTACCTATTTAACATGGAATGACTTCGACGAAGTTTTGAAAATAAGAAAGAGATCCTCAAACATTCAATATAGTCGTATTTTTATACTTGGACATGTTGGATATCCCCTATGTTTAGAATTGGATTATCTTTTATCTTTTTTAACAAATTGTCAATACCGCACAATGTGTAATTTCGTAGCGTTGACAAATTTTGTGAAAAATAAAAATCTTTATTTTGTAATTATAAATATGTATTACCTATGTATCTAAAATCATGGAAGTACATTTTCATTACTTTTGCAAACTCTCGGACTTCGCGGAAACATTTTATTTAATCTATTTTGAAAAGTGAACACAGCCTTGACAATTAACCTAATTGCTATGAAAATGTTAAATTCTCCTTCCATAATTTTTTTCCTAGGTCGGACAAAGGTTCACATAATCAAGAGTCGTTAGTCAAAGCCTGTGTCGTTAACTATTGTTTTTTTTACAGTCACTCCACCTTAACCAAATACGTCATTATCTGACGGCGTTATTAATCAGGGCAACACTGCATTTCGAATTTTTTTTTTAAGACAGCAGATTCCAAACAAAAGTTTTATTCTCCGGTAGTTAGAAGGCGCTGTATCTGTATCTATGCATATACCGTACATTCATGTAATACAATATTAATATGTACGAAATATTTATCTCAATACAGCACACTCAATTTTACAATTTCTAAGGGCTAAATAAGTAGAGAAAATAGATCAGTCTACTTATTGGAACTTATTATATGTAGACTTGTCTGGTAACTTTTGGGTAGAATTTTCTTGAAATGTCGTGAAATATTCATATGTTTGTGGGAATATTTCTCAAAAATTACCATACGACCTCAAATAAAAATTGGGTGAACTTTGAAAGTTTGTTTGTGTGTGTGCAATATCATACAACAAATTCCAATAATGGCAAGCTGTCGGCGATTTTACTCAAATTTACCGATGCTCTGGGGCCTTAAGTATAATCTGGTAAAATTGGACTTTATGTACTTACACATGTATACGATTAAAAATATTTGCTAGAGTAGTTAGTGAGTTAGTGCTTGCTGAATTTTATGAGTCAAAAAGATGGTGTCCTTCCCTATAGTTAAATATCCATTAGACCTTTAAAAAAGCTGGTCACATAAAAAGCTTCACATTCTTGTTAGGAAGTATTTTAATATTTAAAAAAATATATATTGATATTGTTTTTTCCAGTTAGGTATTATGTACCAACTTAATTTTCATTTCAAAATGTACGACTTCCAGAATATTACATATTTTCTAAAAACCCCCTTTCCGAACCTTTTTTTGTTGCGATCTTAATTTAATTTTAAATGTTTGAGTAATATTACGCTCTTATTAGTATGGATATTATTTAACAACTTGGTTCATAATACTAATGCAGGCAAAATTCTCCAATTCTAGTGGTATTTCCTTATACCATGCTTTTCTCAAAGTACTATACCTACTTTACCAATTATCTTCGAAGCACTTGGCATGAAGAATTAGCAGTATTTTCTTAAAAATAGAAATTCCTCCGTAAATACGACGAGGGCAGCCCCCACTAAGAACTGAAGATTTTCATAAATGATTCTTGGGGAAACATAAAGAAGAATTATGTGCACATTTTGTCTGCGAATTCCTGAAGGCACATAAAGTACCCGCATTATGACAACCACTTGAGTCGCATACATCACGCCACACAGCCTTAATTAGCATTTCCAAGGAAGACTTCTTAAAAACTCGGCGAACACCTCATAACTTATAGCGGCCAACAAGTTTCAGCTTATCTCGAACGACTTATTCGCCTACTTGCGTTGAACAAGTGAACCAATAAATTTTCCTGTGAACCTGCCTGCGCGGTGTCTTATCTGCCCGTTAGATAAGACAGGCTGTGCTGTGCCCCCTGCCAGACAACAAGTCGGTAAGCTCCGAATGGCGTGCTGCTGTCGTCCACCTCACGAAAAATGTGGCTGGTGTGGTGTCTTGTACGACGGTACGACTTGTTACGGGAATTTGGTCAACCCGCAGTAGGTACACTTGCAGAAAAGGAAATCGAAAATTTTGACCAGCTCGCTAAGCGGGTAATGGGTTAATCGGCCTTCGAAGCAACAGCCGAGGAAAATACTCGCGCCAAAGAAATCGCTTTTCAATGACTTCACACAATTTTTCCGTGCATTTCACGGAGCAGATACCATCCATCGCTTAAATGCGTGCAATTTCCGAACGTTTCTCCAATTTCGCAAAGTGCGCTCGCGTCACTTATGATTGCACAGAAGAACGGACTACTTTTAGTGGGTTTAATAAGAAAATCGGGCAACAACAACGGCAACAGCAGCGGTACCGCCACAGGCAGCACCAGCACTGAACGCCACCAGCAGCAATGAAATGAAAAAAGAAAAAAAAATCCTCACTCATGAACGAATTATCCAGGGGCATGGGTACTGTACTGACTGGGTAGAGTCGCAGGCTGCTCCGGTGGACGCAAGACATACGGCTTAATCGCGAGGTCGACAAACTCTAGATTAACGTTTGATTAGGCGCGAGATGCGCAAGATGAAGGCAACTTCCATCCAACCAGCGCGGTGATCATGCGCTACAGATCCGCCAGCATCTGATGATGAGCTTAATAACGGTGATTCTAAGATGGGTACGTTAATGGTGAAGCGCAGTCGGAAAGACATTTTGTTTAGGAAGCTGAAATGGACCGAATTCAGTGGTATTGTATTAGCTCACTTTAAAATAAAATAGCAGTAAATTTGTGGTCGGAATAATATAATTTCTTTTCATTAATGCACGTATATGTCATTAATGAATAAGAACAATAAAGATCAGTAAACTTCCTTCTATACGAATAATAAAAATAATAACATAAACAATAATAATAAAACAGGAACTCCTAATACTGTCAGTCAAACGTATGTTAACAAGTTATTTAACCTACGCAATGTTCACGTTTATTGTAAGATAATCGGACAAGTCTGTCGGGCAATGAAAGGATATATGTAACTACGAGACTTACTGGCAAATTATACCACGTCTCTTCGATAGATATGTTCAATTCGGCATTACTCGTTGGTGCTTTTTCTGAAATTTTCAATTCGAGCCAACCTCAGATATTTTCAATAGGAGAAAGATCTGGGCTTTGCAGGTGCCATTCAAAAATATTATAGTATTAATATATAATAATATTTTCTTTTTCTATATAATCTTTAACCGTTTTGGCCATACATAATGGCGCATTGTCATGTGGAAGCACAAAATTCACCCCCTTCTTCCTTCCGGTATGTGTCTGTGGTTTCCGGTGGATTTGTGACATTGTCAAACCATATAGCCGGTTCACCAAACCATTTAAGTGTGTACAGTGTACATTTATAAGGAAAACTTTTACCTTTGTTTCTCCATACATGATTGTCTCCTTGGCTGTTTTAGTCTTATCATCGACATCAGTCCAAACAATTTGTTTGTAGAAATCTAAGGTGTTTAACACGTGTTCCGAGTAGAACTACAAGCGTTTTAGACATTTTCAAATGTGTGCGACGTCTTATTTCCAGTGAACGAGCCCATTTACCTTCAAAAATCATTTAAATGGATCTGAAGAAACTAGATTGTCAGTACTGCTGTGTGTCATTTTGGGTCATGAAATGACACGTTTTAGTTCAAATCGTTTTTCCTCTCTGTAGGCCTTGATAACATTATACATCCATCGAAGCTGCACAAAATGTTTTCCCATTTGCGGTTTCTCAATATGTTCTTCCTTCCTGGTGCATTTTTATTATATGTAGCTTTGCTTTCCGCAATCCTAAAGAAGTGCTCGTGTTAACTTGCTTTTGACTGCCTATGTTCTACCTATGTGCGCTCAGAACTAGTAATGAAATTTCCGAAAGAAATCATGCAAACGTTTCAAACATGCGAGTTGGGACTTGTCCCAGACATGTTCTTAAGTAACTTCAATCACCTTCATTTAGAAATGAAATGAAGAATTGTGTTGATAACCAATTTTAATGGTGTTAATTTAATTTTGAAACTAACTGTAAAGTTTTAGTTTGTTGCACTGATTGATGTCATTTTTATTTTAACAAACAGTTGTTGGATTTATGAAAAATAAGACAAGTTAGAGGAACGTCTCATATGTTTTTTTTTTGTGAATTTTCCGAAAACAACTGGAGCATGTTCGACGAGTTTAGACGAGAGAAACTCCCCTTAAGTTAAACTTTCTCTTATGTTGAGCTGAATTTAATTTCAGCAATTTGCCCCTTAGTTCAAACTGATCAGATAAAGAATTTTTCAAGCAAAATGAAATTACAGAACTTTCACCACATCTCGCTCCTAATCTTCATTTTCCTGCAGTGAGCGCCAGATGCTACCAGGCAATCAGCAGCTGTCCATTGAAATATCCACCAGGAGCCAAAATTAAAGTTCAAGTGCTTCTCCAACATTTTGGCATTGGTTTCCCTGAGAATCTCATCCACAGCACGCCATGAATCACATCAAAATTGGCCTCCGAAAATTTTTCATTTCAAATGAATCACAGTCCATGACGACGAATACAACACAGTGCGGCTTGTGCTGTGCTCCTACAACCGCCGCTGACTGTGCACAAAACTAGGCTCGCCACAAATAGCAACATCGACAAAAACTAGACCGAAATAATAGGTAACAGAAAGAAAAGAAAAAGATGACATGCAGCAACAACGACAGCAGGCCACAAAGCGTAAAAAACTAAAACAAAGAGACCGCGATTTTGGCATTGTGTTCGGGCAATGTGTTGTGCTGAGATATTGAGGTAGACAATTTGTCGCCTGCCATTTGTTTTGCTTTGAGATTTCCCGCGTGTTATTTCCATTTTTTCTATTTGTGCCGCGAGGAATTCGTGAGCAATTGACGACGAAGATTTATAGCAGAGCGCCTAACAGCTCGCGATAGGAAATGCCGTGAAATTGGCGTGTTTGTCTCACGCTTAAAAATCAATAAAATCGGACGGGGGCTAATTTATGGCTCTAACGAGCTGAATGGTGGACGCCACTATATGGGGCACTTGCGCGGCTGGTTATGGCTTAATTTTTCTGTGGAGGATCACCACTGGACCGGCACAGACGGTCGCCGCATTAATTCTGTTTTTCTGGACCTCCAAATCAATTTGAAAAGAGGGACTCGGGCTCATTTGCATGTCGTTAAGCAATTACTGTCGAAGAAATGTTCCCATCGCATGAGTGGCCGCAGCGATAGAGCGATGCAGGTCCGCAGTCCGCTTTACACAAAAATTTAATTAAACCGTAATTGAGACGTTCTGCCAAGCATCAGTTTCTTTAATGAAAGCCTCGCAAGGAAAAGAAAGTTCCGCAAGTCGTATCCTATGTAAATTTCATAAATTTGCAAATTACGGCGAGGCACGACTGACTTCAAAAGGAGATATAAATTTCCCCGGAGTTGACACAAACGCTTTAATGAATTTCGGGGCATTTGCCGTTTTTCCTTTTTAATTTTTCTGTCTTTTTCCGTTTTACTCGTTTGCGGAGATTATGCACGTTCGAGGAATAAGAATGTCTGATGGTCTGTCTGACCGCCTGTCGGCCGTTGAAAAATGCCATTGGTTATCTGGGTGTACGGCGTACGCTATTTTCCGTAATTCCTCCTAGAGAGGTAAAGAGGAAATAACCATTTCCTTAAAGACCGAGTAAACAATTGCTCAGACCAACTGATATTGGATTTAATGCACCTTCCCAGCCGGTGAAATTCCTGTGAGGATAGCTTAATGCTTTCTGTTTCGCACGAAGCCTTTCAATCCCTTGCTCGTAGGAACCACTGAGCATTAAGAGGGTACTCAAGTTTCAGGTAATTTGTCGACGCAAGTATCGGTTTCCCGAAAATTTGCGGAAATTAAAACCGCAGGGCAGGAAATAGTGACATTTATAACAAAGTGTTACGCCCCAAGAAATTCGCAGGCATTTGTATTAGTTTGTTCGCCTTGCATCCAGCACTGTTGACGAAACCACTGCTCGCTCACCTGCAGAAGCAGTGCTCTACCGCTATGTGCCGGCATTTAACTAATTTTGTCAATTGGCTTGTCTTGTCTGTTTAAGATGCAAATTCGCTCAGCATCTACTTAAGAGCGGGCCTGCGTTTCTTATTATATTTCTTACAACTTTTGATTAAGGTAATGAAATTCAGCTTCCTCCTTCGCATTCGCAATGTCGGTAAATTATTCGGTTTTTGACGTGATTTTATTACCCGACATTAATTAATCAAATCGCGTTAATCTACTGTTACTGTTTGCTGTCGTTCAGCGGATTTGCATTGTAGCAACATGTAGAAGCATCTCCCGCGTATGCAGCCAGATGCACGGCTCATTTGTTGGTGGTACCTTCAGACGTCATGAAATCTTCGAATATGTAAATACTTCATAGCAATGGCAACGATAGCACTTAAAAAGTTGAAAATAAGGCTTTGCCAGAAATGCAATGATGGTGTGACCAATCTAATATGTTCCAAACATTTTTTTCAATTTGTGTAAAATTACGGACAAAAGTACTAAAGTGAAATAGTTATGTAGAGATGCTAATATTTGTATTTAACTGACGTAATCGCAAACAAACACCCTACTAACTTTTTGTTTTTTTCTATTTTAGGTAAGTTTCCAAATGATTCTGGACAAAGGGCAGCTTGGAATTAAAGCTTTGCGTGAGTGTTGTAAATGTAATGTATGTATTAATTATAAATTTTATTGAACACAGTGATGTAGTGAAATCATAATTATTGAAAATTGAACACTTCTACATATATCTCATGTAGTTTAATTAGTGCTAGCCATGCGAGTTCGCACTTTTAAGTGATTTTAAAGAAATTGGCTGAAAAATACGTAAATTATTGTATTGCTCGAATATTTTCAAAATGCATTCTTTTTTAAGCCGCGAATAAACCACAAAATAAAACTTATTCCAATCCTTTTGCTTTTTACCAAGTCATCGCAGTGAACGAATTGTAAAATGCAATTGATTGTAAACTTTCGAAACCTGTTTAGCTTATGATTTTTTTAATGCCTTTATAATAAGAAAAAAACATGAGTATAAGCGGCACTTTTTTCTTTTCAAAATATTCATTCTATTTCAAAAGATTCGAGCTACTAGGTATTTCAAAAAGTTGTTTTTGAAATCAATTTTAGCCAAATAGTGTTTTTACTTTGTGAAAGTTATTTATTAAATATGGGGAAATAATAAAAAAGTATACCTTCAAAGCTATACTCGACAGGATAATAAACAAAAAATTAATAATGTTCACACCAACAAAAAAAAGGCTTATAACCTTATAGCGAAGGAAGGTAAAAGTACAACTAAGTATCTACTCATTTGAAAATTTGAGTTGTCTTCAATTTTATAATGCCTTAAACATGTTAATGTAGTTATAAGGACAATATTATTAACATCGGCGTGAAAGTACCAATGGCTTGATGTCATATAGTACCTATTTCCATATTTCAATGTAAAGTATTCTGCTTGCAGTCTGTTGTATGTATTTCCACCCCATATCGACTGATTCCTCTCGCAACATCATACTATTCCTATAATCTCTACGATCACCTTTATGTGCAAAATATTATCAAAATTTCAAAATTCGTATTTTTGACGATAAGCAGGATACACACTAGTCACGACATTGTGACCCAAAAACCTACCACCAATTCTAAAAAAATTTGTTTTATTCTACTTCGAATACTACGTAAAAGATTGAATGACAGCTAAAATATCTGACATTAAACAATTGAACTTTATGCAACTTTCCAATCGTTTGTAAGTTATACATAAGTAGGTCTAGAGTCTAGACATGCAAGAGACAGACACAGCAAATCTCCCCGATTCTCATTTACTAGTGCTTAAATCTAAAAAATGGCCAAAATCCCCAAACACGCCCATAATCATTTCTTTGTGTTCGACCCGTCTGCAATTTGACTCAAATGTCTTCTAATGGCACAATAATTTTCGGCATATTAAAATTTGCCGTCATTGTCGTGCGCCAAAGTTTCTCTACGGCTCCAACTGGCGAAGGTTTTAGTCGTTATCCGCCAAGCCGTGCCAAACCGGTCTCCGAGTATGAGCTGGCCATTGTGGGCACAAACGACACTTTGACCCAAAGCAAGAAGAAATCATCCTCTTAATGCTGGCAAGTCGGGACAGTCATCGCTTGAAGCACGAGCAGTTGTAATTAGTCTAGACTAGGTAGGGCACCGCCGACAGTATCAAAGAATCAAAGCCCATTATTTCTTTCACCTTTCTGCTCAGCTCAACGTGTGCGGATGGGCATGTGGTCTCACACACCTCTTTGGGTTTCTCCTCGCCTTTTCCGTTTTTTTCACGTATGGCTCCACGCTAAGACGTGCTCTTGAATACCCAAATGGGTATGGTTGGCAAGGTGATTCGGATTGCTTACATTGGTGTGGATGACGACGACGTTGCTCTCATTACTGATGGTGGCGTACTTATTGGGAGCAAAAAGTTATGTCGGAGGACGTGCACGTGTACAACGATTGCTCGCCTAGTTACTGGTCGGTTTGGCTGAGGGTTTACTTTACTACCTTTTCATGTTGGTGCCCCGTCGGTCTGAGCCAATGAAATATTGCTGTTATCATATTACATGGAGATGAAATTGTTGCAAAATTGGCTCTTTACTGAACTGATTTTGCGGGATTTTATTGTGTGATAACGGTGAATAGGTGTCCGGGGTGTGCGATTTATTGTGAAAGGGTTATTGAACCCTCGACGTTTCTTTTTGTTACTGGCTGCTGTTGTCGATGCAAGGAAAATGTGTCCAAGGCCAGAAATTTTGTTGGGATCAAAACACCAAATCCAATTTCATGTCGACCTATTCAGCTTATTGTTAGTCTTAGATGTAGGGGTTACCAATAAACAATTTTACAGGTAGGCGACAATAGACACAGACAACAGACACATAGGGTGCAACAACAACGCCAGGGTGACTACTTTGTGAGATAGCGTTTTGTTTATCATCTATCTGCGAATTCGAAGAGTTACAAGTGGAGAGTAGCTTGCATCATTATTTGATCAATACAACAATGCTGTCAAAGTCATTTGGAAAGAAAAAGATGCTCTCCCTACATGACAATGTACCCGCTCACACTTTTTCAATTGAAATTTGAACTTTGAAGAAATAGATGAAACTAACGCTTATTTGGAAGTTTATAAAAATTGTTTTATACAGACAGACGGCATAATAATAAATTTCATCAGTAAAGTGACCTACAACACTACCAAATTACGATTACAAAAACTATCATTATCAAAACGATAAAACGTAGACATTCCCCGTTACTAATTTCCACCTGGGTCGCATTCCCTTCTCTTCCCGTTCAGAGCACGAGGCAATAGTCTTCTTCAAATAAGCATTTTGAAAAGAAGAAGAAAAAAGAAGTGTTTCACTTAATAATCACTTTAACCGTGCCGCCACGCTCCATTGGCACTAAATTTGATTTTTCACGGAGTCCAACTCCGGAACTGTTATAGGCGCCTTCGATCACCGCCGTCGCCGTCTCGTGGTCGTCGCTATCGCGGCAGGGTAATTGTGCCGGCACTATAAATCTCTCCGAATTCATGCGGGCAGCAAAAGAAATGTTTCTTCGATTTTAACAGTTTCGGCCTGGTTCTAGTCACTTTCCTTACGTGGGGCAATTGTAAGTAGTGCCACGCACCGTTATGAACTTTCTTTCTTTTTTTGCCAGATCATTAGGCACCTTCGTCAGAAGAGCACTCCGCATGGAAGACTTAACAATTTACCTACGCCCGCCCATCCATCCAGCCATTTACCGGCTGCCCTTTTCACTCGCGTCGTGTTTAATTGAGCTCAGCGTTTTTGAGCCTTGGAGGCACTTTCGAGCTCCGACAGATCTTTAGGTAGGCTGGAAACGTGATGGGTAGGTAATGCTTCTGTAGTGTAGGCTGGTCGTAATTAGTATTTTGCATGGATGGTACGATTTAAAAGGCTTTTTGCGACTTGACTTTTTGGGCCTCCGAGGAGAGCGACCTAATGGGCACGAAATGTGCCTAAAAAGCAATAATCCGATTACAGGTCGAAAGATTTAATTAGTGCTTTCTTCGTGCTTAGTTAACCCAATTAAAATGGCTCTGCACAATGCAAAAACTCCAAATGTCGTCCCACTCCCAAGGTGGCCAGACTCATGGGCCTGAGAGGTCCGGGAGTGGTTCGGAGATTCCATCAAATTCCCATTGTTCCGTTGAACGTTAAAAGTAACAAAAGCTCTCTGCTGGATACAGCCTGGTTATCTTAATGCTTTCCCCGTCAGCCACCGAATCTTCTAAGCCGCTCCGAGGTTTTTTCATTTTCTATTTCGTTATCAAAAACCAGTGCCCCGGGGGGGAGAATACTCATGTCGTCTGCTCTGTGCGGCCACTTGTGTCTTGTCATAAAAATTCATGGCTGCTTCTTCTGTATGGCGCATTTTATCTCTGCCGAGCTGTGCCCATATTTCATGGATGGATGGATGCTCGGGTGAATGAGGAAATTACCCTATTTCGGGTCAAAACTGTCGTTCGAGTGCTTTTCAAGTGACCCAAGTAACACATTTCAGAGTCCATAGAAATTGAGACAATTTTCAAGTGGACATCTCCACAGTAACAGTCGTCCCATTCAAAAAAAAAATTGAAACCATCTTGGAAGTTGGATATGTTTTCACAAATATAACGCATAATAAAGTGGTGAAGGGTTTCACAATCGCAATGAAAGAAACCTAAGATTTACGTGAAATGAGGATGTTTTAAATGTATGTTTGCCCCAGGCACGGGGCTTTTGTAAGTGAAATATAGAAATGTTACATTTAAATTGTTATTTAATTGCACTCAATAAGGCAAAACACTCACGCATTTTTATCTCTATGCAGATAATTGATTTGTTTTATTCGATGATGATGACGATGACAACAGGGCAACAATTTATGGTCCATCCTGTAGTTTGCGTAGTTTTGTAGTCCCTTTGCGATTTATTTGCAATTTGGTTTTTTTATTTTTGTGGAAATCCCACGAGATTTAGTATTTTAATCCGCCATATTTGGTTGACGAAATGTGACAACGTAGTCGAAATTAGCACATTTAAAAGTCCCATTATTAATGAAATTGATTGTTGACGTTAGAAATGAAATGGTCAAATGGCCACCGAGACTCCATTGGGGGGTGAGCATCTGTTTGACCAAATTTTGGAAGACGTTTTAGACTAAAGACAGATCCTATGAATATGGTGTCCGTTCTTCCTTCAGTTGTTGAATAGTCTCCAAGTGGTTCAGATAGACAGGTTAAATCGCAACTTTCAGCGTGGCGGCCAGTTTGAGATATGACACGATCTGGAAACTTGGTTTGCAATAACGTCATTATTTCGAACCAACGCCATTGACAGTCACGGATGTAAAGGTACCCTCCGATGATGGGTCTTATAGGGTGACAACATTTAAGGCTTCTCACGTCTTTTAATGAAACGTCCGCTCAAATTTCATGATTAACGGCAATAACGGAAAATTATGCGCCAATGAACACACAACTTGGAAAAATTTTCTCCATTTTTTTAAAGAGTCATCACAATAAATAAACGTTCTTCCGAAATAACCACCATTGTCGGAAATGTTCATGTGTGCATATGACAGCTGCCAAATATCACTGACTAAACATTTGACAAACCAAAATGGTGCGCGATTCAAAATGCAATAGCATGACAGAATAGTATAACGAAAATATATCATTTATACACTTCAACATATGTCCCCCTTCTATTAGTAGGAATCTTTGAGGCAGGTACATGAACACGGGCTAATTAGGAATTTATACTGACTCGTCAGCCCCACTTCCCTTCCCCAGAAGCAAAAATTTTCCATAGAAATAAAAAATTGAAGCGCATAATGAAAATGCAAAAGAAAAGACACAATGACCTAGATATGGATGGAGGAATTTTTTCTGAATCTCGCCCAGAGCACGAACAAAGGCACCTCTTTATGAGTAGACACAGATGCTCCGCGATGATGAGCCTATCCAGTACACCAGCATAAGCCACATCAGTCAGCGAGTCAGGCTCGCACCAGGGAAGATGAAAGGAAGAGTAAATCACGGTAGCCCCTGCATGCTCAGACGTCCAACAAAGCGCTTTAATTGGCTGCAAATTGCAAAACATTCAACTTGCGCTAATTGCGTCTGGTTAGGCCGAAATGGGCCCGTTTAATTTCAAATCCACCAAAGCGTGGCGGTGTAGCAGCTCCGATAAAGTAGGCACCGCCATCTCCATCCACCGGCGTTCTGCTCATCCTGGACTACCTCACTGCTCACAGTTGCGTGCAATGCGTCTTATTCAAAGCTGAGACAGCCTCGATATTGCGCTAATAAATTTCATCCACTGGCCATCAATCAGGGCTTCCGCACAAAACGGGAAGCACGGAGGCTGCCAGATGAGTGGACCGCCGCAATTTATCGAACCTATGAATTTTTGGTCGACATTTGGCTACCGAGCAGCCGGGGACTGGGGAGCAGCACCAAGACAGCAGGTTGAGTAATTAGACCGCATAATTAATGCGATTTATTTATTTCACGCCTAATTTGCTCCCAGGCACATGCCGCTTATGGCGGCCTGCTAGGCATCACTATCGTGCTGTAATCAGATTCGCTGCAGCACCATTGGCAAAATCGAATTAACAAAAAGCAGTGTTTCGTTTGATCTAATCCAATCGAAACCAATCCAACTGGCTGGAACCACACCATTCAGCCGTGCGAGGTTTTGTATGGCCGATGGTATCGTTTGCGCCGCATGAATCGAACGGTCGCTGGACGATCATGGAGATGGAGCATAGGAGCATAGATATGGCCATGGACTTTGCCCGGTCGTCCTAGAAACGAGCCAGCCCTGGCAACTGCTTGTCTGGATGCGAAATAAGTTCACACTCTAAAATCGGATTATGCTATGCTAAGCTCACTCCATACTCGGGAAGTTATGCGTACCTATCGAGTACCGAGTACGCCCCCGGCTCAGCAAGCCGCCGCAAGCCCACAACTCGCAGCCAGGCTCAGCGTTCAGCATGAATTTATTTTAGAGTATCTCACGATGGACGTACGGGGCATGTACATACGTGCTCCGGGTAATTTAAACGTTTTGCGCGGGAATCGATTAATCGACGGATGATTTCCCCATCGATGCTTTTATGGTCAGCGCAAGGCGACTCGAGCGTCTGGCCGCAAACTTAATAGAAATTGCTGTTAGGTGACGGAAATGCTTTTGAAACTATGCCGCCATAAATTACGTCGTGCTGGGATGAAGCTTATGGATTACGATTTGCTGCGGATGGATAAGTTTGCGTGTTTCGCTTTGCAGTTCGGATAGGTGCTAATTTCATTGACTGCGATTCCAGGACTTTTATGGCGGCTAAACTTGTCAAATTTTGACGCACTTTCTTTTGTAGATCGATATCAGAAACACACTAGTTTTTGTTAAAAATATTTAAATATAAAGACAATGTTAATTCGGATTAATTAATATGGTTTACGTTTAACGACGATTGTAGTCGTTATTTGTGCATCAAAATAAAAAAAATATGTGAGGAACAAATGACGGCTACACCCGTCTACGCTTTTTATGTATCTTCATTTTTTGTGGGAAACATGGTACCATAAAAATGAGTAGGCTTAAAAAAATTTAATATATTTATTTTAATAAATTACCTAATTATTTATAACCAACAAATAAGAAAACTCTTGAATAAAACGAAAAAGAAAAGAATGATGTTTGACGGCTATACCCGTCATTTACTACCACGTAATTTGCGTCAGCAATTTAAATTAGTGAATTTGACCCTTGGACGCATTCGGAGACGTCATACTGCAATGGTAACATGCAATCCAACAATTCAAAATATTAGGCTGACTACTGCAATTGCTTTTCAAGATATTTGTCTTTATAAATTCACGAAATTATATGTATTTCGTCTTTTTCCCCCTAAAGTGCAGAACACTGTCCACATCATGTTTTTCTTCTATGGAGACTATTTTATACCAAGCGGTTAAAAATTAGAGCAGAAGTTCTGGCGGTTCCGGTTTATTGACTTACCTGTAAAAAATAATTTTATTCATTTAGAAAGTTTACTGACTAAAAATGAAATGGTTAAAACAAAGTTTATGGCGTCACTTTTAAAGTGCCATTACGAAAGTATCGTCCCCGGTTTTTGCTTTTTTTTGCTTTTTTTTTTGGTTTAGAAAGAAATGGTAAGTAAATTGAAATGTTGAAGTGTGACGCACATTACGATTACGACTTCCTTATTATAACCATTTTAAGCAAATCCAGTCGAGGCAGAAAGTGATGCAGGCCGCGAGGAAGAAAACAAGATAAGGCTATAAATAAATCGATAGACAGGCAGTTGCAATGGAGCGAAAACCTTGCGAATGAACCGATTAGGTCCGCGAAAGAATGGAAATCTTATGAGCCGCTCATATGCACCGCCGCGTCGCCTCGTCGGGGGGCACGTACACCATCAGGCAATGGGAATCATCCATTCGCTGCTGCATGGAGGAACAGCGGTGCCCGCGAACCCGTGTAGTCCCGCCGCGGTAACAGCGTAAAATTATCCAGTTATTCACCCGAGAAAATGCCCATAAATAATCTTCGGAAGTATGGGGCTCACTTAGGGAAAAACCGTAAGCCCATCAATCGACATCCCCGGCTTAAAGCGAAATGGCGCTCGGGCCAGACCTTTGCCGGCTGTTAAGAAATGGCTAGAGATCGTTAAACGCTTGGCAGCGTCTTAAAAGAATCCGCTGCAACAAGAAAAGGAAAACCAATTTCCCGTTGATTTCACCTCATTCAGATTTTCCATCTTTTTATTATTTTGCTGCTCCACATAAGCCGGGCGAAGATACCACAGGCGGCGCAGCAGTGAGTGACTGGACCCATTTGTTGTGGCTCGAAGACACTTTTATCGGCGGGTGCGGGGTGGACGTGCGCTGCAGGGACGAGGAAAGAAAAACGATGCTGAAACCTCGGAATTTTTCCACCACGATAATAAAAGTCAAGAAAATGAGGAAAATAATGGCCTCCACTCGATTACAGCGGGAATTTACGTTTCGTAAACAGTCAAGGAGATCACGGTGCTCCTCCAGCCTGCTCCTGCTCGCCCTGCTCCTTCTTTCCTAACAGGGTAGTGTCCGATTCCAGCCAGAAGGAGCACCCAAGCGATGGTGGCTGGTGTCAATGATCAGGAATTGTAAATCTCTCCGCAGTAAGCTGCGTCCGCAATTTATTGGAGCAATTGAATCGCAAGAAAATGGCTAAACAGAAGCATTCAGCCGGAAGATGCTGATGATGGAAGCGGACCACTTCTAGCCATAGTACTAGGTTAGGCACTACGGTGGGGATGGGTTGAGCGAATGATATGGCACTGATGGGTGCAGTGTTAATAAAATTTAATGGATCAAGAAAT
This sequence comes from Neoitamus cyanurus, assembly GCA_947538895.1. NCBI lineage: Eukaryota > Metazoa > Arthropoda > Insecta > Diptera > Asilidae > Neoitamus > Neoitamus cyanurus. The sequence continues at coordinate 40,617,992 of OX384540.1, read as the reverse complement.
GTTCCGTGAAAATAAAACAAAACTTCTGGAGGGTAATTTCTGAGTATTTCCAGGTTACTCACTCTGTTTTATGGGAATGATTTCGCGGAAATACCTATGCGAGACATAAACGACTATTGCGAAATGTTCAGAAAATTATATTCCTACTTACAAGCCAACGAAGATTCTGCGGTCTTAGAAAATGGTCGTTAAGTGCGGGCGGTACTCGACAGCTGTTCATTATCCGCTCCATAAACATCTCGACCATTAACCGTGTTGAAATTTGGGTAGTAGTTACGAAGTCATAGTGTTTTTTATTTAGGCATTAGCAATAAATTTACTCGCGAGATTAGACTACGTTCAACTAAATTTTTCGCGGAAATTAAAATGAATACACAAGCAAACATAAAATGTATAATTTCCGAATTTTTCACCAGGGTAATTTAAAAAAGAGAGAGAGGTGAATATGTACATACATTAGATTGCGAATTCATCAGCCTGGCAAATTTCGGGAAAGGAAGTGTAGTGAAGGTAATTAGGTACTGTCGCGTACAATTTACGTGATTTTAAACATCCAAAATGATGGGATTTATTTATTTACCTTACAAGGGCTTTCAGAGAATTTTTTCCCAATTACACTTAAGCTGTATGAAATATTACCAAGGGAAAATTAAAGACATAATCTAGTTAAAAATAACACAGGCAGAATAATGAGCAATCTTTTGAAGTTGAACGTTTTTGGTCGCCATTTTGGCTTGCTTTCAAGTTTTATTTGTGATGTTCCATACTCAGTTGATAAGATTTCTATCAGTGTTAGAATCATTAAAATCACTGCAGAAATAAACTCAATGTCAAAACTAATAGTCTCGATGTTGATATCCTTCGGAACTTCCAGCAGGACCACCGAGTAGATTCGATGCTCACATTGCGCAGGAGACTTTTTGAAGGTGTGGGTCATTGTGAAATATGTATCCACATTGATTGGCAAACAGTTGAGTAATCACCAGTCCTCAACAGTGACGAGTTCATGTTCATCTTTTCCGTTGATCATTCTAAAAATATTGAAGTCATTGGCTTACACAAAATAGTCAGATGTTTTATTTTTGGTTCAGTCATTCATAAATAACAGGAATAAAAGCGGAGCGAGAATAGATCCTTCTGGAACACCAGATACAGAAACAGTGTATAGTATGTTCTGTTCAACGAAATGTTGTAACTCGATAAAGTTGCTCGCGGTGGGCTTTTCTTTTACAAAACCATTGGGCGATCCAATACGACCTAAATATAATATCTATCTACTAAGTTTCATTCGCTTGTCAGAAAATTACTACAGGAGGACTTTTGAGATCCCTGGTTTCAAAAAATTAAAGCGTGGCCGTAATTTTTAATCTCGACAAAATGAACGTTTACAGCCATTTGTTTTTTTATTAGTCAATTTTATTTGTGAGATACTTAGCAAAGGATACTTGAAATACTAATTAACATACTTTAGACGAAGTAGTAGTAAGTTTTCCATGGAAAAGACTTGAAAATCTTTCATTTTCGCTTTCTAGGTACATACTTGTAAAAGGGAGTGTAAATGTGTTATGTTTACAGTTTACAAATGTACTGTAAATAGTATGCTACTCTACGTTTCGCTCGAATGCATTATTCATGTAATCTTTATATGAAATTCTTAATGGAATTATTTCAAAACCTAGAAATGACCGCCAAATTTGTGTAGCAGATTCCCTTTGGGTATGAATTTCACACAGCTAATGATCTTACATGGAGACAAATTGTTTGTCTCATTCAAATATTCAGCAGGTCTAATTCTTGCAAAATTATAAGATAAATATTTCACATGCCGAATGGATTACACAAAGCCTGGAAGTACTTACTACGTATTTACTACATGGCATTGGTGGCCTTCTTAATTTTACGACCCTGAGACGGATTTTTTTCTTTTTTTTGTAACATTATAGGTAATTGCAGATGTGTTTACTTCAGTTCCAGACACTAGGAGGATTTGTGTGTGGCTGCCAAATCGTAAAAATCGCCAGATGAGTAGTTCCTCTGCGAAAATAAAAATCCGGCGTAGACCCAAAAATCAAAGTGCTTGAATTGAAAACAAGACATGTGGCACGCGTTCATCTGCTATGCGCAATATAAACAAATATTTTTAGCAACATTCTTAAGAGTGCGCGCACGATTCGCGGCATTAAAAAACGTAGGCGAAGCGTCAACTGAAAAAATTCTCCCATAAATGCGGGTGTGTCCCACTGTGCATACAAAGCTGCCCCCTTGAGACTGCGTCTTGCGTCGTTAGCTAATCGCACCAGCGGCGAATAATTAAGAAGCAAGACGGCAGGCAGTTTTCTTTTTGCCTCTTTCGTTTTCAATTATTTAATTAATGAATGCATTTACAGTGGCCAGGCATCGGTGCGCAACGGCCAGAAAGTGATCAAGTGATTTCACTAAGTGGTCTGGAATTCCAAGCATTCCGAGCGACAGTGGCACTAGTGGCTCGGGAGGCCGGGCTGAGAAAAATCAAGACATTTGTCGCATAGTTAAAGTTGGATTTTTATGCAGCGACAACGTCTCAAAACAACTCTTCCCTGCTCCCAATTTCCATTAAGCGAATTACTGTCTTTGTCCGAGCACATTAATTGCGTCCGTCCACCGGCCCTTGGAGCCTCTTATACTATACCCAGTTCGGGATGGGCAGCGAATAAAAGCTGCAAGATGAGCCTAATTAAGACGCGCACTGAGAATGTGCCTAGCGGAACTGCGGGCGCGGATGGGAGCACAACGCGCTTTTATGGATCCCCTCCCAGCCCTTGCGACAGTGACTAGAGCTCGCTTTTGTTTGATTTAATTTAAATATTAATCTGGCGGCGCATTAAGGAATTTGTTTTCTCGTGGTCGTGCCGGTGTGATGTGAGTAAGCCGAGAAAAATCCACGTAATTGCCCTGTTTATGCACTTGACGGCACACCGAGTTATTCTTACATTCCGCCGACCGCAAACAATTTTTTTCGGAGCGCGGCATTTTAATTTCGCATTTATTTTTGGAGGGAGCTATAATTTCTGACTATTTCGGGATATTAACGTGCTGAATTGATAAACATGGTACGCTGAAGCGTGGAGTCGTGTTTAATCAATAGGGTGAATACCGGAATTGATTTATGATTATTTTTCTTTTGAATTCCCAAGCAGAAGGGGTTGAATTATGAGGCGCTTCGTTTTCTAGTTCAAAACAATCAACCGCTAAACCGGTTAAATAATTCGGGCTGTTTCAATTTTTTTGTTATTCAATCAGGAAGTATCAACGGCAATTTGTAAATAAAAGGTTTGACGTCTTATTATTTTACACAATACGACGCAGAAAAAAATATCACGAAATCACAATTCCAAAAATGTGAGTTATTATTCATAACGTATTTGAAATTTGTTGCTGGCCATTGTAAAATCAATAACATATTTCAATCTAGAAAGTTATTCATTCAAAACGTTTCGTTTTTGATTCAAAATGGATTGAAATGGAACATATCATAAACGAAAATTTTTGAACCAATTTCTAACGTGGTTGTTTTGTCAAAAAAAGACGACTTTTACCTGCTTCGAGATTATCTCTAGATTAACGGCGGGAGCTATGGATTACTGTTCCAGAGGTTCCCCGGGTTCGCATCTCACATGAATAAAATTGTTTTACTTTCTAAGAGATCAATATTATGTATCGGTCACAACTTAACTACGAAGTATTATCATACTGGCGTTTTGCTACTGGTTCCAAATTAGTGTATATAGCTTCCGAAATTTTAATTTCTGAGCCCTTTGCGTGTTTACGTCGAAGCTACCCACGAATTCCATTATAACATGCCATTAGGTTCATATTTGCTTTCAAGAAAATGTTGACCCTGACATTGTTTTCGAAAAGTTTCTAATGAATATTTCGTCGGTTATATGCTAAATTACCTAAAACTGTTCAATTCACGATTCCGAAATCCAAGCAATGAATCCACTTATTCTAAGCACGAGATACAAGTTCTATTTCTTGAAAAGCCTTAATCTCCTCGTGTAATAGAGGAATTGTTTTCTTGCGTGTACAACAAGAAAATTTATTTAAAAACTCAAACCAATTGCTGTAATCTGTTGAATAGAAGATCAACGTGTGATACTTGAAATAATATGTACCTAAGCCCTTATCCATATCAAGAGCACGCCAACCTTGACTGAATATACCACGTTGACGTTATTCTGCGCCACCGCATAATTCTCTTTTTACGTGTCTAGACACCGCTTAGCAGCGTCATCTTGGGTCTTGCAAAAATGCCTCCTATTAAATAAATTTCAAGCTATTTACATTATTAATAGCCCCGTGCCATATCTCGCAGTATTTTTCACTGTCACCCTGTTCCATCTGCCTACCCCTCGAAACAGACTGAAGCCTTGAGGGCTTGGAAAAAATGCATCAGCAACAAGGAAAGCCCTGACACACACAGCATGTACATATGAATCACTTCCATGCATCATAGAACATTTTAATTGCGCCGGAGAACCAACTCAACTTTTATTTTTTCACTTTTGCCTGTGCTACTGCCGCTACCGGCGAGGCTTTCTCTGCGAGCCCAGCTTCATCAGATTGATGACGATTTTCCATTTAAAACAACAAAAAGGCAACAGCAACAACAAAAAAGAAAATATTGCAAAGCTACAGATAATGAAATTGTTGTTTGTTTCGCGATTTTCTTTTGCGTCGGCCGCATGGCATACATACAGTGAATATCACATATGAGCCCCCCGGCGCATGTGGAGCCTTTGAGTCGTTTTGGTTGCAGTCAGCCATAAATATCCGCGAAAGTGGAATATTCTTTTTTTTAATAAATCATTTTTTTTGCGCTCTTGCTGCTCTTTTAAAGGTCGACAGAGTCAATGATGCGGAAGGATTTTTAATTTTATATGTATAAATCTTTCTCTGTTTGTCGACCAGAAGGGGGAAAAACAATGATTACGCTTGTGAGCAATTTTACGATAATTGCCGGAAAAATATGTAGAACGCGATCCAATTTGTGGCAATTAAATCAAGAGAAATGGTCTGAGGAGCTGTGTCGAGCGCAGCATTCGGAAGGTAAATAAAATATTTCTTGTGGAGAACAGCAGGTCTGTGCTCAGGAAATCCTTCGCAGAAATTGTGTTTATGTTTGCTTTCAAAATTAGTAAATATTTAATAAGAAGATAATTGGGGTTTACTGTGTTTTTTGGGACTTTATATCAGAACGGAGTTGTGGTGAGCTTCGTGAGCAGTATTTCCTCAGACATAAAACCTCTACCCATATTATCTAAACTTTCTCATAAAAAATGGAATTTATACCAACCAACCCTCCAGTATTAGCTGATATGACTGTATAGTGTATGCCACACACATATTTTACATTTCACATTACTACATGTTTTACATATTTTATAGCTCCGGATATTTCAGGATTAGCTTGGGATGGTTTATTACCCGGCTACGGCAAAACAAAAAGGGAAGGGTTTTATAAATGTAGGAGTCTATCTACGCATGTATTCGGTAAGCTTAATTCATGTGTTCGCTCATAGAGCGTAAACTATCCGGACTGATTTCAACAAATTGGTGTCAATCGCTTCGTCCCAATTTTCCGAGTGTCATAGACTAAATTTTTTAGAATGGCTGCAAAATGGGATGATTTAAATAAGTTGTGCTTATATTTATTTCGTGGCCGTATTTTCGTTACGTCGAATAAAAATCGTAGGGGGAATCTGAACTGTTTTCGAGTTACAGGGTGTTTCATAAATTCGGAATGTACGTTATTGTTTTATTTTTATCTTTTGATCTACGCCCCCCCTCAAAGGATTTTTTGTTCGGTTTAGTGAGATCTATCACCCCAATCATTTCTGCATGAGTTATACGATGCACATACAGGTACATATAAAAAGCCCGAATTTTCGACATTGTTTGCTTCCCATCGATTAACTTAAACGCCTAATTTTTTCACCAAAATTCTTGTGTAGGTAGGTAAGTAGGCTGTCTTATGCAGGACTCAGTTTATAGGCAAACATTTTTACTAAACATTTTAGGGGCAAATTTGGCTGTGTGAACTTTTATTTGTTGGGCTGTCTAAGGGCATTACCGAAATCTCTTGTTGTTCCTCTTTTTTTGTAATTAAATTTCGCTGATCTTACACGTCAAACAATTTATTTTATCAGTTTCGTGTTTTACTCTTTGACCTACCAATTCTTTCGGATTTTTTAACTTAAAATAAAATCCTTGTGGTAGAAATGTTATACAGCTCTGTTGCCTAGGGCCTTTATGAAATTTACTGACTTTTCCCAAACCTTATTGTAACCATCAGAAACATTCACTCCACAGTGTATTCCCACACTCCACTGTGTTTGTTAATCTGATATTTTGATAAATATTTGTACATGCAATAACCGACAAATTTATCTATTATTTCCAGGTTATTTTAAACGGCACCACGAGTAGTGTCATTACGCTGAAACAAATATCCACAGAGGGAGTACCAAAGTTCATTTAATTTATGTCATTTTGATGCCCGAAAAATTCAATTTATCTCGCCCATCCAATTATGAGCGAATTCCGTGCAATTATGACCCTCATAATCACCAGCTCCGTAATTTCTCACAAAACACCGCCAAGTGCACACTGAAACACATTCTCAATTGAGACCATACGAAGCCGTCCATACTCGTGCCCCTGATCCATTTTCCCGATATCATTTGGCATTAGGCCCAATTAACCCGGGCGCTAGTAATTTACACTTCATGGAATTGTGCTCGGGGCAAATACATCGTTGCAAGGCTCCCAGAACATGACTCATTTAAATAGAATTTAAAAACCAAAAGAAGCGCAAGGCCCTCTGCATGCAGGCAGAGTTTTCCAGTGTAATTTGAAGACACGCCGCGCCGTCAATTGCAAAGCCACACGTTCGCCCGCAGCATAAAAATATCCTCACGATGGCAATTTGTGTTTTAATCAAAAAGTCACGTCCTCGCACGTGTCCAGCTCTCCCAGTGGGCAACTTCTGATTTCGCTGGATGGCATAAAATGCACTTCGAAAGTTTGAAACTTTCTCGTTGCTTACTGGTGGCTCCATCTCTTAACGGTAACGAGAGTAGGTATCCCGCTCAATGTCATGCAATTTAAATGTTGTGTCACTAAAAAATTGTCATGTCTGTCGATTCTGGATGGAGACCTTTTTTTTTTGTTATTGGGCTGCAGTGAATACCTAACGCTTGCTTGCTGCATGGCGGACTTTTAAGTATTCATAGCACAACTTGGTGCAGTGAAGGTGCAAATTAGGAGATGCGGCACCGACGGAAGTCGAATGGATTAAATGAAAACTGCATGTGCCGTTTACACCCTGACAACTCTTGCTGCGCATTTCATGAAGAATAGTTGCTAAAACACTGCAGGTTTAGGATGTATTGTTCTGTTAGGCATGCATGCCTTAAACCACGCGTTTGGTATATACATATATGGATTATGTCAAATATTCAGGAATTCATGTCGTTGGAGCAAGTTTCGTATTGTATCTATGTTCACGGAATTTTGGAAGTGAGATGTTTCCACATAACACTTAACTCTACTCACTGTAAATAAGGCAAAGATAATGACATTCGATAGTTAGAATAGCTCAGCATTAAATCGGTCATTGGGTGACCAACAAAATTGGCATGGGCACCAAATGAAAGGGTATGACGAGCAAAATAAGTCAAATAAAAGCCTCATCATCGGAATTATATTTCGCACCTGTTTTGCTTCCAAAGGATCCGATTGAAGCTCTGATATTAGAACTGTCTAAGCATCACGGGGTAAGTTGTTCCGCGGAACAACCAACCCTGTGCCAGAGGAACTCGCAGCCCCCAATATCAATTTTCAAAGCAGTCTAAAATGTTGATAAACAGTTGAAACAAGGCAAATAGTGATATGAAAATAACACTACAAGTCCCACATAAATAGCTTTAAAATTGATCAAAATAGACCAACAAGTTTGAGTACGAAAAAATGCACTTAGGAGACATTCAGGTACCGCCTAGCAACATCTATACTTTCCGGTCGTCGTGGATTTATTAAAAAGGCTGCCAAAATAGCACTATGGTATGGTGTTTTGTGACGCACTTCACATTTATTGCCATCTGTTTTCTACACAGAGTTATTCTTGTCAGAATAACTTACCTCCGGCACTTTGAACCCCGTCCTCCCCTACTTATGGTGTGTGTCTAGGTCCAATCAAGAACTTGTAATTCTAAAATAGCAAAAAATAGTTTTTGAATCATGATATAAAATTCTACACATACTAAGATAAAAGACTTGATTTCGTGTTCCAAAATGTTGTGGTGACCTCCATATTTTTTTTAACAAAATGTATAAGTATATGCAACATCGACCACCTAGTAAGTTTTTTCTCTTTGATGTGCAAACTCTATAAATTCTCTAAAAATTAAGACTCGAACAGCAAGTTGGAACACTTGAGAGAGATTGCAGAAAATTAATAATTGCAAAAATAACAATTCAATTCCTTGAAGATGTGTATTTATTGCTGGGTCCTACAGGAAGTTCGATGTGTGTCAACATTCTTTTCCTTTTGACATTAATAGATTATCTGTTCACAAAGATGCTGACCTTTGATGCTGATCTTAGGCTATGAAGCTCTCCTACAAAATTTCTTTCCTGAAGGGCCTATTTCTGCTGAGTTTTGCAATGGAGAGATACACGAGTGGCTCCCCATTTAGGACACGCTAATTATTTCAATAACACGGCAATCAATCATATTCGACAACTCAATGTACCCATTCACTTGACCCATAAATCATCCTCCCCGGAACATCGCCTAACTCTTTAAATACAAACTTTGTTACCCCCTCCGAAAATAGCAGCGGGTGTAGCCCGCCTGATGCCATTTTTAGAATAAAAAGTGCTGGCCAACAGTTGCACGGTATTTTCAGTTCTGCCACAATATCCCGATATAAATCCGCGAGCGATTTCATCACCGAGCAGTAAAGTAAATCCACGCCCTTTTCCATCACCACTCCACCGTCATCAGCATCATCATCAGCGTAGTCGTCGTCATGAAAGCTGGCGCCATCTGTTAAAGTTAAAAATAAAAAATCCCCAATTCCTCGGAGTCACGATATGGGCCCCTTTGAGTGCGATTTAATGAAAGAAAGGCCAGGCCGGCTTGGCGGTCTGCTGTATGGCTCCTTCTTGGGTGACGTTCTCGGAGCAGCAAGAAGCACCTATCGTGCTGGCTCTGGCTGAAAAACAAGCTTTCTCCATAATTGAATGCGAGCAGAGAGAAAACAAACAAATGAGCAAAAAAATTAATAAATTTCTACCACGAAGCGAGCCGGCCTACCATATGTTCGAAGGGAGGTGGGAGACCTGACCGAGAAAGCCGGGTTCGGGTGACGAGTGCTTCTTTGAAGAACTAAACTCGCTCCCAGGAAGGCAATTCGTTCAGAAATAGCAAACTCGTGCCCGGAATGGCAAACAACCGATTTTACGAGATTTCTGTCGGGTCGGCGGCGGTTCGTTGACGAGGATTTCCCTGGCAGAGTAAACCCGGCAAGGCAAGCCCTTAGCAACAAGACCGAAAATATTCCGAACGCCGCCGCGCCGAGTCGAAATTACCCGGTACACTCATACAGCTGAGCGCCCGGAAACAAGCACTTGCTGAATAATTTCGGGTTCGCCGGGTTGTGTGTTTAATGCCCGTACTCGGCTGTGTGGTGGTAGGTCGTTTGTGCGCAGGTACACTTGACCGGCGACACATCGATCGATAAAATATGGAGAAAACAGCAAACCGAGTTTGTCCCGGCATAATTTCTGCTGTCACCCTCTTCTGGGTTTAATGTGTCGAACATGAGCACACCCTCGTTATCGCTGTCGAAAGCGCTGTGTCCTGACTGGGCCTGAGGCTGAGGCCCACTCTACATGCGTGCATATATCCGGCGCCCGGGAGCCCACTCCTAAAACCCGGCCCGGCCTTCTGTTTATGTCTCCCCCAGGGAATAGCGCTCTATTCTGCGATTTCTGTTCGTTTGGTGGACTACTGTTGCCGGCGTCGTTGTCTGCAAGCCGTTGGCAAACCACGGGCAGATTTTTAGCATTTTTTTTCTAATTATAGAAAAGTTTTGTGGATATCGCAGGGAAACAACGGCGTGCACGGTGCCCTGTCGTGCTGACGATGTAATAAGGACGAAAGACGTCGCGCCGCCCGCCGCCGCCGCCGGGACCAATGTCGTCCTGCAGACTTTGCACACTGCAGCAGTCGTGAGTTGTCGTATGCATTAAAAAGCTTCCAGGGGAAGAGATAGACTTGATGACTCCTCACGCAATCCACTTCCGCGCCGTTTTCTATTTATTTTTTCTGCCAGCCTGATGGGAGCATTGCACGAAATGGGTGAACTCAGGGAGCCAGCATGGGCCCAGCCCGGTCGACTACTGTGGCCGGGGACAGGCACCGATCCGATGTCATCGTAGCGAGATTGAATGATGCAATTAGCGATGTAATTACTCTGTGTCGCCAGCAAAACGGGGTGTGCTGGCCTTACACAAAGGGAAAATTGTTTTCGAAATTATCGTTAAATGCTCAAGTAGACGAGCCGAATGCCGGTTAATAGGTACTTTGCATTCGAGGTTCGAGCAAATACGGAAAGAAAAACCACACGGATCGCCGGGTGCGTTCGCGTGCTCCCTTTGTATGCCCTCTCAACTGAATTAGGGCTTTCCATTATAATTATTCACCAGGACGAGTAGTCGCGAAGTCGCAGCTTTTAGGCGGTAAGTGCAGAAGACTCCAATTTGCTTTTGAAGTTTTCGTAAAAAGAAGTTTCCCGAAGGTAAGCAATTTATGGGGTGAGATTGCTTAACCCCCGGCCAATTCGACCTTAACTTAAGCTTTTAAAACAACAAAGTGAAACTCCTTTTTTACAATACAATATAAATGATGACTAAGTACGCCATATTGAAATTGCCGTTTGTGAAATTGGAAACCACATTTGCAATCAGTGACTCCAAAAGCCCTCACGTACCAACTTTCATGAACCTTTTTAATCGTCCTATTATGCAAGTCGAATTTGGTCGACTCGACGAGCAAAGACACATAGCCAGAGGTGAGATGTCTTCCCTAGTCGAGTCGACCAAATTCGACTTTCTCGATACGGCCGGGCCCTAATAAACACTAGATGATAACTGCTCATTTCCACCACTACTCCTCTCATATCGACTAAAGAAGTTTCACTTCAAAAATACAATAGCTGCACGCTGACGAGGTCGCGTTATACGCATAGTTTTAGAAGTAGGTTTTAGGTGTCTCACCGCTCTTTTTCATAAGGATGTACGAAAAGATTTCGAATGCTAAAAAGCGAAAGAACAATCGTAGCTCGAAATATTCGCGTAATTAAAATTATTCGACTACAACTATTCCGAAGGTAATAAGGGCCTAATATTATAGCTCAGTGGTAATAACGCTGAGCAACGTGCAACGTGTGGACAACGGACGCGACCGTTAATTTAATGTTTCAAATGGTGTAAAATGTCCAACTCTTCTGGTGATACAAATTAATTTTTTTTTTTTTCTCTGATCATAAATAATTTACGGCAGACATGAAAATCTCAAAAATTTGTATTACAACCGAAAGTAAACTCTTGTAGGATCTTCTCAAGTAAGGGAAGCACAGTATCAAGTCTTTCTCACTTCACTTCAAGGCGGATTATCGCTTCCTGCTGTGCCCGGGAGAATAAAACCTCCATCAAATCATTTTCGAATGCCTCCGCTCTAGACCCAAGTGGAAGGTATACACGTTCACTATCTCCCAGAGCCATTGAAAACACCTTTGCAAATAAGCCCTGACAAGACAAATAAAATCCAATAGAAAATTTTTAATGTCACGAAAAGCGCCTCAAGGCTGTCTGTGGAAATTTATATTATCCCTTGCGTTGTCACCTCATCATCATATGCCACCACCACAGTCTCGAAAAACTTTTCTGGATTCGAAGCGAAAAAATGGATTTTCGTATGAATGTCTTGTTATTTCCTGCTGGGCTCTTTCAAGGAAGATATAGAAAAAAGGAAAGTTGTGAAAGTCCCTAAGGAGTTTCGCCCCTTTTTTGTGTGCTCATCCTGTATTTTTGGGGCTTTTTCTCTACCCCTGCCGCTTACCTACAGGACGAGCACATGCCAAGCCACCCTGTGAGAAAGTTCGCTGCGATGATGGAATTGGGATCAAAAGATAAAAAGACAGAAAGAGAAAAATTGGACTATCCCAACTCTAGTCGAAATGTTTGCTGTTCGCTCCCAGAAAATCATTCTTCTTAGTTGTAAGATTTCTTTTGAGATCTCCGGAGTAATTTTGTGCAAAAATGGAAATTAAAAGCCTTGAGTGGAATGCATAAATGATTTTTGGGTGTCCTTTGATGAATCATCGCGTTATCTCCTCGAGGCTGGTAATTAAATTGACAGAGCCTTTGGATGCTGCGGGGGTGGGGAAGTGGCTGGGATAATTACTGGGTTGACTTTGAAGATGAAATAAGAGGTCCTTAATTTAGTGAGAGGTACGTGGTTGCGAGCCTTGTAATTCATGCTCATGTAAGGTTCGCAAAATAAACAGGGACTGCTGAAGCATATAATAATGTTCGTTCTAATAATATTGCGACTTCCTCTATTCGAAACTTGTGCAAAACACTACATAAAGTATGTACGCTCTCAATTATCTATTAGGCAGTATATGGTAATTGCAAGCAAAGTCCTTAACAAAATAAAAAGAAGAATTTGACGTTTTTAGTCGTCCAGTCGTGAGTAAAATTTCGTTCATTCTTTATGCAGATGTCATTGTGCATAATGCGTTCGGCCACCATCAGTAATGCGAAAATCTTTACGCAAATCAACAAAATTCAGATCTTTTCTATAGATGGCTACTAATTGGTCACCGCAACAGTATAGTATACATATGTACTCATACCTAGACCGTAACCGCCAAAGCTGGGCCCCCTGTAATACCACGGCCATCGCTACCCTGTTCGTTTAGTCCTTCCTTTATTCTTTTTGAATTGAATGATATTATTTCACCTGAAATTCGAATTAATATTTCCATAATTAAAATTGTTTAAGCACAGCGAGTAATTCGAATTATTCGATAGATTGTGACTAATTGCCATGAAATTTCAAATAATACGAACAAACAAATCGATCTACTGCAGTGTAAACATTTGCGGTAATTTGGCTAGCTCCAACTCCATCATACTTCAAAATAAATTGCAGCGCCTTTATTGGTTGGGGAAAAGCTAGTCAGTTTAAAAACAAGTAAAAGAAACAACGAACCGATCTGCATTTTTAATAATATACTCTTGCCTCAAAAAAAATTTTTAATTATTTGGATGGCATTTTTTTTTACATAGATCAGAAGTTTGAAAGAAAAAAATTCCCCATCGCGTAAGATTTTCAAGAAAATTAGAGTGCCAAAGTCATAAGTTATTTTTAATAATTGTCCCATGTTTATAAAAAAAAGCAAGGATTGCACAAAGTCCAATGAAAGCAGCTTGAGCGATTGCCTAAAAATACAAGAGCCAAAGACTACGATATTTCCCTACCTGTTGTATTGACAATGTTTGTGGAGCTTTAGGGTTTAATATCAATCATCATTTGAGCTGTATCTTGAATTTCCCAAATGCACCTATTCGTACTTTAGGGATATATCCTTACCGACCAATATTATAGATGATGAGATGGTATCAACTGCGTGATTTGTTGAGTTTCTACAAATATGAACTGATCTAAGCTTCACCGTACCATACTTGATGTTAAAAATTGAAAAAAAAAAACTTGACACGTCTGCTTTCAATCAAGACCAAACTTCCTGAAATATATTGTTGTATGTAGAACAGTTATTAGGGTCAGTCACTTTTTGCAGTTTATTCAGAAAACATTTAATTAAAAAAAACTTTAATTCAAATTTAAAAAGGAAGTAAAATGGCGGAGAAAAATGACATCTAGTAAACATTGGGCAACCGTGCAGGACTTTGTGAAACTTCTGACCTACCCTTAAGGGGGAACGCCACGTGACGGGTCAAAAAATTGGCAATGTTTTGGAAATTTTTCACAGCCATAACTAAATATTTAAGGATCTGGTAAAGGATATTTTAGCTAGTCAATTTGTTCAATATATGTATAAACAATTATTTATTATTGAGGTTTTTGTTCTCACAAAATGGCGGCGATTTAAAAATTTTTTTTCGTTTTTCAGAGCTTTTTTTGTGTTCAAGCGGTCTTCAAAAATAGTGATTATCAAAATTCTAAAAGTCGACTACGCACAACGATAGCCTCTATCATTACGGTAATTTCAAGAAAAAAATTGCTTGAATTGGTTCATTACCAGGACAAGGTCAAAAAGAGTCGTTTCCGAGATAAACGCGTTTAAAGTTTTCGTTACGTTTAGACGGAAACCGTATGTGTGTGAAAAGGAATTTCGCCTTAATTTTTTTTACATCTCTATGAATGTGCCGCCTACTACCAATAATTTAAAAAAAATTAAATTTTCTGAACAAACAAAGTGGTGTTTCCCTGGGCTGGAAGTTGAAGGTCTTCTAATATGTTATGAAGCCCCCTGTAATTTACTGATTAAGGATGGTTAAGGTGTTACCCAGAAATAAAGCATTGCAAGTCTTCAACTCATAGCGCTTTGCTCTTTCTCTTTTCTCTTTCTGACAAAATTAGAAGTATTTTAATTTACAGCAAAGACAAGCCCTTATTAATTATTTATTAAAGGGGCTGTTGTCAAGAAGAAAATCTCCTTTTCAATTAATTCCCCAAAAAGTGGCAAGTAGGACGATCTTATAAATTTCCCCAACCATACAATTCCATAGATTGCACGAAAACTTCAGTACATCATCTTCCCTCCCCCGAAACCCTCTAAAATGTTACTCATAAATGTTCGTACAGAGCAGGTAAAAGCGCCCCTCCATTAAACCACTCGCTAACGACAGAGCACGAGGCTCGACCCACACCTAGCTACATAGCAAAACCCGTGTCTCGCTCAACCTGCCGAAACTTTGGAAGGAACGTCGAACTTCAGAGTGAATTCCTGCGCCATAAAAAAAATAAAATAAAACTCCATAAAACTTTTGCGATTGGTCCACCGTCTGCTTCATTGAAGTCTCAAGTTTCAAACAAGCGAAGAACTTTCAAAGAATTTCCAGGTGAGCTCCAGTCGCAATTTTCATTAATATTTCATGACCCTCCCCACAGCGAGCGGAGGGCAGAGGAAGGGTTGCGGCTGTGCAGTCCGCGGATCTTCAAAATTAAAAGGATGAAAAAATCACGAAGCTCCAGTAAAATCGATGAATTCATTGCGCCGATGACATGCTTCGGTGGCTGCATGAAGACCTCTCGGAATTTAGTTCAATGGGAATAAGTTTTGTAAGTAATCGGTTTTCCAGGACGGCGTTGCTGGGGGATTATGTGTGCAACTCATGGAGGCTCGGGTGGCCCCAATGAGGTTAAGAGCTCCCATGAATGCAGTCACTTGTTCGAATGAAGATTCTCTAAATTTAGCCACTGAATGGCGACCATTCCAGGACTTCAAATATTTTCGTTTGCCTATTTCTGAGAAATCTCGCAGAGCTCACCTGCTGGCAGACTTGCTTTCCTAGAATTCCTTGAGATTTGTCAATTAAAGTCGCAACAGAGTACCGCAGACAGTTTTATTGATTCGGGCAATATTTTCAAAGCCTTGTCGAGCAGATGGGAGAGGGGGTTGCGTCAGTAGGTAGCAAAACCTTTCAGTTTTCTTGCCCGAAACCCTTTATTCGTTAAAACGTTATCTAAACCCCCAGGGAGGTATCCTTGCTATGGACCCAAAAGTATCCACCTCAGTGGGCCCATGCATTCGGAACGAAATACTTGAGGCTATTCTTGGGTTGGATATGGCGCTCTCCGGTCTACAGCCCGCCTAGAAGTTTACTTCAAAAGCAATACCTTCCCCAGACCGGCCATCTGCTGAAGTAGGCCCAGAGCGAAGTGGAGGAAAAGATGGTTCATGTAACCGCCTCCTCTCAGGTCGTTTACTTTTACGACTCCTTGACTACGGAACACCGTCATAAGGATACAGTAAAGAAACCTCTGAAACACCATTCGTGGAAATTTCATTCGCTCGTTTTCCCGGCGAGAAGCTCCTTCAGGACTTTTTTTCCGCAGAAGGAATTACGCCTTACATGTGTCACTGCGATATCTTTGATCATGTAAATGTCCGAATTTATTAGGGTCGTTCCACGGAAATTCTTTAACTCGAGGAAGGAATTGGATTTGAATTTGACGATGAGCTCCAACGCCCTCTGTGAGGTTTTATGGGTGCTGACGAGAGGTGTTATGGTCGGAGGGAAATGATTTTCCGCCGTGATGGGCAATGGGCGGTCTTTATGTGGTTTTCCCAAAAAAAATTCATTGTAAAAATTTGTCTCACTTTTTCATCACATCTCTATGATGCCAAAGTCGGTCGTATGTTTCACTAGTTTTGCTCTTAGCTTTATTTATTTGTTTGTATATTTGTCTTGTCTGTTACGTTGTGATTGGACAATCGCTGACTCGGTTTTATTAAAAATGACATTTATCTTTTTATGTAAGAGACGATAATGACATCCGCTTCACCAATTAAGAACAAAAATAAAATTGTGGACGGAAAAAAATGACACAAAAAATATAAAATTAATTTCTCCGATTTCCGGAAATTGTTTAGCCCAAGGATCCTGAAAACCTCATATTTTGAAAGAGAGAGTGAAGAAATAGTCTTGAAAATACTTTGACGATAAAGTGTTTTTCTGAATTTTTAAATTACAGTGATTTCAGAATTAGTTCTGATTAGTTAATTAGATTTGCTAATTCCGCAAGGGGGTATCGCACAGTTGATCATATTTTTAGGGATATTAAATAAAACACCAACCAAACTTTTAAAATAGAATCTCTTAACTCAATTTCCATCCTTATACAATTTTTTGCATAATTGACATCTAGACAAAAAATCGCCTTTTAATTTTGAGAAGGAGTCCGAAATGAATGCCGTGGAAAATGTGGAAGATTGTGAAGTGAATTGGTCAAATTGTCGCTGAATGTCGTTTATGATTGTTTGTTTGTTTTGTATGTTTCTTGCGAGTGACAATGCTTTTCGAACTATAGCACGACTATTGCACAACATTGTATTAAATATTTTGGTTTTCTTTAATTTTTCAGAATGTTGACCACAAAATGCGTTTCCGATCAAAGAAAGGACAGCTTCCATTTATTGAGTTGAATGGTGAAGAAATTGCTGACTCCGCGATCATCATAAAGGAATTATCGGCGAAATATGGAAAAGATTTGGACGCTGCCCTGACACTGGAACATCGGAATGTATCCTACGCAATGATTTCCATGCTCGAGAATCACTTGATTTGGATTTTGTTCTGGTGGCGCGCCAAGTATCCGGACTTCGTTCTCAAGGGGTACAAAGTTAATTTGCAGCACGCTCTTGGCTTACGTGTGCCAAATTCAATTCTCAATTTCTTCTTCAAAATCGCATTTGGACGAAAGGTACGAGTGATTTATAATTTGGCTTTTATTATTCTTTTCGGTTTTCACTTATTTATTTTTTGATTTGTTATGCCTTCCTATTGATTGTTTTTATTTTAACTTGCAAACGCTTAAGTACAAAAGCAAGTGCACTTTTTCGGCGGCTATGAATGAGTAACAAGTTCAAGTAATACCTGAGAACATGATTAAAAAAATCAGTTCGGTCGCATTATCTGATCGACAGTTTTGATGTCTTTGATCACACCGATACAGCCCGAAACAAGAGTAATATCGCGTAAAAAACACATCAGCAGGTCAATCACCCATTTTTTGAATGAGAAGAGGTGCACCTCTTCCTGTATGCGGGCACATGAGTCAGCTAAAGATCGCTTTCGGCCTTACATAACAAAGGAGGTTCGATGTATAACACATTTCGATTTTTTCTTGTGCCTTATACTGTTTTTTCCTGGAGACTTGAATTACGAGACCAATAATTTTACATAAGTGCGGTCGCGTTTCCTATGTGAAACAGAACCCACGCGGGTCAAATTAACCGCGCTCTTTTAACATTTACTTTTTCTCGGGAATATGTGTTATTCCTTTTTTTAGAGAGCTGATCGCGCTTTTTATGGGAAGTTGAAATTGTGGGTTTTTATTAAGATATTGCTATTTTTGACGTTGTTTCGCGTTCTGGTGGCATATGACTCGATTCGGAGAGAAAGGTAAAAATAAACTTCTTTTTAAGCGGTTTCGTATTTCTCACAATACATATTTCATATTTCCACGATCAGTGAATTTCAGTGGGGTATGAATAATAATAATAAATAATGAAGCTCAATTCACACAAATTTACTTAATTCTTTTGGAAGAAGACAACAATTCGAGCTGAATTAAACTAAAGGAGGTTGATGCACGTATTACAGTTAAACCTTTTCACTTAACTAGTTACTGGAAATATATTTCTCTATAAACATTGCAATTATGTTTCTGGTTGTCGTCGAAGTTAATCAGACTGCGGTGTAGACTGAGCCGCTGAGTGCAAACCTCTTCTCTGTGGAACGCTTAAGTTATGCAAATCTTATCGATTTACAGACAGCTCAAGTATCGTTTAAAGTTGAGAGGCGCTTATAATCAATGAATTCGATTCGATCAAAACAATTTACAGTACGATTTATATCTCCGATTTGATTGCAAATTGGCACCAGAGAATACGATCGCAACTTCCTGTTACGGCTGATCAGAGTAGATTTGTAGGATTCTTGATTTACGATTCATTTTTATTCACTAATGCTATTTATTTATTTTATTAATTTAATAAAATTCTATTTCTCCAATAAGCAAATCGGGCTAACCAATTTAACTTTTCCAACGTTGTACGGATATAAGGCAGATATTAATCTCATTAATATGTGTGAAGTATATGAAGGGAATTTTTAGTTCACGCTTCATACTAAAACCCGATTAGGCCAAATAGATTAAAGTCAAAAGGTTGTTATAAATGCTTGTTGAAAGCAGAGTAAGTATGAGGCTTACTAGGAACTCTCGTTCTTCCGAATGAAGTGAAAAAACTATTTTGTTTTATTATATGTCGTTTGAAATGTATGCACGTTAGCTTTCAAGCTCTCGATTTAGTCTCGTAGACAGCAGTCTAAATTTTGACAGATAGCTACTAAATCGAAACAACACCAATAGCCCAAACAACTAACCAAAATTTTGACCTTGTGGGGCGCCAGCGTTACCCGCCATACCAGGGAACAGTTGTTCGCGTTGGTTCTACGACAAAATTACTAAAAACCATTTTTTGTTTTGTAAAATCAATAGATTTCGAATGACAGGGACACCAAATTCATACTCGAACTTTATTCTACACCCTGCAAATCTAGAGTTCTAGGCACATTTTTTTAAGAATTTTCAGCGCCGAAATGGAGATAGATGTATTTTAAATATGTGTCTCAGCACTGAGCCGACTATATGTATTATTGTCTCGCCTCTTCAACTCATAACTTCACTAGTATTGACCTACACTTTTCGAAAGTGCATTTAGGAATCAGCTTAATTGAGGTTGTAGTACTAATGTTACATTATGAATCATCATAATTTTGTTGTAAGAAATAAGGAACGAGGTCCTGTTGCCGACATTGTGCCTAACCATTAAGAATGCATTAACCCTGCAGCCCACTAGCCAGCAACTTTCTACTCCTCGCCTAACAGCTTTATAAATAAATCAAGAAAGTAAATCTCCTGCTCTTTGATTTTGTTTTCTACGATAAATCCAGCATGCATAAAAATTTCACTGCAAAGCACTGGCCGCAGGAAAGCGAGCATGGCATACCGCAGGCGGCGCGAATCTCACCAGGGTATCACTTGCATTGGCCATGCAAATTCGCTTAAATGCAACAAAAATTTTCCTATTAGCACTCTTGACCATGAAAGACCTGAACACCGCACCGCAATGGATTTTCATGTGACTACGGTCGGTTGGCCGCACCATTAGCGCGGAGGAAAAACACAAAGCCTCCATAGATCGCACCGAGCACAGGCAAGGCACGGCACCACGCAAGGAGGCGCGGAGCAGCTACACATAAATCTTGACGTCTTTAAAGACATCTCAGCGATACATTTTCTTTTCGGATCTGCACGGAACTTCTCATGCATACGTCCATCCATCACGGCCTCAGCCGTGGTCGTCAGCGCAGGCTGCTTTGTTGTGCACATGGCCCAGACAGCCAGCAGCGCCGGCTGTGCTCATTCTCCTCCAGCGGGATATCGCCAAACGGCTGAATGTTGGCAACTTTTACTTCGGATCTGGGTCTTCCGTCCGACCGGCCACCCAGCGACGAGCCGTCTGAAACTGGAAATTGGCCGGTGTCCGACCAGAGGAAAAAGAAATCTTTGTGGACTCAAAGACAAAGAACTCGCAGAAATCATTTTTACCAGTCATCGCGAGTTTTGGCAATTTATGTCTCTAGCGGCGCGGCGGTAATATTCAAAATTTGCGCACTCCAGCAAAACCCGTGCGATTGTGCGAAGCTGAGTGCATTTCACATAATTTTCAGAGTTAATTGAGGCGAACGGGCGAATGCCTCCACTTTAATGCCTCTATTAATTGGGAGAAAAAATGGATGACTGCGAGGAGGGAAAATGGCCATTAACGCGCACTGGACGCGACTTTTTCAATCAATTTTGACACGCACCGCAGGAAGTGATGAATTGCTCTTGGCGCATGGGATAGTGCCTCGAGCATTTTCTGCGTGTAACTTTGATGATGTAGCACTGTGGAGCCAAAGTCTTACAGTTGCTCACGAAAGTCTCTTCGCATGCAGAAAATTGCCCAAGTTTCAATAGAAATAACTAATTTCGGATTCAAAATATATTCCAATAACTTCGAGTTGCTATACCAACTTCGACTTTTCTCCCATTTTTGTGAGTTAATTAGACTGTCTTTGGAGAGCCAAATATTCTGAAAGATACAATACTTATAATGCAGTAAAGTCTATCCTGGACACTGTATTTTCTTATAAGGACATAATTACCAATTGACTTACCACCTGGCACCTTATTTGGGTTATCCGGTAATTTTTCAATACAATAAGACTGAGGAGTTTGGACAATTAGATTTTCAATTCTCTTTCTCCTTGTCTTACATCGAATCCTATCCAGCTTTGCAGATCGTCGACTTCATATAATACTTTAATTCTATAGTCAACTCTTATGCGATTTCTGTATGTCAATCGAGCCCGTACAAAATAAAAACATGTCCACAATATTCGCAGTGAACTGAACGAATTGCTTCTCGTTCCAAGATCCAATGTTCACACCAATGTATCTTAAAAGTTATCGAACCCCTGTCGTTCCAAATCGTTGTCGATGGAGTGATTATTTTTAACTCTCTACTTCACTTAAAACTCTAGATATTGAAATGCAATACGAAGCTAGTATATGAAAAATGACGTCGAAGGAAAATGATGCATAGACCTTTATTTTGTATTTTAATTTAATCGACAACGCCTGATTTTCGCCGTTACCTGAACTCGACCAATAATATATTTCACGTCGTTTAAATTTCGAAGAAAAACATTTGTGCTAGATTCACAAAATAGGTCTCCATTTGAATACGATAACTAATGCCGAAGTGCTGGTAGGACGCGAGTAGGCTAGTGGTAAGCGTGTTAAAAGTCCCAGGTTCGAATCCCACTCGTACGCCACGCTTCCACTCCCAGAGTGCGCTTTTCTTAATAAGCGAAGCCCCATCATATAGTTATAGTTACTGCGGGTTAATCACCCAGCATAGCGAACATAAACGATTAAAGAAATTGAAGCAGAACCTCGAAGTGGATAAGAATTTTGAGGAATCATGTACACCAGTTAAAAGAATGCAGCTTCGAAAAATGCGTGTAAAGTTCGCAGCGACACTGATATTCACGCAGCTAATGCTCTACAGGCAGGTCTGAATCGAACCCTCTTTCTAAGAATGATTTTCTAATACCTTGTGTATAACGGCGGCCCAACTCCAAGCTGAAATATAATCCCTACACAATGATGCGATACCTGCTTGTCTGCGAAGGACGCAGCATTAATTGGTGCCAGAAATAAAAAATAAAAAAAATATTCGATTTAACTTTTAAACCAGAATATCCCCTTTAAAAAAAACTTGAACTCATTCATAAAAGGCGATGCAAACAGAACACAACTTCACGCGCGAAAACACAATTTTTAGTTTCATTTGCAATTTTTGCTAAGTTTCAAATTACATTTTTTTTTGAAGCATTTTTTTATTTTCCCTTATTTGGACACGCAGTGAATGCACCTGAGTATGTAACAGAATAGAAAAAAACAGCAACAAAATAACGGGACAATAAAATTCAATAATTCCCCTCTTTTCATGAATTCCGTTCATTTCATTATTTAGTTTAGTTTTTATGAAAAAATATCCCCTTCTCATGTACAGTGGTTCCAGGGTTCGAAAAAATTGAAGGCTCATGGTATTGGTGTGCACAGCGCGGAGGAGATCGAGGAGTTCGGCAAACATGATCTGAAAGTGCTCAGCGATATGTTGGCGTACAAACCGTTCTTCTTTGGTGATGAACCAACGACGCTCGATGTTGTCGCATTCGCCGTCCTGTCACAATTGCACTTCCTATCGAAGGACGTGACCTATCCACTCAGAGACTTCATGACTGAAAAGTGCCCGAATTTAGTTGGTCATGTGTCTAGGATGAAGGAACGATGCTTCCCCGACTGGGACGAAATCTGCACCAAATTGGACTTAAATGCGCATTTACCAAAACCAGAGTAAGTGGCTTGTTTCAAATTATAGTTGCCCATATATGAACCCTTAAGTGAGTAATCGAGACTTACAATCGTTTTGTGTAATTTTAGACCAGAAGCAAAGGAAGGCAAGGAGGGCGAACAGGAAAAATCGGTAGAACAAGAAAATGAAACAGAGAAGATCGAGAAGGAATTAGAAAAAGATAAGGTAACGCATGATGACGATGTATTTGCAAACCCTAAACTAACATATATTCCTTGCTTACTTTCAGTCTGACGAAAAAGAGAAAACAGAGGAAAACAAGGAAAAGGAGGAGGCTAAATAAACAGTTAGCATTTAAAGAAACCAACAACAGATCAAAAAGTAAAAAAATAAAAGTTTTTTATATTTATATAATAAAAAAAGCAAAAGTATATAAATTAGTGAAAACATTATAAAAGTAAAAAGAATCATTAAGGACACACTGAATAAGAAAACCAAAAAAGAGAGTAAAAGAGAATCCCGAGAATGTTTCTCACCTTTTTTATATTTATATAAATATAAAAAAATTAACATTTAAACAAAGAGACAAACGTGTATGTAAGAGAGCGCTGAAAAGGACAGTACTGCGAGATATTGAATAATTATTAAAAACAATTTCAATGGTTAATCGAATGTGTGCAAATAATTTTTTTTAATAATTATTAATACAAGAATTGTGAAAGACCACCAGCAGCAAGGAGCAAGGAAGGAGAAGCGGGAGGAAGAAGGAGGGAGTCAAGAATCCAGCTAGGGAGAGAAACCCACATAGTTACATAAAAGAACTTTTTAAAAGGATAAATAGGACAAACTTTTTTACATTTATTATAAATATATATATATATATATATGAAAGGGAAAGTAATATTAACAGTAACATAGAAATTCTGTCGTTTAACAAAGTAATTTGGATATTGTGTACTCTAAGGACATTTCTTAAATATAATGCTCAAATTCTACCACGACACACGAGGACGTTCGAAACCAAACAGGAGCAGTCGAATTCGAACGCGAGCCGAGACCAGATTTTCATTGACACCGTTTGTAGCCTCCGTTTGTCTTCAGTTCTCCTTTCTTTCGTAGACTACAAGCAAAAGATATCATAACGTAAATTCCGCTTTTTTTTATATACATAAATAACGGTAAAATGCAAAAAACAATTTTTTATATTAGATGTAAAGATAGTTCAAGGGAGAAGCCAGCATTAATCGATTCAGTTCTGTGTGAATGACGAGGGCGTTAGGATGGCTGTCCGGGCCACCGACGCTCGCAAGGATAGATTGTATCGCGTGTAAAAATGCACCTATATGCTTCTGATAGGCAGTGGACAACAGAATGTTAAATGGGAGATAAAAATGAAAACACACACATAGGCCCCAAATGGATTTGGATTTAGACAGAAACCAGGACGGGAATCAGCTAAGTATAGGACTCTTTTCGGGTGCGAGCCAGAGTGGCCGCGTCCCCCTCTTGTTCGGCGAATGCAGCAATTCGTCTAACAGAAAATAATCTAGATATGGACATTTTTATATAAAAAATAAAAAACAAATGAACGAGGGAAAGTAAGCAAAATTTAAACTTTACATTTTAAATGTTAAAAAGTGAACAAATTATAAATAATTAAAGCAAATATTAAATGAATTTTTCAATTTTTATATATATTATATAAATATTACGAAACTTAAGCGATCCTGTGTTCCCTTTAGTCTCCAGCGGTTTCGTTTCGTTTCGTCATTGTTTTCCATGTAAAGCTTGTTTTTGCACAGCCCTTTGTTAGAGCATCGCAGACAGTGGTGGTAACGAGTAAGAGATATTTTGTAACAAATTAAGGAGAAAACATTTGTACACCGAAGCAACAAACAAATATTGTATGATCCAAGTAACGTAAAGCAAGTCTTAAGGTTTATCATAACTACGAGTTTAACAAAAGGAGCAACAGAGCTACGTAAAACATTAAGGGTAAGGTAATATGCATAAACACAAGAGAAACAGAACACACAGGCATACGCATATATTCTCATTAAATGTATGTAGCATAAACGCATTCACAAAGCCCCTCTTTTCAGTTCCCCCGCCCCCTTCAGTTAAGACGAAAGCAATTTTATACATATATTATACATAAATGTCTTCTTCTTCTTCGTTCGTTCTGTGCCCTGTTTTTATATGATTGTCATCCTCTAAACAAATGAGCAGTTTTTATATAATTATTATTATTATATATAAATAGCATTAATTAATTGATAAATGAACATAATGGCGCAGACAACAGAGTAATATTACTGTATTGTGTATTTGAAAGGATGGAAGTTAATAAAATTAAAAAAATAGTAAAAAAAATATGCAACAAATGAACAAGTTTAAACAAATTTTTTATTATTATTTTTAAAGTGAATAGTTTCTTTATTTACGTTTACTCATCTGCTTAGAATAAATAAAAGAAAGAAAAGCCGTAAATAAATTCTTGTACGTAAGAAAATGTACCTCACGTCTTTCATTTTTCGATCTATGCCTAACCCCCCACACCCCTTCCTTTATTAAATTTACTTTATTTAGCTATTGACCTCGGATATGGCGTCTAACTCGTATCTCTATATGAAAGGAAAACACCGTCGAACAACTCGTTCGAAACGTATGAAACATGTACAGGGCGATTTTTCTTTGTGGTGCTTGAAGTTGTACCAGACGAGAATATAAATTCTTTATAAAGGCTTTTTAATTATTTCTCTTCACATTTAACCCGGATCTACGATCGGTGTTTGTTGAACAAAGCTCAATATGTCTATTTTGTTTAAAAAAATTCCCCTGTTAAAGATTTCTTCAATATTAAGTCAACAAAACGCAGTTGTAAGAATAGAATACGAATAAGAATACAAAATATGAGTTCCATAATTCTATTGGGCATGTACTTGAGCATAAAATTCATAGGCATAGTTACCCCTTAGGGTTATTTTTTGTTATTTCAGTGTTCCTGAAGGAAGCCTTATTAAACCCCGTTTGTCCGCCCATAAGTCGTAGCAAAATATTTCCCAAACCATAAATGCTAGGAATGTGAAGTTTTGACCAAACGTGTGGCATTCAGGGGGCTCTGTAATATCACATTTTTGTGAGATATCAACATTTAGGTCTTAATCAGGAAAATGGGTTTCTTTTTAGGGTTATGTACCCCATCCGTCTCTCTGTCACAGACGTTTTTCTCGAAAACGGTGTGACGTAGGAATTTGAAATTTGGCAAATTGTCTTCTTAACGTGCACATATTTCGATAGTCAAAATTTATATTTATTTTTTAATAAAAAAAAAATATTTAAAAAAAAATTTGGTTTTTGTATCGTGTCGGGTATCGTTTGGAAGGGCTGATTTTAAAGACTGCATAAATATTTCTTACAAAATGTTTTGTGAACTTTTTATAAATATGAATGTAAATGTGCGAAAAACAAACTCCTTTAATCTTCGGCGTTTCTAAACCTAAAATGTCGATATTATCAGGGTTAGTAGATATTGGGCCTTATTCTAGTTATCTCTTCACACTCGTGACAAATCTCAGCGCCGTTCCATGGAAATATAAACTAAGCGAGGAACGGCTGTAAGCCAGATTTAGCGTACCACATTCCCTGATGTGTTAGAATTGGCTGTGTTCGTATTGGTCGCTCAGTGCAGCCGTAAATATGAAGACATAATCAGAAGAGGGCTTACAATTCAAAATTTTCCGAAGTTCCTGCCTTAATGTCTATGCCCCCTTGACATCTATTTACACGCTGCCATTCACTAATAGCTATAATGCTTATTTAGCTTGCCTCATACACGCTGTTGCTGTACTTCTCTGCGTAGATATCTTTAGATGGTCGCTCATGTACAGGGTTTAGACACGATACAGCCGTTCCGTGCTCAGCTCATATTTCTATGGTATTCCCATTGTCGAGTGACGTGAGGATTTTATTAAGTTTTTTTTTTTTTATTTTAGTTTTAAGCAGCGTTTCCAATACGGCGTGCAGCCCGGCGGCAGAGCAGGCCTTGTTCCAAATGGCAACGCAGAGTATGTTCGAAACAGCAGAGTTTTCGAAATCATATAACTGCCTGTCATTTTCTTGTCAGTGCCGAGCCGATTGACAATTAATGGAAATAGAAATCTTGTGAGTTGTGCGAATTATTTTAGATAAAATGGAAAGACAAGTTGCAGGTGTTGTTGCAATTATACACCATGACAACATAATGAACGCGGTCGTATTAGCAGCGTATTATAAGCTCACAATTGTCAAAGAGATTGTTCGAAAATAGGAGCCATCTGTTGATGGCTTTGAGAACTCTTTCGAAAATTCAAATTTGAAGAACTAATTATTGCCAAAAAAAAGGGCAATTCTGTAGAATATTATATTCTGTACACAAATTAAGCAAATAATAAATGTGTTTTATCTATAAAAAGAAATATTGTTGCAAATTTCCCATTCCAAGTTATAAATTTTATAGCAGTGCCATCTCTTATGAATTCAAGTTCGAAAGATTTTCACGTTCCCAGCACGATACTAGAACTAGGACCCACTTTTGCGCCGGCTCCCAGCGCAAGAGCGAGATTTTGACAGAGACAAAGAATACAACTCTGTCGTGTGAAGTGTGGAGACAGAACATACTCCGGCTCTTCACGCTGTATTGGAAACGCGCCTTTAATTGTGAAACACTCATTTCATATAATAGAGTAACAAACTAAGCTCGTTACACATCCCAGCGGGAAAAGAAGCGCTCAAAGATGCAAACTGAAGCAACTCCTGGGAAGCATGTAGTGATTCCCTTTCCGTTGGACACTCCATGTCTTTTTAACATTGCATGTCCGCAGGAGGAAGCAGTAAAAAGCTTTTTTTACTGCTCCCAGCTTGCTGCTTTGGAATGCAAGTGGAATCAGGTTCATACCTGCTCCCAGCTTGCTGCTTTGGAATGCAAGTGGAATCAGGTTCATACCTGCTCCCAGCTTGTTCAACTTACTGAACATTTTGTTCAAGTTACCTTCTCTTTGATGAACACAAAACTGATTTTATTATAAAAAACACGCAAAAACGCACCAAAATCACTCAATAGAACGCAAAGAAACGCACCTTACTGCACAAAAGATAAAACAGGAATGAGCAAGATTTCGCTTTGTTTTCCTTATGAGTCATGACTTGAAAACAAAGCGAGAAGGTTCGGTCCCAGCGATCAATTGGGTTGATGCCTACCTGCATTCCCCGGAATCAACAGGGAAGCAACATATTTTTCAGTCGCAAAAAGCTCAGTTAGGTGATGCCTGCCTGCATTCCCCGGAATCAACAGGGAAGCAACATATTTTTCTCTCATAAAATTTACTGATTCCAAACCCGCTTCCCTAGGAATGCCTGACCAAATTTCCCGCTGGGATGTTACAGTAGGAAATTAAATACTCTCTTTAAAACTATTAAGACAGCATAGATGTATGTATGTATAATATAAAATAACTGCTATCAGCCAGGAACGCAATTTTATTCCGTCTGCTTCTGTAAAGTAACTCTAAGTTCAGTCGCCATCTTTAGTTGAATTTGTATTTGTTCTGCTTTTCTGCGATCTATTTTTTACAGCGTTTTAGTTTCAGATAATATGTAGTAGGTAAGTAATGTCATGACAAAATCAAGCAGGCAGCTCATACTAGTAATTTTACATTATATCATGATGATAGTATAATATCTACGTCCAGAAATTGTATTTCTTATCCTATGACAATGACCCTTTCATTTGATACCCATGTCAAGGGGTTGTGAAAAAAAATGTGATCCGCCGAGTCGTCCGCCATATTGGGTTTACAATGACGTCACAGTTTAACCTATGTTTTTTATTGTTGGAAATTTTGACTTATGGTGACCGCCATTTTGCGTTTTTTCTATCGTTTTTTGTAAGGTTTAATACGATTCTAACGATCCCTCATTCATCCAAACCGGTAAATCCAGTAGGGCTCTAGGGCGTAACATACGGAAACATCCATATATATTTATATGTACACATTACCTGATGAACACATAACCCTTCCGTTGTCGGGTAAAAAAGGATTTTATGGAAGCACTACTGCAGGAAAGTACAAACGATTTTAGAAGCGAATAGAATTGGGTGTCTGGAAAATTTTAGAACTTCTCTGGAAGAAAGTTTCCTTTAAGCTTTAAGCTGTGTAAATGGCGAGTCTTCGCTGAACCTCGTATGATTAATTTGAAAAGTGCTTGAGATTTCAGAATTGCCAAACAAGTGTGTCCTGACTGATAAATAGAATGTAAAGGCATTGCATTTTGCTTGAACTGCTGTAACTAGTATGGAGGGACTGTTTGCTCTGTGGTAAATTGACTTGTTCCCGATTCATCCTAACGGACCCTGCCTTGTCCCATTGTCGGAAATGCGTATTTACCACAGTAATTACTAAACCAGTAATTCAATACGCCAAAGACCAAACAACTTGGGACCTGTGTGTCTGCTTACAGCATTTTAGCTTTGCTAAAACGAACTGCCAAAATAGCAAGCATTTCCAATATGGCTCACATCTGCCTGAGAATATGATCAAAGTTTTGCTATTTCATCTTTGCGAAATATTAGCACATAAGGATGGGAGGGCCTTAGGAGTAAACAGGATAAAGAATGCTCTACCCCACGGGTGAAAACACAATTTTAAATCACCCGCCAAAGTAGAACAAAAAGCTCAAATCAAGTTCGATCGCTGCCATATTGGACAAGTACAGACTCCTCCTACAGTGTCAACTTCTACTAACTAGCACGCTTTCATCCAGCAGGTGCCCCCACAGTCGCGATAAACATCGCGAGGTCATTCTCACCACGGCCGAACATCGCATTTCTCTCGCATGATGAATTTTCATCCGGTGCCTGGTCTGGTGGTGTGTGCGTTGGGCGACATTAGAACGGCTCTCGGACGTGAGGTAGGTGACACACCGTGCGATTTCCCGAACCGCGTTCCTTGCAAAATTTGAGTCTGCGGGTCCAATACTCCAATTTGACGACCGAGACCTCCTCGGACTCCCTGCAAACCCTACCGGATTGTGCCCGCGAAATGCTCAGAACAAGTGGATAGGCGGCCGCCCAGTGAGTGCTGAAAATTTCCCGTGCGAAGATAGGTGTGCAGTGCAACGGCAGGCGGAGCAGCTCCTTCTGTGTGAGAATGTGAAGTGCTCGCCCGGGCGCAGGAAAATTGCGAGTCCAATTGGATAAAGTGCAGAGAAAAAGTGTTCTGTGCGGATCGTCTGCGGCTGGATCTGGAAAGAGGCCGGGCTGCCACAAAAATGTCCGATCTGCTCGTGGATATCGCCACCCTGCCAGAGGACGTGCGGGAGAAGTTGGCCGAGCTGGACCTGGAGTTATCTGAAGGTGGGTGCAAAGGTGTCTACTGGGGTCCGCGAAAGCCAGGGCGCCCCAGCGGTGACCAGGCGAGCGCTTGACACTCGAATTCGACCGCTGGCCGAGGAGAGCCCTTTTGTCATAAAATGGAACGAGACGGATCGATAAATTCGACATTTTCATTCAGTTAAACTTTTCTCCCGTCTCCGTCGCTCTTGCGGCGGCTCAGCTCTTCCGTCTCGCGAGAAATGTCAAGTTTTCATCGGCGGCTTGTTGTTGTTGCCGCTGCCGTTCTTTGTGTGGTGTGGAGCGGTTTGTTTGTTGCTCAGGATGTTTCGTGGTGAATTTCGTCGGGCTCGCTTCGGTATTCACCTCGCAATTGTCAAAATTCGCTGGATGCATTTTTAAGTGGGTTTGATGCACGATTTGCGGAAGTCAAGTAAACACGAGGCAATTTGGAGTGGAAACCGGGCGAAGAGGTCGGGTAGGAGATACCAGCGGAAATACCTGTTTACATACTAAGGAAGAGGAAAAGTCGCGAATGATATGAGAGTTTTGTAGATAGTCAAGCAGACTGAGCCAACGTTCACTTTTTTGATGTTTTTAAATGAAAATTGCCGTTGTGGTTAGGTACCAAATGTTTGCATATTCAATCGTTTCGACCCTAAAAGAATGTTTCTCCAAAGTTTTATTATAATCCGGGAGGTAACCGGATTCTTCACTTAAGCCCAAGCCAAAAAGTACAAGTAATTTTAGGATTGATAAAAAATATGAACAGCATACCTATGTACATATAACTGTATAAACAGGCTAGCTAGAAGGTTATCGTTAAAAGGGTGAAAACCTGTTCCCACGAATGTTTGAGTGGTTCTGAATCCGAGGGAAGATACCCGAAGTAGAGTTGTTTATTTGTTTCTCGAAGGGGCCGATTTTAATATTACTCAAAATCTGTATGCTCTAACTAATTTTTTCAAAAGTGTTTTTGATGACATTGACGGAAACTTCATCATTGCGTGCTATTCTGCCTCTTGCTAATCTGTTCATGGTCATACGATACGGTGTCTGCACTGGACTTGTGTTAAGGCAAATTCAAAAACAACAACATTAAAAATAATGTAAGCTGAAGTGATTCGTTACACAACCCAAAAATATGCACAAAAACGATTAATACAAAATATATACTTTTTTTTTTATAAAATCGTGGCTGGTGAGGAGACATGCAATGGGAGAGGGGGTGGAGGAGGGTTATTGAGTATGACGACCTTCACTAACGACTAACGTATCTGTCGGTTCACTAGAATCCTTTTTCATTCCTTTCCTTCCTACAGCGGAAGAGAAGAACTGCCGACTCAATTGTGATCATATGACACAGCAGACAAATTACGACCTACTCGTATTTCAAGACATCACTCGTAACTCGTCTTACGAAATATTTGCAGACCAAATACATGCTACGTATTGGTAGTTGAAAATAGTGAACGTTTTATTCTGGTTTCAAGCATTAGAAGTATTTTGTCTTTGGTCCGGTTGGCAAACGTTTGTGGAGAATTTTGCGCTCCTTTGAAGACAATTGACATTTTATCCCAATTTTTATGAAAGCCTTTAAAAGTACGTCAAAAATTTAATAAAGTTTTTTTTATTTTAAATAAAACAAGTTGTGTGAGATATCCCCAAAGGAAGAAGTCTAAAGGCGTTAAATCGCACGAGCTCGATGGCCAGTCTCAAATCGCTCGTGCAGAATGTACATGGTGGCATGCGCTGTGCGGCACGTAGCGCCGTCCTGTTGGAAGCACATTCCGTCGGTATCCATATTATCTTGTTTTGGCCACAAAGCGCTGCTTATCGATTTTTAGCGCTCAGCGGTGACGTCCTCTATATGATTTTTTTGGTGAAATTTGGATCAACTTCCGAATACGTGCCAGCAAGCAAAGTCGCGGCGGACATTTATTTACGATGTTATATTCCATACTTAGTGTCTTAAAATATTCTTTCAAATAAAATAAAAATGGAGTCGATATCTCAGACACAACTTGTTTTATTATCATTTAAAAGTCGAGCGTCCTTATTGAAATACCCTATATTTAAGATCCCAAGGCGGTGCTGGGAGCGGGCTACGAAAATGTTGAGTCTTTATTTGGATAATTTTTTTTGTACGACACGCGTTTCTTGAGATATTTCGATTTGTAAAAATTAAATGTTCTCTTTTTGAGTCCCGATTTTTGCTTTTTGGTCCCGATTTGATTTTCATATGATCCCGATAAATTCATCACACCTAGGCAAAAAAAAAAAATGTGTGACAAGGAGAGAGGCATCTCAATCGTTTTCGATGGGTGAAAGGTGATTAATTATCTCGGGATGCACATTATTATTTTATTTTTATCTTTTGATTAATTAAGCCAGCGACATTGGGGAGGTTCTTGTTACTCGGGCCCCAATTTTTGAGAACGGGGGTCGAAACATTTTGCTGTGGTGATTAACGGAAAAATAATGAAAAAATTCTATCTCGACCCGTTTTCGAGATATAGGGCAATTCGCGAGCCACCTAACGTTCGTAACTTTTGGGAAAATTCTATTATATATTATAATTTCCCTTTTATAAACTGCCGGTGGAGTTAATTTTCCTTTTACAAACTACCGGTGGAGTTAATTAGCACAGCAAAATGTTTCGAAACCCGTTCCCAAAAATTGGGGCCCGAGTAACAAGAATCGTGCCGCGACATTAAACTCACGCCGAAGAACTACTATCATAATGTGCTTTCCAAAAATATCCACTAATGTTGATCTGCCTCTACCACTGCAGGTACAGTCACATGCGAACGTGAAAAATGCTCTGAAATTCCCGAAATTCATGTACCTAATTAATACATTTGTTATTTTTATTAAATATTGTTGCCTTTCCAAAGAGGTACAACACGTTTAGGTAGAGAATGGATTTGGATATTTTTAAACCCCCTACATATATAGGGTTCTACTATTTATTCCCGCAGCTACGTGGTGTGCACGCGTATGAACAAACTTCGGTGTGGGTCACCGGAAATTAGGTCACGGCGAGTCGAAACAACAGAACACGTAAAACCATTGCAGAAGTTTGAAATTACCTTTAGCATATTTAAGAGGCAACTAGGTGCACTCGTTCCAAAAGCAAATAGGTGCCGTGGGCTTAGACTGCATTATTCTGCGCTTAAACGCTCATTTCGTTGAAGGCAATTGCTGTTCTTATAATCTGAGGTTTTCTCTTCCGCATATCACGCCCTTTGTTTAGGTTTAGAACAATCCTCACTGTGTCCTTAACGTCGTGCCTCAAAGCAATTTGTAAGCTGCGATGACCTGAAGACTTCGTCACTTAATTAAAACAAACTAGCAGATGTGGCCAGAGTCGATTCCAAGTTCATTTGCCGCAACCTGCCCAACAATAATTCGAAGCACCTAGAAGATATCGAGCCTTCCGTTTCCCATTTCGAATTTCCTCCAACTGAGTGTCGCCGAGTCTAGGCCTTTCCCCCGCAGTGTTATCTCACGCGATAAATGCCAATCGTCAGCGATCGCTCGATTACAGCCGCTAGGTCCAATCAGGGCGGAAGCGATCATGACTCGAAATTGGTTGCGGATCCCATTTTATTTGCATGCGAATCACATCAGCACCTCTGGAAGACGGCGCGCGGTGTGTGCGCCGTGCCACTCAAGACTTTTGATTTTAATCGCATTTGGTTGCACCGAGTCAGCCAGCTGCTAGCCGGACTAAGCGGCGATAATATGCTCGGCGGAGGAAGTAAGTAGGTCAGCAGTCAGTCAATCTGCGGAGGGAGTCGTGGGGCCGCCGCAGGCGCTGCCGGTGCATGGTAAATGGGCAATGGAATGCACAGAGGAATCGATACCCGGAAATGGCTGGGTTTTAATGGTTCACTGGGCGCACTATCAGGCCTGATGGTATCTAATTTTCGGGTCTATTACAACAGCAGTGGCCCCGTTGTTGGTGGTGCATTTGCAATTGTGCATGCAGTAGAGATGGTGTCTATCAGGCACTCCATTAAGCCTCATCAGCATTACGCCAGCCCACTTTTGTGCCCAGCGTCATTTGAATTGCAAATGCTCCTGGAGTACGCAATTCATGCCCGGAAAGCGGAAAGGAACAAATCAATCGACTTCATTTAGCCACAGCTCCATCCCAGTAGCTGCCTCGACCAACTGCCCCCATTTTTAGATATCAAAATTGATCCAGTCCACTCAACCGTCGCATAGTGCTGAGGCAGCAGAAAAGCCTGTAGACCCTTCATCCTACCCTGCCCCGACCGCAGGGCCTTCCAATTATTTCCGAAGAACTTCTCAAGAAGGCGAGGTGGGTCATCGCAATGGTGGGCACTACAGTGCCCAGCTCTATTAAATCACCAAACAGTTATAACTCGAGTGTGACCAGAATTTGTGACAGTGCTAATGAGTCACCTCACGGAACCCTCCCCGAGATCTGCGATGGCCAGGGGGCTCACGTGGCTAATCGCTGCGGGCAGTGTCGTCCAGCAGCTTTCGCCTCGAAAAACAATCGAACGGCAAAGAGATGCAAGCGCTGCGCACCGAGGCGAATGGTTTGCGTTCCTTGGGTAACCTGAGTCACCTTGCTATTCAGGCGCGGTATCAAGTTCGAAGTCCCGCTCCGCCTGCCCGGCAATGTCAAGTGCGTCGACGATCCCAAGATTTCGTGGGTCTGGCGGCTACGCTTGCTTTATGGGCCCCGCGGAGCAGCTGATTTCGAGATGTTTTGGGCGATGTTTGTCTGACTGACGTGATGTCATGGGCCTCGCAGGTGGGATGGACGTGAGTAATTTATTAAGCGCTGATGCGATCTCCTGGAATATGCGCGACTTCGGCTGATGTGCATGAACACGGGAAAGTGAGCTTCGCGGAATGTGTGCACAGTACACCAGATAAAGGAAATTATGCCTATTTGGCATGCACTGCTTGCGGTTCGGTTTTCTTTTTGGAAGATGCTTGCGTCACAAATGCAATCTGCTGATTCCATAATCTCACGATTATGGTGTAGATAAAAGACGACTAAAACGGCTTCAATTCTCCGCATTTATTTACGTAATGCCGATAAAACCTACGGCATTACTTTCATTTTTTCTGTTATTTAAATTAATCAGCCCCCTTATTAGTAGCATTAATGTAGCCCCACACAACAAAAATTGACACCCCGACAATTCGAATGATCTTGGGGGCCAAGCAATGTCACCGAATCGCGAAAATGCTCGAATATTTGTATGACTATGTTTCTGGAAAATGAAATGGCAGGTATGCAACATGTTTTTTTTTTAACATTGCGCGTAAAGAAGACGTGCGCGACGTGGAGTGGAAATGACTACCATAGAGTTAAAGGCACGGAAAGTGTGTTGCAAGATACTTGAATTCTGTTTTCTAGCTAGCTGTACCCAAATTACAACAATCCCTTAAGCCTCGTAATTTGTTTTGCGTAAGATGTTAAGATGTGATTTCACCTATAACCTCAGTAAAGCCTCAACGAAAGAACCGCGACGTAAGCCCACCATATCGCCTTAAAATTCCTCCACACCAAAACATATTCCTGAACCTCCCGCGGAGACAGGACAATAGCTTTTCCCTGCTACGATAATTCAATTCCGGCAAATCTAACAAATTTTTCATTAGCAACATGGAAAATCCCTTAAAAGTACCGAAGAATTCCCGTGCGGTGCCCCATTGCAGGCAGTGAACGTATGTGAAGTGTTCCACCGCACCCTTTTAAGGCGGGCGGGCGCATGGCTGCTCAAATCCGCCACAAGCCATTTGGAAATAAGCCGATTTCCCCGAGTAAAGGCAAGCGAGCTGCTGCAAGCCTTCATTAGAAATTTTCTTTAAGCCGGCGGAGGAGATCCGTAACACCCGGGAAGGAAGCACAGGCCGGGCCCCCTCGGCAAGGCTGAAACAAAGCCAGGTCGACCAGGGGAGCCGTCGTAGTCGTCAGACAAGTGACTGCACCAAGGTTATCATTGTAACTTGATATATGTGGGGCTGCAAGACGGAAGGGTGGTTGCACTGTCTCAGACTCGTTCGCGGTGAAGTGTTCGTTTTACCCTCAAAACAAGCGAATGAATTTCAAGAGTACATGGAACTCCATACGGGGTGCACCGATGGAAGACTACAGGCCAAACTAGCCAGGGGCTGGCGGTGGCAACCCCCAAATGCACCGACGACGTATCTTCCGATACATGAACTTGACTATGGCAAGGGGGTGCAGTTGTCTCACCTTGTCACTTCGCTCCACTTTCTCTGGCAGTCCAATCCCAAATTCTTTAGTGGTTTGAGATTTTTACATTTAAGAACCACCCAGTCCCGAACAATAGCGAATTTCTGCTCCACTTAGAGGTCGCCTGGATTCGATTTCAGCCTCACAAATGGAAATGCCATGTTTGCTCAGAAATAGCACTTCGACCCTCCCGCCGTCTGGTGATATTTGGCTCTAATATCTCTGGGACTATTCTCCCGCGACAATGCATTCCCGCAGGGAGATACGGACAGGTCTGGGGTCCGGGTCTAATTCATTCCATTCAAAAGTGTTTTCCACGAAAGGTTAGGTGCGCACGACACGTGTACTGCCTCAGTGGGCTTGGTGCACCTCTGAGAGCCAGTCTCTTACGTCAACGGCACTGGTGCTATTTTCAGCTGCTCAGTTACGGTGAATAATTGGAAAAGAAATAGCAAAGGCACTCTGCAGCCAATTAGTCGCACGCCCGCTTGCACTGCCAAGGAATGCTGATAGCTGAGCATGCAACGCAAACTGCAAACTATTTCACAACGGAGAGTGCCCAACATTGCGGTACGCGCGTTATAATGAACCCTAGCAGCCTAGCACCTAGCGCACCTGGCGGAATGGTTCGCTGGCCGTGCTAGGCAAGCATAAATTGCGGCAAAAAGACCAAAACGGTCAGCCATCCATACATTGGTGGACGAGACACCAGCATTGGACTGCTACCGCCACAGCGGTCGGATATAGTGCGTGGAGGGGCGGGACCGAAAGTCTTGTGACAATTTCGTCAATATCTCCTCGGTCTGCTGGGTGCGCTACAGCTGACATAAAAACAACAATCGACGACCCTACTGGGAATTTTCGGGTGGGCTAAAGGCAAAATAGCACGAAGTCTACGTCAGTGGCGAAGTCTGCTCGGTCACCGCTTCACCATATTCGATAGCCGCTGGGCTCGGTGCATAGTCATCAGTTCAGTTGCCCAGCAATTAACTGCTGCTCCACCAGTCCATAAAACGGGGGCTCTGCAGGTGATTGGAGAGGTCTACTTGGTGAAGCTGCCTTTTTTTATCCGGAAGTCAAAATAATACGTTAAACGCGAGTCATACAGCGTGGAATTGGCGTACAGAGGCAGAGATATTGGCCTGGATTTTTTTTATTTATTTCACGCTGACTGGGTAAGCTTAATGCGATGTGTGCTTTTTATTCACTCGTTACGCATCTTTACTCTCTCCCTAGTACAACCCACAGCTTGCTTTTTTCAGGTCGCAGATTTGCTAATTTCGTTTTTGTTTAGCCTAAACTATTAAATACAAGCTGAGATACTAGGTGACTAGAGTTCACTAGAGTGAGTATGCACTTTCGACAGCCAAAGGGCAAAGCTTTTTTGTGAATTTTTTTTTGAGGGGCTTTCGGAAGGAGTGCAAATTGGGTGTATTATTACTCATAATATAACCTATTTTAAAGCTAATTTTGATCTTAAAAAAACAATAGTTTATAAGTTACGTATTGTGAAGTGGACGTCTCTGAAAAAGGGGCCTACCGGCAAACATGATACATATCTCAAAACTCGTTCATCTACAAACAAGGTCTTCATTGGGAATTTTTTTGAGTAATATACAGTAGCGGACAAGAGTCTGGAAACTCTTTTGATGGAAATATTGGGCTACCTGCTCCTTATACCGAAATTCTTGGTAACTGATAAAGTAGCAAATTATGGCAGGTTCGACCCATTATTAAGTACTCTTACTTTGAACTATTATTTTGCCAATTTTCATTTTATAAAAACAGTTGCAACATTATGATTCAAAAAATACACATTACAAAATTACACTACACATTGATATCTCAGGCCTCGTTCATTTGAAATTACAAAATTCGAAAATTTTCTTAAACTAGAGAACTATCTGAATGGTTCGGCATTTTGTTTTCTTTTGTTTTTGACCATGTGGCGGCCATTTAAAGAAAGAAGTAAAGATTTCTCTGAATATTTTTACATTTAAGGTATTATAGTTACTTGAAAAAATTCAAATTTAAAAAATAAAACAAAATGGCTACGCTTAACAATAGCCACTAGTGATTACTAAACTTCGATTGAGCAATTAGTGACCGAGTTATTGTGTGCACCATGTCAAAAAATCCTCATTTATAGAAAAAGTCAATTAAAGTTACAGTTGCCTGCACACATAACTGTTGTTAATTGCTCTACCTGCTCTTTCGTTTTAATTTTAATCTACGCAACAAAAATATCTAAACCATGCGACCGATCGGTTTATCACTTTGTGCGATTAAATTAGAGGTCTGTTTTCGGAAGTATAGCTTTCATAATTTGCTTTGAAGCAACTTAACAGCCTTTCTATAGTACATTCCAGTCTTTTGAGAGTGTCATCGGCTAAGGTGCACTCACATTTGTTGCTCCTCAAGAAAGACAAACAAAATGCAGAAAATCAGAGCCTTCCCAGCCCTCATCCTACTTGTCCAGAGAGCATGCTTTGTTCTGCATAATTATTCCCGTTTGCACAGGCCAGACATAAGCGAGGACAAATTAAAAGTGAAAAACAAAAAAGGCTGAGCACGTCGCCAAGGAATCCCAGTGACTTGAAATATTTTTCAGCTGTTTGCTCACATACCTCTGGCTTGATATCACTCCCAGCTCCCAGGCTGGGTAGGCATCGGCCAGGTAAAAATGAAGTGAAATTCCTCGCACGCATGGAGGGGAACGGGGCCGATGGAACCTTGCCCCCATATCCTGTTGAGCAGCCTTGGGATGAAACGCTATTAAAACTTTAATCGCTCGGGATTGCGTCCTCCGAGCCCGCCGGCCAGAACTGCCTCAACTGTTGTTTACCTCTGCATGGGCCTGACATGGGCTTGAGTTCCGTTTCACTAACCTCTGGACTCCTACTGCAGATATGCTGCCTGCGACCTGCAGCTATCAAGCCGTCACATTCAGGCCCGGTGAAGGTG
Organism: Neoitamus cyanurus; assembly: GCA_947538895.1. Lineage (NCBI taxonomy): Eukaryota > Metazoa > Arthropoda > Insecta > Diptera > Asilidae > Neoitamus > Neoitamus cyanurus. The sequence goes on along the minus strand of OX384540.1, from coordinate 40,578,613 downwards.
GCCGTGTGCCACAGAGTGCCTGTTTCAGGCCCACTCTGTTTTCTACAGGTTTATTCTGCTGATGTTGCTTTTTTTGCGGTTTTCCTTCATTTTCATCGCATTTTACAGGCGACGGGCTGCTCTGTTATCATCATGTGTGCTCTGTGTGCCCAGAGTCCATAAGGGGAGCCTCTGCGGATCCGATATATCTCCGCATGCTTTAATTATACCTACCCCGGCCCAGTTGACCAACACTGCTGCATACGATACCTGTGCCGATCAGAGGTGCCATAGATTGCTGTCTATTTGCCTGCGTAACTCGTGCAGAATTCTCCCCATACACACGCACACACCACACCTTGATAATGCGCATGCAGACCTATTTTCAATAATCGACCAGGTGCTGGCGGTATTTGGCGAGTGAAACAAAATATGCAGCACTTGCTGGATGGCTACACAAATTCGCAAGTGGAGCACCGGCGGTTTGCGCCTGTTTTGTTGCTGCAGTCTATTCCATTTTAACATATGTACGTATGTGGGAAACGCAAGACAACCTTGTTGGAGGTGTTAAATCGCCACGATATGTTTGGCTAAAAACGATAATTTCCTAGGCGTGAGCATGTTTGCCATAGAAAAACCTTTGTGGGAAACGTGAATGGGGCCGACTTCGATTGGGAGCTCTTTTTTTGTTCGGTTTTGTGCGGTTTTTTCACGACTTCGATGCATTTTAAAGAAACTTTTTGAATGGCATCCTTTTTTGCACTTTCAGGTAAGCATGGATTTTCTGTTTTTTGTCGGAATGTTTGCCAAGGTTCTAGCGCACAATATTCAGTTTGTTCGAACGCTATGGGCAACAGAACTTTGACGTATACGAGCGAATTCAGGAAGCTTCCTTTCCTGTGGTTTCGGAATAAAAGGCCTTCAAACTGTTAAAGGGCTCTTATGGTTTTGGGGGTCTGAGAACGTTTTCCTTTTGGAAATATTACACTATTTACATTTCTGGAATAGGAGCGAACGCTACAAAGAATTTTAAAACTTCTACGAGGATATCTTTCGAATATTCTGTGAAATTTTCGAATATTTCTTTCTCGAGAGGGTTCGAAACTATTGTGTTTATTGGAAGGCTCAAAATAATTCGGATTCATTTTGCTCTGCGAAACTGTATATAACTCTTCGAGCGCAGAGCTCCGTACAAAACTTACTAGCGCAATGGCTACACTATGGCCTCAGGCAAATTTCAAGCAGCTGTAACTCTTAAACTATTCAAGTTGTATTATAGAAATATTAATTTAGCTGAAACGACGTTTAAGATAGCTTTGCATTTTTTTCTTTTTGAATTATGAAAAAAAAATAGCAATATAAATTCGTCCGCCTTGAAGTTATAGCAGCTAGAAGTCTAAATGCAAGTCAAGGCCCAACTCGGAAGGTTAATAAAGAAAATGATCTAATCATCTTTCAAGATAATTATCGCTTGTCATACGTAGCGATTTTTTGTTTTATGTCATGTCATGACCTTTGTAGTGTTTGCTTCAGTTCCGTTAAATTATAGCGTCGTATACATACATATGTACCTACATCTGTCGGGATGAGGTAGGTTTTAAATATAATCCAAAGTACAAGCTCGTCGATTATCCTGGAAGGCAGTGCCTATTTGCAGCCTACCTGTGGGCACACACAAAAATTTGGACAATGTCTTTGGACCTTACAATTTTTTTCTTGTGACTTCTAATTTTTATTACTGCTTTTTCATGTCCCATTTTTCTGCATATAAACAGAATTTAGTAAAATAATAAAGAAGTGCCTACTTTTCTACGGAAAAGTTATTACTGTTATTGTTATTATATTTTCTATTGTTAGTCCGCCATTTTGAATGTCTAAATACCAACAACAACATTGCAATAAGCGACCACCAAAACTGGTCTGTACCTATTTTATGAAAATTCTATTGTCGGCCAACAATCTCAGGAAGATAAGAACTTTCTGGCACCATAATTAATCTGCCATGTTGGATTTTCAGATATGGTTTTTTTTTCAATGCTTAGATTAGGTGTTCAAGTGAACATAATAAATACTTTAAACAAATATACGTCAGGAATGGACCTTGATATCACATTTTGTATTTTTTTTAGCTTGATAAACTACTTTTCCTAACTTGGGCCAAATGTTGCCCAACATGCCTGTACTAGTAAGAAAACATGGAGCCGTATTCATGCTCATGCGTGTGCAAATGTTCCGCGACGGCTGTTTGATGTTTTAAAATTCGGGACAACCGCTCGGATTTTAAAACGTGAGTTATTTTCAATTAATGTCTTGATTTAACCGCCGGCAACCTCGTGCAGCCGTCTTGTGTGAGGCAAAACATCGAGGTAAATATTTTCGACAGGGGACTTGCAAAACCATTTTCAGCACGCTTGTTGTTTTATTGCGTCCTTTCCGAAAATGGTGTAACTTACTCTTTGAGTTCACAATGCGTTTTTGTGTCTGCGAAAGTGAGACAGCATTATACGCTGCTAATTTAATTACAATAAAAAACAAAGTGCCGCTAATCGTGCCAAGAAGGTTAGAAGGCCTTTTAAATGAACCTTGAAATACAAGTTGTCAAGTAGCCATGGTAATCAATTAAAGTGATTAATTGCATTTATTTATCCCTTGCCAGTTTCCATCTGTTGGCAAAACCGAAACGAAGCGACGTGTCCGTTAAACCCAAATTATTGGCCGTTTCCTTTTACGAGAAAATGCCCTTTATTTAATTAATCTTGAGAATTTCGCCATTTACTGCTAAATCTCCACTCGTCAACAACCACCAAAGACAATTCGTGTTGGTTGCATCATCGGGTAGATCACTATTTGACCAGGGATGATCCCCACAGACGTGGAGAGTTCTTATCTACCTCCCGCAGCGTACCCGAGAGACATTGACCCTGCAGTGGGAACAACAGCATTTGTCCTCTATTTACTTTCCATTTGAAAATTCTGAGCTTTCCCAATCTAACTTGGATTACATTCGATGAACATACCGGCGTGTGTGCCACCACGATAAAAATAGCCAGTGCTATGCCATGACGATGATTTACAGTTTTCGTGTGCCCGAAGGAGGAGCCAAGCCAATGGCAGTTCACTCAACTTTCGGTCACATCAGCGCAATTGGAGACATTTTCCTTGAGTTGCTTAGACGTCCGCCTCCACAATATGTGGCGTACAAAGCGGAAAATTTGCGCAATTTAAAATTTATGATGAAGACGCCAGGGCTCGACTCCAGCCCCAGGGTATTTGAGCGGATTAACCGAATTTTATAGGTGCTCCTGGGGGAGCTAATTGCTTTTTAGAATCTTCACAGATTCAAAGGGGTTCAGATCTCACTGCTCACCCGCAGCACAAACTTTCCCGCTGCATTTTGCTTTCCACCGTCTGGTGGTAATTAATTCTTCTCTCGGTAAAGGCGGAGGAAAAACAAAATAAATTTCCAGGCGAAATCGCAATTTGTCGAATGAATCACGTCGTGTGACCTGACGCGACGTAGCCAAAGACGACAGCCACCAGCATTAGCACTTTCTAGCAACCTTAGTGGGCCAGCCGAAACCCACGTCAACGGGGCCGTTGCCGCTCCGGTGGTATGCCACATTCCCATCCCCCGGCCGTCTGCGGTGTAGAAGAGTGCAAGCCCGTCGTCGGTGGCTCCAGCATAATTCGGAGTTTCCATCACCGGCTGGCAAAATGATGAGGCGTAACGGAGCAATCAAAGCGGAAAATTGAGCCGCCGTCACAGCAACCCGAGGGCTGCTAAATTCAGGGAGCATCAACTCCATTTTATGGACCCCTTGGCTGCCTTAATGCGATCAGATTGGCCCAGCCTAACCTGTCGGCCGTCGGGAGGAGTTAGTCGAACTGTCGAAGTACAGTCAATGGCCGACACAAACTCCTTAAGCTCCTCTCTAGGCAAACACTTCTGCTCGCGACAATTGGGGTCAATTGGAGTGGTCAACGACGAAAGACCTCCACAGTGCGCCTCAGGCAGAAGTGTTACTAAAGGGGAAGTAGCTGCCGGCGGTGGATTGGGCGGCCATTATACATACTGACCTCGATTAGCTGAATTTATCGTGGCATCCATGGGTTAGATTACGACACAAAGCTTGTTCTGTTGATAGCCCGCTCAGTTATCAGCTGTCTGCCCGCGGTTTCTCTTTTTTGACTATTTCTTGTCCGCATGTGTTACGGGCGGGATTGGATTACATGTGTCGCGCGCGTAAGTGCAGCCCGTCAAGTTCTGGCGATAAAATTTCTTGGGAAGCTCTGCACCGTCGGGCGTTTTAACAAATGTGTGAACAGCCACACTTGCTTTCCCAAGCAACGGTGAAATTCCACAAATTTTTCCTCGTGTTTTCTCATTTACACATGCCTTCTCAGGAATATGAGTACCTTGAACAAAACACCAAGAGGCACATAAATGAAAACGTTTTCGCGTTAAATTTCATTTCATTTCCATGAAAAAGATGAAAGGGGATCTCTGCTTCACTGATTTTATATAATTTTAATAGCCCAAGAAGGGGACCAAATACAGGGAGGCCGATCAGAATTCGATGAGCCGTTAATGGTCAAAACTGATCTGGATCTCAAAAAGAGAGAATTTCTTTATTTATTATTATTACGACGAGCATGCAGTGCAGATATGGACGCGTAACCAAGGCGCGCCTCCTGTTCGGTTCGAGGTAATTCGATTCGAATGCCATTCGAACAAGCCGGAAAATACTGCCTTGACTGATTTTGTTTACGTTCTAAAAATTCACGGCGATTTCATTCTGCTTCGCCTTGCCTCGTACGAGTTCGTACTCAGATGTGTAAGAGTGTACGCGGCTTTATAGGGTGGTTTTCATTGTCGAGCTAGCTTTTTTTTGCATCCAGACGTAGGTATTGAATAAATAATAATAATAAGGAGGTAAAGTTGCCATCCATCTCTTCAACATTATAAAAAAAACGCCCATGCATAGGGGAAAAGACCCCGAGCCAATTTTTTCATAGCTATGTATACACGTGAACCCTATTCATCAATCCACCGATTGGTTATATTACAATACAAGCCACCGAACGAGTTCAGCTGAGAGGTGTATTTTCTTTAAGGGGTTGTTTTGAAGTGCGTCGAGCTGCACCCCCGATTTCAAAACTTGGATTCGAAACCACATGAGAATGATGTGCTATTTATGTGCTAATTATGTACCGCAAATATAAATTTTGTGCTGCACATTAAAGTGCTTTTAAAAAAAAATTTCGTTCCTTTCATTGGACTCCAAATTTTGCGGTCGCGTCTCATTCTATTATAAATTGCTGATAGCACGGAAGACTAATTTTGCAAGTATAGCTTGCACTTTACTTGAATTTTTTGTTTGTTACGGAACCCTGAATTTATGCGTATTCGACACTAAGTTAACCACTTCTATAAATATCTTCTTTTTTTATAAATAAATTTAAACGCATTCTTCTATATGTTTTTGTTTGGGTTTACTTAAGACTGTGAACGTTTACAATGTTTACAAAGACATAAAAAGAAATTGCTTGGTGTGATTTGAAAATGAGATATTTTGATTTGATCCCCATTGGGCACAGACATAGGGTCAATAAGGGATAGCTGTTTGGCAATTAAAAAGCATCCAAAGTTATCGCTTTTCTGATTACTTTGATCACAGTTTAACTCGCAAAGAAATGACTTCATTATAACGAATCGCCTATGCTATCAAAATCAGTCCGGCACTCATCCGATACACGACGCAGTGCACCACCGAAAAGCCATTAAATCATTGATGCCAATCACTCCCAGTGCAGCTACGGCATTTATTTTTAACTCGGCACCGAGGATCAATCTGCTGCAATCAGGGCCCAATTCAACGCGCAAAGAAGAAGCATGCGACGTCCGAGTCATCAGTGCACAGCGAGTCACTCTATTGCGTCTCCACTCGCGCCGAAGCGGTGCGGCACATACATGACTGATGCTGACTCTGACTCTGTTCAATCGCTTCCAGAACCGTATGGTAGCTGCTGCAATTAACGAAATTGGTGGATGTTTGCCCGCCTCGCTTTAAAGTGATTAAACTCATCTCGCTGGCGCTTTTAACAAGGTAAACAAGCACAATGGAACTGTCGTCGTGCTTTAATTGAGGAGTCCAAGAGCCGGTCCGGCACGCCAACAGTGCCTTTTATCATTGGGCGAAAAACACAGCTCCGCTTTTTGCCGCCTTTTTTTATTTATTTTCGCGTTTTACGCCAGTTTCCTCGCTTTCTGCTGATTCAATTTGAATGGGCACTCAACCGTGCTGAAAGCTACTTCATAGTTGCCTAAGTCAAGAGCAAGGAAAACGGGCGATTCTGTTTACTTTTGATGTGTTCCAGCAGCGCCGGGAACGGTCGGCGAGTGATAGTTGCCGCGATCGGGGGATTTAGGTGACAACAAGGACCTCTCAGTAGGGCGAGAAGGGCGGAGAAGGGTGCTTGAAAATATCAATAAACGCTTAATCAGTTTTCGAGTAGTTCAATTGCCCCGAGTGCATGCGGAAGAGAGCCAGTACATTCTGCTGTTCTTGGTGATATGTGCCACTGGATGGATTGGATTCGTACATGCTCGAATTAGGGGCGTTGGTAAATTTATAAGCATGTGAGCACCCACCTCTCCCATGTTAGCAGCGATAAGAGCGTCAGATAGCAATGTTTGTGTTTACGTAATTTGCAAATAGCCCTTTATACGGCACTTTATGGAAAGCAGCAAGGATATTCTCTCTCATAAGCGAAGTCCTCAAGTGCAGTTTAGTCTATTCATTTGTCAATTATATTTGGATTAAATACGTTCCAAGGCAACGACCGCTAAATTGGCAATTTAAAATTGAATTAAAATAATTTCTTGTTGTAAGGATGCATATAGCCACCGCGGCTGTTCTCGACGAAGCGCATTCTGTCTGTCCAATTTTGGGTGCATTTTCAAGCGAGTTGGGCGTACATATAACACGAAGAATGTTGGCTTTTAAGTCGTAAATTGTTATTGCTGGTTTATCAGCGTAAACCAGTGACTATATAATCCCATAGGAAATAGTCGAGAGTTGTCAGATCACACGACCTCGGACGCCAATTTACAATAAAATTTCTCGATATCGCATTATCGCCAAATCGTAATTTCAATGAATCAATGGTTTTAGTCGCTGTATGGCACGTAGCGCCATCCTGTTGAAACCCCTTTTTCAGGATCACGATTTCATCCGTATTTCGAACAAATATTCATTGGTCATGTTCCGGTAATGATCTCCATTGATCGTCACGCGATCGCCTGCCTCATTTTTAAAGAAATAAGGACCGATGATACCACCAACGGGTAAACTACACCAAACGATGCATGTTTATTGATGTAATGGGGCCTTTAGATTCTCTTCTGGATTGGTATGACTGCAGAGATAATTTAACTACTATCACATTCTTGCACCAACTGGATATTATACGGCTGTAGGTCAAGATCTTTACGCAAAATTGTCAACATAGTGAACGGATAGTCCGAATTGCTGCGATCAACCTCAAATCGGTAAATTTGGTTCCTCTTGCACACTTTATAACGGCAGTACTTCCTCCAGTACGCATATTCCGGTGACGTGTTGGTGTTGTTGCATCTTGCATCATGCAGCGAGTGTGTGGTACGAAATTTATCCACAGTTCGACAGTTGGCGTGGTCCGGAACTTCTAACGAAGCTTTGATACGAATGTAAGGGACGAACGTCGCGATGGACAAATGTTTGATATCTGGAACAAAAGTTTAACGTAAAAAAGCGTTCGTTGCGTATGTAAAGCAGAAACCAAAAAACGAATACAGAAAAACGGTCGTAAGGCCCTTCAATCAAAACTGCAATAGTCCGTTTAAACGCCGCCGCTAAGTACCTACGCTTTAAGCATTTTCGTTTGTAGGAAAACATACACCAGCTGTAGATAGTCAAAATAAATTAAGTAAACGATAGTTCCCTCAAAACAACTCCATCCATGGAAAAGCAAAAGAGTTATCACAACCAAAGGTAAATAAATCATGAAAGGCCCTTGAAGGCAAACGACCGAATTTTCACTTTCCACATTCTGTCAGTTGGTGGAGCGTGAAATATCTCTGGTCCAATGTCAGCATCAACGGCTTGGCGTGATGTTTCTTCTAGCATCACTTCGCAGCCAATTGGACGGCCGCCAACAATTCCGAACTTCTGAAGGCCCCACCCAAAAAGTAAACGAAATCAGCGCAAATAGATCTGGGTTCCAATTAGATCCTGCAGCAGCCCGTTCGGCGATGTTGGAAGATTTTTGCACTTTGAGAGCAGCAGAAAAAAACCGTGTGCCTCTTAGTATGTTTACCCCGCGCAGCCAGCGTATTCCGGTCACCGGGCGAGTATACTCAATTTATCAACGCTAATTTTCTCACTTATCCGCCGGCCTGGTTGCGGCTGCCGGTGCGGTGCGGTACTGCGTTGCGCCTGGTAGTTTAGCACAAAGCTAAATTAGCATCATGGAACGTAGCTCAGCCGCAGCGGCTAACTAGATGAGTAAGACCCAGAAAATCACAGCGAGACATTAAATAGAAGATCCGGGCGGTCTGTGCGGAGCATCATCACCAGCCACCATATCAGCCGGTGCGAGTGAGTTTCTGCAACCTCCGCAATTCGCTGATGAGTTCTACGAACTCGGCGAAGCCCAATCAGCGCCTAAAAGAATTATCGCCGCAAAAAGCAGCTAAACAAAAGCAGTTTGCGATATTCAGAAATGATGATCCGCCCAAAAAGGCGAAATAGGCTATTGGCTCGGCATAACGCTGAATTAATACCTCGACGGCAGGCAGGAAAGAGGAAAAGCATTTTTTGCTGGCAAGCGGCAGTTCCAATTGCATTTGCATATAAAAAAAGCACGGCGGCGGCTTGATCATTTCCTTGTTTCGCCCCAGCCCGGATGATCACCAGGGTCAGGCCGTGAAAATGTTTTATTCCAAAACAAAAACAGTAGCGCTCTCCGTCGATCATGACCAGCGGCCACTTGTCCACCGGAAAATGAAAAGGAGAAAAAATTTAAATTGAAAAAATGTCGTCAGCCGCGTCATATACACGCAGGCGATCATGCTGCCTTCGCGCAGCGTGTAAATTCACTTGGCTCTTTTTGAGGCGGCCGATTAAGATAATTTTTTTCCTATTTTTAGACGAAAGCAAAACACAAGTGATCGTCGGAATTTCTCGGTTGCGAAAGAAAGTGTGCTACACGATCGCGAGCGTGATGCGATCGGCCGGGCGCCAAGAGGAATCATCAATCAACGATCGGTTCACTGGGTGTGTGGGTTTTTGCCCCGCGCCGTTTCTCTTAAATTTCTCGCTGTTCTCTTTGAGCTGGAGATGCTTTCTCATGAATTTGTAGAAAAATGGCTTTAGAAGCTTTGCATGCTTTCAGAATATGAGCTTCCTCTATGTGCTGATAGATGGCTACTGAAAATGTTGTGGATTGTGTTCAGGGTTGAGGAATTTTAAGAGCATGGCAAATATTTGATGATTTGAGAAAAACAAAATTATTGAAAAATCTGTGGAATTTAAATGGTCAACTAGTTCTCTAATGGTTTCTCCTATTATTTAAACTCGAAATGATTCAATTCAAGTCAGCTATAGTCTGAAAGTGTTGCTTTTTTGGACATTGCCAATGAGATTCTGGCCCCTATTCTCACAGTCGACTCACTTTTTGAACGCGTCACATTTCTCGTCATGTCGTTTTTCGTGTGAAATGCAATTTCGGGTGTGCGGGGGCATAAAGGGCAACAGAGATCGACGGGTTGGGTTGGTTTTTCACCCGACTTCAGAGCTCGGCACCGAGACTACGCTGGCCCGTGATCTGCGGCCTGGGAGCTGTTGTGACTCATCTATATTTGAATGGGACTACCTTAGGACTATGCCCGTCGTTCTCTGTTGCACACCCGAAATTGCATTCATCAATTAAGAACGAGCGCAATGGGCACAAACACCTGCTTGCTCAGATGTAAATATTCCAACGCATACAGATAAGTCACAACAGCAGCCAGGCCGCAGATCACGGGCCAGCGTAGTCTCGGTGCCGAGCTCTGAAGTCGGATGAATTCTTGGATTCATTTCTGGCGAAATGAACGCGGTGGGAGCCAATCGAAGACAAAATGTTCATAAGTACGGCGGACAAATTTTTGTTAGAGATGAGTTCTCTGTATACTGTATGCTTGGTGATAGAACATAGACTGGAATTGGTGAATGGAAACTATCATCGCGCAATGAAGTTTCATCAAAATTTGTCAACATAGAAAATCACTACGCGTTCACTGTATTAAGCTCAGTGCGTTTTCCCATGTTTAAACTCATTTTATCGTGTGATTAAATCGCATTGTATCCCAGTCTTAACTTCGTCGCACGAGAAATATCAAAATTTCCAAATTCAAAATGGCGGGCTCAATATGGCTGCCGAAAAAGTTAAACTTAAGTTATTTCCATCGAACTCAGCACTAGAGCGTTTTTAGGGATTCTGATTTCGATATCTGTTATCAAAATTTCCAATTTAAATTGCAATAAATAATAATAAATTGCGGCGACCGAAACTCCTCCACTTTTTAGCAATATTTTTTCTTCACAACTAATAGCCACATCTCTTAGAATAAGGTGGTGTTGTACAGATATTTTTATTCTCTATTATATATACAGCCTTGGCCAAAAGTATTAGGCACCCTAGTTTTTTGCAGGGATCGTACAAAATAATTCATAGAAAGAATTTTCTTGTTTGTCAATATGTTCCCAACAGTCATTAATGGTAATTAATGTAATGAACCCTTTCCTAGAAGGGTCATAAAACGTCTGGTTGGGAAAATCTGTAATTTTGAGGATTTTTTAAAAAAAATTCAGTTTGCAATTACTGCTCGTAGTGCAAGCAAGTGCCTAAATATTGTTGGTTTTTTGACGGAGTTTGAAGTGTTGGTTACTAATAGTGTGAAAATGCCTAAAACAAGAGAACTTAGTGATCAAGAACGGATGCGAATTCGGGTTTTGTATGAACAAAGCAAATCTCAAGTTTAAATTGCAAAAACTGTGAAATGCTCTCATTGTGCGGTGCAAAGTGCTATTAGACGTTTTCGGGACACTGGATCACACAACAATAGACCAAAAACTGGTAGAAAAAAAGTCAGCTCGGAACGTGATGACCGAAATTTGATTCGAGAGTCCATCAAAAATCGGAAAAAAACATCTTCTGAGCTCGCTGCTCGTCTATCTGATCAGATTGGCAGAACGATTAATGCTCGAACAACAAGGAGAAGACTTGTAGAGGCAGGGCTGAAAGGTTGCAAGACTAGGAAGAAGGCATTGCTCTCAACAAAAAATAAAAAAGATCGTCTTGAATGGGCCTTAAAACTTCAATCTTGGACGGAGGCCGATTGGGATAACGTGATATGGTCCGACGAATCAAACTTTGAGGTAAGCTTTATTTTGTATAATTTTAATTATTTATAATGGTGGAATCGATATCTGTCCGTTTGTGAAAGATTTCATGAATATTGAAAATAATGACAAATTTTTTTAATTTTTAATTTCGGCACACCTGGTCCCACGTTTGTGAGGAGGAGTGTAGGTGAAGCTTACCTTTCCGAAAGCGTCGTGTCCATGGCTAAACACGGAGGGGGCAGCGTGATGATTTGGGTTGTATGGCGTCCTTTGGAGTGGGTGAAATGTATATTTGTGAAGGACGCATGAATAGCGAAAAGTATATTCCCGTGTTGGAAGAAGTTCTACACCCATCTATCACGAAGATTTACGGTGACACTAATGCGGACAATATAAAATTCCAACAAGACAACGCGCCATGCCACACATCTGTAGCCAGTAGGCGATATTTGGAACAAACCAATGTTAACGTCATAGAGTGGCCTGCACAGTCGCCAGATCTCAATCCAATTGAGCATCTTTGGAAGAAATCGGGAGCACAACATCACATCCAAAACAGGACTAAAACAAGTCATCCAGAAAGAATGGAACCAAATTTCTCCTGAAGAGTGCCTAAAGCTTGTACGCACAATTTTTAAAAGAATAGCTGCGGTAATAAGAGCTAAAGGCGGACCGATAAAATATTAATAGTAAGAATAAAGGTCAATAAGTTACACCTAACTGTATTTTTATTTTCCCCTAATTTACGGAAATAAACTTTTTAGTGCGATTTTCAGGGGGTGCCTAATACATTTGGCCAAGGGTGTAGAAGTTTTATCGTGAGTTCACAATTCAAAGTAAGCTTTTGGCTCAGAGAATGTTTCGTTCAACTTACAATGTAGAGTGAAAGCTACGATTTTCGAAATGAAAATTGATGTCAATGAAGGTCTGTGTTGTTTTGCGGTCGATGACTCTCAAAAGATTCTTTCCTTTTTAAAATCAACAGCAAGCTGCAATTGCTTCTATTGAAAATTGCAATTTAAGTAGTTTGGAATAGAACCTACTTTCGCGTTACGTGTTCTCACTTTACGCTGTGCAAGCCTGAGATCTACTTCTTTGGGAGGAGCATGGAAGTTGACACAAAAGTTTACTCTGACCTCTTAAGTCGAATTATGAACTTAGTATTCTGACAATTTGATAGCACTGTCAAAAGTGACACGCGTTGATGTAAACGTGTTTTTGGTATGCATGTCAAGGTCAGCGTTTGTAGTAAAACTACGATGGAATATAATCCTTTCAACTATACGACTCCGACTCTCACTTGAACCGCCTCTGGGTCTCTGAGCTCATAAATGATTTGAATCTCCATCTTCAGTTCTCAGTTAGTCCCAAATAGGTACCTCCTCAGAATTGCATAAAAAATGTTCAGATATTGTGCGACGGACGGTAACCATTAGAAAACAGAAGACTAGCGATAGATAAGCCGCTAATAGCAGAGGTGATGTAAAGTGAACCTTTATCATCGATTCTAGTTCGTACATCCCTGCAGGCGGTCTTTTACGCTTACTGCTCACAAATCGGATCGTTTTCTAATTCCCTATTCACCGAAGTAGGCCATCTTAAGAACAAAATCTTTGCCCAGCAGCGAACTGTTCTAGCTATCAGTCGATTCCATAAGCCACAGTCGAGCATCCGCCCCGCGGACAACAAATTCCATCAGCTTTTTCATCAGCTTTGGTTCTGCTCGGATCGGAGAGTTCTAATCAGCAATCGCATGCTATTTGCCTCCAAACAAAACCCTTCTCGCCAAATCAAGCCGTCGCAGCACAAAGGCGATCCATCAGAGGGCCCGCAACAAAAACGGCCCCAATTGTGTGGCGATTCGTGCGCTTCCTCTGAATGGATTCGCGCAATTACCCGAAATTATTTACTCAGCGGTCCACACGTCGATCAGCGTACGAAACGGTCTTCTAATTTACGCCTAAAAAATCATTCCATTAAGTTCCCGCGGAAGCCTTAAAAAATAAAAGAAATTAGCAATATCATCGCGGTGGTGCCGTTAAGAGTAACTGGACGCCTTAAGAAAGTTCTTAATAACTGAAGAAGTCGGCTGTTGCGCCGCCGTGCCGCACCGCACGCCGTTTGTTGTTGGTAAACAAATTTTATCCAGGTCGCGGCGAAATTGATGCACCGCGCAATCTCGGCGCGTCCGGCTTAGATACGCCTCGTGAGCCAATTTGAATGGGACGCCCAGGAATGATGGGTTGGTTCTTCTAGCGGCTCAATTTCCATTATTAGAGGCGTCCATTATTGGATTATAGTGCTCGCGAGCTTTTGAGCTCTCGGGGCTGGGGGCGGATAGGATGAGATAAGACCGGAGCACTATCAATAGAATCACGGACCACGGTCCCTATTATAGTCGTGGCCCATGAGTTATCTGGCCTAACTCATTCGGCGGATTAACAGAACGTGGTCGACCTGGTTGGCGTCAGATCGGCTCTGCTGCAAATTTATATGTAGTTTTGTATTTTATTCATTTGGTTTCGATTTTATTTGTTGTATATAATTTAAAGACATCAAGTGATTTGATTGGTTCCATTAATTTTAACTTCCCTTTTTTTCTCTTCTAGGTAATTTACTTTGACTGCAATTCTGTAACTGGTATGTCTATAAGAACTATTTTTCAACTTTTGTACTAAATATTGATAAACACACCGAAAATAAAGGCGATGAAATGTTGATAGAACTCAACTGTGGGAGACTTTGGTGGGATGTACATTTGTACCAAAACGGGCGTCAATTTCAAACTGTTCAAGAACTAAGAATAGCGATATTCGAGGCTTCTGCAAACATCGATTGTGCGTAGCGATGTGAATTTGATGTTGTATTTTATTGTTAATTTTTAAGTGTGTTGAATATAAATCATAAGTGTGTCATGGGCTATAATATTCAGGTATGGGGATTGCGATGACCAGTAGCGCACCCAGGTATTGTGATGGGTGCGGATCGAAGGAAGACAAATTAAAAAAATTATGAACATTTAAAAGTAGGTGCAGATTGAACAAAAATTATCAGGACTGAAAAATTCCATCACGATAAATTGCTATATTGTTGTGCCCAAGTCGGTGCCCGCAAAGAGTTGAGTCCATCGAGAGGATGCCTAACTGGCATGAGTTGCCTCACCCCCGTCGGGATCGGCCTCCTCCGGTCTCCAACTCCGGCGTTCTGGTCAGGGTAGTAATAAGCAACATTTTTTTGTTTAAAATTCGAGGATTACAGCTTTCATTCGGGCCAATTTCATGCCTCGACCTACTCGAAATGGTTTTTTTCTTAAATATAAAAACTAAATCATAATTTCGGTGGGATCATTGTCCTGTTGAAATAAAATGGTTTCTTTTTTCGCGCTGATTATTTCCATTTTCTCCAGAAAACTAAACATTGTTGGTTGTAATAGAGGATTAACTTCATTCTATTGGTGATCCACGCCCAGATTTGTTTTTTTGGATGTATACCAATTTTTTAGCGAATCGGACGGTTTTCTCCAGATCCATTGTCGACTATATCTGAGCGACTTCTTTTAAACTCGATCTATTACTCTAACATTCAGGTCCTCTTTAGCATAAAACAGGACTTCGTTTGTCGTAGTCTTCGATGTCTTCTGTTACAAAATATTAAATTAAAAATCATAGTCATAGAAAATAAAATCAAAAAAATGTCATAATCGTATACGCACACACACAATTGCATTGATCTCATGAAAAAACTTTGTTATCGGCAGTCGTGTTACATGGTTTTCTTGATTTTATAAATGTTTATTTCAATGCTTTCAGCAAAACTTAAATATAGGGTATTTGGTGTGTTTGAGAAGTTTAAAACTTTGTCCCCGACTGGGAAATAAAAAACGATTTTTTGTTGTACAACGTTTATTCAGATTTTGGAGTTCGGTGTCAAAAGTAACAACAGCCAAATGGTCGCCTCTGGACTCAAGACAAACGCGATCTCTTTCGGTAACGTCTTTCATCACATTTTCCAGAAGGGTCGTCGTAATTGCAAACTTTTGTTACGAATATTGTCTTTGAGTTGATCCAATGTCTGATGTTGATCTATCCGTCACTGAAACTTCCTTCACCAGATGAAACATTGTAGGTGCACTTGAAACGTTATTTCTACTCATCAAGTTACGCAACTTCGCGAGGTTATCGTAGTGGATGGCTGATGTCGATAAAACCGTTTTAACAAATAAAACGCGTTGTTCGATATATTGACGCTACAGGTCGTATTTCAAGTAACAGCTGCAGCTAATAAGAAATGGCTGCAAATCAAAGTTGTAAACCTCTTAGCCAAACACACTACATTTTATTTTCTTCCATGCAGGCCGTTATCTTATCTAAAAAATGTCGCCCGATAGACTAAAACTACAAGTCGATTTTACAAATCATATTACTTATGTGATATTATGTGACATGCTTGAGATATTCAGTTAGTCTTTTCAAACAGCATATTTCAAATAGCAAACATCAAAGTGATGTGGGTTTTATGATTTTGCTCATGCCCCCATTGATACGGAGAAAGGAAAGATTTTTTTAATTTACGGGAAACAGTACTCTCAGAGGCCCATAAACCCAAGTTACAACAGAAAGCAGTAATATGTTATGATGGTAAGGCAGGGTAGGCGAATTTTATGGACCTTTATCGGGCCAGTCGCTAATTCCACCCCACCATCATTACCTTCGGCAAGGTATATGCCAAGAGCTCAAATGTATGTCTTCCTCTTTACTTGTACTGCAAAAAAAAACTAAAGAAAATTGAGACTCCTCCAGGCTCTCACAGTTTGTCTTCCGTGGCCGGGGAACCTACGAAATTTATCCCGGGGAGACTTTCAGCTAGTAACTGGCGACTGTTAATGCAAATTTAGTACACCTGAGTGCGACTGACGCAACCAAAAAACGACGAAATTATTAAAACAACATCAAATCGCCCGCAATTTGTTAATGCACTTGCGCATGCGCGCTGGTTTTGCATCATTTTCCGCCCAAGGTATGTGCAGTGGTCGCGCATAACACGTTCTCGTGGCCGGTGCCTGCGATCGCCTGTGGTCAAACAGGTTTGGAAGGCGACAACGAGCCTCGACTCGCGAGATTGGCTCGCGATACCTTTGTCCGCTGGGGCTCGACTCAAGAAAAGCCAGAGAAGACAGATATACGCAACTCGATGGGATGCTGGCAGAGTGAGTCTTTTTGTGGTCCGGTTGTTGATCTTAGGCGGTTTCCTCCGGCTTTTTCTGTATTTTAATGATTTTTTTAGGTTCTCTGTTTTGATTGCCGCTTTTTGCCCAGAAATGTGAAGTTGTTGCATCAGAGGTAATCCCAAGTTCAAGGACTTGCAAGCCAAGAACAAATCACAGTGGGAAATGGATCATGAAGGGCAATTCGAAAGTTTGCAGTGTTTTGTAAAATCCCTTTTTGCTATGATTGGACATTTGGTGATGCAAAAATTAGCAGTAGAGATCAAAATTGGCATTGTCTAATAGATAATGATTGGAATTGAATTTACAGAAGGAGATTGCTCTTAACTTTAACGCCCATAGAATGAGGATAGTATGTCTAGGCAAAAGCTGTTTTGAAGGGCTTCCGCCCACCATAGATAATTTTTTTAGTGAAATATGGCAAATCTCAATAACACATTTTTGGTAGATACGAGTACGTGCAAAGAAAATGGCGTAATCTTGAAAGAAGTTTTTGATGACTGACTGAACAACATTTTCAGCACTCCATTTGCACAAGCGTAATACCGTTCATACAAACCTTTTAAACAAACCTAGTAAACAAATGAATGGCTAAAACAATCATTAGTCTGAAACGATATTACAGTCGATTCGCGGTAACTTGACCTACATAATTTCCAAAAATGGTCAAGTCATCGATTGGATTTCTAATATAACTTTTAAATGATTCTCATTTGTCAAATTATTTTTGTTTACCAAGGTAAAATTATTGATTTTCACATTTCTTTACTTCATTTCTTTCACTCCATTGATGTGCTTTTTCTGTGTAAAAAACTGTTGTTGTTGTTTGGTTTTGATAAGTAATCTGTCAAATTAATTTGTAACTATCTGTGTCGCCGTCAAATTTGCGTATCTAATAATTTACTTTAAGGTGTTAGGAATGTTTCGAGTGGTGTCCCACAGGGCTCCTTACTGGGACCGTTTTTGTTTTCTTTATTCGTTAATAGTGTAGCATTCTGCTTCTATTCCTGTAAATTTCATGTGTATGCGGATGATGTTCAATAATTTCTGTTATCCCACTTGACGCCAATATATGAGCTTGCACATAAAATAACCGATGAGCTCGATTCAGTACACAATAGGGCGTTATCAAATATACTCCCTTTCAATTCAGCCAAGTTGAAATGTTTAGTGGTGTCAAGACGAATGATAGATGTGGTTCCCAAGTGTTATTTAAATGGAGTATAGAGTGGCTACTATGTGAACAGTGTGAAGAACTTGGGAATATTATTTAACAGAACATTAACCTGGCATCATCATGTCCGCAATGTGGTTCTGGTAAAATGTATTCTGTTCTCAGAACCTCTCGCTTACACCAAAGTCACTATAAACTCTCTTAGCCAGATTATTTTTAATGCCGCATATTTATTAAAATATTCTATTAGTCGGCAGACTCGGTTTAACGGTGGTATTTAATGCAATTGTATGATTTTTCTATGAGCTAAAAAAGCTTGATCATGTATTCGTCTACAGTTGTCAATATCTAGATGTGTCTTTGAACAATTACTTAAAAATATATAGGCTCATTTTAACAAGACTTACTTTGTTTAAAGTTATAAAATTCTTAATGTCTTCTGGTCTGATCAATTTACTTGTTCCAAATTGTAGTATCAAGAAAAGCGAGCGTTCCGCCTTTGTACATATAGTACTACGATGCATTGGAATGCATTGCCAGAGACAATTAAAAGATCTCGCGGTCATGTGGTTGGACACAAAAGTGGTCTATATCAATGATGATCTGGAATACATTGGGACCAAAATAATTTAGGCGGTTGGTCAAGTAATAAGTCTTTGAAATTAGTTCATCATCCGGCTTTCAACAGCTCCGTCTCAAACTGGCGATGCTATTTAAAAAGGCAAAAAACACTTTATTATGCTAAAAGCATTAAGGAGTCCTCTTCAGCCTTATTTCCATTTCACTCTAAAAGTGGGTGTACTGCTGTGCAAAGAGCCGTTTGGGGCTACCAGAAATTCGAAAGTATTTACAACCCAAATAAAAAGCACTGCCAGCAGCAGACAGAGGCTGCAAGCTACTTATGCAAATTGCATAATACTCGTATTTTCGCAGGTCCCATTGAAAACTGCATATATACATTTATTCACTACCCGGCGAGGTTATAAAGGCGCATCTGAGGCACCTGGCACCGCCGGTTCAGCACCTCAGCGAAAAGTTCAATGAATTCCTCGCTTCGGCGTGATGCTCCATAAAATTTTTGCTGGCGCACGATGGTGTCGACGACGGACTCCTTGGAATGGGGGAATGGACCAGCATAAAGTCTTAACCGACCAAAGACGACTCCGTCGCCGACCTTTACGTCTTTTTGTGGCGAACAATGTTTTGCCTCCGGAAAGGTCTAATGTCACCCAGCCGAACCTGCTTATAAAAAGGAGAAGAAACCCCATCCACGGCTGGCGAGGAATTTAATTGAATGGCTATGGCGTAACTATACTCGTCTTGGCGCAAAAAGCCATTAATTTTCGTTCAATTGGACATTGATAAATTTATGAATTCAGTTGCGAATCTGCACTCGTTATTGGTCGGCAGTGCGGCTGCAAAGCGGCTCATGGCCAGGTCCCCTCGCGGTTCCTAATTATTCCAATTAACATATCCAGCCGCGCAGGCGCAGTGGCACATGGTAAATGCTGGTAACAAGGCACACGACCGCGGAACGTAGCGCACCCAGGCTTTTTGCACCTCCAGAAGCAAATAGGCCCCGTCATCAAGGTTCTGCCGCTCCCACGGTGTTTCTGCGGGCGAGAAGGCTCCTCCATCCGCCTAGAAAACACAACGGACACTACTTTTAGATGCATGAAAATGTCCCGGTTGAGTAAATGAAGAAATTAAGCAACGCCGGCCGGGGAATTGGGATCGCTTGGAAGGAATGCGGCTACTGCGGCTAGAGTTCCGCTGGGGCACATGTCGACCCGATTTCATGCTGCCAGGAGATGACGTGCGCTGCTCCAAAGACACGAAGCCGTCGCTGTCTCATTTCGTTTCTTGGATTTATTTATGAAATTAAGCCAAGCGCTTGATGCCTTTCGGCAGACACATTAGTGGGAGCCTTTCAGCAGCACTCTCGCAGTCCGGCTGGAGTAGACAAGAAGCTTTAATGGTGCAATAATAGGTGCAAAATTGCCAGCATCATTATGCAGTGAGGAGGAAACCCCGTCGCTTAAGCTAAAAGCCGTGCTATCGCTTTCGATGTTCCTTCCTTTAAACTTGCAATTACTCTGTCTGGAGTAGCTTTTCGCTTCCTAATAAAAACAATTTTATAGTCCGACAAGGCAGCATCTCACGTGATTGCAAGGAAAACTGAAATTTCAAAACACATTTTGCGATTCGCAGAAAACTCATGTTCTTAATAATATATAATATAATATAAATAAATATTTAATTCCCTCACTCTTCCTTTCTTATGCTTCATAAACTCAGAAAATCAGCAGTTATCGCTCACTTCCAGGAGGTGGTGTTTTACTGCTTGAGTTTTAAAGAGCGGTTGGAATTCAAGTTGTGAGGATTTCCCGTTTTGCTAGTATAGGATTTATTTTACTATTATAGATCCGATGTGGTGCCACGTTACAGTCGTGGAGCGGATAATAATCGCAGAAATAAGCACCAAAACAAACGTGACCGCCGAGGTTGTGGGAGATTACTAGCACTGAAAATCCAGAAAGTCTATACTAATAAAACTACAGAGTGTTTGAGTTTCACTATGTTTTCAATGAGCTACACAACATAATCCAAACTAACTCCACACTACTTACAATTATTCTAAACTGTTGGAACACTAAAAAAGCAGAAAAATCTTAACAATTTAACAGTCGAGATTCCTTTTGAAAATACAGTTCATCTTCGCTAAATTATGAGTCATTTATTACCTGTACTCAACTGTAAAATTGCCAAACAACCAATTAAATAAGGCGTTAATAACCGCGTTCAAATCCCCATCAATAGACAAATCGTCCGTCTATTTGAGCGTCTATTAATCACGCCGTAGTTAAAGGTCGATCAATCACCCACAGCTCCGCAGTCCGTTTCGACGACTACTTGAATTCAGCACATCTAAACGCAATTTTAGCCGGCCAGTGATCAGTGACCGCTGCGAAAACGCGTTCATTGGACGCTCGATAAACAAAAGGCAGAAGTAATTTCATAGACGAGTTATTTTGTCGAAAACCAGTTGAGTCGGAAAATGCCCCACGAGGTCTACGTCCTGGTGATCTCCAATCATACCGATTTCCACTTAGTCCGAACAATATCAGCATATTTGGGATGGTGCAAAGATCCGGGCAGATATGAGGCTAAGTCGACACGGGCAGGCCTAGGCGTTCGTTGTTTCGCACTCTGGGGCTTAATTAATTCCGCGATCATCAATCAGTGGCTTCCGAAAGCAACAAAAACTGCTCTTCGCGCTTCATTTGCATTTTTATAACTATTTAACCCGCCTTAGGCGGCAAGGTCTGTGCGGTAGAATCTCGGCGTATAATTGTTTTTATTCCCATCCGACTCCGCCTCCCAAACAATTCCCTTTGATTTGCATGGGAGCATTGCACCTACTCCGAATCGCTTCCCTGTTTCGAAATCGCATGTCTCGGCGGCCTTGCGCAACACTGCTAACTTCATTCTAATTACGCACGCATTTTATGAATCTCATTACCCACGAATAGCCCAAGAAACCTTTTCCGCGGTGAGGTGCACACCTTCCTTAGCGAAATAGGAGGCGCTTCTGCGGCGACTGCAAATTTTCACGCCTTGTCGCTGTTTTATTTTTTCACTTTTATTTTTCCAGAGCAGCAAAATTATTCCAATATTGCCTTCTGCCGATTTTAATTAATTATTCATGGCGCCTTAGGATAATACCTGCCCCCGCCTTTGCACTGAGCTCAACCTGCCCCTTTGTGAGTGGCTTGGCTCGGCTTGCTCTGCAGATCGGGACGGGACTCATGTTTTATTTATCCCCAAACAGTGCACGTCATCTGAAAAATCAATCAGTCGTGTAGTAATAATAAAAAAAGGAAATCCGCACCGCTTCGCCTGGATGAGCCCGGGAGTCGCCGAGACCTTTAGAAATGTCTGCTTGCAGACTCAGCTTATATTTGGCAACTCAATCAATGGCGGAGCGGGCGATCGATTTGTCCGGAATGCCAGCTGAGCCACTTTTAACCCTCGTTAACTTTCAGGTATGCCCACACTTCAGGTGCCAATTATCTGCTTGCTCTGCTCCAGACTTACATGGGAAAATTTCTATTAACGGGAGGCTTCCGGATCGAGCGTTGAACCCTCCAAAACGCCTTGCTTAAAGGTCTTCACAAACCAGCGCTGTATCGCGGCGAAACTACGGGAGCGGGAGCGGAATTGCCTTTAAAAATTATTAAATCCCGCTC
Organism: Neoitamus cyanurus; assembly: GCA_947538895.1. NCBI lineage: Eukaryota > Metazoa > Arthropoda > Insecta > Diptera > Asilidae > Neoitamus > Neoitamus cyanurus. Next base: position 40,556,557 of record OX384540.1, on the reverse strand, counting down.
CCGGTTGTGCGGGGAGCGTTGGTTTGTGAAGACCTTAACACTGCAGGCAAATTAGCTCCGAGAGAAAATTCAATTTATCGCCGCTGCAATGAACGCGGAGGAGGTGGGCCGCAGCAGTTTCTTTTAATTACAGGGAACGGAAGCCGGGTAGGTTCTGATCGGGCCGCGAACCTGCGATGGGTTGACCTAGAATAACAGTCGACTCACATGCAACGTTTCAATTGCTTTTTTCACCAAACCTCTTTTGTTCTGTTTTTGCCCCGATAACTTCTACTCCGACGGATGGAGATGCATTGCAGGGCTTCAATCGAATTTAAAATAAGAAAACGATTCGACAACGTATTCGTATATGGGACGTTCTTTTACAAATCGTACAGATTTTGACAAAAATTGACCAACACATTTTTGATTTAGCTGAAACTTTTTTTACGGGTTCTATATTGAAAAAAAAGAGACACGTATTTTTTTATTTTTTTTTTGTCACAATATTTTGGACGCTAAAAAGTATTGAAATTCCGCGATTTCGGTGATTTTGTGCTTAAAGAGGAATTTTCAAAAATTCATAACTCCGGTTCTATTTAAGCTACAGACTGTATTTTTTTGCATTTTGAAGGTAAAAGAACAAGCTTTAAGAAAAAAATACCTTTGAGAAAAATTATTAACAATTTAAGATTGTTATTAACAATTTAAATGTTTAATTTGATTTTTAACAATTGCCCCCCCCTCGTAGCGAGTTATTAGTATTACCATCGTATTCTACGTCAAATTTTCTATTAGAAACCACTTTTTTTTTTCCTGGGGTATTAATTATTACTGTTGAAAATAAATTAATTTATGTAGTGCGGCACGTCTTATCGGTGCGCGGATTGTATCGCCTGTCATAAATTCTTGCATAATTTCGTTTTTCTCTATAATACATATAGTTTTTTATTTTAATCAGTTCAAAATAGATGTTACTGACTGAGACAATCTTATTAAAAATTATTACTAGACATTTTGTATTACTTGAGTACTTTGTTGTTATTAATAGATGAAGCTTAACTACTTCCTTCCGTAGTCGTACCGAACTTTCACGTATGTTACCTATTTAAATACAATTATTGACAATGACACATACCTTTCCAGTGCAATTATAGTCACGTATAACTAAACAGTTAGCCGAATACAGCCTAGTATCTGGCTAAGCATTCTTTACCGCGACCGCGAGTGTTCATATCAAATTTATCCGCTCGTAAGTCTGGCCCTGTGTGTCTAAGCTAGTGAGCCTATTGGTAAAGTGCTGACGAAAATCATAATGATGAATTACAATGCACAAACATTGGTACTGACTCGTGTTTTAATCCCTTTAAGTTAATTAGTCATTCGAGAAGAAGAAAAGTAACATTGAGAAAAGTGAATGAAAATTTTCTGCGCGCATTAAATATGTCCATTTCTGAATGTTTACGTCACGATACTATTGCTGTTCATCTCTTTCAGAGACAACTCGTAGAATTTATCAAAACGAATTTGAAAGACATAGATAAGATAATATACATATTTTTCGGATGATGCAAGCGGACAATATAAAAACAAAAAAAATTTTATAAATCTTACTTATCATATAAATGATTTTAAAATAGCAGCTGAGTGGCACTTTTTTCCAACCTCACATGGTAAAGGACCATGTGACGGAATAGGTGGAACATTAAAACGACTTGCTGCTAGAGCTATTCTTCAAAGGGTAAATAAACCGATCCGCACTCCGGAAGAGTTGTTCAATTGGGCGTCTAAAGCTCTACCAAATATAACGTGTCGCTATTTAACTAATAATGATTATGAAGAGGAAGAAAAAAGATTATTAACGCGTTTCCAAAAAGCTACAATGATAAAAGGCACGTTAAAGTATCATTGTATAGTTCCAAACTCCCTTCAAGAATTGGAAGCAAAGCAATTCTCATTGTATGGAAAGAAAACTATTGTGAAAATTTTTTAATAAAATAATACTATACACGTATAGTATAAGAGTAAATGTAAATATTGTACAATGTCACTTAGAACGAGGTACTTAGTCACTAATAATGATGTATTGAAATCTTAATAAATAACAGTATTCATTTGCTACAATAATGTTTTGTATTTACTACTTTTTTTTATTTAATTATGCATGATGTTAATTGTGCTTACAAATAATGTTTAACTCAAGATGTCAAATAATTATTTATATAACGGAAAGAGAAGATGTGGAGAAGAAAATAAGCCGTGCGGTAGAATCCGTGCGCCGATAAGACGTGCCGCACTACATAAATTAATTTATTTCCAATAGTAATAATTAATACCCCAGAAAAAAAAAAGTGGTTTCTAATAGAAAATTTGATGCAGAATACGATGGTAATACTAATAACTCGCTACGAGGGGGGGGCAATTGTTAAAAATCAAATTAAACATTTAAATTGTTAATAACAATCTTAAATTGTTAATAATTTTTCTCAAAGGTATTTTTTTCTTAAAGCTTGTACTTTTACCTTCAAAATGCAAAAAAAGCACAGTCTGTAGCTTAAATAGAACCGGAGTTATGAATTTTTGAAAATTCCTCTTTAAGCACAAAATCACCGAAATCGCGGAATTTCAATACTTTTTAGCGTCCAAAATATTGTGAAAAAAAATAAATAAAAAAATACGGGTCCCTTTTTTTTCAATATAGAACCCGTAAAAAAAGTTTCAGATAAATCAAAAATGTGTCGGTCAGAAAGGTGTTCGGTTTGTAAAAGAACGTCCCATATGTAAGGATGCAGTGACTGGATTGGAAGTAGACCTAGACGAAATTTAGCTGGACAAAAAATTCAGGCAGATAGATACTATAGATATAACTACATGTTTTTAACGACAGCAAAGTTAATTATTCTGTTCAGGAATACGAGGTGTGATAAAAAAAAATGACGGGAATTTTTTAATTTACCGGGTTGTGTAAGTGCAATTGAAAATTTTTTTTTTTTGTACACTTGTCCCTAAGTTATGTTGATAGTGGTAGCCATATTGGATGCTTAATCTGTTGTTGGGGGGTGAAAAGGGTTAGGTGCACTGGACGATTGATTTTTCACTCTTGGGAAAAATGGAACACAGAATTTGTTTTAACTTTGGTTAAGCAGTTTCTCAATTTCCTTCCCGAAAATGCCACCAATGTTGATCTACCGCTACCACTGCAGATACTGCAATTGTGAAAGTCAAAAATTGTTCTGAAATTTCCTAAAATTCACGTTTTTCCCATATTTTCTCCGTAAATCATGCAATTAATACACCTCTTTTTTTTCTTTTTATAAAATTTCCCATCTTATTGCCTTTCCAAAGATGTACAACACGTCGAGATAGAGAAAGGATATACAAATTTATTAACACATTTTACTGAAAGGTAAAAACAATCTGCATTTAACAAAAAATTAAACTTTAGCCGTTTATACACTGGTACTTAATCGTACAAAACTTGTTTATAAGTATTGTCTGGGAGTAATAAGTTAAAAATCGAAAATAACCCGTCAGAGAAGCGGGTAAAGTATAACATAGGATTCAGTGCTTCAGATCTATCTATCTATAATCTTTCCCATCCTAACAGAGGCCCCTTTGTGAAATTAAAAGTGTTTAAACAATTACAGCGTCTGTGTGAAAGTTAAGAAAAACTAATGGCCCTGTTCTGCCTGAAAGTCACTAACAATTAAAGCAAAACATTGCAAACACCATAACAAATTCAATGTGCGCTTGACCAACTATTTTCAGTCGTAGGGTGGTTCGAAAGTAGAAAGGTTGTTTTCTCATGATTCAATCTTCTGAATTACACCCCACGATTATAATTAAGCACCATAAGTACCTGAAGAACTTGGTAAGATTAGGTGCTCTCATTATTCCTCTTTACTTCGAAATTAGAATATTTCTCATGCTCGTGTTTTTTTCTCCTTGCAGGTTAGTGTATATTCTAGTCGGCTATTTACCTGAAAAGTTTCGAGGGATTGGGTAAGTCTTTTTCATTCAATCTTAAGAGGCTCTTGACGATCTTACGAATGGCCGGTTGTAGCAGAGCGGAGAATGCTCTTAATCACCGCAATAAAAGTGCAAAATTATTCCGACAGCCAGGCGGCGTGTAATGAATTTTTTATGAAAAAAACCCCACTATTCTCCCTCCGTTCTATCCCGTCCCGTCCCGCTTTTCCAAGCCCTTCGAACCAAGTACCTACAGTGTCTGCATTGCGCGCATAGAAATGCAGGTCAGCAGTAAATAACATCGAAACGACCTTCCCATGCCGTAGGTGACGTAATCTGGCCGGGCTTGGAAATTTCATTTAAAAACAGAAAAGAAAAAATTCTGATCCACACCTGGAGCCCGGCCGAAAAACGGAAGTAAGGTAGTTTCTGAAAAAAGTGAAATGTATGAAACAATGGTGGGAATGCATTCCACCGCTACACTACGAGTATGAAGAGCCATCCAGGGGTGTTTGGGGGAGTCCCTGGTCCGGGTCCCAGGTGTTTTTCATCAGCCTTCCACGGCGGTAAATACTACTTTTGGCCGAAGCACTTAATCTATTTCGGTGCTGCCAATTTCCAAGCGTTCCCACAGCCATAACTCATAACGGCACCTAAATGCTACATGATATCAGTGGACTGCTGTGGCACAGCATCCGAGTAGATGGACAGGAAATCGCCAGGGAATAAGCTTTTACGATGTAGGAATAGAAGAAGATGTCAAAAGACAAAAAAAATTGATGGAAGCAGTGACAGGGATCGTAAAAGTTTTATTGGCGATTCGTCTTAAAATGAGTCGAGACCTCTTGCTGCAGTTTTCTTTGGGGAGTCGAATGCGGAGGGAGCAAACGGGGTTTCTGCACCTCTGGGCACGCCGAAGAAAGACGTTGCTGTAGCACAAGGTGCTCAATCGCTCCAATAGAACTTTTTTAATTGAGTGTTTTTCCTAGAGAAGAAAACGGAAAGCTGTATTCGAAAGCTGTAAAGTAAACATAGTAGTCAAGGGAGGTGGATGCCAGCAATGCTGGAAAATGCGGACTTCTTGATGTATTTATGGAAGCTCCTTTCTCCCATGCTCGGCCTTATCTGCAAGTACTAGAAGATTGCAAGCTTCTTGCTGTAATAAATTTGCTGTGAATGTAAATGTGCTCAGTGAAGAATTAGAGCACGTAATTTTGCTTATTTCCGTAGACTCGACATAAAAGCCGAATTCTAGAGATAGTTCGGCAGTAAAACTCCATCTACGAGGACGTTTAGTCAACATAAGCTATAAACCAAATGTGTACAAGCTGTAAAAGGAAAAGAGCTCAAGGTATACCAAACTAAGACCACTTATTTTATGCATGAAGTTTCCAATGAAAACCATTTGGCAGAATGTATTTAAATTTAATTTGTAACGAACAATTGTTTCCAGTTTTGTTTAGGAGTTTATCGATTGGCGGTGAACGGGAAGACAATCTTCGACCTATTTTTTAAAACACTTGGATTGCCCAGGTTGTCACAAAAAGTTGGCACTTGAAGGTTTTTGAGTCGCTGATCTGAAATATGGTATGCAAATTTACAAATTCAGATGGCGGTTCCAATATTGAGGATTCAAAATACTAAATTCGTTTGGATCTTCATAAAAATTCGCACATGGGGTTTTGGGGTTGAAAGATAATGACTAGAATATGGCGGATATAACGAAATTGTGTATTGAAAACACGGCGATTACTCAGCGAAATCCATTATAATCAGAAATTGTTCAAGCTTATCAACAGAAAAGAGGCCGTCAAGGCAATTGAAGACAAACTGATTATATGTGAAGGATGAAGCATTAAATTATGGTACTGTGTGTACTTTTATCAGACAGTGATTGGCAGCATGTCAAAGAATTGTACATTTTATGATGCGCTTAATTACTTAAGTTTGAAGGTGAGATGCCAAGTTTTTGTTGTTTTGCTGAAAAGGTTTCATTGAAACATTGAAAAATTTAATGAATGGACATCATGAAAATTCGGAGGAATTCCTTGGTTTTAGTAGGCACAAAGTACAATTGCTGTTTCCTTCGTGCTCTCTATTCTAGAAGCCATGAAATCAACAAAGTTATTCATTGTCGCTAAAATGTTGGTGCTGGGATATTTGAATTAGTAAAGTTAATTTGTTAATTTTGTTTGTAAAGTTTTTCCTTGCAATCATACGTATTGTTGTAATATTGTAGGGAATAAAGGAATATGATATTGCTTTGTCGGGATTCGCGATAGGGTCGGAGCTAATAGAAAAGCGCATCACAAGTAAAATCCCTGTACATGTGACCAGCTTTTTTTTCTCTATAGGGAAGTGAAAAACGGCGGCAGCGGCGATTCCCCGTCGTATTGTCAGATTTGGCAAATATGTATATTGTATTTGAATTTTGCGAGTTCGTGACTTTGGTTGTACGTGAGTGTTTTCTTAAATTTCACATTAAATTGCAATCAATAGGGACAATAAAACCACAATCAATGAAAACCAAATTATGGAATCTCCTGACCATTTGGCTCGGCAAACTTGGGATGCTATGAAACCCTCTAAAGTCCAAAGAGAAAACAAGTACAAATAAAAAGGAAAAGCAGAAAGATCCCAAAATCGGAAATAAGTGAGGCTTTCTTCCTGCCCTGCGGTACAATGCCTTTCCGGTAACGCAATCACCACAACCTTTGATTGGATTTAAGGTTTCCTTAATGAAAAAGTAAGTAATTCTAATAAAAAGCGACTTATCAGCCAGCAAGTGCAGCACTAACATTTTTATTCGTACCATCGACCGGATGCTCTACATGCATTCCTGGAGAAGAACGAGCGGGACGAGTTCCACAATAAACGCGATGGCGCTCGATTAGGGCATTACGTACTCCCGGGAAGGCCTTAACTCGTTAAGACCATGAAAACAAGACGAAGAAACGGAGCGAAGAAGAAAACTCGTGTGAAAAAGGAAAACTCGAAAAGACCGAAAGTCCTAACTAAAACGAGCAAGCCGACCAAATCAGTGTTGGACCTGGAAAAAAATTACCCCAGAACCGTTGGATGACAACAAGTTTTTCGCCTTCCTCAACCCAAAACCCGTCTGCCGATTGGGTTAACCTGTGCCTTTTGGCTGGGTTTTCTGCTGCGCTGCCTTAGCACGGTCCACAAGACGTGGTCTCTTCGTACAGCGCGAAATCAGCCACACAAAAATAAGAAAAGTCATCGTCTTGGATGTGCTGCAATCGAGCAGTGATTATCACTCCTTTGGGGTCGTCCAAGAAGATGCTGCTGCGAGGAGCTGCGCAGCATGGTTTGCTGGCAACTCTTGTGGAAAACGCGTTCGTACCGTTCGGTCAGGTAACGTGTGCCGATCAGATGCCCTGGTCCAAGCACGTAACCGAGAGGTACCCGGCATGATTGGCTCAAATCGAGCGCTGAGAGGTATGAGATCCAGCGGTGGAACGTACGTGAACCTCGATGATCTCTGGGGCTCCATCACCATCCGCATCCAGCCAGCACTATCTCCTCAGCCTTGCTTGGAGCGATTGGGGCTGATCGAGCCCGGCACGGTCTCAGATTCAGTCCAAACAAATCGCTCAGCCGGGAAAGAGCTGCGGTCTGCTCCGCGGTACCATTGTCGGTTTGGTTCACGCGTTTTTCGCCTTTCCACCGTTTTTGCAGCATATCTTGGCTTGTTGCTCTTGCCTCCATCTCAACCCGGATCGGGAGGAAAAGCAGTTCCTAAGATCGGCAGAAATGCGGCATAGATCGCGGTGTGTTCTTGCTCCTAGAACCGCGTAGGTGGTCACTGTCTGAGTGGCTTTCCATTCGATCTACAAGGGCACTGGGAGTGACTGATAAGTTGTGCCAACCTGAAAATATCAAGCCGTGAAGTTTGTTAACCCCTTAATTCTAAAAAGTCTTAAGAATCCAGTGAATGAGAAAAATCCCGTGTCAGTGTCGTGATGGTGTCTTGTAGTGTCGAGAGTTCCGATCGCGGGAAAATGGCCCAATAAGGTGCTGCCAGCGTAAGTCGTGGACCAAAACGGGCAGTGGATAGCCTCAGAATTTCAGGAATTCCACTCGAGACCAGCCAGTGGTTTCTAAAGGAACATTTTGTGAAGATGTTTTGGGGCATCGCTCTGATGAATTATCTTAAACTTTTTTCCCTTTTTAAGGAGTTAGCAAAAGCAATATTAATTAAGATAGCTCGTCCACATTAAGTCTTGACGGTCACGTTTTCTGTGGTAATACGTGCTAAATACCTCCAGAAACGTGCGCCAGCAGCTGTCGTTTGATTTCTTATAGGTTTCTCAAGTTCTTTCGGCTTCGGCTATATACGTACAATTCCTCTACTGCTGTGGTTGATGTTCTCTTGTATTCCACCTCGCTGTGTGTTATTGCATTTCAATTTTTATTTATCTTTTTACTGTATCAATCCTTGCAGCAAATCCTACCTACGATCGCTGAAAACCACTTCCAGCCGATCATGCCACAGCCGACCGTGCAAGTTCTCCTTCTCGAGGTTTTGCAGCCTTCTTACCTTTCTGCAATAAATATCACCTTCAGGTGAAGAACGCAAAGGTTTCTTTTTTCGGTCGCCATTGTAAGACGTTCCATTTATATGGGCTCGAAAGGGCAGTCCTTTTATGACTTTCCACCTTAATGGTCAAATGATTAGTGGAGAGGAAGGAACACGATTTTTTCTGTTTCGGTTTTTGCTGGAATTGACGTTGGGTTTTAGTTGCTTGTTTGATTATTTATAGTACATTTTTTCCATGCCCTATCATTCATGGTAAAGTGGTTTTAGATGTAGGTATACCATAAAATATGACGCCATCGTTCAGAGGTCACCTTTCAGCTCCAACAGGAGTAGGCTCGCGATAAATTCAAAGCAATTATACGGAGCATTTTTATTGGTGCAAAAATTATTGCAACAAATTAAAAAATAAATGGTTGGCGGCCGGCCCGACTGATATGGATGGCTGAAAGAGAACACAACATCCTGCCAAGAAATTCTTCAAATGGATCATATTATGAATCCTTTCGAAATATCCAAATATTTTTGTTCTAAAGAAATGATTAAAGAGGCGAATTATGATTTTGGAACTATAGTTATGAAGTTCTGTCTGTGTTTAAATTGGTACATCCGAATGCGGTGCGAAACGTACAACAACAAATAATTATATAGGCCCTCTGCTTGTTATCATGGCGTCTCAAGTAAGTGAAGAACTGAGTGAACTAATACTCTTCCAGGAATCAGAACATTTCACCATTTTTAAGAAACGGTCAAAGCCAAAAGTTAATTTTTTGGCAAACATGTTTGAAAAAGTAGCAGTGATAGTTGACGAATAATTCTAGTTCATTGAGTGACCATAAGTAGAGAGTAGAAAAATGTATATGAATCATTTTTATAGACAATTGCAAGATCTACAACTTTTGTGTGAACTATTTTTACGATAGCACTTACTGTTTACGAGATAAATCGGAAAAATCGATATTGTTCAACTTTAACCTTGAATAAAATTTTATCTCAAGACGGAGGAGGACTTTTGATATTTCATATTGACAAATTTTGCAAACCCTTTGGTTAAATCTGGCTTAGCTTTAAGAAGCTCAACAATCTTTGATTTTGATGATGTCGCAATGCTGAGTGTGGGCCTATACATAAAAATGTTCTCTTGTAACTGCTTATGGCATTTTCTGTGGTGGACGCAACGTTTTGTGTGTCCTTATTTTGAAATACTTACTTTAAAAACTATGTCCACTCGTGGGCTGTCACTGAACTGGACCAGGAAGTTAAACTTAACGTGAAACGGCGCTCCGTTGGATTCATAACATTGAGAAACTTGTACCATTTAATTTTGTCTCTTGGGTTTGAAACAAGAACAGGTTTTTTTAGAATATTAATAGTTCTACAGTGCTTCTCCTTTGAGTTTGTCTACAGCAATTTTGGCTGGCTAGTCAATGCCACTTTTTCTAGGCTACCCAACTGCAAAAATGTTACGCAGAATACTCCGGCTAATGGCGGTTCACACAAAAAGTAGAATAGAAAGTAAAACACCAAATTGCAAAACACATTAGCGGCCGGAGTTCATGCATAAAATGAGCATAGGCCCCGATAAATCTCTCAATATTTTCAGCATAATTAAAAATTTCGAAATGGTTTCCATAGCTTTATTTGCACTGCAAGAATTTCCAATTTTTACGCTTTATCAGTCCAGCCCACCTCGGCAGAAAAACAATCAAAACTTGACCGCAAAAGTTTATTTGATTCGTTCCGCTCCGCACCGCCCAGTACGAGTCGCCGGAGCGACCACCCTGTGCTTGAGTTTATCTCTCACGATAGCATTAATCGATCAACGTGAGTTCAAGCGATATTTATGCCTTTTTATGCAAAATCAGTGAAATTTCTGCGAATTAAAGCATTCAAGGAAATGGTTCTGCTTCTGAAGCTATTCCTAAGCCAACAAAAAAGTAAACTGGCCGCTTCCACTTTCATGGTGGCTTTCAACGAATCGGTTGAGGAAAAACTGAGATTTTCACTTGCCCGACAAGACCTTGAAATGAAACAATTTCCACGCACGTCTATTCCGGGGTTGCCTTAAAGGTGCACTCGTTGTGATTCTATTTTAGTCTTTAATTACTTTCCTCGAGTGCGAGTTGCTCTGCAGTGGGGATTCCTTCTGCAGTTGTTGAGCTCAATTTTACAGCGCTTTACCCGTACGTGCGGCTGATGCACGCGATTCTAACGGCTACGGGAGAATTTTTAAATTAATAAAATTGAGCAACAATTGCGGCAACAACACAAAACAATATCGCTGCGGCGATGGCGGACGGGAAATATTGACGATTTGAGTTGCGCGCGCAGATATTATGTGGAAGTCCTCCGGTTCGTGCTGTGGCCATTCTCCGGCTAGATCGATAGGTACATCGCCGTTAGCTAAACTCAATTACCTAAGACAAGCCAAAGTAGGAAGATCACTCAGAGATCGGACGGGAAAGATTGTTCACCTCGCTCGGCACGGCACGGCACGGGCGGCGGAGTCTGAGCCGACCGAACCTAACCCTAACTGGTTTTTACTTTCAAATGCGGCATTTACGCTGCCCATTCGGCTGCCGCGCTGCCATTTTTGCCATTTTTATTCCCCATAAAAATAGTTGAGCGGCCATAAAGTTCTGCCACGCTGGGGCTGTCTATTGTTATTGTCGTTTTGAAGACTTTTTGATATTTTCATATTCCCCTCTAGTCGGCGCGCTACAAGTCCCTGGCACTTGATGGATTTTTGCACTATTCACGTCATGCTCATTTGTGCCTTTTGTGCTATACATGACAGGGAGGCTGCTCTTGTCCAGTGTCTGAATAGAAATGGAGCTGGAAGAAATATAGAGACATTGATTTTACCGTTTTTGTCTAATTTTTCCATTAAGACTTTGTGGTAGAACATAAAGTTTCGCGTCTTTCATTCTTAATAGAGCATCCGTTTCAAATTCTGATTAAATTGATTAATTTTCTTTCGGAAAACTCTCAATGAGTGAGTGAATGAATTTACGATGATGCTTGAAAATTTGGTTATTCGCCGTTGATTTCTTCAGAATATTTTGTTTTAGCTTTTTAGGGTTTTATAGGTAGGTCTTCGACCAACAGGCCTTTTTATCTTCATGTCGTCTGTCTGTCCATGAAAGAAAAGAAAATTATAAATAATAACTTTCTTTGCTTCCTTTTTGCATCATTTTTTCTGGAACGTGTCTACCGTATAAAAACAAAATTGGGTGTGTATCTTTTCAGACTAAAATAAAATAATTAATTAAATACGTATATCAGGAAATTGTCTTGATAATTATAAGGAAATTTATGAACACAATTCTTTTTAAAAATGTACTTGCATAAGTGTAGTATAGTAACCTAAAAAAATGCGAAACTGAAAATGATCAAGTTGCCTTAAACTACGGATTTGGTAAACGGAAACTGACTGCTGCTGCCGCACATAGGAATTTTCTGAAAATTACAAATTCGGAATGAATCACTTGTTTCACAAAAAATCGTCATTTGATAATTGCAATTGTTTTTATTTTTGAGGTACAGCTTTCAATTGAATATTATTCAGGTTTTGTTTATTTATTACGTTTCAATTCTTTCTTACAAATTTTCAAAAACGTTTTTGTCTTCTTTTTTTCATATTGTAGTAGTGTACCTAGTTATTGTTTTTGAAAGCAGTTTACAGCTTCGTTCTTCGAATCTGGCTAAAATTCGTTGAAGACATTTTTTCGAAATGATATACGGGGCATTCCTTTGCGACTGGGTGGACATTTAACTCGAGAATTTGATCAAATTTATGTTGATGATATCATGATTATGTTGTTTGGAATTGGTTTGCATGCGCCTCCTAAAAGATGATTAATTTAGCAAAATCGCTTTGTTTAGATTCTTGGGGGCCTGTTCCAGAACTCGATTCGATTCTGATAGCTTGACTCGAGTGTGTGTCAATTCAGTTCCATTCTGCAAAAATCTGCTTTTAAAACTACATATGTATTTAGTCAAAATGAATTAAATGTAAGGGCCCTGGGATGAATACCTTCAAGCGTGTTATTATACGCACCTATCTGAAATGCCTTAAGATAGCCATCGCAATTTTTCTACAAATTTATTTTGCAGATATGTGCTTGTTTTTGCAGTTCAACTGATTTTATTAATGATATTAAATTCTTTGAAATAGCGTTTTCCGCCGACTAAGCCCACAAAATGAAAGAAATGTACATACACATATCACTCACTTATAACGTTGGGTAGCTGTTCATCGATGCCCTGCTCTGGACCCTTCTCTAGCCACTTTAGGCTCTCCTCCTCTTACACCAAAGCGTCCAACTCAGTCAGGTCACCGTCCTCGTCTTTTCCTTTCCAACTCTTTGATCACCATCATGACTGACCTAGAATTTATTGATTGACCTGTCCAAACTGAATATTTTATTAATTTAAGTATAAAATGCTAAAATTTTACATGGGCACTCGATTGATATTTGGTTCAACACTCGACAGACACTCGATCGAAAGTCAGCAAAAGATCTCGATATCGAGTTCTGGAATACCAATGTGTAGTAGTTGATGAACAATTCGATCGAATCGAGTTCTGGAATAGGCCGAGTCAATTGATCCTTGTAAGGGAATATGCTGAGGTCTTTATGTAAACAGATTTCTTCTAAGTAAGTTTTCAAAATTTCCCAAAGCTGTTCAAGCGTAAATCTATTCATTTCGTACCGCGGAGATATGATACTGCGTTTCTGTCAATTTTTTGAGCACGAAAGAGCTGTCTGTGTCAAAATAAAATATAATTAAAAGAGAAACCAACAATTTTTTAAATGGTGGTCAAACCAACCAATTTATTTATATTTTTATTTTGCAAAACATTAATATCTGATTGCCTTTGTTTCCACATATTTACCCACTAGTAAGTTAGAGAAAGTTTCATGCAAATTGTCTAATCAGTTCTAAAGATATTTAACTTTAAACGTTTCGGACGATTGGACAGACAGACAGACACGCGATTGATTTTTAAGTGTTTCGTATTTTTCGAGGCAGGGGGTAGGTGTCATTTGAATACAAAACCTTCCTCGGAACAACTGACCAGCAAAAACGTAATTCACTCTAATTTACCATACCTGACAGAAGAAACTCAGTGAATGAAACGCTTTGATGCGGGCTCATCACAGAACTGTGATGTTCGCCGCAAACACGGAAGCCAGTATCGCACGGCACTACTAAAGGTAGCTTATCCAAATTCCCCCGTTATCCGCGTAAGAAGGCCTTCGGACTTAACAAGATCCGCTTTGCCAATTGAGCGAAAAGAAACTGCTCCGGGTGCGTTAACAATTGAAGAAAAGTTCAATATCTCTCCTCCACGAGGCCTAGGCTAAAGCTGCCTTCACGCCATCAATCATTTCCTCTTTCGCCCACCGCGCGAGATTAGAGCAATTGCCGGAATGGATATGCCCGGCGCTGACCACACACTGGCCCATTTATATCAGTCCATTAACGCAGCCCGACTTGTAGCAAAATTGGCCCACATTTCTAGAGGCGCAGAGCCCGTATAAGTAGCGAAAAAACGTGGAATATATTTTCGATTAAAATTAATGATGGAATTAGCGTAAGAGGTGCATTAGCTGGAAATGTGTTTTCTCTGATAAACCGGCACAACATTCGGAGTGATCCGCCATGACTCCGTTCGCGGAGGGCTGCGGCATTTCACTTTTTCGTGCGCTGCTTGTTTACAATTAAAGAAAGTCTTGGGAAGATGACCGAAAAAAGGAGGTACAACAATAAGCGCCAGACGGCAAAAAACCATTAATCGCATCGCACCCATTGCTTGTGAACCAGCAGGTGACTAGAATGTCGCACGCATTACGTCTGGTTCGGATAAAAACACGAATGCGTGTCGTGGCTCAGCCCAGCTGCCCAGATCAGGTGAGAAGAAAGACATGAGTCCCTCTTAAGCCTTTTTTTTCTGAAAGTGGTAAAAGTACCCGTGAAGTGGTGTTATGAACACCGTAGTTTTTGTGCCTTACCTAGTTACGAAACAAACGCTCGGCCGAAGCAGTGATAAGTGCAAATTGAGTGCCAATTTCTAAGGTCGCTCCTTTGATGAATGGGCCTCCCCGCAGGAAAGCACTGAGACGGAGCCATTTCTCACGGCGATGACGACGGCGACAATTCAAGTTTTGCAGTCGTGTTGCGCCTGTTGCCTGGCATTCCTGACTGGGACCAGCCGCGACCAGGTGTTGGTCGTGATTTATTGACTAAGCAGGCAAATTCTGAAATTAATTGTCATTCCAATCAATTTGGCCGATTAGGCCGCGGTGTGGCGGTCCGCGTGAACTTAATTTTTCAGCCAAACAACCGCACACCGCACGTGGCTGCAGTTCACGAGGAAATAATTAATTTTACCTTCGCATCTCAGCCAACCCAATTTTCACACCAATTACATCACTAGACGGGGTTTGCTGAAGGTGTAGGCCGCAGGAGTGTGTTTATGCGCGATTTATATCATCATTCACTTAAGCGTTATTACTTCATTAACCGTTATCGCGCTGATTATTGGTACGTGCAGGCGAATTAGATCGAAATTGTTTTTGCGGAGAACTCCTTCGTTCGGTGTAAGGGGGTAATTTACATCAGAAATTTTTATAATTAGCATCTCGTGAGTGTGATGGACCGCCTGATCAAGAAAGTGTTGAGCCGCCGCCGGTTCTGCAGGAATAATTGGGTTTTGGTTGTTATTACGATCCGCACGCTGATTTCGATGATTGCTTATCATCTCTTTTGCTGAATGGAGGAAATTAAGTGAATTCCGTCGATGGAAAATGATCCGTTTTTTCTTTCAGTTAATCGTACTAATTTGTCTTATGTGGTTACCGATTTCATTAACACATTTTCTGCTCTGTTTGTTGAGAGAAGTGAAAAGGGTATGTGGGTATGGCCACGTGCTTGGTAATATTTTAGGCACCACCATACCAAAGTACGTACACTACCGCTCATAATTATTCGAACGATTATTATGTTTGTATTCCATGATATATTTATTCTAAAGGGCTTTATTCCATTGATCCAACGTCTGATAATTCCTCTACTTAGTGGAAATATGCGCTCATAGGATTACACATATTTGAGATTGCTTTCCGTAATTATTTTTTACATAAGCACATCCGGAAGATAGGAAAGAGAAATTATTGGTCTTAGCGATATTCCAAGTCCCACCGACAAAATAGCAAAAGAATTATTTTTGCATTTTCTGTCCGTCAGGTTCTACTACAAACTTCACCTTAGACTCCTTGTATCCATCATTCCAAGAAATCAGTCGCCATGCATCTGCAAGTCCCGTCATTTCCCATTTCGAGCAAATGGACGCGATTGAATAAGCTCACAACAGGCCTAGCTAATCGCAGCAAATGAAGTCAATCAAGCGCATCGACCCAAATCAGTCAGTCACCAAATGACAAAACATCGCACCAAGGTGAGAAACTCATCATCGATACTGGGAAATGACGTGATCCGATCCCCCTTGGCGAAAATCATCGCCATCTCGGGCAATTATCCGTTAATTGCCACACTATTGCAATATGTACTCCAAACAATGGCCGCTAACTGTTTTTGCCGATTGCCGGCAAATGTCAAGATCTGTTCCTTTGATTTTCAGCCAAGACGAGCAATCTGCACATCTCCTTGAAGCAGTCTACCACCTGAGGGCTTTAGGCGTCAAAGCCATTGCCAATTGCAGCAATCCAACTCATGTGGCTCCGGACCGAGATGGTATCTTCTTGATCGGGCCATTTTGGCGCTCTGCGTTTCCAATTTTCACTGGTCATCATCATGATGATCACTCCGATCTTGCAACCGTAACACGATCACATGAATTTGCCGGGGAAACTGAATCGCGTTGGAGCAATACCGCGAAAATTGCGGTGAGCGGTCCGTTTAACAATGAGCTTGAGCGCGGTGATGGTGTAGCAAGCGCGGTCTAAGTGCGCCGATATTCAAAATTGCCGCTCATGTGCATCCATCCAGGCCACCATCGTCGTCGTCAGGTGGGATAGCTGTAGGCAGACAGTCAGCATCATTGTGATTTTCCCCGGACACAGACCACAACGAGAGCAGTTCGGAGCGATCGTGTGTATGGCAAGTTACGGCTATCTATCGCACTAATGTGCTCGAGCGCGCTTTCTTGTTGTAAACTGATGTTTAGGCGGTCGACGTCGCCGCCATGTGGTTTTTCAGATCAAAATCATTCTGAATTGGAAACTTTCGTTGAGGAAATTTGTTTTATTCAAATTCAAATGGTACCTGATTGCGATAATTTCATTGCCACCTGGTGGCGCAATAGTCTCGAGACAAATGTTAGGAGGCGTTAATGGGTTTCCAACAGCTTCAGCTCCAGCAGGCGGAACAGAAAATTTACATTTGTCTGAATTTTGATATCCGCCTTAAAATATAATAAAATGGTTTGAGTTATCAAATTAAGAACTCTTTAGAATTTGTTCAGAGAAATGAAAGAATTCCGACCATGTACCTTAATTGGCTTTATTAAAGTTTATATGAGCGTCACGTCGACAAGATTTTAAAAAAAATATGCCTGAGATGGGGAATTCATTGATATGTAATTAGGTATTAGTTCCTGTCATTTCAGTGCGCTCTTTTTTGTTTGTTTTGCCCGTCACGTTACTCAGCAAATTAAGATTAAGTGCAAATTCTAAGCAGCCCGAGAGCCGAGTTGGGCCTGGTCAGTCTCCAATGAACGCTGGATTAATTCATGCTCTAGCCTAACTGTGTCTGGTGCCCGACGAATTACCTTGTAGCCGTGTCCCAGTTTTTACCTTTTTCTTTTTTTTACACAAAATAGCGTCTGGCAGGCAACTACTGTTCCATGAGCACCGATTGGCATAAGCCAGATTTTCGCTGGCAAGGAGCCTATCACTTTTAGCACGCCATCAATGCACGCTAATTGTTCCTTTTACTCCCAGGTGCAGCATGCACTTCCCTGCTGAGTATAAATTGCTCTAGAAAACGGCCCACTGCAAATATCGCGATCGAAGGACTACTGTGCCTGCAGGTGAACCTTCTCGATCGTTCCGATCATTACTTGGAGCGACTGTGAAGTTCTCACCGCCGAACTACTTTACGGCCCATTTTAATCTGATCCCACCGATGAGCTGAGAACAATGGGCCCATAAATTGATGAAAACGAGCTAGAAGCTACCTTGACAGTTCTGCTCTGTGTGAGCTACCTCAAGACGGCGCATCAGGTGAGATCGGTGCGGTTCCACGGGCAAACTGCTTCGATGACGACAACGAACGCCATGGATCAGAAGATCTATGATGCAAGCGCACAATGCAAGGCTGGAGGCAAAAATCACTAAAAATCGTTGACAATGGCGAGTTTTTCTTCCCCCGGCCACCCTGTCCACATTGTTTACCAGCAAAGCGATTACCTGGCCAAATGGAGAAAATAACTTTCTGCTTGAGTAAGACATGCGACCTTGGGCCCGTGGACTTAATTATTTCTCCTGGTCGCGTTCATCGCGTTCATCCAGATGATTAAGCATTTCAATGAACGGAGTGAAAAACAAAAGCAACAAAAAGGGAAATTTCGCAGATTTTTCACGAGCATCGGCGATTGCCTTTTGTCAGGTGATTTTACACGTAATTGCGCCGACGATTTCATCCATTTCGGACTCAATTTGTGATTTAGAATTGACTATTTGTCGGGCCGATGGGTTACCCAAGTGCCTTGCAGATCGGGTGCTGTAGGGGTTCAGAAATTAGAAACTATTGAAGAAATTCAATCGAGACGTGACATTTTCTGTTTGGAGGGAAAAACTTTTGAATGAATTGCCAATTCTCGCTTTTCGATTTTTAGAAAGGCAGAGGCGAAGGCCAATTTGTTTTATGTGACGTCACCAGAGTGAATTTAAAGCCTTGAGTCTATTCTTGTATTTATATAAAAAATAAAAGGGCAATTTTTAAATTTTAAGCAGGAGCAGATTTTGATCTAAAGGTTGATCATGCCAGAAGCCTTCATCTGAAAAACTCCGTTTTGTACAATACAACTAAAAGGTTTGTGGTACTAAAGAAAAACAAAATATTGAGGGAATTTGAATTCAGGTGCTATCAATGTCAAATAAGAAATTCACAAAATCCCTCGACTTTGTTGACACAACACTCGTTATATTTATTATTTTGCGAAATGTTTTGCGTAAATGCAAAAGATATCAGAATTGTTGTTGGTTGATTCTACCTTTCTTTCAATATTTGCAATTGATATCACCGTTATATAGAACGTAATAAATTTGCTTCACAGTAAAGTGTTTTCGCGTTTCATGTTGTGTGACATGTTGCACTGTCCTGCGGAAGCTCGTGTCAAAATCGGTTTTGTCAAAAGAAGTCATTAAGGTTCTGACTTTTGACAAGAATTTATTAAGGTTCTCTACTTTAAAAATACCTTCCGAAGCTTTCTTTACGAAAGAAAACTCGCCTGGAAACTTCATGTGTTCACTGGACTGGAGGACAAATTCAGGTTTCTGCGCCATAAAGTATTAAGGACAGTATTTCATATTTTTATGTAATTTTATTCGAAACCCCAAAGTTGTAGGATAGCACTCAACAAATTTATTCAAGCAGCAAGGCGTCTATTGAATTGATTACGGTCGTAGACCTCTTGCCCCTCTATGTAGGATCCAAAAGGTTAAGAAACGACGTCTAAATAAACAATCCTTCAAGAGTCAATTCTGATTCAATGCCGCTCAGGGTCCTTGGAAAATGGAAATGCTAAAAGCAACCCAATTCTCGCCGCCGCCGCTACAGCCTGAGAGCCACTTTACGGCGTTGCTATTGGATGTTTACGATATGGCAAATCCTTAAATATTTATGAAAAGAAATTTGGCTATAACCCTTCGTAAGATCTACATCAACTTTGTTGGTAGGAGCAAAAAATACACAAACTGAGCGACGTCTTCATCTCGAGACTCCTCCTCGAGCCTGGCAAGGCCTCCAAAGCCCATAAATAATGCTCTGGCACATGTCAGAGTCGAACAAATCAAATCAAGGAGGGCCCGCTCAAATGAAATTTACGTGCCTTCCCAAGGAATCCGTGCGGTGGCAATGTTGCAAATATCGGGAGAAGGACATAAACAGGATTTGAGTAACAGACTGGAAAAATGCTATCCCATTCCAATCTAGTGTAGACTGGAGTGACGAGCTACACTGCACAGCAGAAATCTTGGCACAGGTTATGGCCGCTTGTCTGCATTCAGAAGGCCCTACCCAGCACCCATGCCGGGGCCCGCCCCACACCTCATAGCAACATAATTTTGCGAAATGTCTGGGAACCGAATGTGGAGCAGCATTGTACTGCTGTGCGGTGCACTGGGTTTCCGATGAGCTCTCCACCGGAGCTGTGGCTTGGAATTATTTACACGTTTTCCAGATACCCCCAGCCCTAGATCTCTCTGTTCGCTGCCATTATCGTAAATTTTTGGCGAAGTCGCACTGGCACAGCTCTCAATTCTACCGCGAAATGAAATTAAAATTTTCCCGTAATTAAGATTTTATTAGGCCATTATTCGGAGCGCTTGTTCCGACGGCCTAATTGATAGTTAGTGTTGCGTAATTAGGAGATGCACCAGGTGTGAGGGAAATATAACGGCGTGATGTCATCACTGTTTGGCCTTGCAGATTTCCAAGAGTGGTACTAGAGGAAATTGCGGAAGTTTCGCTGTTTTTTATTATCCTACAAATTGAGGATACGGGTATTGCCAGTTGGCAGCGAAATCATATTGACGAATCCACCACTTTGTCAAAAGAAATAAAACTAAATAAGTTTTCGATGGATCATGTAAATAAATGTGAATGCAACTTTTTTACCACGTTTTTTGCTTTTTGCGGACACCGATTAAACCTAGCTATAGCTATATCGATAGAGGGTGCTAAAAGAAATACAAAATTTTTTTACATTAACAACATCAACATTTCCCAAACTGAAATATTCATTTCTTTTGCTGAACAAATTGATATAACTCATAAAATGATTATAACTTGTCCCTGCAAGTCTGCTAAATAATGTGTTTTACTTTACTAGTACTTGTATGCTATTCCAGGCCCATATTGTATTCCCCCTTCCTCCATAGTGGCAATAGGATATGGCGATAAGGCGTCTCATTCTTCTTTTTCCTTCTTCTTTCAGTCAATGCTGCCAATGTAGACTTGAAATGTTTGCCACGTATGTTTAGCTTCAATCTTTTCGATTTTAGATGCAATAAAAATTATTCTCCTCAACCCTATAGCAATTTCTTAAACAGTGCTATACTGGCCTTGCGGCACTACAGCATTTATTTAATTTATTGCTATCTTTGGGAGTTTTTCCTGAAGCCTGGACGCTCGCATATTCTTTATGTCAATACATAAAAAGGGAAAGAAATATAAATTTGATAATTCCAGACCAATTGCGAAGTTGTCTGCGATACCCAAATTATTTGAGAGCATTGTTTGTGAGTTCCTCACTTTTGAATGCAAGTCTCTAATTACTACTGATCAACAAGGTTTTGTCAAAGGGCCTACGATAACAAAACCGACGAAATTTTTTTAATCTTTTATTTCTGACAACCTTGAGAAGAGAGCTCAAACTGAATGAATTTATACGGACTTCTCAAAGGCGTTGGCGTTTAAATTATTTTTAAATTCGCCAAAACTGGATTTCCTACACTCCTAATTGGATTTTTTTTTACTTAAGTGGAAGGTCTTTCAAAATCCAGTTTTAGAAATTCTTTGTCTGAAGCGGTGCATACGCAATCCGGAGTTCCCCAAGGTAGCCATCTGGGCCCGTTATTGTTTATTTTGTGAATCTGTGTTTAAGCATTCCAATGTTTTGAAGTATCTAGATTTTATAATTAATAAGGCTCTCGCAATGCTTAGTTGCAACTTAAGACGTTGTACAAAGAATTTTCGCTCTACAGTCTGTGTATCAAGCACTTGTGAGATCTTTGTTAGAATATGGATGCCAAATTTGGAAACCATATTACGGAGTGCACATTAATCGAATTGAATCTTTGCAAAAACAATTTATGCGTCATGCCTTACGTCGTCTCCCTTGCTCCGATCGAAATGTGCTTCCTCCTTATACTGGTTGGTTGCAATTGATAAATATTATAATATTTCATTTATTGAAAGAAGGAAAATGCTCTCATGGCTTTTTTTACTTAAAGTACTTATTGGTGTAATTTTGATGTATAAGCCTCGTTTCAACTATTTCTTTAAATGCGTAAATTAAAATTTTGCATGCCCCACTTTAATTTGTATTAAACGTCATCGAACTAATTATGAATTTTTTGAACCCATAACTAGTATGTGCAACTGCATTGACTTTTATATGGATTTAAAGAAAATAAAATTTAAGCTCCTTTCTTGTGGATAGTCAGTTTATAAAATGTTTATATGTTGGCTAAAATAATAAATAAATAAACTCATTAGAACCAGAAAGGAAAAACAGGGTTTGGTTTTGGAAAATGCTTTCTGCTTTCACATTCACATTGTAGCTATCGCGAGGTTAAACAAAAGTTTTTCAGAATAATTAGCCAACTTCGATTCAAAGTTAAACGTATTAAACTTTTGAATGCGATTTTGTATTACGAGTGTATACTTCCTCTTAATATTATATGTATCCCTTACTACTAAACTCTGTCGAACTCTCTACTTGGAAAACTTCATGAGTGTGGAGAAGTAGCTGCAGACGATTAAAAATTGATACGTAGAACTATAGAAAGCAAATTACATTTGCAATATTGTATAGCAGCTTTCGCAGGCTGAAACAGCTCAATATAAAATTGTTCCTCCTTCAATTTTAATCCCCCAAAACATCTTCACAAAATGTTCAAATTGGTCAAAATATTAACCTCTCCGAGGTCTTTTCAGTGTGTTAAAAACAAAAAATAAATAAAACAAAATGGTGCTAAAATCGATAAACATTTCCAAAGCGTACAAAATCACATAAATATACAGAGAGTGTGAAAAAGGAGCAAAATTCTCCAACTTCAACTATGAAACCCCTAACCTTTGAGTCCATTCGAAACTTTCTCCGGGCAAAGAAGAAAACGAATAAGGATAAGGATGGAAATGCCATCATCGACGCGAGCTTCAAACGAAGCGACTCCTTCAAGAGGATCAGCATTCGCAAGAGTTACTTGGACAGGGGCAGGAAGCGAGCTGCACTCCGGGCCAGGGCCATTAGCAATGCCGTGACTACACCGAGTTACACTCCAGCCCCGCTCAACATGCAACATTCGGCGCTTGCCGAGGTGAAAAATGGCATTTTCGTGGGTGCCTCGTCCCTCAGCAGGAACTCCTCGGTGGAACGGCTCAACAGTGAGAGTGAGAGATTACATGAAACTGAAGTACAAATTATTTCGATAGATTTTCAGGGTTCGAATAGCACGGAGACTATTTACAACGACGTAATTGGCGAGGAGAGTCTGCCGCGCACTTGCTTAGGGTCTAACGTAGTGGTAGAGGAGGAGGAGGAGTACCGAACAGTACAAGACAGTCTGAAGGACGACTACGACAGGGACGACTGCAACTACATGGTTTTCGAGGAGAACTTCTATGAAAAAGCCGACTCTGTGCGGCTTGAAGGCGAGAAAAACGCTGCGAGTCTGATAACGTTCAAAACGTTCAGTACGGAGAAACAATTTTTAGAAACGAGCTTCGATTCGACGGAGCCAATGTCCATGGTGTCGACGGCGAACGTTAGCGGGAAGGCCGTCTCTAAGACGAGTTTCATTTACGAAACAAGCATCGAGCCTCCACCTACAATCTTACCTAGTCACCCGAGCAGCTTCACCGGAGAGAGCATAGTCATTCACATTTCAGGGAACGACGACTGCACCCAAAACGACGAAAGCCATCGTTCAAAAACCCCAGACCCTTTTCAACGGGAACCCATTGGGAAAAAGGACAGCGTGGACTCGGCCTTGGGCGTCGATGGGGAGGTGTCCACCATTGAGACTGGGAGGAGCATGAACGAGAAGTTCACATATGAAATATTCAAAGAGTTGCAGTCGCTGAAGACAGGGGATGTTGCTGAGGCTGAAAAAACTCAAAAACCCCCTCAGTTGGCACCAATTCAGAAAGTGCCCTCCCGCAGTTCCTCGTTCTCAGAAGTCCATTTTGCTGTGAGCTCGACAAACGATACTAACGACAATCTTTCCCCCGCAACCACGAGGGAGTATCAGTCCTTCATTTTCGACCCCGAGGTCGACATCTACGATGACACGGACGTGATATCTCCAGACAGCTCCATTCCGTACCCATTGCGTGTAAAGACGAACCCCTTCACTCGCCAGAAGGAGCTGTACTCTGTGAACCTTGGCCGGATATGGAAGCAACTCAATCTGGGCCAAGACGAAGACCTCTCCCTCGATATGTCGGCCAATTTTAAGAAGAAAAACGAATCCTTCAAGTCGATGTCGTCCCGAGACTCTGGGTTCAGCCTGACTCTCACTAAGCCCAAGAACCTATTTCGCAGGAAAGGGAAAAATGGCACCCAGAGCCGCAGAAATAAATCGCCGAAGCTGTCTATATCCCGCGAAGGGTACTTCAAAAGGGCTGCTGTGGTGCAGCGGAATTCCTCAAAGCGGAGAAAGGCGAAGAGGGGTAACCTGCAGGATACGTACAGTCGAAAGAAGCACGGGAACGACCACTTCCTGCGGGAGTTCGAAGAGTTTTGCGCAGCCCGCAGGAAGCGTATGAAGGCTTACAATAAAAAGAATTTCAGCGAGTACGCCGACGAGAGCTTTACCCGTGAAATCAGCGACTTGGAGGCATTCTTCGAAGAGCACCTCAAACGCCTCAAGAGCTACTACCTTGAGCGGAAAAAGTTAAATGAAGTTACCCTTAGGGAATTCTACAATGACTTCTCGTCGGGTGAGTACAACGCCACACCGCCCAAAAATGATTACACCTTCCCGCACCCGGACAAGCGGAGCACCACCAGCAATAAGCGAAAGCAAAAGTGCCTTTTCCAAGAAGTCCGGACGTTCAACGATGACCTCAAGTATGCGTCGCTCGAGTTCAGCAACAACGAGGAGGACTACGTCCATCCCTCCAATTATATCCTGCGAGAGAAGACCCCCTACGCGGACTTCAATTTCACCCTCGAGCACAAGAAGTTTTTCAATTATCCCCGCCACTGGAGGATGACCAGGCCGAAAAAGTCGTCACGTCGCGGTCGGCGGTACAAGAAAGCCGACACCTGTGGAGGGGGCTCGCGGAGGGAGATCTCACTCGCGAATGTGTTCCCGTCGATTACCGAATTTTCGCGTGACATGCCTGCTGTCAACGCAGACGGCACGTGCTCGGCATGCTACAAGGTCCTTAGGGACGATAATGTGACCTACGGCCGGGCCAAGCGGTGGTCCATCGCCAGTGACGAATTTAGTGAGCAGGAATTCCTGTCTAACTGCGAATTGTGCTGGGAGTGCGACAACCAGTTGGCTGAGTGCGTTTGCGACAATTACTGCACTTGCTCTCTTGGTGTTAGAAACAGCAGTAGTGTCACACCTGTTAGCAGGAAGAAAGTGAGAAGGAGAAAGTCTCGCAGAAAAATTGGGAAGAACCATTCAACGCTGAGGAGGCATTTTTCAGGATACTGTAAGTTGTTATTTTTACACTTTCTATTTTACAGAAGAACCAAAAAACAAGCTAACGTACGAACAACAAAGAAAAACAACTACATTGATCAACATTTGTTATGTTGTGTATTTATGTCAAACAAGTAGTAGGGAAGACTTCAGTAGGGTTTATCCGTGGACTGCGGATTCGAAAAACAAAATGCTCAATCCAATTCCCAAGATGTTCGAAACTTATACGAACGGAAAATATTTTTGAATTCTCGGTTTAAAAGGGGATTTAGTAACCTTAGAAATCTGAAGTGTCCTTGAGTACATCCAAAGTACGGCCTTACTTCGCTCGATTAGGATTCAACAGATAAATTAAACATTAGATCCACCATCAAACAGGAGCTTCCTCCCACTGTAACCAGACTTCTCAAGTGTACATCAAAGTTCCATCGTCCTTCACCTTTTCTTAGAATTCGAAGAGAATAAGCTCATAAAAAATTAAATAAATGAATAAATGAAATCTGACAATAAGGGCGAGGTATAAAACAATCGTTGCTTGGAGCTCGCGTCTAAGAAATAAAAAAAGCAAAACCAACCCACTTCCCCTTGGGAAGCGTGGGCGGCATACTCGTATCTGAGCGTGTCGACTTTTTCACTTTTCTCCGCGTTTTTTAATGCCTTATGGCTGGTGCCTCTGCCGACTGTGCTAACTGGCTTACGTGCGGTGCGGTGCGGTTGATAAACCTCCAGAGTGCAGAGGTGTAAATTTTCTAAATCTCCCCAAATGCGCTGCTTTCCGCTTGTAATTTGAATATTAAACGGTTTTTAATCAATCACGATCACAGCCTGTTGTAATTTTCATAGACGCTCCAGGAAGCGTGCCGCAATATGTTGTTACGTTAATGAGGTAACTCCTAAGTGAGATGATGCTAACGAGCTTTTCATAAGACTAGACAGTCTGTAGGGGCCACATTATAATGGCAGAGGATTTTTTCACACGAAAAATCGTTTGGCTGGACTTTTTTCATCAGCGATCATTTTGGAATTTGTTTTAAATATAAATAACGTCAAGGAGCTAGAAATAATAATTAGATGTGTTCCCCTTCGGAACCGAAGCGTGGACCGGTTTTTTACGACTAAAGACCATCTCACTGAGAAAGTGGTAGTCATTGGGTACAAGATCATGAAATACAGCTGGTAGACTAGATATAAATACAGCTTCGCAAAGACGGTAGAAAGATTGATAATCTACAATAATTATTTATCTTTGAAATCGGTTAAAAGTGAATCCGACTTCGGAGTAAACGTGATCTCCCTCGCATCAAGAGATTTACATCAAAATTGCAATGGAAAACGAAAGAATCTCAAGTGTCCAACCATTTCTGCCTGCGTCCTTCTATCCGTCCCACACTATCAAATTATTACCTAAGCCTGTTCCGCAACATTATTCTTCCATATTTTCTCCAAAACGTAAAAACTGTCATCAGCCGGTTCCCGTCGGTGTCTTACTTAGACCAGACTTTACTTCAGTTTAGAAATTCAGTCAGGTGGGCAAAATTGAATTAGCCAAGTGCGCGCGCCTAGTCTGTCGATTCTATGCGCGCCATTCCAAAACAATCGCCGGCCGCCTCCTGTAATAACATGGACCGCTCTCTGCAGACGGTGCGCGCGGCAACGTTGCCTAATAAATTGCAATTATTACTTGCGCTCGATGTCTCAATTTGTCTCGCTTGATATTTTCCAGCGTTCGACTCGAACCTCCCACATCGCCGGGGAGAAGTTTTGATTAATTGAAAATTGCAGAGACCGGCGCGGAGGCTCTAACTCTAAACAACAATGTGGTGGCTGTGTGCGGTGTATGACTTCTCTGTTAATTAACAAATTTCATGCAAATTGCGAGTCATGTTTCTCTATAAGTAGTTGCGAGCTCGTTTAATTTTGTGTCGCCAACAGCTAGGGCAGAGTGTCTCTCAGGGAGAACGTCACTGAGACGGGTTGAAAGGTCGATTTATTTTGTACATGCTCTGAAAGTAGTAGAAAGTGGATGTACTCCAACAAAAAATTGCATTGTAGATATTTAAAGGGAGAACCAGTGAAAAATATGAACGGTACATACTTTGAGCGTATTGGCCCAACATTTTATGATGGAATTTGTAAAGTTTTCAGGGATGCAAGCGATTGTCATCAAGCGCAGAACTGCTTCGAACGACAGGTGAATGGCAAGTGCAAAAAAATGTCCACCGTTAACTGCCAGTTCGTTCGTATTCCATAAATATGGGCGCTTGCGAACTTTGATCCGCTCAAACTGGGAAAGAACCTCTGAAGAAACAATTCTAAAGTAATTTTCAATTAAAAACGTAGCAAGTTAATCAAAAGCTGTACTTGTTACGTGAACGTAGTAAGGAAAATGCGGAGAGGTATAGTTGGTTTGCGAAGAGGTTTATTTGATTTTTTGTTACCTTCCTAAAAATTTGCCTGATTGGAATATTAAAGCAGGGCAATAATTTTGTTTTTGGAATGTGATTTCCAATCTGAATTTTGAATCGATTTTTAATTTCCTAGCTATTTTTTCTCGAAATTGTAATGTTGGTGACCACAAGTAAAGCACTGAAGGTTATTTTTAACTGCATCGTTCGATCCATACACGCCTGCATCCCATTTGATAATCAACGTTTTCAAATAACACCTTCAACGAAAACGATATAAATGACTAGCGTGTGCCACGTAAATCTTGCAAATATCTCTCTGTCTGGCGCTGCGCTTGCAGACCTGTGCTGTTCTGCAGTAGAATCAATTGCCTACCAGGTGTAGACCATTGCAAATCTTTCAGAATAACGTCGTCGCCAAAAGCGCCTTCAGCCACAAATGGGGAACAATCGCAGTGCTGTGTATAAAAAATGCTTTTGAAGCCATTCTATTAGTCACTGGAAGTGATTTATGAGTAGAGAATGTGGCGCCTGCCATATGCTGCACCACACGCAACTATTGCGAGCGAACCGTCGGAAAAATGTGTAACTGGATGCAGACTCTAGACAGGAGATAAATTTCTTGTGTGATTAATTACTTGGCACTCCTTACTGGCCAGGTGATCGAATTTTTAGAGGAGCAAAAGATGACATAGTGTTCCTATAACTCCTTTGAGTTCCACATTTCCTGTTGAGTCTCTAACTCTAACCCTTCAGTTTGCCTCTTCTTTTTTATAACTGAGAATGAACTCTAATTTGCTAGCAAAACTTCACCTTTCTTGCGGATGCACTCAGAAATGTTGGAAAATGCCTGCTGTCCCTTGAGGCAGTTCTCATATTCCCATGCCCTTACATTGGAAACGCTGTTGCATAAGAACTCCAAGTTGTTTGAACGTGCCTAAGTAAAACGGCACACCAGCGGTGTTCCAGGATATCGGGGCGTTAGACAAGCTAATCGAAGATTTATGGTCGTCAAACGCACCGACGACCTATCACCTATTTGAGAATGCTCTCAAAGCGACACCGCCGGTGGACTTTTGAAGATTTTTCCCCGCGATATCTGCACCTGGAGGAGACATGCCCTGTCATGGTAGCAGTAGACAGCGACCAGCCTGAAGTGCGCCAATAAATTTTGCGTTAAGCAGCGGTAAAAAACCGGAAAGTCGAGCAAGCCACCTTTGCCGTGATGCCGACGTTGTGGCATTAGCTATAGACGTGTCAGGTAACGCGAAAGTACTCGTTCCTGTCTCGCCGTCGGAATGCGCCAAAAACATTTTCCGTTTGCGGCCTTTTAGTCGGCTAACATCAGATGCCTCTGTCATTAAGGAGATAAGCTAAATCCTAAAACCCAAATTGCGACAACCATCGCAAACGAAGCCCTTTGTGCACTGCTAGCAGTTTGCAGACTTTAGGGCCACGAGGCTTTTTCCTTAGCACTCCTGCTTTAGTGCTTGCTACACAGAGCAGCCTCAAGAGCTGAAAATATCCGAGAAGTACACCAAACTGCGGCAATTTGTGTTTTATTAAAACTCGGAAAGGTCTTGCCTTGGAACAGGCTCTTGCAAGGGCCCCGGTCGTTGGGCCTGCCGGAGCCCTCGTTAATTGCAGCCAACAAATTTTTTACTTCTATTTACCTTTCCCATTCTTTTCGCCGTTTCTTCTCACTTTTTATGTTCCTGCTGCAGCCGAGACCCAGACAGCATGGGCGGAACGAAACAGTCTTCGATATCAAAAGCTGCAAATAGCCAACGATTTCCAAGCGACCATAGGTCGTGGGCTTTGTCCATAAAATTTCTTGTCTTAGCCGATCCAGATTGTGACCGAGGCGGCTAGTGATAAATTCGAACCAACAGAACGACTGTCTTGCCCGTCCGGGTCCAATCCGGGCTCGGCCACATTACGTACGCAGAAGGTCGTTTGCACCTGACAAGGTTATCGGCCGCGTGGTATTCGCCACAGTCTCCGAAGTGTGCTGCCCCTACTCACCACTGCCTATAGTGTCGAGGAACGAGTAGTGCTTCCGTCGGTGCTCTGCCTACCAAAAATTAGAAATTAATTCGTGCAGATATGGCTGCGCCCGGGTTGGTTACACAGCAAATTGGGTTAGCGCTAGAGGTGATTAGGAAATGGGTTTCACCTTCGTTCGCACACTATCGATTGATTACTTCGGCAGCCGCGCCCTCAGTCGCCACAGCTTTGATTTCGCACCAATGCTAATTTAAGAAAACTTAATGGCTTTCCCACAACATCCTGCAAGTCCTTACCTTATCGGGAAGGTGCAGGAAATTGCCGCCCCATCTGGGCAGGTTTCCGAGTGTTTTGGGAAAACTGTAATTAAACCTTGCGGTGGCGTGGACACACATGCCAGCAAATGAAAATTGCTGCAATAGCTCACTGTAGCTAATTAGTAACTTTATCGCGTCCCAAGTCGGTGACAAGCTGTGGGCAGCAGTCTCTTTTTTTAGGAACAACCTGAAGTCCCCGTGGGAGTGGGAGGCGACTTCTGCTTAATAAATAAATTTGAATAAAAATACCCAATGGAGGGACGTAGACGTCATGGGTGATATTATCATAATTGAATGCACCCCGCTATTTTGCTAAAAATAACGCGAAAAGACAATGAGCATTAAAAAGTATTAATTAATGCTAAAATGCTCCAAAATTTATCTCCAAATTTCGTGTCATCGGGAGTGTAATTGGTCATCACAATAGAAGTGCAAGTTTACACGTATTGTGTAAATATTAATTATTATTTATTGATATTGGTTAAATGTCGATGAGAATCAACAAAATCGATTTACTAAAAAAAATCAGGCAAGTGCGAGTCCAACGTGCGGCTAAAGGTTTCGCAGGCATGTAGAAGAAAAATCCAATATCTAGTAACATGTTTGAGATATCAATATTTTGTCATTGGTATTACCATTATAACCTTATTGGTAGGGGCTCACTTTTTCCATGGACATTTGTTTCATTCCATTTTTGCCATTAATTCTTTTTCCCATCACTGAATATTTGCCTTACAGAATAAAATCTGATACGATTTTCTAGTTCTAGTTCTAGTTTTTTTTTATAATTGGCATTAGTTTTTTTGCTCTGTTAACATCCTATCAATCTTTTCTTTCAGGTGACATCACACAAAAGGGATATGAAAAGAAACGAACAAGACTGCTACAACCATATATAGCCAAAAATGCACAACAAGGTAAATAACCTTTTTTGCTTCCAAATTCTCTGACCCTACTAGTAGAAGCGTAGCCATAGAGAATCCTACAGTTGAATTGATTCACACCACAACGGCAGAGCCGGCAAGGTGAATCAATTCAAAGGATTACCTGAGACTATTGCCATTAATGAAGGTCTTCCCGAATGACTATAGTACGACTAATCCATTACTAACAAAACTAACAAATATTTTAAGAGTTATTAAAGAGCAGAAGTAGCATAACATCAGCTCAGGTCGACTTAACGCGAAAACGGGCACGCCTCAGGGCTGCATGAGATGCTGCGTACCTGAATGGACCACCACGCGATTATTTGATAACCAGTTCAAGACTTCTGTAAACACATCCCGAGCAATAACGATCGGATCGGATTCATCGGGGCAGCAGTAAGAAGAACGCTCTGCAAACAGCTGTCCCAGGAACGAGATTCCGTTCAAGTAATATGATTAATTGCAACAACCTGACACTGTACCCGAGCGGATCAGGGGCTACTTGAAGTCACACACGGGCGGAAGACACTCGATGGCCCCGTCCCTCCGTTGTCCTCAGCACCACCATTATCGTCATCAGGCGTATGAAGAAGAGGCCCCATTTACGGACGACCGTGCACCAATTATTTGTGGGTTTGCTTTGGTCCCCGTTCCGCGCCGAGGGCAATTATTCTTCCCCTGGGATACCCACAACTCGTTAATGCTGCAATAACTCCAGGTTATCTGGCGTGTGATGCGGTAGCCCGTCGTGCACTTTTTATTTCGCATTTCCATAGCTATTGCAGCTGAGCAAGTCGTGCACTGGAGGCCTGGAGATGCAGCCCAGCAACCGAGCTGACCTGTCTCCTTTGTGCGCTCCCATATTGCGGCAGCGAGCTCGCAGATGCTTGGATCGCGGGCATCATTTTTCATAATTTCATCTGCCACAAGGTGGCTTTTTGCTCGCTTTCTGCGTTTTCCCCCACAATCGGCTAGACCAACCTCAGGCTCATCATTTCCCCGCGAAATTCATGTCAACGCCTTCTCTCAAGGACTCGAATAACCGCCGCAGATCAAGGTCAGCCTGGTGTGGGTCCGTGCGAGAGGTGGGGAGTCCATTATTAGACACGTCTGCGGTTCTCTAGCGATGCAATTCAGCGTACTTATGGGTGAGCATGTGTTCCACGCCAGTGCTGGGAGCTCCGGGTAATTGCCAGCCATTCCGCCCAGAAAGTTGAAATTAATTCAATTGACCAGTAGCGAAGGTATAATTTCTATACATTTATCACATTTGGTGCCTACAAGGCATGGGGTTCTTGCGAATCGAGGAATAGGTACGATTTCCCTTCGCGTAACGCTCTTGCCTCCATCAATGCCTGCGCATCAGCCGTAATAATATCGTTTGCGTCACGACTATCGGGCAATTGATTTTAATGGACATTGTGCTTGCAACAATGTAGTGACCGTATTACATACATTTGCAAATCAGCCCTCAGCGTATTGCTTTGAACTGGGAATAGCTCGCGGCTACGGGAATAAATATTGAAGCTGCACGATATTAGAGGGTTTGGGCTTACAAAACATATATTTGTTTGGCGCAATACTAAAACAGCTCATATACAGGACTATTCGAGAGGGGGAAAGGGAGATTCAGAAATAAATGACTCTAAGGCACAAAATACACCCATACCCACTAAAACTTTTTTTTATATAATATTACACGTCTTATGGTATTTTACACAAATGAAGTGTAAAAAATGTGCCTAAAACGTATAGAATTTTACCTTTTTTTTGCCGTGTATCTCCCAAGAGGTTCAAGTTCGGTTCACACTTAGGACCGACCAAATATTCTAGAGCTAGATAGAGTAGGAATGAGGAACACTGCCAATAGGGACAGAAGCATCATAGAGAGAATTTCCATGAGACGAATAGACAACATTTATGAGGTTTCCAATGTATTTTTTTCAATCATTTGTATTTTAACGTCAACATTTTAGATGTTATATATTTCTAAAGTCATGGTTCACTTGTTATATGAGCTGTACATTTGCCACAATCGAGTCATTTTGGACTATCTACGCAATAAATCCAGAAATATTTTCAATATTTCTCTAGACCTAAATACCACCGCGCTAATTTCGCTGAGCACGCTATTGAATTAACTGTCCTCCCACTCTGGGCTGACGCCAACGAGTTGAAAATATCCCGCCCATAAACAGCGTCCTGCAATTATCCCGAGTACGAATAAATTTCACCGCTCGTGCTCGTGCTCGTCACTTATGCAACTGTTCGTTTCTAAAATATCCGAAAAAAACGAGGACAAGATCCTTTCGTGTGCACAACAAAAATCTGCTCCAGAAATAGACCACTTTTTGAATCGATACCCCGAACCCAGCGCACCCACCCACTCCGACGTGGGTTTCAGTAGGGCTGCAGTTGCCTGGGCACGGAGACCCAGCATAAGCACAACTGCAATAGTTACAGTGTTCCCACATAGAGAAAGTGAACTGCTTAAAAATAGTCCCGCGGGTCGCATGCATAAAATGTACAACAGTTTTTTTCTCTCTTCCCCATGCCTGGCCCTCCGTCCCGCAGGTAATGTTGTTGGCTCAGGGAATGGTGGCGTTAGCAACCTGCCTCCATACTACAACCTCCAGCAGAAGCCGGACCAGCAACAGACAACGACCGCTGGCACTGCTGTTGGCGGGAGCGGCGGAGGTGGCGGCACCCCCCAATTATCCAGCGAGGGCTACAGCTATGTCACCGAAGTACCATCGCTACAGTCGTCGCATCATCGACATTCCAGCTCTCATCATAAGACCTCGTCGTCCTCCTCGCACCACCACCCGGGCGGTGGTGGTGGCGGCGGCAGCGGTGGCGGTCTCCAGAACCGAGCCAGGAGGACTCAGAGGCGTGTCACCCACAACGAAAAGCGCTACCACTCAGGTCCGCCTTTGGATGCTGCCTTAGATTTGATTTATCCCCTCCCCATGGTCTTTCTCCCTTGCGTTCTGTTCTCTATATTTTTTATCCTGTCACTTTCCTTTGGAGTTGTTTGTTTCGTAGGGCGATTTTTAGACGTGTGCTGTTGATGTCCTTATTGCATGCCAGCTGCATGAAGGAGTTTGACGTGGAGCCCTCGGAGGATGCTGTCTTGATTTTGATAAATTTTAAAGATAAGAGTACGTCAGATGTGATGAAATGCGAAATAGGTTTAGTGAAGTAATAACTCACTTTGAGGAGGAAGCATTATAGAGCCTTCGGAAAAACTTTACTGCAACCGGACGCAGATGAGCGTGATCACTTACAGCACGATAGGTGCCCCACTAAGATGTGAGGCGATTGAGATGTGATTGAAACATTTTTGTATCATACACGTTGCAGATAAGAAGGGCTATTACCTGTGATGGTCTAAGAGCCCGTGACACTAACTTGGTCTTTATGTTATTTTGCGAAGTTACAAATTGCTCAGTCGAAAGAAAGAGTTACGATGAGAATCATAGAGTGCACAGGTGAAATTCACCTCAACAATTTTGGAAAAAGGGTGTCCCGCTTTTGAGTCAGATATTTAGACCTTTTTTGTTGCATTGGATTGGAATAAATAAATCGATTGCGATGAAATTTTCTACTGTACGAATTTGTTTGGAAAAAATTTTTTTTTTTTTGTGAAGAAAACAAAGATGGCGCCCTGGAAGTTCCTTAACCACAGCTCTGCGTGGAAACACGACTCGATAGTCGACATGGTTTCCCCAAGAATTTTATCTGAAGTTAAATTTTTAACGTTATTTATAAACTAGGCTTGCTATTATCGCATGAACTAAGGAAAAAGGATTTTCTTTGATTCGGAGAAACTTTGAATCTGGCGCATCAATTTTCGCATATTTCCATTTTTAGATTTGCATTTAAATAACTAAATGAGTTGTCCCATTTTCTCACGAATAGAAAGGATTAAGTGCCAAGCGATAAAACTCATAAAACGATAAACGCATAAAAGGTACCGTCTTAAGCGTTACAATATTAACCTCGGTGCGATGCTAAATTTTACTGAGTCTCCATTAGTCAGTCGGTTAAACAAGTTTTATAGCTAAAAGTCTGATAATGTAGACAGGGCTTTAGGTCATGAAGTTTTCGGTCGCCCAAGTTGTTTGCAGAATTTGTGAATGTTTTTAATCGTGTTTTATGTATTTTATGGATAACAAGAAAATGGTTAATGATAGCAATTATTGCACCTGTTTTGTTTTATACATCGCTTGTTTCTGCTAGATGACTATCTTGAAGTTGTGCCAAAATATGTTTTCTGTTTCGCTTGCTATAAACAAAAATATTTTTAAATTTGATATTTTACTTATAATGGTCTTATCTTGGCACAACTTTATCTGGACATTTGTATAACGAGTAACTAAGTAAAATTACAAGTGCTGTAACTACAAAACGCTGTAGTTTCAATTGCGATTGTGTCTGTTTTATCTGTAATTAAAATGTCTTCGATTCAGATTCACAGTATTACCAGTATTTTACTTCTCCAAACGAATAACTGATTTTTGCCAATTTAAAGTTCTTGGCACCGCACTGAAATTTGGTTCAATATCCAACTTGGATTTGACACCTATTGCTATAATATAAACGCCGCTTAATTCTTTACTCGTTTTATGCATTTGGGTAGGGCAACCAATTCAAAAGGTAAATCCTATTTCATCCCTCATTAAACAGAGCAAACACAGTCAAAATAAGAGCACGTGGATACCGAGTGCTTGGTGTTAATCAGTATCAAACCACCAAAGTGCCGCAGCCGCTCATTGCCTTCTGTACTAGAAGTTTCCTGCACCAGACATAAATATAATGAAACTCCACGTCGAACAGGACCAAAAAGTAACTAAAAAAATCACGTCCAAGTACCCTTTAGTGGAGGCTCCAATAAAAATTCCAGAGCCTGCACAAGAACAGCTCTGAGGCCCCCCTGGTTCAGGAGGAGATGGTGTCACCATGAACCACAGTTACCATGCCCTGTGTCGACGACAGTAAACAGGGCAACACGGAGGGAGCATCGACTGCAGGAGTGAGTGAACTCTTTATGCCTTGGACGGTGCGCGGTAACAGCTAACGACCTTGGTATTATGTCACAGGCTCATATTTTATGCAAATCCCAATCTCTCACTACCCAAGCTCCGTGCGGTACCCTGTCTGGGGCCCTGCAGAATGGCTTTGTGTCTTTGAGGACAAGTTGCCTTTGAGGGCAATCAAAGAAACCCACAACACGGTGCAGCCGAGCGCCGAGGATTGATGGGAGTTGGACCTGGCAAGTTGCTCGATAAAACGTTAATCGAAGTCGTCGCAGGCAGCGCGTTGAGAAGAGCCTACTTATCTTAGCAAGTTTGCACAAAACCCTTCTTATTCCACAGGGACATCGGCGGTGCCTGCAGCGATAAAATGTTGTCGGCGCGTAGAACGCATCCGCCGCATGAGTCGCATGAGCCGCTTGGGGCAGTTCAACATCAACAAAAACAAAACCTCCAGCAACTGGTTTAATTTGCATCGCCATTTCCTCGTCGTCTCCCCTGTCTCACTTAATTAATTAAACTTTTTCCACCAACAATTACTCGTTCCCTAGACGGCTCGGCGAAGAAGGCGACAAGGAGCGTAATTGGCACTCGACGTATTGCTCAAAGAGATCAGGCAAGATATCGAGACGCGGTTGGAACTTTCCTTGCCTTGATGATGATGCTCTAATAAGGCGATGTTATGAAAGCACTACGCTCCACTCGAGTGGGGTGTATGGGAAATCGATTGAAGCCGAATCGTCGATATCGCGGCTATTAAGTCTTTGCCTAGCTACTTTTTGGCTCATGGAAACTACAGCGCGAACAATTAGCTTCTTGTTTTTTTTAATTTCGCTAAGAATTAGGTTCGTAGAATTTTTTTATGAGCCCTGATCTGCCTATGAAATAAATGTCCTTAAAGTTGAATTTATTGTATATACGAAAAATAGAAAACAAACTCGTTCCACTTCGTGCTAACGTAATTTTGTTTTCAAACCCTGGGCTTATGTATACATATTTAAATTCTGAAAAAGATCTCTGTCTTCTATTAATTTGTGCCA
Organism: Neoitamus cyanurus; assembly: GCA_947538895.1. Lineage (NCBI taxonomy): Eukaryota > Metazoa > Arthropoda > Insecta > Diptera > Asilidae > Neoitamus > Neoitamus cyanurus. Next base: position 40,519,686 of record OX384540.1, on the reverse strand, counting down.
TGTATCTATCTGTCTTCACGATTAAAAAAAATAGACAGTGGTTTAAAGTCGATAACATCGGCAATACTTCAACTGTCAATATTTTGACGAGATACTTGTTACGTATTATTGTTATTTTAGATTTATATCTCGCATTTCTGAATATCTGCAGTGCCGACCTTAATTTATATTAATACGGCGATTTTTTTGGAATGATCAAAGTAGTGAAAACACTGTTAAAATACATCAAAATCAAGACAAGTCCCCAAACCCTGCACCAAACCAAAGCACGATATGCCTTGCTTATTAACTTTATTACTAAACTCGAACTAACTTATTAAGAATTGCAAAACTTTTCAGCTGATTTTTTTAATTTTAACTATTACTGTACAATGCGTTTAACGATTTTATTTCCATTGTTTTCCTTTCTTTTCTTTTTTATATATTTCATCACCAAAACCAAAAATAAATGCAAATTAATTGGATTGTGCAAAAAATAATTTTCCAAATGCAACCTGATTACGAAAAAATACTACAAAATTGACACAAATCACAAAACAACAAAATTTATTGAAACAAATACAAAAATTGCTACAAAAACATAATTAGCTGGCCGCATTCCAATGCCCAAAGTCAGTCCGGTCCGGTCAGGTGACTTAAGTACTCAATTGGCAGCGCTGTCGGCAGAAATAGCCGCCAAGTCGAACTTTAAAGGATGTCGACCGTTCAAATCAGCGGCTTACCCAGAACCTTCATCGAGTTCCTTACCCCAGTCGCCGATCATGCAGCCGCGGCAGCCCTTCCACATCCAACAGCAGCAGCAACAGACGAACTGTTCCAGCCCAAAACAAGTGCCATTGCCAAACAAGAACCACATCCCGATCTCGGGAAATCTCATAGCACCGAGTGCAATCCTGGCAGCCGTTAAGTCGATGCACAGTACCAATAACAATAGTAGCAGTAGTAGTAGCAAGACAGACAGCAACTCGGCAGGTAGCCGCAAGGAGGGGCTCAGTCAAACTGAGGACCCCAGCGCTACAGTAGCAGCCACAACGACGACGACCACGACCGCACAATCCGCACAAAGCAGCCAAGCTGCAGCTAGACAAAGCAGAAGGTTGGGACGGCACGAAAGTCGATACACAAGCGGTAAACTATGAACCCTTTTTTGCCTATATTGCCCGCTCATGCCAGGTTGCGAAGATGCTTGTAGCGCCATCCAGCCAGACTCTCTCTAACTGTAACTAGGCCGTCGCAGGCGTACTATGCTCGATCTACTAGAACCGCTGCAATACTAAACATAAACTCAACCGAACCGCCTCATCCCGTCCATTACTCGTACATCACATTTGTCTCTCATTTTCAGTATCCTTTTTCGTATCATGGATGAGTGCAAGGAGTGTGTTTCTTTACATTGCAACATTTTTCGTGTATTTTGGTAGTCGATTTTTGAGTAATTTTGTAGTATTTTTGCAGAGTCACTTTTGTATCATACTCGTAGTTTCGTTCTTTATAAATTTATGGAGTGATGTGAAGTTGTGTGTTCAAAAACCGTCTAAAGATATATACCAACGTTTTCTACATATAGTAACTGCGAAATGTGTGTCTGTGTTTTGGTTTACATATTGCTAATTAAACTAAAGCGCAAATATATGTATAAACTAAAACGCAGTTGTTTGAAATCAAAATAAAAAAATTGAATATTTAAAAGGATTTATAAATAACCAGAAAATAGCATACAAAGATGTTTATTGGCATTGCCGTTACTTAGGATATTTTTCCATTTTAATAATATTTGTCAATAAATGGCTCCTGTAAAAAATGTCAGCCGTTTACAGAGTGCGCCAAAATAATGTTGACCAGTTTTTTGTTTATGTAAATTTTATGAACATAACATAAGACTTCATAAGAATAGCAAACAATCTCAGGAGTAACATATTTAAGTATAATAGATTCAAAATGGCCACCTTTGTTGTTAGTACAAAGCTTCATACGCTCTGGGAAATTTTCGACCACACAACATAAGGATGCGTTCTGTCACACTGCACGCGTAACAATGACGTTATTGCAAACCCTGAGACGATTCAAAAGGAAGAAGTCGAACGACACATTCGTGCAATCCAGCCGTCTTTACTTTACTTTATTTTTTTCATTTTGGTGACTTGTTCATGCAGACCAACCCGGTGACCATTTTATGGACAGTTTTTTTATGTCTAATGTCAACTGTTTTTTTGTTAATATAAAATTCAAATTCTTGTTGAGACAACTGCAAAGACTGTCATGAGTTTTGGTCTCATAATAACAACACAATTAATTATTAATTGTCCATACACTTTACGGCATAGTATTGGTCGAACTTCAAGGCTTTATAAGCAATTTCAGAGGAAATTTTCGACAGATTTTAGAAATATTCAGCTAAATATTGCAATAAGATTATTTATTCTTTATTGCCGTAAGAAGTTCTTATACTTTAGCGATCGATTTATTATAAATCTGCTAGTTGCAAAATTAGTTGCTCTTAAGGGCATCTACTTACGGCGAATGAGAATGAAAATTCTTTTAAAATTCAAGATCAACTGCACAGTTGCACCGATTACGGGTGGTATAATGAAGGAAGGTTTTTGAAGTGAGAGTGTTATCCATATTACTAGCGCATAAATAGTTTCAACTCCACACACCAAACTTTTAACGGCATTACTTCATTCATGTAAAAAATTGTAAATCTTGTAGATACGATTCACTCCGCATGCATCTACTTCTATCATCCAAAATCGCTGATTCGTTTTTTAGCTTTGTTTGAATCATGACACCATTTAAGTTACGAGCATGGATTTATTGCTTTTTGGTTGAACTTTTCTTTTTTGTTCCTGACTTTGTTCGAAGTGGTCGATGTTTCTTTTCGAATTATCAATTTCTAAAACTATCCTTTCGTTCTTTATGTTTTCATTTCATCATTACATTTACCATTTCATTTAGTCTAATCTGAAAAAGAATATGCATCGAAAATAATAACCGAAATCCTCTCAATCTCACGTTGTATTGTTTTTGCTGTTACCATCACAGAAGTAAGGCAGGAAGCTGTACAGCAGGCATTGGCTGCATTAAAAAATCGACCAAAGCCAAGTTTGCCGATGCCATCAAAACGTAGTTCGGTATTAAATCGCAGTCCAGATCGTGATCGCGATGACTCAGGTGAGATAAATAAAATTGAATTGAAAATTAGACAACTCGATTATTTTTTCTTCAAATTTATATATGGTGCTAAGGAAGAGTTCAAATGTTTTATGAGAAATAAGAGAAAAGGATAAGCAAAGCTATGAATAGTGAACAAATTAGAAAACGCTAGACACATTAATTGTACAAAGAGCAAAATTTACACACTTTTAGCGTGCAATCAAATACATCAAGCCTTCACATGCTTACACTACACCGACACTTTTCATGGACATTATTTTAAGGTCTTTTAAAAACTCTAGCGAATAGATTTTTTTTTATTTAATTTATTAACGCAGTGCCAGCTTTATTAATTGTTCACAGGTGTAATCGTCCCTAAGCGTTTCATTTTCAGCTGTTACTGTCCAATGTTCAGACCTCTTTTAGTTGAGTTTTGTTTGATTTGTTCTTGAGTTTGTCGAATGTTTGCAAAATTTTTTTTATTTAAAAATTCATCAGCAGTAACTCGCTCCTCGTCGCAATCGCTTTTATAATCACGTCGAATAAATTGAACAAGCTCGTTTTAACACCAAATTTTCTTTAATTGCAATATACATACATATTAAATATGTAAAAATGTCGCTGTTTCAGTGGACAACGCTGGACTACACTTTCAGAGCCAATTGATTCGATTGCCATTGTGAGCTGTTTCGACACTCATGCGCTTGATATGGGACGATGGTAGACAGGAAAGTGCATAATTCAAAGATATCCTATTCCTATGCCCTTCCCACTCAATCTGTGCTTCAAATTATCAATAAGTACTGCCTGCATTTAAGTCATATCATAAAAATGAGCTTCGGACGATCATTAATTCTCAATGCAGTTACAGAATTTGGTTTTCTTTAAACCGAAGTTTGCCGATCGGCCTTATTAATCAAACCTTGCTTAAACACAAAATTTATTGTGAATTTCGATCATATATGGAATGTGTATCCATTCCACATCGCAATAGGTTAGATGGTAAATTCCTCTTGCACTGATTGATGTACTCTGAAGCTTAAAAGTTCCCATAGTAAGAAGATCTGGAAATCTTTATAAGCATGCACATACTGACCTATCATACCTCTAATTTGTCTCAGCTTATAACTGCATATGTTCCCATCTAATATTCCCTGTCTTTATAGAGGTAATTGCACAGCTTCCATATACTCGTATGATTATTCACGTCTGTCTTCATTACCTAAATTGCTTATGACCTTGGTAGGCATTTATGATCCTACCGACCACAGCCAGATATGTAATCGATTATTTATAATTTCTGCAAAATTGCACTTCCGACAGCCTAACCAAGCCTGATCGTAGACGGTTACGACACATAGTATGTTCCCAAGACATACTCCAAGATCGAGCGATTGCGCAATTCGAATGATTATAAAAGTTCGGTACCAGACGAGGAGCAACATATTTCATGATTGCCGAAGCAACTGTGAAAAACATTTTCTCGTTTTTCCCTCTTGTGCTCGGGTACTGCCGTTATTCAATTAAAATCGAATAAGCAACTGAAAACTAAATGAAACCCCAAATGCATTTCTTGTCATTTTCTTCCAAAAGACTCTACCACTGACGAGGAATCCATACCAGAAGAGCGGATCGCTACGCCGGATCGCGAGTACAATTATCCACGCGATCACATAACAAATTCTCGGGAGCAAATTAAGCCACCAATACGTGATTCATCGACTGGCGGAGGAGGCGGCGGAGGAGGACACCATAAAAATTTCTCAGATCGTCGCACACCTCAAAATCTGCCACCACCGGTAAGGAGTTTATCCTCATTTTATGTTATTCCTCCTTGCAGAAAACAATTTCTCAATGTGCGAGGTTTTGCCATTGGGATGTTTCCACCATTCATAAGCCTACTGACTTCTTTGACTCTTTTCAGCCACATTCCGACACTTCCAGCGCTGGCTCACCTCCTGCTGTTCATAGGAAAAATAACTACGACTTCACTGACATTTCAGAATTCCAGAGGCCATGTAAGTTAAACTTAGTTAAGACCTTTGCAATTTGCTCTTCATGGTATTATGCTTTAATTACTGAAGTCGAATGAGGTAATTTTAAAACCTGAACAATGTGTTTGTATAACAGCCCACGAAAGCACTGTTAGCAACCATTCAACCCAACCTGTGTATGATAAGCAAAATTAACTGCGAACGGGCTAAGCTTTAACTTTCTAGCTATTCTGTTTTAAGATACAGAATAACGTTGAATCATTGCACGCCATTATCTTCAAAGACAATCTCAAATCATTCTTCTTCAATGGCACTGCAATCCAAGTTTTGCAGAGTTTTGACCTCTACTTTCAAGAACATCCCTTCAATATTTGCTTCCTTTTAGAAATGTGCTTCAACTATTTGACCTTATTCAAATTTAGATTTATGTCGCAGGTCTCAAAATATTTCCCAAACTTTAAATGAACTGCTCGCTTATAACAAAACGAAAAAAAAGAAAACTATAAAAAGCATTTCCATCGCAAAAAGTTAATACGTTCACCGTTACCACACACAGGCAGTTCAAAGTTAATGATGGGGCAAGTGAAGAAATGATAAATCAAATTCTAACGGCTGCAAATCATAAATTTTTATAAGTTGATAATTATCATCTTAAGAACTGCTGTAAAATTTAAATAGCGTACTTCGTCGAGCCAGAAGTATTCACCGCTTCTCATTGCCACTCTTTCATTGCAAAAATCTAATAAACCGATTAGTTGGCATATATTTATTCATGTCCGCATAGTACTTCTTCGAGTATTTGATCGAAACATTGCTTTGCTATTGCTTATTTTGAAAGTAAACTATCGTATGTAATTCTTATTAATTAATGCAGTTAATTAAACTCTAAAGCAGCAGAGAATTTAAAACTCTCTGATCGCTCCCGCAAACGGTAAATTTACATAAATATTTCATTCACAGGCCAAATAAAAAAACTTACATAAATAAACTAATTATATCCCTACAAATGAAAGCTTGAATATAATGCAAATCAAGGGTTGCCAACGTTAATTTCTCTAATAAATGTAATTTGGTGACACAGGCAATTTTCCCATAGCTTCCGCTTTGTTTAGTGTTCAATTCGACGCGAAAAGTGGCGTCGATTGCTCTGTGTCGACGTCTGTGAACCAAAATCGACGTTTTGTGCATCGTTTTCATTCGACGTCGAATGCGCGAATTAACCCCAGGTTCAAAATGAACTGTTTTATTTAATTTGCTTTGTTCTGTCTGCTACAAATCTTGTAACACGATTATTCTAATTAAGTTAGAGCTTTAAAATTTTGCACACATGTATAAGACCGGTGACAATGCAATATGGTATATCCGTTCTAAATCCAATATGGCGGGCATCCCAAGATGGCGGTTTTCCATTTTCTTCACAACTCCTTACCATGCGTATCAAATGAGAGGGTTTGATGAGTAGAATGTGATTACCTATTTGACGTCATTGAAATTCAAACTTTAATTTAAAAAAAGGGATATAATAAAAAAAGTAAAAAATACTTGTTTTAATACAAGATTTTATTTAAAAAATTCACCTATTCTATTACCTACCTACTTATGGCATATGAACTTTTGAAATGTGCAAAAACAGTAGCAATTTTATTCAATGAAATTGTTGTATCCATTACGACGACGTGATGTGGACGCTTGTTGTGATGTAGTATGTTGAGTTTTCAACGTTTGAACCTGAACGGAAAACGTGTTATGTAAAAAAAACTATAGGTAGTAGGAATTATAAAAAAGAAGCAATAAAACTTTAAAGCTAAAACTGTTTTTAAATTTTTCATATGTAAAACAAATTGTTGTAGGTGTTCTAAAAAGCAATGACATTAAACAAAGTTTTTTAAAGTAACATTCATCGTAACAAACTTTATGTTAGCAGCCCTTCCAAATATTTTCTTCCCCTAATGTGTTCTTATCGTATCGTTGCCGGTATCGTCTAGTGTGAAAACGCTGAATGAATATTAAAATCAATCAACTTTTCTTCTACAAAAATTGTGAGTTCTTTTTATCCGATCCTTTACTTTACGCAAAAATTAGTACATCAAACAGGCTAAACAGCTAAAAAATTCAGTAACAGGGTTAAATACTACTCAAAAAGTTCAATATTAAGTTGTTACTAAGCTCAGTTTTTATTATCAATGTTGATACTCTCCATAGCTATAAAAATCCAGAAAAAATCCTTTGTGTGCTTATTAATGATAAAAGTATTACGCATAGCATTCACGCCTTTTCATGACTGCACGAGAGGCTATAAATTGAAACAAATGTGCCCCATTAGGGAATTTGGCAGACAGAATTAGACTGCGTAATTAAGGATATTCATTTATTCCTCATAATCCACTCGTACAAGCAGGTGAAATAAACTTTTTTGTCGCATTTTTTCCCATCAAATTAGTTTCTCGCTGTACTGACCTGGACTATCCTTATTAAATTGTGTTAATCGCCAATTCTACTTTTCTTTTACAGACGTAGCTCCAGATATAACCCAATTTAGCGCAAATACCCGACGCGGAGCTGATCGCGTGACAAGATATGTAAACATATCGCAAACAGAGGCGGGCGACACCGGCACAGCAGGACGATGGAAAGTATCTGCAAAAATTCAGCAGCTCCTGAACACGTTAAAACGACCTAAACGGCGACCCTTACCGGAATTTTACGAGGACAACGACATAGAGCTGGAAATCGCCGCAAATCCTAAAGACCCAAACGCACCAAAGCCAGAAGGAAGCACAATGACTCCTGTACAGGGTGAGCAATTGACAGTGGCCGCTGGTCTTCCTAGAACATTAGAAGCAGCCTTGCAACGCTTTGGGGCCAACTCATTCAAATCGCCCATGGCCACTGTCCTCGACCCGAATGGGAAGATGTCCACCACTCTTACTTACGGGAAGCTACTATCGCGCGCACAAAAAATCGCCTACGCTCTATCGACAAAGGTCTTCAGCAAGGGACCTGAACAAATCACTTTGAAGCCGGGGGATCGTGTGGCACTCGTCTACCCCAACAGTGATCCCTTAAGGTATAGCAAGCTCTGGGAATTGTTGAGCCCTACTCATAATGCATTTTCAGTTTCATCACTGCCTGGTACGGCTGTATGTTCCGTGGCCTAGTGCCACTGCCAATAGAACTGCCTCTCTCTAGCTCAGACACTCCTCCACAGCAAGTTGGATTTCTTTTAAGCTCTTGCGGTGTTAGTGTAGCCCTCACCTCTGAGGCCTGTTTGAAGGGGCTGCCGAAATCGACGACTGGCGAGATTGCTAAACTGAAAGGGTGGCCTCGTCTGCACTGGTTCGTGACAGAGCATTTGCCTAAACCACCGAAAGACTTCAACGTGAACAACGTCAGGATAGAGGAGAACGCCCTGGCCTACGTGGAGTATGCCTCCGACAAGGAGGGCAGTGTTATGGGTGAGTGCATTGAGTGCATTTAATAGAACCTTTAATTTCCAAATGATCTGCAGGAGTCACCGTAACACGACAATCCATGATGAATCATTGTCGTGCCCTTACCATGGCCTGCCACTACACGGAGGGGGAGACCATAGTTTGCGTATTGGACTTCAAACGTGAAGTCGGTTTGTGGCACGCCGTGCTAACATCAGTCCTCAACGGAATGCACGTACTCTTCATCCCTTACGCCCTAATGAAACTTCGACCCTCTTCGTGGATGCAGCTGATAACCAAGTACCGGGCGTCTTGCTGCCTGGTGAAGAGCAGGGATCTCCACTGGGGACTCCTGGCCACCAAAGATCACAAGGATATCTCTCTGTCATCGCTGAGAATGCTGCTCGTTGCTGATGGTGCTAATCCGTGGTCCTTGTCCTCCTGTGATCAGTTCTTAAGCGTATTCCAACCGAAAGGACTTCGGCCCGATGCCATTTGCCCCTGCGCAAGCTCCAGCGAGGTATTCACAGTGTCCTTGCGCCGACCTGGTCGGTCTTCTGGCGGATTCAGTCAATCAGCAACTGGACGCGGTGTTCTATCAATGGCAGCTTTGTCCCACGGAGTAGTTCGCGTAGACAGCGAGGATTCATTGACGTCCTTAACGCTCCAAGACTGCGGACAAGTGATGCCAGCTGCTCAAATTGTTGTCGTGAGGTCAGAAGGACCTCCAGTCCTGTGTAAAACTGATCAGGTATGCCACAACCAGGTAACGGTCGCAAGTATTTAAAACTAATCCTTTAACTTCTTGCAGGTAGGAGAAATCTGCGTGACCAGCGGAGCAACCGGGGTCACATACTACGGACTGGATGGTCTCTCCAACTCAACGTTCAAAGTTCAGCCGCTTGCTGACGATCCCGATACGAAAGACCCGAACACAGGGAAGACCATAAGCGACGAATACTACGTCCGGTCAGGACTGCTTGGCTTTTTGGGACCGGGCGGGCTAGTCTTCGTTTGTGGCTCCCGTGACGGACTGATGACTGTTACCGGGCGCAAGCACAACGCAGACGATATCATTGCGACTGTTCTGGCTGTGGAACCGATGCGCTTCATCTACCGAGGGCGGATCGCTGTCTTTAGCATAAAGGTTCTTCGTGACGAGAGGGTGTGCGTCATTGCCGAACAAAGACCCGATTGTTCCGAAGAAGAAAGCTTCCAGTGGATGTCCCGCGTTCTTCAGGCTGTCGATTCCATTCACCAAGTGGGCATCTACTGCTTAGCCCTTGTGCCACCAAATCACTTGCCGAAAACGCCGCTGGGTGGGATTCACCTGTGCGAGGCGAGACGTCGCTTCTTGGAAGGATCTCTTCATCCCGCCAATGTTCTGATGTGCCCGCACACGTGTGTAACAAATCTACCGAAGCCCAGGGAGATCCATCAAGGTAATTTCGCTTAGTTCTTCCTTCTTCTGTCTCGGCATAGCGCTAGAGGATTGTTGTTCTGAGAAAGAGTTGGAGTGTCGGTGCAGAGCTTTTATGTTCGAGTATTTTTCTTTCATTTTTAACTGGCGGATGTGGTTGCTGTTTGTTCCTTAGCTTTTAGTCGTTTTGAGAGGGTTTTAAACGAATGGTGGAATTTTTACTGAAACATTTTCCTGAAAGGTTTAGTAACCCATAGAGCCATTGAGCCATTATTACGAGCCGTGAAGTCTACTTTTTGGTTCAGTTCAGGGAACCAACTAAATTCAAAATTTGGTTTTTTTTATGCTTATCTAGCCTCAGCCTCAGGCACCGTGTGAATCGAACATGCTCAGGTACAATTGAATGTTGCAGGCAGAAACGTCGTTTTTAAACACTTTAAAGTGCACACTCAGTTTTTGTCAAAATTTGTAGATAGTTTTAAATGCGGAAGGCCAGATTTAAAGCGTAATATTCTTAGTTTCAAAACAGCCATTCAAATTTGATTATCAAATTGAAAAAAACGGGAATCGTTCCCGTGAAGAAGCTTGGTCTTGTCCATAGAGACAGAATCTCGATTCATTCGTTAACAACTGCCCAAGGAAGTGGTCAGGCGGCAATGGACCTGGATCGTAGTCTCTTCATTTTCATTTTATTCAGCTGTTGGAATCGTTTTTGTCAAATTGCAATGGTTGAAGGTCAATAACTATTATTATATGAAATGTGAAAATAAGTTATTTACTTAAAAATAATGCGAATGAAGAAAAGCCAGGAGCGATGGAAAATGAGCACCTTCACTTATTTCAATGGATCTAACTGTTATAATACTTTTTCATAAGTTTACAGTTAGGCATAAGCGCCATTTTAATTCGCAGATTATCACGCATAAATCAATTTTAGTACGTAGTTGATAATAAGGTTTAAAACAAGAACTCGCAAAACCTAGAAGAAATGTTTCAGTAAAAGCAGCACCTCTAGTCCTTGTCCCCATCCCATCCTCCTAGAGTAGCTGGTTTTGTTTTCCAATTGGCTTTTGGGATTTTATTTATTAGCTTTTGATCGGATCTTGGTGGACTAGCCTTAGTTTTGACAAAGTTGCGTAAGAATTCGTTTTCTTTTCGATTGAATTTCGCTTTAAATTGTTGCTAATGGGCGAAAAGATAACATTTGTTTTAAAACGTTTTAACATGTCTGTTGTACACTATTTATTTCTGTTTTTTTCTTTCTTTTTCCATTCTCGAATGCTGCTCTTGCCTCAAATAACCAAACACTGCCTTAACCGAAACTCAAAAAAAAAAACAAAAAAACAATTAAATGAACCACCGAAAATAAAATAACTAACCGACTGTTGCATATTAACAATGTTTCGGCTGTATATGTATTTTGTTGCTTACGATGGTTTTAATCGGTTTAAAAATGTTGTGGCACCAACCTAACCGCAATTAATCGGCAAACGCATTAACGACCTCCGCCGGAAATTAATCAATCGATCGTCACCGCCTCATCATCACCACCATCTCATCAAATTCATTGACACACCCTCCATCATCACCATACCTCATCAAAATTGGCCCCAAAATTGGAATTTCACCACCCCAAAAATAATACTAACAAAATCTCTCAAAAATTTCGAAAATCGAATGAATGGACTGACCAAACAAAAATTGGCTGACTAACTCCTCCAACGCCCGATCGATTGTGCCGGCCGCGCCGATGTATTTTTTGCAATAAACTAACTCGGGATTCGGGCAAAATGCGAACACTGTGACCAAAATATGTAAAAAAACAAAACAATGTAAAATTAGGAGTGCCACCCCCCACAACAAGTAGCTCATCTGGATGTGGTATTACAGACACATCTGTGGGCCCAGCTTCAGTTATGGTTGGGAATTTGGTGCAGGGCAATCGGCTGGCTGTAGCCCAGGGCAGGGACATTGGACTGTCCGAAGACAGTGAGCGAAAGGTAAGTTCGCAGGACTCCAAAATTAACTGCTTAATCTTAAATGCAATTTTGTGTGTTTTTTGGTCGACCGCAGCATCAGTTGATCACTGGAGTTTTACGGTGGCGAGCTACTACTTCTCCGGATCATGTTCTTTACACTTTACTCAACTCTAAAGGTTTGACTTGAGTCTGTAGAAACCCTGCATAAGTAACCTACCATTTTCCGTAGGTGCAGTAGCGAAAACTCTAACCTGCTCAGAATTACACAAACGTGCAGAGAAAATTGCAGCTTTGTTGCAAGAGCGCGGCAAGGTTGAACCAGGCGATCATGTTGGTAAGTGGTTTGTTATCATTTCCTGAATGCAAGAACTAGGTAGCAAATATGCGTTTTCTTTGGAATACTAAGGATGGCATATAATCACGTTGGCTTGCTTTTCATAATAAAATCTAAAACTTAATTCGGGAACTCACAGAGTGCACATTCTCTTTGTTATATAATTTAAAATGTACGTTGATTTATTGTTTGATTTTTAAAACCTCTTGGTGTTCGTTAGGGTAGCAGAGCGTCTTTTGCATTAATGGGGCTGAATCGTCGAATGACGTCACTTGACGTTAAATTTGACTGGGGATAGTAATTCTTGAAATTCGCATGTTTTAAATATGAGTTGTATTCAAAATAGTGAAGGAAAAATGTTTAGGTGTTTATTATGACAATTAACGTACCCCGCACGAGAAAATTGTCTGTACCCCCTAAGAGAATTGCCACATATGACTCTTAGTCCCTTAAGAGAATAACGAATTCATATGTCGTCTTATTCGACAAGTGAGGCCACAATGGGAATAGCGACACGTTTAGCGTCCAAATGAGAAATGGTTTCGAGGTCGAATTCCGTGAATTGGCGCCTGAAAAATAGGGACGGGTATCTAGTTCTTGCATTCAGAGCCGAATTTGTTACTCTAATTCCGCCCCTGCTTATTGTCGCCCTTTCCATGGGAACAGCCCTTATTTTCCCTCCTGGACTGGATTTGATCTGCGCATTCTACGGCTGCCTCTACTTGGGAGCCATACCCATTACTATTAGGCCCCCGCATCCTCAGAATCTGATTACAACGTTACCAACTGTTCGGATGATTGTGGACGTCTCAAAGAGTGGAATTGTTCTCTCTATACAATCGATAATAAAACTCCTCAAGTCCCGAGAGGCAGCTGCATCCATAGACCCCAAGAGTTGGCCCCCAATCCTCGACATTGACGACAATCCAAAGAGAAAATTGGCAGCTATTGCGAATGCAACCCTCGACTCAACCGCTTACTTAGACTTTAGTGTTTCTACTTGTGGACGTCTCAGTGGAGTCATCATGACGCACAGGTGGGTACCTGCCGCAAGTTCTAACTTGATTAAAAATAAATTTCCTGATTATGCCCCCCAGATCGCTTTCTAGTTTATGTGCCAGTTTAAAGCTTGCTTGCGAACTATACCCATCTCGACATGTAGCTTTGTGCCTGGACCCGTACTGCGGTTTGGGATTCGCCATGTGGGCGCTTATCAGTGTATATAGTGGTCACCATTCGATTCTGATCGCCCCGTACGAGGTTGAGGCCAACCCCAGTCTTTGGCTGTCTACCCTTTCGCAGTACCGCGTGAGGGACACCTTTTGCTCATACGGAGTCATTGAGCTCTGCACGAAAGCGTTAAGCAACTCGATTCAAATGCTGAAACAGCGAAATGTGGATCTACGGTGCGTCCGGACCTGCGTTGTTGTGGCGGAAGAACGACCTCGGGTCCAGCTCACTCAGCAGTTCTGCAAGCTGTTCCAGGCCCTCGGACTAAACACCAGGTGTGTTTCCACGTCGTTTGGATGCCGGGTCAATCCAGCGATTTGTGTGCAAGGCGCGAGCTCAGCCGAAAGCGCCCAGGTGTATGTCGATCTTAGGGCCTTAAGGAATAATCGCGTGGCACTCGTTGAACGTGGAGCGCCCAACTCGCTCTGCCTGATTGAATCCGGTAAGCTGTTGCCAGGGGTTAAGGTCATCATTGCCAATCCTGACACAAAGGGACACTGCGGGGATTCACACTTGGGCGAGATTTGGGTAAGTAAACACATATTTAATCCAAACGCTGTAACGCAGATTTTTGATGCGCTTTCACAGGTACAATCACCACACAGTGCAAACGGGTACTTCACCATTTACGGAGATGAGACGGACTATAACGACCACTTCAATGCCAAGCTGGTGACCGGTGCAACGACTGAAGTATACGCCCGCACCGGGTACCTGGGATTCTTGCGCCGCACGGAATGCTCGCAGGCCGGATCGATTCTGGATGAAACGACACCGAGCATCGCGAGCCGCGACAGCGACAGTGAGTCTCTTCATTCGATGACCCAACTGCAGCACAATATGTCGGCGCTGTCCATCGGCAGAGATGGATCCAATAACGAACAAGAACTCCACGATGCCGTCTACGTTGTCGGTGCCCTCGATGAAGTGATAACGCTACGGGGCATGAACTACCATCCGATCGACATTGAGAATTCCGTCTTGAGGTGTCATAAGAAAATTGCCGAGTGGTAAGGATTTATCGCCCTCAGTACAAGGGATTTTCATCACCTCTATAAATATCTTTCCAGTGCCGTGTTTACGTGGACAAATCTGCTAGTCGTTGTAGTCGAATTAGATGGTAATGAATCCGAAGCGCTTGACCTAGTTCCGTTAGTTACAAATACAGTTCTCGAGGAGCACCAGCTTATAGTAGGCGTCGTTGTAGTTGTAGATCCAGGTAAGACTCATCTCCATGTTTCTCTCGATGATCCATAACACGTTTCACCCTCTGTAGGCGTTGTTCCAATCAACAGCCGTGGCGAGAAGCAGCGAATGCACCTACGTGATGGCTTTTTAGCGGATCAGCTAGATCCAATCTACGTTGCCTACAACATGTAAAATAATCTCGACGGGAGCAGCGACGCGACGCGACGCTTCCACCTTCATAATAATTACAATATATTTATGAATATATTTAGAATTATTTAGTTCTGTCTCGGACACGCGGAGTCCAGCTGTAGGACCGTCTATGGAGGACTTGATTTGCTTTCGTAAAATTTTCTACTGCATAAGGGCCACCACAGTTGGCGAGTAGACGTACGTTTAGCGCGAATATAGTATTTACAGTAAGCGTCACCATTTATTGTATCCACACCGCCTGCCGGTGACTGCCACGTGGCGCGATTGGCCGCCACCGCCCAAATACTTTCGTTATGGTAACAGAACGCGTCCCAGTCACGGGGCGCCGTTTTTATTTCGAAATTAATTTTAATCACCGCTCGGTTAAGTAAGGACATAGACAAATAATTATTTTCGTTCTTTGTTTTAAACATGTAATTCCTTGTGATTTTTTCCATATATACAAAACATTTATAGAAATAAATTTACAGATAGTTTTGTCTTTATGTCTTCGCTTTTTATTCTAGTTCCCCTTTTCACTGGGCTAAAAAAAATTATTTCCATGAGGTGAAAGGACAGAAGTAAGCTGAAAGGTGATTTCTGCAATGATTTTCTTCCGTAAGGTTTACAGAAGGCTGAAGGAATTTATTATTATATTTAGTCAGGAATTTAATACTACAAGATTAACAATCTTTTGTCAGCATGAATTAACAAAAGTAGAGCTTTATAACACTCAAATGTGAACCATCTATAAGATGTTTATTTTAGAGGTATATAACTTTAAAATGAAATATAGTATATATTTATATTTCACTCCAGTTATGAGCATAGGGCTTCCAAAAAGAATCGAGTTCTCAAATGCGGGCCCAGGCTCAAACCGCGCACCCCGAGGTACCCAGCGTACATACCATTGCCATTAATAGAAAGATAATTTTATGTCATTAATGTTTAAATATGATTTCGGGAATATGGGCTGGCTCGAATGAAATACAATCGAATTTGTCTCACAATAAATTGATTGTGTCCCGCGCTGTGTGGCATGCTGCGCCGTCTTGTTAAAACCAAAGCTCTTCCACATTAACGCCATTCAACTGGGGAATGAAAAAGTAGGTAATCATGGATCTATAGCGCTCTCCATTGACTGTAACGTTCTTGCCGCCATCTACTCTAAAGAAATATGGGTCAATGATTCCAGCCCGTTGAACTGAATATCGTGTTGCAAATAACTTGCAAGCATTGTTCAGGCAAATCATCTCTCAGGCAAACCTTCTCATTTTGGGAAGGGACAGATTATTTGGAGAAATAAAACGCAAGTGCTTTTTGTAAACAATTGATTTTTAATGGTCCAATAATAAAAATAAAGAATACTCCATTCAAAAAATACTTTTACACAATAGCTGTATAGGGGGAGGGAAACATAAGTAAACTTAAGAGATATTTGCACATCGATGCTTACAGAATTAATCACAAGGGAAAGAGACTTCGAAAGTAACAGGTTGAACCCATGATCAACAGTGAAACAATAATATCGTAACGACAACCAACTCGTTAAAAATTCACTTACCCTGCCTACATTTGCCCTATCGCATTAACAGTTGCTACTCCTCGCTATCAGAAAATCGTTTGGTTGCTCCGTTGGGTGCTGGTTTGTCTCCGTTCTGTTTTTTACGACTAAAAACTTACGAAACGATTTAATACAAACTTTGGACACTTTGAACATTCTTTTTACAAAATTCCACCTTTCCTTGCTCCTTCTTTTCTTCATTATCAAAAGAATACAACGAAAGTAAGTAACGTGACTCTCGGTCGATTTTTCCTCAATTGTTCGTGTTACCTAAGCTGAGGTGGCTCTATAAATAATTTAAATATGTCTGAGTATTTCTGTTGCTGCAGTAATGCCTTAAAAAGTCTAAATTGCAATAATAAAACCTTAACGTATAAAAACAGAGTTCTCACTTAATTTTAGTTGTCTTCGACACAATAATTTGCCTGCTCCCGTGCGCGAGTACATCTACTGCTTATAAGAAAATTCTGCTTTTCACTCAATACTCATGCAGCGCGGCCTTGAGGACGCCTAGTTTGCCAGATATTCACCAGCTCCTAACAATTTCGCGTTTTCTTCGCTCTTCCAAATTCGTACATAATATTGGTGGCTTACTTAATGTGGCACAGATTGAGATCCGTCATATTCGTTGATTGTTTTATTCGCTCTAGTTCCGTCTACCGGAAAATGGACTTGAGTAAATTGTGGAGTTTCTTTCATTGGAAGATATTTTCACTGTTCATAGACGTTATCGTTTTATAGGGTATCGGGCTTTTCTACTTCTACTTATTTTAGGTATAATTTGTTTTGCAGATTCAACTGAAATTCGTAAGATATGGAACCATACTTTGGCACAAGAAAACTGTTACGTGAGTTTCTACTGTGGAACTGGTTTTGTTGGAGGAAATATAAAGATGAAATATTTGGTAACAGGTAATAGTTTTCTCTAGCATCTAAATGGGTTGTTTTGAAAAGGGACTGAAGCCACTAATTTTAATAATGTTCAGGAGGCGACATGGTGTAATATATTCTTATAACCAAGTTAGACTTATTTTAATAATACGTGTATATTAGTGTCATGTGTAGGTAGGTACATGTACGTTTCGTGGATATCTATGAACGGTAACATATAATAGGCAAAATCTCCATTTTCTACTCTCGCCCAAACAGTTAGTAACTTGCGACCTCTTCAAAATAACCCATTCAGTTAATTATCGTGCATCGCCTTTAAATCCGCTTATTTAAAAGATGCATGTTTTAATCTTAAAACGTACGGCCGGATATTTTTATTGGAGTCCTAACTAATACTTACGCTGTCGACAGTAGCGCACATTAGTGTCCTATATAAAAAGTTAAATTAAGACCGCATAAATAGAAATGTGCCTAATTGTTTATTAATCATACCAATCATGTCTCATCTAACAACGCAAAATACATCGCACTATGTGTTCTCGTTATCTCAGTCATGCAAAAGCAAAATCTGGATATATGGCGGCAGTATGTAGTACGCACATGCGATTTTTTCAAGTTCTTGCATTGCTCCAGTAATTAACTGTTAAAACTGCGCCATCTTTGCAGTTTTATGTAGATTCAAAAAATCTCGCTGCACCACTTCTCGTCTCTAATTTATAAATTATTTAAGGGTGTCCATAAGTTTTTTGTACGAACAAATTTATTGACATTCGAAAATTACAAACAGTCCCAAAAGTCGGTAAATATTTTGAATTCGAAAAGAAATAATATTCGAAAGAACTTCATTTGCAACTTCCCCCATGAACAACGCGTTTGCTACAGAAGTTCTAATTCTTTCATAAAAACTAAAAGTAATTATCTGGATGGGTGACATTGCCTGATGTCCACGAAGCCCCAACATCACTCTCTTTTATAACAACGAAAGTTCTTGCGTACGTTTTCACTACCGTTATCAGTTTCCACTTAGACGAAATGGTTACCAAAAAATGGAAGACACATCGTGGATGTTTGTTTTCAAACAAACAAAAATTCCAAATTATTTTTGAATGAATGAACGGCTTTTTATAATTTTAGAAAATTAGAGCCGATGATACTGAGTATCTCAAAATGCTATTTTTCAGGACATCAAATAGGATATCCGTAACTACGCCATTTTCATAAATATTTTTTAAGACTTTTGCCTTTTATCCATCCACGTATCTTCCTTTAGAAATCTTTCAACACTAAGGCTGATAATACATATTACAGAAATATTTGCTTTCTTGTGTTTTAGCAGGAAATAAAAAATAACCCTTACTGCTCCGGCCGTCTCAGTGGTGTAATTTCACAAGTACGTTACGACTTGAATAAACTCCGACATGTCTGGACTTAAGCATAGTAGTATATCAATCCTCCGCTACTTCCATACTATTCAAATACAAGACGAGTGATTGTCTAAAAACCTGTTCCGATTGAATGTGATATCAAGCCGTGTTGTACCGTCGATAAAGAGCACAATCAATACAAGGACAAACGTATGTAAAAGTGCTATTCTAAACTAATTAAAATATAAGCTCTTGCGTCATAAGTTTCGTACAACTAATCGATATCTTCACGCAGGCATTATGTCACTTAATCCATTCGATAATGAAAAAAAACGTGTTGTTTTATATAAAAATTGAAATAAATTAACTAAACTTAATCGTTTCCAGCAACTCTCTCATCGATATTGCACTGTTCAGTACATCCCACCTAGGAGATCTTTATATTACACGTTTACAATTTATTTAGTTTTCAATTCACTTTACCTACTCTGCCAATAATGGCGAATCCATAAGAATACTTTAATTCTGACAGTTTGAACGCAGGACGGTTAAAGAAGCCATTGCCTACAATAACAAACACGTGCCTAAATATAACAAATGCAATAACTACTCCAATATGATTGTGGACATACCAAAACTGTTGTAGACGTGAACAGTGAAAATGCCTAGCTATAAAGATGTGTTTTTATTCTACCTTCGAAAATGCTAACGCTCTAAAAACGGGCTATGGACCGTCTGCGTGAGATCGGCCACGAATTACAAAATTGGACATAAATTTTGAATAACCGCGAGAATACTGAGTTTTCAAAATTCTATTTTAGATTGTATCTTCTGTAACGGAATTGTACAAAATTTGTTTGCTACTTCACAGACTGACGAAAACAAATATCTAATAGGTGATTAGCTTTTCTTAACATTAGAACAAATTTTGACGACATTTTCACAATTTCCCTGCATCGCCACTAAATTAATTTTACAAAATACTAGAGACGTTGAAAAAGTTGCAAAATGGTTCTACAGATAATCATTTCATATCGTTAAAACCCAAAATTTGACTAAAGTTATCTTCCAAAACAATAAATCAACCCAACAGGGCTTAGATAATTTATCTATCGAAAAGGGTTCTCATTAAAAGCTATCTAAATTCTAGAAGGGCTGAACAACTCATGCATATATACCCAAGAGAAAGTAACAATAAATAGGCTAAAACTTACAAGAAAATCACATATGGTTTCATTGCTTCGAATTAAGCGGAGCTTCCTGCTGAGAGCGAATTCAAATGAGCTTAACAACATAAGGAAACATTCGAAAGAAGCTGAAGGTCGGGAGAAATGAATAGGACATTTTTATCTTAAGGTTACTAGGAGTTGCCGGGGGCAAAAACTCCCTCCTCGTCTTCTTCACTGGACTCCGTTGACGTTAGGGTCCATCGGTGACTGTGATCGCTGCCGTCTGTCGCAGTACTTCCACTCAATCTCCCGCCCCCCGGCCGATGCAGTGCTCGATTTCCAGATAATGTGCCGACTCCGCTATGAAATGATTGCGATCGCAAAACTACCGAACTGATAATTGTGAAAGAAAAAGAAAGATACATTAGTTACTACTATCGCTAAGTGAATCTGTAAAACTTTTCAAATTTTAATTTCTACCCGATTCAAAGCTAGTGCAATTTAACAATTAAAACTGACACGCACCCACACTAGCTCCACACGGCACAGATGAGATATTACGCCCTTGTTTGCAATGCTATGCATTCCGAGAGTGGAAACAATGCGGCTGTCCATTAACACTAATTGCGGAGGTGAAGGAGGGATGCTATAATCGAATTGTGCAATGTGCACATGGAACTACAATACAGGCAACCACTCTTGCCCTAAATTTAATACTTACAAGAAATAAGGGTAACTAAGCTCGTAACTCGTAAGTGCCGCAACAATAAATGTTAAATGAAGTAGCTAAGGTAATGTATGTTGTAAAATTATGTATACATATCTTCTAATTGGTTCACGTTTTCACCAAACAGCTTAAACATATCCTACTACCGCTTACATTTCCTCGCAGCAAGGCCAAGTGCCATACCTGAATGTATTCACTTCACTTAGACCCACACAGCCAGAATAAAGCGGTCTACAAATTCTTTTCATTTCGTGAAAAGCTTTGTCGTATTTCTCCAGTACTCGGGTGGGATGCTTTTGTATCCCACATATATATTTTCTCAATAACTACTGGAAACAGAATTTTACTACCTTCGGATATATCACGATTAGTTTGGAAGTATTTTTTTATTAGTCTTCCTAATACTATGCTATATTTAGCATTTCTTATAACTTGGCCAAAATGGCTTTAGAGGAGGTATTCCTTTTGTGACACCCCCCACATTCCACATGAGAACTAGTGGATTGAAAATGCAGGAGCACTGTTGAGTCAACACAGCGAGTAACTCGTAAAATGAGAAATCGTTTAGTCCAAGTCTTTCTATGTGTTTTTGTACATGTATCATCCTTGCAATTACTATGTTTTCTAAATAGCTAGTTAAGACCAAGGACTACACAGTACATCAGCTTTTTCTTGGAAGAAAAGCCTGCAGCTCTGGGAATTGCATAATCACAAAATGGGTAAATAATGGCTCTTTGTCTTCAATA
Source organism: Neoitamus cyanurus (assembly GCA_947538895.1). Classification (NCBI taxonomy): domain Eukaryota; kingdom Metazoa; phylum Arthropoda; class Insecta; order Diptera; family Asilidae; genus Neoitamus; species Neoitamus cyanurus. The sequence goes on along the minus strand of OX384540.1, from coordinate 40,498,304 downwards.
TTTGTTGGGAAAAGGAACGACAAACAAAATAAACTAAACAATGGAAATGGGTATCTGCAATTTCAATTTGTCCTGTTATTATTTACTTCATGAATCTATTGAATTTTGAATTGTTCAATGCCAAGGCAACCCAACCTACGACTAAAATTAAATTTTATGGGACTAAAATTAAATTTTATGGGAAAGATCTCTCAGGTGCTTGATGAATGATCGAATGAGCAATATGAAGCAAACGCAACGGCACAATAAAAGCAGCACAAAACGTTCAAACCCACTCTCGGACGGCATTGACTGGCACAAACAGTGAAGAACAGAAAGCAAACAAGCCAAAAATAGTAAAACCCAAAACAACTTCTCTGAAATTACTTCGACAAGCGAAAAATGCCAAATCGGGATAGCTGGTAACTTGCGTACGGTTGGACTAGAAAATGGAAAGGGCAAAAATTCTTGAGTGTCCTGACACCGTTAGAAGTCAGTGACAAGAAGTCCTGGTCACAAATCTCTACGAGAAGGAGACCTTGGCGGCCTGGAGAAAATGAGAACTTTTTTATTGGCCTAACGCTCCTCCGTGCGTGACTTACCTCTCTATTGGTTTCGACTGGGGATGAACCACTTTTTTGGTTTCGTCCTGCTTTCGTCGGCCCTCAGCAGCCGCTCTCATTGGGTCGTATGTCGAACGTCTTTTCCACATCGCAAGCTCAGCTTCCTTCTGCTTTGTAACTGGAAATTGTTAAAATGTAATAAATGCGGCTTTTGTTTCTATAAAAAAAAAATAAACGGGTAGTTTACCAGAAGCATCCCTCTTCGAGCTGGCGGGGCGACTCCCAGCAGACTTAACACTTCTATTGCTGGTCCTTGCAGGTTCAGACCTATTTAAAACAACAGAGGCGCTGCTGGGGCTACGCCTAACTTCAGGTTTGCTGACAAGTGTACTCTTCGTTTCGTCCTTTCGTAAAAAGTTAGCCCCTTGAGCGGGCTTGTACTTGGATATGTCCATGTATTTAGGTGTGACCTTTTTGCCAGTGGCCACAGTATTGGCCGTTTGAAGCAATTGCTTTTTCGCTGAAGCCAGCGAGCTGGGAACTTCGCCACGCAAACGGTTAAGACTAGAATCTCGGGGCACAGACTGCCGCATGGAAGAGCGCGCTGCACTTTGCGCTGACCGCCTTGGCATTTCGGGAGTATTGGGGCATGCCACAAGTCCGGCTGTTGTTGGCTTAGTTTGTGACATACCTGCAACCTTTTGTTTACTGCGCTCGATCCTCATGAGAAGAGCTTTGTTGTAGCGAGTGTTTGTTATGGGCTCTGGTTCTGGTTCCGGGTCAAGTTCCCGGTCGGTATAGAACTCCTCTCTGTCTTCATACTCCTCTGAGGAACAATAGTCGTCCACCAAATCGTCTTCGTCATTGATATAGTACGCGACATTGTCCTCATAATCGCTGTACATTTTCCTGAAGCTGGTACTGCTGGCCGACTTCTGGATTAGGTTCTTCGAGACGACTTGGGGTGCCTTGACGATGTGGGCAGGTTTCTGGGCTGTTCTGCAAGTGGGTGTGATTTTCTGCCCGGTGATTGGTCCCATAGGCTTCACAGAAAAAGAGCTGGATCTTCGGAGCGGGGACTGGGGGTGCCGCTGTTGTTTTATCGATGCCTGCGTTTGATCGATGTATGCCTGACGACTTCGGCGATGTGGGGAGTCTATCGCAGCATCGAATGAGTTCTGCCTGGGACGTGACTTCGAGCGGTATTCAGCCAATCCCGCCAAGGCTTCGTTATTTAAACTTTGAGACATCACGTTTGTGCGGTAGTCGAAAGAAAGGTTACGTTTGTGAATCCCATTTCGTCCACTATGTGGGGGACTATACTCATCTGCTGAGTAGTGCTGCTGGTACAGGCGGCGCGGAGAATCGTTGATACTAGGCGGTGACTTGCAGCTCTGCAGGGAATTCTTTCGGCTCAGAGACTGTTGGAGATTTGAAATAGCAGCGGCAGTCTTCTGCAGGTACACATCGGTCTCTGGACCGCCAGAATTCAGAGGGGACAAATCCTGGAGACTTCCTCGAGTTCGGCTACTACCTCGAGCTCTACCTACCGAGTGCATTGGTGACGGAATCCTAGACGGACTTAGCGGCGGACGAGTGCTCACAACCGGATCGTTGGGCGCAGGCCGTCGCGACACATTGGTGTCACTTGAGTATTCTATGTCTCCAATGCGATGCGTGCGAAATTTGTCCAAGTGTTTGTTCCGGTAATTGGAATCACTAAAAACCGTTTCGGCAGTTTCGCAATCATAACTCCGGGACATCTGACAATTTTCCTTGGTAATGTTCCTAGCTCTGGCGTTACGCGCCCACTCCTGGATCCAGTCACTCTTTGACTGAGCTGTCTTGAGGCCTGTTTGGACCTTCTTGGCCTTCTGATACCCGTTGCTTGGGCTGTTTGGAGTTGAGGGCGACTCAACTGCGAAATCGCCTTGATTGGTGAATAAGTTCAGTTTATACTCGGCCTTCTGATGGTCAGTGTAAGTGCTTGGACATACAACACCTGTCGACCTCAAGCTGCTGTCGGTGCTCACATATTCCGAGCTGTCTATCTGGGACTTCGTCAAACTGTTCCTTCTATTCAATCTCGGGTGGGCGTCCAGAGTGGATTTCTTGCTCAAAATCCCACTCGTCGTCACACTCGTAAAAGTGCCCATGTCTGACGGGCTGCCGAGCTTTTTGTCCGGGGATTTTGTAATGCTTCTAACCCGCGATTTGATTTTCTCCAGATACGAGACTTTTGGCTTGACACTCGTTGAGTCGTGGTAGTAGCTGATCTCGAGGACATTATTCCGTTTGCGAGAGTCAGTGGAGGAAGATAAAAGTGGAAGTTCATTGGGGCGCACTTGGCCGATCTCCTTCATGTTGTCTGTTGTGGAGGACAGGTCTGGATTGGAGCCAGGCGTTTTGTCGATGTTCATGAGATCCTTCTGCTCCTCGGTGTAGTTATCACCGTCCAGAGTGTAAGTACCAGCGTCACTCGCACAGTCACCATCATCCCCCGTGTTCTTCAGCTCAAGGGGCGGCTCAGGGCACAAGAATTCGAATCTGTTCAAAGCCATCTGCATGGCCGTTGACCGCGGAGTGAAACCTGAGTTGGGTTCCGCCTTGGTGTAGTTCGGTTCAGCCTTGGTGTACTGCAATCGATTTTTACGGACCATTTGAACGGGAGCTGGTGTGCCTACAACTGCTAGACAATCGGAAGAAACCAACGGGCGATTTAGCTTTGCTATCACAGGTGAAATTTTATTTACATTTGCTGACACCGGATGTTTCGGCTGTTGCTGTTGCTGGTACTGTTGCTTCTCTGGAACCCTTGCAGGCTCAAAAGCCTCATGAGTGCTGGACCTTGGTGACCAGCTGTGCCGCTTGCTCGAGTCCCTCACACCAGAAGTACTTCGTTCCCTTATTCGCAACTTTGCCTTCCCAGCCTCCGTAGTCTCACTCCGCGGCTGCCTGGAACTCTGTGCCGAAACCACTCGCGGGGTTCTTGTAGTCACAGGAGTTGTAGGAGTAGCTTGGTCGTCTAGTTTAGACAAAGAAGCACCCCGCTTGTGGCGACTCTGAAAGCGCTCCATGATATTCTTGTACTTGGCAGCAGCTGCTGCTGAATGGGCTGGTTCCCCGCCGCCAAAATCAATCGTAAAAGCGAGGCACTGCTTGGTCGGTGACTCATCTTCAACTATTTTCAGTTCATCACCTGCTTGCATACCTTCGCAACCGTAGTTCGTGCTAATTACGTCATCGATCTTTTTTAAATTCTCTGGAGTGGCATCGGCCTTTTCCTTTTCGTCGCCCTCATCTTCGCTACCAAGGCGAGCACGAGCAGGGGCTTCGCCCGGCTCGCATCCTGTCATGTTGCTAGCCATAACAGATGACTGCTCCTGCTGGTCGGGCCTCTTACTGCCGTCCCCTTCTTGCAGATTAAACTTTTCACCCTGACCTTTTCCAACACTCAGCCTGTCAATATGCTTGGCAACATTCTCACCTGCGTTAGTGCTGTCAAAAAACTCACTCGTACCTGTTTTGTCTGAATTGCACGAGAATTTATTGAGCTGCTCCCCACCGATCTCCTCCATTTTCAGCATCAGATGCACTAGTCTACTTCTAATTGAATAAATTCACTGCCTCGCACTAAACGCACATATCTTACACCTAAGTCGATCGCTGTTTCAAGTTTCAAGCAATACCTAGCCACTGTGATGTCATGCGACCATACATAGTTCTAATCGCTGCGCTCCCCTATTCGCGGTGCCAAATGTTTTCGCATCCTGCACACTTCTGTTTGCAATCCAAAGGGCTCCAAACGCAAAGTTCCAGCAGCGGTCTCAGCGATAGCACTTCTCTGGCATTCATGCAAAAATAAACTACTTGGATGGGTCGTTTGTCGGAAGTCGATTCTTCGAAGTTTTCTCGCATTATTTGCGACACTCGCTCATCAAGGTCACCGCTTTACTTTATTGGGCTGCTCGTCATCTGCACAAGATCACTATTTTGCTAGGTTTACGCGATTTATACCTTAATTTCACACTTTTCGACGAGACAGAACGAAATCCAGCCCAAATTCCTCCGTCGCCTTTGTTCACTTGTGTGAGTACTTCATCTATGGAATGTCATGAGAGGAATTTTTAAAGCACTAAAATTTAAACTAGAGCCAACTTCACACCGTCGTTAATGCAGGTCGTAAAGACCGTTAAAATGTAATTTAGGGAAAATTAGTACACATTTTATCTACACCGAAGAGTGACAGTTTCAAATTAATTTAATGCAATCATTTAAAAATTGGAAGATCTAAAGCTCCTTTGAGGCCTTTTGTAATACAACGTGTTCGTAAAAATATTTATTTTCTAATTAGTTTAACAAAATAAAAAATTAAAGTAAGTACACAGCCATAAGGAAGTATCGACGTTGACAATTTAAGATTGATTTTGTAACCAATAAAAGTGAAATGGAAAATATTACGAACGTGACATCAACGATTTTGATATAGAAATTTTAATATTTCTTTCGAAATGTGCCCGGGCTTTTGCAGTTTTATTGCATGCTTCAGGAAATCTAGAAATATTTGGGAGATCTCAAAAATTCTTTTTTCTTTTATTTCGTGAGGTGTTTTTGTTAAACAAAACACTGTTTAAACTTTCTTGTTTTATATATTTGAACACTGTTCTCACTTTCGTATTCGTAAAAATGTTTTATACGAAACCGGAACTTTTCCTAACATCGGTTTCAAAACAAAAGTCAGAGTACGTCTAGCTGCATTGGTTTCACAATGACTTCTTTTTAAATGAAATTAGTCGAGTAGGCTGAAAATCGAAACCCTCGGAAACAGTTCCGATTTTGATAGGATTTTTTTAAAATGTTTTTTATACTATATTGTTTAAAATTGGAAACTTTATAGCTGTCGAGCAAAATTCTTTGGGCTCTAAATCTATATAAACGCGAAATCCTCTCACTCACTCTCTCTGGAACTATAGAGCTTACAAACTTGTAATTTAGAAGGTAGGTTTCTTTTATATAGACGTCTGCTAAGGGATTTTTGGAAATTCAAGCCATGGGAGTATAAAGGGGTATAAGAGTTTGTATGGGGCAAAATATTTGTTTGATAGTATTTATTTGAATCTTTGCATAAACACTCTACAATATAAATAGCGGAACCCGTATTTTATCATTTCTTAAATTCAACTCAAATATTTGCATAGGCAAAGCAAATGCAAGTTATGAGCTCTGAATTGTCGTATAATTGAAAAATTGTGTTTTCTATAATTAGGCAAAAATTCACTAATATGGAATAAATGTTTTGAATACAGCAAGAAATCTTTGCGACGACCGTGACGTCATGTTGACTGGTGAAAAAATCCGGAAACAAACTGTCGAAGTTAGAAAGCTAAAATGTAAATATGTATATCTGAAATAACCTTTAAAAATTTGGTCAAGATTGAATAATTATATCTGTAAAACGGCAAACGTTTATGATTTCATACGCGACGCGAGCGCATAGTGACTCGGAAAAACTTTCTTCAAACAAACAAAATTCGTTTCCACAGTTTGCTTCAACATATCAAATTTAGAGGAAAGACTCCGTTAAAGGGGCAGTCTATTGAAATTTTTGTTTTGGTTCAAATCTTTCTGAGTTGTATAGCTTACAAGTCAGAATAGGGCCCCAAGTCCTGAAATTTATATGATCGGGCAGTATATAGAGCAAAAAAATAAAAGACGTGAATTCAAATGTTACCACAAGTTTGGAACTTTAGAAAATTCACATAAAATTTTACCGAAATTTCCGCTCTTTTTTACTTTGCAAGTGAAGCTGCAGGCATCTGCACAAAAAAAGTAAATTGTCCTGTGTGTTAAGTTCCGTCAATTCTTTCAGGGACAATAGTTCCCTGCTTTGAACTATGTGTGCGATTTCCCACGGTTACAGGTGTCTACTCCAAAAAACGTATATTGTACTGAAGAGCAACATTCGCCAGCATTCGTTTGACACCAAAAAAGTTACATTTTCCTGCACTCAAAGAGCTCAATATTCTTAGCTTTTTGATTTTGTCGTAGTTCACATACAAGACTTTACATGATGGATAACCTAAAATGCTGCACATTTCTATGGACTACGTTGCTTAGCTAAAAATGGCTATAAAACTCAACCCATTCCAACCCAAACAAATACTCTTGCTTTGTCTTCCTCGCATGTGGTACCTTGCCGCACCTGCAATTCCACCAAAAGATAAAATTAAAATAAAACATGAGCAATGTTTAGAATTGTTTTTATTATTTCTTTTTAAATATCTTAAATACATCACAAAAATGCTGGAGAGAAAGGAAACTACACAAACAAAAGACCGAACGAAAGCGCATTTTCACTCGTTTTTTGTTAAAAAAATAGAGGAAGTGATTTGTTATCTCTGACTACGATACTTTTGAAAAATAAAACGTTACAACTCTAACGCGCACGGTGCCTCAGCAAAGCGACTCGTGCTAAAGCAAATTCGCCGTTTATTAGTGTCTCTCGTTTTTACTCCTATATATGGTTTCCATCATAATCTTTTTCTAACGCCGCAAAAATAAACAGTGAGAGTTTCACTCTTAAAATAAACTTTGACTTCACTTTGCATTTAAACACCTTTAATGACTACAACTCTCTGTGATCGAAAGAAGGGGGTTACTCCTTTTTTGTAATTTATTTATAATATATCATCATTCTTCGGCTTCTTTGTTTTTATATATAATCAACATTTTTATACAAATTTTACTTCTTCATATTTCTCTAGTAAAAGGATCTTTGTTTATTGTTTTAGTTGCACCTCATGCTCATGATTCACCGTTTGTCATACACTTTATTTAAAATCTTTTTATGTTTTGCCTTACTTTAAATGTACATATAATTAATTGCGTGAGTTTTGTTTGTTTTCACCGTCTTATGGTCTCCTCCGTGTGATTCTCTTTAACTAGTTGTGGGCCTTACTAAGATTCTCGTTTCATTTAGTTTCATTTTTTATAGTTTACTGTTAATCTATGTATTTGCTGTAGACGACTTTCTATGGGGGATTTTCCAGGATGTGCGATAAAAAAGCAAAAATGTAAACACGGTACGGTAATTACTTGTTTTACATATACAAAAGATAATCTGCGTAAAACGCTGGGGTTCCTTTTAATTTTCTTTTTCGGCGCTTTCTTGTCTAGGCCAAGATGGATTTTTATGATGAATTTATGTGATTGGCGTCAATATCCTTTATACTCACCTCCGAGTAACCATAAGTTTCTCGACACAGGAAATTCAAGGACAGGCAAATCATCTCGGCCAGAGGAACGGAAGTCAGGTATGGTATGTTGAGCTGATCAATTCATACACGAAATCTGCGGCTGGTCATCAGAACTTTAAAAAAGTAGGAACGTATGGGCAGAACAACAATAAAGCTGCCGTGAAAGCAGAGTAGAAGCAGCAGCCTTATTTTTGTTTTCTACTTTCCACTGCTTTTGCTGGAGGTCATTTTACTCCAAGAATTAATTAGTTGCGTTGCTCTTTTTGAAGGTCTTCTTTTAGGGTGTGTTGTACCTCTCCATCTTGGCGTTCTAGACGTGTATAGGATATATTTGGGACACAAAAGCACAATTGCGATATGCGCAGATTCTTGAAACTGTAGTTGTGGGCCAGGATTAGGACCTAGAGGTTTTCAGGTTCTGGGTCAGATGGGAAAAATATGAAGAAATTAGTTCTTCATGAGTTTTTTTCAAATAATTTCTTTTTTTATGAGCGAAACAAATAAGACAAATCAAACAACAAAACAAAGCGGTCTGCGTGTTACACAGCTCATCCGAGGGGGACGTGTGTGAGCGTCGTATATATTTCGTGAGTGTAGCGATATTTGGTATCCACTGAAGTTACAATAAGGCTAGAGAAAGTGTCTGCGATTTCTTCTTCCGCTTCGCTTTTTAAGATCCTAACAAACGTTAAAGGTTAAGTTTAGTGACTTAAAATTTTTTTCTCTTTAACAGCTTAACTTTTCACTTTGCACTAAGATAAATACAGTTACGAACTAAGGGGAAATTATCAGTAAAACGAAACAAAACTATGCAGTTGTGGTAGTGTGTGAATGGGTACTACTACTGCTATTACTACTATTGCATTGTAACAGATTACTCGTAGTATTTGGGTGTGTGCTACTATGGTTACTGTTATTATTATTAAAATTCATAACACCGCCAATATGGCTGCTATTGGGGCACAGGCTGCCGCCGCCGTTGGTGGTGGTGCTGCTGCTGCTACAGTATCCGCCGTCGCAGTCCCCGCCTCCAGCCCCACCACGTATGTCTGACTGATCGCTGAGGCCTTTCATCGCTTCCGGCTGGGTGCAGATCGGTTCGACCGATGCGTCGCCGTCGATTAAACTGGCCTCCTCAGCGGGCGCAACTGTCGCAGTGCTGCCGCTGGCCGCTGTTAGACCCGCGTCACTGCCCTGCAGTGTGCTGGTACTGCCGTCGTCTGTCAGCCGAAGGGCGATCTCCAGGTCGCGCAGAACGTCCGTTTCCTTTTCGTCTATTAAATTGAAGCGTCTATGAAGGGCGGTCAAGTGGGCAAAGGTTAAGTTAAGATGCGTATGTAATCCTAAGAGGGCGATTTCGCGGAAATGCGCCGCATAAAGATGAGCTATCACATGAAATTGCAAGCGTAGAATTTTTCGGGCTATGCTTTCGAACGAACTAGGAAACTCGTTGGCGTATTTTGTTGGGAATATTGACTCGTCGCTCACTGTCTTTTGGGTGAACGTCATCACGTAGTCGATGTACTGGGGTGCAGCGACTCGCGTCTTCTTCCCCTTCTCGTCAAACCATAAGTACGTTCTGCAAGACATTCGAAAAATATCAATTAGAATCTTCGTTGTGGATATCGTTGAGAGACAACTCACCTGTTACCTGGCCCAGTCATATCCGGACAACCGGAAGTTGTACAAAATTCACTAATCGTTCCATAAACTAAATTCACGTGCTCGAAGAGTGCCAGCGCTGAAAATATTAAAGAAAGAAGCAGTTTAGGACCATTCAAACACCGACATTAAAAATAGACTTAATAGACTTAATTCTAGTAGTTTAGCAAAAAATAAAAAATCTGTGAAAATAGGAAAATACTTTCGATTGAAATAATAAGCGACAGCTAGGTACCTATAATTGCTTAAGGGGGAGACTCTTTCTTTTTCGAGAAAGAAAACCGATATTTCTACGGAATTTTGTATTTGTGGTTTTCTCAAACCATCACGTTCGAAACTGGTTGGATTTGGGCTTTTAATTGTGAACTGCTGTCGTTTCGCTGAAAACAAAATTGTTTTTCCCTTTGTTGGACGATAACTGTTGGGATGTAAAATAATATGGCATTCAAATATTTTAATTTGAGGCAGCCTGAAGGAAGGAAGTTATCGTTCCAAACCGTTCCAGGAGATGTATTACAGTCTAATAGCATCTGTAGCTATATTTCTTAAGAACATTGTTTATAAATAGTTCAAAGTAATAATAAATATTATAAATTAATTATATATTATGTAGTTTTAATTCAATTAAATTCCAAAAATAATTTTGAGTAGCAGTAAGGAAAATCCCCCCTAAATACAGATTTAATCACAATGAGGTCTGTTAAACCTTTCCATTTAAAACGGACAAAGAATTACGATCGCAAACAATTTCACTTACCCAATTAAATCATGGAGAATTTTCCGTTTTCATAACGGTGGGAGAGAAAGGTCTCCCAGGTGAATGTACAAAGTTTCATCGATTTTTAACCCTCCCCACACGTTCTTTCAAATTTTATACACGGCAAATTAAACTTAACACTTAATATGATTGACATGACGTGAGACAGACACATAAAGGAAAAAAAGTTTAATCTTTAACCTGAATCGCGTGAAAATCATAAAGCCGAGGATCAAAACATCAGAGCTCATGTGGCAGAAAACCAAAAAAGAAAGCGAAATTCCTGTAAAAGAAGTCCGCGTAAGTGTAAATTTGAGTTAATATCTTTCGTCAAGGCTCTCATAACATCATCATACATACGAGGGCCTTGAAAAAGAAACAACAAATGTATTTTCTTCGCGTATTCTAGGCATTAAGCTAGGTTTCATAAATGTGATTGACTCATTGTCCACTTTGGATTGGCTTTTCGATTTTGTCTGAAGAATTAAAAAAAAACATTGTTTTTTATCCTATTTGTCATGAAAGCAGCAGCTAACGAAGCACTAGCTGCGTTCTTTTGTGCATGTTGTTCTGGATAGCAAAAAGCTCACTTACCCGTGTGATATGTACATATGTTATATGTACAGAAATGGAAGAAGTCTTCGGCGAACAAGGTAAAAAATATCTAATTTTTTCCACAGAGGAATTTAATTAATGCAGAGTAATGAAATCCCGCAATTGATTTAGTTACGAATAAACATTTATTTACATTTGATAAATTTATCAAATTGGCAAAAATGTTTTGCAAATTAAATATAGTGCCACCCAGATTTAATTAGAACAACGAGATGGACGGCTTACTCCGTATAACCTGCAGAACAAATTTGTTCTGCAAATGTATGGTTGTTCCAGAACAAGGTGCACAAAAGAACGGGAAAAATCCTATTAAAGTTATGGAGGCAAAATTTCTTTTTGACCTGTGTGTACCGTAGTTGCGATTATTTTCATGAATTCTAGACTTTTAATTTTCAACCGAATTAAAACAAGAGGAGGTTAATTATCGTAATAGGTAGCAAAGATAGGAAGTGAATTCCCTAAATAGTACTGTATGGTTCCAGACTGTATGTTTAAGCAAGCAAAGCAGGATCGTGCTTCACCTTGGGTTTGTCCATGATGGCACCAGTCATAGCATCTTGTTGTATCAAATAAATTTCTCAATCGTAATTTGTTTTCCTTCAAAGACGTGTTCTGCTCAAAGAACCTGTCGCAGGATGTTTAATTGAAGCCGAGCACGAATAGTGGCAAAACTTGAATCCCAGCGGCGAAATGAATCAATTCGGCGGCGTTTGCAGCTATCAAAATTTCCTCTTTGAACACAAGACACCCGCTGTTGAAAGTTTTGCTTGGCGGGGCCATAAATCGATATACGTGAGAAAACCCCCAAGCGAGCTCCTCTAACTTTTCCTAGTTGCTAAACAAAGTGACGCAAAGACCAGAGGATAACATGTCGGGGGCGAAGATTAAATACACAATAAGTGTCGGCCGGACATTCCCAGGCCCTACAAAATGCATCGCTCTAACGGAATGCGATTTTCGGTGCAGGCACAAATCAAATGGTCACGTCTTCCGGTGCAAAGTTTACTCCTGAGGCATCCGGCGAGGGGCGCGAATTTTGAAAACAAAACGAAAACACAACGAAATATATCACGGCATCTGCTGTTATTATGCGAGCAATGCAAATGAGAGTGACTATATTTAGCCGAACGGTGCCAGAGCACCTAGGAGCGGGGCTAGGTCCGCTCGTGCGTTCGTAGAATTCCCTACCTTGACTTTTCCCTATTAAGAAATTTTCACGGCACTATTTTTAGTGTTCTTGTTCGATTCTCATGGCCAGCGCGATTCGAACACTTCTACCTCATCACACCACTGGTAGTCTCGTCAGAACCCGTGAAAAGGGGATCGAGGCGGTTCTCGGTTCAGATGCTCCTGTTTTCCCCTCACGGCCTTACTCGCTCGAAATTATATTTTGAAATTCGTAAATCGTGCGGAAAATTGGACAACAAGACATAAATCTTCACGCAAAGTACTGGAATTCATGCTGGGACGCGATGACGACGGTAGCGGCTGTTTTTTCGGTTAATTGCAAATCCAATTGTGAAGGAGTTATGGGTCACATTCGGGTCACATTGCTTCGGTCCGCATATGAAAAACCCGGTGCGGTGAATGAATCTTTCCAATTGACCTTGCAATGTCTATAGAGGCGGAAACTGCCATCGCCAAAAACGAATTGATCAGTTGGACTGCGAATTTGTGTTTGGCTCCAGATATGAAGAGCCACATTTTTCGGTTGAATAGAACCATTCAGAGGAAAGACATCCATCACGAGGGCTATACAGTGCAGAATGTTCTCGTACCCAAAGGTCACGATCGGGCGTCTTAGCAGAGTTGAAGTTGGGGTCTCATTTGTAAACGGGAATTTTGTATTTCGAGCAATTAAGAAACCACTGACTTCTCAGGTAGGGCACATAAATTGGAGTTTCGGGCTGATAGATTTCTCTTTGCTCCCTTGAACTAATGCAAATACTTCGGAGTGGTATCGATTTAGTGAGAGGCACGTGCTTGGTGCTTTTCTAGAAGTATGCGAATTTCGCTTGACACACACTAGACTTTCAATCAAGGCCATCTGTTGCGATTTTAAAATCCGTTCAGGGACGATCGGGTGGCAGTTTGTTTACCCGCTCAACTGCCTATTCGATTTATAAAAAAATTGACTTTCAAATCACCCGCCCCCTTCTGAGAATGACCTTATTTTGTTTTCTTCCGAAGCAAATGTTGCTTGGAAAGAAAAGTAAAGAGGTCCGCATGTCTTCGTGGTAGTGCGAAAAAAAAAACAAATTCTAAACAAACAAAAAGCGGCTGGAAAATCACGCGTTGGAAATCAAGCGATAATTTATTTAGCCACTCGAAAACTCTTTGATATCACCCCGATTGGCCGCTAGCAGCCTCGATTAAATACGGGTCAGCTGTATAATTTGTTAGCCCCCTCACCCTCAAGTGCTGAGGAAAATTCGAAATTTTGCAATTTGCCGAGAACCGGCACTCGCTGTTTGTTTACACGACTTGCCGGATTTTAAAATTGAACGATCGTCCGGGTCAAGATGTAGCCCCGATTGCTTGAATAAATATTTCTTTAATTGAGAAATTTGTAGAGGCACTCCCCAGCGCTCCTCTTTGACCGCATAATTTACACAAAGTATAAAGAGCTGACTCAAACTCATCCGGTTCCATGAGAATTCTTAACTACTTCATTTTGGCCTATTTTCGGGGCAACTTTTAAAGGAAGTTTGTCTGCCAAGTTTACCTTATTAGGTCGATTTGAAATGATCAGTGGTGCTTCTTTTCCTCCATCGTCTTTTCAATAAAGTAATCAAATTGAATTCAAGTGATTGACACGCAATTGTCTTTGAAAGACGTGTTACATGTTAAACAAAATCTTGTTACAACCGTGCGTCGTAACAAAATTAACAAAACAATTAATGACATTTCTTACGCCGTAGTCGATAACCATTGAGTTTTGCTATTTAATCTATTAACACTCAGCGTTCCGATTTAGTAATTATTTCTTTCATATCAATTTTTAATTATCGCAAAATTATTTCGGCATGCAAAATAAGTCACTTGCCCGCGAGCTGCGCGTTGATTAAAGTAATCCCGACGTTATTTCTCATCATTTTTTTTTGTTTGCTACAGCTTATCTCACTCATATTTTATTATAAACAGCAAAATTCTATATTCTAAGTGTACTGAGACTTTCATGTTTTGGTCAAAAATATTCGAAAAATATATTTAAATAAAATACTTACTGTGCGATGCTAGCCATTCGTTATAGTCTAAACCAGCTGGAAGATCGACTAAGGCTTTGAGATCAGCATCGGGTAGCTTACGTTCTAAAACACTCTCTTCTAAATAGAGTTTTGTATCTGTGGAACTTTGGTCACCATCCCGCTCTTTGCGACGAGCCTTTCTGTAAAGAAAAAGAAACAGAATTATTAAACGTGGCACGCCAGAATCTCATTCAATAAAACATTCAAAATAATCGCTCGAAAAACCGTAATTTGACCACTCCCACATAATTCCAATCAGAAAAATTGCTCTCTAAATTTGACCAGTTCAAGTGTGCCGGGGTGACGTTAGAACACAGCAAAACCGAGTGCCCGAAAAGGTCATTTGAACGTATTTTCCTGCCTCGGGGCAGGCACATTGCTCTGATATTTTATGAACTTGAGCAGGGAAATTTTCGAACTTTCGTAGCCACATTATAAGGCCCTCGGCAGAGCCCTTGTGTGGGCATCCGAAATCGATTAAATCGGGCAGAGAAAAATACTCACAGACATAAAAATTTATTTAGGAAGTTTTCATCTAAAACAGCCGCTGAACGGAGAGGGAGTCGAGAGTTTTATGGCGGCTCACTGAGAAATTTAATTTCGAAGAAAACTGGTTGGGGGGGAGGGGGGGGGGGGGTCTTCTTAGGGTTGAGAAGAGAAATTTGATTCGCTCCGAGTTGGCTCGACCATTACCGGACGAAGGATATGTTTAAAGTTTTAATAAATTCCCTGCAAACGGCACCGATGAAGGATGGGATTGCTTGACCCGCAAAGTGTAGTAAAAGTGGATCTTTTGTTAATTTTTTAGGGCTCGTTTGTCAGATATTGTTGCTAATAACATTTATCTCAACATCCCGCTTGTAGGCAGAAACAAAGGATTCTTGGTCCTGGTGAAGGTCCGAGTTTTTCTAATTGGTCAGTAAATCTCTTTTAATGAGGCCGTAATCTCCTATTCGCCCAAAGTAATTTAAAATTTTGCTGAAAATTTGCCATTTGTAATTTATGCGTAAAAGAGTAGAATAATGACGCCGAAAATGTACAAAACAAGAAAGGCGCATATTAAGTGCTGAGAAACATTTAATAAAAAGTAAATAAAACAGACTAACTAAATCAAATTAAATTACACTCTTGATGGACGCTGTCTATCCATTTTGAACTCCACTACAATAAACTTTCAGAACTTTTCATTATGACACATTCAAAATAGCGGATTAAGATTCCAAATATATCTTATAACCAGTCGAGCAGATGCGGCTTTTCAGAAACGTGTTGAAATCGACCGAGTTATGACGAAACAAACAAAAGACAAGCCACTGATCAATCGGTTTTGAAAGACTTTTAAAAATCATGAGAAAACGCCCGACACATGCCATCTAAGGTTGCACGGATGTCATAACGTCGTGTGAAACGTCCCAATGGAGCGAATCCAGAGTTCCAAAGTATAAACCTCCCATTGATTACAGGTATTTTAATTGCCACCAAAAACGGCTGTTGAGACAAGAAATTTGCAGGAGAAAATAGCAAAAGCTGCGTGAAATTGAAAATCGTTTTTCGCCGGCGATTTTCCGCCGTCTCTTAAGTAACAAAAAAGGCGCGCAATCATGCCGTCCGACTGCAATTTTATCTACAGAAGGTTGCTACAAAATAATAGTTATCAGAGCTTGAACACATTTTTGCAGCACTTGTTTTTTTCATTTTTAGCAAATTTTCCATCATGAAGACAGTCAGGCGACTCCGTCCGTATAGCGGCCGCCGATAGCGGTGACGCCGCTGGACTTAATCACAAACTGTCTGCTTTATTTTCACAATAAATTACGCTCCGCGCTGTGTGTGAAGTGAAATTATCTTTAGCGCTTTTTCGCTGTTTTTTCGCCTTAGTCTTTTTATTATAATTAATTTTATCGGCTTTGCGTACACAGTGGAGTGCCTGCTCGACTTATGAAATTGTGGAATCATTCCGTGGGAAAAAAAACGGCCGCTCTGATACGAATTCGGAGGGAATATGTTTTGGTGTAAAGATAACAAAACGTGTTTGACTATGTAGTGGTCGTAGGCAAACAGAGGGTTGGCTCAACTGATTACAACTAGTTTCTGCCCGATTTCGCATTTTATCAGTGCTGGCAGTAAGTAGTCGATTGCGATAGTGGACATTACTGCAAATAATTCTGCAACTTAGCAGGAAGGGTTTCTGGTGCAAGCGCAAATAAAAAAATTGCCCGCCAGATTATGTAGTAAAAAAAAAGGTAAACAGCACTCAGAGATAATATTATACACCTCCACCCTATTACCGCAATAACAAAAGTCACCTCAGAAACAAAACGAAAAAGCTCAATTTTCAATAAAATTTTTGAAAGTTGGAAATTCGAAAATTTCTTCAGTTTCAATTACTTAATTCGGCCCTCGAACGGTTTTGTAATCTCAAACAACCAAATAGGCATAAACTATTAATTAGTCCCGACGAGAATTGAACCACGTTCACGGGATCTCTCAAATTCGTCTCCTAATGCTCTAAAATACGAGTATATCCGCTACTACTACACTAATTCGATACTAAATTTAATTTCAATCCAATGAATAGTTTTCAGAGCAACGTTTCTTAAACGGTTCGCAACAATGTCCTCCATCTAAATATTTTGGACCTCCATAAATTGGCCACCATGTACTATATATTCATAATTTTCTCCCTGAAAACACCCGAACTGATGGTGAAAGCAGTTTTGGTATCTATTACATACATACGCTTTAATTTAAAAGAATAATTGAGCTTCTTGTCTTTATAAATTTCATTAAATTATTTGTGTTATTTTTAAATAGCATATACATGCATATCTTTTTTTCCTACAGGAAATACTAAAATGACCTCTTTTTAAATAAATACAACCAGATTGATAACACTAATCGCACGAGCGATATATAAATAGCATATCTGATATTTGATGAAGGTTGGAATAACAAAATATTAATCCCATTTCTAAAAATTTATCGCCAACAAAATTGGAAAAAAAACATTAAGTTTAAATTAATGAAGGTGTTAACAGTTGACATGAAAAATTGTCAAATCGCTAAATTTGCTGAAGACTTTTAAGATAAGGCGGTAGATAGGAGAGGAAGAGGAGATAGTTAAGATATCACACGTTTACAAGTGCGCTGAACTGTCCACTCTTGATAAGGAGGTAATAATGGATCGTTTCCGCTCTTCAAGGCCGATTAAGGCGGACCACCAGGATAACGCTCCGGAAAAAGGTATTTTTTTTTTGAATTTATTTTTATTGAAAACAGTTTCAATTAAACTTCCAGAAACTTTTTTTAAGAAAAATTCATTTCTAATGATGTGGAATCAGTGAATGCCTAGGAACTATAAAAAATTGCCAAGCTGTACCTATTTCGGGTCCATATGTTTGTAAAATGTTCGATAAACATACTCGAAGTAGGGCAAGAGAAATTTTTATTGATATTGCAGAAGCAAAGATCGCTGTCGTCCGGTTCCGAGAAAGAAGCCTAAGTCGCTCTACCAGCTTGCAAACGATATAAATACGTCGTTTGTGCGAATTTTGAAACAATTTAGAAATATATATTTAATTTGACAAATGTTTGAAGATAGCGCGCCCGATTTTGGCCACATTTTAATTGAAAATAGTGTTTCGCGTTCGACAAAAGCGCGCGCTGCTTACTTAATCTGGACACTGCGTCAGTCATTTTGTTTTTTTTAATTTTGTTTTTAAATTAACAACGTTAACTTGAGAGGTCAATAAAGAAGCGTGTAAAATTTGAAGTCGATTGGTTTTGTAATTTTTTTTATAACTATGTATTTGAAATTGATACCTGTTTTTAGCCGTCTAACAATAGGAGGCTATTCTATCTAATCTCAATTGCATTTGAGAAGATCGTGGTTATAATTTAAGAACCTCACGCGCGGTCTAGTTTTTGCTGTTTTCTTAATCTGCAGGGCAAATATTATATATTGACATTTCATTAATTTTACGACGTATTTCTTGTGCTAAGTGCACCGTAAACATCAATTTTACCGATTATTATCAGGCAAGCATTTATGGACGTTTATAAAAATAGCAAAAAGTGGACAATTCGTAAGTAAGCAAAAAAATGGTTTCTAGACTTGGCAATAAATTTAACAACCACTAAGGCAGATATACCTACTATAAGTCCACCAAGGCGCTATCAGTCTCATCATTTTTTTATTATAGAACTAGGCCTGTATTTAATGGGAGAGGGAAGATAAGACTTCCCATGATATTGATAAGATAATCTAAAGTGCCCAATATTTAAATGTGCAGTTTAATAATTTTGCAAACGAGTTGCCGACGAGTAGGAGTGTGCAAAAGCAGGTAATCTGAATAGTTTTAATTGACTTTCGATTGTGCTACAATTCTCAATTAGTAGCAAACCTCTTATTTTCGAGAACAGAGAAAGAATAAAATTAAGTGCACTCTTAATGTTCTTTGGGCTTGGGTTGAATTATTGTGAGACACTGACGTCAGCTGAAAATTTGTTCCCCGTAATTTCGTCACTTCTTTACATCTGAATACATGAAGTCATTAAAAACGACGGAAGTCTCATTATGCAGAAGTTGTAAACCGCTTTTACAACAAATAAAATAAATTCGAAAGCTCGCTGCTCACCTTCTGACGCTCCACCATCCGTGGAAAAACCCGCCCAAGACAAAGCCAGGGCCTAATAAATCCAATCCGCTCTTGTATTCTATCAAGGGGCCGTCGAAGAACAATAACTTTTATTTTTGTCGCAAGGCGCCGAATAGAATGGGCAGTCGTAAAGAAGGTCAAGCGCACCGAAACGAATTCGCTCACCTGCACGCCCAGTTCGCGTCTTGAACACGTCAGTCCATTGGATTCTGCTAGAGTGCTAAAGTTGGTGCGCCCTCCTGCCGGAGGAAGACCGCCGCTTCAGCGTGAGTCAGACATTGCGTTAACATTGGTACACTGCGTCGCGTTGGGCTTAATACTCCTTCACCCATTGGAGGTGCTTAGGTCACGTACCCCATGGAGCTTGAGCAGATTAAATGCGCCGCGATTCGTGACCTAGTCAAGCGCTAGAACAATAGACACTGTGTAGATTTCCTCAGTGACTTTGTCTCCCCTACACCTCCTACACGCAGGATCCAATTACATGATGGAGCACGAACTGGGTCTCTGCCCTCGGCCCAGGCAAAAGTAGCACCCCATTGGGGGTGGCAACGGATAAGGAAGAATCTCCTCCTTCCGCCAGTCATCTTGGCGACTGCAGAAGTCTTCAAGTGGCCTGATTTGGACGACTTCCTTGATGCTCTCGGTTCGTGCTCTGGCATGGCACGCAAAATCCCCATCTGTTTATTAACATGCCAACGCCGAGTAATCGCGTGTTTTCTTATGGTTTTATTACGTCCGTGGCTAGCTAGTTTGCCTGACATCACGGTGTCACATTTGCGCACGTCTAAATCCGTTATGTGGAAAGTGAAACAAATCATGTGACACAACAGTTCAAAAGCGCGTCATTCAGTCGCGTTTCTTCAAACAGCGTAGTCGAGGAGGCAATTAAGATTTCTAATGGCGCACTTGCAGGGAGCGACCTTTGTTTTGTCGGCCAATTGCGATTTCACTTGGTGCCAGCTGGCGAGGCATAATTTCGGGCTTACGGTGTATTT